>JAMXDD010000011.1:8077813-9363807 GCA_024733475.1 Syzygium grande
CAATCGCACTCCCAATCAGAATACCCAAAATCCATATGCCAAACCCCAACCGATCAAGTGCTACAAGTGTAACGAGTTGGGCCATCGTTCCAGTGATTGTCCTCGTCGTAGAATGGCCAATATCATTGAACATGACGAAGATGTGTATGAGGAAGATTGGGAAAAGGAAGAAGAAGTGGGAGTAGAAGATGAAGTGGGCGAGCAAGTTAATTGTGTAGTGTGTCATCTATTATTTGCTCCGCGAATAGAAGATACCCAGCGGAATCAGCTTTTTCGCGCTCGCTGTACTGTCAACGGCAAAGTATGCGATATCATTATTGACAGCGGAAGTTGCGAGAACATAGTGTCAAAGGCCCTGGTGGATCACTTGCAACTAAAGACGGAGTCGCATCCCGCACCCTACACGATCGGATGGATATGCAAGGGAGCAGAACTTAAGGTAAACCAATTATGCCATTTACCTATTTCGATCGAAAAATCATATCAAGATACTATTGTACGTGATGTGGTGGAGATGGATGCGTGTCATGTTTTTCTTTGGGTCAGCCATGGCAATATGATGTTGATGCTACACACCGAGCTAGGGAGAATCGTATTCTTTTTTGTGTGGAAAAGGACTAAAATTACTTTGAGACCAAAAAGTAATTCCCCTCAGTTTGAAGAAGCAGAATACAGGGATTATGATGAACATCCACAAGCATGAAGGGATGTATATGATTGTGGACAAGGGCGACCAGCAAGTTATGGTTCGTGTTCCCGATATTCTTAAGCCCTTATTAAAGGTATTCAGTGATGTTATGCCCAAGGATTTACCTGACGGATTACCTCCTTTGAGGGATATCCAGCATGAGATTGATTTTCTTCCAAGAGCTAGTCTTCCTAATTTGCCGCATTATCGGATGAATCCGAAGGAGAATCAGATTCTACAAGAGCAGGTGGGAGATCTCCTTCGAAAGGGCTTTTTGCGTGAAAGCAAAAGTCCATGTGCAGTTCCTGCGCTTCTCACGCCAAAGAAAGACGGCATCATGCGTATGTGTGTAGACAGTCGTGCCATTAACCGGATTACTATCAAGTATAGGTTTCCAATTCCACGACTTGATGATATGCTAGACAGACTTGCTGGATCACGGATTTTTACGAAGATCGACCTTCGGAGCGGATACCACCAAGTTCGCATCCGTCCTGGCGATGAATGGAAAACGGCCTTCAAGACAAGTGCAGGTTTGTATGAATGGCTTGTCATGCCGTTTGGACTCTCTAACGCACCTAGTACTTTCATGCGTTTGATGACCCAGGTTCTCAAACCTTTTATTGGCAAGTTTGTGGTAGTTTTCTTTGATGATATACTCATATATAGTCCAGATGGGCGTCTACACATGGAGCACTTGAGGGATGTCTTACTAGCTTTGCAGCAAAATAAATTGTTCATTAATCTGAAAAAGTGCAGTTTCATGACAGAACGCCTCTTGTTTTTGGGTTTTGTTGTTGGTGCGGATGGACTTCACGTTGATGTAGATAAGGTGGCCGTGATTCGCAATTGGCCAATTCCAAAGAATGTTGGCGAGGCTCGAAGTTTCCATGGTCTTGCAACATTCTATAGGCGTTTCATTCGAGATTTCAGTACTATTATGGCTCCGATCACTGATTGTTTAAAGAAGGGCAAATTCCATTGGGGAGATGAAGCTTCGGCCAATTTTGCTCTTATAAAAAAAAGCTCTCCACAGCGTCGGTATTGATGCTCCCTGACTTTGAGAAAATGTTCGAGCTACACTGTGATGCTTCCGGCGTTGGAATTGGCGCTGTCCTTTCCCAAGAAGGTAAGCCTATAGCCTTCTTTAGTGAAAAACTTAATGAAGTTCGCCAGCGTTGGTCGACGTATGAGCAGGAATATTATGCTGTCGTGCAAGCTATAAAGCATTGGCAGTCCTATCTTTATCAACAGGAGTTTGTTCTTAATACCGATCATCAGGCTCTTAAATATATCAAGAGTCAGAAGCACTTAAATCGAATGCATGCACGATGGGTTTCTTTTCTAGAGCAATTTAATTTTGTACTTCGTCATAAAGCAGGCCATTTAAATAAGGTGGCAGATGCACTGAGTCGACGTGCTGCGACACTCGTGACCATGCGCACTGATGTTGTCGGTTTTGATCACCTATGTTCTCTCTTTATCCTGAGGATGATGATTTTGGTGAGATATGGAAGAAGTGTTCTGAAACAAGTTGTCATGGCGATATGATAATTCAAGAAAATTTCTTGTTCTTTGGCAATAGATTATGCATTTCACGTGGTTCTTTGCGTGAACAACTCATTCGAGAGCTTCATGGTGGTACTCTTGGCGGACATTTGGGGCGAGATAAAACTATAGCCTTGGTGGAGGAGCGGTACTATTGGCCTCAACTAAAGCGAGACGTGGGGCAATTTGTCAATAAATGCTACATTTGCCAGACCGCTAAGGGCCACTCTCAGAACACTGGTCTTTATACCCCATTGCCTATTCCTTCGGGTCCTTGGATAGACATATCGATGGACTTCGTGTTGGGACTTCCTCGTACTCAACGGAGTTTAGATTCTGTTTTCATGGTGGTTGACCGAGTTTTCGAAGATGGCCCACTTCATCCCTTGTAAGAAAACTTCGGATGCTTCACATGTGGCTAGTTTATTCTCTTCATGGTATACCAAAGACAATCACTTCCGATCGTGACACGAAATTTCTAAGTCATTTTTGGCGTTCTTTATGGCGTTTGTTTGGGACTCGATTTAAAGATAATAGTTCTTTCCATCCCCAAACGGATGGTCGACGGAAGTTGTGAATCGTACTATGGCGGATATCATTCGCTACCTCGTAGTAATATGCCTAAGCGGTGGGACCGTATCTTGCTCTACTGAGTTTGCCCTCAACAATTCGGTTAATCGCTCTACGGTACATCTCCCTTTCGTGTCGTTTATGGGCGTACACACCGCAACATACTCTGAATTTGGTTCCTTTGCCCAAGATTCACGGCTATAGTGTCGCGGCGGAGAATTTGGCGACCAGAATTAATGAAGTCCAAGCTGCTGTTGCTAATCAATTAGCTGCTTCTAATTCAAAGTATAAGGAGGATGCTGACAAATGGCGACGTTCGAAAATTTTTGAGGTGGGCGATAAGGTAATGGTTTTCCTGCGAAAGGAGCGTTTTCCTGTCGGTACCTATAATAATTTGAAGCACAAGAAGATTGGTCCTTGTCGCATCCTGAAGAAGATCAACGACAATGCCTATGTAGTTGACCTTCCTAGTGATCTCAATATTTCCCCTACATTTAATGTGGCAGATTTATTTGAGTATCATGCTTCCGATACACCCCTCTATTCTGATCATAACTCGAGGGCGAGTTTTTCCGAAGAGGGAGGGAATGATGTAGAACGGTTAGCCTGTGATTATCTTGAAGAATGTGATCGCCGTAATCGCGGAAAAATCTTAAAAATCCCAACAAGTTGCTCCCAATCCCAAATTGGTTCTTCCAAGCTTGTCATTGATTGGAACTTCCTGAATTATCTGTTGCTACTCCTGACGATGATGCATCTCCACGTCCTCCGCCTCCACCTCCACTTCTTCCATTAGCAGAGCCGTCGCCACCCTGGATTGTTGTCTCTCCTGCCACTGCTTCCAATGGCCGACGATCAAATGCTCGAGAGCTCCCGGACACCACATACACTCGGCACAATGTGAATTCACGCCTTAGCTGTATGTACATTATTTCAAGAAAATGAAATACACTGTGCATGTTTATGAGAAAGTCCTAGTAGAAAATAAACTAGAGACAAAAAAATTCAATAATATGCAATTGCACAACACCAATAAAGTACACGACACAAAACCAGAACAACAGCAATTATTCAAAGTGAAAATTGAATAATCTAGGTGTCAGCACGAAGAAATTTTATCCTTTCTATGTTTGAAATGGTTGAAATAAAGGTCCAGAAATTGAGAAAGAACGTGCACCTTAGGAATGGAAATATTACTGCTCGTGGAATTGGGATTGGTCGGCGAGAGTTCAATGGTCCTGTACTCGTTCAATTTCCACTGGGTCTTCCTTCCTGTGGGAGCTTTTCCCACATAGAAAACCATGGACTTCTTCACGCCGATCACCTTGTTGTCAGACGAGTAGACGTAACCGGGAGACCCGGTGGCCTTCCAGTAGCCGGTGGCCATGCTCCTGCTGGGCCGCCCTCCTCTCGCCTCCCTCTCCTGCATGGGTGCGAAGAAGAACCACTGCTCCCTGTCTTCTCTGCACAGCTCTCCCGCAAGCTCTGCAACACGAATTCACCAAAGAAAATGTGGGGAAAAGAAAGTTTACTGGTAATGGGCATTCATGCATGCACGGAGACTGGGTATTACGTGGGAGATTCCATGGCTCAGTGTTAAATGTCGAGGACTGGGATGACACGATGAATCTTGTCTTGTTTAAGGCCGTGAAGCTGGTTGTGCAAGTAGAACGAAATGAGCTCTTCCTCAGTTGGATAAAACCTGAAACCTGTCGGATACTCCTCCATATCTGGTTGTTTTGTGTCCTAGGGATTCGAGTAGGATCAGTAGTGAAAGATTTTGTGCTTTTGGCTGTGGATTTGAGTTAGCAAGTCGATTGAGTATATATAGGGATGGAGTGAAGGAGGAGAGTGTGTTGAGATGATCCAGGGTTTTTGAAGGACAGAGTGCAGGAGGGAGGAGGAGACCAAGACGAGTGAAGTGATGACGTTTCTTTTACGATGGCAACATCAACGCGGTTATGTCAAGGACTAGACACCAAGTGATACGAGAAACGAGCAATGGCCAACACTTCACCGCCGCAGTTCTTCCACAACGATTTTAGCTGTAGAAAGGAAAAAGGAAGGTATTGATTTTAGGTACAAACATTTCAAAATCCTGTGAGTTCAAAACATGTGTTATTAAACGCTCAACGGTATATGATTTCACTGCAAATGTATATATAATGATAGAAATACGATGCAACCTAGGCTCCATAAAAGGACTCTAAGAATTTGATGTACAAAATTGATATGCTAAGTGACTTTTTCATACTATAAGTAGTTCTAAAAATATGCGAGTCACATTCAATACTCAATTTTTAGAAGTATAACTGATTATGACTACTCTCAGAATACTTATTCAATATATTTAATAGAAATGTTTGGATTTTCAAAATATTGATTACAAATAACACGAGAAAAGACAATACATTAAATATAATGAATTTTTCTTATTGGGTTGATTGACAAGTGATTTGGGTTTTTCTTTTATAAGATTTATTTTATAAATCATTCTTACATGTGTTTTGCTTTTCTGTGTCCAAAGTGGGGTTTAATACTAAAATTTGCTTGGTCTATTAAAATGGTTTTAGGAATTATCTAAGGAAGCCACGGACCAAGATCATTAGAAATCCTACGTTTTTGGCATCAACAGAAAAGATGCATAATTAAATCAATTGAATCAAAATGCATACGTAATGAATTTTACTTACCTATGTGAACTGAATGTACTATTTTCACAATTTGTTGTACTAGGTCAAGTTAATGACATATCAAAAAGCGACAGAACTCACTTCATTTTGGATCCACAAAAGAAGGTTCACTCCTAAAGTGTGTTTCGCATTGTAGTGATTCTAATGATCACATCATCATTGAACAAGTCTATAAAACCTTTTTCTTGAATCGAAGGAGAACATGATCTCAAACGGCTATTCTTCTTGAAAATTTAAGAAGCTCAATAGGCCTAGAAATGTCTCTTCAAATCTCGAATGGGGGCATCAATTTGTTCTTCTATGCATAGAATCCTTGACCAATATACACTGAAGCTCGAACTATTTGTTAACCTGTGTTTTATGAACCCAATTTTGGCCTGAGTAAGCAGGTTGGTTAGGGTACAAAAAAATGAAACTGTTTGTACAAATGTCCCCAATTTGTGATTCGAGCACAATGGTTCTGGACGGCCAGTGAATGACCCTTTCTATTCTATCACAGAGTGTTGCTTAAGAAAGTCATGCTAGCTGTCTCCAAGTTGAATTCCATACAATCTCAGCATATCTAGTCATGAATAGTTGCTGAAAAGATATACTGGAAGCATCAAGGGTGGTGCTAGTTTGCTCTGGATCAATACGCTTTTAGTTTACTTTTAAGTCAACCAAAAGAAAAGGATAAATCGAACTAAAGTTACGTAGGATTGGGTTTAAATGGAGGAACTTCTGCATCTAGGTCAAGAATAACATGTCATTTAGTCAATTTTCAAGGAGGAAACTTCCGATATGTTACAAGTTCTTCCTTCTAGTCGATCCCACCTGAACTAAATTGTTTGGATTTTCCCTAAAGCTGAAACCTAAAAGCAGAATTAGAACCGAGAGTATTTAATTCATTTAGTTTACTTTTCTCCTGGGCCAAAGTCATTTCGTTTACTTGACTTCCATTGAAGTTATGTTATACGACTACCAAAAAAAAAAAAAAAAAAATTCGAGATGCATCGTCATTTCTAACTTGTTAAGAAAGCGGTTGCGTGCTCAACTTGAGAACTTCCTTGCATCTTTTTTTTGTCTTTCATTTCTTTTCACCGTTCCATAATACATAGCTTTTGGTGGCTCAACCATATCCAAAGTCAAAAAATTATTTGAATAACAATTATTAATGGGTGACATATTGCATGATGATCAAATGTAACATTTCATTTAAACAATCCACTATCATTTGACCCGGTATGCCTCCCCAACTCTTTCTTCTTCTTCTTTTTCAATGTGATAGGGTTTGAGATAAAAAGAAAATAGAGAAACTGCTTATAATATGCGTGCCTCGTAAAATTTATATTAAGTAAAAAAGTAAAACATACAATTATAAAAATCAATCCAGACACACCCATTAAGTTTGCTAAAAATGAGAAAAAGGCAAAAGAAATATAAATGAGGAAAAAGACATACTTACATTTTCCTCTGGATCCATCCACGATGATTTTCTCACCAAGCAGTAAGCAAGGCTGGGACATCTAGACTAGAAGTACTGTTTATCATGATTAACCATTTCAAACATTCCATACTTCCTATAATTCCTTTTTTGTTCTGTTTTTCTTGCCAAAGATGATGATAATTCACCTTCCATTTCGGTGTTTGTCTCCATCATGATGTTATTGGCAGGCCTGTCTATAATATTTGTGACATGTCAACCCGGTCCACATCAACCACTAAATAGTGCTCATTGAGTTGTAGAAAAGATTCTATCATTTCATATAATTCATTTTGAAAGATCTTTATTCAGTAAAAATGAAAAATAATATGCATATTAGAAATTGCAACCGGGAATTAAAATATTTATTTACCCCCATGGGTGGATAAAAACCTTTATCAGGTAATAAAAACGAAAAACAATGCATATATTAAAAATTCTAATTGGGAATTAAGATATTTCTTGTCATGGAATATACTCAGGTAATTCTATTTTTCATATGAAAGGTAGAGTTGCCTACATTATTCTCATTGTGAAAGTGTCATGCATCGCCTATATTCTAGTTTTTCTTGGTATACACTTAATTTTTCTCCATCTATCAATTTAAATTTATAGATTTGACATTATAATATGGTGTCGGAGCCGGGTCATCCAGTTTATTTCATGTGTGCGGACATTCTATTAGTAGCATGTTCTATGGTCAAATATCAACATTCCCAATGAAAGAAAAAAGTACAGTGGAAGGAAGATATGAGGATTCTTCTGAAAACTGACGTAAAACATTTCATTTGTTCTTAGAAATTTAGAGAAAAAAGGGATCACGTTCTAAGATTGCTGTTCTTGATGGCCCATCTTTTATGGTCATGAGCATGTCATGACATGATTCTAACAACGCCGATTTTGTCCTTACTTTAATAGGTGTTGTGATGTTTAACTACTTAAAGAATTTTAGGCTAAAATCTATATTTTTTTTTTGGTAATTTTACTAAGCCTATTCAATATTATTTCAAATAGATCTAATTTTAATCGCACGTATGGTACGGAGACACCTAAGCGAATTGATGCCCTCGTTTTGATCTTTCATGGAAAAATAGAATTACTCAAAAGACGAGAATCATACCATCACAATTTTCATGTCCGCAAAATAGAATTCCAAGATATGCAATTATCAAGCTCGTTCCTCGACCAATTTGATTTCAGACCCAATTAAACGAATACGGGAGAAATTAAGGAAAAATCGAGGTCCTCGACCTGAGATGGAACAAAGGGACAATCTCAGGTGGAAATGGTCAAGACCAGTAATGTGAAAATGCTCTTCAGTGGGATCCCTTACATGCTAAGTAACCAAATCAATCATCAAAGATCCTACCTGGTTTTAGGGGGGTGGTGTCTGTGGCCCCCCTCGGCTTTGAAAATCTGAATCCATGCCTGCACACCTTTTGAGAAGGCAATTGTGATTTCGTTCCGACAAGAAAAAATAGAATAATCCTCGTTGACGAATATTATTGTGTTTGCAGCGGGAAGCTTATCGAAACAAAAAATAAAAAAAATTATTGTAATTTTGTTAACTTAGTCATTAATATTTTTAATTGTATCCAATTTGATCATAAATATTTTAAAGTTGAGTTCATCCGACTAATTTAGATCGAAAATTATTAACTCAAATGCCTTCTTTTACTTTACTCATTTAGTTATTCCTAAGGACGGTTCAATCTGTAAAACTAATCTCCGAGCGGTCTTACATGGTACAAACCAATGATGACTTTGATATTTTATAATTTTTTTGGATTTAAAAAAATTGGTTTTTTTCTTTCCTTTCCTTTACTCTTTCTTTTTTTTTTTTTTTTTTTTGGGATTGAGGGCCGGCAACCTTTGTCGGCACTAGGCAAGGGCATTACAGCCCTCGCCGACCACTGGGTGAGGGTGTCACAACCCTCGCTTGATGCCCTCGCCTTGATCTGGACACCTAGATCCAGCAAGGGTCGACCAGCGACCCATGTTAGCCCTCAATCCACAAAGAAAAAGAAAAACCAAAAAAATAATTTTAAGAATGTTTATGTCATCTCTTATCATGTCACGTAAGACGATTAATATCCACGCCAAGTAATTTCCAGCCTAAATTGACCAAATATACTCAATTAGCAAATGTGAATTAGTTTAGGACTAAATTAGTACAATTAAAAAGTTTAGGACAGAATTAATATAAATACAATAGGTTTATGACTTTTTTAATAATTCTTCTTGCTTGCAGCCATTTGTAAAAGTACAAATGTATATACTTTGGGGAAGTATATGTTACTTATATCTCTCGAGGTTCATATTTATTAGTTCATTCCTTAGTCTAATAAATACCCACTTTTTCATTTCCCTTTGATTTTATCCTTCTGCTGTAAATAGTTGTCATCTTGTCATCATGTTGCTAACGATGCCTATACATGGAGGATAGATCTTATCGTGAGCCTGGTAGCTTTGGAATCCATCCAAGACCACTCGGGATGAATAGGCCAGAAGACCTCTTTTGGGCAAGCCTGAGCAAAGCTATTTGATTATAAAGCCTGATATGACATTTTAGGGCTTTTGGGATATTGGTGGAGCATATGTTGATCATCTCTAATGGAGACGTCTATTATTCTGATTTGGCTAGGCTGTATATACAAAAAGCAAAAAACGAAAATTTCAGTGAAGGCCGTGTAGTGTGTTGAAAACTATAAACAAAAAATTCGTTACAAAATATTATGAAAAGCAAAGCCGAGGAAGGCAAGCACCTCTTCTACCTCTCTCAACTAATGCAATCCTATCCTTTTGTCTACGACAGTCAATTAATTTGTGACGTTGTTGACTCTGTATTATTCTAATTACCTCTTTTGTTTCCGCGGACACTTAGAATAATTAGACAATATTTTATGTAAGGAAAAAAGTTTCGCATTTGAAACTAGTATAAATGACGTAAGAATATCATTAAAAGTCTCTCAAATTATACAGAAAATGCAAGGGAATTAGAAAAGAAAACTGCATTAAGCCATGGCTCAGCGTGATCCAGTGCAGCCATTCGTAGATTGATTATGCCAGCCAGCTACAATTAATGAGGAGGACATAACCGATCAATCTCATAATCCATCCGATATGTATTTCAATCAACTTTTACAAATAAATCTTGGAATTCTACTTTCTAATCTAAGGATAGCTCCACGCGTCATTATCTTTGACGTGACCGACTTATAAATGCTCTCTGTACTTTCTAATTTATGGATATCTCCACGCGTCATTATCTTTGACTTGGCCGCCTCATAAAAATTAAAATGCTGTCCCATGATGAGATAGGGGCTGAAAAGGAACCAATGGTCGGGCTTCTTCGGTAGCACAGAGAAGTTAGTCCCAGATATGACGGAGATTTTGTCCGCGTTCCGCTTACACTCCGTGTTCGCCATTCCCATGCTGCACGTCCTTCCCCCGGATGAGAACGGTGAAACACCCTTTTCCAAAGCGAAACTGCTTGAAGAGATTTGAGAGTCCTTCGCAGACCCCACAAGCACCCCAAAAAGTCTCAGACATCAGCCACTTCAGTCAGCGACCAGGTTCGCTGGTCTTGTCTTCATGGGTTTTACCTTCTAAACCTTTGCTCGAGTCATGGTTCAACGTAATTCATGTTCAGAACAACAGGAAGCTTTAAACGACGAGTGAATCAGGAAGCTTCGTCGTGTACAGCTAATAGAGAGGGGCTTTAGCAGCATAAGAGGACTTACCCATTACAAACGCTTTTGCATCCCAGCTATATTTTAGAGATCACACGCTCGAGATGGATGTATAAATCAAACGAGAGAAACAAAATACATCTGGTGAAGTCGCTCGCATCACATTTGGCAACATACGACGTTGTTGTTGAGTAAAGAGAGTTTCAAGATATCAATATCAATCAATCATCCATCCATAAAAAGCATTGTAATGTGTCGGGAGAAACAGCTTAGATTCACACTGCCGGTACCATTACTACTAGTCCAAACAAAAATAGGGTTTTGAAGTCTCCACAAGCAAAGTGAACATCCCAAGGTGAAAAAACCCACCTTCCTAGAACACACACCAAAAGAGTCCTGCTACAACCATGACCGGTCGGTCAATGTGCACGCGACTAATTAATTTAATATATGTCTCGCCCGTCTTGCACTCCACCGCCCATCAACCCTATCTTAACTAGTTACTTTGAATTTCATTCCATTACAAACATGGTACCAAGTGGATTGCCCAGTGACAAACAACAGCCATCAAATCACGGAACTATTCATAATAGACAACAAAAACCAATCACTTTAGATATGGCCGTGAGATTTGTGTGTGACTGTGTGTGTGCGCGTGTGAGAGAGAGAGAGACTTTATGGTCAACATAAAGAGAGAAATCAAAATGAAATGCCCGCATAAAGGATATCAATCATCGTGACAAAAGGATATACAAATCCACTGAAAAATGCAACGGAATTATGAACATCATGCTGCTATCTTTATGGTCTTGAAAGAGGTGCACCATCAACAAACTTGACGTGTAATCTGCATTTTGGCAGCAGATCCAAGATGAAAGATTTGAAAGCAGCCTCCACAAAAGTTGCTGTCCACTAAAGATAGAATGATAGTAACTAGTAAGCTACCACATGATATGAGCAGTGAACAACGTGAACCCAAGCATATGGTTACCACTCATATGTCACACGACAAAATTTAACCCACAAAAGCCACACTAATCATTTAGCTATGTTGTGATCTTTCCTCATAAAAGCTTCAGCAATGAAATATCTAAGCACAATAGTACTGGCACTAGCAGTTACAAATCCAAAAAGGAGGGAAAAAAGGCAAAGCCAAAGTCTCAGTTAGAGCGACCCGCCACTGTTTTGTTGTTTTAGTTAAACAATCGTCTGCCTAGTCATGATGATGTTCATTTGTATTACTCAAGCATCACTTGAAATTAAAGTCGCCTCTGTATAGTCAACAAACACCATCCTACAACAAAGAAAAACAGAGTCCATGAACACCCCAGAGGTAATCGTCACTGGGAAAAGTACATCATACATCATTGTTGATATTTCAGGGCATAATAACATGATCAACCAACCAATCAAGTGTTCTTGCTTTCATGACACATTGCATTTCTTGCCGTTCTGTCTGAAATTATGATGACCAAAGATGTTTGATTGGTTACATGGTATCATTGACATGTGTATTCTTTATTTGTCCACTGTGCCTCGAACAAAAAAGATTCCACACAACATTCCACAACAAGCAAGAAAAGTGAAATCAACTTGATGCCAGCATCACAAATTAGAAAACCATGTTGATCAGATGAAATCAAAAGAACAAGCTACCACAGAACAAAAGCCAAACAAAAATAATAAAACCATCGCCAAAAACAGGACAAATATCTTCAACATCCTATCGCAACAAGAAATTGTGCAGAAATGCAGCAGAGCCAAGAGCAATTCCGCTCTGTGCAGTCAAATGTCGATCAAACAAACAGAATCTTGATTGTTATTCCCATGAGAAAGCACTATCCGCATTGAATTCAAAGCCTTAAAAGAAGATGCTAATTTGGTACCTATGTCTTGCTTAGGAGGAGTTTGCCTTTCAGAACCTATTAACATGCCCTCCACAAGAATCTCAGTAATAACAACGGGCAATGCGAAATCTTCAATTGAATTCTGTCTGTCGGGCCAGAGAATTGAACCGCACAATCCAGTCCCAATTCTCTATAGATGAAAACTATTACCAGGATTTTGGGGTGGAATTAATTGTGTTTCCACATTTTCATGTTCCTCAAACACAAGTCTTGGCCAAAGAAAACAAAACAACATAATTCTCCTGAAGATGAAATAAACAGCAACTCTTAATAAATGTGACAGCTGCATGGTTTCATCCATCTGCCACATAGGAGAAAGTGCTCCATGTAAACTACACCAGAACTACCAGTTTTGAATCTCTATATCCCGCAGTAGTAGTCCAGCCACCCTAGATCAATAAGCATCATAGGTGTTAGGAAATAATAATAAGGGTAAAATAGTCAAAAGTTATTTTATATTGAGAGGATACATTATCTTATGTCTACAATCCCCTCGGATAAGAGTAAGATAGATGATTGGGTTGCAGCAGATGCGATGATCCGTACACTGTTATGGAATAGTATGGATCCTAAGATTAGCCCTCACTTCATTCAGTGTACTTCTGCTAAGGAAGTTTGGGAGAAATGTGCTTTACTTTATTCTGGCCAGAACAATATGATACGAGTGTGTGACACATGGGAAGCTCTATTTGATCTTCAGCGTGGCGATCAATCTCTATCTGAATATTATGCTCGTTTCACTACACTTTGCCACCAACTAAATGCTTATCTTCCTGCTTCAACTGATCCAAATGTTTTAGTCAAACGCCAAGAGTATCTTCGAGTGATACTATTTCTTAAATCACTAGGGCCTGAATATGCTTCCCTTCGTCAGCAAATTACATCTGAAAGCTCCCTTCCTACAGTTGATGAGGTTTTCTCCCTAGCCATTCGTTCGACACCTACTGCTAAGATCTCAAGTACAACTCTAGAGACAAGTGCCATGATCTCTCATGGCTCTAGTGGACGTGGAGCTCGTGGTCGTGGTTATCGGGGTCATGGATGTGGATCTATTCAAAGTGGAAGTCATGGGAGTCGTGATAGAAGTATTGGTAGCCGTGGCTCTCGTTATTGTAATCATTGTTGGAGGGTTGGACATATAGAAGCTTACTGCTACACGCTTCATCCAGAGCTTCGACCTACACTTGCTGCATTTGCTAAAGTGGACAATTCTTCCTCATTAGCTCAACCGGATCCTACTACTGTGTAGAATACAAGAGATTCGGTTACATTGACACGTGCTGAATATGAGGCTTGGATTCGCTCCCAACAGGTGACAGGACCTTTAGTTCCCACTACAACTCTGGCACATAGCTCAAAAGGTAGTTCATCATGTTTACTTTCTACCTTGTCGGACTCCTGGATTATAGATTCTGGAGCTACTCATCATATAGCTGGTAACTTTACATTATTGTCTTCGTTACATTCCACACCTCCTGGGGTGTCCAACTCTGTTACATTAGCTAATGGTTCCATTTCCCAAGTTACTGGTATTGGAGATGCACATTTGAGTCCCATCCCTTTCCTTATCATTTGTCCTTCATCTCAAATCTCCCTATAATTTGATTTTTGTTAGTTCACTAACGAAGGAACTAAATTGTTCCATAACCTTTTCTGCTTCTCATCGTGTCTTTCAGGATCTGAGGACTGGACAGATGATTGGTGGGAGACATGAATCAAATGGCCTATACTATCTAGATAAGAAGGTGATAGCTGCAACAGCTGTGAAGCGCACATCCACCGATGTGTATCGGATGCATTGTCGTGCTGGTCATCCACCACCGAACATTCTTCGACGATTGTTTCCTGAGTCTGAGTCTGTGAGTACTTTTGAGTGTGAAGCTTGTCAGTTTGGAAAACACCATAGAATTTCTTTTCCTTCTCGCTTTCAGAGTCGTGTAAATAGTCACTTTGAGCTAGTTCACTCAGAAGTATGAGGTCCATGTCGTATTTCTGATACATCTGGTTTCCGATATTTTGTTACATTCGTGGATGATTTTTCCTGAATGACTTGATTGTTCTTAATAAAAGATCGTATTGAGATTTTTCATTGCTTTCATCGATTCTACTTTGAGGTGTTGAATCAATATAATAATTCTGTCAAAACTCTACGGTTCGATAATGTAAAAGAGTATCTTGCTGTTGCCTCTAGTTTTCAACCTTTTCTTGATTCTCATGGCATTATTCATCAAACTTCCTGTTCATATACACCACAACAAAATGGTGTTGTTGAACGTAAAAATCGTCATCTTCTTGATGTTGCTCGTTGTCTTATGTTTCACATGCATCTACCGAAAACCTTTTGGGGCCATGCTGTCCTTACATCCTGCTTCTTAATTAATCGACTTCCAACTTCTATTCTTCAGGGAGACACCTTTTTCTATTTTACATCCAAATCGTCCTCCCTTTGCATTACCTCTACGTGTCTTTGGTTGTGTTTGTTTCGTCCATTCTTTGACTCCAAGTCTTGATAAGCTGGACCCTCGTGCTAAAAAATGTGTCTTTGTTGGGTATTCTTGAACTCAAAAGGGTTATAAATGTTACAATCCTACTAGTCGTCGTGTGATTGTATCAGCAGATGTGACATTTTTGAAGACCAACCATACTTTACTACTCAAACGGTCCCTACAGTGCCCCCTGACGATGTCGAGTGTGTCTTACCGACTCTTCCACCTATCTCACTTCCTCCAACATCGTCAACAAGATTTCAGTTTGCTAATCACACTTACCATAGATGAGGAACAGCTCCTACTACAGTAGTAGAGCCATCACTTGATTCATCTATTCCCTCATCGATTGCTGTGCCATCCTCTAATCCTAATCCTGATCCACCCATTGCTACCCGAAAAGGTACGCGTTCTTGTATTGGACGTCCTTTGGATCGTTATACACTCTACTCTGGTTTGTCTGATTGTCTTTGTACTCATCATCCTATTACCAATTTTATGTCATATGATCGTTTATCTCCCACCTTCTCTACCTTTGTTTCATCCTTGTCCTCTGTTTCTATGCCTAGCATGTTATTGAAGCTCTTGCTCATCCTAGTTGGCGATAAGCCATGGAGGATGAAATGAAGGCACTCATTGAGAATCACACTTGGGAGCTCACTACCTACCTGCGAGGGAAACAACCTATTGGTTGCCATTGGGTTTTCACTGTTAAGAGGATGGCACCATAGATCGATTGAAGGCACGGTTGGTCGCCAAAGGATATACTCAAACATATGGTGTTGATTATGAGCTAAAATTCCATCTATTCGTGTCTTTATTTCTCATTATAAGCGCGTTTTGGATGGTTTCTTCATCAAATTAAAAATGCATTCCTCCTAATGTGTATATGGAGCAATCCATTGGTTTTAGGGGAGAATCTTATGTCACTTGCATAAGGCTTTGTATGGACTCAAGCAATCTCCTTGTGCTTGGTTTGGTAAGTTCATTGATGCTATTATCAAGTTTGGAGAATATACTCAAATTCTTTTGGTGGTATATGTGGATGAGAGAGATGGTATTCAACAACTCAAACAATTTTTGCATATTGGTCGCCAAAGGATGGAGGATGAAATGAAGGCACTCATTGAGAATCACACTTGGTGAAAAATTTGTAGGCACGGTTGGTCGCCAAAGGATATACTCAAACATATGGTGTTGATTTGATGACATGGTTTAGCCAAAAATTCCATCTAATTGTCTTTATTTCTCTGGTAAAAATGTTTTGGATGGTTTCTTCATCAATTAGATATTAAAAATGCGTTCTTACATGGTGATTTGGCTGAAGAGGTGTATATGGAGCAACCACCGGGATTTGTTGCTTAGGGGGAGAATCTAGTATGTCACTTGCATAAGGCTTTGTATGGACTCAAGCAATCTCCTTGTGCTTGGTTTGGTAAGTTCATTGATGCTATTATCAAGTTTGGATTAAAGCGGTGTCAAGTAGATCATTCGGTCTTTAGTTCTGTATCATCGGCCGGTTGTATTCTTTTGGTGGTATATGTGGATGATATTATCATTACTGGTAGTGATTCAGATGGTATTCAACAACTCAAACAATTTTTGCATACACAGTTCAGTACTAAGGATATGGGACATTTGCGGTATTTCCTAGGTATCGAGGTTGCCTACTCACGTACAAGTATCAACTTAACTTAGCGAAAATATGTTCTTGACATTCTTAATGAGATTGGACTTATTAGAGCAAAATTGGTTGATACTCCTATGGAACCCAATGTGAAACTTGATGCAGAACATGGAGAACTGTTACATGACCCAGTGAAATATTTGAGAGTAGTTTGTAAGTTGAATTATCTTACTGTCGCGAGACCTGACATATCCTTTGCCGTTAGTGTTGTCAGCCAATTCATGAGTTCTCCTCGAACTACTCACTGGGATGTTGTGCTTCGAATTATCAAATACTTGAAAGGAGCACTGGGTAAAAGACTAATTTTCAAGAATTATGGCCATCTGAATACCACAGGTTTCTCTTATACAGATTGGGCTGGATGCCCTACTAGTAGAAGATCTACATCGGGTTATTGTGTTTTTCTTGGAGGTAATTTAATTGCATGGAAAAGCAAGAAACAACATGTGGTTTCTCGATCAAGTGCTGAAGCAGAATATAGAGCGATGGCACATGTGACAGGTGAATTGCTCTGGTTAAGGATGTTATTGTCAGAAATTGGGTTATCAACATCAGAACCATCGATATTATATTGTGACAATCAATTAGCTATTCATATTGCAAATAATCCTATCTTCCATGAGCGAACCAAGCACATTGAGGTTGATTGTCACTTTATACGAGAAAAAGTTCAAAAAGGAGAGATCACTCTTCAACATACAAGGACAGAGAATCAGCTTGCAGATATTTTTACCAAGTCTTTACGAGGAAATAGAATGAATTTTTTATGTAACAAGTTGGATTGTTTGATATCTATGTCTCAACTTGAGAGGGAGTGTTAGGAAATAATAATAAGGGTAAAACAGTCAAAGTTATTTTATATTGAGAGGGTTACACATATATATTACATGTATTCTTGTAATCCTTTGATTGAGATAATACAATACGTATATTTTCTCTCTCTCAACAATAGGCAATAAATGCAAATAGGCAATGCGGAAGCATTTTGCCACGGAAATCACCTCATAACAGCCAGTGCCACATCTGCAAAATGGGTGAGAAAGGGAAAACAGAGAGGAAAAGATAACTCATGTTGCTGGTGCCTCCCATACAAACAATTTTGACTTTTATAACATGATAAGGATAGCACATAATTATTAGTGTCCTGACTTACCAACAAGGTAATACATGATGTACAAAAGTTGTCCACAAGGCCGTGGGTACATCCAATCAACAATCATTTTGTCTTCAAACATAAGACCAAGAACGAAAATTAATTTATTTCCCCTCATATTGCTTTCTGTTATTCTGAATAACCAGCTTCAATATTCCTGCATTCAAAGTGAAGTATGCTACATGCAAATTTAACATCCCAATAATAGTGGATGTGAATAAATATCGCCAAGTTTCACTTCAAGTCAGCCAATTCAATAACAAAGAAAGAAAGCATTGAAGAAAATTGGAAAGGACAAAACTCAATTTAATTAGAATCAGCATGGTCAAGTTTGACCACATGATGTCCAGAACGCAAAAGAAATAATTTAACCTGCATGACTATCTTGAAATTGCATTGTTAAGAGCTATATCAATGAAATACCCTAACTATCAAACAAGACAAATTCATCTTCTAGAGAACGTAAGAGAAATAACATTTTTTTAGACAGGTACAAAGAAACAATATAGCATGAGAATGACAGTTGAAATTGCATTGACAAGACCTATATCAAAGCAGTACCCCAAATAACAAGAAGACAGATTCACCATCAAGTTCTGAACTAGATGTTCTAAAGTAGGATGGCTACCATCCTAAGCTGGAACAATAAAGCAACACCACAGGAGACATGCTCTTACAGGGGCTTCCAACAGTATGATCCACCACAAGTCGTAGAAGCAACCTCTGTACCACGCTGATGTAGTTAGAAAAATTAAAAAACCTCTTCCTAGATACAAAGAGAGGAGAGGGGCTTCTATCCACTAAATTTGATGCAGATAGAAGGCGTGAAAAACCATTGTCTTGAGCCATATGCAAGTTACTAGAGATAAGAGTTGCTTAATGAAAAAATGAGCTAAGAGTTAATAAAGCTTCAAAAGTAATAGCATTATTTTGGCTTCCACTTTTTTCAGGGGTTGCTAGTTACTTATTTGCAAAAGGCATACACGATACCACATAAAGGTTTAATTAAAATTTCACAGAATTGGATAAAGGAAGATATGGAAAATCTGATCCCCACTTTCTAGAGTATCAGGTGCTAAATTGCCAAAAGGAAGAGTATCAGCTTCTACTTTAACAAACAGTTGTTATCCATCTGGTATTTCATAATTGCCATCCATAGTCCATAAGGTCAAGCACATACACAGATGCAAACTTTGTGAAACAACACTTGGCTTCTTATAATCGAACTTGCAAAGAGTGAAAGAAAAAACAGTCGAAAGTTTCTCCATCGTGCAGGGTGCTAGGAGAATCAATAGTTGGACATCAAATGCCCCACCCCACTCTCTCCTCTCTCTCTCTCTCAGAGTATCAGCTTCTACTTTAACAAACAGTTGTTATCCATCTGGCATTTCATAATTGCCATCCATAGTCCATAAGGTCAAGCCCATACAGGTGCAAACTTTGCGAAACGACGCTTGGCTTCTTATAATCGAACTTGCAAAGAGTGAAAAAAAAAAAAAAAAAAAAAGGTTGAAAGCTGCTCCATCGTGCAGGGCGCTCGGGAGAATCAATAGGGACATCAAATAATGACCACCCCCCCCCCCCCTCCTCTCTCTCTCTCTCTCTCTCATTTTTCAGCATTAGCAAGGAATAGATCTCAAGAGATCATAGGTTATCTTCATCATTCATATTCTCCATCAAGGTCTTCACGCAACAAAGATAACTTCGGTCATAATGTGTAAATCAGCTGTTTCAGCGAATGTTGCTAAACTTATCCTCTTCAAAATAGCAAGCCAAGGTTGCAAATTGGCTACCAAAATCACATCTTATGCTTAAGTAGTTTTTGTGACCTCTGCCATGTGCTAGTCATCTTCCTCGAAAATCCAATCCACCGACACTAGAAGAGCAACATGAAGTGACTGAAACAGGTCACTTGAACAAACAGTTCCACCCTGAAGGCCACTCTGCTTCTAGTCCCAGCCTTCGAACTCTCGCTAAGCTTATCACATTATTATGCAATTTACATGGTTAGCACAAACCCTCTACCAGCTGAAATTACTTGTACCAAATGGACAGTCGCAAAGGCTCTCAAGGGCGCCCCCCGAATAACTCGGACTGGAAAAGTAGAGAACAAAAATTGACTGAATCATATGTGGTACATGTAAGTATTCAAAAGTTCCAATGTAGCTCTTGTTCTGGTTCTGAAATTCAATCCGAATCATCAATATGATATCTCCACCACATCGACTGAGCATCCAACCATATAGATATAGATGATAAACTAAAGAATGAATCGATTCAAACGACTGGATCCGCAGAATTGGCGAGCAATCCGCCAAAATTATTTCATAGATGACAACAATTTCCTCAAGGGCACACTAGCACATATTCATCAATCGAGAAAACCTGTTTGCCGAAAAATGGCGTTACGAACTTGCCTCAGATCCCTCCCCTTGAGTGTCCTCCCAGCGCCTTCAAGCACAGAGCACGCAATCATCGGCGACCGGGCCAAACTCCTCGCCACAATCTCGTGCGGTGGCAACATCGCTCCATCTCCGCCGCCGTCGTCGTCGCAATCATCATCGATCTCACCGAGTTCGCGACATCTGCTCAACATCAACGCCGGCGGGAACGCCGGCACCTTCACCGGCGCCGATCGGTGATACCTCGAGCCGGAGCTGAACGAGGCAACTGGCAAGAGGCGCTCCGGTGGAGGCTTCGGAACCGTCGGGATTGAGATCATTCTCGAGGACGAAGCCGAGGAGGAAGCGGACGAAGACGAGGAGGAGGTTGACGCTTTGTGGTTGAAGACGGAGCGAGGTTCGTTCTCCGGCGGGGCCGCGAGGACGCCGCAGCTTTCCGACGGACTGACCGACGACGCCTTGCGGAGGTGATGCCGCGGATCGGAAGGGAAGGAGGAGGACGGAGGTGCCGACGACGGTGGCTGGTGACTGGGCTGCGCGATGCCGGCGGCGAAGCCACCGGTCCAGAAGACGTCGTCTTCGTCGAGCTCATCGCCGACGGCCGCGGCGGAGGAAGTGCTGGCACCGGCGGGATGGAGTGGTGGGGCGTGAGGCAACAATGCACCCAGGAGGCGCTCGGCGGAGAAAGATCTCCCTCGGCGGAGCCGGGCGGGCCCGTTTCCTCCCATCGGAGATCCGACCCGGCAGATCTCGCCCCGGTACAGGGAAGGTGGGGGCACTAGCAGTTGGATGATTTACGCCGGAGATGAAAATGACGTCTTAGATTGGAGGTATATATATACACATATAAATTGGAGGGCTAATTACCTAAAAAAAACCCTAACTTTAAGTTCAATGCCAATTTTGCCCCGAACTTTATTCCCAAATCTGCCACTGCAATTAAAAAATCGCCATCGCCGATGAGGGTATTGATGAATATGCAAACCCTGATAATGGACTTCTAATCGGTAAGGGTAGATGGTTCCATGATTGGGCCCGTCCAATCCTGGAACCTACCTGAACAAGATCGGTTCCTTGATTTTGGAACATGGAACCGAGCCCGATTCGGTTTCATGGTTGATCAAGGGAATCGGCCAATTATATTTTTTGTTTGTTTTTGGTTTCGTTTTTTGTATTCCTTGAAATGACAAAATTACTTTTTCAAAGTACATATCGATTAACACACAGTATCTAGAATTGCGATACTTAGCAAAGCAACAAAACGGTGAGAAATAAAACAACGGTACAAGCCATAAAGAAATCTAAAGCAACCTAGAATTTTCCAACTCATTCTTTAGACAAGCAAAGAGAAAGCCCAAATAACGGTAAAAATCTCCGCTTGCCAAAACCATCAACTCCCATGTCAAATAAAATAAGCAATAAAGAGTTCAATGTACATAACATAGAACTTCATTTCTAATTCATCCATCAATAATTGCTCCAAATTCTAATCAACTAGAACAAAACAAATACCAAGCATAATTAAAATGGGTTCAGTCCAGGGTGTGATAAAATTCATGGGCATATTGCATTTGAAGATTTTTAGTTGAATGGTGAAATGCATAATCAAGCTTTTAATATTAGTCTTGAAATTGACCCCTTAAAAAAAAGCCAAAATAAATATATTAATTTCTAAAATTGATCGAGGGTACTTTGAAAACAAAAAAAGCCTTTAAAATCACCCATCAACTTTAATACCAAAAATAAGTAAAAACAACAACAACAAACCTTGCCTACCTTGTCGAGCACTAAGCCTCATCATCCTTTTACAATATGGCTATGTCTCCCCTCCGTTCAACATAATACGTATAGAATTATATCTAATGAACGATGGCTCTCTAAGTTGCCGATTAAGGTTAACTAATGAAATGATCTTATCAACTTTGGTTTTCTTGCGCATTACTTTTCTCGTATAATGTGTAATGAATATATTCTGGACATCAGAATAAAAAACACTAGTCAACAAGACATTTATTAAAATAGTTTTGTTTTACTTCGAAAACCAAAACGCACCCTCTCTATCTCTTCCTCTAAATTCAAGCTCGACGTCACTCCTTTTTGTCTATGTTGAAATAGTTCGTTATCGTGAAAGTAAGTAATTGTTGGATATGAAAAGAAGTTATTATTGACGTGAAAAGGAGGGGTGATTGATCATGAAAAGTAGTGATGGTGAGGGTAAGATGTGTTGATTGGTTATTATGAATATGGACCAAATCACACATTGTTCATAATAATTACGATTGTTCAAAACAACAACTTCTTCTCCAAAACTCTCTCTTCTTCTCTTTTCACATACAAATTTTACAACATTTACAAGGTGAAACTCCAAGAGAGAGATTAAATAATTGGCAAACTCATTTCTTTGTGACTTTAGTGTATATCATAGAAGTATATTTGTTATAAACACGGCAGCAACAATAGTAGGAACAAATACTACCATAAGAATAATGATTATCACCACACATCAAAGAACTACAAACTACTGCTCTATCTTCATTAGTAATCAAATTTCCCCAGCCATCTGTGCACATGAGCTTGTGAAGAATCTCGAGCACAGCGCTCACGGCATCACTCGCGCGGCAATGAGTTCTACGTTGTCACACGAGTTGGCTAACAGGATCCAGGCTTGATCACCCTCCCATACCACATCTAGTCAATGACGATGGAGATTGAGCGTACAAAGGAAGTGGAGAGAGAGAGAGAGAGAGCTCCGGCGATGATCTAGTTGCTAGAGATGGTGGTGGCAAGGATGCAGGTGGGCGGTCAGAGGCTGAGGCTGAGGCGGAGGCGGAGAAAGAGTGCATGCGAAAGTGAAGGATGGACACGGCACAGATTCAATGGCTAGATATGTTTTGCATACCTCTACAGCCGACCAGTTTTGTTTCTAAACAACCATAATTGATTCGAGTAGGAATACAGTACGAATGTCTAACATTGCAAATGTTATGCTCAAACCAGTACACACCAATGCGTAGACCATAAAAACTTTATTGCATATCATCAACAAATAAAAAAGTCATCGACTGATGGGATCGAGACGTGAAGCTTGTTCCCATAGAACGTCGATCCAAGTCAAAATCATGCGCCGGCGTGCAAAACCGAATAATCAGCCGGAGCACGCACCAGCTCAACGGGGTTTGTTAACGGCTCGGCAAGATTTCCTGACTTCGCCGGGCAGGCGGCCCTGGAGCGTCCCCAGCTTGACCATGGCGCGGCCGAACTGGGCGGAGAAGTCGGTGGCATTGGCCAGCGTCATCGCCAGGGACTTGCTCAGCTTGTCCACCGCCAGCTCCTGGTCGATCTGCAGAATCCCTCTCCGGAGGAATATCTGCTTGTAGAAGGAGTTGTCGACGATGAGGGCGCTCGAAGCGTTCTGGTCCAGGTTCACGGGGTTGTTGACGGTCGAGAACTGTGGGCACCTCGGTCTGAGGGCGGCCACGAGCTTGGGATCCATGGTCGGGTCGGGCTTCCCCAGTCCGTTGAAGTTGTAGAGCCGGTCTTGGATGAAAGAGCAGTGCGTAACCCCGACAGTGTGGCCACCTACGAACCCAAATTACCCATACATACATTAAGTTCAGAGTACTTTTGCATACGTGCCAATTGAGTTCATCCGATTAATTTTGATCGGAAATTGCTGATATGAACATCGGCCATTATAGTCAATAAAAAGAGAACAACGTACCTAGAAGAACGACCATGTCCGAGATAGTAAATCCCTTCTGAGCAAAGGCCGCAGCAGCCTGAGAAACCGTCATGGAAGAACCTGGGAGATTCACATTTTGGGCTAGCGATACCTTGCCATCAAGCCTTCCTGTTTGCACACTATACTTCCCTCCTTTGGCCTGCAATGAATGTGTTTTGCACGCAAAAAAAACAATTTTCGAGATAGCATTAGGGCAAATCCAAACGCCGCGCAATGAAATTCAAATCAAATATGGACAGGTTTTAAGTCATTTTCCGTTACCAAAGCGATGGCGTCCCGAGTTGCCATGACGATGATGTCGGCGCAAGAAACGACTCCGGGACAAATAGCCTCAACCACGGCCTTGACTGCATCGATAATGTCGTAGCCCCTCACGCTGAAATTCGGGCCTGCAGTTTTCTCGGCTGAGGTCCCATCTATCAGGATCGATGCATCACAGCCCTTCAAGATGAAAAAAAAGTTGGTTAACATTGGCATCAATGGGTCATCAGGACAACTTTGGGGTACATTGGAAGTACATACTCTGGAAAGTATAGGATGAATTATGCGAGATTTACCATGACGAAGCAATCGTGGAACTGCAAGCGGAGCAGCGCGGCGACGATGGACGGGTCCTTGGCGAACCGAGAGGCCATGATGGTCGAGACCACGGACTCAACATCTACGAGGCCGCACTTGTTCTTGTAGTATCCCACCTGGAGAGCGGCGAAGCACGGGGCCGCCAGGGTCGAGAGGACGAGACCCAGGGCCAACGCCAATCTGCCTCCCCTCGACATCGTCGGGTTCGCGATGGTTTCCACTCGAGGGTTTGAATTTTGGTCACGGATTGAAGAGCAAGCCCTTCTTCTTCTTCATGTATAGAGAGAATAGATTAATGCGTTGCACGACCATCACAACGTGGGGTATGATCTCCTCGAATGGTGTAGCTGTTTGACCACCGACGTGCATACAGTGATAAACCCTGAGGCAAGAGAGATACGTATCTATTGAAATTATACATGTTTTTATACTTTACTACACAAATTGCTTGTACGTGGTCCAATTTAAAGGAAGAACGTAAGACGTGTGTACGAATGATGATCTCTGGTTCTTCCATTTTAGCATTTTTTAATGTTATTTTTTTGGAGTGATTACGACATTGTGATCGATTTCTAATGCTCGCTTTTGGAGTGATTATCACGTAGTGATCGATTTCAATTGAAATTAGACATGGTATACCCTTTTTTTTTGGTCAAAAGACACAGTATAATTAAATAGAGGATGAATCGATCTCGTCTCGCATCTTTTAATTATAGGTGCTTGAACGGTCTCACCAAACATTGACTTCAAATTTCGCAACAAACTGCATTCTCCTGCGACTTATATGATCATGGTCGAAATGATTGGGACACCATATCACCAGACTCAATATTCTTAAACTATAGACTAACTCATTCCCGGGATCAAGTTCCTATACTCAATCGAGGAGCGAGAGGAACATGATAAGATAACACAAACGAAACCGGTAGACACGAGTAAACACGAAAACGTACCAAAAATGTGTATGTACCTAACGTATAGAGGTAGTGTGTAACAGTGAATAATTCGGCTCATGTTATTAGAATTTCATCTGTACAAAATACTCTTGTATTACAATTAAACAAAAATTCTAAATTATGAATGGATTAACATAACTACATTATACCCACCCATCGGTGGCCACGTTAGTTTGCGCTCAGTTCCTTTCACGAGAGGTCCTGGGTTCAAACTCGCCCCTCGGTGATTTAAGTGAGAGGTTGTGGCGGTGGGATGCTGCGCTAACCCCTATCAAGGACTAGTCGGGCATCATTACTGGTTTGAGCCCTAGCTCGCCGGCCTCGCGGACACCTCGGTTATCAAAAAAAAAAAACATAACTACATTATTCCGTTCTCTATTTTTAAGCTTCAACTGAATAATTTTATACTGCTTACAAACTCATAAATTGTAATTAAATAAAATCTAAATGCTAAGGGTTTATATGAGAAAACTTCAAATCTTAGTCAATTCAAAAAAGTTGTGCCCCCAAGTAAGATATTCAAATACATCTCGAATATGAGCTCGTGAACAAAACCCGACTTAAGATAAATTATTATTATTTGTGGATGCCTAAATATGTACCATGAAAATCAAGATTTTTTGCTGGTATTAAAGAATTCAAGTGGGACAAGGATTTCACGCAAAATAGGAAAAAGGAAATATACAAAAATTTAATTTTCTAATGTGCAAGAGTTGGCCGCCAAGAAAAGAAAGAAATTAAAAGGAAAAAAAAAAGAAAAGAGGAAAGTCCAACTGGGACTATTGACCGAACTACACTATGTGCAGAGGACTGCATTGTGGGTAGGGGTGAGCAGTGCCAGATTTTTTTTCAAATTCTACTTGAAACTTACTCGTCGGAACATAAATTCTAAAACCTATCCTGTCACAGTTTTTAGGATCGATTCTAGAGTCTAACAAGTTCCTTTTTTTGTTTCATTTTTAGTTAAGCAAAACGAAAATGAACGCAACAATAAAAATGAAAGCTTCTTATCTGTTTATAGCAACAATCCATAAAAGATGAATACGTAAAATAAAATAAATAATAAAAAGTTCAATACACATAACATAAAACCTAAATTATAGAACTTCAGTCCTTAATCATCCATGAATATTTGTTCCAAATTCGAACCACTTGAAATCAAAAGAAACAACAATCATAGTTCATCACTTAATAATAGTTTTAAATTTAAAACTACTATTAACTAAACTAAAGTACCTTAGATGTAATGAAGCAAGTGAAGTACCTTCGTCTACTTTGTTTCTCATTTATTAGAGTCATGTCACATAACATTATCATAGGGTCATTACAGAATCAATGAAAAAATAAAAACAAGCAAACAACACGAGAACAGAACTGCCTGCACTTGAGCACTTGAGCACTTGAGCAAACAATTAAACAACACGAGAACAGAACAGCAAAGAGCACTCGAGCATTTAAAACTTTCATATAAGTTGTCACCTTTTGCAGTGAAAACGAATGATATGATGCTGGTGATATATCTTTCTACCCTCATTCACTGTGTCGTTGCTCTCCACAACTTGATGAACAATAAGGTGAGTTACCATACTGAATTATGAAATCAATTATGGGCACATCGTGTTCTATTTATATCACATTTGCTTTCTTTCTCAAGTACTTCCTGTAAAGTGTGTCAACAAAATATCATTGAAGCAAACTACTTTTTTTTTTCTTTTTTTTGTCGACGGAGCACACTACTCGAATGGATAAGATTTTACGCAAAGTATGGTTCATAGCAGGGTAGTTTTCCATGGAAATTGCCCCTAGGGATCGTAATAAAAAAATTTCTGCCCGTGCATCGACCTTTCTTCTGATATCCTTGTGAATAACTTGACTTGAGAAATTAAGAGCCATGATCTCGCAACTGATGAATTAGTATTTTGTTAAAATTGCAATTTAGAACCCATAAGTTCCACTAGCGAACAGAAAGCTATGACCAATCTTCATCTTTTGAAGGCAATAATAAGTTTACGACCAAAAAAAAAGAAGAAAAAAAGAAGGCAATAATAAGTTGGCGTCAACATAGGCTTGCTGATATTCTTCTAACTGCTATTGTTACGTATAGCTGAAGATTCATGGTTTTTTATTTCAGATTTTGAACAAGGTGTTGGATATATTATTAATATGGTCCAAATAATATGTTCACATACAAGCCCAATAGGTTTAAAGCATGATTATTTTGGGCCCATATGGACTGAAGCCCAATAGCTTACATATAAACTCTAGGGTTTACCTATGCTGGAGGTAACACTGTTGAGCGTTCCAAACTTGACGTCTCTTGGTGTAATACTTCAAGCAAAACACTATCTATTCTCTCAAACCCATAACCTCCAACAATCTTGAAGTATTAGACTCGTGTGTTGGATTTAAGCAAGAAAGGTGTCTACTTGAACATCTCATCGAGACGAACTTGCAAGGTGTTATTTATTTTCTATTTCGACAATGGATTGGCCAAGATTTGAGTTTGAAGATTTGGCGGTCGAAATCTTTGATTCAAGAACCCAGAAATTATAGTCAATTTCAGAGGGTGAAACCTATTGGGTCTTGTTCTACTTGTCGATTCGAGCGTTTTGAGTGGTCACTCACATTAAACGGAGGTTAGACGGCTGAGATACGACAACCGGAAGTCCGACGATTTTTCAGCTTCCAGCGAATTTTCGGCGACTTCTTGGCTTCCAACAACAAGTGCAGTCCATCGCAAGGTTTTTTGGCACTTCGGATTTGTTTTTGGGGTCTGATTTTGGCAAACTCCACCTCTACAGAGCGGTTTGACCAAGGTTAGAGGCTTTATTCAACTTTGTGAGCTCCGAGGACTTCAAGGTGCACTCTTTCTACGTCTTTGCTCTGATTAAAATGGTAAAACATAGTTCCTATGATATTATCAAGCTGCAATCATTTGATGTCACTGAATTTCATGATTGGAAATTGCATATTCAATTTGGCATGAAAGAACGTGAAATATTCTACATTGTACTGAGTGATTTTGCATCTATTACTAAAGATGTTGATGAATATCAATGGAACAAAAATGAAGATTTTTGTAAAGATTACTTATTGACCTCTTTAAATCCTTGTCTAGCTATGACTTACAGTGAGTTTAAGACAGCGAAAGAGATATGGGATCACTTAAACACTCAGTTCCAAAAACAAGAGGGGCTCTGTAAAACTCTTCTAGCAGAGAAGTTTTTTTACTTTAAATTCAATATGAATTCGAGTATCACCTCTCAATTAATTGAACTTGAGAACATGAGGAACGGGTTGAAAGAGGATAACTCTAATATGTCCAATAATCTCTTTATTGGTCTTGTGTTGAGTAAGCTACCTGCTGAATGGAGTTCTTTCAAGACTGAAATGCACAGACAAAAAGAACATATAAGACTAGATGAATTAAAGAGGTATATTCACATTGAAGATCAAAACATATTTAGGAAGAGTTTGGAACAGGAAGGACAACAAAAGTCAGTTGTCAACTTAGTTTCACGTTCCAATAAAACCTCAGAAAAGGTTCAAGTCATCAAAAGGTGAATCATCTTCACAGTTAGAGGCCTAAAAGACTATCTTCAAAAGGAATAAGAAGGACAAGTGCCATAACTGTGGAAAATGGGGTCACTGAGCAGCAGAGTGTAAACTACAAAAGAAGCCAAAGAATGACACACCACAAATTGCGACTAATATGTTAACTAGTATATCTGAGCCTCAAGCCTTCATTGGAATGATGAAGAATGGAAAGGCCAACGTCTCCTCTGAGTGGTGGTTAGATAGTGGCGCTACTTGTCATGCTACAAATGGCAAGAACTCACTCACTGAGGTCATAGAAGTTGAAGACACCGTAGAAAATTATAATGGTGGTGAGGCAGAGGTGACTCATGCTGGAACTGCAACTTTGGTGCTTTCTTCAGGTAAATTACTAACTCTGAAACATGTTAGAATAGTACATGTACTTAAAAAGAATTTGATATCTATGAGTTTACTTGATAAAGCTGGTATGTCCTTTTCAACAATGAATGGTAGAGTAACTTTATCTGTTAACTCATGTTATTTCGGGTTGTGCATTCATGGTTAATGGTATGTATAGGTTGAGTTTAGATACTAATAGTATCAATCATATGAATTCTACTTTGATTGATCCAAAGTTGTTACACAATAGATTTGGACATGTGAATTATAGGAAAATGTAACATCTAGCTAAAACTCACAACATTCCATTAGATACTTCTATTCGATTTGACAAATGTAAAGTGTGTGCACAGGCTAATATCACTAGAAAATCTTTTAAGTCGGTTTCTAAAAGCACACAACTTCTTGAGATAATACATTCTAACCTTTGTGACTTCAAAAATTACGTTACTAGCATTGGCCGAAAGTATCTACTAACATTCATAGACGATTTTCCTCGATATTGTCATGTTTATTTGTTGAAATCGAAAGATGAGGTTTTTAAAAAGTTTAAGATTTTCAAGTCTAGAGTAGAAAATCAACTCAACTTAAAAATTAAGAGGTTTAGAAGTGATAGAGGAGGAGAATATACAATGACAGGGTTCAAGGACTTTTGTGCTTCAGAGGGCATAATACTTGAAACCACTGCTCCTTACTCACCCCAATCAAATGGTGTTGCCGATCGTAAGAATAGAACGTTAACTGAAATATTAAATTCCATGTTACTTACAGCTGGCATGCCTTCCTCCTACTGGGGAGAAACAATTCTAACTGCTAATCACATCCTAAACAGGTTGCCGCACTCTAAGTTGTCTTTGACACCTTATGAGATATGGCATAAGTGTCCTTATAGATATGATACTCTTAAGACTTGGGGTTGTGTTGCTTATGTAAGAATACAAGATCCTAAAAGACCTAAAGTGGGACCTAGAACCATTACTTGTGTATATCTAGGTTGTGCGGAAGATAATGCTTCAAATAGATTTTTAGATCTATCTATTAATACAGTGATAGAATCTAGAGATGCAGAATTTTTTAAGAACAAGTTTCTCAGAGATCATGACTTAAATGTTTTTGGATCTACAAATATGATTTTAGAGTCTCCTGTAGAATTTGAAACAAGCTCTTCTGACACTAATTCCCCATAGCTAACTATTGAACAAGTTCCATTTAGAGTATCTACAAGAGATAGAGTTCCCAAAAGTTTTAGTGAGGACTTTATTATTTACTATCTAGAGGATGATCCATTCTTCTATCAGGAAGCAATGAGATCTAGAGAATCCCTACTGTGGGCAGAAGTCACAGATGATGAAATAAGCTCTTTGCTGTAGAACCACACTTGGCAACTAGTCCATTTGCCAAAAGGGGCTAAGGCTATAGGCTATAAGTGGGTATTGAAGAAGAAACTGAATAGTGATAGATCATTAGTCAAATACAAAGCACGTTTAGTAGCTAAAGGCTATAAACAACTGAGTGAAATAGACTATTTTGATGTCTATTTACCTGTGTGTCATCTATCAACTATAATAATTCTTCTTGATTTGGCATCTATTGAACACTTTGTAGTGCATCAAATGGATGTAAAAACAGCTTTCCTAAATGGAGAGTTAAATGAGGAAATCTACATGGAATAATCGGAAGGGTATGTCATGAAAGGTCTTGAGGACAAAGTTTGTAAATTGAACAAATCTTTGTATGGTCTTAAACAAGCACCTAAGATGTGGCATCTTAAATTTGACAAAGTGGTAAAGAGTTATGGCTTTCAGTCTAGTTATTCAGATAAATGCCTTTACCATCGTTCTATGTCAAACAAGATAGTCATCATTTGCATGTATGTTGATGACATGTTAATTCTTGGTTCCAATCATTCTATAGTGAGTGGCATGAAAGCCACGTTAACTAAAGAATTTAACATGAAAGATCTTGGTATTGCTAATACCATTCGGTATGAAAGTAAGCTTCGAAAAGCAAGTCATCTCCCTTAGCCAAACTCATTATATGGAGCAACTACTTTCTACCTGGGGATATAGTGAGTGTAAACTGAGTGCGACACCATGTGATTATAATAAAAGACTGAGTCCTAATGAAGGGACCAGTGTCGATCAGTTAAAGTTCTCGAAAGTGATTGGTAGTCTTATGTATGCTATGAGTTGCACTAGACCTAACATAACCTTTATAGTTGGCATGCTGAGTCGTTTCACTAGTAATCCTAATAAAAAGCATTGGGATGCCCTCAGTAGGCTGATGAGATACCTTAAAGGTACTAAAGATTATGCTCTATGTTATTCTGGTTATCCTCCAACTGTAGATGGATATTCTGATGCCTCATGGTGCTCAGAAATTGGAAATAGTAAGTCCACTAATGGATATGTATTCACTTTGGGTGGAGCTGCTATTACTTGGAAATCCAAAAGATAGACTTGTATTGCATTGTCGTATATGGAATCAGAACTTTTTTCTTCAGCCTCAGCTGGCGAAGAGGCAGAGTGGATAAAGAATCTGATTATGGATATTCCTTTGACTCGACTAAAGATTAATTCTTTAAACTTGTTCTATGATAATCAAGCCGCTGTCCAAGTCGTTAAGAATGCTCTCTTTAATTCCAAGAGAAGGTATGTGAGACTGAGACATGCATTGTTGAATTATCTGCGTGAACAAGAAGTTATCACCCGATCGATGTGCGATCAACAGATAACATGGCCGATGCTCTCACGAAGGGTATGCCTACAGATCGATTATTCAAAACAGTGGGGGAAATGTGGTTAAACACTATGTAGATACGTCTTAATTACCATTTACTTACCTTTTAATTGTATGTTTTGCATTATCGAATCTTCCTTTGTTGACCACAATGATAAGCACAGTTTATGTGTTTCATCGATGTTCACGGTTGTTGATTAATTTGAAAAGGGTGAGTTGTCTCATTCCAAACTTGATGAAGATGACGTTAACCTAATTCAAAAGTTCTATCTGGGGAGCTTGTGTCATTTCAAACTTGATGATACAATCCAACTAGGTTAGACTATCCTTTTGGTTAAATGATCTCATTCCAAACTTGATGCTAGATTATTTGACTTTAAGGAATTAGTAATTGTGACATTCTAAATTGAAATATAGAGATAGTTGTTTGCATAAGAAGCATGTTGGTTATTGTAAGTGACATGACTATTGTTCCTATTCTTTGAAACTAGACAATGGTTATTCTCTTACAAATAAATCGAAGTTGATGTCTCTTTGTAATTCAAACTGTTTAAGCCTTGTTCATAACTTATGAAACTGGCTTGATGCTTATGAACATGATATTATGATGCTTTATGACATTAATGTATGTTCTTCTCTGCCTGATTAAATTCATAATAATATGAAATTCATATTTGACATTCTACAGGGGATGGCAGAGATGGAGGAGAGCTTACTAGGTGGGATTCTGACTAAGATGATATACTAGATGAATAAATATATCATTTAGAGCATGTAGGAACTTGACAAGTCACCTGCTATTGCCCATTTTGATGGAGTCCATCTACTTGAGACTTCAATTTTGCTATCTCTATTTTCTGAACATTATTGTGCTTGGTTGTGGACTGATTCTAAGATTTATTTTGGATATTAAGACTTGGATGAGTTTAGACTGAATCTTAAACTCTTCATATTTAATTTTATGTGCTGATCTCAGAACAGATTCATGATAAGGGTGATTTATTTATTTAGACTGCAAATTATGATTGAGTTTAATTTTTAGTGCTAAAACTCTTTGACCGATCCAAGTTGATTATCTTGGACTGAATGTGATGATTCATATTTGTTTGAATATTACACTGACCATCGTATTGGATTGTGTTGTATGGTGAACATAGAAGGAGATTGTCGGATATATTATTAATATAGTCCAAATAATATATATACATACAAACCCAATAGGTTTAAAGCATGATTATTTTGGGCCCATATGGGCTGGAACCCAATAGCTTACATATAAACTCTAGGGTTTACCTACGCTGGAGATAACACTGTTGAGCATTCCAAACTTGACGTCTCTTAGTGTAATACTTCAAGCAAAACACTATCTATTCTCTCAAATACATAACCTCCAACACAAGGAACATGAGAAGGCGGAAGACTCGAAACCCGCTACTCTTCTTGCTGCAGCAAGAAGCTGAATAAGGGACAGTGTCCGGCGTTGACATTCAGCTAAGGTTTCCCCATCAACAGTTTGTGCTCGCCATGTCTTTCTGAAGTCACGGCCTTGGAGAAGAAACATAGGCATGCATCGAAGGAAAGCACTGGATGATAAAAACTTCGCCCAACTTAGATCCAAAACCAGACCAGGCTTAACTAAAAGGACATCCATAAATATGAATAACCCATAAAAATCTATGTTATAGATCTTAGAAAACTCCGACCAAGAGTAGGCTATGGAATCAACCAACAACACTAAACCCAACAACAATCGCGTCGGCAGCAGACCAAGAGAAGCCCAGAACTAACCCCTAATCTCGCAATCACCAACCCAAAACAACACATGCGCAAACTTCAACAGAGAGAGAGAGAGAGAGAGAGAGAGAGAGAGAGAGAGAGAGAGGCTGGCGGCGGCAACAGCAAACAAAGGGCTCAGTGACGATAGAGAAGTGGAAACAAAGTGGGTTGAAGAAGCAAGACAGAGATGAGATGCATTGACGTAGCATCGCGGAAGGAAAGACAAAGATGAGAAGTGGAAAAAAAAAAAGGAAAGTGAGTCTAGGAACAAGGGAAGATAATTGGGGATTTAGAGTTCCCAGTCGAGTTCTCTTCCTAATTCCTGGTTCCCAACAATTCCTAAAAAAGACGAACCGGGAACCGACCCTCTCTCCCTAGAATCAGGAACTGGATCGGTTTCCACCGGTCCAATTCTTCGATTCTTGGTTCTACCTTAGAACTATGCTTAATCATAATTGTGAGGTTTCAAATTTCCAATAATTACATCCGGGTGCCAGTGTTTGATAGACAATTGAATCTTGTGTTAATATTGGTTAATTCCTTTATAAAATTGAGAGATTATTTTGTGAGGAATTATTAGGCGAAACGTTGTGTGAGTTATTGAGTTTAATTAGGGCTTGAGAAACACTAAGAGTATTTACGAACTCAAGTGTAGTTATAATTTCCGTTATATCGTTTAATCTATAGTAGAATTGTTTTCTGCTCTTCCCATGAACGTAACGATTACGTAAATTTAGTGTTTGATTTATTTTCTTGTTGTATATTTTTTTGCTCTTTTTTGTGTGAAGATATTTTATTATTTGATCGCTTGCTATCACAACATAAGAATTCAAGATAAATCGTGGGTAATACCAAATTTCACGAGAAAAAAATGTGCATTGCTTCTTTGATAAAGAAATAACCTTAAAGGGCATTTATGTTGTGTTTTATTTAATTTTCATCTTTGCTTCCAACAAATAGATGAACGCCTATAACCGTATGATCTTTGCAACTTATTTAAGAACTGGGATAAATTGTTATCTGCATCGCATTTCGATATCCAGAATACTTGGATGTTATTAGGGGTGTGCAAAAGAACCGGGACCTTCTCGAGCCGCCCAGAACCGCCCGGAACTGGACCGGAACTGGTGGTTCCCAAGGGAACCGGTTCGGTTCCCGGTTCCAATTTTTGGAACCTAAGATCTTGTTTTGGGGTTCACGATTCCGGTGTGAAATTGCCCACCTACCCATCCGGACCGGACCTGTAATATAATAATAATATATTTTTATTATTTTTTTTAATTAAAAAATATGACCAAAAAATTTTTCTTTTAAAAAGAAAATTTGTTATCATATCTGAAGCTCTTGTGTAGTTGGGATACCTTGATTATTTTTTCCCGATAAGTAATGGGTACCCACTTGATATTATGGATGATGTGGTTAATATAATCGATCATAGTGTAGGAATTGTATGAAAAGTTATGTTGTTTTCCTTTTGTTCCGTTGATCTAATGTTGGTCCACATATTTTTTTTTATTTGTCTAGGAAAACTTGTTGAGACCAGTTTCATGGACCCGCCCAAGAACCGAACCGGACCGGTGGTCCGATTCTCGGGCCGGTCCATGAAACCGACGGGCAGTTCTCGATTTCAATTTTTGGAATCGATCCTGTAGCGGGCGGTTCACGATTTCGAGGTGGGAATCGCTCACCTGGATCATGCACACCCTAAAATGCTATCACATTTACAATTAATTTATGGGTTGTACGTGATCATTCGCAATCACCACTTGCCATGGTCCCATCACAACACCGCGAGGGCCCGTCTAAGTCGCCATCGCAATGAAATGTGACACGAAAGGCCAAACTCTGTCATAATTTTGCATCAAAGTGAGTTGCATCCGAGCACAATCCCATCACATCACTTGCGACTTCCGGGCATTTTTCCCATTTTCCACTTTTGGGGGCAAACTTTTGCCGCTTTACTTTTGCATTACTCGCCCCTTTGTCCGCCCCCCTTCCCCGCACGTGAATTGCCCAAAATGGCCCTCCCGCTCTCAGGGAGAACGGGGACCCCCGCGCACAACCAACCAGGGGCACTTTCGTCAACGCAAGTTTCTCCTCCTCCGCTTCACTAGTTCACTACCTCACATCGCTCTGCTCGCTCTCTCCCTCTCTAGCCCGCTTTATCTTCTTCCCCAGAAGCAAAATACAGGGAGATCCGATGGGCAAAAAGGTCAAATGGTCGTGGACCTCCGCCCTCATCGGCGCGGCATCCGCCGCCGCGGCCACCGCGGTGTTCCTGGCGAGGCCCAAGGACCCGACCTTCGACATCGTCTCCATCGGCCTCACCTCCTTCAAGCTCCACCCCCCCGTCCTCGACGCCGAGCTCCTCCTCACCGTCCACGTCACCAACCCCAACGTCGCCCCCGCCCACTACCCCTCCGCCACCGTGTCCATCCTCTACGGCGGCTCCCCCCTCGGCACCGCCGACGTCGCCGCCGGCTCCCAGCCCCCGCGGTCCTGCCGGCTGCTCCGCCTCCCGGCGCGGCTCGACGGGCTCGAGCTGGCCCGCCGCCACGCGGGGAGGTTCTTCGCCGACGTGGCGCGGCGGGAGATGGTGCTGGACGCGGAGGTGGACGTGGCGGGGGTCGCGAGGGTGCTGTGGTGGGACCACCGCTTCCGGGTGCACGTGGAGAGCCACGTGACGGTCGACCCGGTGTTCCTCGACGTGATCGAGCAGGAGAACCGGTCGGAGCTGGAGGTGTTCCTCGCCTAGCTTCGTTTTTACGAAAACGCCCTCCGGTGGATTTAGCGGCCCTGTAATTTTTCCATTGTCCGAAGGTCGGGATTGGAAATTGTATTATATTAAATATTAATTGAAAAATCGGAAGATTTGATGGTTTATTTTTGAATTTTCCCCCAATCCCTCTATATACCAAGTCTCTTATCCGATATTACATGTCGATCGGCATCCCAATATATCTCAATAATTGATACTTGCCTCCTTTATATACATTAGGATATAAATAGTCTCTGAATTTTGGTTCGATGTGCAGTGTTGTTCCTGAAATTTTTAATTTATTTAATGTGATTCTTAAACTTTTAATCTGTTCGATATGATCCATAAAATATTAATAAATGTTCGATTTAGTCTCTAAATTATGGAGAATGATGGAAACAAAATGGTCCACATTGAATATTTACTAATATTTAAGGGACTAGATCGATCAAATTAAAGGTCCAAGAACAATATTGCAGATTGGTCCAAAATTTGATAAATGCATTGCATAAATTAAAAGCCCATGAATGACGTTGTACATTGGATCATATTTTATGAACTAAAAGTGTTGTTATCGCTATACATTATCTGTTGAGAAATAGCCAAGACACGAATAAGAGTATAGTATGACATAATCTAGACCATATGTCACAATACAAACGAATCTTCCAACCTTAACCCCGCCCGAGTCGATCGCCATGTTAATTTTATCTTAGAACTTAGAAGTGACTTGTGTATTTCGCTTTTCTTACCAACAGCATGCTAATCTCGCTTCATCATTTGCATCTCGAGCGATCACGATTTTCCAATTGCAATTTGGGACCGAACGTAACTACGGCTCCGTCTAGCACTGATGTAGAAGAGAACGAGCCTACTTTCATTTTTTTACTAAAGGATCTCGTCCAAACGAGCTCTTGGGTACGCCTTGATCCGAATGCTTTATCCAGCAGTACATGTGTTTTAGACCAGCGTGCAATGATCGCGACCCAAAATAACAAGGCCACAAAGGAAAAAGAAAGAGCCATGGATGGACCATGTCTTCTGGTCTCTCTGCTCTAACACGAATCAACGCCCAATTACGAGCTTGGATTTTAGCACACGGAACCAAAAAGGCTTGGCGATCACGCTTCCGGGGCCCAGAATGATGATGGGGGTGGCCAAGCACGCCCACTAAGCGCGAACCCCATTGGACATCCTAGATCTGTCTGTACCATTACTCCATATCCTGGCGCGACAGTATGATGATGATGATGGGACACAGAGAAAGAGAGAGAGAGAGAGAGAGAGAGAGAGAGGGAGATGCTTCAAGAGATTCCAACTCCAAAGGGAGGGAGAGCAGGTGGTCGATGATCTGTTCATCGGAAGCAGAAACTGTGCATGGCTTTGTCATCTTCCTCAACCCCGAAAAAAGTGTTTCTTCCCCGCGATTCAGTGTACTCAGATCACCGCAGCACAGGAATTGAAAAAAGAGGGGCATTTTGGAAAAAAGGGCAGAATTTGATATTCTTGCATCTGAAGATCTCTCTCCGTCTGTCTCTGTCTCTCTGCTTTTAAAATTAATTACAGCAGGTGAACTGCTCATGATCCAGCTGAACTCCAATTCAATCTCAGTGCATCGTGTCACTAGAGAGAGAGAGAGAGAGAGAGAGAGAGAAACATGGCTGGAGCTTAAGCCACATGCGAAAGATCGGAGGATAGGATGCATGCACGGCAGAAAAGGACAGGATTGCTTTTTCCCCATTCTGTGAAGTCACGGAAATGATGCAAATCCGTGCGGTGAATTTTTGAGTGGCTCTGGATTAAGTTCGTAACCCGAAAGAGTTGGCATCAGAGAGTCTCGACAAAACTCAATTTTTTGGCCCGGCTCCGTCTCGGCCGCTCCTCTTTTTTTTTTTTTTTGTCAGTTAACTGATTCACGTACCCTTCTCTCTTCGATAAATATCACTCCATCCTCTTGTCGTTTTGAACTGCAAAACACTATGAGGGCTCATGAGCACACAATTAAGTTTTTTCCCACCATATACAGTTGATCGATGCAAATTTGCCAAAACGTTACGCGTGTGAGAGACATAAAGCCCATCACATTCGAAAGAAGGATAGAATTCGGAAAGTAAATAATAAGTAAACAAAATACGTTCGAGAAGAGACTCAAAACGCACGTATAAATAAAGCCCCAAAAGAACAAAAAACAGTTTCCATTTCCGCCAATAACCTCCCCTCCCTCCCGAAACATCTTCATCTTCGTCTTCATCTTCCCCTGCTTCCAAGAAAATCAAGATCCGCTTCTAGCCCGGGGGCAGAACCAGAAGCAATCTCCCTGCCCAGTGATCCCCCCACTCTTCTTCTTGCTCCTTCCCTTCCCTTCCCTCCACAGACCCACTTCCCGTGAACCCCGCAATTTCCGCTCTCTTGATTCCCACCGCCCCGCCCGAAAAGGGGAAATCAAGAAAGCAACCGCCATCTCCGCTTCCCCCACCCCCCCGCCGGAGCGAGCTCAGCGATGGCCGAGGTACTCCGCTCGCCCTCGCGTTTCCCGTCCTCCCCGGCCTCCCCTTCCTCCTCCACCTCCTCCTCCCTGTCCTGCGCCCCCCGCCCCGGCGGCGCCGGCGGCGACGCCCTCCTCGCCCTCGGCGCCCCGGCCTCGCCGCCCTCCTCGGCGGCGGCGGACTACGGCGGCGACTCCTCCGCCGCGGCGGAGGAGGGGGAGGATGGGGAGGAGGAGGAGGAGTGCGGCTCCAAGGATGGGGACGGGCGGGAGGGGGACCAGCTCTCGCTGCTGGCGTTGCTGTTCGCCATCTTCAGGAAGTCCCTGGTCGCGTGCAAGAGCGACCAGAGGGAGATTTGCGCGATGGAGATCGGGTGGCCGACCAACGTGCGCCACGTCGCCCACGTCACCTTCGACCGGTTCAACGGGTTCCTCGGCTTGCCCGTCGAGTTGGAGCCCGAGGTGCCCACGCGAGCCCCTAGCGCCAGGTACATTTCGGATTTGGACCCCTCGAATCCGTCGTTTTCGCCGTTCTTGATGTCGCATGGAGCGTTGCTGTTCCTCGAATTGCGATTTCGTATTTTCATTGTTGTCCGATTTTGTGCTGGAGATGACTGTGTTGTGTGTAACCGCTGTCAGCGGCCATTCTCTGATTGTGGTGTGGCCTCTGGGTTGTGAATCTATGATGGTTACTTTTCTTCCCGATGTGTTGCCTATGTGCATTTCGAGTTGTCGGCTTAGGATACTAGTCTCATTTAGCATCTTGCCATAAGAGGTATGAACCGTAGAATGACAAAGATTGCTGCCATTTGTTTTTATCTGTTCTTTTAGGAAATTTTGTGATACATAACATATGGATGCACTTTTTGAAAGTTTAAACTTTGGTTCGCGGCTCCCCAAACTCTTCCCTTTAGTTTTTGGTTGTCACAATTGGAGGGCTTTGCAATTTACCTACGGAATAACCCGGCAATGGCATTTTGAGGGCTAGTTGTAGCATTTCGGCTAAGCAAAGTTAGCAGTCGCGACTTACCCTGGTTTAGTTCTCCTGCGTATTCTCACCTTGCTTTTTCATGGATTAGGATGGTTTCTTTCATCTGTATTACTAGAAAATTGACATCTTTTAGGATCATATTCAAAATGTTTGCTTGCAGTTTTTTAGAACAGTATTCATGGGTTTCCTTGTAGTTCCCAAGATTTTGTTGAACTTTGCCAAGCTCTCTTCATTTATTTGTTGATTAAAATATAATCAACAAAGAATGAAGGTGCGACACTGTTCACACTTCACAAGAAACAGAGGGTCTTTTGAGTCGTCAAGTCTCTATTGGACTGATATGATTATTAAAGATATAAACGATGTCTCTTCTGCAAACTGCAATTGACAACAACTCAGAAGGCGCAATGTTCACTGGACAATTCACGCTAACCTGTTAACTTTTCAAAGCAACCACCTGTGCCTACATACTTTGTTCACATCAGATTATATGATATGCTCTGCTTTTGTCGAGGCTTCAAAGTCAGTTAATGTTGTCTGAATAGTTTTTAGTTATCTATGTCTTCTGTGAGAATGGTCACCAATTGTAACTAGATGAATTCCTTTTGAAACCTGTATATACTCTGATCCAATATTCTTGAACCAGTGCACATGTTTTTGGAGTCTCGACGGAATCCATGCAGTTATCTTATGACTCTAGAGGGAACAGTGTGCCAACAATACTGCTGCTTATGCAACGAAGCTGTATTCTCAAGGAGGTTTACAGGTTCGTCATGATCTTATCTCTTAGCCCGGGATCATTTTCAAGTTAGATCCACTCTCATTTTGCACTAGAAAGCGGAGATAGCCGTTCATATATACCAGGGTTTTGATTTTTTTTTTTTTTTTGGTCGATACCAGGGTTTTGATTGAATAACATATATTCAGATCCTTTTTGGCAGTAGTCAAATTCAAGCCGGTTTAGTTTGTAAATTTAGTATAGTCATTAAATGTGTTTTATTCATGCAGGCAGAAGGTATTTTCAGGATAAATGCAGAAAACAGTCAGGAGGAGTCCGTTAGAGACCAATTAAATAGGGGAGTGGTACCTGAGGGCATCGATGTGCATTGCCTAGCTGGACTTATCAAGGTGTAAGCTTTGATCACTACTGTATAAGCTCTTACTTCTTTTCCACTCTGTAGTCGCATTTCTCATTTTATGGCACCAATACTGCTCATGACCTGCCGAATGGTTAAGTTTCATGGGTAGGACTTTGTGCAGGAATATATTTCACATAGCTGGCCATCTTTGTGTAGTACTTAAAGTGGTTTGTGTTTTTTTTATTTTTCGATGTGGAGACTGGGTAAGGGGAATGTGAAAATATTTTGAAGGGGAGTGGGTAAGTGCACAGAATAAAGCTATGGGAAAAAATGTGCATGCTACAGTCTAAGGCCATTTTTTATACTGAATGCTGCATCATATGCCTTCTCATTGGGATTTGTTTTGGGTGCATCATGTGGTCTCCTATCTTCTACTAAGGGTATTCCAGGTACCATTGTCAAAAAGAGATCTCCACAGTGCCCAAGAATCTGGTCTGTGGTCTTTATTATTATAGAGAAATGATACTCCCTTGATTACATTATTCCTGCTGCTCAGTCTGACCTACTTCTTCATGGTGTACACCATGCTTTGCGGCATAAAATACTCTCAACTTGAACACGATGAGATGCGATGTGAAAAATTTTGCTTAGTTGTGTCTTGACGTCATACAGTCTAAAGATGCAAATTAAGATCCCAAAATAATGTTTACACATGCGCGAGTTTTTAATTTGTTTCCTCTTTGAATGCAAGATCTCCGAATACAAAAGATTATATTCCATTTTCTCTTATCAATAGAAGATAAAGTAGACTTATTTTGTGTCAAATTGTAGGCATGGTTTCGAGAACTTCCGACTGGTGTGCTGGATCCTATTTCACCAGAGCAAGTAATGCAATGCCAGACTGAGGAAGAATGTGCCGAACTTGTGAGAGTTCTACCTCCAACAGAAGCTGCATTACTGGATTGGGCAGTTAACCTCATGGCTGATGTTGCTCAGATGGAGCATTTAAACAAAATGAATGCGCGCAATATCGCCATGGTTTTTGCTCCAAATATGACTCAGGTTAATTTTCTTCCATGGACAATTACTGGTCCATAACTATAGACACCGCAAGTGAATGTTACTTCTGTTATTAAGTTGTGAAGATCAGTATCTGGCCTGCCTGCTTTGCACAGTTGATTCATGCTTTAGTGCTGCCATATAAAGTAGGTCTCTTTTCATCCTTCAAGTGCATTTCCATCAGACATCGCATACTTCAGTGAAGGTTTCTCGTTTGAAATGGCCTGCAAATGCTGCATTATGCATCAGTTTGATTTGATACAGTGAACTCATGATCTTGTTAACAACAAAGTTGATAAAAGGAGAGGTTTTCATGTAGATATAAGAAACTGTGCATTAGGCCAAGAACTTTTATCTTGGTTGGTTGCATCTTACAGCTATTGACAAATCATTTACAACATGTACCATATCGATTGTGTTGTCGGGAATTGAATGAGCAAACATGGAAAAAATCTACTAAATATGCTTTAGGTGACTGTCTTTATCGTTTTGCAGATGGCAGATCCCTTAACTGCTTTGATGTATGCTGTCCAAGTGATGAATTTCCTCAAGATGCTAATAATAAGAACCCTGCGAGAAAGAGAGGACTCTTCAGTGGAACCAGCTCGGGCTTCCAGTCTTGAGCCTTTTGATGAGAGTGGACACCAGAGTCCATCCCAGCCCTGTCTAGGAGATACTGCCCAGGATAATGAAGAAAGCGAGCAAGTTTTTGCTGCTGAAGAACCCGATACGGATGGCTTATCTAACTCGGATGAAAAGGCGAGCATCAGTGAAGGAGAATTATGTCATCATGAGGAGGTGATGGAACTCGACATCTTTAACTGTGAGACGGAGGCCAAAATGTTTGGTACTATCAAGAGCGGAATCCAAGAGGATGGAAGGAAGGCCAGCTTTGGCCAATCTAGTGATACAGACTTTGAGAAGAGTCCTTTAACAATGGACTTGCATCAACCTGCATTCCAGGTGACGATGCCTGTAGAGAAGAGTAGGGTGATTGGCGGCTTAAGCCGTATAGATTCAAGAACGGAGTGGATTGAGGCATGGAGATGAAATATTTCTGCACTTCTAGGGAACAAGCTTCTAGATGACCTCATCGAGTGTAAGTTTGTATGAATCGGAGTCGGGGGGGAGGTTTTGTGAAAGATTTGTGTTCTGTTTCGCAGTGCCAGATTTTAGGATTGTTTGATACTGTCTAATGTTGCAACAACATTCCACTTGTGATCATACTAACTCAGTGGAGATTCACTCGTCTTTGCTTGTCGTTTGATCATTGTTTTACTCGAGCTGCCGTTTATTGTGGCACTGCTCTCTCTCTCTCTCTCTCTCTCTCTCTCTCTCTCTCTTCCCAACCTACATAAAGACTTGCATTTCCCGACATTCAACTATTCTAGATAGAAAATAGGACTAGTCCACGAAATGAGTGCCCAATTTATGGCACGATGGTGTTGATGTTAATTGGAATGTAATCAGCATGCAGTACTTGGTTGTCACTGGCACTCTCCCATGCGAGCACTCTCCCATCCAATTCGCAGAGGGATGGTGTCGTCATTAACCTTGGAATGCATTCGTGCTGCTCTCAAATCTGAAGCAATGCGGCCTCACATATGTTAACATGCATTATTCCACCTAATGAATGAACTCTGAGGAGAAACTCCCAAAATTTACTCAAAGTATGATCAAGGAATTGAGACGAGCCAGCAATAGTCAATCCCCAGAGTACAAGAAATTGACTTTGAACGGGCCAACCTCAGTAAATGTCCACCATTAGGACTAGCTAGCAGCTAAGCAACACGCCATCTGATATTGATTTCTCTCATATCGCATGAGGTCACCCGAATGCAATCCACTTTCAGAATTCTCTCAGAAACAAACATGACTAAAACAAAAAGGCGGGCAATATAATTAATCCCTCAATTTCACTGTAAATAGCGTATCTTTCACATGTGAAGCCTATGCAGAGTGCCGAGCCTTTCTTTACTGGAAATCATTTGGGCGAGCAGTCTATAATTATTCAATTCTCCTTGTAAAAGTAGCATACTTCTCTTTTCAGTTATTTTCTTCCTTGAGCAGAAGGATTATCCTGATCACAAGGAATCAAGAAGGCACCATGCAATCACGTTCGAGGATTGCTTCCATCCAAGGTGAGAAGCACCTTGTATAGGTCTGGACGTCGATCTCGAAATATTCCCCAGCTGTGTCTCTTGCTTTTTATATTAGCCAGATCAAATTCCGCCACAAGAACAGCTTCCTCTTTGTCATTAGCACTTGCCACGATTTCTCCCATTGGTCCTGTGCAATACATAATTCTAATTCAAAGTATTGTTCACAAGCAGAATATTTCTATTCTAGAATTACTTGCAATTGTCGACCTAATACCTGCGATGAAAGAGTTGCCGTAGAATGTGATCTCACTCTTTCCATGCTCTGTCTGTATTACTTCTTTCCCTATGCGATTTGAAGCCACCAGAGGTACCTACGTTTGTCGAAGTCAAATGAGATTACTTCGCAAAAAGTACTTATATGACATGGGACAATTATGGACTATTCATTATCGGGGTTTCTCAATCTATACTCAAACAATAATCAACTACGTGACCTCAAAAGAGGAAGACCAGGGAGAGCAAATCGCAACACAGCAGATTTTTCTCGCACACATGATACAGCAGAGCAGATGCATAATGGAACAAGAAATTGCTCTAGGCCAAGTAATTGATATTACTCATTGGCTAAAGGAAAAAAGGTCAGAAATGTTACTCAGACCAGATAAGCATGTTCATGAGAAACATGACACTCATTTACTTTCACAAGTTTGCTTGTTGAACACTAATCAGGCAACTTAAATGTCCCAACATTATTCACTAGTACACGATTTGATCAAGCAGAGAACGTACCAGATTAGCCCCAGCATGTCCTTGCATAACTCTTTTCCAGTGTTCTCTAGAATCAAGTCCTTGATCCTGTGGTTCAGAACCAATAGCAGTTGGGTATAACAATATTTCTGCCCCTTGCAAGACCATTGCTCGAGCTGCCTCAGGAAACCACTGGTCCCAACAAATTGCTGACAAAGATAACAAAGTTAATCAACCTATCATATCTTACCCTTCAAATTTGCCTTATGGAATCAGCCTGAAATGTTACAAGTTGCAAGAAATACTATTGAACCAAGATTACAAGTTCAAGCTCAAAAAAGAGGACCTTGCAAGAAGGCAATTACTATTTGATCCGGGGGATTTCTCGTGGATTTTGAACATAGTATAGCAACAGGCAGGTTACACAGAGAACAAAAAAGCTGCAGGTATAACATATAAAGCTCCTTACCAACTCCAATCTTGGCAAATTTTGTCTCAAAAACCTGTTTAGCCAGAGAATCAAAGTCAATCTTATGGAATAACTTTGATTAATCTCACTATTACAGTCCATAGCTAAGAAGTAAGGAGATTGAAGATTGACTAATACAATTGCTCGTCCACACCTTAAAGCCAGTGTCCCCTGGATTGAAGTAGAACTTCTCTTGGTAACCTGTGGATGCACGTCCCTGTGAACTCATCATCTATGAAGCAAATAAACACTCATGACATGAATAGATAGAGAAATTTATGCACCTGGTCCATCGGGGATGTGCGACTTTCTATACAATCCCAGATCACTCCCATCAGCATCAATTATAACTATAGAGTTGTAATGAGCATTATTTGCCTCTTCAAAGAAGCTGACAGGTATCACTACACCCAGCTCTTTCGCAAGTTTCTGCATCCTGTGTAACATGGAAAAAAGCAAAAGGTTTACTGCAACTGTGTCATGTTGCCGGAAAATATAATATCAAAAGAATAATAAGGCCTCAAACATGTCAGGAGAAGCAGGGACAATCTGCATGCCAAACAGAGCACTATGTCTAACGAGCTCTTCTGGTAATCCGAAATGACATACACAATTTACCTCATAATAGTTGGGTGGCCCTTGTAAGGCTTTGCTCGCTGAAAGAAATCTTCCCTCTGTGCTTGACAAAAGTAGTATCCTTCAAAAAGTTCCTGAACGCAAAAGTTAGGACATCACACTGACATTTTGATCCTCAAGGCCATAAATATTCCTCCTATGATAATATGGCACAGTGGCAGTAACTAGAATAAAGTCAAGGACTTTCTTGAGGAAAATACTTCAAGAATGACTACCATTAGTATACTAAGCTTTACAAGGACAAAAGGTTCCGAGTTCAAGAGCTCATGCCTGAATGAGAATGATGTTTGCACCCTTCCCATGAGCAGCTCTAACCAACCTGCATTGGAAAATATCTTTCATCAATCTTGGTGTAACGCATCATTGCACTCCATGAACCAAATTCGAATTGTATTTAGTGACAAGCGTTTGCCCCAGACTTGCGCAAAGGTGACCCGAGGTGGAATGCCAAGGAGGTGGAAACAAGCTGTAGCGGTTTCAATCTATTGTAGGGCCATTGACATCAATAAAGAAACGTGATGTTTGCACCACGTCCCCATTTCGTTTTTTTTTTGCTGATTCCAATTTCCTTCGTGATAGCTCTCTTTCGCAAATTGACTAAAATCATATCCCACCAAGAAAGAAACCCCAACTCTAGTTCCTTCTTTGTTTGTTTTTTCCTTCAGAGGCAGGGCAACAAGCAGCCATTTTTGGGCCGGTGAGGGGGCTAAAGCAAAAGCTTCGCCAGCTCAATGCTCCGCTCTAACGCGCAAAAAGAGGAGCTAAGAACCCATTACGAAGTTCGAGGAAATCAATGAACCGTAATTGCAAGCTGGAAGAACAAATTCAGGGAGACAACAAAGAAGAAAACAACACCCACAAACCCGACAAAAAAAAGCTTTTTTTTTGGGCATAATGGAGGAGGAGGAGGACGACGACGACGACCTCTCGGCAGTGGAGACGTTGGTGGCGACGTCGTCGGTGCAAGAGAACTGCAGAGCAGAGGCCGCCACTTTCCGTCCTCCTTCCATCGGAGCGAGCTCCAAATTCGACCCTTTTCCGTCAATCGCTCTTTAGGGTTGATGCCCACCACAGCAGAGCAGAGAGAAGAGGAAGGCCCTAACTTTGACTGCTCAGTCTTCACCAGTCGTAGGATGACTTCATCGTGCGGTGCCGCCGGATTCTAGAGAGAGAAAGGAGGAAGAAGAAGAAGAAGAAAAACAAACGTTTGAGTTTGACTACTGAGTGACGGTGAAAATGATGGGGGATCGGGTATATTATTGTTTCTAAGCATACTGGACCCAAAGAACATCTCAATATTTAATTAATTTTACGTAACGGGCGATTAATATTTTGAAAAGAGAAAATTTCAATTAAGGACCCCAAATAGGATCTTTTTCTCAAAAAAGGATTTTAAGTGAATATAATGTCAAATAAAGGTCTGAAGTATCCAATCAATCCCAAATAAGAACCCGAAGTATTCAATTAGTCTCAAGTAAGGATTTGGGTTCGCCGGCTAATCAAATGCTCACCAGCCGATGAATACGTTACTATTCCGGCGATCGGAACAATGGTAGTTTCGTCTTTTTTCTTTTTTTATTTTTTTCCTTTTTTTTTTTTTTTTTTTTCCTTTTCCTTTTTTTTTTCCTCTCTTCCCTCCGTCAGCCATAGCCGGCGGCAACAAAGGTCGCCGGCCTCAAGCGGAGGTTGTCCTTGTCGGCGTCGAGCGAGGGCAACCCTCGCCCTTGCCCTCGCCCGAAGCAGAAGAGGGCAGCCCGAAGCCCAACGCAGCCCAAGGGGCCGCCCGATTGAGGCCGGAACCTCTCGCCGAACCCCGTCTATGGCCAGCAGAAGGAAGAGAGGAAAAAAAAACAAAAAAGGAAAAGGAAAAGAAAAAAATAGAAAAAGGAAAAAAAATTAAAAAGAAATAGATGAAATTTTGGTTGTCAGAATAGTGATGTGCTTGCCGGCTGGTGAGTATTTGACCGGCCGGCGAACTCAAGCCCTTACTTGAAACTAATTGGGCACTTTGAATCCTTATTTGAGATTGATTAGACATTTCAAACCCTTATTTAATACTATGTTCGCTTGGGGTCTTTTTTTAAAAAAGGCCCTATTTGGGGTCCTTAATTGGAAATTTTTTCTTTTGAAAATTATGACCTTTCTCGTAACCAATGCTTCGAAGAACTCGTTATTGAAAATATAAAGATCGATATTTCGATACTGTCTTGTTTTAGATAATTTCGAATCTACATGCCTTTTTAATTAGTTAAGCAACTTTATTAATCATCACTTAACATTTACCCTTCTGAGTCTTGGGTCGGTAATTTGGTGGTATAGCTATCAACAATAGCTGTGATGTGATGGCTTTTGGGCTTTGATTTTTTAGCAAAATGATTAGTATAACGAAAAATATAAAACTGATACACTTGTAATAAATTTATATTCCTTTAATTTCCGTTAAATTTTATTATCGAATTGCTTAGTTAAATAATACGTGACAGTTTACGGATGTACTAGTATGAGGTTTTAACAGATGTACTAATTTATGATTTTTTTATATTAATCAAATTTAATGGAATATAAATTTGTCACAAATATATCGATTTGGGATTTTTGGTGGTCAAAAAATTAGTTTGGAATAAATTTATTATAAGAATATCAGTTTGGGATTTTTGTGGTCAAAAAATTAATTTGAGATAAATTTATTACATGTATACAAGTTTGGAATTTTTCATTAACCCTTTTGGAAAACATCTTCTTCATGGAAAGTCCCTTCAGTTTTCTTCGAGCTTTCTTAAGAAAAATATTGTCATTTGGCGAACCCACCATGACGTTTTGCTGTCTTCCTACATTGGCGTAAAGTCGCCATGAATTGGACCTTTCTGTACTTTTGATAGTTCATTCCAAAAACAGAGTAAACAAGAGCAGGAATCCCAAAATGGTCCATTCCTCCTCTTTCTTTAACCTACCAAGATATACTAGTCGGCAGGCAGTCAAATGCCTAACTAGAACGCCGATTGGTATCTTTTCCGTGTTACGCGAACTTTGCAAGCCTCTGAGGGCGAGACCAACTGCTGGTCCATCTCATTTGTTGTGTGAGCGGGCGCGTGCAAAAGTCCGCTTAGATGCTTGTCCGGGTAGGAGACCGACTAACAGTGGTTGCTGCAAATGTCTGATCTTTTCCCAATCGCTCCGACAACCCCATCGTGCAAGGATAAGAATGATGAAGGGTTCACAAAAAAGCATCGACTTTGCTCGACACGGGTCTCTAACGTTAAATGCGAAGGCTCCGCTAGTATCTGCCTTCCTGACCTACAAGGCATGGAATTCACCAGGAGACTAGAAAATCATCTAGGAATAATTCCCAGCATTGAGGAGTTTGCCATTTGAGTAACATGACTCCGTGCCTATCTCAACAGAAACTACTGACAAGTTCTAGCAAAGAAATCCTCCTAAGCCAAGATCACACGAAAAGAACCAACGTGGGGTGAAGCCACAGGAGATGCACAATCGACGTTGAAAAATAATGGTTGACATAGGTAACAGAATGTGGACAAGATCACGGTATCCATGAGCTATAAAAGTTACCTGTTCGAGGAACAGCTAATATTAATGAAAACATATGAAGCAAGAACAATACAATGTACCAAATAACACTGGCACCACTCCGCTGATTGTTACTAACTGAACATATAAGCTGTTCTAACCACTGGCGTCACACTGCACGTTACTGATAGAAGAAGCTCTTATATGCTAAACTGTTCTTGGAGGGGAGTGAGCTCACTCTAAGCATGCCCCAGCTCACAAAGCTCGACTTTGATGACCTCGGTAGATAATATATGGATGTGTTTCTTCCATTGGATGCCTCATTTTGATGCTGCTGCTTGCTGATAGGACCCCATAATTTGTCCAGTCAAATACCCTTTCAACTCACATCAAGATCAACCTACCCCACCCAGACGTTAACCTCAATTAGACTTCATTCTTCAGAGCCCTTACTAATGCCTCCATTTTTCTTTTTCTTGCCACCTTCTTTGGTTTGGGAAGGTTCTCCCTCCATCTTTCTCTTGGTAGATTCTTTGGCCTTAGCTTTGTCCTTAACCACAGTTCCAGTTTCTTCTACAGTGTCATCACTAGGGCCTCCATTTTTCTTTCTCTTGCCATCTCCTTTTGCTTGGGAAGGTTCTCCCTCCGTCTTTCTCTTGGTCGATTCTTTAGCCTTAGCCTTGTCTTTAACGACAGTTCCACTTTCTTCTTCAGTTCCATTACTAGTGCCTCCATTTTTCTTTCTCTCGCCATCTCCTTTTGCTTGGGAAGGTTCTCCCTCCGTCTTTCTCTTGGTCGATTCTTTGGCCTTAGCCTTGTCTTTAACCACAGTTCCACTTTCTTTTTCAGTTCCATTACTTGTGCCTCCATTTTTCTTTCTCTCACCATCTCCTTTTGCTTGGGAAGGTTCTCCCTCCGTCTTTCTCTTGGTTGATTCTTTAGCCTTAGCCTTGTCTTTAACCACAGTTCCACTTTCTTTTTCAGTTCCATTACTTGTGCCTCCATTTTTCTTTCTCTCACCATCTCCTTTTGCTTGGGAAGGTTCTCCCTCCATCTTCTTCTTCATCGATTCTTTTGCCTTAGCCTTGTCTTTAACCACAGTTCCACTTTCTTCTTCAGTGCCATTACTAGTGCCTCCATTTTTCTCTCTCTCACCATCTCCTTTTGCTTGTGAAGGTTCTCCCTCCATCTTCTTCTTCATAGATTCTTTTGCCTTAGCCATTTCCTTCTTTCCAGCATTTTTCTTCCTGAACTCTAGGAAATCAAGAAAAAAGAAGTTGTGCAACTTTTCCATCATCCGAAAGCAGTATAATTTGACATGAAAACAAAAAATAAGCAAAATCCTGTAGCTACACAGCCCAAGACACTTCAAAGAAATGCACAGAATTCAGCGGCAATGCAGTTGAGGACAACCAAGTGTAATTATTTGAAAAACAAAACCAATGGAGACCATAACCCTGTGTCTGGTCACCGCTTCATCCGCCAATTGAAAGATAAATGACGGAAATTTAGGCACAAACCTCAAACACTGAAGACCGACAAGAGAAGGAAAAACTACAGTTCAAGCTAAAAAGCCTGTGCACTAAATTAATTGATTTGCCTAATATTTCATTAAAAAAGATATTTTAGCAGAGGACCCAGTATTGCACCAAAATCATAACATAATATATAGAAATGTTAATAGCAAACCAAGAAGGCACTGGAAACTTGCATAAGTAACATATTTGTGGCATGCAAGCATCAAAATCTTTGCTGCTCTAGCATGGGGGATACAGTTGCAGAGTTCTTGCACACTAAAGCTATGACCAATAATACACAGTGTTAACGATCTTAACTTTTGGGAAAATCTAATGCATACATGCTGTAGCAAAAATGCAGTTCAGTTTGTCAACTGGATAAACCACTGACAGGACAAATATGATGCCCTATGCAGTTGCAAGTGTAGAAGTCGTTGAAACGCAAGGAAATCATGTCAAATTTGCCACGTTCCTAGGAAGATGGGCAAACAAACAAAGATCAAAAAATTTTCCACCATCTGATCGGTAAATCAAATACTATCAATTCTTCAGACATATAATTTCCTTCCAACAACACCAATTCCTGCCGCAGGTATAGGACGCCAAAGTATAGGTAATGTGTACAAACACAATATCCCGAATGCAACCTAACCATGAATAGCAGGCCCGGTGCTGACAAAATTTCCCAGAAAAGACAGAAGACTCTCATCACACCTCAACTCGGAATGTAAAATGCATGAAGGGTCATAATTTAGTGATTATCCGCAAGCAGCTTTCATAAGAAGCAAATGATGAACTCCAGCAGTGCATAAATCGCACTAACCATCCAGAGATGCTCTAAGAGGACCGATGAACTCAGGAAATTCCATCTCCTCCAGCGCCGTCAATACGTCGTCGGCGTTAATAGTTTGCCTTTTCGATTCTTTGCATATGTCGTTCGCTCTGCCGTGAAGCAAAAATCGAACAATGTCAAACACTAAATACTTGTGTCCAATTGCAGAACCAGCAAAGAGACGCAAGCTCTTCGATTTCAGCATCCCGAATATAACCCAAATTTCAAAGGTTGGTAGCTCATCAAGAGCTGCTCATGGTTTGGAAGCTACGTTAAGAATTAAGATAAACAAAACAAGAACTGAACGCTTGAACATCGCAGGAAATGAAGAGAACTACGGTTATCACGCTGCAACACCGAAGGAATCATCGAAACCAAGAAACGAAGAAAGAAATCGACGAGGGCCCGCGCCGTACTATCAGGGTCAACGCGGGCGAAACCCTAGGGAACAAGAACCAGAGAGGGAGTGGGGGGCAGGGAGGGAGATGCGTACGTGGCGGAGAGGTAGTGGATGAAGATGCGAGCGCTCTCGGAGAAGGCGAGGAGGGCGTCCCTGTGGAGGGAGACGACGCCGCCGTCGTCGGAGCACGCGGAGAGCTTCTCCTTCACGACGCGGCGGACGATGGTCTTGGGGAGCTCCTCCGCCTCGCCCACCACCTTCGCCGCCGTCTCCATCTGGGGGGGAATCTCCGCGCCGGTGCGGTTCGCGCGGATCGCGGCGAATTCGAGGAAGGCGGAGGAGGAGGAGGAGGAGGTGGTGATTTGGCTCGCGAGCTCGGGGTTAGGGCTTAATTTTCCCGCCAACAATGACGCAGTGAAGGAGAGAGAGAGAAAGAGAGAGGCGCGTTCCGTTTGTGGGCTTTCTAACGACAAAAGCCCGGCCCATTAACAAACAGATAAATAATATTTCATTATTTTATATTAGGTTGACAATTTTGTGGAAAAGTAAGAAAATGAGACAACAGGACAGATTGTCGATGTAATCTCTGAACTTTTTATTTGAGCAATGCGGTCCTTGAACTTTTGGTCCTTGAACTTAGATTTTTAATTTATTCAGTGTGCTTACTGAATTATGTAAGACTATATGAAAATGTTAAAAAGTTCGTAAATCATATAAAAGAAATTAAAAATTCATTGATGCAGTCTACACTAAAATTTACTTGTGTCAATACGTCTCGGGCCCCAAAGGGTTCGTCGCTTTGTGGAGCTGCCTTGGTCAATGGAGCGTAAGTTTCACTTTCGTTTAGTGGCTTCGGCTTTCGTTTAGGTTGGTCGGCACAAAATTCTGAAGTAATGTCTTTTGACTCATCAATCGGTATTGTTGCTCTACTTTGTTTTAGCAAACAGATTGGTCATTTTTTCCCTAGTTACTTTTGCATTTCCTAGTAGCCCTCTAGTTTGTTTAGCAAAGTAAACTTGACATTCGGTGACAGAAACATGACGTGAGTGCTTTGTTTAGAGAGTTCTGCGGCATTTGTCACGCAGAACTTTGTCTAGCACCCTGCATCATTAAACATTTATTGAAGTAAAGTGATAGGCGGTTGGAGAGAATCTCCACTCGAAATAGCATACTGATTCTGTTTGAGATTAGCCTCTAGCTAGCATTGTAGTAGCAGGACGAGATCCAATTCAGACACTGTTAAATACACTATCCTCTAAATGGTTCGGATTGTTAATCGAGGTGAAGCAGCATACTTGGTTGCTCTGTGGGTCTTCTTATGCTTGTACGTGGTAAATTAGAATGATTCCCATGCAAAATGGTGACTGCAGTCCATATTTGAGAGATTTGATAAAGACAGAAGCGGAAAAATTGACTTGACAGAATTGAGGGATGGTCTTTACAGTCTAGGCTATGCAATCCCGCCATCTGTTCTTCAAGTTCTGATCGCTAAATATGATGACAGCAGTGGCAGGACATGCGAACTTAATTTTGATGCTTTTGTCGAGTGTGCACCTTAGCCTTCAGCCCACTTGAATTGAGAAGAATCGGATTTTAATACAGAACTTACTAATGTATGTTGGATCTGCAGGTGTGGAATGACTGTGAAGGTACTATATCGACTATGTGAACTACGTCATGAGTACAGTATGCACAGATGCTTCAATGGCTAATTGAGTGATCTCCTCGTTACTTAACGTTGCATTTCAGGGCCTGACAGAGAAATTCAAAGAGAAAGATCCACAGTGCACAGGATCGGCGACGCTCGGATATGATGAGTTCATGTCTACGATCCTTCCTTTTCTGGTATCATATGATTGACGGGAAAGTATCATACTTCTTTTGGCGTGTAAATACTGGACAGTAAGGCCCAACGGAGGTTCATCACTCTGTAACTTTAGATTCTTGGGAGGCCTCTTGTCTGCTATTATAAGCAGAAACATTTCAGTATGTGTGCTGTTATGCTTGTTGTATACTGAGAGGTGATGTTTCTATTGATCAATTTCTGCATAGTACTCCGCAATCCTCTCCAGGTTTAGAGAGACTTTGGCTTTCTAGTTGTCAAATCGAAATGATCGTGGGTATTTTCGCCATTCTTCTCGTCGAGATTGAGCTGGGAGATTGGACAATGGACAATGAAGTGGACTTCCAGGAGAAATCTCATCAAATTCAACAAATTTGTCCTTCATAACATTACCCCATTGTACTATTGCGATTGCATTTATCATCAATTGCTTTCTATCCTTTGTTTAGAACTCATTCAGTTAGCAACTAATGAAGGGAAAAATTATCTAAAAAGTCATAAATCTGTAAAATGATCAATTTAATCATAAACCTTTTAATTGTGCCTATTTAGTCCTAAACATTTCAACAACTTGTCAATTCAGTCATAAACCTTTTAATTGTGCAAATTTAGTCCTAAATTTTTTTATAATTGCCAAATTAGCCCTTTCAGCCAATTTTGCGGAAATCGTTAACGTTGAGGCCTAGTCAATGCCTGCCGTCCTACGTCGGCGCTGATGTAAACAATTTTAGCAATTTTTTTAAATTTATGATTTTTTTCTTTTTTTTTTCGTTTTTCCTCCGTCGGCCATAGTTGGCCCTTGTTGATGGCCGGCAACTCTGCCAACCTCAGGCAAGGGCCACCCACGTTAGGGTCACCCTCGCCTATATAATCGTGAGTGGCCGTCACCTAAGGCTGGCTGCCAGTCATCGATAAGGCCTAGCGATGACTGGTGGAGGGAAAAAGGAAAAAGAAAAAGGAAAATTATAAAAATTTTTAAAAAGCGTCGCCAACGGCCACGCCATATAGAACAGCCAATACTAACTATACCGCCACATTAGCCATTTCCGATCAAAATTGATCGGAATGACTAACTTGGCAAATCGTTAAAAGGTTTAGGACTAAATTGGCAAATCATCAAAAGATTTATAATTAAATTGGCACAATTGAAAGGTTTATAACTAAATTAGGAAGTTGCCAAAAGATTTAGGATTAAATTGTGCAAATTCACTGCTGTACAATAAGTTTAGGACTTTTTGGACAATTTTTCCGCCGAAAAAGGAATCGGCCTGCAATTCTACTAAACTATACCTGACCCGGGATGGACCGGTGATGAGAAACTAGCCAATAAAGAGCAGGATCGTTGCTCGATTGAACCAGCTGGGCTGGTTGAGGGTAAATCACAGAGTGAACTACTGATGTACTAATGTCGTAAGCAATACAAGATACTGCTTTTTACGACAGAACCATTTGATTAGGCATCTCCCGAGATGGGCTTAAGAGATTTCTCAAACTCTGAGTGTACAACGACTTGTTACAAGCAGCATGTGGGTTCCGATGCAAATCGTCCGCGACGATGAAGTTGAAGAACGATAACCAAATGGTGTTTGAAAATTCGAAAAAGCATATACGACGACAAATGAAAAGGCAAACCATGAGAAATTCACAATCTACCCGGTACTACTAATTGTCCATCTTATCGAATGAGGCGAAGTCCATACACCTCCAGGAAGGAAAAGACAAACAACGAAAGAGTTCAACCCTCTTTCACATCAGCGTGTCTCCCTCCCAGGAACGTGTTCGTACAAGGTTGTATCGACCCCGCTATGGCCCAATGCTGTTATTGTATAAGCTATGTCGTGAATCATTGTGTTAATTTCCTAGGATCCTACACTTTAGTAAGCAATTTTGTGTTTTTCGCTATAAACTACAGACGACGACGTACTAGTACACTCCTCAAGTTAAACATCTGTTGAGGCTGAATAATCTCCGGGGCTTTCATCTCGCAATGTGTAAACTCTCTGCAATCTCCTGCAAAAGAAGGGGATATAACGTTTTGATGGTTAGTGAAAACACAAGCAACAGAATATTACGTTGCTAATGATAAAAAAAAAAAAAAGACAACTTTCTGCATTTAAATCACTATCAAGTAGTGGGTGTCTCCTGAAGTCAAAGCTTCTTCCTAATTTGGTTGATTTTTAGACTCTTGGTCCTGTGCACTTTACTGATGCCATGACAAGGACATAAAATACAAGCTCAAAATGAATCATATATAAATGATCCTCTAGCAATATACTAACGACCCCAGATACGGGTAGGTATCACGTCATTATATTTATGGTGAATATTGAGGGACTTGTCTGTCTGTCAAATCTTATCCCTTTCTCTTTCAGACCATTGCTGGAATCTACAAAAGCAGAGAGCCAGATCACCCTCACGTAGAAGCCAGCAATCGGCACTTTGTGAATGGTGTGACTCAAGGGCGGCAAAAATGTCATTTCCCTGTCCCATGTTCCGTTCTGTTGGTTGATGACTACAAGTTGAATCACATTGGATAACACCTTTGGAGGGAAAGCTCTACTTTTCTTCTGTTTTGACCTTTCAAATTCAACAACGGCTGCATTCACCGGAGGGGGTTGTTGGGGTTTGTTTCCTAAGACATTTTTAGCAGGCAAGTGGTGATTGGCGAACTGTCTCTGGGTGTTCATGTATGACCTTTTCAAATTCCTGTCGATCGTTCATTTATGGGTTGGAAAGAGTGGGAGGGACCACAAAATGCTTGATATCTTGAAAATGACCCAAGTCGTATACCTTTTAAGTTTCTCAAGACGCTTTCCAACTAAGGCTGCTTCTACAAAGAATTTTCATTGGAGACCAGAACAAAAGCATAGGTCATTACAGAGAGAGAGAGACGTTTGGAAGGAACTTAAAGACAACTGGGGAAGGGTCAAAGCTAGGGCCAACTTGGGGAAATAAAATAAGGCTGCCGACGGACGAATTCGGCCGACTATCTTGTTTTTCATGATAGAAACCACCTTGGACTTTTGTATAGCTGAAGACAAGAAGAATTTTGCCCCATGAAGATTCACGAGCATGATAGAAAGTGGAGATAAAGGTGACAGAGACCCATTACCACATCTTTTCATACATGGTGATCAAAAGGAGGATTGAGCTTGTAGGGCTGAAGTTTAAAGAAGAGAGGGCCATTACACGCGTATCTTTCATAAATAATGAATATAAGGAGATTGCGTTCCTATGGCAGAAATACAAAGCGGGAACAGTAAAAGAAAAAGGCCCGCGTATTTTGACATGCTAAAACAACCATAGCACGCTAATCTTATGTTTAATAGAATTAGCAGCCATGCTGAGCCAATCTACTGTATAATGTGAATCCAGTTCTAAAGTCCTCTGTCACTGTAAATATGAATGCCGGGTCCTTGAATTAGCCTGTCTTCAGAATCAAGTGAAGACAAAGAATACCAGCTATGTGCACCTTGAAGCAGATTTAATTCAAAGAAAATGAATGGGAAGTGCCTTTGTTCTTCCTTCTTAGTGCATGTTCCTTGAACTCGTCAAGATGCTAAGCCAGGAGTGAACTCCCATTTTACTAGACAAACATTTGATCATTCAATAGAGGGAGAGAGAAAAAAAACCACGAAGAGTAACAAGTTGGATACTCGGCAATACTGGGCAGAGAAGATGATCAGCACAAACATAAATGATGAAATGCTCACCTAAAAGGTTGGTTTGACGTGGAGAGAATCTCCAGATGTTTTGTCAAAATCTTCCCTCGGTAAACAGAGTAGCATGCTCTCAAATGCACATTAAGAATGTCATGATGGATACTAGAACAACAAAGAAAGGCAATACCTGCAAAAACATAGGAGCCGAAGAAAACATCATCAGGTTCTCATCAAGCTGTGATTGCCCAATAAATTAAGCAAGAAAATGAATGTCTTACTCTTGTCCCAGCCGCTGAATACAGTTCTGGAAGATAACCTTGCAAGCCAACGTTATAAACTGGAGTACCATCTGGATAGTAGAGTCCATAATTCCTCTCCGATGTCGGACCAGGCTTCATGTTCTCGTTAAATAGCGCGAACACGTATATGTCTATAGGCACTGATGGCTTAGCTGGGGTACCTTGTTTCTGCTCTATCCTCTGCAACAGATTCCCATTGTATATCTGTGCATTCTCCAGAGTAGCCCCCGCCTCATCAGCATCACCCTTGGACGGCCAACCTGTCTCAGAAATCCTGACGTCGATATCAGTATGTCCCATTGCTTTAATAGCTGAATAAACCGCATCAATTTGAGCGTACAACATATTATCATAGTGTAAGTTGGTGAGGGGATCGGTCAGCCCTTCGTTAGGCTGGAAAAGCACATAATTCAGCTGCACCTCGCTCGGATTACCCTTATATGCAAAGTAAGGATACGCGTTTATGAGAAATGGAGTATTTATCTGCGACTGGAAATTCAACAGGGGTTGGAGGTACTCGGCAAGATCTGGCCTGAAAGCACCTGCAGAGGGTGGGTATGAAGTAGCTAAAATATTGAGCGAATGCGCAGTTGTGACCGCGACTTGCTTACTCAGTCCAAGGTTGGAAAGGGATAAATATACATTTTGCATCGCCGGGAGGAGATAAGTCATCCACTGGGTATTGTTGTCATTGAACACTTCGTTACCGACCACGATGCAGGTGATCTGAGTTTGGCCAATGTAAGGTTGGACGTGCTGTTGGATCCAATCTTGGGCCTTGACGGGATCAGTCATATTCTGGAGATACTCATTGCCTAGACCTATGATGAATTCAACATTGGAGTTGGAAAATGCGAGGAGGACATTAGGATCCGCATCATACAACTTTACTCTGCTGACATTGAGGGATCCGAGGAGGGTGGCGACGCGAGAAGGCGAGGGCAGGTTGTTCGCTATTTGGCCATAATTAATCCCAAATTGGAGGCCCAGAATTTGAATTGCAGAATCTGAAACACAAAGGAAGAAACAGAGTCGGAACCTGAAGCATGTAAAAAATGGAGAAACAGAGATCACCAGAAAACTATTCAAACCGTCAAACCAGAATCTCCACACATCCATATTTGTTACTGGAGCAACTTCCCTTTCAAGAAGCAAATTTTCGTCACATCACATTAATATGTGGGAATTGTTAGTGCCAATCTCGTCTCGCTCTCATCAAAATTTGGCACTACCAAAGTAAAAAAAAAAAAAAAAAAACCGCACAGCTAATATGAAGCGGAATGAATCCATATTGATTTTTCCCTCAAAGCCCGGAAAGTATGGAACAGAAAAAGGGTGATAAGATTAGCAGACGGAAGAAAATCTCCCAGAGTCCAATCAAGAAAGCAACACGTGACCCTCATTTATCGAGTCTTTCCCGCTTTCGGATTTCTCCAAAGAAGAGCCATCTTTCTCACCAGTAGCAGTAAGCAGCTGATCAGGAGGGAGCTGAAAAGGTTGTGACAAAGACCAGCGGATGGGAAGAGAGAGAGAACGAACCTGAGAGGGAAAGGTAGAGGACAAAGACGAGCCTGAGGAGTGAGGAAGAGGAAGCCATTGACGCGCTCTTGATCCCAGACACCCACCAAGGAAAGATAAGGGTGTCAGCAACTCCTCTGCGCAACCCACCCCCGAGAGAGAGAGAGAGAGAGAGAGAGAGAGAAGGAGTGGTTACGTAAAATTGCTGTCACTTCCGCCAAACGATTCTCTTTATACTTATTTGGAATAGGAAAAAAATCACCAAAAATCTCAAACTTTGCTATTTGTAATATATTTACTCCAATATACTGTAGCCTAGGGTATTTTAAATTTTTTTTTTTTTATTTTTTTTTTCCGGCGAGGGTAGGGGACCCTCGCCCCGCCCAGGCGAGGGCGAGCCTCCCCCCGGGCGGCGAGGCGAGCCCTCGCCCGCCCCCAGCGAGGGGGCGGCCCTCGTCCGACGCCGGCGAGGGCCGCCCTCGCTTGACACCGGCGAGGCCTCCCTCGTCGGAAAGGAAAAAAAAAGAAAAAAAAAAAGAAAAACGGAAAAGACGAAAATGCTCATGGACAATGTACATTGTGGTAAATGTGTCACAAATAAGAAAGTTTGGGGTTTTTGGTGCCACAAAAAAAAGTTCGGGGTAAATGTGTCACAGGGGGCAAAATTTGAGGTTTTTAGTGGTCTTTTCCCTTTGGATTAATACCACGAAAAATCCTAAACTGATACACTTATAACAGATTTACCCCAAACTATTTTTTTGACCATAAAAAATCCTAAACTGGTACATCTATGATAATTTTACCACAAACTATTTTTTTTTTTGACCACCAAAAATTACAAACTGGTACATCTACGACAATTTTACCCCGAACTAATTTTTTTTTGGTAAGGGCCCCGAACTAATTTTTTAATATTTTTATTTTTATTTTTTTTACAAACAATTTTTTTTTTTTTTTATCTTTTCTTTTTCCTTTCCTTTTCTTTTTTTTTCCTTCATATTTAACCTCAAACAAAAAAAAATTAGGAAGTGTGAATTTGGTAAGGCATATAAAATTGAAATTAAATTCGTAAGTTTATATCTATAATTTTTTTTCTTTATAATTTCTTACTGTACAAAAACTTCTTATTGCGTTTTATTTATTATATATTTCAAGTGATCATATTGATTAATGAATCGCCATGCACATATAATATCTCTCATCTTATATATAAAATATACTAATTTTGTAAATTAATCTATTAAATTAAATTGGCAAGCGGGACTTATAGAAATTGTTGATTAGTTGTACTCCAAGCTTAGGTAATAAGCCTATGTTGGACCCCATCAGTTTGCCTATCCACTTGCACCCAAAAATAAGAAAAGGACGACAACAATATAATGCCTTTTTTGCGAGACATTTAAATGTAGAAAAAAGTGGTTAACATGAAAATTCATGCATATAAAAAAAAGTCTTTCATTTAGCGTTTATGTTTTTTTTTTGTCAAAATGTAGCATTTATGTTACGTGTCACGTTATTGAGGTATCAATTACAATATAACAATCCATTGTTGGTCCAATGAAGATGAAAAGAAAAAAAAAAAGAAAAGGAAAGGAAAAATAAAAGAAAAGAAAAACTAAAAAAATTCGAAAAATAAAAAATAATAATATTAAAAAATTAGTTCGGGGTAAAATTGTTACAAGTATACCAGTTTGGGGTTTTTGGTGGTCAAAAAAATAGTTCGAGGTAAAATTGTCAAAGGTGTACCAGTTTGGGATTTTTGGTGATCAAAAAAATAGTTCGAGATAAAATTATCGCAGATGTACCAGTTTGGGGTTTTTTATGGTAAAAAAAATAGTTTGGGGTAAATCTATCATAAGTGTACCAGTTCAAGATTTTTCGTGGCATTAACCTTACTTATTTCGCCAATGAAAAAGATAAAGATCAAAAAGATAATCTCTCTCTGCGGTGTGGATGTGTGAGCAGCTTGGACTTCTTTCTTGGAAGAGGCTCGCCGTGAAGTTTGATCTTGCTGCAATTTATAATAATACGATAGCTTCCTGGATGGGTTGAGATGGACGGAGACGATGGGATTGGTCTTTGGGATTTTTGGTCGTATTTCAACAGGTTGATTTTACCGATACAGTTCCACTCCAATTTCCCTTCGGACTTTGCAGTCCCATGTGCTTTGCCTTTTTATATTTGGTGCCCCAATCACCGGGGAAAGATATGTCACGATCCGTTCCCATTTCCTTCTTCTTTCCTTCTTCTGTTGGATCTTGTCCACAAATAGCATCCTCCTGGTGATCGGAATGCGACTATTTTCCAAGGAACCACGGACCCTCTCCGAAGGCCTCCGTGTAGGTGCCGGACATGTCAGACACCAGCACGCATTCAACACGCGCAAAGTGACGGGCATCCAACACCAGGTTAATGCTCTGGACATGCCAGTGACACGCGAGTCCAATATCCAGACAATAGGGACGAGCATGGTCCAAAGATAAAAGATGAAACTTGAGAATCGGACCAGTGAGAACCAGTGAGAATCGTTTGACGGGTCCACCCCGGAGCCGACCATCAGACTATTTCGGAGTGGACATGATGTCCGTTCGGACGTCTCTCCCAAGGACCTTCACCGATACATCCCAAATTAATTAAATTTCTTTTTTTGGGCGGGGGGTGGGCATGCGTGCGATTATAATGGTTTTTATCTTCTTTTAAAAAAAAAAATCGCTTTTTCAACGATCGCTAATTAAAATAATATTAATCGAAGAAAGCGATATCAAAATACGGCGGGAGTGCTGACGCGAATCTTGCTGGAGAGCACGTGTCGGCGACCGTCGGTCCCCGGGGGGGGGCGGGGGCGGCTTCTTCCGTTCGCATCTGAGGAAAAAGGTCGGCGGAGACACCTCAGCAGCCGCCGCACGCGCCGTGTTCCCGCCCTGTTAAAAAGGTCGTACATTATCATCTTGATTTTTTTTTTAATTACCTTTTCAGTAGAAAAAATATAAATAAGAAGGACGCCTTCCTCCAGCTAACCCCGCTACACTTTTCATTTCTAATTTGGGACAAAATGCATTTTCTTTTTCGGAGCTTTAAATTTGGAGCGCGCGTGACAACCATTATATATTTTTTTTTATTTTTTTTTATTTTTCTGTTCCCGGGAATAGGCTTGGAATAGAAATCCGTTTGGTGATGCGACTTTAATTTTTACATTTCCAAAACACGTTTTTAGTCCCGGAAAAAAAGGCTCGGAACAGAAATGAGGAGTATAAATTTTCTAACTTTCTCTGATTCTGGAACAAACAATGGAAATAAAAACTCTTCTTTTCGGTCATCCTCGCCTTCCCCGGTCGGCTGCCGTCGTCCCTCGCCGGTTGCACACTGTCTGCGGCTTACCGATGAATAAAAGAGAGCGTAAGAGGGAGAAAATTCATATTGTTATCAAACAAATTTCTGTTTCGGAAAGAGAAATTTCACGTCGTTATCAAATGCGTACCTCTATTCAGAAACTCGTCCAAAGAGATAGAAAAATCTATTTTCAGGATAGAATGGCTATCAGTTGCACCCTTAATGTCTCCCTCTCATCACCGGAGCTAATCTAAAATCTGATTGAAATTTGGGGGGAAAAAAAAAACAAAAACGAGAATTTTAGAGAACAAAAGACAATTTTGTGGGCGCCACCTGAAAACCTATAAGTCAAAAACTTGCCAAACTTGACATGCATATTCAATTATTTAAGGTTAGTCCGCCGATTTGACCACGAAAACAGTAAAATGATTTTAGAAGTTAGGCGGCTAACGTGGATTATTGACATTTGGTGCTATCTAACTCTACTAGCCGCACAAATGAGACCTGACTCACAAAAACATAAAAATTGGTTAAACATTTGCGACTATTAATAAACCCTCTTCATCTTGTTTCATTCGACTTTTCATACGAGTAGTGGGAATACAAATCCAATTTTAGAACATATGTATAGTCGGCATGGAAAACGTAATTCTAATTTCAAAATATATGGTATCAAATAGTGAAAAAAAAGTGATAGATTCCATTAGACTGGACGGAACCCCGGTTCCCAATTTTGAGAACCGTTCTCCCATACCGGACAGGAAACCGATCACCCCTAATTCTTAGGCAGCTAGTGAGTCAATGAAGTTGAGCCCCTGAATGACCATAATCATAGAATTAGAGATTTAAATGTTGCATTACCTCGGTATAAATTAATGAATTAAATTGGTATACGGAAACACCTTAACTGAGTTCAGGGTATCATCCCACGCGTTGGATCCATCTATTGTCTTGATCTGTTTAACCATTTCTCTCCGAGCCTCCATAGAATTTGCGCCGCCATTCCCCTCCATCATCATCCACCCTGCACACATCGTTGCACGCTGCAGCCATTGTCAACCTAACACGCCATTGGTGTCATCCACCACTCTTGCCGCCACCGGCCCCGACCACCACCTTAGAGCCTGCATACGTGTAGAGAGAGAGAGAGAGAGAGAGAGAGAGAGAGAGAGAGAGAGGAGGGGGTTTGATTGAGGGGACAAATAGAGACGAGAATAGAGACGAGTGTTCTCTTAATTCAATATAATGTTGCCACATGACACGAATTCGACTTTTTTTTTTTTTGTAAGTGTTTAACTGGATGGGTAGAGGGAACGGGAATAGGGTCCTTTCACCCTGTAATTGCATGTTTAGTCGGAGAACTTTTCCGTGACAACTTCCTTAAAAATATGAGTCTTCTATTATTGTTATTTGTGTGCCGTGAAATTTATTGAATAGGCACCGTAGATACTTCTAACTAAGCACCTATTTCCATGGAAAAGTCCCTATTCCATTCCGCTAACTTTTGGGAATTGATTCTAGAGTGATTTACGTGCGCTGTAATTATAATTTCAAAGGGAAAACCACACATTTAAATAAAGATCAATGTGCTATTTCGTAAGTGATACTTGAGTCAACTTGCAAGAACTTGCCACATGATAAACACGACAATTTTGCCTCCTGGTCGGTAAGAAATGCAATATTAGAAAATTACTTGTATATGGATTCGGATCCATCGCCCCCATCGCCAATCATGCGAGCCCCTATGTTGGACTCACATGATTAACAGGTGAGAGTAAGTCTCTTCTTCCATCGAGTTTCGATGCAATTGTCCGAGTAGAAGCATGGAAAGAGAGAGAAAGAGCGCTAAAAAATAATGACGTCATCAAGATAAATTAAACCTTTTTACAGATGACCTGAAAAAAGATATCCATGCGCTTTTCCAAATAGAGTTGGTCCTACTCCTGCCTAGGATTCTCCCTTTGCAACAATTAGTAAAATCCCCGCAAGACGTAGACAGTTGTTTATTCTAAGCCATCATCGTTTTTGCCCACTAATAAGAGCTTGAGTGGCTGAAGGGAGAAGCATCATATACAATAATTGCAAAAAGAAGAAGCAAAGCAAAATGACAAATCTTTTCATTATCTTCCTCCATCACTTTCTCTTCTTGATCATTCACCATCCAACGCCTCTTGGGAACTTCATAGAGGCCCTAAACGCATCATTGCATCGTGGAGGTTCAACCGAAGCGATGATGATTGCTTCATATTCTTTTCTCATATGGGCCGAAAGAAAAGAACAAAAGACAGACTTGGCCTCTTGTTGAAGTTTTAATCAATATCGCGTACACACCAAACCGACCAAAGCAAATCTGGTCGATATGTGTTTTGATGCTCCAAGTTAGCGAGTTGGATAAGCTTGCATTATTGCATTTGCTAGATGATCACTGACGATGACGATGACCAGTCGACCTGATGTTGCTTTCTCAAGTAGGCCCTCAGAGGTTTCGAAAGAGTTATACATGCCCGTGTTAAATTATGACTCGAGTTTGAACCGTTTATGGAATTCAATTTGGATGGAGAAATATCCAAGTTTAAGGAAAATTCAAGAAAGAAGCTTCAGTTTCGGAGAAAAAGCAGAAAAATATTTCTGGCACTACAGGACAAAAGATGGGCCCACATATTCTACGATTTAGGGAAAATTCCAATTTGGGGTCCAAAGTAGGGCCATTTTCTCAATTTGGGGTCTCAAGTGGACTTAGTACCAAATTGGTATCTAAAGTCCTCAAAAAGCGTCAAACAAGGGTCTGGGTCATGACCCGGCCAAAATACCAGCCCGGCAAGCGATCCATGGCCCATTACAGCGAGCAAATGATGTTTTTATATATTTTTTTCTTTTTTTTGTTTTTTTTTGTTCCTTTTCCTTTTTTTTTCTCCTTTCCCAAAGGAGAAAAAAAAAAGGAAAAGGAATAGAAAAAAGAAAAAAATATATATAAAAACATTGTTTCTGTTCGCCGAAACAATCGCAGGATCGTCGGCCGGCAGGTATTTTGGCCAGCAAGCGACCCAGACCCTTGTTTGACACTTTTTGGGGATTTTGGGTACTAATTTGATACTAAGTCCACTTGAACCCTAAATTGAGAAAATGGCCCTACTTTGGAACCCCAAATTGGAATTTTCCCTACGATGTATATATGTTTCTTGTACGTGATAAAAGTGTCTTTGTCGGAGGAAGGATTTTATTTTAATAATAGGTTGTGGCTTGTAGAAGACATACGAAAGAAAAGATGAAATCCTTTGTGGGCCCCTCTCTCTTCCCGGTATAGCCGCACGATGAAGGATGTAATAAAATCAAAGGGTGTCCTTTGCTAAGCTGTAGCCGAACAGTAAGAGTTTTTGTTTCTTTGAAGCCGCCGCGCAAACAACAGGGCCACACGGTGGACTCCACGGGGACGAACGCGAATAAAGGGAGGAACGGCATAGTAACCTCTCCTTGATCGCGTGTGGAGGAGTCGAAGATTTTTGCTGCGAGTTTAAATCCATTACTTTGGATTTAGGCTTAAATCTAGGTGTAGAAAATACTCAAACATTGAGCGAATTGTAAATCTGATTCTTCGATTATAGTGGATTATTTATTGCTGGCTCTTCCCGTGGATGTAGGTACTAATATTCAAATCGAAACACGTAAATCTCTAGTGTCCTTTATCGTTCTTCATTTATTTCTCAAGTATTTTTACATTGACTTAATTTGTAAGATCCTGTCGTTTTCGCGTTATATTTTCAACACAGAACATGGAAGGGACGCGTGAAGATTGATTTGACTTTCGGGTGCTAGTTTCAATCCGTTCGAAAGCTCGAGCTACAGCATGGGAACGGGGTTATAGTAACGTAGAGCGCCGGATCATCGACGAAAGTCACGTTTAGGGGGGGAATAATCTGAAAAGGGAGATCACTTGAGCTTGCTCCCGGGGGGTGGGCCAAAACCCTAGCTTAGGTTGGGGTGGCGTTGGAAGTCTGAAAGCTAAGCTACGTCCACGCACACTTTGCATTCTATTTCAAAGCACCCTCTCTCCCCTCGACAGGCTTCTAAAACTTTAAGAATCTACGACCTTTGCAAGCACTCTCTCTCTCTCTTTCTCTGTCACGGATCATCTTTGGAAATGGCGCCCTTTCCTTTGGTTCCATATCGACCTTTTCCCACTCCTTTTGGTAGGCCCAGGAAGAAAACGAGTGGTTCTTTTCCTGCCGACTTTTGCATCAGTAGGCAAAGTTTCTCAATTACGTCTCCACCATGCAACACGGGGACATGCTGCTGTGAAATTTCTAACAGCTGAATGTTAATTTTTTGTTTTATATTCAACCGTAACGATACGTCTATCTTGAGAATGAGAGCGCTCGATCGGTTTTGATGATGTTCTGTCGACATGTATTGTTATTTTAACTAAAGATGGTAAGAGAAATGACGATTCTTGTCCCGCATGAGGGCCTGAAAGGATTACAGAAGGCCTTTTTTGCTTTGCCAATGAGTTCCTGGTCCTACTACCTCCTTCAAGAAGTTGTTGGGTTAACTTCCACTTTGGGTCTCCTTAACATGTTGACCTTTACCCAACTTTAACCTAGAGCTGAATTGCTCTTCAATTGGGCACCTCCATTTCCACTACAAAAAAACTGGATTTTTGCCACGAAAATTTTCCAACGAAAAAATTTTTCGTCGCAAATTTGCAACAAATTTTCCAACGAAAAGTAAAATTCGTTGGAAATTTCCGACGAAAAATTTTTTCGTTGGAAAATTCGTTGGAAATTTTCGTGGGAAAATTCATTAGAAATTTCCGAAAAACGAAAATTTTTTGGTAAAAAAAAATTCGTTGAAATTTTCAACAAATTTTCCCACAATTTCAATTTTCGGGCAATTATTTTAGGGTGTACAATTTTGGATTTGGAAAATTCGTTTGGAAATTTCAACAAATTTTCCAGCAATTCGAAAAAACCGGTATTTGTTCGGCATTTTTTGAAATTCGTTTGGAAAATTCGTTGGAAATTTCAACAATTTTCAACAATTTCAATTTTCCGGACAATTATTTTAATTTGTACAATTTTAGATTTGGAAAATTAGATTTGGAAATTTCAACGAAACTTCAGCAATTTCAAAAAAACATACACCATTCCTTATTTAATTTCCCCACACACACAATTTCACACACACTCTCTCTCTCTCTCTCTCTCTCTCTCTCTCTCTCTCTCTCTCCTTCACTTCTCCCTCCGCCTTCACTTCTCCCCAGCGCCCTACTCCCCGGCGCCACCAAGCCTCGTCGCCCGGCGGGCAGGCCGGACTTCCAGCGGGCGGCGGCCTCGGCTTTGCTCCGCCCCTGCTGCTGCTTCTTCTTCTTCTTCTTCTTCTTCTTCTTCTTCTTCTTGTTGTTGAGCGCCTTGACCTCGCCATGGCCATGGCGAGGGCCAAGCCCTGGCCATGGGTGAGCCCGAGCCGGATCTGGCCCTCGCCCGCCGCCGGGCGAGCCCAAGCTCGCCCGGATTCGGCGGCGCTCGGCCCTCGCCGGCGAGTGCTATTTTTCGACCAAAAAAAAATTGGACAAAAAAAAAATATTTTCGATGGAAAAAAAATTTCCACAATTTTTCGACTAAAAAAAAAATTATAGTTTCCAACGAAAAAAAATTCGTCGGAAAAAAAAATTCGTTTCCAACGAATTTAGCCACGAGTTTTCCAATGAAATTTTTCAACGAAAAAAAATTTGTTGCAAATTTCCAACGAAAATTGAAATTTTTCGTTGGAAATTTTTCGACGACGAATTACCAACGAATTTTTTTTTCATTGGAAAATTCGTTGGAAATTCCATTTCAACGAATTTTCCAGAATTTTTTGTTGGTAATTTTGTAAGAAAAAAATCATTTTTTTTTGTGGTGTTCTTTTTTTTTTTTTTAGTATTTTAATTTGGTCCCTCCAGTACAATTTTCTGTATATTCATCGATCAATGAGCTAGCTAGGGTCTCATGATGAACTGAGGGACACACGGCATTTGAAAGTTGTCCACCTTCGCATTTGTTTCTCTTGACCCAGTAATGGATTTCACATAATCAATTGGAAAAAGAAAAAATGCATGTACCGTTTGTGAAAACCAAGTATCTGCCTCAACATAAACATTGAACCCACTAACACCGGGAAAAGTGTCAGAAAAGTTGCCAAGTTAGTTATAAATATTTTTTTTGTATCAAAAGTCTTAAATATTTTAATGGTACCAATTTAATTCTAAGCCATTTGACTTAATGCAAATTCAGTTCTTCTGACAAATTTTGGTCATATATTACTGATATAGACACCGACCGGCTGATGTGGCACGGCCGGCTAACGTGGATAACTTTTGATAATATTTTAATATTTTTTTGAATTTATTTTTTTTATTTTTCCTTTTATTTATTTATTTTTTCCATTGCCTTCCTACAACCAATCGCCTCGCCAGACCTCAAGAACTGGCCAGACGACAGGGCTAGCGAGAACCTCCCCTCGCCGGCCACGGTAAGGCTTATCCTCGCCCAGCCATGGTGAGGCTCGCCAGACCTCGTTGACCTTGGCTTATGGCCAATCTCCGAGGTTCAACAACCGGTTGGAGGAAGGAGGGAGGGGATGAAAAAAAAAAGAATGAAAAGAAAAAAGGAAAAAGAATAAATAAATAAATTCGAAAAATATTAAAAGTTGTTCAAGTCAGTCGGCCATGCCACGTTAGCATGTCGGTGTCCACATCAATAATATCCGGCCAAAATTAGTCGAAAGAACTGAATTGGTACTAGGTCAAAAGATTTAAAACTAAATTAATACAAATGTAATAAGTTTAGGATTTTTCTAAAACTTTTCCGCACTAACTCTCATGGACATTCACGTTAAGAAAGAATTGTGGCCGGAACAAATTGGAAAAACTCCTGAATCTCAAGGACCCAACGCAAACAAAAAAAAAAGAAACATTACAAAAGGGACAAAAAAAAAGGGGGTAATTGCAATTGCACCAAAGATGAAACTCCTTCCACTGCAACTGACAAATCTCGCTGTCGGAAAACACATGCAACTCATGCTGGTTTGGTCAAGCGTGTGGAGGAAAAGGTGCGTAAACTTGTGAAACATGTGAAAATTGGACCCTCGCACGATGGTGCTTGATTGTGCCAGTTTGCGAAGGTCTTAGCAAAAGCAAAGTTTGGCCCTTCAATCTATGGATTGTCAAGTTCAGATTGAGAATGAAGTCAGGCTCCATCGATATGTAAATAACAATAAAGGATAATGACATAAATGATCCTTACCTTTTGACCTAATATATAATGTGATTCATTAATTTTTAATTTATTTAATGGGATTCTTAAATTATAGCCATATATACAATGTCGTCCATGTATTTTCAATTTATTCAGTACGATCCCAAAACTTTTGGTAAATGTTCAATCTAGTCCACAAACTATGTGAAAGCATTCAATGTTATCCTTCAATATTTTAAGTTCAGAGACAACATTGAGTATTTTCATATAGTCTAGGAATTAATTTAAACATGTACTAGAAGTTCAGGGACCACATTGAACAAATTAAATGCTGAGGGACAACATTGCATATTAGACTAAAGTTCATGGATCATATTGAACAAATTAGAAATTCAGATATCACATTGTAAATTGGTTTAAAATTAGGAGATCATTTGTGTTATTTTCTCTAATAAGAACTATTTCTAATTGCACGAGGCCCCAAAAGGTTTCGGGCTTTCTGGAGTCTGATCCACCATGATCCAAAATTCCTTTGGGCCGCACCTCTCATCATGCAAGGAAAGCATCATTGATGATTTTGAGACAGAATTAATAGAAAGCTCTGAGTCTAGTATATCTTGCTATCGAACCACAGTTCCTCGCCATTTTTATTTCGGGCCACATGTGTCTCAAATATGAACATCATACACTTTTAATTTTAATTAAGTTTGCTTAGATGAGGCCCCGTTATTTATAACCCATCAATCAGAGTGATCGGAGGAAAACACAACCCTCTGATAGTTGAACTAGCAATGATCCGATTCTCATTATGATACTGCCTTTGAGGCCCCAAAGCATTGTGGAAAACAAAATATTGTATAGGGAAATATGAATATACTCCGTATTCGGAAGCATTTCAAGAACGTACAAAGAGTGCTTTCTGTTCAACTATCATCACTATAGTGAGACTACAATGATCAAGTGATACTTTATTATGTGAATTGATCACGTGATATACTAAACTAAATCAAGAACGAGCCATCAAAAACAAATAGTCCAAATAGGCAATGAAATCGATAGTCTAATGAAGCTCTTCCTCTTTGTGTGTGTAAATCACACAATCGGACTTTGGATAGGAAATACAAGTGAGCACGTAGCCTTGCTCCATTTGGTCCTCGTCGAGGAACGAGCCATCGGACTGGTCCACCATGCCCGACTCCAGTGTCCCCGCGCAGGTCGAGCAGGATCCCGCCCTGCATGAGTATGGCAGCTCGAGCCCTGCGTTCTCGGCCGAGTCCAGGATGTAGGAGTCATCGGGGGCCTCGATCTCGTGCTCGTCACCGTTGGGGCCGATCAGCTTCACCTTGTACACCACCGCCATGGACGCCCCGACGCTGCAGGGAGATCTTAGGCCGAAGGACCTGGAGATGGGCTTCACTGACCCGAGAGAAGATGATGGGGCCTTGACGAGGGAAGTGGTGGTGGATTGGAATTGCCTCTTGGGTTGGCTCATGAAAGCGCAAGTGGCGGGTAGTCCTCCAATGGCTGACATGTTTGTCCCTGGATGTCAAATTATTAGTTGTTAATATATCTAAAACAAGGTGAAAAATTTATAAAAGTTTCATCTTATACACGCCATTTTCGTAAAAATATGTTACAACTTGCGATTTCTTTTCCTGAAATGTGAAGCTTTTAAGTCCCGGGTGGGGATTATTTTTTCTAATATCGGTCTCCTGATCTAAGTGTTTCCATCTGCCATAGCCCGAATATCATTTACATATACTGCGTGTTAACTTCAGAATTTGTATGCACAATTTTCATTTGTGTAACTATCTCTTTCGAGGGTTGTGGATCCAATACTGAATAAAATGAAAACAAAGTGGCAATAATCAATATCACCGGAAAGATTGATGATGCAGAGCGACGAATGATCAGTTCATAATAATTTTATGAACCATGCATGCATTCATCAATCTAAAAACATGTTAGATTGCAGAGAGAGAGAGAGAGGGATAGAGGGGCCCTGTGAGATGTTACCGAGATTTTCTCAAAGATCAAGACAAAATCACATGAAAACAGGGCGGATCATCCTAGATTAAAGTGTGTTTGTATGCCTTGCAAAAGAAAGGGATTAGGAAGCAAGCAATTTAATCCTATTTTTTTTTGTTAAATCTGTAAAGAACGAGGCAATCACCGTCAGGAGCAACATGAGAAGAAGCAAACCAGTTCTCCTCTTAGTTTTCTTGCAAAATATCTTTCCTGGATCTAGCAAAAGTCGAGCCTTCCTAGAGACACTTTATCGTGAAGTCGAGACATGAAACTATGCATAACGAAGAAAAAGAAGCAGGGGGTCGGGAGAAGAACGCAGCACGAGCAATGAGAGAAGTACCAATGCAACACAGTGAACAAAGGACCCAGAAAGAGAGAGAGAGAGAGAGAATTGTGGAGGCTTTTTCGTCAGCAAAGTTTGGAGAGGGTGTGAATGACTCTGGCACTCGGAGATAGCATTTAGGTTGGATCTTGAAAGTGACCTTGTGTTTATAAGCAGAAGGAGAGAGCTCTCTAGAAACCTGAAGAGTTCTTGAGAGTTTGAGAGAGAGAGAGAGAGAGAGAGATGGCTTTTGGCAGTTCTTGAGAGCCATGAAATGGCCCAGCGACACATAACCCTGACCCCCATCCCATTATAAATACTGGAGAATTGATTTTGATATATATTATTTGCAGCGGATTGAGATCTGCAGCTGCAGCATTTGCTGTGCTTACTAAGCCAACCTGAGAGTGCCCAATCCTACGGAGAGAAAAGCCAGGGGGCATATATGCTCTTGGTAGTTTTGAGAATCTTCTTTTACTTGGAGGGCTCCGTAAAGAAGATGCCTTGAGACCCAACAAAGAGGTGGGGTATAGACCTTTGCTGCACACCTACACCGGCCCTAAATACCCCGAATACCAAATGTTCATCTAACTTTAGCCGAGAAAGTATAGATAATAAATTATTTGAAAAATATTTTGTCAAAAATAATTGTTTTTTTTTTTTGTTTATATCGCTTGAAAACCATCAAAAATCCGTAAAAAAACTTTCATTAAAAAACTTTCATTATCAACAATAATGTTCATTTGTATGCAATACAACGATTATTTTTATTTTTCCGAAAAACAGAAAACCCTAGATTTTGTAAAATCACAACACCTTTTGGTGACATACATAAACAATGACTTCACTTACAGATATCGAGATTTCGAGTATGCTAGTCCTAGCTGTATTAATCACATTTTACTCTCTTCCCCAAATGTTAAAGAATATATATACAACATTAAAAATATGAGACACACATAAACGATTTTACATGTTTTCTTTCTTAGGATGTGAGGATTCATTATAATGCAAGATTTAAATTTCTAATGCTGAAGAAAAAAGGAAGTAAAAAAGGTAAAATCACTCTAAATAGATTCCATGACTTGCTATGGATGGACCAACTCCAAAGAGACCTCTTCTACCAAGAAAAAGCTTGAAGTGAGACAAGGGGTTATAGGATTCTGATTTCACATGTATCACGAGTCCAACCAGCATCATTAAACCATTGTGACAGAAAACTACAAAACAAAATGGAAACATTCCGACTAAAGATTGTCATTGAATTCCAAAACTTTTGGCAAAAACAGCTGACAAGAAAGAACACCAAGGTAACTTCTCAATGGTTGGGGCCACACGAGTTCTCTTTTCTAGTAACTCTCTATCAAAATACATTGCACACCTCAGAAGACTCGGTACGGCTTCCCCATGGTGCTTTTCAAGTAGAGGCACTTGACCTGACAACAAAAGGGAAAATCCCATCAGCTTGAACAAAAGAAATAAAAATTGAATCCACAGGAAGAGAAAATGGCTTAGACAAATTGTGAAAGCATCTTTGAAAACATAAGAGTCGAATTCACTCACATTTTGCCAATTCTTCTTCAACAACGAAACCAGGAAGTTCACACTGAGTTGAACGTTCTGGAAGATCTGCTTGTCCTCCATAGAGAGGTTACCGACAGCAACACCCATGCAGAGCACCTTCTTGAGTTGGAACTTCACCATTGCCTTAGTCTCGTTAACTTTGGAATCGAGGGACTCCTGATGGGTGACAAGGGTGGGAAACTTTCCTGCATTAATTTTAAAAATTATAAGCACCTTCTGACGATCCATTCAGAGATAAAAGAATTACTAATGCATAAATTGGATTCCTCTTAGGTGGGAGTATCACTACCGCTGCATATGAAGGAAAAAACTTGCCTGCCTTGTTCAAACCAGGGCCCAGAAGACGAGGAATCTGCTTGATCACAGCTTCAGATGCCAGAAAAGCATGGTACTTCTTTGCTAGTTTCTTAACCAACTTTTTGTTCTTGTTCAACTTCTTCAACCCTTCGACATCCATATAATCCAGGCCAATCTTCTCTGCCTGCAGCAAGGCAAAAGTATGAGTGGCGTTTCTTCATGAATAGTTTAGCGTTGCCGGAGAACAGAAATTAGAGGTGAATTGCAATTGCAAGGAACTTACTTCTTCCACGTGTTGAGCATCACCAAGCATGCAGACTTTCATCTTTGGACGAGGAATGTGCGGTAACTTCACAGAACCACTGAAACGCTTATCTTTCTGGGGATCGTAGTTCTTCAATCCAATCTGAAGCTCGATTGTCTCAGTAAAATTACGTTTCTTTTCATTGCAATCATTTTTGATCCCTGAGATAGCTTCTCTTAATGCCTCACTTTGAAGCTTACTGGAAGTGAGAGGGAAAAATCAAAGGTCAGAGCAATATAAAGGCCTGAACTAAACATGCATGAATGGCAATATTCAGGAGAGGTTCCCAAAATGCACAAGTTTCAACTCTAAATTTCTACCATGGTCCTCTATACATCATATCATGCAGATACTCTGCAAGGATATTCAAACACGACATCTACAAGTACACAGCAGCTATCTTTCGGGTTCAGTACAGGCCCAATATGTGATCTGTGAAAATGCAATACAGAAAAAATGCAAGCTACAACCTCCAGTGACATTTCACAGCAATTTGAACATTCTTCATACCAGCTGCATTCTACAAGCAGTATAGCCACACCGGCAAGACGCTACTAGATGATTTAACCACTGCTTACAACTATTCCAATGATGAGCGACTGACGTCTACAGTGCAGATGTTATCTCAACCAAAACAAAAGTTATAAAGGGAAAAGTTTACGTGTCTAAGAGAGAAGAGATACGACCAAACGCAATTACAAGAATTGAGCCTAGCGTGAGATCCTCCACATTCAAATGGATTGAGGTGTGTTCCTAGGATGGCTTGGCTAATCAACCTCGATTGATCACCGCAACGGCTCAAATCTATTCGCAAACCATTTCAACATTAACTACGAAGAGCAGAACCAAGCACCCTTTGGCTAATTAATCTCGATCCACCACCGCAACTACCTCGCTATAATTCAAGACTTAACCCAACACAGCAAGAGAAGCAAAACCAAGAAAACCCCAGTTTCCATCACAAAGCAAGCTGAGCTGTGGCATACCTCATTTTTCGTCCTCTCTAGAGACCGTCCCAAAGATTTGCCTCCTGCGACCAAAAACCGAACAAGGACAGAACAGTTTCAAGAACAGTCTCGAGACCAGTCAAAAACACTTGTTGAACTATTAGATCAGCTGAAAATGAATACCCATCTGATCAAATAACAACTAAGAAGAAAAAAAAAAACCCTCTACTCCATCAGCTTTTTCAAAGTGAAAAACCCTAACTTTAAGCCTATTCTACATCACAGAGGCTTCGAATTGAAGGCGAATGATTCAGCTACGGAGAGAGAACAACACAGCACGTCCACACCGAAATCCGATGCAAAGGAGGAAAGGGGTAGAGAGCTCACCGTAGACTCGAGGAGAGCGAAATCCGCAGCTGGGGTTTCTTGCAGAGCTCGGCTTCGAATATATATGGTGCGGAAGCACAGGTTGAGGGGGACCAAAAACCCTAGCAAGAATTTGGGCCTTGCTCTGTTGGGCTTGGGCCTTTTTTCCAAGCTCGATTCCTTCGTGGGCCTTCAGGTTCATAGGCCCATGGGCTTCGTGGAATCAAGAACACATGAAGGAGTTGGCATCATCGTCTTCTTCTTGAGCTAAAAGATTCATAGATAAACTCTCATGCTATATGTTGAGCATATGACTATGAGAATTTCCAAAGGGGTCCTCCTGTTTTTTCCAAAGTTATCGAAACGAAAAAAAAAGAGGGAAAAATGTGAACTTGAAAAGAAAATAAAGAGCAGCAACCTAAAAATGATATTCAAAAAGGGTTGTGCTTTTCATCCGTTATTCTGATGGGTGGATTTTCAAATATGGATATCGTTTGTGTGATATGTTTAGTTAAGTTTGTGTGCATGTTATATCCGTAACTTGTAATCCACCGACCAAAGGTTTTGAGGAAAATACGGCACATAATAACGTTGTAATTCAGATCAGTGCCTATTAGGATGTTATGAGTTAGATTGTAGATTTATTTTCGGTTCAAATCAATGATTTTCGCTTTTATGTGTCTATAATTTGATTAGGAGAGTTGGGTAAAAATCAAACCAATGACTATATCTTTAAATTTAAATCGGGGTTTGGTTTTAAACCGTTAACAGTGAGGCTACAATCATACGAGAAAGTGAAAGATTAACTGGCAAACTTATTTTGGGGGCCAAACATTCACTTGGGACTGAGAATGTATATCTCCATCATCCAGACAGAGACAATTAAGAGACAATCATATTAATTACAGCGATTACAAAAAGAACGAAAGCTTTGATGGAAAATCCATTGTGACATCTTGATTAAGTTGCTTGGAAGGTGCATATTCTCATTGGACATGGATTGAACAATGGAATCCATGTCCAATGGAAATTGGGCACTAATGTATAGAGGGTCATGTCTTTTAAACTGAGAGATGAACATAGCCTGTGGTTCTGCCAAAGAATGCTTCAATTCGAAACCCGTCAAAATTTTTGGTCTGGTGCGATTCAATTAATTCCTCATAAGGAGCAACTGATGAACTTGAAGATGGGATTATAAGAATCGAATGAAAGTAGAATAAGAAAGAGTAGATGATTATCATAATGATGGTGATCTGTTAGGTGAGACAGTGCATCTACTTGAAGACCGCAAATTGTGTGTTGTGGCCCCCAAAAGAAACAAAGAAGAAAAAGACTAAATGATGTTTTATACAATATGTTGTGGACTCAATTTGAGTGGCGATGAATTGATTTGCATTGATATCCACAGGTTGCTAAAATGAAGGAGCCTCTTAGCATGTAATGTATGAAAATGATTCAGGAATTAATATTGCAAGGAGTCCACAGGAGTTCAAATCAGAACCATCATCACTGCAATCCGTGAGAATGAAAACTGGTTCAGATCTAGACCAATGTTGTGATCTGTGGTCTCTGCTGATTAAACACCACACAATCGGGATATCATGATGACTAAAGAGAAGAATGATGCTCTCAAAACTTGGGCCGCCTTGGCTCGTTCGACAAAGTTCATTGTCAATTCGATTCGCGAATGAAACTGGTGACCTCCGGCTTCCTCAATTGCTAAACTCCAGGATCTAAATGAAACTACAGAGAGGTAGTACAGTACCGTTATACTTGCCCTGCCCTGCATCAAAAAATTATTGAATAGAAGTTCTTTTTTTTTTTAAAGATAATAAATAGAACTTAATTAATTATTGCTTTGTGATTTTACATATGGGATTTTTTTTGGGGGGTAGAGAGAGAGAATTGTTAAAGCAACTGCAAGCGGCAATCTAATAGTGGGATTAGTGACCTAAAATACTGAATACTAGGTTTTTGGAATCTCTAAACCCAGAAATTGAGGTGCTTTTTGAGCAAACTGCTATCAGGTATGGATCACCTAATCCATACATTACTTGCCCAATTGAATCCGACCCCTTTTTCTCGCATCCAATCATTGGTTCAGAAAAAAAATCCGCATTACTTACAAAAATAGCAGATGAACATTGCATTAGAATATTTGCTTCCACCTCTTTACGGAAGAAATTCATGGGTCCAATCCAGCCCCCACACGCCAGACATGAACATATTTATACATAGAAAGATAGAGACAAGAAAACACCCGTTTGTGTATCCTCAATAATGCTTGCTCAATCACTTATGCAAGTCTTTTAGCTAGAGATTCTTTAATATGTGTAACAGTTTCTTATGCATTTTTGAGCTGCAACCCGGGCAAGATTTTAACTTTCGTCCATGGGGCTTGTCCAACAAACACAACCACCCAATGCAAAAGTAAGCACCCAGACCAGGAACAATAAGAAAGATAATGAAGCTACCCGCCTCTAAGAAAAGAAGAAGAAATGGGTTTATAATTTCTATTAATAGAAAAGAATCTCAATGTGGCAATGGTTTTAGGTGATGACAGGGAATGGATGTTGACATGTCAACCATGGGGATAACACCAAACAAATCCATCTCAAAGAGCAGAATTAATAAGGCAAGTGGATATTGTCTGCAGGTTAAATATTTTATAGGGAAGTTGAACAGGCATGAATAGAACTTTAAGTACTCTCTCTCTCTCAATCTCGTAAAGGTTTTAGGTGTCAACGGTGGGCTCAGTCGCCCTTAAGGGCACGTAAAAGAACAATTGAAAACCCTTTAGAGGTCCTACTTTTGTATTAATCCCTCTTTTCTTGCCTTCTTTCACGAAAGATCACCTTGTCTCATCTCCATCTCTTCTTTGTATTTTTCACTGACAAAATCACTTCTTTATCTACTCAATGTCTGTCCATGCAAGTACTTGCAATCCCTGAAAGATTCCAGTAAAAGGGCCAATGAGAAGGCCCAGGCGGTTACAAGAGAGACAAATGCAGTAGGATCCAGTGATTCGAGCGGGTTCATGCCAAAAACCCCGCACCTCAATTTCCTTTTTGTTAAAGAATAATATGCATATGAAAATATTTCATCTTTCATTGTTTTTGGCATATCAATTTTTTCCAATCCCCACAAGCAGAATTGGCATGTACAGGCTCTGATAGGACAAAATTTTCTGACCATGAGAGGGTCAAAAAGCAACACAAAGCTAAGCAGACTAAAGATCCGTCAGGTTTCTTCACAGAGAAGGAGGGAAAAAAGAGGAGAGATAGAGACGTCCATGAAGGATCGAGCTTCAAAAGTCACAGGAAGGAGAGAAATAGATAGAGAGAGATATATATAAATGAGTCTGAAGGGTGGACCTTTCTTGTGGCTACTTATTTATATTTTGACAATGAATCTCTGATCTTTTTCTGGTTTGTAACTCTCTTTCTTCTCATCCATCTCTCTCTGCCTGCCTGGGTTATTCCTTCAAACGAGTTCCTTCCCACGAAAATTGAGGTAAAGACGTGTGTTGCTTGATAAGAGTCATTGTTCACTTCCTCTCGTTCTGTCTTCTCTGTGTTCACAAAGAGGCCGTAAGTTTTCTTACAACCATCACATGTTCTTCTTGTTTCTCAACTTCTTCTATGTAGTTCATTGTTGGTGTTGCAGAGATGAAAATAGTCCGGCTCTGAGCTCAGAACAAGTCTTGCATGGCGAGCCACAGAATTGGCGAGATTGGTTTATCAGAAACAGGGCCATCAACTCACCACGTCCCTTATTCAGTCTATCATGGAATCAACAATCCCACCACTTTCATGTATTAACCCAACGCTCTCTTCTCTTCACCCGCCTCATCCAACTCAAAAGTTCTCCTTCTCCTCAAAATAGAACTGAGTTCTTTCTTTAAAATAAAGGAAAAAGACTGGTTTCTTTATATGGGCATTGATCATTAGTTCTCTCTGTTTCAGTAATCAAGAAGGATCTGCTTTTGATTTTGGAGAGCTAGAAGAGGCAATTGTGCTGCAAGGAGTTAACATCAGAAATGATGAAGCAAAAGCAGGTATGAACATGAAACTCTGTGTCACATTTTTTTCCTCTCCAGTGACGTCTCATCAAAAACAACCAGTTGTATCCTTTATATGTGTGAGAGGCAGAGATAGAGAGGAGTTCGAAAATGTTTGCAGTGTGGGGTTTGGCGAATTTTCCATTTCTGATAGCGTAATCATTTGTGGGGCTGAGAGTGGAATGGCATGAGTACACAAACTTGGAAACCTGACCTTAGCCAAGCCACGATTTTCTTACTGAATCCGTAACTGCAAGAAAAAGGAAGCAGAGAGAGAAGAGGGATTAGGTTTCAGTCTCTGCTTTTTCTTTTTCTTCATGTTCTGAAAGAAAAAAAAATCTTTTGGTTGTCTTTATATTTTCTCTACTTACTGTGATCCTCTGAGATTTTTGCTGTTATGGGGTGATTCTCTTGCAGCTTTATATACAGGCAGGCCTGCGGCCACTCTGGACATGTTCCCTTCATGGCCAATAAGATTCCAGCACACCCCAATAGTTAGTACCTTCTTTGCTTTCTTTCTCCTACTTTGACCATGTTTCTTAACTCGAATGGTTCAAGGCTTCTTGCTATATTATGCATTCCAGACACCCTTTGATGTGTACTGATCAATCCCCCTCTCAAGTTCTCAACTCTTTTCAGTCCCAGAGTAAATTTGTCTGTGCTACTTAGAACGACTTCTGATTTTTCTGATGGAGATATTGGGTTCAGTGGATTTGATCATGTCGGGACATGATTTGATGAAAAGTTTGGGACTCGATGTCTTTTTGTACTGATAAACGTGTTTGTTCTTGTTAATCCCAGGGAAGTTCGAAGTCAGGAGGAGAGAGCACTGACTCAGGGTCAGGAGTAAACACTACCACCCTTTCTTCGAGCGTAGCTGAGGCTCAGAGAGAAGCAGAGTCTCCAGTCAGTGCAAAGTTATCATCTTCATTGGATCATCAGAAGCTTCAAAAGCCAATGGAGATGGCGGCAAGTGATACATCTACTCTACCTTCTCCGAGTCAATCAGCCTCCAAAGCACCCCAAGACAAGGTTTTTGTTTTATACTTCAGTTCAAAGTCATTAATCTCCCACACCTTCTCCCTGCTTTACCACATCCCTAGAACTGTGGATAAAGATCGTCTTTCTGTAGCTACTCTCTCTCTCTCTCTCTCTCTCTCTCTCTCTCTCTCTCTCTCTCTACAGATAGAACAGATCCCAAAGTGCTCAGGAAAAGGTACAAATGGTAGTAATACACAAAAACAATGTTGGGAAGGATCTTCTTTAGAGTGGTTACCACTCTGTCATATCCTGATTGATGAAAAAAGAGTATGGGAGAAATTAAAAAAAAGAAAAAAAAGCTTTTCTAACTATTGGGGCGTTAGACTTGATGTTTATTTTGAAAGGGTTCATGAAACATTGAAAGAATGCTAAATTAGATCCGTGTAATCTTGATAAATTAAACAGCACTATCAACTAATTTATTCCCCTTTGAAAACCGGGATTGGAACTAGTATGCTTTCCAACCCACCTCTTCTTTATTCTTGAGATTTTGTTTTGATCAAATACTAGGGTCACTGTCACTTATCTTGCGTTGCATTTAACAATTCCTCTTATCATCCCAAGAATTGATTTCTCTGCTTTAAAAAATCTTTCAGAGAAAAGGAGGCTCCACCTCAGAGAAGCAACTTGATGCTAAGGTTCCGAGTTCATTAGCACTTGTTCCTTATTCATTTATTATTTTTGGTTACACGAGATCATTTCCATGTTCTCATTTAAATTCTTCTTCACTTTAATCTTAAGTGTTTCGATGAATCATATTCATTTGATTTCAGACATTGAGACGTTTGGCCCAAAACAGGGAAGCTGCAAGAAAGAGCCGCCTCAGGAAAAAGGTCTGCCATTTTCTACAGCTTTGAAATCTTAATGACAGGATAAAATCTCTGTTCCATTAAGTAGAAAAACGTGAACTTTAAGGGCCCGCTAATTTTTACTTTCTAATTTTCTTTCAACAGGCTTACGTGCAGCAACTAGAATCAAGTAGAATAAAGCTCACTCAGTTAGAACAAGACTTTCAACGGGCACGCTCTCAGGTGTTCAAGTCTGAACATATTATTTGACCAAGATTCGTGGCCATTACTATTTTCTTGACATTAAGGAGTGTAAGCAAATTTCTGTGGCTCTTCTGTAGGGGTTTTTCTTGGGTGCATGCGGCGGCGCTAATATAAGCTCTGGTGAGTCTTTGGTGGCTTCATCGTGCACAAGTTAATACTCTCATTGGAAGTGTTAAAAGCAAGATTTTACCCGAGAAAGAACAAGCATCTATCAAAAGGGGCTTCGGCATTTACTTGCGATTGGTCGAAATATCCTGTCAGTGGTCAACTGGTATTAGGCATGACTGTTTTGTTGTCTGAAAGTCTGTCTTAGAATTTTGAAAGCAGTCGTGCGATGATTTTGTCGATCTAAACTTCAAACTCCTGGACTTCTGTGAACTGATCAAGAATGTCAATTTTTCCAAACAATTGAGCTTCCTGGTCTAACACACCACGTGAAAAGATTTACAAACCCCCTTTCTGACTATTCTGCATTTGACTGCAAGAAAATGGTTTTGTGCTTATTCATGTCTTGCAAGATTTAGTCGGACTGCTGAATCTCTTCGATTTTTTTTATTAAAGAAATCAGAATTCATATATGCTATGATAACATAGACTATTTGCCACCAACTTTTCCCCATTTGGCAAATTGATTTTCTCTGCACCAAAAGTAATGAGTTTTTCATGCTTTATAAAAGTAGAAACTGTGCTCCTAGAAAAGTCTAGTGCAAAAGCATGACAATTGGCCACAGTGACTGATTAATCTATGATGTTGCACAGTTTACTTGCTTCAGCTTTATAAGTTTTTTATGTTTTATCACCACAATAATTGAAAGAATACAACGCAATCTAGGAGCCGCAATATTTGATATGGAATATGCAAGATGGTTGGAGGATGACCACCGGCATATGTTGGAGCTCAGAACCGGCGTCCAAGCGCATTTACCTGACGGTAATCTCAGGGTGATAGTAGATGACTACATTTCACATTACGACGAGATTTTCAGGCTCAAGGGAGTAGTTGCTAAATCTGACGTCTTCCACCTTATAACTGGGGTGTGGGCCACCCCGGCCGAACGCTGCTTCCTTTGGATGGGCGGTTTCCGACCATCAGAACTAATCAAGGTTCGTAGTAATAATTGATTCATAATCATCTTTCAGCAAATGCCTTGACAGTGAATAATCTTCTCTGAATAGTGGTATCATAAAATGATGTTGGCAGGGACTTTCGCCTCCGGTATGTTCTCACTCTGAAGGACACATTGTCCTTACACTAATGACTTTCAAAGGATAATAATGTTCCCCAAGAAAAGGATCAGAAAAGGATCCTTTTCTTGGGTTCTAAACAAGCTTTAAAGTTCTTGGCAAGGCATCTTCTTTAATCATAGGAATAATGAAAGCTTTGACTTGCTAAACCTAGATTCTAGGACACTTCTTTTTCTTTCCTGCAAAGAAGAAGTGACATGTATCTGAGCCAGAGCAGTTAATTGACCAAAATATCCTCTCACCAAATTCTGAAGCTTGAACCACTTCTCAGTTCTCAACAGGGCTCTTTTTGCCTTAAGAGGGTGCATCAGATGATCATCTGCGCAGATTTTTGTCCTCCACGTTAAATTGCCACTTCCTAAACAAAAGAAAAACAAGACATAAATTCCTTGCTTTTACTTAATAACAGGAGGATCCGGATGTTTATATGTTTTATGTGTGGTCTGTGTTCTCAGATATTAACAACACAATTAGATCCGTTGACGGAACAACAATTCATCGGGATATGCAGCCTCCAACATTCGTCTCAGCAGGCGGAGGAGGCACTGTCCCAGGGGCTAGAGCAGCTCCAACAGTCACTCGTCGACACCATAGCTGGCGGGCCCAGCATCGATGGAATGCAACAGATGGCGGTCGCCTTGGGCAAGTTAACCAATCTCGAAGGCTTTGTTCGACAGGTAAAATCGTCAATTGCACAAAAAAAGACAAAATTCTCTTAGAACTCAGGGCAAATTTATTCTCCCTTGCAAACTTTATGAAGGTTGTAGAGCAGTAATTAGGATAAGCTAAGGTACAACTACTGTATATTTTTTTTCACAACATAAACAGGAGTTTGGAAACACATGGAAAACATGATTAAACTCAAAATTACAAAAAACATTAAATGAAAAAAAAAAATGTGAAGGCTGCTTAAGATCAAGAATAGTTGTAGATTGATTTTTGGGTGCACAAATGGTCAGACTTTTAGAGTAGTAGTAGGCCAAGCGCCGCAATATTTTAACGTGCATCTAAAGCTGGGTTTACGTCACCTTGATTTCAACCTCTTGTTTGACTTTCTGAGATGAAATACAAGAATCCCAGAGTAAAAACAAAAGCTTATTCTCTTGTGTGGTGCATACCCCTCCATCAGCTTTGGTGCTGATTCATCGTTCGATGAAGATCTAACTTTGATTATCATATTAATACTTTCATTAGATACAAATCTTCTTGGCGGTCTCCATCAGATCTGGTCAACGTCTGAGAGTTGCGCTTTGGTGATGCCCACTGAGTACATGCCAAAGCTGAAAAAATTTTCAGTTCTTTATACTATAATCTTCAGAAATATTTATACCATGATTTTTCTTTTTTACCCGTGATTTTTGTGTGGTAAAAGAAATATCTTCTTGGTGGTGTAAAGAAGTCCATTAGCTTGTTGAATAACTAGGGTTTGGTGTTGATTCTTCTACCATCTCTCTCTCTCTCTCTATGTCACCATCTAGAAGGTTGCTTGAAAGTGATGCCGGTTTAAATGGAAAACCCTAGCTAGAGCTATCAAGCCAAAGTTAAAATAATAAGGAGGAAAATGATAAGCCATCCACTTAAAATTGGATTCAAGATTTTAAAGGATTATATGTCTCTATGATTGCAAAATGGTCCAAAATTTGAAGAAAATGACAACTTCATGAGCTTTTTCTAGCCCTCTTGAATTGTTGTTGGCCTTAACAACCCATGTGCCATTGCACCATAATTAAGATTTCATTTTTTTATTTCAACTTGCTCTTGGTGAATTATATATATTATCGGATACTAATCATCTATATTACCTCATTGTTATATTCTGTGGAGGAGGTGTTCTTACTTTGTGTAGCTAAGAATTGCAGGCTGATAACTTGAGGCAACAGACCCTTCATCACTTGCGCCGGATACTGACCGTTCGACAAGCCGCGCGCTGTTTTTTGGTGATCGGAGAATATTATGGACGGCTTCGAGCGTTGAGTTCTCTATGGGCGTCTCGTCCTCGAGAGTGAGATTATCAGTACATTAGATTCCGATTGTTTGCATTAAGATAAATGAATTATGCAAGCTAATCTAGTCCTCTTAAGTTGTTCTTGCATCTGACTATCATAATCAACTTGGGTTTGATCAGGAGCATGATGAATGATGATAATTCACACCAAACAACATCAGATCTGCATATCGTTCAGGCTACACAAAATCACTTCTCCAACTTTTGATGTGAGCGAGAGAGAGAGGAACCCGATCATTCAGATCGAGAACAACGATCTCGCTCCCCCCAAAAGACGGTTCTACCAAACTTACTTGGAGCTTCTCTTTTAGGAGGATAGGAAATGTTAGTGTTTTTATGTCCACTGTCTTCTCTGTTCTTGTCGTGCAAATGAATGTAATCAAATGTATGTGCATGGGGGAAGCTTCTAGTGAATTGGGTTGTAAAGAAAGAGAAAGGAAACAATATGAAATTGCGAAATCATCGTCACCGGAGTATCTTTATTGTATATGATGTTCTTACGTGATCCTTCTTTACCCTCAGCACAAGCTATACAGTAATAATATGCGAGGAGAAACCATGCAATTTCATGAATAATTTCAAAACCTTGGTCTATTTAACAAGTACATGTATATATGTATATATATACGTATGCATAGTCAAGTTGGGGCAAGCTTTGGATAGATATATCACGAACTCACCACATAAGCAATGTCATTCATACGCATCTGCGAACACTGCAGACTTCATACATACAACTGCACTATTTAGAGAGAGAGAGAGAGAGAGAGAGAGAGAGAGAGAGAGAAGATGGAGGGTTGGGAAGTGGAGAGATGTGGCTTTCTTGCATTTGTATGAAGTGGCTGCAAAAGGAAGACGTTCATTTTGACATTAGAATATGCAGAAAGGACGAGCTGAGCAGGAAGCAAAATCCCAATAACTAATGACGAGCACTGTCCTCTTTATGCAAATATTATATGGTTTCCTTCGTCGTGAACCAGAAAAAAACACATACGATTTTTGGTGATGACAGAGAGAAAATCTGGGTGGTGGGTGCGAGTGCTTGCTGCCTGCCTCTCTCTGATCCTTTTCATTAATGAAGTGGTTGTGAAATTATATATTTCTTGTTTCAAGTAGGCCGAGGATATTGAGGTGGGGCAGATCGAGAGTTTCTGTTTCTTTCCGTGATTAATTCATATAATATATGTATATACAGACGATCTTCTACCGACATGCATTAAAAAGTTGGAGACCCTCAATTTTAATAGTATGTGTCTCCAGATCGATATGAAATTATTTATTCGATCAACAGTTTCCATAGATTGAGAGTGATGTGAACAACAATCTTTTGCAGGGATTTTCCATCCGTGAGCATCATATAACATAGATCATTTGAGTAAAGGCATCAACATTCCTCTATGCTCGGACTCGAAGACAGTGGTTGATTCAAGATTTAGACGCGACATGAAATAATTCAGTCAAATGTCGGTTTAAGTCGTAAGACGATCATGGACGGCAGATTGCTCTTACATGGCATCATTTAGTGGTGACCATTAGTAGGGAAAATGAAGGTTTTGGAGTACTTACTTTTGTTCTAAATGCTGGTTTCTTCCTTAGATTAATCGGTGCCCTATTTTATCTTTATTTAGTTTCACTGAGAATTTTTTGGCATTTCAATAATGTTTTATCATCACAATCGAAATCAAATTAATTAATTAAAAAATTGATTTAATGTGGCACATTCCATCACTGTCAGCGTGCCTTCGCTTGCCCCACACCAAGAAGAGAGAAATAGGAAGCAAAGGCGACTTTTTCTCTTAGACTAATGGGACACGTCCTTTTAGATTAGGTCTCAATTCTAATTCTTAATCTTTTATCAAAAGGCTAATGCTGCTTCCGTCACTACTTTATAAGCAAGGAAGGTATGAGAGACCTAGACAACATTTCATGTATATTCTGATAAGCACCACCATTTCAATGCTGGCTGAGAGGAGCTGCCCCTTGAGAGATTGTAACTTTGGATAGGTAAAATTCTTTGCTACTGGGAATTTAGTGTACAACAAAGAATTACAATGACAATTCTGACTCTGCTCGCTTCCCAACAGTTTGGTAAATGTAGGATCTTTTCAAATTTCTTTGCCCAACTCTACAGACTGCACCCTTAATCAATCATGGAAAGAACACAACACTGTATAGGTCACACCCCCAGCTCTACTAGCATTTGCAGAATAATGAAGTCAAAATCTTGCACGGCATCCCGGTTTAGAAATCGAATGCAAACTCGTCCCATGGTGGTACTTCGAGACCAACACCAACAGAATCATGATCTTGCATCCCATCCATGTCGAAGTCCAAAAACGAACTGAGATCTTGATTCCCACCAAGCCCGAGATTCGCCAAATCAATGGGCTCGTCCACGTCATTAGTCAAGCCTGCTCGTGCATTATTACCCGCCTTCAATTGACCAAGTGATCCGTTAATCGCGTGACTAGAGGCATTTGCTGATGCTGGAAATCCGTTCCCAGGCCTTACTCTTGAAGTCGGATGATCACTGGCCTTCTGCTTTGGTTTCACTTTGGATTTGCATTCAACCCCGGGGCTTTGGAGTGATTGTTCACCAGCCCCTGCAGATAGAGTAGAAACATTCGTATTCCTCTGCCTCTCGCCTCTCATACCCCTTGTTTCGCCAAGCATGGAGCTGTTGATCGATGTTACTTTTGAGGAAGCACACCCCATGACATCATCAATTAGCATTTCCTTCTTCTTCCCATGAGAATCATACCTTTCAAAAGTACTGGAGACGGCACCTGCGGCAGGAAATATAGAAGGTTAAAAGATTTCATTACTGGTTTACCCCAATTCATTCACGTGAACTTTCATCCTGATGGAACTTTTATCAGGTGACAGTCAAATAGAAGCATCAAACCTGAAAAGGGCAAGACTAATAACTGATTCCAAGTCAATCATGTAATGACAGGCTACCATGATCAAAATTTTACCTGATCCCCTAGCTTCTGCTTGAGGATTCGGAACATCGATGCACGTATTGCTTGCGGTTCCTGAGCCGACACATTCAACAGATTTTGCATCATTACTGCTAGACAGCGGTGCGAAGAGGATTTCCTGCAGTCCAGGCTCGCAGAAGCAACTAATTCCCGTATCTTCGTACTTTTGATATCTCGCAAGTGTGCGCTTTATAAAAGCCAACGCAACCTGCTTTGAAACCTTGCGGACTGAAGCTTTTGAAGCACTGGTGCCCCGACAAGCCTGTAAAGGAAATTGACATGACAAGAACTCTTCACCAACCAGCGAAGTGCTTAAATTGTCTCTAGTTCATCCACATCAACATAACATTTGCAGCTACTTTTGCATCTAAGTAACATACAAAAAACTAGTCTTCAATTTGATTTATCAAGATATCAAGTATTTTACGATATGGTAGGACCACCATAAGACTCAATAAGTTATTTATCTCATATAGAACCAGTTACCATCAATAAGCACAAAATAGTACTGATACTGGATGAGTATATTCTGGAAAAATTGCCAAATACCATGGGTACCCCTAAGCAGTTTTAGAAGACGAAGCATCCAGCCAGTAAAGACTACTGAGGGAAAGCACCATGCAATCAACAAGCCTAAGTAAAAAGGCATTTGCCACACTGGAGTAAGCTTGGAATTCGCAACATCATGTAGGAAATCAATTATCACCACAATTGTCCACCTCTGGTAGTGGGTGGAGAAAGGTATACATCTTTGAACTTCCTGCTAGAACCTAGATAAAGTTCTGTCATGGCAAGTATGGGACAAAGGATGTTCTAGGACTACAAAGCATAGGGTGGCTTCTGGATAATTAAAACCACATTGATGAGAATGCCCAATTTCAAAACATTAGCCTACTGTTGTCATCTAAATTGACAAACTTTCCTACTTCTGTCTTTCGCTCGTTGAATGAGAAAAATGACAGAAATTAGATTTGTGGGAACTAACAAAGCACAATCTCAGAAAAAACAGATGCACAAACTGGATATTCAGTGTTTATGTTCAATCATGTGCAAAATATACTGAATTTTAGGACATACGGCATTAGCATTAAATACTTAGAAAAAAATCACACTGAAACTTTTTGCAATATGGTAAACAGTATAAACACTAAGTTCCAAAATTTACACTGACCTATGACAGCCCCATAAATCACAAACAAATAATTCTGTTATTACTTCGTAGAACAACTGATATGACAAAAAACTAGAGAAGAACTCGTCAAAAGTAAACATAAGAGCTTCACAGCAGATAGCCAACCCACAACCCCAGATACTAGAACTAAACAAAAAAAAAGAAAGATATGAGATGAAGAATAAGGAAGCCTAATCCTTCAGTTGGTCGCTTAAGCATTCAGCACAAAATAATGCTCATTCTTAAAGGACAGATTGGCGACGTCAGATGCAAAGTCAAATATCAAGAATGTACCAATATGAGGTAACGTCTAGGAGTCGCATCCCTCTGACTTCATCACTTGATATGAACTGGATCACCTCTGCTGGCTTAATGGCCAGCATATAAAGAGGAGAACCATGGAGGCAGGGGTTCAGGGGTTGAACCCCATCCTCCTGGGTGTAGGAAAAAAAATGATTCTTTTCAAGACCATTTGGGCTATTTCTTAGATAACCAGAATATAATTGTAATAGGAACTACCAGCGTTTCAACATCATATACTAGTGTACCAAAATCCATAATGAGAAAACAGCATGAAAAAGTAAAGTGATCTGCATTGAAAACATAAGTCTACATCTGTCTAATCTATCTGATCCGCTATTTCAGCTTAAAAAACCAATAATGCATTTCTGTGGGTTCTTGAAGGTATAGCAGAGTTCCTTTTTATTACAGATGGAAAATACGTATGAATTTTGTGGGCAAAAAAATTCAAAAACGAATAATCCATCAATTCTAAATAATGAATTTCGAATATATAAACAATTACCATTCTTTTCCTGTAGGCCATCTCAACAAGTCGTTGCATAGCAATCTCCTCTAGTTCAACTTTACTGCATTTTTAGTCCAACTATTTAAGTAAAACAAGAAGCAAGAGAAAAATATCAGACAAGTACCCAAAAAGGCATTTATATTACCATCTTTCCGCATCTTCTCCACACATGATAGCTTTATCCACTTTCTCCAAGTTCGCCCTTTTTCTCACAATCTAAGATTCAGTAAAAAATCAAAGATCAATGGGGGCAGGATTTTGCAAGAAAAGGATTGAACATTAATCAATCAGACTTCATTCTTTTCACCCAAGAAAGAGAAACCTTCCTTTTAATTCCTGACTTTACAGTCCAACAAATTCAAGAAGACTAGGGAGTTATCAACCTGCTGGTATAGCCCTTCCCTCAGTTCTGCAATATCTTGATTAATCACCTCCACGTCATCTGCTAGATCAGGCTGCATCAAGTAAACCAAGTTTGAAACAACAAGAGGAGAAGTGTTCACATATAAGGGGTCAGAAGAGGATTTCCAGAGTATGGACAACATGGGGGAAGAGTCCAGTGGATCCTCTCTGTTAAATAAGGAACCTACCAATATTTCTGGATGTATGTCAATACTCCTTAGCTCAAGCAGAAGCCTGTCATCGAGGGACATCAATTGATATGGACCATCATGGTAAGGAAAGGCAGAGATATTAAATTCCTTCTTTGGCAGCTGTCCCATATCATCTGAACAAATTTCACTGACAATGGCTGCATCTGAATGGGAGTATTCATCATCTCCAAACGAATGCTCGTTGCTGTAAACAGAAGTCGACATGCTTGAATTCCTAACTGTGCTAGAGGCAGCACTTTTATCAGCAGAAAATCTGTCCAAAACGTTAACTTTCTGATTCCATAAATCCATAGCTGACTCAACTTCAGATTCCATCCTATCCTTTTCTCTGGACTCTATGTCTATCTGGTTACATGAACCACAATGAGAATCATCGCTCACGCTCTGTAGAGACAAATTTTTGCCTTCGTTGTGATGGTAGAGTTCTTCGCTTTCATCCTCAATTAGAGCAGAAAGTATTCTCTGATACAACGGAGTAACTTTGTCCAAACTCCCAATGTCAAATCTGCCAGATAATATAGCATTCTGAGATGCTTCCTCATCCATGTGGTTCCCGTCTCGTCCACCAGGACGATCAGAATCTTCTTTGTGAACGACTGCGCCCTGACAAAAGGACCAATAAATTCTTGTAGAATGTAATATCTATTCTGAGATTTTTATATAGAAAAAGTATGTCAAGTTTGCAACAATATTTTTTATAAGTTGCTGATAGAATGAAAGAAATACAAAAAAGAAAATATGGCCACATAAACAAGTTGTCTTACCAAAGCATCATGATTGATAACGAATGACAAACTCTCATGAAGCTCCTCAGTGCAATTGAGCTGATCCAAGTAAAAAGAGCAAAATGAAATTGTCTGTATCCCGTGTTCAGGATATCGAGAAACTAATCTTCTATCATAACTATTACCTGTTGCTTTAAGTAGGACTCGTCTTCAGGACTCACAAAAGCAAAAACATGTTTCATTTTCTTCCAAAGTGCACTAACAAATGCGATATCTGTACAAGCAATAAGGGATTTCTATGGTCAAGTTTTCCCAAGGGCAAAAAGAGAGCCAACATAGGGGAAAAAAATAAATTTAACAAGAGGATCTGAGTCAAAGTGCATACTGAAAGCATTTCGAGCAGAATTCACAGCAGCAAGTAAAGTTTCAAAATCATCATCCATTTCACCTGCAAAAGGACATCAAAGTAGTGAAATATCAAAGTTTGGCAGCTTCCTCATGGCCAAAACATAAGTTTGGCAACCTTTTATTCACTTTGCTTATGGTAAGGTTCCAAAGGTCTTGACAATCTAATTTATTGAAGCTTAAATCATAGAGAAACCAAGTGCATGACAAACATTGAGTGAAAAAGTTAGATGTTACATCAAAAGCAAAATACTGCAGCATTAAAAAATCAGATTCACTGAATGAAGATGTTACTTATATTATTTACCCAATAAATCAAACTCTTGGAAATACGCGATATTTTTATACAAATAAGCTTCTCCCATCCACAGAGAACCACGTAAAAGTACTACAATATATGTGCCAACAGGAAAATATGGGATCACAAACATTAGGCCCATGTACACCATTAGGTCTACTCTGTCGGATCATATCATCATCAATATTCTCAAATGTCAGAGAACATAGAGCTGTTCTAGCCAATAATACCCCAGTGAGAGAAGCTGAAATGTAAGAATACTAAACAAAAGGTTTGGGCTTCTACGGTACCGGAAATATCGGAAGAGCCAGCATTTAGCACCAACCCAACCCGAGCCACAGCCTTCTTATCTTTCAATTTCTTCAAAGAAGGTCGGCCTGACTTACTGGATCAACAATAGAGAGCAAAAATCGTTCAACAGAGAATATAATCTAAATGATGCAAGTGCAATACGCCCAATTTTTTAAACGAAAAATTCAAAGACCTTTTGTTTCTATCTGAACTGAGCCTCACACTTTGAGGTGGTTTCGTTGCTATTAAGTCCTCCGTCCTCTCCCGTGTTGGAACGCTTGACTTTGTCAAAGCTAAACCTCTTCCACTCCTCCCTTGTTTTCTCAATCCTCCATCATAAAGGACTTTACCCTTCTTCACAGGCAAAACATTATCCCCAGCACTATGAGATGCAGAAACTTCACCACCATCCATTCCTTTTTCTTTCAGTCCGTTTTCCCAAGCTTCTGATTCTTCACTGTCAGGCACACCAAATGGCGATGAAATGTCAGGTTCCTTCTTGATCTTTATGTTGCCATTTACTGATATGCGTCCAGTCAAAGATCCATTGTTTCCGGTTGCAGTAATTCTACGATTGGGCTCTGGTGTCACAAAGCCTTGAACTAGTTTCTGCATCTTGTCAGCAGGATTCACAACAGGAGAGACTAGGTTTGCCCTTCGAAGGCGTGATTTTTTATGGGGTCTCTGCCCGACCCACTGTGCCATTGGTTGTGAAGTTGCACCGGGAGACACAGTATGCTTTTTATCATTTGTGATGCCAGCTGCCATAATTTTATTTGGCTTTGGAGGTGGTTCCCAATCTTCAGGAGCTCCAGGTGAAGGATGAATGCTAGGAGATGAATCAAGCACCATAAGTGAACCTGTTCGTTGTGCTCGGGAGGCCTTTCCTTTAATCAATGAACTAGAACCGCTAGCCAGATCACACTCCTCAAACTTTGACCTGAAAGAGGCCCTCCGGTTAGTGGCAATTAAGAGACTCGTCAACCTGACTAAGTATATAGAGGACATAAGAAATGGACACCTTGTTATGAAGTAAAGGTATAAAGCACAGTCTTAAGTCATGTTAGATATGAACATGTATGGCATCTATATACAAGGAACAAGATATTTTGAGAATAGATAAGGACATACTTGTTTCCCTTCAGTAAAACCCTCTGCTCAAACAAATCAGTACCATCCCTTGGTGAAGGGGCTATCTCCAGCTCATTCTTGAGAACTGCGCAGGCATTTGAACCAGGAGACTCAACCCGGCTGATCAACTTGTTTGTTCCGCCCGCACCATTAGAAGTTTTTGACCTGTAGTAGCAAGAAAATTGAGAGAGAGAGAGAGAGAGAGAGATTTTGAGTAGAAAAGAACAAATGAAGTGACTCAGGTACAGGAGATTTTTCTCGGCTATTAATCATCTAACACACGATTTTTTCTTTAACATTTTACAGTTGTTATTCTGAATGGCAAATTATGCAATCTGAAAAGGCTGTAATGGCTTCCTTGACGCTCCTTTTCTTGTGCAACCACCTTTCTTATGCACTCCTGTTCGATTTGCCCTAGCCTCATGAACCATTTTCAATATTAGAGTCAGAACAGTGAGCAACCAATTCATTTTATTACCATTCAAATGTCATTTGGGTGAATATCACAAGCCACGTGTATACGACAGCTATCAATAACATTGGTTAAAGGGCAGCTATCAATCATGGAAAACTTCAATAAGGAAGGTATCTCAAAATCTTGATACCTTGCCTTCTAAATTGATGGTTCCTTAGAGGCAGTTAATTGAATGGTGCCTGGGAACCAGACTCTCATAATGGTTAGAGACACCAACGTTGTCCACGGTAAGATTCGTCAGCCATATTGAAAAAAGAGAGAACCAATTGTGACCCGCAAAACAAAGATATTTTTCCAACAAAGAAACAAATCAACCATATCATTTATTACCCATCCCAGCAGCTCATTCAATTACTTTCGCAATAACCAATAGAGAAATTCTGCATATGGGACATGCGAATACAAGAGAATTTTAGAGTGAATAAAACTGTTGAGTCGAAGGAGGGAAACAAGAAAAAATGAAAGAATATCTCATCCCTAATGAGATCAAAATGTCCACAATCAACTAGAAAAAAGAGCTGACTCTAAAGCTCAATCAGACATAAACTACACGACAGTCTTCTAAGAATGCAGATATTCACATCAACATGATAGACATGTAAAATTACCTGAAAGGGGGACCATCACCAGGTCGCAACTTGGAATCAGCAGGCAGTTTAGACTGCATAACCTGCTTTGGATCTCCATCACCATGTAGAGTTCTGTTGCCTACAGCACTTACAGATCTCTTCCTCTTAATTTTCCTTTCCCAACTCTCACCTGCAGCAGCCACCCGGCGGATCTTTTCTTCACTTCGAACTAAAAGACCATTACCAACCTGGACCTTTTCTTCATTTCTTTCCACCAGTGCCGGCTGCCTTGAGGCAGAAATGGACTTGGTATCAGCCTAATAACATGAAAAGCGGAACAAAATTATTATGCAATGGAAAATATTGAGCTGATCTCTCATAAGTAGATACTGCATCATAAACAGATCTTTAAATAACAACTATCATGAGCAGTGCCAAAAAAATACACGAGCAGTTCACGAGACAAGACAATTATGATGAGGACTCATCACAGAAATCTATCAAAAACAGTGCAAGTTGGCATATAAATATTTCATCGGTGGGGGCAATTCATGTTTAAGAACTAGAGTGTGTTAATATGCACGTCACTACATGACAGCATTACAAGTTTTACACGTTATATAACACACTTTGTATCAAGCTTGAGTTGAGCAATTTTATTTAGCATCAACAACAGGCTGCCATTTATTTCATGCCTTTCTTTGGACCTTTTTTCATGAATTCATAAGTCAAATGGCTTCAGCAATTATATGCAATCTTCAGGTTTTCCAACAATTTAGTGAACTGAAATCTCTACAATAACAACATTTGAACCAACGGATGCAAAAACTTTCAATTTATCTACACCTAAGCAGTGCATAAGTATCTGAGGGATACAGATTCTAAGCAGGAGATCTTACAGGTTGTCCCTTCAAAGGAAAAAAACTAGAAAATATACCTCACACAGAAATACATCCAAGGAAAACCAAATAAAATTGAGCAGAAGATGAAAGCATGACTGACAATCTCCTTATGAGGGAATCTAAAACCAAGAAATATCTTAGAAAACATAAAACAAAAGTAGGGGATAAAAATTTCCAAAAGAACTGACTCTTTATGGACCAGAAATGGAAACAAGCCTCAGATCCTCAGATACAAACCCGCATATCTGCCACTGAAGTACGGACACGCTTAACCAATCCAACATTTTTAGACCTCTGCTCCAGCCTTGCATTGACCATGTCACGAGGGCTTCCACGAAATTGACTTTTCACCTTTTCCAGGTCAACCCCAGACCTCTCCACGGATAAGATATCAGTCCTTTGTCGCTTCTTTGAGCTCAGGTTTTCCATGTACTTGTCCAGCTTAGAGATGGACTCCTGGAACATCTTTGCTCTGTCCCTGATAAAGAGATATCAAATATTCAATGTACACGTCGTGATTTGGACGATGACAACCAGTGAACCTAGATTTGGTTTTTAATATAAAGAGATAAAACCACTCTAGAAACTTGGAGTAAAGCATTAAAAGAAACAGATTTCAAAAGGCTTTATCCAACCGTCATTGGGTAATAAACAGACATCCTCACAAATAATCAGTTAATGTCACAAACATCTTCAGAGTGGTTCAACCCATAACTGCCACGAAACCAAGCCGAGCACCTCTACAACATGTCTTTGGCTCAAATTCATGGGCTATTTGCAAGAATTGCTAGGACTCATGGATGGCTACACCACATTCCCTAACCGCCATAGTATGCACTGAAGTAAATTAAGACCCATTTGCCCACCAATTTCCAAATTGCTCCTTTCTCGAAACAGTGCAAGCCAGTCATTTAAATAGAGTTCCCACTACACAGAATAACCTGAATGAGAAATAGGGCAATAAACAAGATCTCTGCAGGACGTGAAAGAACCATTACTCTGCTTTTCTCGAGGCATCTTTAACACTTTCTTTGATATGCTTTAGCTCCTTATTTGCCATGACAGCAGAAGGCTTAGGCTGGTTCACTCCGAATGAATGCCCCACTGATGTACTGCCAAGAGGTAAAGCAAGGACCCTCCTGAGCTCTCCCGATCGCACAGGTTTCTGATTGCCTAACGTAATTGGCTCCAGTGACAAACATTGGGGCAAGGGAGGCACTTCCAATGGAGACATATTACTGCCCTTGCCAGAATTATTGCCAGGACCTAACATAGTGCACTTACTGCCTGTCAAACAGCTGCTTAACTCGTCACATCATTATACATATCCTTGCCGAATTCAGATTCTACTTGAGTCTCTTAATTCCCTGGCATTTCCAGATCCCCAAAAAGCTGTTAAGATAATCATATGCCACTCGTACATCAGAAAAATAGAAAACCACTTGTACAAGAAAAATGACCAAAATTATCAGCATTGCCCCAATTTTAGACGAGAAAGCTAGGATAAGGCTATAAAATGCCTTCAGAAGGACAGGGCAGCGAATAGGAAGGTAGACTGTACCGATGCTCCTCAGACCAATTAGCTTAGTTTTTTTTAATTTTGGACAGAGAATAATTAGCTTTGCCTAGTCCATGAACAATTTCCCTCTTTAAGCAACGAGGAGAGGCTCTTTCTTTTTTTTGTAACAAGGGGGTTCTGGGCATCACTTCTCAGTTTAGTCACCATCTTGGGTTACCAACCCCCAAAATTTTTCGAATTTATAAAAACCCCCAGCAAATTTATAATCTTTTCAAGGTCATAAGAGGTCGGTCATTCTTAAAAAAAGAACAAATCGCAGTGCCCAGAACTACCCACAAGTTCTCATCGGAGCGAGGTAAGCAGATGCTGCTTACGGGGACTCTACCAACACGCAATCGCAGCACAACGCAACAAGAAGCCGCGAATGAGCGACGACGGTTCGTCCGCAGGCGATCTCACCCAGCCGCCGCCGCTCCAACAAGAAGCCCAGGTCGATCGGTCGCAGGAACGAACTCGACCCATTCACAACGCCTCCACCAAAAACATCAAATCGAACCCCAAAAAATTCCTAAATTTATCCGAACTTCATCCCAATCACCCGAATTCTGCTCAGCCGCCGAACAAATTAAGCGACATAAGAATAAGCGAAGCCCTTTCCCCGAACAGAAAAATCGGACGCTCGAAATGCGCTCAAACCCTCGGCGGAGGGGAACAAGAAGACAGAGACGGAGAGAGAAACGCTTTTAGGTTTCGCGGACCAGAATGGCGGGAAATACCTGCGGGGAGAAACGGAGGAGCCCCGGCGGCGGCGGCGGCGGAGGAGGGCGGAGGTCGAGGAGGAGGAGGAGGCGGCGGCGGCGATCGGAGGCCGTCGCCGGGCGGGGGGCCGCCGAATCGGACTCCCGGTTCGCGGGTCGGTGAGTCCTCCGCCGCCGCGGCGTCGCCGATCGAGCTTCCGGGCCGCTGCTGCTGGCGGCTTTCTCTCTTTCTCTCGCGGGGAACGCTGCGCGTTGACACGAATCCGGAAGCCGTAACCGTACATTTCCCCGGGCAAATAAAATAAGACGAAATAAAAATAAAGGAGAGAGGGAGAGAAGCAAGCGGTCAAAGGAATATTATATTTTAATAAATCCGCCGCGATGGAAATATTGTTTGCCGCGCATCGAAGACCGGTCAGCTTCTTCTTCTTCTTTTTTTTGCATCATAAAAAGAAGTTAACATGACAATTATTAAAAAAAAAAAACCACCTTCTTTTTTTAGTGTGTTTGACCCAAAAAAAATAAATTCTTTCTATTATAATTTATTTCGCAAGGGGTCTCGAAATGCTTGCGTGAATTAAAAAGACGAGCAGAGAGAATCTCGTGTTTAAAATAGAATTTTCCTCACCCTTCCCCCCCCACTCCCTCTTCGATCGCGCTAAACCTCCTAACGAAAGTCCAGGATTTCGCTGCCCTCGCGCTCCCCGAACCATTTCCAATTTTTTTTTTTTTTTTGCTTTGCATTGCTTGGCTTGTTCTTGTAATCCAAGAGCGCCGGCGGGCATGGCTCGGGCTGCCGGAAGGCACCCGGGACGCGCCCTCCGAACGCCGAGGATCGATTGAGCTCGTGTCCTCGGTTGGTAGCCCGCGATACTCGCAGCCTTGAGTTCATGGGTTCAAATCGCGTTGTCGCCACGTTTTCTATGGGTGCATTGGAGCCTCAGAATCCATTGAATAAATGCAAGTGGTGTTTGAAAATATTTTTTTGGAGAGTTCTCGGGAAATGCAATTCGTTTTCAAAGATCTCTAAAAGACTTTTAGTCCGAGGCGAGTCCGGAGGTGCTTTGGAATGTCGCATTTTCCGAAATGTAAATAGGGCCTTTTTTTTTTCAAATTTAACCTCGATATACTTTCGTAATTGCAGAAATGTCTTCGAAAACCCTAACGTAACTGATAAAGGCCTTAGCCACCGGCAAGCGACTCACCTAAGGTCACCTGGGGTCACACCACCTCAAGTTGGGCGGTGCACGATTTGGCTCGTCAGCACCTAAGTTCCACTGGCAAATAGTTTAAGATTTTTTTATAAAAAATTAATAAAAATCCTTTACAAATATGGTTTTTTCCAAAAAACATTTAAGTCAAAATTACTTCCCAATTGTTTTTAAAATTTACTTTACCAAACATTACTTGCATTTTGAAAGATCCTAGACCTTTGCATTTTCTCGAAAACTTTTCTCTAAAGCCAAACCAAACGCACATGAGTTTGACTTTGGTAACGATCGACAAGTAATTAATTATCGCCTTCTTTTTTCTTTTGGGACGAAACCATTCACTATATTATCGCTGTAAATTATATCGATCCTTTAACATTAACTGCGTTACTATAGCATGGACGGATAGCGAGAATCGAAACCGCATTTTTCGTTCGATTCTATCCGCATCGTTTTTTTTTTATTTTGTTCTTGTTCAAGAAACACCATTGGTACAATATTCACGATCTAACAATGATTGAATTTCACTGAATTTCATCTAGTTATATCATTTTTCCATTCAACTCAATCCGCATAGTTCTTTTTTTTTTCGTTATTGTTCAAAAAACACCCTCAGTACAATACTCTCGATCTAACAAGGATTTAACTTTAGCAAATTTCCATCTAGTTATATCTTTTCTTCACGGAACCGATCTCCGACGACCCAACCGACTAGGCAGGGTTAATTTCTAAGCAAGTCTTTATCTTGTAGATCATAAGACTCGATCCTATGCTCCGGTGGATAAGGCGTGCTTTCTTCAATATGCAAGAGGTCAGGGGTCCATCGCATCGGTCAATCCCAAAGAGCTTCACCCATTTTTTATCAGAGAAACTCGGATGGATCCTCACCGAAATGAACGATCCCCTCGACAGTGTACTTTGTTGAGGAACGACCCGCTTCCAGAGAAAAGGTACAAAACTGCCTAAAAGCAAGACAAAAATAAGCCCAGACTGGAAAAGAGAGACCCTCGCTATCTGATCAATCGAAAGTTACATCCCAAAGGAATGAAAGCTTCCCTTGTAGCATTCTCGTGTTCATTTTGTAAAGAAGAGACCTCACTAGATCACATTCCTTTTTGTGCTTCCACGGACCGATCAGTCTGGTCCAGATATATCCATACTGGTCACCCCGTGATAATCGATGCTTTGCATCCGTCTTGTAGTCCGCGGACAATGTTTTCATCCGCATTTGCCTTCAAGAGCGTGATTGAAAATGACCGACCACCTTTAAAAAGCCCACATTGTGCAAAGATGAAGGACACCTGAAGCGAAGCCAACGTACTGGGAAGATGCTTTCGCATCGTTTAAGTTTTTTTTCCGGAGAAACTGCCTTTTAAGTCATTTGAATACATGATGCCACTCGATAGTCTGAACGCCTTAGCTGGGTTTGTTGTTTCTGCTACTATGGGGAAAATTATCAAAAAAAGTCTTAAACCTATTACAATTATATCAATTCAGTCCTTAATATATTTTTTTTTGTCAATTTAGTACATCCGGCTACTTTTGGCTGGCCGTCGCTGACGTGTACGCCGGCCGTACCTAGCGTCTTGATGTGGCATTATTTTAATATTATTTTGTTTTTTTTTCGAATTTTTTTTCCTTCCCTTTATTTTTATTTTTTTCAATCGGGTCAATCCCACCCTTTTTTATCAAGAAACTCGGATGGATCTCACCGAAATGAACGGATCCCGTCGACAGTGTACTTTGTTGAGGAACGACCCTCTTCCAGAGAAAAGGTACAAAACTACTAAAAAGCAAGACAAAAATAAGCCCAGACTGGAAAGAGAGACCCTGGCTGTCTGATCAATCGAAAGTTACATCCAAAGGAATGACTTTCCTTCTAGCATTCTCGTGTTCATTTTCTAAACAAGAGACCTCCACATGATCACATTCCTTTTTGTGCTTCCACAGACCCGATCAGTCTGAGATATATCCATACTGGTCACCCTGTGATAATCGATGCTTTGCATCCGTCGTGTAGCCTGCGGACAATGTTTTCATCCGCATTTGCCTTCAAGAGCGTGATTGAAATGACCGACCACCTTTAACGAGCCCACATTGTGCAAAGATTAAGGACACTTTGCAGAAAGCGAGGCCAACGTAAAAAAAAAAAAAAATAAGTTGCTTTCACATCGTTTTCTTTTTTTTTAAAGAAATTTTTTCTTAATTTTTGAATAAATACTCATGCAATTCTTTTTTCTCTGGGGGTTTAAATTTTTCAAAATTCCTTCTTCCCTCTTAAATTCTTCAATTCTCAATCCTTAATATTTTTTTCTCCCAATTAATTTAATTCTCTCAATTTCGAAAAATGGCAAGTCGTCAGTGCCGCAAGGTAAGAATGGCCCGGCCATCAGGGCTTGATCCTCGTGAATATTTAATATTTCAAGATTGAAATCAACATTTTTTCCTTCCCTTTTATTATTTTTTTTCCTTCCGGAAAAATCTACAAGGAAGGCGGGCGAATTTCATCGACATTTGGAATCTTCACAAATGGAAGGTTTGATATTGGTGAAAAAGGTGATATAATTTATAAAGACGTGGGAAAATATATAAATATACAGGTGGACAGGATATGGAACATTTAAGCGACATCTTGAAGCGAACATCCAACTTGAAGCAGGGGAATCGATATCGATCCAACAACAAATTTCGGGTATGTTAATCCTAACACCTCCCCTTTATTTTCGTTTTAATGACAAAACTTATAAGGAAGAATTAGGCAAATTTATTTAGTTGAGCATTTAGCATTTAATTTTTGGAGAAAGATTTGGTTTTAATGAATTTGTACAAAATGCATGTGCTCCACAAGCAAAAGCGTGTTTAAATTCAGTTAAGCGATCAATTAAAAATCTTTACAAAAAAGGAAAAAAGATTTACAAAACTTTTTATGCAATTTAATGAATGCGTGCATATAGGTAGTGACATTGGAGTGATCCTTGGTAAAATCCCATTCTTACATGGGCATAACATGTCATTGAGGATGAATGTGAGTGGAGTATTAAAAGGGTATTGCATTTAGAGTTTTCGATGATAATCATGCGGCAAATAATATTTATAGATTAATTAGGCAAATTTTAGAAGAATATTTATTTGTAACAAAATTTTTCACTCGGCCTTGGCGAGCTTAGAAAATATTTGTAAAGCCCCGGAAAGAAATTTTTCACGTTAGGGCATCATGGGCAAGCCTCCTAAAAATGGCGATTCAATTTTGTGACATCCCAAAAAATGAGCTAGCAAGATCCAGCCAAGGGGAAGAAGAAGAGGAAAAAAAAAAAAAGAAAGGAGAAAAAATAGAAAAATATTAAAATAATGCCACGTTAATTTTGGTTACGTCCCATACGTCCAGGTCATGACGTAAGTGTTGGATGGTGAATTCGCACAATTGCCAAAAGGTTTAGAACTGAATTGACAAAAAAAAAGTTTAGAACTGAATTGAAACAATTGCAATAGATTTATGACTTTTTTGATAATTTTCCCTTACAAAATGTGTACTGACATTGGTAATTTGGTTGAAATCTGGGTGGCTTATCAAGCATCTCCGTTAGATCTAGATGATAACTCAGGAATTTTGATCTCATAGGCCAGATTAGATATGAGGATTCTGCTGACTTGCTCTCTGCTAAGGCTCGTTCAGTAGGGCTACTGGGCAGTTTTTCTTTTCCATATTTTGATCTTTTCGGTCAGTTTTTCTGGTGGAAGCTGATGTGATTTGACTCAGCAGTTGCGTTACAATGCTTTAGTTCATTCTGTCGCCTCATTTTAGTACTTACAACAGTAATAGAGAGGAAATGTCCTCCAGTTGACGTAGCTTCTGCTGCAGTAGGAAATTTTGGGTGGTCAAACGGTTTTCATCGGCATAACTTTTCTAGTTGCGCAGAGGTGGCATGACTCGTGCATTTTCTGTTATCACCCTGCCTTTCCTTGTACTTTCAAACTAAGTCTCCACCTAAATCACTAAATGCAGAGTCATCTTCTCTTACTGATCACTTGACCAATAGTAACCGATAACATGTACAGTACCATAGCATTTCCTATGTCTTTATGGATACGTGTCAGAGCAAAACGCGTTCAAACTTCAGAATATGGAACGACCATAGTTAAGTGTGTCCAGCCAGTACTTACAAGAAGGGGCGAGTCTGCTGTCTAACGACGGAAAGACAACAGGGAGAGAAACTGTAAATTAGCCCCATGCAGGTCAGAACCCCGTTAATCACAAACTATATCTAGTAAACAATGACTGGCAAGACATTCTGCAATTAATTTACTTTACCAAATGAAACAATTTGAATCACAGAGGTTTGTTGGTGTCATGAATAATGTACAAACATGACCACCTTGTCATGAAACTGGTTCCTCTCCAATCAAAAGAGCCTTTACAATGGCATCACATACGCCATTGTAATGCACAAGCAAATGCCCTCCATCAGGAATTTCGTGATACTTTATCCAGGGCAGCTTACCCGAAACAAATCTTTGAAGCTGAAAAGGTACAACCTTATCTTCATGCCCTTGCCAAATATGTACAGAGCTTGCGCCTTTGGGAAATGGATCGCTCAGATCCATCGGGTCAAATTCCCATTTGCCAAAACCCACTTTAAAGTCACTTCTGAGAGTTTCAAATACTCTTCGTCGCCGTAAATTTTCCTGTCAGCAAGAAAATACATTGGCATTGTCAAAAACTTGCAAAAAGGTCATCTCCAAGTATGTTAGTAACCTAGGAAAATTCCTATGATTGACAACGTAAGCTTTTGTATCACATCACGTGCAGGTAAGTTGATAGTTACCGGGGTGAACATGGGGAAGCCTGGCGTCGTCTTCAGGACTTCGATGTCTCTTTGGTTGAAAAGGGTTGGGTCTCCTTCTGAAGGATGCCATTTTTGAGTCACCCACCACTGAAGCAATCCAGGGGCATGGCTTGCGATCCGGAGTGACCACCGGATAAGCTTCTTTCTGTAGTCTGGCTTCGTCAGACTCTCAGGAAGAGAAGGCCAACGATAGTTGACTGTTGGGACCACTAAGGCCACACCAGCTAACCTGCAGGAAAAACCTTTCGGTAAGAACAGACAATATCCTAAAAAAATTTCATGGGGTTAAGTGACACAAAGCATGATTCATCCAAGAATAAAAAGTGTGCAACCAAGGCATGCGAATTTTGAGCATCAGCAAGAATGGCTATACCTGTCCGGTATGTACTTGAGGCAACTCCATGTGGGATATGATCCCATTGAGACACCAATCACATAAAATTTGGACCCCAATTGCAACCACTCAGCAAGCTCTTGGATATCAAGGGCTTCACTCTTTACCGTACGCTTGGAGTTCATGTCGCTGTCGCCATAACCAGCTCGATCGTAAAGAACTATATATATGCCCAACTTTTCTATGAGTTCCTGCAAAACCAGGACCGAAGATTAGGAATTTGGGCGTAAAAAACATGTGAATGGACTATTCTCTTCTTAACAGTCTCTCGTGTATTTTCTCCCGGTGACCGCCAATTACAAGACTAATGATTACTCCAGCCTCAGTTAAGCCATTGCCTTGGTTATCAAACCTTTAATACATGGTTCGCCATTTTGAACAACCATTCTTAACAGCTCATTCCTCTTGCTACAGAAATCAAAAGAGATAATTTCCTACTTCTTTAGCAAAAATAGTATTAGCAGCAGAAAGGGAAAAGCTGGATGAAGTCCAATCGCTATTGGATCATCCATACCATGCCCTTCATTCGCAATCTCTATCAACCATAACAGCCTCATATGCGCAGATCTCAACACCGCCCCCATTCTTAACGATGAGGATCTACATAAATCCCATTACCCACGGAATACCCTTTTTCGCTACAATCTTCTACGTGCAATTCGAAGTGCGAACGAGCGGCCCCTGGACACAAAGTTTCAAACTTTTTACCACCCAAAATATACACGATCGCGCTAACTCCTTGCTCACCCCCGACCAACAGTTTCAACATTCAAGATCATTCCAAACTAACTTAAAGGAAAGGATCAATCAGAAACGGATTGGAATAGGCGCGTACTCGGGACACGGGGAAACTCATCTCCTTGGAGCTGCCGAATCCGTGGACGATGACGACCTTGTAATTGGATCTGCTCTTGGGGACACCCCTCTCGGTGTAGGCCAGGAACCTCCCATCCCTCAGCTTGATCCTGGAAGAGGTCACGGGCGGGTACTCCACCAATTCGGTGCTCTCCTCCATCGTCTCCGTGGGCGGGGCTTGCACGGCGCTTGATTCCATCCCCATACGCACAAGAAAGATCCCGAGCAACAAGCCAACCACGCCCGCTGTCCCCGGAACAAGAAGAGCACGAGAAACAGAACCAACAAGAAAGAGAGAGAGAGCAAAGAAAGAGAATCAAAAGCCCGGCCAACCCACCACCCCACCCCTTCCTTTTTCAACCCTTTTCTTGCCTTTACACAAAATGGATATCCCCCGAAAAGAAGATCCGAGAATCGAGCTGCGGGAGGGGGGGCTCACCTGACGATTCCCGGTCAAACCTTCGTGGGTTCTCGAATCCGTCGCCGTGGGGGATCTCGGGCTCTATCCGGATCCTCGAAGGAGGAGGAGAAGAAAAGGGTACGATCTGGTGGGTGTTCTTGTTCTTGTTCTTGTTCGATGAGGTTGGTGGTGGTGGTGGTGGGGGAGGTGGAAGAGGGCCTTCTTCTGGCGGGTGAATCTTGGATCTTCTCTGCACGAGTTGGGAGAGCTTCCTCCTCAGGTACATGTGTGCGGCGGCGGAGGAGGCGGAGGGCAGGAGGAGGAGGAGGAGGACGAGGGATTTCGCGGCGAGCCCATGATGCGCGGAGAAGACGAGTGGAGGAAAAGGGTGTCGCACTCCGCCTGGAGCTCCTGCGGTGGTCCGGGATATTCTTTATGAAGGTTCGTCCCGATTCCTGTTCTCGCCCCCCACGCCACGCGGTCCCTTCGGGGAAAAAAAAAAACATTAAAGGAGCAACCTTTGATGCGGCCGCCTGTCGTGTCCTCTCTTTCTGACCGTTGCCCTCTGTGATCTCGCGACGGTTTAACCTCGGAAAATTCTCCGACCAAAAAAAAAAAAAAAACCTCGGAGAAAAATGTGTCCCAAACTGATATATCCTTAATCAAAATTCTTACCCAATAAACCGCGACGACTTTATTTTTCGTTAGTTTCTGTTAAATTGTATAGTCAAATCATTGAGTTAGAGGGCACAAATTTAGGGTTTTACCCTCCGTTTGTTATAAGTGTATCGATTTATGATTTACGTTGTATTGATCAAATTTAACGGGAGCTAATAAAGATAAATTTATCATAAATGTACCGATTTTTTTATTTTCGGTAATCAAAAAATTAGTTTGAGGCAAATTTATCGTAAATGTACCCGCTCGAAATTTTTTGTGATTAAAAAATTAATTTTTGTTAATTTGTCACATGTGTGTAATTTTGAATTTTTTCGTGGTATTAAACTAAAAAGAAAACTGCCCATGTCTCAAACTAGATAAGTTCGAATAAATTGATGAAACTATGCATATCTTTTTATAATATCTCCAGAAAATTTTAAATAACGATTTTAAATATTTTTTTTCTCAAAAAAGGATCTAAAACGAACATCGTCTTGAATAAGGATATGAAGCGAGAGTTGCCAACTTAGTCTTAAATAATGGCCCGAGCTTGCTGGTCAGCAAATTTTATTCACCCTCGGGGCATTTTCGTTCGAGGGTATATTTTTGCTTTTCTATTGTTCTTTTTTTTTCTTTCTCTTTCTCATTTTGCCGAAAACGTGCGTCACTTTTCAGGAAGCACCACTAATTTTCAAAATAGCAAAACCCAGCTGAGTTGCCACGATACCAGAAAATCATGTCGGGCTTTTCTTTTTTGGTCAAAAGTGTTAGGTTTATTTTCAATCTCGTTGAAATTGAAGGACATTGGATCTTCTCAATTGGCACCCTAAAATCCTGTGAATTTAGTGTAGAAAAATCACGATTGAAATATATCTTTTTCGCGAATATAATAATTGAGACCGCCTCGGACTCTAATTTAGCAACTGGACAAAATAATACTTTTTTCTCCCCGTTACTTAGGCTTTAAGGCATCTGCCCTCTTTTTTTTCCTTTTTTTTTAAGGTAACAAATTTTATTTTATTTTTTGATTAATACCTCGAAAAATCCAAACTCGTACAACTATGATAATTTTACCCCAAACTATTTTTTTTTTACTATCAAAAATCCTAAACCGATACACACTGTGACAAATCTACCCTCCATATAGTTTCCGTTAAATTTTCTTTGTCAAATTATCGAGTCGGATGACACGTGGCGGTTGATAGATGTCTGGGTCGGGGTTTTGCCCTATGTTTGTCACATGGTTATCAATTCGTGATTTTCCATGATATTAATTCAATTTAATAAATGGTAAATTTATCACAAATGTACCGGTTTGAGGATTTTTATGATCAAAAAATTAATTTGGGGTAAAATTATCATGGGTGTATCAGTTTAGGATTTTTGGTGATCAAAAACTTAATCTGAGATAAATTTATCATAAATGTATTAATTTAAGATTTTTTGTTATGTTAACCCTTTGTATTTTGGTCGAAAAGGTAACAAATTCGTAGCCAATGTGTTTTGGCAGAAAAATGGACCGCGGCCTACAATTTGTGCCTGCTTTCAGGTTTTACCCCACCCAAGATTTCCTTTATCCGTTTGTGTTTCTTTACTGATTTTCTTAAGGTTTTGGTCAAAAAGAACATCCTACTTTATGTGAACAGCATTGTTTAGACCGTGCAACCTGAAGAAAAGACACATTAACAACACCTCTAGATACATATTAAATCATTAATGTGGAAAATGCATGTTCTTAGCGTCGTTACTCTCGAGCAACCTCTCTTTAGTGCTATAGCTTTTTTATCGATCACTCGAATAGCCTTGACTTTCAAAAATACATTCATTTTGGTGCCATGGTTTTTCGACTGGTCAATTGAGTGCAAGATTATCGAGAAATCTGACATGGTATCATAATATACGGCACTTGCATTGAATGCACTTTTCAAAAATTATGACGCTCGAATGATCTGTTGAAAAGTTAGGGTACTCAAGTAATTAATTGAAAAGTCACGAAGCCAAAGTAAACATGAGTGATGCACGGAAATCATGACACTCGCGGTGTCCTTTTGCTTGTGTTAATGCCATGATCATACATCAGACATCACATCAACTAAAAAAAAAAGGGTAGTGGGCACATAACAAAATGTAAGTGGCCCCCCTAACCAGAAAACAATCAGTTGACATTTGCCCCTCGTTTCCAACTATTCTTAACTTCTAAGTAACGATTGCAAAAAAAACAGGGGACCGCGATTATAAATTAGGAAACATCACATCGGCACATGTCGCACAGTACTACAAATGTCGCGCGACATACCATCCCGTATTTGACTGGGAACTTTGTTCTAGAAACGCCAATCATCCTCGATCAAAGACACCAATTTCATTTTGCCTAGCAAAGCTTCTAACCTAGAAGGAAGGAAAACTAGTTGCTGGAAGTGCTGCTGTATGGGAGGAGTGAGGATTAAAAGAACAAAATCCTTTTCCCTTGTAAATAACAACAAAAACATAATATCTTCCTGCTTGCTAACCTCAACACGACAAGTAATTAAATTTTTTTTCGTGGAGGTAATAATTGGATTAGTAATAAAATAAAGTATAATATAATATAATCTAAAGTTCAATTCTAAGTTGGGTTTGTCCCCACCACATGACCCCCATCTGGTGTTTCTGCCGGGCCTATTATATGCTGAGAAAGACCTGGGGGAGGGGAGGGGAAGGGAAGGGGGGGCAATATTCTTTGCAGTTTCTTGCTGGACAACGCTGGCTTAACTACATGTGATGGCAACGTGCATTTACAGCTCCTCCTGTGCCTTCCTGTGGCTGTATTTCGTACAAGACCATCCTTCCATTTCCCATTACATCACATTGGCAAAAGGGAAACCATAATTAGATATAAAAAGGAAAAGCAGCGGGAAATGAGGCGGGTTTTGATTGTTTATTGGCAAATTTGAGACTACCAAGTGACAAGGAACGAGAAGTTCGCACGATAATAAGGAAAAGTATTGCAGCACAAAGTGTAATCTAAGTAGCTATCAGCCTTGCCTGTGTGTCTGAAACAAGGACAGTCTAAGAAATGGCATGCTGAGGGGTTTCACTTCGATGGCTTCCGAAAAGGAGAAGTTTGCATTAGAGAAAGTGACGCAAACAGTCACTTACCTTTGGCCCGATGTATAATGCGGTTCCTAAATTTTTAGTTTGTTCAACGTAGTTCCTGAACTTTATCTTAATATACAAAGTGGTCCCTAAACTTTTAGTTTGTTTAATGTTATTCTCGAACTTTGGGTACATGTTCAATTTAGTCTCTAAACTATATGAAAATGTGCAATGTAGTCCTTTCATTAATTCAAGGCTAGAGACTACATTGAATATTTTCATATAGTTCAGGTTGAGGGACCATATTGAATATTAGGTTAAAGTTCATGGATTACAGCGAACAAATTAAAAGTTCAAAGATCAAATTATATATTGAGTCAAAATTTAGAAACTGTTTGTGTCGTTATTCCTTTGCATTATACAAGGGGACGGAGGAAGGGGATAAGAATGAGTTCCTTGACTTATAAATGAGGAAGATGTCATTCAGCACGCCAGACATCGAAAGCAAGTCAATAAGCCAATGGCAGATGATGGGCCACTGACTTTTTCAAATCGAGCTCTGAGAAACGCTCCTACGGCATATAGGAAAGATTGGAAACTAATTAAGTCTCATAGCTGGTGATTTATCGTTTATAACTTGCAGCAGAACATAACACTCAGTAAGGTGACAGGGGAGACGGGGCATTCTCAGAACAAAACTACACGGGTCAAGCATGAGAAAGCTTTCACATCGAGCAGGTTCTCAGAGTCGAGCCGCAGCTTTGGCGGCTCGCTGTGTTCCCGTGCACGAATTTGAACCATCGAGTCTTGTCGAACAAGAAATAACAAAAAAAAAAATAAAGGCAGACATTGCAGCGATGCGAATGAGTTTGCAGTCCGTCAATACTCAAAAGGATGGTTCTTCCCCAAGCAAAAGCTCCCTAAACGCGGCTTCACATAAGCCGGGTTCGTGAAACAACAGATGGCCCCCATCGGCAACTTCGTGGTACTTGATCCAGGGCAGCTTCTTCGCAACATACCTCTGCAGCTCGAACGGGACAAGCTTATCGTTGTGACCTTGCCACAGGGAAACAGAGCCCTCGTTATTGGGGAACGGATTGTTCAGCTCCATCGGGTCGAACTCCCAGTTGCCAAATTGCACTTTAAGGTCTCGGTGGAGGGATTCGTAGTCGCCTTGTTGTCGAATCTTGTGCTGCAACACAAACAAGACCGTTTTCAAATTGTCCAGAGAGTTTACAGACAAATATTCTTAATAACCGTCAAATTTTTTGTACTTTTGACATGGCCTTAAAACATCAAAATGGCATGCTAGAGCAATCAAACGAAAGAACCCAACCTCATGTGGATTCGGTACTTTCGACATGGCCTGTGCTGTTGCGACATCTCGCTCGTTAGCCAGAATCGGATGTCCCTGCATGATAGAGGAATAAGGGAACAATTTCTGGGTCATCCACCAGTACGTTAGTCCCGGGGTGTGGTGCGCGATCCAGAGTTTCCACTGGTCCCTCTTGAGCTGTTTCTTGTACACCTCGTGGGCCAACTCTGGAGGGAAAGAAGGCCACCAGAAATTGATCACCGGAACACTAAGACTTACACCGGAAAGCCTGTGTTTACGGTTCGACATAGTGAGTTACAGGAAGACGTTATTTTGACAGTTTAAGCATCATGCTAATCCAGGGAGCCGCAATTAAAGGAACTTTTCTTTTTCAATGGGCAAGTTCTAGTGAAGGCCACAACAACAAGAAATGCGACCTAAGCTTCACACCAGATTCAAGCAAAACATATCTCAGAAATAGCAATTCAGCAAATTCCTGCTCATTATTTTTCTTTGCGTACTTCTTTTGTGAAATATTCTTGAAAACAATCCTATCCAAGGATTTCCTAAGTGTTCTTTGTGAAGTTATTTCTAGGAACTTGTCGCACACACTTCGAAAAAAGCACATTCTCTTGAGCAATGTTAGATTCGCAAGATGATCAGCAATGGCATTTTGATACCTGCATAGCCTATTGAACTAACACTTCCCAGGAAAGACATCATACAACCAGGAGTCGATGAAGGTCAGACATCAATCAGCTATCAGGGACAATTTGGTGTGTCGGGGAAGTTCGTACTTGTATGCAGATAACAAAAAGATAATCCACAACGAACCAACTCCATGGCATGTTTAGTGCCCCCTCCAAGCTAAATTATGGCTGACGCGAGCATGCAATCAATACACCTCGAACGTAGGACAGAAAAGAAGAACATGCCTGTGTGGTATGTACTTCATGCAAGACCAAACGACATGTGTACCGAGGGATACACCCATCAGGTAGAACTTGGCTCCAAGACCCAATTTGTCAGCCAATTCTTGGACATCGAATGCTTCACTCTTCACGGAGCGTTTAGGATTTGGATCACTATCTCCATAACCAGGTCGATCAAATGCCAGGATATATACATCCAGCTCCTCCATCACTTCCTGCATGGTCAGACCAAATTTTTTCATCACTTACATGGCAAAAAAGACTCAACATGAGACGTAATTGAGCCTGATTCCATCGCTCTGATCTCCTACTAAAAAAGTCCCAATTCTTCCCATGGTGCTTCAGCTTTAGATACAGAACTAACGACACGAAGTACATCTTTAAGACCAATCAATAGCTTTAGACTAATGACTTGGAAGATAGTGCACGTAACCATCATTTAAGAAATACAGACACCACAGATCCAAGATCTGTAACAACAGTTGAACCAACAAGACGGTACCGAGCCAGATTACTGGAACAAAATGATTCTCCTGAGAATTGTTTTACATTGTACCCAATCTTCTCATCAGTAGTCTTGTCAATTACAATTGAAAGCCAAATACCAGCAGAATAGAGCGCATGTTAGCATATGGTGGCGCCTTTAACGGCGTATGAACTAATGATGTCACAAGAGCGCCATGAATGAATAATTATGGCAAGCATCGCTTACGCTTGATCTACGCTACGAAACACCAAGACATTGCCCCAAAGTAGATTATGCCATTATCCTCGCGACTATAAAAAAACCATTTCTCGCTCAAAATCCCCAATCACGAAAAGGATTCATCAGTTTTCAGACTATCTTCTAAACAATTCAGGTACCAACCAACTAATTAGTCCCAAGCTCCAACCTTTTACTGTCTCAAACACTACATCAACATGCCTCGGCCATTTCACTCTAGGCTCAGCTTCACATTTTTCGCGTGCAACAGGCTAGCAACTTCGGACAAACAAACTCGCGTACGAACTAGTATTTGTCAGAAGCAGAGAGAATCTTACTCGAGACAGTGGCACGTAAAAGTCCTTGCAGCTGTTGAACCCATGAACCAGGATCACCTTGTACTTGGCCCTCTCCTTAGCCACGCCCCTCTCTCTGTACGCCAAGTGCCTCCCGTCGTGGAGCCTGATCCTGGGCGACGTCACCGGAGGGCCACCCGGAGACCCGCAGATTTTAGGAGGAGGAGGCTTCACGCTCTTGTACCCATAAGCGAGCACACCCGCAGCCACAATGGCCGCCACTGCGGCGAGCATCTTCTCGCACTCGAGAGAGACAGAAGCGAGCAAGCACACGAGCAGAGCTCCTGAACCCGTTTCCCGTTCACCCAAGAAACGAAACAGAGAGAGGAAAGAGACACGTGAGACGACAGCACCAAGGACCCTTTATAGCAAGATGCGGGTATTGCGGAAGAAGATGCAGCGCGTTTCTACCGGTCTCGAGCTCAACCACATTGGATCATGGAGCGTGTGATATTGAACGTATGGTGAAGCAGAACTGACCCGGACACGACCGGCGCTGTCCCCGGTAGTGCTACGAGGTTCGGAATCATGGGTACGGCCAGATGCTGATGAAGAATCGTTCGAAGGGTTCTTGGAAGAAGGGAATTAGCTCGCACGATTTTGACTCTCGGTTGTACCGGTCGGTGTCGACCTTCCCTTCTTCAACGTGCATCGACACGAACCAGTTGACACTTCACAGCGGTGGGAGGAGGGTGCGGGAGAAGAATGTCACTTGCGTTCCGGTTCATGCGGGTCAAACTCGCATGCCTCGTTAGTTAGATGAGATGGGATCCATGTAGATCGACCTGATCTGACGGTGGATGTGATCCAGGCTCACACGAGCCTGGTGCAGCTAAATATCGGCTCGGGGTGAAGTAGTTGTTTGTCAATTTCTGAAGAAGTCAACGGGGGAGCCTGGTCGAAAATATTAGGTGCATTGAATATACCATGCAGGATTTATAATAATCCATACAGTAATTGACACGTGTCCATAGCGGGCCCACTTGTCAGACAATTGTCTCTCTCTCCCTTCTCCTTCGCGCATTCGCAACTTCTGGATCGACCGTGAGATTCGGGAGTGCTTCTTCGCCGTCGTCGAGGTCGCTGGTTGCAGCTGCAAAGGAGGAGGGGGAAGGCACGGAATTCAGGGCAGTGACCATGGATAGGATACGGGCAGAGATGGCGGAGTCGAGCTTGAAGGACTTGAGCTTGAAGAACTGTGTCGAGCAAAGAAAGTTAGAGAGAGAGAGAGAGAGGGGGGGGGGGCGTGGGGCTGCAGAGGAGATGGAGAGCGGAGCGCGTGAGAGAGAGGGGAGAGAGAGAGACAATTTTCTGATAGGTGAACCCGATACGAACACGTGTCGATCAATATATGGATTATTGTAAATCCAACGTGGTATATTGAATGTACCTAATATTTTCTTGTTGGGCAGTGGTCGATAAATCCTATATGTTCATATCCTCGTTTCATGATTTAGCCACGTCATTACCACGTAAGAGAGAGAAGACCAAAATAAAAAAAAGCCACGTCAGCATTTTTTCGTTAATCGAATTGGACGGAGTTAATGAAAAAACTCAGTCGTACCAATTTGATAAATTTTAAAACTCGATTGCACTTTTTTCTTTTGTAAGTTTCAGAACCCAATTACACTTTTGTGATAAATTTTAGGACTTCCGAAGAACTTATCCTTTTTGAATTTATCAGCTCTTGCTCGAAATTGTAAGTCGACAAACGAGGCGGGCTCGTAAAAATAAACTCGTAATTTCCAAATGAGGCCATGGGCGTCGATAAATGACTCGAATAGCAATTGATAACGCGAAACTAGTTAATAATTCGATCGAAGCAAATCGGATGAATCGGTCAAATAAAATATGGTAACTTCGTATAAGAATGTGGCCCCCGTATATCTCGACGAGGACGCTTTGGTTCTCGCCTTGGGGGTAATTCGGTCGGTCAGCAGTGACGTGGCAGTGGGTGCACACACCGTCGACGAGGCCCGGTTCCATTGGATCCAGGCTCAGTGCGCAGACTGTCCCACCGATTGGTTCTCGGGCCCAGTTGGCATGCTGACCAGGCTCTCCAGCGGGCCCACATTTCCTATATTCTCGGGCCGCAAAGTCCTGGGCTATCGTTCCGTATTTTTATTTTATTTTATTTTTTTTTATGAATTCACCGTTTTTTCTCCACGAATCTATAAACCAAGTGAATGAAAAAAAAGAAAAATTTATCTCGCACACCTTGCTGCAGAGTCGATGCAGCACGACTGCTCAATCACAACGGTTTCACGATACGCATCTAGATCAACCGTTCTTATGAATTTCGAAAAATTTCATCCTTGATTGTCTGGTTCATGCAGATATCGTCATTGAGTGATATAATTACAATACATGATACTTTTGATTTCTCACCGAAGTTGTTAATCAAACTACTTGAAATCCCTTGCCGCAAGCTTTTTTTAAACTGCGTAAAATCTCATGGCAAAATTAGGAAAAGAAACTGATGGCTCTGGGCCTATCTAGACTTAAACATTCATAATTTTTACATATTGCTTAATATAAATTTTTTTTGGCTCGCGTATTTTGACTTTTTTCTTTTAAATATGAAACACTTGAAACCCCGTTCAATATATAAATATTGAGACGTAAACTCACAAGTAATTTTTTTTCAAAATTTTAAATTTAAATAGTATTTTAAATTTTGGCAAGAAAACAAAAGGCACTTCTTTTTTTTACTATTGCCAAATTCAAAACAAATAAGCCCTAGTCAGTAAGAATAAAAGAGGACGTCTATAATCCTCGGAGAAACATTCATCACGAGATCTATGGTCACCGATGGCACGCAACAACAGATCTCGGACATTCATCGGAAGCGTTCGCAGCGTTCGCTCGCGCTCCGATATTTTGTTTAGGAATATGGATGAAATGACGCAAGTACAACGTGCTACGACAATTAACGAATCGGTTTCTCGAGAATCATAACCAAAATCCAACAAGAGATAGTTGGAAGTCCAATTCCGTGGCTCCCTCCTACCATCATAAGTGATCCCTTTGGGGGAATATGGAAGAAGAAGAGGAGGGGGGGCCTTTATAGGACTCCATCCAAACCGGGCAAACCCCACTCCCTCTCAATTACCAATTCGGGGCTGCATCATCGGCTTTCAGCTTTGAAGTGACACTCGACGACCAAGCAAGTCCTCGAGAGCCCTTTGTGGTGGAGCTTCTTTATGCTCCCACCTTTCTCTCTCTCTTTTTCCCCCCCGGGTTGTATATTTCAAGTAAAGGCCTGATTTCAAGCGCCAAGTATCGGTGCTGATTGTGCGAATGATTGGATAACTGGGAATGTTCCAATGTCGCCAATTACAATTAGGGTTCCTGCTTTTATTGCCTTATATGCAAAAGGGCCCTTGAGAACTTCCCAACTGGCTCGAGAATGTCCGAGCACGAACGCCCCACGAGGCCTTTTTATGTCTTCGCATTATTGTAAGGGGAAAAAAAGCAGAAAATGAGACTGAGGTGGGGCTTGCCCTCGATTCGTGCAGCACTGGCCAGCACGTGAGACCGGAATATGAGATCGGTTTCGGAATGGGTAGGGTAAACGTACCCCCGTCAGGGTCAGTTCGCGGTTTTTTGAAACTGGGAATCGGCCCAGTTAAACCCTCGAACATGCTCGAAACTGAATTAGTCGGGGCTTTTTTTTCTTTTCTTTAATTATATATACGCGCGCGCACACAATATGCACGTGTTAAATATGAATACAATCCTTTTTGCTTAATGTTAATACATCAAATATATTTCATTTCAACAAATATTTTCAGTTAAAAAAAGAGGATATAAGAACTTGTTTAGAATTAGGCGTGAATTGGTTTGGTTCTTCGTTCTATCCTAGAACCAGCCTAATAGGTTCTCTATTATGGATTTCCGGGTAAAGTCAACGGTTCACGGTATGGGAAAATTACAAAAAAGTCTTAAATTTATTGCAATTGTGCTAATTCAGTTCTAAACATTTTTTTTTACCAATTGAGTCATAAACCTTTTGGATTTGTGCCAATCGAGTTATTCGGCAAATTTTGGTAGGAAATCTCTAACGTGGATACCGGCCGTCCTACATGGTAGGACCAGCGCTGACGTAGATAGTTTTTAATAATATTTTTAATATTTTTTTGAATTATTTTAATATTTTTTCTTTACTTTTTACTTTTTTCCTTCTCTTCTTTTTTATTTTTTATATTTCCCCCTGCTGGCCATCGTCGGGCCGGTGGAGGTCATCGGCAATGGCAACCTCCTTCGGCGATCAATGAGGCCCAGCAAAGGAAAAAAAAAAGAGAAAAAAAAAAAAGAAAAGAAGAGAAAAGGAAATAAAAAAGAAAAAAGTTAATACGGAAAAGAGAAGAATAGAAAAAAGGAAAAATAAAAAAATTGAAAAATATTATTAAAATTGTCCATGTCAGCTCTAGTCACGCCATGTAAGACTACTAGCATCCACATTAATGATCTCCGGCCAAAATTGACTAGATGAACTGAATTGGCACAAACAAAAAAGATTAAGGACTCAATTGGCAAAAAAAAGTTTGAGACTAAATTTGCATAATTGCAATAGGTTTAGGACTTTGGTAATTTGAACCAACCGATCAAGGCCAGTTCTCCATTTTTCGAACCGAGAACCGGGACTATCCTATGATTTTTTTATCGGATGTCTCCAAAGAGACAAACAGTCTCCATGTGAATGGGCCGGTTAAGGCTAATTCAAGCCAATTCCCAGGATATACCGGCCGAGTTTCTTACCCGACTTGTGAATACAACTCTATCCAGCATAGAGATTAGGAAAGCGAAAAATTGAAGCAATTAAAATAACTAGAAGAGAAAACTACCGGAAAGCTGAACTATTGTTTGAACTTTGCTACGTGCTAGACGATCGTTAAATAAATAAATAAAAACCTTGAGTAGCTAGAAAATGCACCAATAAACTATATGTATCAAACATAGTCCATAACTTTTATTCATAGGTTATGTGACTTTGTCTAGATAGGGATAATAGCTTTATATATCTAATGAGTTCCTACGCACTCATAAATTTAATCAATCTCCATTTTATTCCCGATCTGATGGGCACTCATAGAATGGAGTATAACTTATTAGAGAACAAATGAGAAGGCAGAGAAAGACGATTTGAGTCTCACACAAATTACTGTATGGATTTCTTTACACTCGAAGTCCAAAAATGCTACCAAGCATGTGGTAATCATGGAAGAATTGAATGAGAGGTAGGGTTCAACATGACTTTTGTTGCAGAGCCAACGCATTCCTGGGTCACCTATAGCATAATGCTAGCTAGAATCTTTTATTTTTACTTTTCTAAAATTCCATACTCTCTTTCTGAACTTCTTCTTGGGCGAAGCACATGCCCAACCCCACATTGTTCCTTCTCAAAACACACTATAAATGCGGACAGGTTCTCCCCCAAGTTTTCATTGAAAAAGCCCCTCAAGAGAGAGATCATCGAAAAAAAGAAGAGAAAAGAAAACCCAACAACATTGCAAGAAGGTTTATGGCAAAGATGTCATCAAACCCTCTTGTTGTGGGGAGAGTTATTGGAGATGTGACCGACTTTTTCTCTGCAAGTGTCGAGATGACAGTCACTTACAACTCAAACAAGCAGGTCTTCAATGGCCATGAGCTCTTCCCTTCTTGGGTCACCACCAAGCCCAAGGTTGAGGTTCATGGTGGTGATATGAGGTCCTTTTTCACTCTGGTATATAGCTTCATATATGTAACTTCATTGCACTTTTCGTATAAAGTTTTTCCTACTTTGGGGTCATATGCCTTCTGGTTCTGAGCTTCTTGATTTGATGATAACTGATGAACCAGTACTTTATCATGCCTTGCAGGTGATGACAGACCCTGATGTTCCCGGTCCAAGCGATCCGTATCTGCGAGAGCACTTGCACTGGTATTGAGGACACTTCACTTTGCTATCAAAAAAATACCTAAAAGATTTAAATTAGGAGTTACTTGTTTCTTAGGAATTTTTTTTCCTTATCCCTAACCCCCTGCTGGTCAACTAGTAGTCAAAGATCGCTAAGAACCCTTCTTGACATACTTTTCAGGGTTTTGAATCTGGATGACGTTGAAAGACATAATGTTAGCGAACGTTACATATAGTTGATGATAGGCTTATGAATCTTATGATGTAGAACGATTGCTGAACACATTCATGACTTGACAACGTGTTCATGTATGCCCCGTCTGGGTCTGTCTTCAATTTTAGCAAAAAAGAATGCGGTTTGATTGAAGTCCTGTTTGAAAATCCGACAGGATCGTGACAGACATCCCCGGCACTACAGATGCTACATTTGGTAAGTCCTCACCGCGTCCTCTCCTCCCGCGCGCAGGCATGCACAAGCGCGGAGAAAGTAAGTTACACATTAATATATGATAAATCAATAGTTGCTAAGATTTTTCATGTGAACTACAGGGAAGGAAGTGGTGGGCTATGAAATGCCGAGGCCAAACATAGGGATCCACAGGTTTGTGTTCCTTCTCTTCAAGCAGAAGCGCAGGGAAATGGTGAGGCCTCCTTCCTCGAGAGACCGCTTCAACACCCGGAAGTTCGCTGACGAGAACGAGCTCGGCCTTCCAGTCGCTGCCGTCTTCTTCAACGCCCAGAGGGAAACGGCCGCGAGGAGGCGCTGAAACATATCGCAACCGCGATGCACCAATGATGAACCAGCTCTGGCCACAGTTGTAAGGGCATTAGATAAACGCAAGGCTTGATATATAGACGTTGTAACACTCAGAAACGAAAAGAATAATCGAACTAGGCTAGAAAGAGGTCATGGGTGTCGTCTCTTTCTTAAATGCAGTGCACTAAGCTAGCTGATGCTTGGCATAACTCTCCCCGTATGATGATGATGTTGCTGTAACTTTTGCAGTTGTGTAATTAAAGTAAATCTTGTAATTTCAGCAGCGTTTTTATGGAAATTGCCCTTTTGCAGCTGATCTTGGCATGTGATTGGCGAGATTCCCCTCTTGCAGGAGGCTCTCACTTTTCACTGTGCTTCGCTCACCTCCCATCTCCGCTCCAGTCCACCAGACTAGACAGCAGAAGCTAGATTTCTTGCCTAATAATAGTAAACACCCAATTTCTACTTTTTTATCACAAAATACAAAATCATCTACGACAAATCTATTGGAGTTGGCGAATACTTTGAAAACCCTTATTTCTCATACCGGATACGCCCATGTGAGCTTAGAAAAACTAAAGTGTTATCCGACAACATGTGATCCATGCATGTGGAATGCAAGGGTTCAGGGGCAGCGCTCCCGACACGGGTGTCCCACTGCCAGGTTAGCGGGCGGGGGTTCGGGAGCAGTGCCCCTCGACGGGGGTTCCGCTGCCCGATCAGCAGACGGCTATCCCGCTCGCTGGTGAGTGGGCGGGGGGTCGGGGACAACGCCCCCGAAACCTCAACGGGTTTGGACTGGCCTGTATGATGCGAAATTAAGAGATTTTATATAAGTTTAGGTTTTGGGCCTGTTTGGAGCATATATATATTTTGTTCGTTTCTCAAATCATTGTAACGAGTTGAATGGCTGTAAACTGAAAATATAGTGAAATCTCTTTGCAGGACGTAACTCTATTCGAGAGTGAACCTGAGTAAATTCGTGCATCGTCTATTTTTTTCTGAATTCTGTGTGATCGTTCTGTTTCGGTTCTCGATATATCCCTAATAAATCTCCTAGTGTGTGCATTATAAATTTTTTGAGCATTTGCCAACACCACTTAATCTATAGGCTCTGATGTAAAATTCTTAATATCTCCGACGCTATCCGACGAATAAAGTCAGAAAACAGAAATGATATTGACCGGTTCCCACCTTCATTTCAATAAAAAAGGAGATAGATTATGTAATTAAAGTCAGATCACGGTTCTTTTTGTCCTCCGGTTTAGAAGGTTGCAACCGGAGAAAACCCTTTGTTACGAAAAGTTGGCCCCGAAAGTTCTAAACTTATTATATGATAACCGATTTAGTCATAAGCTTTTTAATTTTATTAATTTAGTTTTAAATATTTTGACGATTCATCAATATTATCCACTTCCCGAAAGGGCTAGTGGGGATTATCGAGACATATATGACTGAATTGGTCTTATCGATATCCATAGATTAGATTCAATACAGATAGAACAATTTATCCAGATGCAATTACAATGATGTACTCCGCACATACGACGACCGACGGATGTCCCCGGGGGGGAAGGAGGGGGGAGGTCTCTGGGGTAGGTGGGGGGCCCCCCTATGCGTCAACTCCCGCGGTTCAGATAACATCACTTCCGCAGTACGAGAGGGACAGGAAGTAGGCAAACGAAGAGGAGGGATGGCGGGCACAGCCTGCTTTGTCCGGGCCTCGTCTCGCCTCTCGCCACGTGTATCCAGTCGAGCCTCGTCCGTCGTCCCCCCCACCTCTCGCCACGACGACTCCCATTTCGCCCAGCTCCGCACGCTCGTCCCGAAGCTGCTTTTCCCGAACTTCACTGTGCCACGTTCCTACTGCGTCAGCATGGTCTTCTCCCTCCCTCCCGCCCATGCATCTTTTGACTTGATCCTCGGTTCTTTTGTTTCGAGGAAAAAATTTAAGCGTCTTTTGATTTGTCCTTCGTTCCCTCGTGCAATGATACCAACCACGAAAAATGTTTGGAATTTGCTCAGATATGTGAGAAAGCTGATTGGTGGAGGAAACCACGCGAATATAAAAAGCATATAGAATCAGTTGTCAAGTGATATAGAAATGAAATAAGTGCAATCATTTGACAGAGGATCGTGATGTGCTGAGCTCGCATGAGACCAGCGTCTCCGATGTCATCATCCTCGACTCGGGTCCGCATGATAGGCCCGACTAAGGTTCGCCGGAACTGACAACTTAGACAAGTGGGATGCATCGAGACCACTAAGAAAGGGGGCTAATTGTGGTTGGCCCTTGAACTACATAGGTGCATGGAGTGGGATTTTGTAAGGTATAGCCCGACAGTCAATACGACATCAAAAGTGACGTGCTTAATTTGATCCATAGTTCAAAAACCACGCGAGATGAGATCGATTGGACACCCACAAACAAAAAGGGCATGGGACCTAACCATCAATTTTTGGGAGAGTGCATCGTAGGAGTCCCTAAAGTCTTCGCCACCTGCATATTGGGTTTTAAAATGTTTTATTCCTGTCATTTATTAAAGTCTTCAAGATTTTCAAATAAGTGCAATCAAGTAGTCTCAATGTATATGATATTTCCCAGTTAGAAAACCGTATTGCTTGGATTTGTCACGAAATTAATTAAGCATGATTTGGATCATAATATAGGAATAAGATGCATGGGTTTTGTCTATATACAATTGAGTGAGAAACTTGAGCATGAGAATTCTTAAAAAGTAAATCTCGGATTTTACGCAAATAAAGAGGCAGCTCTTTCGACCAAAAAAAATAAGAAAATAAAAAAGAGGCAGTTCGAATTTGATGCACAATGTGTAAAGCCCTAGCCCTGTGGTATCAGCTTTGTTATGAAAATGGCTTCACGGTTCATTTGGATGCTTACGAAAGGCAAGAGACCGAGGAAATCTCCTAGAAGTCCGGCTACCATCGCTAATGAAGAATAATTTGTTTCTTTCACCACGATCATCCCCTTAACTAGAACCAAAAATGTATTATTACTATTATTCTAGATTTTCAATATTCGTGATCGGGGACGAGCTCAAGCTTGACTATGACTAGCGTTGCATTCGAGCACACCAAATATGGGCCTCATGCTCGACGCCACGGCAGAGCATGAGCTCAGAGCTCGATCCCTCACGATCTAGGCTCGTGCTCAACAACGCGGTAGAGTGCAAGCTCTCCAAGCTTGGCCGAGATCTCGGTAACCATGGAGTCACCGAGCTCCATAGTGGATAGGACAGGGTAGAGGAGAGATAGGTGCATTGAGGTTGTGGCTGCAGGCAACATGGTGATGGCTCGACTTGGGGCGTGGCAGATGGCAGCGGTGTGAAGGCATTGACGGCGCCGCGGAGGAAAGGGATGAGCGGTGGGTGGCTGAGTGAGGATTCAAGTAGATTAAATTGATGAGTTTGAAAGGGTGGGAGGGGCAACAAGTGCGAAGCATGGGTTTGTAAACTAGTACAATACATGACGATGGGGCAAATTGTCAAAATAGTCATAAACCTATTACACTTTTACCAATTCAGTCTTAAATCTTTTAAATTTGCCAATTCAGTTGTAAACCTTTTACTTCTTGCCAATTCAGTCCATTTAGCCAGCCGACGTACATGTGGCAATTTTTAAATATTTTTTAATGATTTTTTTCTCTTTTTTTCAGCCCTTTTCCTCTGGCCAATTTGGCGACCGGCCAAAGGCCCAGATCTGGCAAGGGCGAGCCTCGCCTGCCGCTATAAGGCTGGCCTTGCTGTGACTGGGTTTTGCAACGGTGAGGCCGGCCTCGCCTCGGCTGGGCGAGGCTTGACCTCGCCTCGGCTGGGCGAGGCTCGACCTCGCCAGATCTGGGTGAGGTCGAGCCTCGCCTAGGCATGGCGAGGCCGACCTCGTCGTTGCTGGATTTCACTTGCCCAGCCATGGCGAGGCCGACCTCACAGCGGCTGACAAGGCTCGCCCTCGCCGGTGGGGGCGAGCTTCGCTAAAGGCTAGTGAGGTTGACCTCGCCGGCCTGCGCCAGAGGTAAAAGGCAGAAAAAAATAGATAAAAAGGATATTAAAAAATTCAAAAAAAATATTTAAAAATTACCACGTTAGCGCTGGCCAGCCAAATGGACTAAATTGATAAGAAATGAAAAGATTTATGATTGAATTAGCAAACTTAAAAGGTTTAGGACTGAATTAGCAAAAGTACAATAGGTTTAGGACTATTTTGCCAATTTTCCCAATGACGGTGTGCTTTCCTTGCAAATGTGTTTTAGGGTACGTTTGCTTCACTAAAAATTTCATGATAAATGAAAATATTTTTCATGAAAATCATTTTCAAGGAAATGGTTAGTTTTCATTTAGTTTGTAGTTTAGGAAAATGATAAACAAAAATATTTTTCATGAAAATCATTTTCAAGGAAAATGATTAGTTTTCATTTATTATGTAGTTTAGGAAAAGTGATTTCTTTCTTATTATAATATTACGTAGTTTAGGAAAAGTGATTTCTTTCTTATTATAATGGGAAGTTGTTTTTTCTTAATCTAAATTTGTTGTTTTCAATCCGCAAAAAAACATTTTTCATGGATCAATTAGCTTTGTTATCATCCAAACACCGGAAAAGTCGGAAAATGATTTTCCGGAAACAATTATCCTAATTCAGTTTTATTGACCTTATTAGCAATGGTGCACACAATCATACTTGCGTACAAGTGAAATTGATGACATCTCGTATTACCAACTAACAAAAACAACATTTTGTTTTGTCTAATCCGATGAAAAGACTCACTCTTTTGTGGATTCTCTTGTGCATGATTGGGGTGCATCTTAGTTGTAATGTGCGACTTGTCGACAATGGATATTCCCAATTGCAGTACTCATTCAGGTGTATGCTGCATGGGACAAAACAAAAAACCTTTAATCACGAAAACCACTTTCTGCAAAAGGTACTTTGAAACTAATTGTCATCAATCATCCTAAACCATAGTCTATATATTCCTCTCCAGGACCCACTTTCCATTCTACTCTAATTGATTGAGGTTTTTATACCTGTCATTTCATCAAAAGATGATTAACATATTCACATCTAATTTTGATTCAATATGACATTTGACGCGACCGGCCTACACGACACTATTACCTAGGTGAGGCGAAATAAGAATTATAAAGAGAAATCTCCAACATGACGTGAGATGGTCTACTCAATATGTATATCCATACGAATCAATATGTTTTCATCGTACGTTGGATATGTAGCTTGACACGAATGACAAACGAGGTTATGATACGTTAACGGAAATTACCGGTCTTAAAATTTCACTTTGCCAATATTGACCTTTCCATAGAGATGGGCTCTCGTGCCATTACTTCACCATCGATGATTAGAGAGTTTCAATTAAATAAATTGATCGGGATATAAGTATCTTGCAACATAGACACCTACTAAAGGATTGAGTATATATATTATATAAGGACAAAGTCGAAGCAAGTAAGTTTATTTTCATGCATAGTGGTGGCACATCATGTGTACCGGCCCCATTTACGATGTACAATGTGTTGGAGAATCTAGGACTTACAAAGATACTGTAAAGCACTCAGACATCTAATGACTCTTATTTAATTTTCTTAAGAAAAGGGAGAGCCATACTTATCCTCAAACAAAATAACTAAATATCTGCATAAAAAAGGGTCAAATGTATTCCTTAAACAAAATTAACCTCTGATTCTCTTCCTTTAAAGTGATGGCCACAGATACTCATAAGGAGGGAAAGAGCCATATATCCAAATCATTTTCATTAGAAATGCTAAGTATGCCGAAATTAGATTGATCAAAATTAATCCTCAGGCTAATTATTCAAACACAATGAATAAAATTATCATGTCCCTTTGTAAGTCAGTTTTATAAACCAGTATTAAATTGTACTTAACATTATATTCTTCATACATAGTTTTTGAAATTTGTGTGCACAAAAACTTATGGATAAGATTTCCGGGGCAAGGAAGTAGTCCAAAAGATTCGTCACACTTTATGGAATTAACGATTTTTATGTGAGCGACTTACTATTTACACAAAAAAATGACCAAATCTTTGTAATCGACATTACGCCGATTTGAATGAGTTTAGAGCTCGGTGTTGAGTTTGATTTGGTTTTTGGTAAGTTATGAATAACGGAAACATTGGTCGATGACCATGACAATTATCGATGACCGTGATATACAACTGTCGACATATGATGGTGGTTGATTGACAATTATCACTTAACAAATTTGGCCAAGTATTGGGCACGGGAAAAGAAGAGAAGAGGCAAAGTGAAGATATCAACTAAAATTACAAATATCAGTTGAGCCCGGTTACACTTATGTAGTCGTAAGTGTCCATGGATAAGATCGACACACGATCATGATGCCTAAAGTTATTAAGATATTGTTGTAACTGTCATTAGAATATTATCTACTTGTGAGTGGTTACGTTTTGCAGTTTATACAAGACAAAGTGTAACTGTTATGTTTTAAGATCCCACCATCATCACCAGAAATTCCTTATGTATTTGCAATTTATCAATATAATTCAAGTTCTCATCACTTGTATTTCTTTCCCTTTAGATTCGTTCTTCATCGTTGTGACGCAAATTCAATCCTTGTTCGAATCTCCACTAAACCTGTTTACTTAAAAGAAAACCAAAGATCAACCTTTGATAAAATGCATTTTATTAATTTGGGAGAGATCTCGATTTCCAGTGAAACACTAATCAACTCCTTTTTGTAATTGATAATCTAAAAGTTAGCATATGCAATGGCTTGCTAAGTATGATAAGTAAAAATCTGTAATCTGATACAGCTTAAATACAGTAAATTAAAAAAAATAGCGAAAGTTTAGCAAATAATTCAAATGAGAGCGACCGCAGACATTTTTGGATGACCTCTAAATATATAATATATATTATTTATTACGCATGATGACAGAGATAAAGGCTCGAATGTATCCTCTTCATCCTCATATTAATGCAAGGAGCGAGCAAGGTCAAAGAGGCTTAAACTACCAAATGTCGACGGCTCAAGCCGTGAAACTCAACACATGTCATGGACGTGCATGCGTCGCAGACAACTGTCGCGTTAATAGCAGCACAGTGCCTCAGTGTATCGACTACGTGTCCCTTCGGGAGCTCTTTGTAGTAAACTCTGTGGTCAGACTCTCTGACGATGCTGGGAGTACTATGTTGGCTTCGCCTGAACGAGTTTGTGATTCTCCACGTGTGCTGAATCCGTCTGGTTTTTTGGCAAAGCTTGAAGGAAAGACCGGGAAAGGAAAGAGATAAAGGCCAAGAAGGTTTGTGCACCGACCTGATTGTTTCTTGATTGTTGGAAACTTGTTTTTGTTGTTGGTGCTCATTTCTTGCTGCAACAAGGATCATATAGGGAGGAATAGTCCTTTCTTGGTGGCTGTGTTTGATACTGTTAATCCATGAATGGATGGGGTTATGAGCCCGTTTAGTTCAGTTCTAAATGAAGGGGCACACATCAGAAGGAAGCTAGTGTGGTTTATACTGTTTCTAAGAAACCCTTATTCACGACCAAGGATGTGTTGCTTTGTTCTTGGACTCTATGCATAGAATCCCTTGTCACGCAAGAAATTGTTTAATTTAAGTTAGGGATGAGGAGGGGAATAAGCAAGAGAAAGGAAATCAATGTCACCTTATGACATGAACATCCCCAAGTTATACACGTGAAACTGAAATCCTCATGAGAGTTTTCTGTGTGTAATATGTTGTGAGTTGAGTTTGAAAGAGGTGCACGAGACAAGGTCTCAGGTGCACACGCCGATGGACGATGACAAGATAATGAGATGAGGAAGCAGAAAGCCAATCAGCACAAGCTGCAGGAATCAGAGCAATTGCCCAAGAAACCAAAAGCCGAGAACAATAATGGGCATCTGGACTGCAAACCGTCGGATAAAGTCAACGCTGAATTTGAGGAATTGTGCAGAGCTACAGAGGAACATCTGTTTGTCGACCAGATGCACGAGATCCCGGAAGCAAACGGCCAAGACTCCTCTGGTACTCCGGGGGCCGTGACCTCTAAATGGTACTCGGCATTCTACATAACTTATTTTAAGATAAAGTTGCCCGTCCTAAATGTTTAGTACGACTGGAACCTAGGAACACCATCACGGTTTTGTTTGTTATTTGATCGAGAGTTTGTAAGCTTCAAACATTCACTGATTTAGTGACATGTTGCTTTGGTAGACCGAAACATTGTATATGAAGTATGTCTCTAGCTTCGGACGAGCAATCTGGAAAACAATTCTGATGATACTTTGGTTAACCCCTTTTTGATAAATTTGAGACATCTGTGCGTTGATGATGCAGCCAAGACTTGCTGTTTTACGGGCCATTGGACAATTGCCCAATTTGTGGTGGAACTATCGAATTTACTGGTACAAAGTATGATTGTAAGGGAGCTTATAGCGAATGGGCATCTTGCACATTCTGCACCAAATTCCCTCCCAGGAGAGAGGAGCCTATCAAGTTGTCAGATTCTGTCAATTCCCCCATCGCTGATGTACCGCTCCATCAAGTTTGCATAAATCATCATTAGTTTCTCTTTCTGTTTAAGAATGATTTATCATTATCTTGTCTTCTCTCCTTACGTATTCTTGCAATTGCTAAAGAAGTATCAGGATCCAAGTTGTCGACCTCGTAAAGATCCAGGCATTGCAGATAAGCCACTACGAGAGATAGTGATATCTCTATCGGGTCGGCTTTCTCGTACTCATGTATGCATCTTGACCTTTGGACTTGGAGTTAGTTTTTACTCTTGAAGGAAACATATTCCTAAACATATTACAAAATTGCGAAAAACCGTGTCCATTATATACTTGAATCACCGATCGTTCGAAGTATATTACGTAAACGAACATACCTCTTTTGCCACAGATTAAATGCACTTATCGCAGCCTTGAGAAAGAGAACAATCCTTAGATTGTTGAACAAAGTCCCTTCTTTTTTGTCCTTTTGTGAGAATAGAGTTTTTGATCATGAAAAATGCAACACACACACACTCTTACGTGTGTTCTCACCTTTTTGTGTCACGCCCGCACTTTCGGTGCAAGCACATCCCTTGCAGAGGTCAATTCATGTGCGACGCCCCAGACGCGTCGCCAATCCGAACCCAACACGTAGATTCAAAGCGCATGCGGAAGTAATTAAAACCACCCGTACATAGATAAACGATAACCAAGGGTAACCACCTAAATCAATACTTGTACCAAGATCGGAAAATCATATACAATATTCTTATACAGCCCAAACTTCAGAAATCCAAAAGCGGGTCAAGGCCACTACTAACAAAAAGGGGTAAGTGGCTCAAGTTCAGGCTCTACAACTAGCCGGGGGCTCTTCCCAAAAATGCATCAGTACGCCTGTCGCCCTCAAGGTCGGGGATCTGAAAAGTCGGTTTTACAACAACCGTGAGAATAAATCTCAGCGAGTAATTCCCTAAACCTAAACTAGGCTAACATGCACCTCCTGATAAGCACTAAACAGCACATATAAACACACATAAGCGACTCGGGGCTCTTGGGCCTAAATCTAATCCCACTAGACCCTGCGGGTTAGGCGTCAAATCAACAAAAGTAACTACCACGACATAATTTAATCACAGCACATGCACGCGCATTTCTATGTCTAGCGCATGTTATGCATATGCTAGTGCTCGCACTCATGCTCATGCCTCATCAATGCATTATCGCACACTTGCACACTAGCACTCAGTCATTTCTCAATTTCTCCTCCAACCCGCGTTAAGCGATCGGGTCCGACCAGCGTAAAGCGCATCGGGTCTATCGCCGAGATCGATCTACGGCCCCCGCGTTAAGCGCATCAGGTTGGTCTCATGACACATCGTCCCGCGTAAAGCGCCTCGGGACGGGTTCACTATCACACATTCACAAACCTCAGTTTTTTGATCACACATTCCACAAACCTCAATTTTATCTCGAACCCGCGTAAAAGCGCATCGGGGCATTTTAGGTGATCACAATGCACATGTCACTCGGGCACACTTATAAATGCAAATGCCGTGCCAATGCTTGAGATGTGCACCCATGGCCATAAGGTTCACACTTGGGCATCCACATGCGCGAATTATGAGGTAACACACTCAATTTTGCCGCGCATATTCAATTCCACAAATTCACATGCCCAAGTCGGACAATCAATTTAAGTAAGCCATAGCATCAAATTAGCACACCACCCATACGCAAATTCACATAACCAGGTCAACAAGCATTCGCACATTCGAGGCCCACCAAACTAATCCATTTCTAGTCCCGCTAGACACGCGACAGGACACCATCAAATTAACCACACTCGAGGCTCAATTAGCTACCAATTACGCCAATCGACCAATCCCATGAATTGCGCAATTAAACCTCAAAATAATCTCGCCTTGCCCAAATCAAATCCGATCCAATCCAATCGCGGCTAATCACTAAACCACAAATTCTAAGCCAATAAGTGTCATCAAATTGCTACATCAAACTTACCAAACGTCCATCTAATCAACCACCAAACATAGTCACCACCGATATATTAATTTCACCCACCAAATCCACCATTATGTCCAAATCCGACACCCATACTCTGCCACATCACAGCACTATCGGGTCACTAAACCTCGACTAAATAGTCATTCTTAATCACCGAAAACACCACAAAATTAGTCCTTAATTATCACCATAATTTAACCCCTAATTTACCCTAATTAACCCATAAACTTGTCTAAAAATGCAAATAATCCTAATTAGGGTTTAGGGTTGTACTCACTGGGTGTCCTATGCTTAAAATGGGTCGGATGAACAAGATGCAGGCCCTGGGTGAACAGTGCTTTCACGGAAAGTGAGCAAGAACTCGGCGATGAAACGAGAAACGCCGCGGTGAACAGTCTGCCGGCCGGAAAATGCACAATGACGGAACAGCTAGGGGCGCTGGGGCGGGGGGTGGTGGTCAGCTGGTCGGTTGGCCGGTTGGTGGGGCTGGTGGCCGTGGCGGTGGTGACGCTACAATGAGGACCATGTGGGCGCCGGGCGGGGGGAGAGAGAGAGAGCAGCGCGGGGGAGAGAGGGGCGAGGGAGAGAGAGGGGGGAGAGCTGGGGGAGAGTGAGAGGGTCGGGTGGGTAAGCGCGCGGCGATGGCGACGGCCGGGTGTGGCTGGGGCGACGGCGCGACGGGCGCAAGAGCAGCGATAGGTTTCGTGCTGGCGCTGCGACGCCCGCGGGCAAAGCCGCTGACGGCGACGGTCGGCACGGCTGGGGGCGACGGCGGACGCGGCGAGCAACAAGGGGCTCAATCGGGCGATTGCCGACCCATGAAGTAAAGCCGAAGCCGGACCTTGGGGGAGAAACCAGACGAGGAAGAAGAAGAGAAGAAGAAGAAGGAAAAAAAAAGGAAAAAGGAAAAGAAAAGAGAAAGAAGAGGAGAGAGAGGGAGTGGGGGGGGGGGGTCTGCAGAGAGGGGGGGGGGATGGACGCGCCATGAGGGAGGGAAGGGAGGGAGAGAGAGAGAGAGAGAGAGAGAGAGAGAGAGAGAAATTTTTAAAAGAAAATTAAACTAATTCAAATATTAAACGCACACCGAGAGTCCAAATTCGAAACCGAAAATTGCCCACAAATCCCGAGTGAGCCTCGCAACTAAAAAGGGACAAAGGTCAAATTAACTAAACTAAATTTTTCCGAGGAAGGTCTACTAGTCTAAATTTGTACTCGGTCAAAAATCCACTTTCTCACTTTTCTTGATAACCTCGACCCTGGCTGCAATAATATCGACACCGTCCAATTTATTTCGTCCCGAAACTCCCGGAAATTGACTGCCAAGTTCAGGGTATAAATAACGACCAAATTCGATCGAGTGCAATTCTAGCGAAATCTCTAGTTTAAAATAAAAACCGAGAGTGATGGGTTCTAAAGGCGTAGATTCTACCATAAGCACACCGACAAATCACGCGTTTTATAAACCCCAAAAATAGGTCAAAACCGAATGTTACATTTTGTGTCTAGACAATAACTGTCAAGTATAGTTATTTCCTTTCATGGATTTGGGTTGGCCCATCATGAGCGCCCATTATTCACAAAGAAAAACCCATCATCTCCCACTCGCATGGTGGGCTAAACATTAACTCTCTTCTTTGCAATATTCATACTAGCAAATAATTCATGCGACCAAGATACTTGAGAGCTCGTTGCGATGCATCCGTTAGAAATACATAGCAGCTCAAAATTGGGTACAACGTTTTTCGAGTAGATATAGTATGCAGTACCTTAGATCAATTAGACACATTTATATCTCTTTTGATCTCTTTTAGTATCTCGTATATTGTATTCACAACTATGATTTACTTAAAATCATAATTGGTCGACCTGTGAATAAAAAAAAAAAAAGAATGTGACATCATGATAAATTGATCTTCCTCTTTCCTTAAACCTCTCTATTTCAATCCAGCTCGCTTTTCTAGTAATGCCCCATTAGATCGAATCATTCATGACCATTGGCAACATCCTAAGATAGCAAACACTGAATAGAAATTTTGAGAATAAGTTAGAGTCGTGAGGGCACTAAATGAGGAACTCATATCCTCAAGAGTCTCACACGGCATAAAGTTGAGATCAAAAAACTTTTGCCACTCTTATCAGTCGTCTTATGCATACGTAGTATGAAATACGTATTACGGTATTAACTCCTTTCCCGTGGACCGTATGTCTTTACATTCAATACCGTACGGATGATAGTTCAGACATACCCAATGTCTAAACTTGAGTTCACGTATCTACTCCTCTAAAGAATCCATTAGAACTCACATCTGGCATCAAAGACAGATAAAGTAAAATATGTGGATTATTTTACTTTCGGATATAGTAAATGTTATGTCCTCATCTTAGCATTTAGCTAAGGCAATATTTATATTTTAAGTTTGAGCTCTCGATTATCACCTAGATAATAAGCCTAAAAATTGTCTCATCTCTATTTATCACACAATAAATAGAGGCGATTACCCGTGTGAGTGGGTTAATCTTATCTATCCGACATACTTTCTTGACATAATACACTAAGTATTAATATGCATAAATAAAAAAACATCATAGGCATTAACAATGATATAACAATTTCATTTAAATGTGAACATTTAAGGAAATTACAATTTTCAGTACATCAGCATCTACGTAGTCCTAGAGATTTTACATGGCCAATGAAAACATCTCTAGGAATTGGCTTTGTCATGGGATCTGCTATCATACTATGCGTAGATATGTACTGTAAGTTCACATCTTTTCGTGCTACCATATCTTTAACAAAATTGTACTTGGTATCTATATGTTTGGTCTTGCCATGATATTTCGGATCTTTAGTGTATGCTATCATTTGCTTGGCTATCACAGTTGACTAACAATGAGCTTGCAACATCCTCAACAACACCTAAATGATCCAAAAATCTCTTAAGCCAAACTCTCTCTTGTCTTTATTGTTTCGACAATGCCACGAACTCGGCTTCTATGGTGGATAATGCTATACATGTCATTTCTTCTTTGCTCCAAGATATGGCACCATTATTCAAGTAAGAATGCAAATCTAGAGGTAGATTTTCTTTCATCTAAATCTCCTCCTCGGTCAACATCCGAGTAGCCTTCAAATCACAGGATCCTTTCTTTGACAACTCGGAGAATAATCAGCAGTACCCTTTAAATACCTCATAATTCTTTTGACGGCTTTCCAATGTGCTTGACCTGGATTGGATTGGTATCTACTTACCATTCCAACTGCAAAACATATGTCAGGTCTTGTACACATCATAGCATACATTAAACTCCCAACAGCACTAGCATAAGGAACACGTTTCATTTGTTCCTTCTCTTGTGGAGTCTTAGGACACAACCTACGGCTCAATCCTTCACCTTTTGCAATAGGAGTATCCATGGGTTTACAGTCATGCATACAAAATCGTTCAAGAACTTTATTGATATAAGTCTCTTGCGAAAGAGAGAATAATCTCTTGGAACGATCTCTTGAAATCTTAACTCCAAGAATATATGCAACTTCACCCATATCTTTCATCTCAAAATTGGATGATAACCAATTCTTAATAGTATCAACCAACTCCTTATTGCTTCCAAAGAATCAAGTATGTCATCAACATATAATGATAAGATCACAAATTGATCTTTGGATCTTTTGATATATACGCAATGATCTTCATTAATCATTGTAAAATCATAAGCCACTATGGCATTATGAAAACGCGTATACCATTGTCTTGAAGACTGCTTAAGGCCATATATCGATCTCAAAAGTCGACATACTTTTTGTTCTTGGCCTTTTACAATGAAGCCAACTGGTTGCTCCATGTAAATCTCTTCTTCTAATTCTCCATTTAGAAAAGCAGTCTTTACATCCATTTGATGTAATTCAAGATCCATACTTGCCACTATTGCCAGAATAAGGCGAATTGAGGTAAATCTCACTACAGGAGAAAAAGTTTCCTCATTATCAATTCCTTCCTGTTGATTATACCCTTTTGCCACGAGTGAGCTTTATATCTTTCTATTGAGCCATCAGCTTTTCGCTTTATTTTAAGAACCCATTTATTCCCAATAGCTTTGCGTCCTTTTGGAAGATCAACCAGTCCCAAACATGGTTTGACTTCATTGACTCCATTTCTTCTTCCATTGCATCTATCCATTTTTCCTTATTAGGGCAACTTAGAGCCTCATTTACATTCCTTGGCTTATCTTCATCCTGTAGAGCGATGATGAAAGTTTCCCCTTCAATATCAAAACGTCGTCGGGGAACACTTTTGCAACTTGTTCGCCGTACGGGAGATTGTACACGTGGCGCATTATTCTCCATTATGCTCCCACTTGGATTAGATAATGATGGTATCGTCCCATCAAACGGTTGCAATTGAGATTGAGTCGAATTTAATTCCTCACTTCTCACATTGCTTCCATTTGGACGAACTTCATCAATTTCATTATCAGGATCCAAAGTTTCAAATAGTGAGTAGTCCTCACCTACTTCACCCTTAGTAGGAAACTCATTCTCTAAGAATGTGACATCTCGTGATTCAAATTCAGTTATACTCCCACTTTTTTGTTCACCTATAAACACATACCCTTTTGAGTGCTCTGAGTATCTTATGAAAATATTCTTTTTGCCTCTGGGACCCAATTTCCCATATTTATGAGAGGGCTCGTGAGTATAAGTAGCACAACCCAAAGGTTTAAGAAAACTTAAATCAAGTTTTCTACCTGTCCATAACTCATAATGGAGTGAAAGTAACTGATTTAGAAGGCACACGATTAAGTACATAGGCAGCGATTAACAAAACATCACCGCAAAAGGTGATAGGTAAGTTAGCTTGTGCCATCATAGACCTAACCATTTCCAATAGGATTCTGTTTCTCCTCTCGGCAACACCATTTTGTTGAGAAGTATATGGAATAAACAACTGTCTTTCTATTCCTTTTTCATCACATAAACTTCTGAACTCATCGGATAAATATTCTCGACCTCGATCGGATCTCGAGCGTTTTTATTTTCTTGTCTAATTGATTTTCTACTAAGTTCATAAATTTCTTGAAACAACTCAATGCCTCAGATTTATGAGAAATCAAATAGACATATCCAAATCGAGTACAATCATCTATGAATGTGATGAAATACACAGCCCCATGCCTTGCTCTTATATTCATTGGACCACAGATGTCAGAATGGATTAGTTGCAAAGGAAACTCAGCTCTTGTACCCTTTCCGAATGGTTTCCTTGTTGTTTTCCCGGCCAGGCAATGCTCGCAAATAGGCAAATCAACTTTTTCAATATTGCCTAATAAGCCCTCTTTGGCTAATCTTTGTATTCGGTGTTGGCCAATATAACCAAGTCTAGCATGCCACACATTCACATAATTTTCATATGAGTTGGAAGATGTAAATAGGGAATAACAAACGTTAACATTATCACAGTCAACATCTAGTACAATAAAAACTTTCAGAAAGTAACCACAACCATAATAATTCGTATTGGATACAAATCAACACCCTTTGTTACAAAAGTTCAAATTAAAACCAAGTTTAATCAACACTAACACAGACACTAAATTCGGCGAATCTCCGGAGCATATAATATATCATGTAGGAACAATGTCGCCCACCACACATCATCAAGCGGCAAGTGCCAATTCCTTTAACCACGCTTTGGAGTTGTTCCCTACATAAATCCATTTTGTTCCGGTCGGAACCCGTCGAACTCCATGAAGGCATCTACGTCCTTTGCTATATGGTCTGTTGTTCCCGAATCTACAGATCTACAAAGGATTAGACTCAGTTAAAAATACAGAACTTGACACATAGACAAAGTTCTCAAGAATGCATAGGGAGTTTACCTTTTTTGGCTCGCCGCAATCGCGAGCGAAGTGACCCTTCTTGCTACGGTTGTAGCATTTCACCCTCAATATCTTCTTAACAAAAGAACACTTTCCTTTGTCATGTTGATTAAATTTTGGTTTCTTACCCGAAGAACTTGCTCCCTTGCCTTTCCACTTTGTGAACCTTTCGACGCGCTTGCGCTTGAAGCTCGAAGCTCCATGTGAGCTAGAACCAGCATAATAGATGTCGGTTTCTGGTTTCGCCGCCAAAAGGTGATCCTCTTCTAACTTTCGAGATGGCGCATGGGATCTTCAAAGGTCTTGATGTTCTCATTATGGGTCAGGTGCACCTTCATGTACTCCCAGCTTTGAGGCAAGAAACGGATCACTGCTTGTACTTGCTATTCATCAGTCAGAATGTGTCCAGCATCTTTCAGCTCAACGATCATGTTCGACATCTTTCTCAGGTGTTGTTTCATGGACTGACCATGAGGTTTCTTATATGAGTCAAATTTTATAGTGAGCTGTCTCAGCTTAGTCACCGATGTATGACAAAATCTCGCTGCTAATGCTTCCCACATCTCCTTGGCATTCTCAAAACGCCTGAACTCTCGCATGACATCATTCTCCATGCTACTCAAGAACGTGATGTGAGCAATCGAGTTCTTCCTTTTCCATACAACAAATGCATCTCTACCTCTCTTATCTTTGTGCAGTGTGTTCCCATTCTCAGGTTCTTCCATCAGTTGGTTAAGAGCTTCTAGTGCTTCTTGTTCTTCTAGCACGTATTGGATTTTCATGTTCCATATTTTATAGTTCTCGCCGTTCAATTTCTCTCCTTTGTTCAACTCAGCTACTATGTTCTTAGTTGTTGAAGCCATTGAATCTGAACATATCAGACAGACAAGCACGAATTATTAATGCCACTTATTTATGCATTAATTTTACACAAACTGAATATATTAATGAGTAATTTCACATGGATTTTTAGAATCGAAAGTTCACTATGTTCCCAATCATCATCCAAAAAACCTAATGTGAAAATTATTGTTAATATAATCATTAAGGTAAAATTACGTTCTTTAAAGTTACTAAAACTTTTAGAAATCCCACTCAACCACCTTATTCTAATAAGACAGATATCATAATAAAATAGTACCATAAACTATTCACAGTAACAAATATCCATTAACATTCATTCACTAAGTACTATATACATTAGGAACGAAATTAGCATAGAAAAGAAACATGAACATCAACGTGAACAGAAATATCCACCTAGGATATCTTAAACCGAACTAAAATAACATAAAAACAACTGTCTATCAATTTCCTATACATAGGGAAAGATTCATAAAACTCCTTAGAAAAACCAATCTTCTTCTTTGGCAACCAAGAAAAGACTGTCGGGTGACCCTTAGGCTTTCTCCATGGTGCATTCATTCTATGCCAAGTTGTATTAATCCTTAAGGTTGAAGTCTTTGTTGCCTCAATTCTATAATGTTCTCTCACAAAATCCACTGCAAGTTTTTTGTAGGCTGGAACCACGTTGACCTCCATAGGCGATGCAACACCTTTTTCCATTCGGATGGAAGAGTGTTGATCAGAGAATTCATTTTCTCAAAATTCGGCATATAATAACCGTTCCAGATGATGTCTTGTATCATCGTATTGATCTTGACCACATGATTAGCTAAATCACCATCTTCCCATCGATAATCATCTAATTCGGCTTTCAACGTTGCAAGTTTTTCCTTTTGTTCAAGCGTCCTAGCCATAATAGGGGTTCTATACCTTCGTACCATATTTCCTACAACAAATGCAGAAAAAATCAAATGATTACCTTTTAAATCATGATACTGTTATGCAAGAAACACATTCTGCCCCCTTCAGTTTTTTTTTTTTCGATGGTCAACGCCGGTCAACGGTCAACGAATGACCAGGTCAGGTCAACGGGTCGAGGGTCGGGTCATGGGTCAGAACCGGGTCGGATCGGGTCAAGATTCCGGGTCAGGCCTTTCGGCCCATAAGGAACCGGCGTGGCTGACGTTAGTGTGATGTCAGCCACGCATGCACGCGTGGCGTGGCGTGGCGCGGCGTTGCGTGTGCACGGCAACCATCGCGGCACGCAACGCATGCGCCGGGCGCACCGACCGGCCGCGGTGGCGGCGTAGAGATGCGTCCGGCCTCCCCGACGGCGTGCCACCGTCGTTTTGCTCGCTTTGACGAGCACTACGACCCTACACTTTCAAAAAAATAATTTTGATGCACGGAAATCGAGAAACGACCTCGAACAGTACTGCCGAGTGTCGATTTTTCGTACCCGAGCGTTCGTCGGCGCCGTTTCACGAATTCCGGCCAATACTCCGTGTTATAAGCATATTAGACAATCAGGAAATAAAAACACATGCTCTAATACCAATGAAGGAAACATATTCCTAAAAATATTACAAAATTGCGAAAAAACGTGCCCATTCTATACTTGAATCACCGATCGTTCGAAGTATATTACGTAAACGAACATACCTCTTTTACCATAGATTAAATGCACTTATCGCAGCCTTGAGAAAGAGAACAATCCTTGGATTGTTGAACAAAGTCCCTTCTTCTTTGTCCTTTTGCGAGAATAGAGTTTCTGATCATGAAAAATGCAACACACACACACTCTTACGTGTGTTCTCACCTTTTTTGTGTCCAGACAATAACTATCAAGTACAGTTATTTCCTTTCATGGGCTGGGTTAGCCCATCATGGGCGGCCCATTATTCACAAAGAAAAACCCATCAACTCTATACGCAAGTTGGTGCAATTAGACACTCTGAACATGGGTGCAACATTATTGGAAGACGAAGATCAAGAGACACGAAGGAAAAGTCTCCAATTCTGTCATTGGTATTGATGATTTTATAATCACAAAGTAGCATTGAAATTATGTAAGGAATACAGAGTCATAAGTCTTTTCCAAAATCTGTAGGCGTGACCTGTCTAGTTGCCTCTCCTGCCGAGAGGGAGCATGGAAGCTCAGCAAAAGTTGCAGAAGTAGTGTGAGTAGATGGAACTTGCTGGTTATGATTTCTACTTGATGTTAGACACTAAAAAACTATGTGGCTATAGACAAAAATGTTATGTAGCAGCAATACTAAGTGTGTGACGCCCCAACCTCGGGGTCATATATGTGACGTCCCATTCATTATTATCTTTCTTTACACACACGTGGAAGCGTACCCGGGACGATCACAACAAAAGCACAACTAGCGGGATATAAGACTAAAAGCATCATGAGCAAACCTTATGTTTACAAAGCATGCAAACATATTTTAACAAGCCCTTCGGGCCATGGAAAACAATACATATTTTCATAGCCATTTACACACAACAAACATGTGGCTTGGGTGTCCTAAGCCCCTCATCATCGCCGCTTTCCCGAACTCTGGCCGTCGTCCGTGCGACCATCCTATGGACCCGAGGGTGGGAAAATGGGAGATGAGTCGGGAGACTCAGCAAGTGAAAACACTAATATTAAGCGAGGATATATCAATCGCCGTTAACATAAGTCGGCCCTTTGATGTGGACATCGAACCCTATCGAGGAGGAGGTGCTAGGGACCCGTTATCCTATCCACTAGGCCCGATCACTCGAGCGAGAGCGAAGGAATTCAAACAAGCTATCGGCATCATGGTTCAAGATATTTGGAATGAAGATAATCTGGATTCGAAACTTGAAGATTCTGAAACTCCTTGGCGCAACATGATTACTTTTGGTCTAGCGAATTCCGAAGGAGCTTAAAATTGACGAACTCCGAATTGGCTCAAATTTGGATGGACGCTTGGAAACGGGCCGCTGATCAATACTCACTACTTTAGTAGTGATTGATGATTTTTTAGTGATTTGGAGTCGTTTAGATGAACTTTTAGGCCTTTTTCTATTTTTGGACGAATTTTTAATAATTAAGGTTATTTTTGTAATTTTAATCCTAGTAGGATTAGAATTAGGGTTAGCACCCTATATAAGGTTGCTTATAGGTTTCTAAGAGGGACAGAATTTTTATTTTAGCAAGTTTTTTTCTTCTTGAGTTCTCTTGAGGACTAGATCTTATCAAGGCTCCCTTGTGGCGATCGAATTTAACTTATCGAGCAAGATCGCGAATTCTCTTGTTCGTGGCGTTATAAGCGTGGATTGGTTGACACGGGTTAAATCAGCAGTCGGCGTTCATCTTCGAGATTACCAATCACAGGTTCGATTGGAGGTCGAGGTTAGCAATTAAGTAACTCATAGATCTTCGTAGAACGATCATCTTCCGCACTGATTCATATCATCTGGTATCAGAGCTGGTTCTACAAGGTCTACTTATCCTACTTTTATTGCTTTTCGTTATTAATCGAATTAGGATTCTAAATTTGTTCTTGCTGTGATTTCAATTTTGATTTAGGGTTTTCGGTCCTAGTTGTTTTTTTTTCTTTATATTTTGTACTTGAGTTCGTCAAAAAAAAAAAAAAAAAAAAAAAAAAAAAAAAAGCAAAAAAAAAAAAAGAAAAAAAAAAAAAAAAAAAAAAAAAAAAAAAAAAAAAAGCAAAAAAAAAAAAAAAAAAAAAAAAAAAAAAAAGCAAAAAAAAAATTCAAGAGGACGACTCTTTTCTTTTTTTATCATTGATAGTTGGACCGAATAGAAAAAAAAATATTTCAGTGGCAGAAATTGAAGTTGAATTCGAATCTCGCAAAAATTTGCTAAATTGCTGAGTTGATCGGTATATTGTTGAATTTGATCTTGTTTGGTGGTTTATCGATTGTTATGAGGAGCTTGTGAGACTAGATTCAAGTCTGAAAAAAGAGCTTTCTAGAAGGAAACGAGAGGTAAAAGGCAAGAGTGTGTGAGTTTAATTGAGGGAAGAAAAAGCCGAAATTGAGTTAAACACGAGAGGAGTGACAAACACTTTGAGCGGAAAACGTGAGGGAGTGACTAGTGAGATTTTTTTTTATCTCTAACATTTTTTGCAGGTTTAAAAAAAAAAATGTCAAGCTCAGTCCAGGGAAGTGTGAATCAAAGGGAGGATCGCACTCATCCAAGGGATGATGCGATTCTAGCAGGCATCCAGCAATTGAGTTTACAAATTGAAGCACTTAGCAACCGAGTTACAAGATGTGAGACGAGACTTGAAGATGACCGAGAGCCACCACGAGGGAGGCCACAAAATCAGCGAGAGGAGCCTAGGACACAACCTAGATGGCAACGGCAATTTAATGATGCATATGTGTCCGATACAGAAGATGATCGAGATGGCAAGTTTGAGAGGAGAAACGGATGCCGAGGATTTAGACATCGAGAAGACGATGAACTTGGCAACATCAAGATGAAGATTCCATCTTTCCAAGGAAAGAATGATCCTGATGCGTATCTAGAATGGGAGAAACGGATGGAGATGGTATTTGATTGCCAGCGATATTCGGAGCTCAAAAAGGTAAAAATTGCAGCTGTTGAATTCACTGATTATGCTATAATTTGGTGGGATCAACTTGTGACTAGCAGGAGACGCAATGGTGAAAGACCAATAGAAACGTGGGATGCGATGAAAGCAGTGATGAGGAGGCGCTTTATACCTAGTCATTACCACAGAGACTTGTTCCATAAGCTGCAAACTCTTACACAAGGTAATAGGAGTGTGGAAGAATACTATAAAGAGATGGAGATTGCTATGATCCGTGCTAATGTAGTGGAAGATCGTGAGGCCACAATGTCACGATTTTTGTGTGGTTTGAGCCGAGATATAGCAAGGGTAGTGGAGCTGCAACACTACGTTGAATTGGAGGAATTAGTGGACAAAGCCATCAAAGTTGAGCGGCAATTGAAGTTGGATCGAAATTACAAGAGTAGTGGAGGTTCAAGCTCGAATTGGAAGTCTAATTGGAAGAGAGACGAGAAGCCGAATTGGAAGGGAAACAATATCAAGACTGAAACTTTGAAGGAGAAGGAGAAGGATGGCAAAGTTGTTTCAAATCCGCTTGTGTAAAACTGAAAACCCTAACACTAAGACTCGTGATATTAAATGCTTTAAGTGTTTGGGCAGGGGTCATATGGCAAATCAGTGCCCTAATAGGAGGGTGATGGTCATGACTGGACATAATGATGTTGAATCAGAAAGTGAGAGGGAGGAAGAGGATGATGACATGCCACCATTGGAGGATTGTAGTGATGTTGAGATGCCAGTAAAGGGTGAATTGATGGTGGTTAGGCGTTCTCTTAGTGTTCAAGTCAAAGAGGAGGAGCATCACCAGCAACGCGATAACTTGTTCCATACAAGATGCTTGGTGAATGGTAAAATTTGTAGCTTGATTGTTGATGGAGGTAGTTGTACAAATGTAGCAAGTTGTACCATGGTGGAGAAGTTGGGATTGAAGACTACAAAGCATCCAAGACCATATAGATTGCAGTGGTTGAATGATAGTGGTGAAGTAAAAGTATCGAAGCAAGTCCGAGTTCCATTTGAGATAGGGCGATATAAGGATGAGGTGATGTGTGATGTTATACCTATGCAAGCAGGGCATCTTTTTGCTTGGTAGGCCATGGCGATGATCGAAAGGTACATCATGACGGGTACACTAACCGTTATTCATTGGTGATAAATCAGAAGACATACACGTTGGTGCCAATGACACCTACTGAGGTGTATGAAGATCAATTGAAACTACAACGTGAGGCTGAGGAGAGAGAGAGAAAAAGTGATAAAACTGAGGGCCTACGTGGAAACTCCGAGACACAAGTAAAAGGAGAGGAAAATAAGAGTAGAGTGGTAAAAACCGAGAGAAAAGGAGAGAGAAAAGAATTTTTATGCAAAATCGAGTGAAGTGAGGAGAGCTTTGTTTCGGACCGACCGATACTTGTACTTTTGTACAAAGAGGCAATTGTTTATTACTAACGAACTTGACCCGAATTTGCCAAGTTCTGTTGTGTCTTTATTGCAGGAATTTGAAGATGTCTTTCCGATAAACTTCCCGGAGGTTTACCACCAATTCGAGGCATAGAGCATCAAATCGATTTGATTCTGGTGCACCATTGCCTAACCGACCCATATCGAAGCAATCCTGAAGAGACAAAGGAACTTCAGCAGCAAGTTAGCGAATTACTAAAGCAAGGATATGTGAGAGAGTCTCTTAGCCGTGTGTGCTGTTCCTGTTTTGTTGGTGCCAAAGAAGGATGGGTCATGGCGGATGTGTGTTGATTGTCGAGCAATCAATAACATAACGGTAAAAATATCGACATCCTATTCCTAGGTTAGATGACATGTTGGATGAATTGCATGGAGCTTGCATATTTACTAAAATTGATCTGAAAAGTGGTTATCATCAAATTAGAATGAAAGAGGGGATGAATGGAAAACTGCATTTAAGACCAAGTACGGGTTATATGAGTGGTTAGTCATGCCATTCGGTTTAACTAACGCACCTAGTACTTTCATGCGACTTATGAATCATGTTCTGCGTGCTTTTATTGGTCGATTTGTAGTTGTCTATTTTGATGATATCTTGATATATAGTCGAAATCTTGATGACCATATTGAGCATGTGCGAGCTGTTTTGCAGGTTTTAAGGGCTGAACAATTATATGCTAACCTAAAGAAGTGCTGTTTTGTAACTGACAAATTAGTATTTCTAGGCTTTGTTGTTGGTGCTGATGGAATACAGGTTGATGAAGAAAAGGTGAAAGCAATCCGTGAATGGCCAACACCTAAGACAGTAGGAGAGGTGCGCAGCTTTCATGGTTTAGCCAGTTTCTATCGTAGATTTGTAAAAGACTTCAGCACTATCGCCGCACCTTTAACCGAGATTATCAAGAAGCACGTGGGTTTCACGTGGGGAGAAGAGCAAGAGAGAGCATTTAATCTGTTAAAGGATAAGTTGACTAATGCTCCTTTGTTATCTTTACCAAATTTCAGTACTACTTTTGAGATAGAATGCGATGCTTCTGGTACAGGAATTGGAGCCGTGTTGATGCAAGGAGGACGTCCTATAGCGTATTTCAGCGAGAAGTTAAGCGGAGCGACATTGAATTATCCGACTTACGATAAGGAGATGTATGCTTTGGTGCGAACTTTGGAGAATTGGCAACATTACTTGTGGCCAAAGGAGTTTGTAATCTACACCCCACCATGAGACCTTAAAGTACTTGAGAGGGCAACAAAAGTTGAACAAAAGACATGCTAAATGGATGGAGTTCATTGAGACTTTTCCATATGTAATCAAGTACAAAAAGGTAAGGAAAATGTGGTAGCCGATGCACTTTCTCGAAGGTACGCAATTCTAACTACTCTAGGAGCAAAATGTCTAGGTTTCGAGCATATCAAAGGTTTATACGTTGATGATGATGATTTTGGAAGAGTATTTGAAGCTTGTGAGCATGCTGCGTTTGAAAAGTTTTATAAGCATGATGGATATCTCTTTCGTGAAAATAAGTTATGTTTGCCTAAATGCTCTTTGCGCGAGTTGTTAGTGCGAGAGGCACATAGTGGTGGTTTAATGGGGCATTTTGGAATCAATAAGACTTATGAAGTGCTGCATGAACATTTTTTTTTGCCACATATGAAACGAGATGTCACACGAATTTGCGAGAGATGTATCGCATGTAAGCAGGCTAAGTCTACGATTAAACCACATGGTTTGTATACACCTTTGCCTATCCCGACGCATCCTTGGGTTGATATCTCTATGGATTTTGTATTAGGATTGCCTAGGTCTAAGCATGGCAAGGATTCTATTTTTGTGGTTGTTGATCGATTTTCAAAGATGGCTCATTTTATACCTTGTCATAAATCTGATGATGCATCGAATGTTGCTGAATTGTTCTTTCGTGAAGTTGTGCGTTTGCATGGCATGCCTAGGTCCATTGTTTCTGATCGAGATACTAAATTTCTAAGCTACTTTTGGAAGACATTGTGGAAGAAGTTAGGTACACAACTTTTATTCTCTACTACTTGTCATCCACAAACTGATGGTCAAACTGAAGTAGTTAATAGGACTTTAGGGGCATTGTTGCGTGCTATCATTAAAAAGAACATTAAGTCTTGGGAAGATTGTTTACCGCATGTTGAGTTTGCTTATAATAGGAGCGTGCATTCTGCTACTAAATTCACACCGTTTGAGGTTGTCTATGGTTTTAATCCCTTAACTCCGTTAGATTTAACCCCTTTACCTATTCTTGGCGTGTGGATTTAGATGGTGTTAAGAAAGCTGAATTTGTGAAGACTTTACATGAGAAGACGCGGCTGAATATTGAGCTTAAGACAAAGCAATATGCAAAGCAAGCCAACAAAGGACACAAGAAAGTAGTGTTTGAGCCGGAGATTGGGTTTGGGTTCATATCTCGCAGAGCGTTTCCCCAAACAGCGACACTCTAAATTGCTACCGCGAGGGATGGACCATTTATGGTGTTGGAAAGAGTTAACGATAATGCTTACAAGCTTGACCTTCCGGTGAGTATGGTATTAGTGCTACTTTTAATGTTTCGATTTGACTCTTTTTGATGCAGGACGCTGATTTGAGGGCAAATCCTTTGCGGGAGAGGGAATGATGTGGACATCGAACCCTATCGAGGAGGAGGTGCTAGGGACCCGTTATCCTATCCACTAGGCCCGATCACTCGGCGAGAGCGAAGGAATTCAAACAAGCTGTCGGCATCATGGTTCAAGATATTTGGAATGAAGATAATCTGGATTGAAACTTGAAGATTCTGAAACTCCTTGGGCGCAACATGATTACTTTTGGTCTAGCGAATTCCGAAGGAGCTTAAAATTGACGAACTCCGAATTGGCTCAAATTTGGATGGACGCTTGGAAACGGGCTGCTGATCAATACTCACTACTTTAGTAGTGATTGATGATGTTTTTTAGTGATTTGGAGTCGTTTAGATGAACTTTTAGGCCTTTTTCTATTTTTGGACGAATTTTTAATAATTAAGGTTATTTTTGTAATTTTAATCCTAGTAGGATTAGAATTAGGGGTTAACACCCTATATAAGGTTGCTTATAGGTTTCTAAGAGGGACAGAATTTTATTTTAGCAAAGTTTTCTTCTTGAGTTCTCTTGAGGACTAGATCTTATCAAGGCTCCCTTGTGGCGATCGAATTTAACTTATCGAGCAAGATCGCGAATTCTCTTGTTCGTGGCGTTATAAGCGTGGATTGGTTGACTAAGTTCATCAAAGTCGCGTTCATATCGAGATTACCAATCACAGGTTCGATTGGAGGTCGAGGTTAGCAATTCAGAACTCATAGATCTTTAGTAGAGCGATCATCTTCCGCACTGATTCATATCACCCTTACCACGCTTGCATCGATGACAAATCAATAGCAAAGTTCAACAAGAGAACATCAAGCACGGCTATAACATGTGCACCTTGCCATGCAAGTCTCGATTCTATCTCAAAACAACATCAAACACGAAATATGATCAAACCAAGGGAATGAACCAACTACGACCAACCAAACGACCGAGAAACGGTCCAAGCAAACCACGTCACAACGCATCTCAACATCCTTTCCCGATATTAGGGAATTCACTTACGCATCAATTAAACAAGAACTAGAGAAATGAGGCATGTGAAGGACATGCGAGTCTCGGCGACTCTTGGGCGATTCTTGGTGGTTCTCAGGCTTGAACACGAACACACGGCCTTGCATAAGGCTTCCTCACTCGATCAAATCACAAGAGAGACATGGCTAGTCGTTGAGTTTTCTCTCCTTCTTTCTTTCTCTCTTGGTTTTCTCTCTTTCTCTCACGGTTTTCTCTCTCTCTTTCTCTTTCTCTCTCTATTTCTCTCTCCCCTTGGCGAATGGCCTTCTTTCTATTTATAGGGAGGTGAAACTTGGGGCCCTAAACTTGTATGAGGTAGAAGACGCGTGTCATCGGGGCAATGAGGTAAGTGCGCGTGTCATCGGGGCGATGAGGTCATCGCTTATCTCGCAAGCCATCATGAAGGGCCACCAAAGTCTAAGCAATTAAAACAAGTCATGATGAGGATGGCCTCCAAAGTCCAACTTCCATTAATGGCTTCATAAATGCTTGTGGAAAAGAAGACCAAGCATAAATTATAAGCAATAATGAAGGGGATAAGGTTTAACTTAGTCAAACTTCTAGGATTTTTTACCAATTTCAAACCGTGGACTCCCTAGAGTCTTCTGGATTTACTGAATTCTCACGCAAATGACACGGGCCAATTGGGTCACACGAAATATACCAATTAGCACAAAAATCACAACCCGTGCCATACTTAATCACAAGATTTTCTGAAGGTTTTCCGCGATAAACACGCATAATAATTCCATCCAACCCGAGGTTCGGCACGGAAATGTCCTCAAATATCACCAAAAGACCTCAAGTTGAGATTTCAACGTTTTTCAAATAACAATTGATAAATCTTTGAAATCTGACAAAACCAAACAGCTTTGCATTATTCACGAAATTAAACTTGAAAATATAGTAAATGGATTCCGAAAATTCTCAAATTCGGATATGTCATAAACAAGGCTTTAATAAATATTTTCATGAAGAACACAAAATCTAATTATCTCTGTAAATACCATTTTCAGTTACTCAAAAATAGACTAAAAATAGTTCGCTGGAACAGAATATTTGCTTCTCAAAATAAGCTCTGTCTAGAATCCAAATCATCTCAGAAAATTCTCAGATTTATGCACGTTATAGAAAAGGAAGTTCTCAACAACTTTCATGAAGGAAACTTTTCCAAAATCGGCCCAGAAAAACTTGTAGAAAATCAAGACGGTGTAAACATCACCAAAATATTTATTCTGGGCAGTTTGACACGGTCCAAAAATCAGGCCATCGTATTACTCGTATCAATTCCAAAAATTCTGAAATTAAATCATGTAAAACTTTAAAATGTTTGGAACAACTTTCTAGAAGAAAGCATTTAGAAATTCGGATCACCAAAGTCTCTTCAAAAATAACAAAACGAAAGGGTACAAATGATCCGAAAACTAGGTTTTCCAAAATAAGAGAAAACAATATAGTTCTTATTGGAAAACCACCAAACTTAACCCATAGCCATTTCCTAGGGACTGAAATTGAGGATATTACCATTTATCTGCGACTTCCCAGGCCCAAAAATCGGGATGTGACAAAGTGAGACTAAAAATTTCTCTGCATTTTTCTGGTTGAGCCTACCACTTCTTCTCTGTTAGGGTCACCGTGTAACGGGATAATAACTAGCTAAAACATTGTATGATTAGGGAAAGAGGCATACCCGTGGTGAGAGAAGCTTGGTTGCTTGACAGCATCGAGAAACAAGAGGCGTAGCCTTTATCTGCTTACGATGTGATGAGTGATCTGGCTGTAGAAGGCAGGGGAATACACTGGGACAAGCAAGTTCCGAGCAAGGAGGCACTTGAATCGATTTTAGCTGAAGTATGGACTGGTCACTGTCTTTCACTTGCTATGACACTTGAAATGGTGTTATCTGGGATAATTTTGTATACACTAAGTGTGACCTGAACATTCTTCTCCTGGTGCAGCTGAAGCTGTATGGGAAACGGGCCGTCTACAACGACACGAAGCTACAAGAGCGAGGAGGGGAAATATTCGAGAGGGATGGAATATGTATAACTGTGCCTTTTCTCTTTGTGATATGGGGGAAGGATTGAACAGGTATGCTAAATATTCTTCAGGCTTCGATTGTTTATCTATTTTCTTCTTTTCATTATGGCTGTCTATACTGACAAGTAATTTGTGAATGTTTGGTGTAGCTATTGCGTAATGCAGCTCGTCACAATTCCTGATGACAACTTGCATCTGTACTACAACCGGGGAAGAGTAGGAGATGATCCGAATGTAGAGGAGCAGCTCAAAGAATGGGAGAATGTGGACAATGCGGTGAAGCGATTTGTGGGGATGTTTGAGGAAATAACAGGGAACGAGTTTGAGCCCTAGGAAAGAGAGAAGAAGTTTCATAAGAAATTGGTGAAATTCTATCCTGTTGACATGGCAAGTGAAATTTTATCTTGTCTCAAAGACAATTTTATGCTTCATTGAGTCGATTTATGATAAGATGGGTTCTCCTTTGAATAGGACGACAGTGTTGACGCAAGACATGGGGGCTTAGGTCTTCGGCAGCTTGGAGTTGCAGCGGTGCATTGCAAGCTGGAGCCTCTGGTAGCGAACTTCATGAAAGTCTTGTGCAGTCAGGAAATATAGAGGTACTGTACACAAGTTCTAACTCTGTGACCGATAAAAATTGTGACTTATTATTGGTGGTGTCAATGACATTGCTCTAATTATAGGTATGCTCTAATGGAGATGGGCTTGGATTCCCCTGATCTACCGGTGGGGATGCTGTCAAGGATTCACTTCCAAAGATGTAAGAATCCGAATCTTTCCTCTCATTATTCTTAAGAAGCAGCGGCGCCAATGATGAGATGTGCTGACTAGGTGAGGAGGTGCTACTAGAGTTTGTAGAGAAAGTAAAATCCATGAAGGAGATGGGTCAAAAGGCTGAGGCTGTGTGGTCAGATTATAGCCAGAGATGGTTCAATTTGATGCACTCAACGAGGCCTTTTATTTTCCGAGATTATCAATAAATTGCCGATCATGTAAGGGCTTTCTGTTCCCCAAAAAGCTATTCTACGGGTTCCAAGGGCGCTGAGAAATTGTGTTGCTCCTGCAGGCAGCAGCCGTGTTTGAGACTGTCCGTGACATAACAGATGCCTCGCACCTTATAGGCGATATGACAGGAGCTACAGTTGATGCCCCTCTTTTGGACCGATACAATAAGCTGAACTGCAAAGTTTTGCCACTTGAAAAAGAGTCTGATGACTACAACATGATAGTGAATTACATGGAGAAAACTTATGAGCCTGTCAAAGTTGGGGAAATAGTGAGTTCATAATATGCCTTTGATGTGTAAATGTACAGTCTTCATTTTTTGGCGGTTCTAATCCTCTGGCTATTGGTTCTTTTCAGAGCTATGGGGTGTCGGTGGAGAACATATTTGCTGTTGAATCAACCGCAGCACCTTCTTATGATGAAATAAAAGAGTTGCCCAATAAGGTTCTCTTGTGGTGTGGTGAGGTTCTCAACAAAGCTATGTATTGGGGAGAACCACGGACAACGATTCACCAAGAACCAAGCCAATCCAGGATCAATATCTCCCCCGAAACTAAACCGACCAAAATCGACTTAATTCCAACAACAACCCACAATATTCCAGCAATATAACCACACAATAATAAGGAAACAAATACAACAATCGACACCAATATTTAACGTGGAAACCCAAAGCGAGAAAAACCACGGACCGCCCCCAAATACTTTCACTAATCACTGAGAATAGTAGGATACACCAAGTTCTTCTCTAGTCACACACTAGAGGCACAACATCAACATTTCAACACCATTTCTTCACCACAAAGGTGGATTTACACAAAATGAGAAAAGAAACCCTAACCATGATTGGAGAGTTCGGAAGAGATTCTCAACGAACGAAACCGATCAACTTGTAGCTCTCGGTCTCCCGAACAACATACTGAAATTTGAGCCAATTCCGACAACGTTTGGCCTTCAAATCGGACCCCAAGATCGCCCCTTTCTTCCTCTTCTCCCTGCACTCTCGATGAGCCTTGGTGCTTTTTCTCTTTTTCTCTCTAGGCACACACCAACGCACGAAGTTGCCCCTTCTTTTATTCTTTCTTTTTTCCACTTTTTGTTTTTCTTTCTTTTTATTTTATTTCCTTTATGCAAGATGGGCCCCCACATAAGGTGGACCCAGTCAACAAATCTCCCCCTCCACCTCATGTGGGAAGATCCATCATGCCCGCTTTGCTTCTACAAGAGTCAAGTTTCGTTACCGGCAAGGCTTTGGTCATTATATCGGATCCATTGTCGTCGGTGCGGACTTTCTCAAGTTGAAAGAGCTTCTCTTCTAATTTTTCTCGGACCCAATGATACTTCACATCAATATGCTTCGATCTTGAATGCAACACCGGATTTTTGCTAAGATAGATAACACTCATGCTGTCGCAATATAGAACGGTCTTCTCTTGCTTTAGGCCTAACTCTTGTAGGAATTTCTGCATCCACAAAAGTTCTTTACCACCTTCGGTAATAGCAATATACTCCGCTTCAGTTGTAGACAAAGTAACACACTTTTGCAATCTTAACCGCCATGAAACTGCTCCCCCCCGCAAAAATCATCATGTAACCCAATGTGGACTTTCAAGAGTCAACATCTCCGGCATAGTCCACATCTGAATAGCCACTCAACTCAGGCTTTCCATTTCCATAACACAAACAGAGTCTAGAAGTGCCTCTAAGATACCTCAAAATCCATTTTAACAGCAGCCCAATGCTCTTTACCTGAATTTGAGAGAAACCTACTCACAACACCAACTGCATGAGCAATGTCTGGTCTTGTACAAACCATTGCATACATCAAACTACCAACAGCCGATGCATAAGGAATTTTCATCATTTCTTCCTTCTCTTTCTCACTTGTAGGACACTGGTCACTACTCAACTTGAAATGACTAGCAAGTGGAGTACTTACCGGTTTACATGTGCTCATGTTGAATCTTTCCAACACCTTGTCAATGTACTTCTCTTGAGATAGCTAAAGTTTCTTGTTCAACTTGTCACGAATAATTTTCATACTAAGGATTTGCTTTGCCGAACCTAAATCCTTCATTGCAAAAGCTATACTCAACTCATTTTTTAAACTCTTGATTTTCTTAGCATCATGCCCAACAATCAACATATCATCCACATAAAGTAGGAGGATAAGAAAATCATTATCCGAGAATCTTTTCATAAACACACAAGAGTAGGAGTTGGTCTTTCAATACCCGTGATCTTCTATGAATGATTCAAACTTCATATACCATTGCCTTGGCGCTTGCTTGAGTCCATACAAACTTTTCCTCAACCTACATACAAGATGCTCCTTGCCTTCCGCTATGAAATCCTTTGGTTGTTCCATATATATTTCTTCCTCCAAATCTCCGTGAAGAAAAGCTGTTTTTACATCAAGTTGTTCAATTTCTAAATTCAAGGTGGCGGCCAACCCAAGAACAACTCGAATAGAAGGCATTTTTACAACTGGCGAAAATATTTCTTCAAAGTCAATTCCTTTCTTTTGACGAAAGCCCTTCACGACAAGCCTAGCCTTATATCGTGGTTGCAAACTACTTTCTTCCATCTTCAACTTGTATACCCACTTATTTGTGAGTGTCCTCTTACCTTTAGGTAACTTCACCAATTCAAATGTGTGGTTCTCATGCAATGATTTAAGCTCTTCTTGCATGGCTTCATACCACTCGTTCTTTTGATCACATGACTAGCCTCTTCATAAGTTTCTGGCTCTCATGCATCGGTGAGTAACACATACTCATGTGGCTGATATTTCTGTGAGGGCCTACGTTCCCTTTCAGATCTTCTAACCTGAGGTAGGACTAGCTGTTCTTGCTCAACTGGCTCAACTGGCTGTTCTTGCTCAACTGTTTTACCTATCTTATCTAAAGGATCAACATTTTGTGAGGATTCACCATCTTCATGATTTCCGTGTACTTCTCCCCCGTGATTTCCATCCAATACGGTAGGAGGATTTGGGCTAACACTAACATAATGTTGAGCTGCATTCTTTGGCCTCCCCTAGCTTGTCAATGTCTTTAATGGTTTGATGCTCAAAGAATACCACATCTCGGCTTCTAATGATTTTCTTTGCAATTGGATCCCACAACCTGTAGCCAAACTTTTCATGTCCATAACCTAAGAAGATACACTGTTTAGACTTGTCATCAAGCTTCGACCTTTCATCTCTTGGAACATGCACAAATGCCCGGCAACCGAACACTTTCAAGTAATTATACGAAACATCTTTCCCACTCCAAACTCTTTGTGGAACATCCCCCTTAAGAGGAACTGATGGAGAAAGATTTATCAAGTCTATCGCTGTTCTCATCGCTTCACCCCAAAATGACTTAGGCAATTTCGCATGAGAGAGCATACACCGAATCCGATCATTAATTGTCCGATTCGTTCTCTTTCTGCCACTCCATTTTGTTGTGGTGTTTTTGGAACAGTCTTCTCAAGCTTAATGCCATAATCCCTGCAATAATGTTCAAACGGGCCTCTATATTCACCACCATTATCAGCTCGAACACATTTCAACTTCCTCCCGGTTTCCCTTTCCACATTGACATGAAATTGTTTGAAAGCTACAAGCACTTGGTCTTTAGATTTCAAAGCAACAGCCCATACTTTTCTAGAACAATCATCAATAAATGTTACAAAGTACAATGCACCACCAAGTGTTCTAGCATCCATGCAGCAAACATCAGTGTGAACTAAATCAAGTACATTTGATTTCTTATGTGGAGAGGAACTATGAAATGAGAATCTATGTTGCTTACCTTTAAGACAATGAGCACATTCCTTCAGATTTTTCTCCTTCAATGGTAGGAGATTCTTTCTCGCAAGAGTTTCAAGCCCCTTCTCGCTAAGATAACCGAGTCTCATATGCCATAGATCAACTGAGGAGTCCTCCACTACATTCACATCTTCCTTGACCAACTTAGCTTGCATGGTGTAAAGAGTGCATGTCTTTTTACCCTTAGCCCCTATCATGGAACCCTTGGTTAATTTCCATTTACTATCACTGAAGATATTGCAATAACCATCATCATCCAAGGCACCTGTGGAGATCAAGTGAAGTCGAATATCCGGAACATATCTTACATTTTTCAAAAGCAAACTACATCCAACGTCGGTCTCCAAATGAACATCCCCCATGCCGATAACCTTGGAAACACCACTATTTCCCATTCTAATACAACCAAAATCACCGCTGCGATAGGAAGTAAAATAGTCACGCCGTGAGGTGACGTGAAATGAAGCTCTGGAATCAACAACCCAACCAGAGTCTTTGCATGTAAGGTTCACACAAGTGTTATCACAAATGAACACAATATCGCCGTCGGATGCCACTGCCGTTGTAACTTGCTTTTCTTCTTTCTTTCGATCTTCATTTCTATCATGGAATTTTTCTCTCTTTGGCAACCTACATTCTCTTGCATAATGTCCCATCTTGCCACAATTGTAGCACTTCATACTCCTCCTTGGCCTGGACTTCGATCTTCCTCTTGACTTGCCTGTTTTATCAAAATTCTGGAAATTTCTTGATTGATTTTTCCCCCTGTTTTCTATGATAAGTGCCTCCGATTTAGAAGCATAATTCAAGCCTTTTCTTCTTATTTCTTCATTGAATAGGCTTTCTTTGACCATGCTCATAGAAAGCACACCAAAGGGAGCTGAGTTGTTTAATGCCACAACCAAAGTATCCCAACTATCGGGAAGAGTACCAAGCAATAGACATGCTTGCAATTCATCACCTAAGTCAATCTCAAGATTTGTCAATTGATTTACAACATCTTGAAATTCACTCAAGTGTTCCGACATGCTACTTCCCTCCTTGTATCTCAAGTTCACAAGTCTTTTGACTAGAAAAACTTTATTATGTGGGGTTCTCCTCTCATAGAGATCTTGCAATTTCTTCCACAAGGTGTCCGCTTTTGTTTCTTGATCAACATGATGAAACACACTATCATCAATCCATTGTCGAATAAACCTAACCGCTTTTCGATTCATATGCTCCCATTCTTTGTCTTCCTTTTCTCCTTTAGCCTCATCACCCTCAACGGGATCAAATAAATCTTTGCAATATAACATGTCTTCCATCCGAAGCTTCCAAATGTTGTAATTTGAGGCATTCAACTTAAACATGGTGCCACTAGTTTCCTCTATTCAATACTAGAATATCAACACAAGCTCTGATACCACTTTGTTGGGGAGAACCATGGACAACGATTCACCAAGAACCAAGCCAATCCAGGATCAATATCTCTCCCGAAACTAAACCGACCAAAATCGACTTAATTCCAACAACAACTCACAATATTCCAGCAATATAACCACACAATAATAAGGAAACAAATACAACAATCGACACCAATATTTAACGTGGAAACCCAAAGCGGGAAAAACCACGGACCGCCCCCAAATACTTTCACTAATCCTGAGAATAGTAAGATACACCAAGTTCTTCTCTAGTCACACACTAGAGGCATAACATCAACATTTCAACACCATTTCTTCACCACAAAGGTGGATTTACACAAAATGAGAAAAGAAATCCTAATCGCAATTGGAGAGTTCGGAGGAGATTCTCAATGAACGAAACCGATCAACTTGTAGCTCTCGGTCTCACGAACAACATACTGAAATTTGAGCCAATTCCGACAACGTTTGGCCTTCGAAATCGGACCGCGAAGATGCGCCCCTTTCTTCCTCTTCTCCCCTGCACTCTTGGTGAGCCTCAGTGCTTTTTCTCTTTTTCTCTCTGGGCACACACCAACGCACGAAGCTGCCCCTTCTTTTATTCTTTCTTCTTTCACTTTTTGACTTTCTTTCTTTTTCTTTTATTTCCTTTATACAAGATGGGCCCCCACATAAGGTGGACCCAATCAACACTATGAAATCATAACTAGCTGAACTTCATCTGTTTATGTAAACTCTGATCAAGCTTCTTTTCCATAGGCACTCGCAGCTCGAATTTGATGAGGCATCTGCACAAGGGTTTTTTTGCCCGCTGTTTGCTCTCTGCCAGTTCCTGGTTACATGGTGAGTCGCACTGTTTCTTGATTATTTTCGCATATTTGTTCCCTGTTTCTTTTTGCGGTTTTCTGAATCCTTGTATTTAACCCCTTCAGTTTGGAAAGGTGATTGTGTGTTCTGGTGCGGCTGCAGAAGCAGCAAGGTACGGTTTTACCGCTGTTGACAGGCTGGAGGGCTTCCTGGCATTGGCAATTGCTTCTCTGGGAGATCAAGTTCTGGAGGTTAAAAATCCGCCCGAGGTACATGAAGTCGAAGTGCTAAATTTGAGTAAATTTTAATGCCCATCATTCATGCCAATATTAAGCACTGATTCAACACTGATTTGTCATAAAATCCTACAGGATACGAAATCCTTGGAGGAAAAGAAGGTATGAGTAAAGGGACTGGGGAGAAAGAAAATAAACGAATCGGAGCATTTCATTTGGAAGGACAACATCAAAGTGCCGTGTGGTCGCTTGATCCCCTCGGAGCACAAGGACAGCCCCCTGGAGTACAACGAGTACGCCGCGTTCAATCCAAAACAGGTGAAGCTAGATCCTTACTTGCATACCGATTTCTCTCCCTGTATTCGACCAGGCACATCGAGATGGGTTGATAGAAAAATTTTCTGGTTACTGTGGGTGTTTGCGCTACAGACGAGCATAAGGTTCGTGGTGCGAGTGAAGTATGAGGAACAAGGAGTTGAGATGGGCGCAGAGGAGTGAGAGAGGACGATAAGGAATGCAATGACAAGCAAAAGTGATGGGCGCGTTTGGTACATAGCTTTCGCCTTTTTTGCTGGTTTTTTTTATATGTGCTTTTGGTGTCCTGCTGCAGGAAAGGGGGGGTGGCGATGGCTTTTGTCTGTATAGAATCACCCAGCTACCTCAAAACTTTATGACCAAACGTATCATGTTGCGGAACTGATTAGCTTAGGCTTATAATATCATATGGTTGGTATATGATGATGCCTTTCTGTTTTTTTTTGGAGGTTTTGATGGAAATGTGCAATGTAAACGTAGTTTTAATATCTGTGATTGGACTTGGCTCTCCGTGTAAGAAACCGTGCATGTATAATAAACTTTTGAAACTTGCACCGGCATCGTGTTGCCTAGGCAAGGCACACCGTAGATGGTGAGTCCAGTACCGGTGCCGTCGAGATCTGCCTTCATTAGAATCGAATTAAAACAAGAAAGAAGGATTTCATGCCTAAAATTGATGCTTGTCGAATTGGTTTCGGTCAATTTGTAGACATTAGATAGAAACGACTGTTCATAAGGGGCATATTTGCAAGTGAAGAATACAACTTGTCCTAGGATGGAATGAAGGTCATTTGTCGAAGATTACCTATTTCCCGATTGAATCTTTTGCTTGTGGAGGGATTTCTTATACTGATGGCACGCCGTGCTAAATGAGACTTTATTTTTTTTGGAAAAAAACACAAGCGGAGATTGAAGCGAGACATGATTTTGTGTTCACGGCAAATACAGGCTGCTTACATTAATGGCAAATCTTACGCTAATTGCCCTTGGATATCAATGCACAGGGAGATCACAGATGGAGATGAAAATGCCGTAATTGATCGGAGTGCATTTTGGGGGGTCACACAGGGTTATCGTGTTTAAATCAACAATGCCCTAGTTCTATCTGTAATTATCCGTAATCGGCAAGACGTTACACGAAACATCAACTATTTCGATGGCTCCACTATCTCGACGTTTACATCGGTGGCTCCACTAACTCGGAGGCGCCTCTGGCGGCCGTGAACGGCCATCTTCCGCTCCTCCTCCTCCTCCTACGCCTCTAATAGGTTCCGTTTTTCTTGGGCCGGCCGAACCGTTGGGCCTGGCGGCCGCCGTGGTGCTCGGGGACAATTTTTCTCGGCGCGAACGCCCACGCGCAGCAGTCAACCGAGAGCGTCCCGGCGAGAAACACACGTGGTTTGACTTGATGTACGACGTGCAGAAGCGCTGATGCGACGTCGTTCCGAAGAACGACGCGGTCACGTACGTCGGTGGGGGGTAAGAGGGACGAGGGAGAAACGGTCCAGGTTGGCGTGTGACGCCGACGGACGACGACGACTTGGCGTGGCTTCGACGGCTTCCTCGATTAATCAAAAAATTCCGACGTTGATTGCTCACCAATCAACCCCACCACCACCACCACCACCACCACTTCCCCATATCTAACGCCCCCCATCACCCCCCAAAAATAAATAAATAAATTCGGTAAAGAAAGAGAGGGAGAGAGAGAGAAATTGTCGAAGAGTCCGCGACGAAGACGGAAGAAGGAGAAGGCGTCTGGAATCTTCGTCTTCACGCGAACGCGGGACGCGCTCACGCCATCGCTGACCTTCCCTCCTTGCAGGTTCTCCCTCCCTTCCTCCCTCCCTGCGCGGCGTATTTAGCTCGCTTTTCCTCGCCCTTGCCGATCGCGGTTGTTTGATTTCCCTCCGGGACGCGAAGCCACACGGGACCCCCGTCGTCGTCGGTGCGGATCGAGAAGGGGATTTCCTTCGTTTTCCTCTCCCTTTGACTCTCTCTCTCTCTTGTTGTTTCCCCTGGTTCGGATCGGCGGCAGATCGCGAGATCGGAGATGGCGGAAGAGCACCGACTCCAGGCCCAGCAGCTCTGCGACAACAACTGCGGCTTCTTCGGCAGCCCCACCACCCAGAACCTCTGCTCCAAGTGCTACCGCGACCTCCAGCTCAAGGAGCGCCGTTCCTCCACCGCCAAGCTCGCCCTCGACCAGACCTCCGCCCCCGCCCCCGTCCCGGCCCCGGCCTCCGCCGCGTCGATCTCGGCGGCTCCGGCCGCGGCGATCTCGGCGGCTCCGGCCGCGGCCCCCTCGCCGCCGGCCGCGGGCGGGAGCGAGGCGGCTCCGGCGGCCGCGGCGGCGGGGCCGAGCAGGTGCGCGGCGTGCAGGCGGCGCGTGGGGCTCACGGGGTTCAGGTGCCGGTGCGGCGTGACGTTCTGCGGGTCCCACAGGTACCCGGAGCAGCACGGGTGCGACTTCGACTTCAAGGCGATGGGGAGGGAGCAGATCTCGAAGGCCAACCCGGTCGTCGTCGCCGAGAAGCTCGAGAAGATATGAAGGAGGAGCCGTTCGATTCCGTGCACGGCTTTTACCCGGTGCTTGCGTATCGCTTCGTGGCGGATCGGCTGTCGCCGCCGGCGGGCGGCGGAGTCGCGAGACGCCGGTGGTTGTTGGGGGCCGGGGGGAGGCCCGGGGTTTATTTGACATTTGTAAATTGACGACGACGTGCCAAGCTGTCTTTGTTGTTGAGTTCCCATAAAACGAATTGAAATTAGCATTTGATTATATTTCTTTTAATTTTCTTTTTAAGCATAATGACCCTAAAAATTAATATGATTTTCATATTTTTAATTGCTCAATGGAGTATCGGTGCCGCAAAAGAAAAAAGTTTTAGAATTTCTTGTCATGCATAATCGGGTTTCGGTGATGAAAAAAAGAAAAAAAAACCGAGGTCTTTCCGTTGCGATTAGAATAATTTACGACTTTTTATGGTGTTTTCCATAATTTAAAAGGCGAGATTATTTTCACCCCGTAGATTAGATTCGCTCATTTGTCATTGCATGCAGAAAATTACCTTGGATGATCACGTATGTTTCTTTTAATTAGATGTTCCTATTATTGACTTTCCTCAAAATGTTAAACTTATTGCTATTTGGAAATAATAACTAGCTTGACTTGGTCTTTGCTCTTATATCAACCTGTGATGACTTTGCCTTTTGATTTGTCTTTAAAAGTAAAAAATAAAAAGTCTCTTTTTTCGTTAGGTCAAAAGCCACCGGAAATCCTAAACTATGTTAATCGTGACGCATTTATCCTAAATTTCTTTTTCCGCGACACCGAAACTCCGAAATATATACATGTGCGACGTATTTACCCTCCATAAAAAATTTGTCAATGAGAACCGTAAAAATGCCTACGTAGACGGCAAAATGCAAACGGTCACGTACTTAAGTAAAATAAAAACGACGTTATTTTGACTGAAAAATCATCTAACGGAATCTTAACGAAGGATAAATGTGTCAAATAGGTATAAATTTGAGAAAAAATTTAGGATAAATTTGTCACGATAAACATGGTCCAGGGTTTATGATGTCACAAAAATAAGTTCAAGGCATAATTTGAGGTCTTTTGTGGCTTTTCCCTAGTGTATTTAAGAATACACTATAAAGAATGATGAAGAAAAGATTTGCGCATTGAGGTGCCTTGATGATTTTGGGTAGAAATTTCACGGCTAATATTAAATTTCGTTGATATGAAATGAGTGATATTTAATGGTGTGGATTCATTTTTAAACTGAGGGTCGGGCATGACTAAGACTGACGTAGACGCAATTCTAATTGATAATGATTAATAATATATTTATCTTTGTCGTCGCTGTTTTCTTCATCAATGAAGAAAATAGATTGACTTATGTCGCACGATCAATAAGGTTTTGTAATCAAGTTATGTCATATAACCACACGTTAATCTTCGAAGTGACGTGGATTATTGTACATGCTTTTTTGATCGGAAAATGATAATTATTATTTAATACGATACATGTTCGATAGTTCATTTTTATAAAAATTCGAAGCCCACCTTCGCCGTGCCATAGGCACTTGCCCTCTAAATGGGCCAATTGCTAAGGAAATCAATGGCAGCCCCAATTGATCGTCCAGTCACGCCTAATTGGTGTGCAGTTTGGCCCAATCTTGTAGAGCAGCTTCTCGTATTTATACGAATTTTGACCACTAGCCCGGCCCATTTGTGTAGTAGAGCAGCTTCTCGTATTTATACGAATTTTGACCACTAGCCCGGCCCATTTTTGTAGCGGCGGGGGCCGAACCTGCACGACCAGCCGTGCGGGCCTTGCCCTTTTTTATTATTGGGCCCTGTTCAGGCCCATGCTGGTGCTAGGCCGGGCTCGACCTGGCCCGCGGCACGGGCTACCACGTGCCTCGGGTTGTGTGGGCCCACACGGTACATTCCAATAGTTGTCGCAAGGTCGGCCTGAGTGGTTAGGAACCAGACCGAAAATCACCGGTTCCAATTTTAGATATTGAACTCGCTCCCCGATTCTGTAGCTAGGCCGACCTTACGACAATTACTTGATCAAGGCAATAATTGGAAGAGAAGGAGGTTTTGAAATATTCAAGTTACGGTTCTAAACAGTCAAACCCATTACCTGAATGAGCCCCTTCTGCTATGCGGACAGTTTTTCAGTGGGCTGTCGAGTCTTAATTGACGAGCTACGACTCTTATTAACAATTGTCAATATGCATGGATTGATGCTCACCGTTAAGGGCATCTTACTCCTAATAAAGCGTAACGCTCTGTAGTGATCAAATCGATTCGAGCAACCAGTGCATGCACGGTTTGTTAATAGATGCAATACGCTGCAATAGCCAAATCGCTCCGAGGCCTAGTGCATGTATGATTTTTCAATTAGCAGTGGCATCGGTTGTATTTTCCTGTCAAATAAAGGTTAAGAGGTATTTAATCTAAACCTGATGCCGCCGAGACGAACGAGCCAGTCCCGTTACTTTTATCACGCGAAGCCCTCTTTATAGGTTATTTGGAAAAAAAAAATCTCTTTTATTACTCGTGTATATACATACACATATAATTAAAATTTCGAGAATCAAAAATACATTCTATTATCATAAATAAACGAGTTCTAGAAAAAAGCCACGCAAGGGAAAAAACGGACGCAAACGGCGGGGGAAAAGAAGAAGAAGAAGAAGGAAAAAGGGCGAGCCCTTGCAAAAAGAGAACCTTCCTCTCTCTCTCTCTCTCTCTCTCTCTCTCTCTATCTCTAACTCTCACGTTAGGGGTGCGCTCTACGCACTCCCCTCCTCGACGACGACGAAGAAAAAAGGGAGCCCCACCCAATCCGCGCAAGTCTATAACAACGCCCTTCCCTTCCTCACGCGCCCGCCACGCTGCACCTTCCCCGTACAAGTCCCCGTCTCCTCCGATCGAATCTCTCTCTCTCCCCCTCGAACGGGCCGATCGATCGCGAAGGATCAGCTCGACGATCGATCCTCGCCGGTGCGGTCCGGTTCGGTTCGGCCCGGCCCGCAGCTCCCGATCGGATCCCCCCCCCGCCCGCCCGCCCGCCCGCGCTCGGATTTCTAGGGTTCCGGGGCGATTCCTACATGCGATCCCCCGCGAGGTGGTGGTGGTGGTAGTAGGAGGCCCCCCGATTTCGTGTCGCGATGTACAGCAACTTCAAGGAGCAGGCGATCGAGTACGTGAAGCAGGCGGTCCACGAGGACAATGCCGGGAACTACGCCAGGGCCTTCCCGCTCTACATGAACGCCCTCGAGTACTTCAAGACCCACCTCAAGTACGAGAAGAACCCCAAGATCAGGGGAGGCCATCACCCAGAAGTTCACCGAGTACCTCCGCCGCGCCGAGGAGATCCGCGCCGTGCTCGACGAGGGCGGCCCCGGCCCTGCCTCCAACGGGGACGCCGCCGTCGCCACCCGCCCCAAGACGAAGCCCAAGGACGGGAGCGGCGGGGACGGGGACGACGCGGAGAAGGAGAAGCTGAGGGCCGGGCTGAACTCGGCCATCATACGGGAGAAGCCCAACGTGAAGTGGAACGACGTGGCGGGGCTCGAGAGCGCCAAGCAGGCCTTGCAGGAGGCGGTTATATTGCCGGTTAAGTTCCCTCAATTCTTCACTGGTGGGTTGATGCTCTATTTTCTCGAAGTAATTTGGTGATTTATTTTGATGTCTGTTATCTTGTGAATGGGTGTTCGTCGAATTTGGCAGCGATACGTCGGTTTCTGGTGTGAAAGATGAGCCGCTCTCCGTGTGGTGACGATGATGAATGGGTTCTGTGGTCGTTATGCGTGATTATTGGGACCGAGATAACTGACCGTAGCCGCTATTCTTCATGTCAAAGGAAATTTGGGTTTCACCATAAAGTAAAGAGCTTTATGGTCCCTTAGGCTCTGTTAATATGGTAGCAAAGGCCAAAGGGTACCTTTTTCCCGACAATTGTATGTTAGTGCTATGATTTATATTGGTCGGGCAAGAGTGGTTTGGTAACCGTGAGCAAGATGCCGCTGATGGTAAAGTTTATGAATGATGTATAAAGTACATATCCGTGTTTGATGATGTGGAAGAAAGTTATATGTTTAGGATCATGTTTGTAGGGGGTTACATGCTCAAGACTTGATTAATTGCTTGCTGGCTGGTTTAGTAGGACGGGGGACAATCAGCTGGTGAGCATGTGTGCCTACCCTCATCTGCATGTGGGTTTCCATGTCTCTCTTAGATGGCACACGTGTAGGGGTGTAAGTGAGTTAAGCTACTTGTGAGCTACTCGGGATGGACTTGCAATCTACTTGTATACGACTCGACAAGAGCAAGGGCTCGAGCTCATTGAAACTATACTCGATTACTTGCCAGCCTGAGAGTTTTAAGAATTGAAAAGAATGCTTTGACATTTTGACATGATTAGCTGGATTCTGTTCTTTAATCTGTGTAATTTGAAAGCATTATTGTTAATTTGAAACATCTGAAGCATATCCTATTTTACGTAAGATATTGGTGAGCTCAATATCAACGCTCAGATTCGAGTTGAGCTTTGACCCTTGCATCAAGCTTAGACGAGTTGAGCTTGAGTGTGTCAAGAATTTTTTATAACTCGATCCAGCTTGAGTCGAGTTTCGAGCATCAAGTTGAGTTGAGCTCGAGCCTTGCATTGTAACTGCTCGACTTGACTCAATTACACCTAGACATGTGCACTCATGGGGTTTGCTTGAGAGAGGTAAGCGAGAAGACTTTTCACTACAGAGAATACTTTTCAAATCGAATTTTCTTCCATCTGACAGAGTCTGACCAGTAGTTCATCTATGATGTGGAGAAGCCCTGTTCTGACTCATTGATGACACCTTTAATCTCTAGTTATCTTCAAGTCAACTGAGTGATGAGTTGAATATAGCAACGATATCATGTGAAGAATAGATCCATACACAATGTCTGTCGTGATTCATCCGTGAGCATTACTATTCCTCTCCATTATGAGCAGTGGCCACCGAATTCTGCATTCGATGTTCTTTAATTGAAGCTTTGCGATAATGGTTTAAGGGGAATAATGCTTGTCTGAATGGTTTTTCATGTGCAAAATAATGTGTACTTTTAGGAGACCTGCTTGGTCTATCCTGCATATAAACCAAGGGGTGGTTTTTATAAAATTAGTTTGCATATGATTCATTACCATGTGTTGACCACATGTTCTGTTCTGTGATACCTATATGTCAGGCAAGCGTCGTCCATGGAGGGCGTTTCTTTTGTATGGTCCACCTGGAACAGGAAAGTCATATTTGGCGAAAGCTGTTGCGACCGAAGCAGACTCTACATTTTTCAGGTGATCTATATTCACCAAGCATTTGTCAAGTGCACTCTTGGTTGACGGAAATCTAGATCCTTTCGAAATGTTGCAATTGCCTCATGGATTGAAAATTTTGAACTTTATAACTGTGATTTTGATGCATGTCTTTTGTGATTTTTCAAATCATTTTCCAGTGATTCTCTCAACTTCAAGCTCTCTGTTTTTACCTGCTTGCTAATCTCTTTAATTTCCTAAAGTAGTATTATATTTTTAAAATTTTTCTATTAAGGACCCTTGGCAGGCTACAGGCCATGACAAGTTGAGCTTCCCCTTCTTTAATTTACTGATGGTGAATAAACGACAGATACTTTAGTTAAATATAGCGATTTGGTTTTGGAGCATACCTTTTAAATGCACTTCCGTTGTACTTTACTTTTTCCCTGCTTTGCTGTCGTTCTTCTAGATACTTATGTTGTCTTCTATTATGAACAGTGTGTCTTCCTCGGACCTTGTATCAAAGTGGATGGGTGAAAGTGAGAAATTAGTTTCCAGTCTTTTCCAAATGGCTCGTGAAAGTGCTCCATCCATTATCTTCATTGATGAGATTGATTCTTTATGTGGTCAACGTGGGGAAGGCAATGAGAGTGAAGCTTCTAGACGTATCAAAACCGAACTTCTCGTCCAAATGCAGGTAACAATAATTTGGCTGAAAGTGTAACACTCTTTCTTAATGTTTATTGAAATCCTAAAGTGTCCTTGTTGTCTTGCCTCATTATGTTGGATTTTTGGGTATTTTTGAATGCTTCCTCACTTTTTTAGATTGATGTGTGGATGTACCTTTTGTCTCAGATAGGTGGAATATTCAATTGGAGAGAATAGAAAATGGAAGCTATCTTTTGAATATTTAATGAAAAGTATTCACTTCTTCTTGCTTTCATAGATGAACTAGTTTAGAAGCCTGTGAAGCATCTGGAACTTTGGACATTTATGGAAATCAATTCATGGAGATTGAGTTAGTCAATGATGAACTTCAAGATATCTTTAGGAAGTCTCTTTTAATCATTTGCATTCAGTTCTACTTTGCCTTCTTCTATGTTATACAGTGATACTGATACAAAAGAAAAATGTTTACAGTGATGAGAAGGTCTATCTAGGTAGGTAAGCCCTGGCCACATGAAATACCCCACTAGCATTTTAGACTAGGTAAAAAAGCGACTTCCTTCTTCTACATCAAATCAACAGGTGATTGAAAGAGAACTAAAGTTATCTTTTATTTGGCCAATTCTTAAATGATTGAGTTTAAAAAAGCTCAAAGGAGGAATAACATGGGATAGGGAATAGAAAAGAGAACCAACTAAAGAGTCAAATAGGAATGGGGGAACTGTGCAAAGGGGTAAACATAGGGGGACATGCTGCTCAGAGAAGAGTGGTTTTTTTCACGTATTAAGTCTTAAATCTTTTTGGAGCTCCAAAATGATTGTAGGTATCGGATTATATGCCCCCTAGAAAAAAATGATGATACTATGGCTATGGGATATTGTTAACCGTAGTTGCTCAAATTTGACGGTGTTGTCTACTCTTTGTTGTCATCATGTATTTTACTTTCCAGATTTCTTCGAGGTTTAGTTGCCTATAGAATTTGATTAGTAGTGTATTTCTATCCTCTAAAGAATAGAATGCTGTCTACTATTCTAATTCATTGTGAATCCACGTGAACTGGTCATGCACTATTACATATGAACTGATTATTGCTATATTTAAATGGAGCGCTGCAATCTCTTTTCAATTTAGGTATGTCAGAACATAATCTTATGCTGCTCCAGTGAGGCTGCACCGCGGATATGTACAAATGTCTTTGTTATGTGCCCCGATGTTTGTATTATAGACATGGGATTAGCCAACAAGGCTCTGAGATTAGTCTTACGTCTCTTGATGCTGTGATTAAGCTATCATCAATTAAATCTAATGCAAATGACCAAAGTAGAATGTACAGTTTGCGAGCGTTGCTTCTTAATATGCAGTTGTGTTATCTACAGTCGATTAAGGATCCAGACCACTCTGGCTTGGAATCGGTCATTTTGTTGGATCTGTAGGTGATTAACCTACTATTTAATTTCAATTATGTTTTGTCAGAATCTGGGCTGTAACACTTTCTGTGCCTTAATATCTTTAAATATTATCTGTGCCTGTTTATTTCGCCTAATTTGTTAATGGGTAATTGTGAGTCTCTATCGGTACTATTAGTGAAGATTCCATTATATCTTTCTCGTGTTTTTTATTTGTGTCTCTTGGAATGATAAATGGCTCTAGAAACAATCAAATTACATGGTAACGCAGGTAAGAACAGCAAGTGTTAATATTTAGATTGAATATGACTGAGCAAGTCATTTGTTTTCTTTATGGTTATTTTTCTTATTTCAGCAGAGGATTTTTTCGCCAGAGATATGACCGTAATTATATGGATTGATTTTCTTACGGTTCAGGGTGTAGGACATAATGATGAGAAAGTTCTTGTTCTTGCAGCAACAAATACTCCATATGCTCTCGATCAGGTCAAAAGCTTTCTTTATAGCTCTTTTCATTAATTGGAATATTTGACAGCTATGGCTCATGGATTTTAACCTTTAGGCCATTCGTCGGCGTTTTGACAAGCGCATATACATTCCTCTTCCTGATACAAAGGCTCGACAACACATGTTTAAGGTACTGAAACTAGAAGAAACTGATAAGATCATAGTCAGAGATCATTTGGGCTGTAACATGATTATATATTTCATTGGCCCTTCATGTTGCCAGAAGCCTAATCCTTTTTCTATGGTTTGAAATATGGATAGGTTCATTTAGGGGATACTCCCCACAATTTATCTGAAAGTGATTTCGAAAGCTTAGCTCGCAGGACAGAGGGGTTTTCTGGTTCGGATATAGCTGTTTGTGTGAGTACAAGATGTCTATTTGATCTTTTCTGTTGCTGCCATGTTTTTCATTTCAGCAGTCATATTGTGCAGCATGCCTTAATTATGCTCCCATGTGCTGTAATCTATATGACAGGTTAAGGATGTCCTTTTCGAACCGGTGCGCAAGACCCAGGATGCCATGTATTTCATAAAGACTTCCAATGGCATGTGGATGCCATGTGGACCAAGCAACCTGGTGCTGTCCAAATCACCATGCAGGAGCTGGCAGCACAAGGACAAGGGTCACAGGTATAGAGAAATTCTGTGTTACGTCTAGTGTCAAAGTTGGCACTTGCATCTTGATCCTGATCCTGCTTTTGTGTTGGTTTTTTTTTTTGTTCTGTAAAATCTCTGTTAATTTGTTCTTCTCGGGGGAAGAGGTTCTTGATGAGTTCAGTAACTGGGGAGTCTTATTCACTATCACCTACTATTTGGTTGGCCTATTTTTGATTCATATGATACAACCATTAGTTCAAAGGGGAACATTGCCAATGAATGTCCACTTATCATCGAAAACGCTTTTAACGTCAAGCTTTCCCTGCCAAATGCAAGCACAGCTGTTGAAATCTTAAGTCATAATCGTAAATCTGGAGATACTTTTGCCCATTTTGACTTGTAAATGGGCAAATAGGAGTGGAAGCCAATAGTCTTTTGAAAGTTAGCTGTAAGAATTGTCTGGATAAAATTGTCTCCCATGGTTATCGTGTGTCTAACCACTTGATGGAGGAAATTAAAAGTCAAGGGGATAAATTTGTTTTCATTTTCTTCTTCACAGTTTTTCTGAAAAAAGGTGAAAAAACAAAACAAGGGTCTTTGGAAAGATTTTCTCTTTTTCTGATTTTCAGTTAATTTTTCCGGAAAAAGAGGGATAAATAAGATGATGAATTTTCTTCTTAACCCATCTTTCATTTTTTTCACGGTTCATTGTCATTTACAAACTAGCTATATGTTTCCTTAGTTGGCAACTCGGTAATGCTTTTGTGGCCTTAAATATACTAAAATAACTCGTGTGGATTTATAACAAGATTAAGTTAGTTGTACAATCACACTATTATCTTATTTTAGTATTTGCTATATGCTAAAAGTTTGTTGATATAATTTCATACAGATCCTTCCGCCCCCAATTTCGAAGACAGATTTTGACAAAGTGCTTGCAAGACAGAGACCGACAGTGAGCAAATCTGATCTAGAAGTTCATGAGAGATTCACAAAGGAGTTTGGTGAGGAAGGTTGATAGGTTCCTATTCATACTAGATGTGAGCCTGATCGCCTATTTGTATTTTAAGTTTGTTTATTGCTGCTGACACGATGAATTATATCCCTAGCTTCTTTTGGTTGGGAAGATGATATCCCTTTTGAGCATAAAATATCTGGGGATGGACACTCTTCTTAATTTGCTTGTTGCAACCTGTATAAAAAATTGTTTTGAAGTGCTCGGAATATCAAGCATGACGTGTCAATATATTTGTTTTCTCCGGTATGCTGGTTACTTTGTTAGTCGGTTTTACCCAATCAAACTAAAAGAATGTCCTGTCCCGTTGAGTGGCTTTCAGGGACCAATTGATTGGGTATAAAATGGTCAGTGATTTGGTCCCGTAGTTATTTTTTTTAGCCATTGGAAATAGAGGCGATGCTGCCTGTTTTGGTGGGTGCAATTTGTTAGGGGCATATAACATTTGATATCCATCACATCGGCTTTTTGAGGATAAGGCATCCCTGGAAAGGTATGTATGGTTGCTCCATAGCAGTGGACTAGCTTTGCGTAAAATAATGTATCCTTTGGTTGAGGTATTAGCCTTTACAAGGCAAATCATATGACCTTGTTTACATATCTGGTTGGTGCAAAATGGCAAGTGCTCTCGAAATTCTTGTTGTGCAGTTGAGAAATGCTAATTGTTCAATGAGAATTTCTGTGAGTGATATGTTCAGGTAGGCCGTAGAACAACTAAACCACGTGCTCCTCTTGGATTGCTTTTGGTCTACTTCAAGCTCGGTCTCACCTCTGTTTCTTTTTAAGAACTTGTGCAGACTTGCCAAGTAAATCTGGCAGATGCCTAGAACTAGTGCTTCAATGCAGGACAGTATTAGGAATCCCTGATGTTTTTTATGCGCTCTCTTTGTTCCTACGGCAGTATTTTTTTAGCTAATGCAGGTAATATTTTTAGCTATGGGCCTTGTCACGTTGGCCAGTCATTTTTCTTGTTTTGTCCACATGGAAGATTTGAAAGACATCAGGATAATGTTCACTGACTTCTGAGTTGTCCCATGCCATCAAATATCTTTTTTGGGCCAACGTCCCATCAATTGTTAGAATCAATCAAGAGAAAATAAGTTAGACTTTGAGAATGATGTGATGCTCTTGTAAGTAGATTCAATTCTATTTAGTATTTACCTGAAATTGAGACATCGGTCATGTTAAGCTTACTCTCTTCATTGAAATTTCCAATTGTATAACAATGAGATTAAGATTCATGGTCTGAGGCCACGATGATGTTAGCTGTCCATTGGACAAAGCCCCATATAAGCCAAGGTTATGTGGAAGGCTAAATGCAGATGTTTTTTTCAGCAAAATAATGCAGAGTTGCAAGAACGAAGAAGCTACAATCGCTATGTTCGTCGGCTAGAAATTTCTTGTGCAAAGACTTAATAGTCGGGGATGTTTAAGTCTCTTTTCTGGATAGCATGTGTTATTCTTATTATGCACAGGAGGGTAAATGTGAGTTTACTATGGTTCCAGAACGGCAATTCTAAGAATACAGCAAGAAAGGATCTATGGAAGCGATTTAAATAGGGAACAAAAACATCCACTGATGAATGAATGTCGTTGCATGTCGTATAGGTTTTTCATTGATTTATTTTTCCTAAGTGATCCAAACTTTGGAAAATGAAGAAAATGTTTTTCTGAAAAAAACTTTCTGCGAAACAAATGGAGCTTAATTAAATATTTCAAATTCTAAAATTCCAATGACGTATATATAATCGAGATGTACACAATCGTGGCTTTTGGGAAAAGGTGAGCCAAGGATCATCGAATATCATACTAATGTGACTAGAAAGAATTCTATTGCATTTTCAAGAGAAAAAAAATATAATTTTACCTCTGCCGTCGAGTCTAGGGAATGTACTTATGCGGATTTAAACATATATCCGCCATATTTTCACTTGAACAATTTGATTGATTTGTTCGCCATGTTCTGCTTTTGTTTAAAGTCTCTTTCCCCTCAACACGCTCTTGCATTTAACCTATAAAGAGGAAAAAAGAATACCACTGAAATGAGTTCATATGAACAGAGGAAACCCATAGATAGAGAATTACATAATATGTCATGCTCGTTTTTGGCTCATTTGAACCGATCTACAAAGGAAAGAACCTATCAAACCTCAACTTTTTTCTAATGCATAAACTTGACAGGATCTCTACATTTCTTTCTTGGACAAATGTAGCTTCAGTTTCTATCCCCCTTGAGGATTCGAATATGTCCTCCGGCTTTGACACCTTCAACCCAGTTGTAGACAATGCACCCAACACTACAGTCCAAACTAATGGGGAGCATGGTTCCAAAGCACTAAAGATGAACCGGCAAAAGAAATTCCTTCAAGAATCTGATGAACACTTTTTTATCACACAGAAATCTATATTTTGCACATCAGTCCACATGGTAAGATGTCAAGGAAAGTCGATGTCTAGCCGGCGTTGCTTATTATTATACACATTTCAGGTAGCTTCTCGAGCTATAAGAACCAGCATGTCATTTGCACCGGTGAGCATCCTCCGATTTCACACTTTTTCAATCCATTGTATTGTAGCTTTACCTGCTTATCATGAGACTTGCTACATTTATCTCTCTCCTCTTCTTAGTCGGACTAGCTTTGGTGCACTCAGCCACCACAAATGCCAAGGTATACATTTCGTTTTTTTTGAGAGAGAGAGAGAGAGAGAGAGAGAGAGAGAGAGAGAGAGAGAGATTTGTCTTGTACATCTAAATTCATAGTTATGAAAGATTATGTGTCGGGTTGAATAATCAAACCGTGCTGTTCGTATTGTCCACTAAGTGCATCAGTAATTTTTTTTTTTGAGGGGGTGCAAAAATTAAAGTTTTCATTTATCACAACACTACTCTGCCTTTCGACTTTAGACATTAACCGCCAAGAATGACAACCTCACTTCAGTCACTCGTTAAACCGCTTCAATGATGAACTATGATTCTCCTAACCTGGTCTAGTGACTTATTTCATTGTTTTCTTTGTGCTCGGCTCGTATGGGTGAAGGTGGGATAAAGTTTAGAATTGTCCTCTTCATCAAACTTAGCAAAGCTCATCATGTTCTTCCTGTCTTTTCTCATTGTTTTTAAACTTTGCAGCATTACATAGTTTACATGGGGAGGCACTCCTATCCTGATCCAGAATCTGTGATCACAGCCAACCACAAGTTACTTGCATCAGTGTCGGCAAGGTATGTAGATGGATACACACTACGCACTTCGGATAGTCTTGATCATAAACATTTAACCTGTGAAAGTTAGTTAAATTCTCACAAGTTATATTTGTGCAAGAATTCTCTTTCTATATGGTTGTCAATTGCGGCATTTATCCTATTCCTTGTTCTGCTATATATGTCAGTCTTGATGAAGCACGGGAGGTGGCAATTCACCACTACAGCAAAAGCTTTAGAGGCTTCTCAGCCATGCTTACAGCAGAACAAACCCAACAACTTTCCGGTAATAAAATGCATGTCCAACTATCCATATGCACCTGTTCAAGTTCACATATTTTGGTTTCTACCTCAAATTGATAACAATTGCATGGTTCGGGCACATTATATAAATTGTCAAAAGTAAGCTAACTGTTGTTCATTAGGAGTAGTTGGGCTTAATATTTCTTTTTGAGTTGTGTTACAGAGATGGATTCTGTCATCTCTGTGTTTAAGAGCCAGATGAACAAAGTCCACACAACACATTCATGGGATTTTCTAGGGGTAAACTCGCTTTACCAGTATAATCAACAGGAAACAGAAGCTAGTTCTGATGTTGTCGTTGGTGTCATTGACTCTGGTAATGCTCTAAAGCTTTAGCCTTTTCCTCTAGTTTGTTGTCAGTGTGAAAACAGACGTTCAGTTGATACTCTTTGCAGGGATTTGGCCTGAATCAGAGAGCTTTAGGGATAAAGGCTTAGGTCTTGTTCCTGAAAAGTTCAAGGGACAATGCATCCTTGGAGAAAATTTCACATTGTCCGACTGCAACAGGTACTATTATCAACTAAGACATGCTATGACAAAAAAAGAAGTAATCAAACAGTTGGTCCGTTGTATAACTTAAGAGTTCCATCCAAGGAGCTTCTTCATTAACATAATTGCAATGGAATTTGCAGAAAGATCGTAGGTGCCCGGTTCTACTTCAAAGGGTTTGAAGCAGAAAATGGCCCTCTAGAATCTTTCAACTTACCCTTCTTCAGGTCAGCCCGAGATGCCGATGGCCACGGGAGCCACACCGCATCGACGATTGCGGGATCTGTGGTTCCAAATGCCAGCTTATTCGGGATAGCCCAAGGCACTGCTCGGGGAGGGGCCCCAGGTGCAAGACTAGCCATTTACAAGGCCTGTTGGTTCGGTCAATGCAACGATGCAGATATCCTTGCCGCAATGGATGATGCGATAGACGACGGTGTTGACATGCTATCTCTCTCACTGGGTCCGACCCCTCCCCAACCAATCTATTTCGAGAATTCCATCTCGATAGGAGCATTCCATGCATTTATGAGAGGGATTGTCATCTTGGCATCTGCCGGAAACGCATTTTTCCCAGGGACTGCTGTTAATGTGGCTCCTTGGATACTTACTGTAGCCGCTAGTTCCATTGATAGACAATTTAGTTCAAATATATATCTCGGAAACTCAAAAGTTTTGAAGGTAATGGAGTGAGAGCTGTATGAAATAACTACAGATTGTAGATGGATATGAGAGAACCATTGCGGCAAAGATGCATATTGTACTAAAGGAGTTTCTTCTAACAGGGCTATTCTTTGAATCCTCTCAAGATGGAAGCTTCGTATGGGCTAATAGCCGGGAGTGAAGCAGCTGCTAAAGGAGTTCCAGCCAAAAATGCCAGGTTAATCTTTGTATTTAACCTACGGCATCTTATTTCCATTTCCTTGGCAAAGAAATGAAGCATTCCAATTTCCATCCACATGATGGTCTTGGATCATCTGGGTCGGTGTCTCGGTTCAATGAAGGACCATTTGCTACAATCATGAAACTATCCTGGTGACGCAACAATCCTGGTTTACAGCTTCTGCAAGATCAACACTTTGGATCCTACCTTAGTGAAGGGAAGGATTGTCCTGTGCATGGTTGAGGTGTTGCTTCGTGATGATCGTAGAGAGAAGGCCTTTTCTGTGAGAGATGCCGGCGGTGTGGGAATCATCCTTGTTGACCCAGTTGGACAAGATGTTGGTTTTCAATTTGCAATCCCTGGTGCTGTAATTGGTCAGGCAGAAGCCAAAGAGCTTCAATCCTACATGGCAATAGAAAAGTAAGGCACAAGAAGCAGATCTAACTATTCACATTAGGAAGAAATTCATACAAGAGTGAGAGTAGCTAATGCCTGGATTGAACTGAAATAACAGGTATCCAACAGCTAACATTGCACCAGCAGTGACTGCCTTCAACACAGAGCCAGCACCAGCAATGACGATGTTTTCTTCCATGGGACCAAACGTCATAACTCCTGATATTATCAAAGTATATTCCATTTACACTTAATTCATGTCTTTGGAAAATCATTGATTACAGAGATGATTTGTAGCTTTCAATGCTTCCTCAAGTTTGTTGAATATTAAATGCAGCCGGATATTACAGCACCTGGTGCAAAGATTTTGGCTGCCTGGTCTCCATTGGCGACTGAAAGCATGTCGGGTCGCCCTGTCAACTACAATATACTATCAGGGACCTCTATGTCTTGCCCCCATACGGCCGCGGTTGCTGCGATTCTGAAATCTTACTATCCTTCTTGGAGTCCAGCTGCTATCAAGTCTGCCATTATGACCACAGGTTAGTATTCTTCCCTGAAAAATTCTATTAGATACTTCAATGTGTTCTCACAAAATTTTTCTTTGCTAAACCTCTTCTTACTTCAATAAACATTATGCAATTTCAGCTACTGTCATGGACAATAGCCGAAACCCAATCAGACGGCATCCAAAGGGCACACAGGCGTTGCCTTTTGACTACGGATCCGGACACATAAACCCCATCGCCGCATTGAACCCAGGACTTATCTACGATTTCAATTCCAACGACGTTATAAATTTCCTATGCAGCATTGGGGCAAGCCCTGCACAACTCAAGAACCTAACAGGAGATCTAATTTCCTGCAAGAACCCACTGACATCGTCCTATGACTTCAATTACCCTTCAATTGGGGTATCCAACATGAAAGGGAGAACATCTGTTCACCGGACCGTCACTTATCATGGACAAGGCCCAACAGTTTATACTGCGGTCATAAACTATCCGCAGGGAGTTAGAGTTGCGGTTTATCCTGCTCAGCTCAGGTTTACTCAGGCAGGGCAAAAAATGTCCTTCAGGATTGATTTCAGTCCTTATAAAAGCAGTAATGGGAGCTTTGTGTTCGGATCACTGACATGGAGCAACGGTATTCACATTGTGAGGAGTCCTATTGGTCTTAATGTGATTTCTATGTAGAATTATCACTCCTTTGTATTGTAATCAAGTATCAACTAGCTATCTGATTTAAAATCCACGTTGGTACTGTATCTGATATTGCTCAAAATGCTAAACTCATAATTATGAGTTTTTCACTTACGACCCTGTCAATTTCTAAGAAAGATGATTGATTAAGTCCGTAGTTTACCAATTATTGTGTTTTCCCATATGAAGAAAATCACACAGCAATTTTATAATTGTCAAACATAAAATTGTTATGTGTAAATGAAGCCTCACTACTTGTTTTGCCATCGCTCATTACGCACAGTTCTTTGAACGGATCAGCATATGAAGGAACTGATACACTACACTCGTTTTCCAATAGATAAACTTGACAACGTACAAACGGATGGCGCTAATTCCACACCTTTAATAGCTTAATTCACACCTTCTGAATTTAATCGACTACAATACCCATTTGAAAGACATCTATCTAAAAACTCCTCTCCCATTTCTTTTTTCTTTCTAATCAATTGAGTCTCCTCTCCTCCATCTTACACAAGATTGTTTTGAGACAAGCTGTTGTTCTTCTGTATTTACATGTTGCTTGTCGTCATCCATTAAAAGGCCAAACATGAAAATGGATCAACAAATAGCAGATGTCATTTGCTTTAAATAAATATTAAATTCTGGAACTCTAATAGAAAAGTATATATAATCGAGATATATCCAATCTTGGCTTTTGGGAAAATGTGAGGTGAGGATCATTGAATATCATACTAATGTGACAAGGAAGAATTTTATCCCTGCATCAAAGAAAAAATAAATAAATTTATCTCTACCTTCAGGTTTGGAGAATGTACTTATGCGGATTTAAACATCTATACACCTTATTTTCACTTAGTTTGATTTATTTCGTTTTTGCCATGTTCTCCTTTTTTTTAACTTCTCTTTTCCCCTCAACACACTCTCGAACCCATTGGAAGAATTTCAAGATCCGTACCCAAAAAGAGGGTCAAGAACGTCATTGAAATGAGTCCATATGAAAAGAGAAAGCCCATGGATGTAGAATTTCATCATCTGTTATGCACGATTTTGGCTCATTTGAACTGATCGACCAAGGAAAGAGCTGATCATACTTCACTTTTTTTCCCCTCTTGAGGATTCGGATATGTCATCCAGCTTTGAAACCTTCAATCCAGTTACTGGAAGATGAAACTGTCTTTCCAACTATTCCATGTAGACAATGCACCCTGCAGTACGATAAAAGTAATGAGGAGCATGGTTCTAAAGTACTCCTGATGAGCCGGCAAAAGAGATTCCTTAAAGACCCTGACGAACAAGTTTTAAACAAACACAATGACTATCTTTTGCACATCAGTCCACATGATAAGTTGTTAAGGAAAATCGACGTCAAGCCGGCTTTTATTATTTGTATATCCATTCCGTGCAGCTTTTTGGGCTGTAAGAAACAGCATGTCATTTGCAGTGGTGAGTATCATCCAATTTCCGCCTTTTCCAATCCATGGTATAGTAGCTTTCCATGAAACTTGCCACATTTATCTCTCTCCTCTTCTTAGTCAGACTTGCTTTGGCACACTCAACCACCTCCAGTGCCAAGGTAAGCATTTCGTTTTTGGGGAGAGAGAGAGAGAGAGAGAGAGAGAGAGAGAGAGAGAGAGAGAGATTAGTTTTGTACATCTAAGTTCATTATTACAAAGACTGTTGGGTTGAATAATCGAACCGTGCTGTTGGCAATGTCCACTACTTGAAAGAGTAAAAATATTTTTGGGTGTGCAAAAATTGGAGTTTTCATTTATCGCAACACTACTATTTCCTTTTGACTTTAGAAAATTGCCAAAGAATGACAACCCCACACTAGTTACTCATTAAACTGTATCAGTGATGAACTACGATTCTCATAACCTGGTCTAATGACTAATTTCATTGTTTTCTTTTCCCTTGTCAAGTATGGGCGAAGGTAGGATTAAACTAAGAACCGTGCTCTTAATCAAACTTATCAAAGCCCATCGTATTCTTTCTATCCTTTCTCATTGTCCTTTATAATTTGCAGCATTGCATAGTTTACATGGGGGAGCACTCCTATCCTGATTTAGATTCTGTGATCACAGCCAACCACGAGTTCCTTGCATCAGTGTCGCCAAGGTATGCAAATGGATACACACTCTGCTCTTTGGATAGTCTTGATCATAAACATTCAAACTATGAAAGCAAGTTTTCATAAGTTATATTTGTACAATAATGTCTTTACTATATGGTTGTCAATGCCACATCTATCCTATTCCTTGTTCTGCTATATATGTCAGTCTTGACGAAGCACAGGATGCGGATATTCACCACCACAGTAAAAGCTTTAGAGGCTTCTCAGCCATGCATACAGCAGAACAAGCCCAACAACTTTTCGGTAATAAAACGCATGTCCAATTATCCATATGCATATGTTCAAGCTCACATATTTGTTTTCTACCTCAAATTGATAACAATTGCACGGTTTGGGCACATTATATAAATTGTCAAAAGTAATCTGACCGATGCTTATTAGGTGTAGTTGGGCTTAATATTTATTTTAAACTTGTGTTTCAGAGATGGATTCCGTCATCTGTGTTTGAGAGCAAGATGAACAGATTCCGCACAACACATCTTTGCCATCTCTGTGTTTGAGGTCTTGCACACTGTATCTGCATTTGAACCTTTTTATGAAATATTATAAGTTGGCCAATTAATCAAACCGTGCGGTTTCCTTCAGAATTTAGGAATTGACCACTAAGATCGACAACCTTGTTTCAGTTAACTCCCTAAGTTGCATCGGTAATGCACTATGATCAATCTACTCTCATAACCGGGTCTAGTGAATGAATTCGTTGTTGTCTTGATTGAACTATGTCTCTACCAAATCCTTTCTGGATGAGAAAGAAAACTGTATTGTTATGAATTGATGCCCCCTTGGAGCAGACCATTGTGTGATAGCATGAAAATATATAATAATCTCAATGCATGTAGCAGAGAACAAGAGTTGCCGAAAAACACTAGTCGTTCAAGCATTAGAACATTTCAATTGTTCTCTGAATTTGTAGCATTGCATAGTTTACATGGGGAGCCACTCCCATCCTGATCCAGAATATGGGATCACAGGCAACCATGAGTTACTTGCATGTCGCTGGAAGGTTTGCGATCGATGCACACTTTGGAAAGTCATGATCTTAAAAGTTCAATCTATGAAATTAAGAAGTCAAATGTTTGTACGATAAATGTCATTACTACTAACACTTGTCCTACGGCTTCTCTATATCTGATCCCAGTCTTGATGAAGCGCTGGAGTTGGTGCTTCACCACTGCAGCAAAAGCTTTAGAGGCTTCTAAGCCATGCTTACAGCAGAACAAGCCAAAAAAATTTCTGGTAAGAAAATGCACGTCCAATATTTACTTGCATATATTCATGTTTCCATATTTTGGTTTCTACCCTCGAATTCTAATAATTGCACGACTTTGGCACGGAATAAAAGTGACCAGAAGTAAGCCAATTGAACGTCATTAGGTGTCACTGGAATGAATATTTCTTCTGAACTTGTGTTACAGAGATGGACTCTGACATTTCCGTGTTCCAGAGCAAAGTCAATGAAGTCCGCACAACTCATTCATGGGAGTTTCTCGGGGTAAGCTTCTTAACCAATAATACCAACAGGGAACAGATGCCAGATCTAACATTGTGGGTGCCGTTGACTCTGGTTATCCTGTAACCTTTGCCTTTGGCTTTTCATCATCGCAACAAATAGAAACTCATACATGACTCCTCTTTGCAAGAGGGGGGGGGGGGGTGGGGCGCACGATCAGAAAGCTTTAGCGACAAAGGCTTAGGCCTTGTGCCTAAATAGTTCGAGGGGCAATGCTTTCCTAGAGATAATTCCACATTGTCGAACTGCAAGATGTAGCAACTAAGATGTGTGATAACATGAAAAAGGAAGTCATCTAACATCATTAGTAAGGTGTGCACTGTGCCATGACAACAAAATAAGCAATCAAACAGTCATCCCGGTTTCTAAATTAACAGATTCTTCTCTTTGCTAGGCCTAAATTAAGAGATAGTTAAAGCCTGTAGGAGCTTCTTTATTAATGTCCTTGAATCTGAATTTCCATAAAAATCAAAGGTGAGAGATTTTACTCCAAGGGTTTTGAAGCAGAGGTTGGCCCTATAGAATTGCTGAATATCACTTTCTCCAGGTCGGCTCGAGAAAATGACGGGCAAGGAGCCACACTGCCTCGATAATAACAGGATCTGTTCTCTTCATATGCTGCAAAAAGTGAAAAAAAAACAATAAATTCTAGCCTTTCTGTTCATATGAGTTTATTTATGTGATCTCTGGGCTCATCTTATCTCCTGCCCTCCTCCAAGAATGGACTCTCGATTATCATCCACATGAATCAAATTTCTTATGCTTATTCATTTGTCTTTTCTTTCCTTTTTGCTTTTGTTTCTTTGACGTTAGATGTCGGAGATCTTGGGGACCTGACGAAGTTATCTTTTGTCCCTGAAAGCTGTTTCAATGGCTTACGTGAGGAACTTAGCACAAGTTTTAAGATTAGGGCTGAGAGATTGTGGCTTCATTTTGGCAGGTTTGCCAGTAAAATATTTGTTGCAGTGTCGGACAACTATCAGTTTAATACGACAGGAGAAGGAAAATGGAACACAGAGATTGACATTAGCCAGCTAAATATACTGTGATCTTCCCTAAACTCTGCAGGATGCTTATTCCGAGGACAAGAAGTCATTTAATTCATATAGCTCTTGCTCAGAACATATCCTTCTCCTTTTTCTTGGGAACCATGGTATGGTGAGGATCTTGATTATCTTGATTCGCAATCATGGTGACAAATCTCTATGGAGAAATTTCCTTCAATCAGGCTTTTGATTATTAAATCATTGCTGGACAAATTTCCCCGACAAAGAACAGAGGGTTAAAGTGGACCAGTATCCTACAAGATTGCTAACTCAAACCTAGGCATGCGCAGGTGAACTTCGAATGAACCGCAAAATGAAGTTGATATGAGAAGTAAAATGATCTGACTCCATGTTCACTGTCTGAATCTTTGGTCTCATCTGATGGGAGCTTCTTTGTCATAATCTTCTTTCCTTCTATTGGTTAGACATAGTGCAAATGAAAGGCTAGGCGATTGGAAAAGTTAGGCGAATGGCGTATGCTCCAAGGACAAAGGACCGTCAGCTAACGTCGACAGAGTGAAATAGTTAAATGTATTTGATGATTGAAGTGACCGGTCAATCACGATCGTCCCGTAATTTGAGTATATATGTTGATGATATAATTCATCTAGACCAAAAAAAAAAGAATAAACAAAATTATTTGGTGCAGGATGTCTCACACCCGCCCGTCTAGATTTGTCTACAGAATTCAATCTCCAATGTCAGAGAGGACAGGAGGCCCCCCCCCACCTAATAGGGCCCATTGGTATTTACTCATTATGGGGGGGAAGTGCAAAACATTGTCTTAGCCAACCACCTTATCAGATATAATCCTCGAACAATCAACTTGCTCAGCTTCAACTGCACAAAACACCTTTCCAATTGATTATTCATGAGTCACTAATTAGGACACACCCTGATTTTGTCCCAACCTTGCGATTTTGTACTAATCTAAGAGACTAAGACCAAACACACCTAATGCAGCTTCTTTAGGACTTCACTATGCTATTATATAATATGCCTTCTTCTTGGCCAAATCACCCGCAAAACACAGACAGACACGAGGGATATTGAAAAGAAATATGAAAGGAGTTTTGCTTTTCTCATCCTTTGCTGTACCAAGCTCACTTCTCATCACAAGAAATTGACTTTTCTTAGACTCTTCTCGGAGGTTTCACCAGAATAGAAACAAAGAACTGCTACTTGTCTAATCCAACAAGATCTATGAAGAGCACACGGCAGAGTTTAATCCACCATTATGATCTTGGTGAGAGCAGACATGACATAACTCCCATTCAAAAGGGTACAATCTAGATACACTGACGTGTGACGATTGAATTTTGGACTGTAATCACATGGGGTGCAACTGTCTTCCACCCAGAAGAACCTAATGGGGACTGCTCACCTATATCCACTTCTCAACGTAACACTGAGTTATTGCTTCCTCTTTCTGCTTTATTTTCTTCTCAAGGGAAATATGAAAGAGGGAAATCTGGAACTCTTCGCCCCTTCTGTTTTTTGCTGCCAATAAGCCCGGAACGAGTCATGTGGAAACCACATACGGGTCAAATATAAATGCAAGGCTTTACTGATAGCGGCAGAGTTCTTGATTTGGCAATGCCGTCTATGTTTTGGTCTGTGATGTTGCATTGACTCTTATAGAGCGCCTTAACTTCTTCCTTTATTTGTTTCAATAACTCCAAATGAAGCCCCCGGTAGAAGAAGCCGACCCCAGGTCATGATCTTTCCGGCCAAAATTAGCTAGGAATAACTGAATTGACTCTAGATAAAAAGATATAAAAACAAATTGGCATTAATAAAAAATTTAAAATTAAATTGACACAAATGTAATAAATTTAGGATTTACACATTTTTCCCAGAAAATTTTCCTCGTGGAAAACGCTGCTTCTTGTACAGCAGGGTACTCGCCTCAATCAGTGCCAACTGCCAACCAGCGTCGTGGCTGGTGTTATTGTGTTGAATCGGCCGAGAAGAAAAGGTCAACACCCGTGGTCCCCTTCCCCCAACAAGGACAGTGGCAGTTTCACAGCTCACTCAAAACATGAGTTTCCGAACCGAATATTGATGACTTCCAACCGTGAAGGAAAATGGCGGTAACTGCACTAAAGAGCACAAGCTGCCGTTTTGCCCGTCCAATTACTGGAGAGACTTCAGGCTCGACGTACGAGATATCCGAGTATTTCGCCCGTCCAATCTGCAAAACGGACCCACATGGATGCATGGAAATGGTCTCGCCCACGTCTGTCAAGTAAGACTCCAACCCGGGTTATGGGCGTGAACGTGACCACAAAGCTACTCTAGTTGATTGGAGACGCTGTGAGTTGTACATAGGATTTGTCGTGACCAAACGGGTGTTCGACTGCTTGGCCAACCCTTTACTTTGTTGCCGATGTATATGGATTCTATTTTGCAGGCTGTTTGTGTGGGATGCATGCCATGCACGTTGATTCCCGCAAGACTATTTTAGAATCCTGAAATTCGAAATATCAAAACATCTTTGTAAATTGAAGTTCACAGGATGTGTATGATACTGTAAAGATCGTAGGTATGCTGACATTCATTGTGCACGTTGAATATGTGCATCGGAAACAACTTATGACGTGGCAAATGTGCATGATAAAATCCGCTGCCATCCTGTATTTGGAGATGAATTAGATCTATAACGATGGGGGACATTCTCTCTAATCGAACCTAACAACAGTATCGAAAATATTCCCCATCCCACGTCACTCTACAATGATCTATAATGCCGAATGGTCACGTATTGGTGGGATCTACGTATCGACGTTCTTCACATGATTTCGACACATTCTTCGATTTTGGTTGGATCGATCTTGCTGGGGCATGGAGTGATGAGGCAAATATGTTCGACTTGATTTCTAAGGGACACCACCAACGGGCAACAACTTCGTACTTTCTTGCGTTAAACGCAGACATTGACGTCCCTCTAATTTGGCTCGATGAAGGTCCCTCCACTGATTGTCCTTTACGTATGCTGTTCAAAACAGACAAATGCTCTTTTCGAATGTTCGAACCTCTCGTAGGTTGGTGAAGAGTCACTTTCGATGAAACCCTAACCCTAGGATAACCCTTAATTGTGATTAATGGTGCATTTGTTTCGTGAAAAATAAATAATTTAAAAAATATATTTTTAAAAATAATCACTTGTATCTTTTACAAAAATGATTGAAAAGAAAGATAATTTTATTTTCACGAAAATATTTAGACATAAATTATTATCGATAATGAAGATATTTTTCATTGATTAATTGTTTAAAATGATACAATAGATCATTTTTAGGAAAATATTTTTTAGATTATCTGTTTTTGGGGAAACAAATGGAGCCTGAACCTATTTTTAATGCTATGAGTGTGTGACAAGCATTGGAGCATATAATAATTAACCAGTCAAGGAAGGGTTTATTGGATTCATCCCTAAATCGGGTTAAATACATTCCCGGCTCTTTTTCTATTACTGCTATATCATTAAATAAATTAGCTTACTTTGAAACATAATGAATGTAAAATCATCGATAAGTAATGGTGGCAAAATCCTCTGTTAAATTATGACTCGAGTTTGAACCATTTGTGTAATTCGATTTGATTCTCCAAGTTCAATCGCATTAAGGATTATTCAAGAAAAGAGCTTTTGTTTCGGAGAAAAGCAGAAAAATATTTTTGACACTACAGGACAAAAGATGGGCACACATATTCTACAATTTACATATATATATATTTTTTATGGGGTAAAAAATGTCTTTGTAGGTGGGAAGGATTTTATTTTATTTTTGATGGGTGTGGCTTGCAGAAGTCATACGAAAGAAAAGAGGAAATCCTCTGTGGGCCCCTCTCACATCCTGGTATAGCCACACAGTGAAGGATAAAATAAAATCAAAGGGTTTCCTTTGCCAGCACTAGCCGAACAGTAAAGAGTTTTTCTTTCTTTGAAGCCGCCGCACAGTGGACTCCAAGGGGGACGAGCGAGAATAAAGGGAGGAACGGCACAGTAACCTCTCCTTGATTGCGTGCGGAGGAGTCGAAGATTTTTTGCTGTGAGTTAAATCCAGTATTTTGGGCTTGGGCTTGAATATAAGTGTGGAAAACACTCGAGCATTTGAGTGATTTGTAACTCTGATTCTTCGATTATAGTAGATTATTTGTGGCTGGTTCCCCGTGGATGTAGGTACCAATATTCGGACTGAACCACGTAAATCTTTGGTATCCTTTGCCATTCCTTGTTTATTTCTCTGGTATTTTCGCATTGACTTAATTTGCAAGATCCTGTCGTTTCCGCGTTATATTTCCAATAATTGGTATCAAGAGCTTGAGGGTTGGATTTTCTGGATTGTGATTTGGGGCTTTTGTTTGTTTGATTATTATCTGGAAATTCTACTATTGCAATTATGTTTGGAGCAAAAGTTGAGATTGAGAAGTTTAACGGGAGAAACAACTTTGGGTTATGGAGCGTCAAGATACGTGTATTATTGATAACCCAAGGTTTGGCCAAAGCATTAGATAGCGAAGATGGGTTACCCATTATAATGAAAGCAGCTGATAAAGCAGAACTAATGGGGAAAGCAAAGAGTATAATCCTACTGAATTTATCGGATGAAGTGTTAATAGAGGTGGCTGAGGAGAAGGATACCGCAGCATTGTGGGCAAAATTATAGGCACTCTATGTAATGAAGGGTTTGAACAATCGCTTATACATGTTGAAGAGAATGTTTCAATTTCGATATACTGAAGATACGTCGATCAGATCCTACTTAGATGAATTTAATAAACTCATGATGAATTTGAAGAACGTCGATAAGATACTTTTTTTTTAGTGTAAAATGTAAGTAGTATATAATAGATGATGTATAGTAGCTTAGGGGTATACCCTAACATTACAACTAGTACTAATAATTCGAGAAAATAGAGGTAGGAAGTCTCCATAAAATAGCTAAAATAAAGTTAGCTTGTGAAGGTTTGATTTTTTGGTATAGCGAAGCTCTACCTCTTATATTTTTCCGCACCTTCGCTAAAATAATCTGAATGTCAGTTGGATTGTTTTGAAACCGTCTATGGTTGCGCTCCATCCAAGTGTAATATACAGTCACTAGGAAAGATACTTTGAGGAGTTTTGCTGCCAAATCTTTGCCTCTTGTTGCTCTAACCATCCATTGAAGCTCCTCGTTCCAACCCCATACATTACGCCTGATCCCATGTTACGCAAGAATATTGCGCCAGATACTACCTGTCCATTCGCATTGAAAGAAAAGGTGAGTCCTGTTCTCTATACTTGCCCTACATAAGGTACATTGGACATCGACTGAGGTCATCCACCGTGATATGATCTCTGCTGTCAGAAGCCTATCTCTACATACTAGCCAACCAATAAAATTGTGTTTGCTAACGCTGCTACTCCATATTAAGTTATACTACTCCACAGTCGAACTCTCATATCTAAGTTCATTCAAGACATCATGGCAGCAATATCTTGGATTAGACATGACTAGGGTTAGGACATGACGTAGTTTGAGGAGACATCGCCAACTCCAGGCCATACTACCCTTCATGTCCATTTGCAAAAATGGGGTTCCTCTGCATTTTGTACTATGGACCCAAGAGCTCCAAAGCGAAGAAGATGGCGCCTAATAACATTTTGTTCCATAAGTTCAAATCAGACAATCCTAACCCTCCTTCTTTTTTTGGGTGAGCATACTACACTCCATGCAACTTTGTGCGATCCACGGTTTGTTGAAGACCCAGCTCATAGGAAATGGCGAATCTTCTTCTCAATCTCATAGATAGTTTGCTTCAGAAGAAGAAACATTTGCATCCAGACGTGCAGATAGATATAAGGACCGATTTGGTTACTTGTAACCGACCCGCATAACTCATATGCTTCATTCCCCAACTCTCAATTTTCTTGAATATCTTATCAGTAAGGCTTTTGTAATCTGAGTGGGTGAGTCTTTTAGTAATAAGAGGAACACCCAAGTACTTGATAGGGAGAGTACCTACGGGAAAAGGCGTATGGTCTAATATAAGAAGCTTTTACTCCTCATTTAACCCAAAGAAAAATATTTGGCATCTATCAGGGTTAAACCACAGTCCAGTGAGAGTGGCGAATTCTTCAAGAGCTTCTATCAAGCATAGAACATAGTCTACATCTCCATGGGCAAATAAGAACAGTTCATCAGAGAAGCAAAGGCGTGTAATCCTTTGTGTTTTGCAGCGCCAATGGTATTTGAAGGAAGAGCCAGCAACTTTTGCTCTTACAATTCTATTGAAAATTTCCATAACTAGAGCAAATAAATATGGAGAAAGAGGATCACCTTGTCTCAGCCCATTAGTGCAACCGAAATACCCTATCTGTTCGCCATTAAAATTCATTGAAAATCTCGGGGTAGTAATGCACTCACTTATCAATTCAACCAGATGCTGGGGTGTATTTAGAGCTTTTAGGACCACGATGACTGCATCCCATTTGATCATATCATAAGCCTTCATGAGATCTATTTTTATGGCAACACGTTTACCTTTATCTCCCTTGTGACAGTTGTGAAGTAATTCTTGGCATAACAGAATATTTTCTGAGATTTGTTGTCCGGTGATGAAAGTGGTTTGGTTTAGATCAACAATCAAGGGGAGCATTCCGCTTATTTGTTCTGCAAGGAGTTTATATATGATCTTGTACAAGGTATTACAGCATGATATGGGTCTGAACTCCTTGAGAGTTGAGGGATTGGGAACCTTCGGGACAAGAGAGATCAGAGTGAAATTTATAGATTTCAATAATCTTTTGGACGAAAAAAAATCCAGTATAGCTTCCTCGATGTCGTGGCCAATGATAGGCCAAGCACTTTTGAAGAAACGACTGTTAAAACCATCTGGGCCCGGTGCTTTGAAATCATTGAAACCCTTTAGGACTCGAAGAATATCCTTTCTTTGAGGTGGTGTGAAAGCGATTAAAGAATTGATATCTTCATGAAAAAAAAGGGACATACCTCTTAAAAGGGATACAAGGTCCCCTGGAACTATCAAGAAGGGCTTGATGGTATGATAAGATTGTGTTCTTTAGAGCCCCCTCTTTAGAGATAACAGATCCATCCTCAAGTATGAGATGATTTATCCTGTTCTGAGCACTTCTTTGCATCATGGAAGCAAAGAAAACCTTGCTATTATTGTCACCCTCCTTTAGCCAAAAATTTCTGAATTTCTGTTTGAGCAAAATTTCTTCATGTTTACTTAAAGCCAGAAATTCCTCCAAATGTGTCTTTTCTTCCGCTTGAGAGATGGCATCGAATGGGTCAATCACCAGCTTTTGTTGAATTTGATACAAGCTTTCCTTAGCCTGGTTTACCTTAGCTTGTAAGTCACCAAACTAAGATCTATTCATGCTCTTGAGCTGTTGTTTTAGTTTTTTGAGCTTGTCACTACTGCAACCATGCATGATCCTTTAACTTCTTCTTTTTGCCAGCAGGAGGAAATCATAGGTAGATAGTTTGGACTTGAGGTCTAGAAATTGAAGAATCTGAAGGAATATCTCCTTCTCCTGCTAGTGGTGTCTAATTTCACCAAACAGGGTAAGTGGTCTGATACCCCTGGAAGTAGGAATTCAACTAAGTAGTGCTCATACTTGTTCTACCATTATGCGTTAACCAGTACTCTATCAATTCTACTTGCTCTAAGATTTGTCCCAAAGCTTTTATTAGTCCATGTGAAGACCGGGCCTAATGATGGAGGCTCGATTAATGCAAGCTCCTCAATCATGTTGTTTAGTTCCTCCATACCCATAGTCCAGCGAACCATGGAGCCAATCCTTTCGCTAATATTCCTTGTTTCATTAAAGTCCCCCATGAGCAACCATGGCACGTTTTCGGGATTTCTGTTCGAAAAGTTCAAAATGTTGGGCCGCATATTCCCTCGCTCCACTTTCATATTGCAACCATAGATGGCAGAAAGCAAAAGTGGGTCCATCCCAGGTTTATAAATTTGACAATGGATGACTTGAGCAGAAGCCTCCAACACTGTTAACCTAAGAATAGATGGCTTCCAAAGAATCCAAAGTCAACCTAAGCTGCTGTACATATAGTTATGAGTATAAGACCATTCTCTAAAACTACTGTTAACAACAAAATCAGCATTATCTTTCTTAATCTTATGCTCAATCAAAATGAGAATATGAGGGTCTAGAGACAAAGCAAAGTCTATAAGTTCCCTTCTTTTAGGGCTACAATTAAGGCCCCTCACATTCCAAGAGACTATATTCATAAATTAAGAGGTACCGTTACATCCCTCGAGCCCCCCAAATCATCCAAGGGGAGAATCGATAAGATACTTAATGATGAGGAACATGGCATGATGTTATTGGCTTCTTTACCGGAATCATGGGAGCACTTTACTGATTCACTATTCCAAGGGCGTACTACCATTACCTCGGAAGAGGTAAAGTCAGCATTGTTCTCTAAAGAGTGGCAGAGGAAGTTGCGAGATGACAGTCTAGCGTAGGATGTAGCGCGGGGACTAGTGATTCGAGGTAGAGAACAACATCGAGAGTCCAGTAGCCGTAGAGGTAAAAGCAGGTCAAAGTCATGCAATAGAAAGTCTAAGGGACGCGTGAAGTGCTTTGAGTGTCACGAGGAGGGGCACATCAGGAGAGATTGTCCGAAGCGGAGAAATAGAGGTGACAAGCAGAATGCCACAAGCAGTGTGGCAAACGTTGCTGAGGAGAGCACTAGTGATGCAGAGGCCGTCTTGTGTGCGACTACTGGTTCGTTAGGAGACGAATGGGTGGTAAATTCTGGGTATTCTTATCATATGATGCCTCATAGGAATTGGTTTACTACTTATCAGACTGTGGATGGTGATAGAGTTCTAATGGGGAATAATGCAACTTGCAATGTTGTGGGGATAGAGACAGTTCGGGTTCGAATGCACGATGGGGTAGTGCGCACACTGACGTGAGGCATGTACCAGAGCTCAAGAAGAACCTTATTTTTCTAGGGACACTCGATGATATTGGGTGTAAGTACATCGCTGAAGGTGGAGTGCTCAAGGTCTCTCGAGGTGCCATGATAGTGATGAATGGGAAGAAAGTGAGTTCCCTCTATCATCTATTGGGAGATATTGTGACTGGAGCTGTTGCAATTTTATCAGGTGAGTCAGATTCTGACTTGACTCAGTTATGGCATATACGTTTAGGATACATGAGTGAGGCAAGTATGATGATGCTGAGTGATAGGGGGTTGTTGAAGGGTCAGAAGATAGGAAAGCTGGACTTATGTGAGCACTACATCTTTGGGAAGCAACGTCGGATTAAGTTTACAACTGATGTTCATTCGACCAAGCGACCAGTTGAGTACATTCATTCATACGTCTGGGGCCCGTAAATGAGGTGCCCAATATATGTTGACATTTATTGACGACTACTCTAGAAAGGTATGGGTTTACTTTCTGAAGCACAAATCTAATGTGTTTGATCGGTTCGAGAAGTTTAAGGCATTGATTGAGAAGCTTAAGGCATTGATTGAGAAGCAGTCTGATAAACAGATCAAGTATCTGAGAACCGATAATGGCATGGAGTTCTGTGATAGAGATTTTACTGAGTTTTGCGAGAAAGAAGGGATTATGAGGCATCGCACAGTGCCTGGGACACCATAGCAGAATGGTGTTGCAGAACGGAAGAGCAGACTTTACTGGAGCGAGCTCGGAGCATGCTTTCACATGCAGGAATAGGCAAGGAATTTTGGGCCGAAACAGTGAACATAGCATGTTCCTTGGTTAATCGATCTCCATCATTTGCTATAGAGTGGAAGACTCCTGAGAAAGTATGGTGGGGAAATCTGTTGATTACTCTAGATTACGATTATTCAGATGTCCTGCGTACGCTCATGCAAGTGATTGTAAGCTTGAGCCGAGCGTGAAGAAGTGCATATTTTTGGATTATGCACATAGGGTGAAAGGCTATCGGCTTTGGTGCACTAATCCCAGATCACTTGGTTTTCTAATCAGCAGAGACATGATCTTCGACGAGATTGCAATGCTTCGAAGGAGGGATTTTGAGACACAACCAGCAGAGCAGACAGATCATGGTGTTAGCAATGAGGTGGAGATTCAGGTGGAGACTCCAGAGACCTTGAAGGTAATAGAAGTTGAGACTACAGATGAAGCCGCAGTTCCTGAAGTCGGTGATAATGAACAACCAGCAGAGCCACAGCACACTATAGTCGCGGGTAGACAGAAAAGGCAAATTAAACCACCAGTATGTTATGGTTATACAGATATTGCCTATGCATTGACTGTAGGTGATGAGGTGGAGACAGATGAGCCTTCGTCTTATTCTGAGGCGATGACTAGTTCTGAGTCGTCGCAATGAATAGGGGCTATGAGTGAAGAGATGGAATCACTTCATCGAAATCAGACATGGGAGCTGGTCAAAGTACCTAAAAGCCAGAAGATTGTTGGTAGCAAGTGGATCTTTAAACGGAAGGAGTGCATTCCCGGTGTCGAGGCAGCGAGATGTAAGGCGAGACTTGTGTCGAAGGGGTATACACAGCGGGAGGGCATTGATTATAACGAGGTGTTCTCTCCTATGGTAAGACATACTTCTATTCGTGTTTTGCTTGCCTTAATTGCTGCACAGGATCTCGAGCCGGAGCAGTTAGATGTGAAAACAGCGTTTCTTCACGGTGAATTGGAAGAGCGGATTTACATGAGACAACCAGAGGGATTTGCTATTCCGGGTAAAGAAGATCATGTTTGTTTATTGAAGAAATCTTTATATGGGTTGAAACAGTCTCTTAGGCAGTAGTATAAGCGTTTTAATTCTTTCATGGCTAGTCTGAACTATTTTAAAAGTCAGATAGATAGCTGTGTTTACTATAGGAGATTGGAGGATGTGTCTTTGATATGTTCGTTATTATATGTTGATGATATGTTGATAGCAGCTAAGAATATGTCTGATATTGTTGTGTTAAAGAGGCAATTGAGTGCTGAATTTGAGATGAAAGATTTAGGTCCTGCAAAGAAAATATTGCATATGGAGATTTTGAGTGACAAAACTGTAGGAATTTTACGTCTTTCTCAGAAGAAATATATTGAGAAGATTGTTGCACGATTTAATATGTTATCAGCGAAATCTGTAAGTACACCTTTAGCGACGCACCTTAAACTTTCAGATAAGTTATTACCGCAGACTGAGGAGGAGGAGGAGCATATGTTCCGTGTTCCTTATTCTAGTGCAGTGGGTAGTATTATGTATGTTATGTTATGCACTAGGCCTGATATTTCACAAGCAGTGAGCGTAGTTAGCCGTTACATGAAGCGACCTAGTAAAGCTTATTGGGAAGCTGTGAAGTGGATCCTCATATATTTAAAGGCGACAACAGACGTTGGAATTGTATACCGAAAGGACAATAATGGCAGTGAGACCACTGGTTATGTGAATTCGGATCACGCAGGTGACTTGGATGAACGCATGTCTTTAACAAGGTACGTATTTACATTAGCAGGTGGTACAGTTAGTTGGAAGGCATCCTTACAGGATCACGTTTCCTTGTCTTCAACTGAGACAAAGTATATGGCACTTACTTTTATATTAAAAGAGGCGATATGGCTAATAGGTTTACTCTCGGACTTTGAATTAGACCATAAAAGTGTTGATATACACTGTGATAACCAATGTGCGATATATCTGACATATAATTCGGTTTATCATGGGCGAACGAATCATATTAACATTAGGTACCACTTCATTTGAGATGTCTTAGCAAAATGTATGGTTGTTGTTAAAAAGATTGCGACATCAAAAAACCTAGCGGATATGATGACCAAGTCTGTTCCTTTGACGAAGCTCAAGCTCTGCTTGAGCACAATTGGCGTCTGTGGAGAGTGAGCGCCTGTCAAGGCGTTAGGAGAGTTAGCATAAATGACAAACACTATAATTTGATTACAAACATCGAGCCAAGGTGGAGAATTGTTAAATTATGACTCGAGTTTGAACCGTTTACGGGAATTTGATTTGATTGTATAAATATCCAAGTTTAATCGCATTAAGGAATATTCAAGAAAAGAGCTTCTGTTTCAAAGAAAAGCAAAAAAATTATTTTTTGCACTACAAGACAAAAGATGGGCACACATATTCTACAATATATATATTTTTATGGGGTAAAAAATGTCTTTGTAGGAGGGAAGGATTTTATTTTATTTTTGGTGGGTGTGGCTTGCAGAAGTCATACGAAAGAAAAGAGGAAATCCTCTGTGGGCCCCTCTCGCATCCTGGTATAGCCGCACGGTGAAGGATAACATAAAGTCAAAGGGTTTCCTTTGCCAGCAATAGTTGAACAGTTTAGAGTTTTTCTTTCTTTGAAGCCGCCGCACAGTGGACTGCGAGGGGGACGAGCGCGAATAAAGGGAGGAACGGCACAATAACCTCTCCTTGATCTCGTGCGGAGGAGTCGAAGATTTTTTTGGTGTGAGTTTAAATCTAGTATTTTGGGCTTGGGCTTAAATATAAGTGTGGAAAACACTCGAGTATTTGAGCGATTTGTAACTCTGATTCTTCGATTATATTGGATTATTTGTGGCTGGCTCTCTCCGTAGATGTAGGTACCGATATTCGAACTGAACCACGTAAATCTCTGGTATCCTTTATCGTTCCTCATTTATTTATCTGGTATTTTCGCATTGACTTAATTTGCAAGATCCTGTCGTTTCCGCGTTATATTTCCAACATCCTCGATGTATGCTTGCAAAAACTTTCGTATTGTTTAAATGATAACGATTTTAGTATCTCTAGTGTTGCAGAAATGGAACTATTACCATTTTGACTTTATAACTCAATGATAGTTGGTTGCGTGATATTTTTTTATAAAACTACTAAGTCTGAGTTTTATTAGGGTTTGGAACCAACTTTGCTTTCCAAAACCCTTATTGTTGGTCATCATAAAAAAAATTTCTGTCTATTATCTTTAGAGTTTCTTAGAGTCTGAGATTTTCTTTCATAATTCTTTCATCAGTCATATCTCTCAATACCTCTTCAAGATTTTACATATGTATTCACCAAACCTTTGTTAGAAAGTAACTAAATGACCAGTCGGTTGAAGCCTGAACGCCATGAACACACCTCCCTTCCCCAGCGAACACTCTGCGCAATCATGTCGTGTATGTGAGTGTAACATATGCTCGAACATCGATCGCGAGTATTATCTGAGAAAACAATTGGGGCTGTGATAGGTGTACCAGAGACTGGGATTTGCATGGTCTTTAGGTGAACAAATGAGCTCCTAACTAAGATGTAGGTTTGACAATAAATTAAGGGTCGCGAGCCACAAGGCAGGAGACAAGGTCAAATGGCATTCCAACCGAGGAATGATAGCGAAGGTCGTATTAATCACGATAAGCCGAAGGAGAAGCAGATTAATAAAAGTTAATTACCTGGCATTCAAAATTATATTAAGTTGTTGAGAGTTTTCGAGTGTGTGCACGTGGAAGCCAAATGAGCGCATGAATAAATAAACCCAAACGTATATGTGCACGCGGGGTAGGTTTTGGGAATCGCATAGGTGTAGATTTAGGTGAGTGGACTCACCAAAAATAAATAAACAAGCAAAGCAATATCTAGCGCATGTAAATAGTAAAAAGTGCATGGTGATTGCGGTAATCATCTAACGCCAGTTGATAAACGATTAGTCTCTCGTGAAACATGTGAAGTAAATTCATCATGTATGATAAAGTAATGATTGAAGTATAGGGATCAGTAAATAATGCGGATATGTGATGATTCGAATTTAAATCTCGAGCAAGAATTGTGCGTACACTTACCATTCGAGCCACCCGAAGTAAATATTTTCTTTGTTTTTGGGTGTTTATGACCGTAAGAAAGAGGAAAATAAAGCAAAACGAGGAAAGAAAAAAATCACCAACAAGTTGCGTGCACTCCACCGAGTCGAGGGCATATAAGATCTATGTTGCTGCATCAAAAATTGCAGAGGAGAATTTGGGGGCGCTTAATAAAGACTCTGTCCTTCTGAGTGCTTTCTTGCTCGTTCAAAGGGTAGTCCTCATCTCTCCGTTTGCTTCATTGCGCGCCGCGAGCACACATACTCTCTCTCTCTCTCTCTTCAAAATGGAGATGGGAAGCGTGATCCAGTTTCTGGAGAACAAGACCATTTTAGTCACTGGTGCAACTGGGTTTCTTGCCAAGAGTAATCTCTCTGTCTCTCTCTCCTCTCTCTCTCTCTCTCTCTCTCTCTGAGCTCAACTTGTCTCATACTTTTGTGTGTGTGTGACTGCAAGAGCAGTCTTTCTGGAGAAGATCTTGAGGGTTCAACCAAATGTGAAGAAGTTTTTTCTTCTGTTGAGAGCTTCAGATGCTAAAGCAGCTGCTCACCGTTTCCCAGAACGAGGTATGCACAATCAACTCACTTCTTTCTGCAAGAAAACACCCTCCGGCAGGACCAAAATTTTTCCAAAAATGACAAAAGTAATGATAAATAAATAATAAAGTTGCAGGTGTTTCCCCTTTTATGCACTATGGAAGAAACTCAAAAATGGTTGATGCTTTCGGCCTAAGCTCAGAAAAGAGCCATGTTTCATTTATTTGTTTCAGTGATGGACACTAGTAAATTATGCCCTAGAAAAGTAACTTTAGAGAATGATGAATGAGAAAAGGCGTTTACTAAGCAGTCCCTTTTCGGCAAATTTACTTGATACGGGTATTGTGAGCATTCTTGCCCTTTTTCTGCATGGAATGCAAATTTGGTGAGTGCCTTGTGCATGGCTTGATCCATCCCTTTCATCTGTTTTTATGGCTGCTTCTTGAAGGTCATCAGTAAGGACTTGTTCAGAGTGCTGAAGGAAAAATGCGGGTCGGATTTCAACGCGCTCGTCTCGGAAAAGGTGACCATCGTCCCCGGGGACATCACCTACGATGATCTGGGCGTCAAAGACACCAGTCTCAGGCAGCAGATGCTGGATCAGATCGACGCGATCGTCAATTTGGCCGCGACCACCAAGTTCGATGAGAGGTCGATCGTTGTTCTTATACTTAAATTGGCCACGACCACCAACTTAGGCATGTTGGTCCAATTTCATGTTTATTTAGGCCTTAAAGTTTACAATTGGTGCAGGTATGATGTCGCTCTGGGCATCAACGCGTTGGGGGCTAAGCATGTGATCAACTTTGCTAAGGAATGTGGCAAAGTAGAGATGCTGGTCCACGTGTCAACTGGTTAGCTATCAACCCCAACCATCCAAACCCCTACAGATATTTTAGGGTTTAATTATTAGATTAGATAAGACTTGTTTATTAAACATTAATTATGTTCTTTAATTTAATAACTTAGTCTCCCCCGACTTTCCAAAAGAACTTCTTGATATTTTGTAATAACTCCTTCAATTAATACTTACCTTCCTTCTGCTCATCTTATTTTTTACCCTTTTACTGACATCTTTATTGTCCTGCTTGGCTTTTATCACTTGATTGCCAATAGCCCGTGTCACTACCAACTATCTTATCAACTTTTACTAGGTTCCCTAATTAAAAATTTTAATAGAATTTTGCTAAAAAAAAATTGTACTCGAGGCCCCGGTTAAGTAATCAATTAAGAAAATATTGCAATTTCTTAATCTGAATTCTTGTTTTTGTATTTTTTCCGTTCATCCTTCATTTGCCGCGATCTTTCTTTTGCAAGCGTAGAGTTACGGTTTTAATCATATGTAAATTTTTTTTTTGTAATTACGTTGATCAGCCTATGTATGCGGAGAAAAGGGGGGTCTCATACAAGAGAAGCCATATCAGATGGGAGAGACCCTGAACGGCGTCGCCGGACTCGACATCGACGCTGAAAGGAAAGTGGTGGAAGAGAAGCTGAACGAACTCCGAGCGGACGGAGCCACGGAAGAGGCGATTACCTCGGCCATGAGGGACTTGGGGCTTCAAAGGTAAGCTCAATCTTTAGTTCATTTTACTTTGAATTGGACTAATTTTTTATTGGACTGACATAATATACACAAAGCACAAGGATTTGTTTGCTCCGTTCGCTTCAAGGAGAACGGATGATCTAAAAAAACGTTTTCAAGAAAATGTTCGTTTGTGTCGCTCGAAATAATTTATCAATGAAAAACGTACCGTTATCCATAACAATTTAATATTTTCGTCGTGAGTGCGTCAAAATTTTTTTTGTTTGTTCATTTTTATAAAGGGTCACTTTCGTGAAAATATTTTTTAAATTATTTATTTTTCAGAAAACTTTTTTCCGACGCTACTGATTGCATCACGCACGGCACGTTCTAGGTGAGTTGACTGAGTCATCAATTGTTCGTACGTGCTCATGTGATGCCAAATAACTACTTCACCGATGAATGTGGACTCCAATACTAATATTTTTTGTGGTTTAAAACTAAGAAAAAAACCCAACTTTATTTTACCCCATTAAAAAATATATAATCCACGAAAATTTTTGGAAAGCAGGAGGAGTTCAGGACAACATTAAATTCCCGGACTCACTTTTTACCAAATTCACACAAGCTTATCTTTCACATTAAATGGTGACTTTATGACGGCATGTACTTCGTTCTGGGGGTGCATCAGAGAGAACCTCAGCTAAAGTGGGTCTAGGGCAAATGGGGACAGCGCCATTGGTGGTGACCCAACCCGGCTCGAGACGGTATCGAATCTCGGAGGCCCGAGGGGAAGGATGTGATCCCTTCCGGATCACGCGTGATAAGAAGTTTTCGAGTACGACCTTATCTGATTGAGACGGGCTTTGGCGTCATGCCGTAAGACATTTTGATAAGGTTGAGCGGAAGTAACTAACGAGAGAGCATGCGTACAACCAGACGCCGTTATATATCGTGAATCGTGTACGTACACGAGGGTTAAGCCCGCGGCGAAATGGTCGGGCTCCTGTGGTCCCCCGACCAACGTGTGTGGTCCGAGGATTGTCTGATTGAAAGCACCCTCGTACATTTCGAAAGGGTGCTCATGCAGATCTTTAGAAGGACAAGGAAGGAATTGACGATGCTCGTTTGAGGTGGTCTCTCCAATTTTAATGATGGGGGGACCAGATTTAGCCCCGTGAAGCGGTGAGACGTATGCATAGATTGCTTTTAGGTGCAAGAAAATGACCGTAGAATGAACCCCCGATGGCCATCGGGACCCGTCCACATAATTTCTTCCTCGTTCGATAGTCTAATCACATCAAAGCGGGAACACGAGCAGGCGTGAATGCAGCGGACCATTCCGACGCCGCCATGCCCTGGCCCGCCTGACTCTCCCAATTCTCGTCATACGGACCGATGTGACGAGCGTGATTGGGATACATTGATAAAAATTGGCATGTATTGTCGCGCGTGTTTGTCGAGCTATTAAATGAGCGTGAATCCGCACAATCATCGTGATGAATTCCGCCGGTCGGGTAGGTTAATGCCGTGCTCGGAGAGGCATCTCCTTGCATTGGTTAGGTTCATTGCTCGGTTCCTTTGGATCCGCACATGGGATGAAGAGAAGGCGTCTTTAATTGCTAGCTTTCGTTCTTTACCAATTTTTGTCTTCTTCTTTCTAGGGTCGGGTCGGTGGAAATCGGAGTACTTGTGGCCCGTGAGGGGGACAAAACGTTCTATACGTCGATTACACAATTGACCGGTGTGATCGACCGATCACGTATTTCCCGTAATTTGCAGCTCATCACATACGGCCGTGTGAATTTCGGAATCGTTCATTTTCTATTGGCTTATTGTGCTGCACAATACTATATCTTATGGGGAAACCGCACATGAAATGCGTGCAGTTTCGTGTTCATTTCTCTCGAGTCGCTTCTTCGATGATGTCATGACCCCGAGTCATTGGCTAGATCCGGTCTTGATTTGGCGAATTGGGCACGTACCCTAGTAACAATTCACATGAGAACATTGATTTCCGAAAGAACGATCCTCGATCAAGACTTGGGGTTCAGTGAAGATTTAGCACTCGGGTATGAATGGATATTAGTAACCTATGATTATGATTGTTTTTGTTTTTTATGTGCAGGGCAGCGAGGTACGGATGGCCAAACACGTACGTGTTCACAAAGGCAATGGGGGAGATGCTGGTCGGGCAATTGAAAAAGAATTTGCCTCTCGTCATCTTGCGTCCCACCATCATCAGCAGCACCTACAAGGAGCCTTTCCCCGGTTGGGTTGAAGGTGTGAGGTAAGGGCAGCAACACCCCCCAAGCACACCAAGCTTTCAACCTGAGTACTCCTAATCTGTCAGTAAACATGATCGTTTAAGTTTTTCTCGGATTTTTTTTTCGGTGCTTGATGCGGCAGAACGATCGATAGCATTGCCGTGGGCTATGGCAAAGGGAAGCTAACGTGCTTTCTCTGCGATTTGAAGGGAATTATCGATGTTGTAAGTTGTTCTTCGCTCGATTCCGGCACATGAATGCCGATTCTCCCTGGCGACTCTCTTGTTTGTTGAGAGGCGATTGCTGTGTTTTTTATCCATCAGTAATTTCGGTAAACTTATTTTCCAATGTTTGGCCTTGGAGAAAATGACTAGTGGGGAGCGTGAATAACTTTCCGCAGATACCGGCCGACATGGTGGTGAACTCCACCATAGTGGCCATGGCGGCGCACGTGAATCAACCCGGCGAGGTGATTTATCAGATGGGATCATCGGTGGGAAACCCCCTGAGATACGCCAATCTTAAAGATTACGGGCTACAGTACTTCACGAAGCACCCATGGACTAACAAGGAAGGGAAGCCCGTGATAGTCGGTCCCGTCAAAGTGTTGGGTAGCATGGCCAGCTTCCGCCGGTACATGGCTGTTCGGTACTTGCTTTTGCTCAAGGTTTGTCCAGTCGATTTTCCTTTTCACTCTTGTGGCCACTGTCCATGAAATTCAATATATCTCAAGAGAATCAGGAGAAGCAACACAACCTGCTATGTTCTTTAATGAATTCCATCTCTGCAAACAGGGACTCGAATTGGCCAATGCAGCATTCTGCCAATACTTCCAGGGCACTTACCTGGATTTGAACAGGAAGATCAAGTTTGTGATGCGGCTCATCGAACTCTACAGACCATACTTGTTCTTCAAGGGCGTGTAAGTATATGCTAAACTCAATGCATTGAAGGCAACTACCCAGAGAAAAAAGAAACATATTGATTTGATGATGGCTTTACCCATAATGCACAGCTTCGACGACATGAACACAGAGAAGTTGCGAATAGCAGCAAGAGAGAGCGGCGTAGAATCGGATGTCTTCTACTTCGACCCCAAATGCATCGATTGGGAGGACTACTTCACAAAGATTCACATTCCCGGAGTCGTCAAATATGTCTTCAAGTGAACCGACATACTTATAATCGGCAGTATCATATCTTTTTTTTGGGCCCTTTTCCTATATTGTGTGTCGTTACAGCAAAAGTATTTTGCTTTTTAAGGCAGTGATAATTGATTGTCTAAACCAAGAACAATGGACAAGACCGACTTACTTATAATTGGCAGTATTTTTTTGGGCCCTTTTACTATATTGTGTGTCGTTGCAGCAAAATTACTTTGCATTTTAAGGCAGTGATAATTGATTGTCTACACCAAGAACAATGAACAATGTACCAGTGTCCTCTGATTCTTTATTGCTAATATTCATGAGCTGATCATGATTTGTTGGAGTGCCAAAATAACTCTCCTTTCAATTCATTATCTAATTCCAGAGATCTTGTAACAGGATAAATGGACTGCCCAAGTATAATAAGAAGCAGAAGAGTGGAGCCTCTTTAGTTCTACACGTATGCTTTGGCCCAAACAAGAATCAGTGAAATGCTAATAACCTCTGTCACTAGACATTTGGATGCTTTCAGGATTGCTTTTTGGCAGTATGAGAAAGCTACTCATTATACCCCTCTCAAAGCATGAAAATCCAAACTTCACTGAATGTTTCAGAATCACAAATAGACGTTCCCCTGAAATGACTGGCAAGTACAACCTAAGTTGATGTACAAGGAACAGATGCAGATCTTGGAATATTCTTCATTTTGCTTCCATGCAAGTTTTTAACACAGAATGAAGAACGGTATGCAATGATCTAGAAACTGGAAAATATGTACACCAGCAATGATCTGGTGATTCAACATAGAAGATAATTCTGTGAGAATTATTGCATACAAAATTGATTATTCGGATTACAATGATATCTTCACAAAACTCATTCCTGAGCAGAGCATCTCAATCATCAACTTACAACATCCGATGCAAGCATTTTCTCTGCTCATTTGCTGTTAGGAAAACTGCGCCTAAGAGGAAGATGCCACTGGCGAAGGAGATGAAGACCTCTCTTTTCTTTTACGTGTCATGGTGTTCATAGTATTCGTGTAATCCTGAGAAAAACCGATGCTGCCTAATGTATTGCTGTCCTTTGTAGTAGTTTCTGGTTTGCATGAATTTAATAATTTATGATCGTTAAGGAATTTATTGCTACCTTCAGGAGATTCTTTACTTGCTAAAACTCCATTGGAACTCTCCCAGATGCTTGGCCTGGTGATGCAAACCCAAGTTCTCACAATTTCCTCATTGCTGTCATCCTTGACAGGAACATGCCAAGACCCTTTCTCAGATTCCTAAAACAGAGACAAACATCTTCAGAATCCAAATTTAAGAACCAGTCTGTGTATTACTCCAAACTGGGTCACTATTACCTGGATGACTGGAGAAAATGAGAGTGGCATTATAAGCACTGGACTACCTTTTACAAATGTGTATCGAACCTGCCGACATGAAGTAAGTAAGAAGCCAGGTCATCACAGAAGGGGGTTTCATCCAGAGCATATGAAAAGCCACTTCACAAAAATATATGAATATAAACACACGCTCATTATAGTATCTCTTCAAGCCCTTAAGAGAAAATTATGAGGACCAAGGCGTTCCCATTTGTTTTAGCCAAATGGTTCAGTGACAATGGATCTGTCCTTCCAATTTTACTCTGCTAACCCAATTCCTGCGAGACTGACAAAAATCTCATGAAAGCTTTCTTTTCATTTTTTGATCGAATGAAAGATTTCTAACCCCAAACAATTTGACTGCCCATTCAGCAACTACTGCTCGTTATACGTTCAAAAGCACTCACAAATTCAAGCTCTGTGATCCATTTCAGGAGTCTTCATGTTAATATAAATATAAATTTATTAGAAAATTCCATTACTCCAAAACATCAGCATCCTTGATAAGATGGTCTTCGGTAAGATTCAGAAAGGGATGTAGAAGCTTAGGCGATTGTAAAAACTTTATAAAATACCTGATGTCTCTCTTTCCACTTGGAAAAAAATTTGCTTCCTAGGAGTTCAAAAATGTGATCTCGCATTTCATCATTCGTCACAAGAAGACACCTGAGCCTCACAGCAGCATATAGCCAATACCTAAATTCACATAAGGTCCAACCAAGTGTCAAAAGATAATTTACAAGACAACTTCTTACTATTGGGGCATAAAGTAACCTATAATTATTTTTATAATTTAAATGGCATCGTGGTATTGCTATGCACAATCCCCAGGATAAGAACAAGTGAAATGAACACCTTCACAAATGTTGAAACTGAAAGAAACGAAAAAAAGGGCAAAAAACTGAACAACCACAAGCTGTAAAGTATCATGTAAAATCATAACTGAAGTTGCCCATTAAAAAAACCAAAGTCATGGTTAAAGGATTACCAATCATCATTAGATCCACTTGGCGTAGCGTACAAAACACCTTTATCTAGCCACTCCTGAAGCAGCTGCTTGTGGGAAGAACTTTCCATAAGACCTTTAAGGCGTTTATTGTGCAAGACAACAAGTGGCCATTTGCCTTTGCTGCTTCCATACAGTTCTTTCACAATGGCATCAAGCTGCTCTATTGCAATGTCGGACATAATGAGCTACACAGTCAGATATCATGAAAATATACATACAAGTACAAGAACATGACAAACCACATAGGCTGATGAACAACCTGAGGAACACTGAAGCCACCGTCAGCAAAATTCTGTTGATAGAGGCCAATGTTTGCTCCATCGACTATGGCATCGTAATTAGCATGCTTTTTGAGCCAATCCTGTATTTGTCAAATTGGTGAGCAAAGAGAAGCAAACAAAGAGACAAATCCACGGGTCGCGGTCGCAATGTGGTTGTTGTAGAGGTGGGGTGTAATGGACATCGGTTAATGGGTCATGGGCATCGTGGCATGAATTATTTTGATGCTCCCACATCAAGTGTGAAAATTATAAAATTGATTGTTTTACTGAAAAATGCAAAATTCTAACGATATAGCACTATATTTAACAAATATGTTGTTTCAAATACCTACAAAAGTCAATTACTTACATACACATATATATACTTTCTTCATGGATAAATTGAATGCTAGACATAAAATGTGGCATTAGAATTTAATTCAGGTACAAGTATAAAATCTCTACCAGAGTAAAATTAATTTAGGTATACTTATATAATCCAAAATAATAATAAGTCCAACTGCTTCTCTCTCCTCTCTATCTTTCTCTGTTTCCTGCTCCACGAGCCAACAAAGAGAACACAGCATATAAAACAAAGCCAAACCAAGACCAAGATCCTACCGATCAAACCAAAACCCACAAATCCTTCAAGATCAGACAAAGACTGAGACCAAGATCAGACCAGAAACCCACAAATCTAATACGGATTTTACTTCAATAGGCATATTAGGAGAACTCAGCTCAAGTTTGAATAATTAAGGTAAGATCTCTGTGGCAGTTATGACACTGCTGCATATCAGCAGTAGAAGCGGTCTGATGGTGAACTAAATTTAATGTACGTAGCAGCTGCACAAAACACCCGTTATGCACCGTTTTTTAATTCCTTTAAGTGTCAAGCAAAGCCAGGCTCACAAATCCAAATGACCGGAATAAACAGCAATCTGCGGAAATAAACGATAACAATAAGAGAAGTACTTACCTGAAACTCACTAAAATTTGCCTTTGTCTCCCTTTCCAAGGCCAATGCTGCAATAGAACCAGCAAAGCTCTCAGTTTCCATATCATCAATATCCACACAAGCCAGTTGCTCTCCACAGCAACTGCAAACCCCATTTTCATCCACATTACCTCTTCCCACTACCCAGTTTCCCTTCCCAATCCACCCAAGACCATGAAATCCTCCTCCATTCCTCAAAACCATGGCTTTAACACGACTTCGATCGTAATTCACATCGCCAACATCAACAGCCTTTTCTCCACAAAACCAACTCTTGATTAACTTGGCAGTCTCTTCGCTCACGCACCTGACACAATCCCTCAACTTATGCATATACTCATAAACCCTCTCCTCTCTACCCGTCTCGGCGCTAACCCTTAACAGAGCCAAGAGCTCCGGCTCCTCCAAACTCAGCCCCGCGCTCCGCATATGCTCCTCCACCTCGTACGCCTTGTCCGCCTCCAACATCTCGCAAAAGCAATACAATGCCGGATCGTACGTGCGCAGCCGAGGCACGATCCCGCGCTCCCCCATCTTCCGGACCAACCCGAAAGCGCGGTCCCCGTCCCGCCTCGCCGCAGCGAGCCTCGCGACGGCGGTGACGGTGGCTTCGTTGGGGGCGATCTTGCAGGACTCCATGTGCTCGTAAATCCGGAACCCGTGATCCAAGGCCAAGTCTTTGAGCGAAGGGTCGGCCACGGAGTTGGAGCAGATGTAGAGGAGGGCATTGAAATGGTGCTGGTTGAAGCGGACGCCCTGCGATGTCGCGGCTTCCTCGTACAGGGCGATGGCGCCCGGCAAATCTTTGGTTCTGGATAGCGAATTCAGGTTGATCTGGAAACTGATTTCAGGGGTTTGGTTCTTCCTGCTCTTCTTGTGGGCTTTGAGGTGGCTTGATGGATGGGGAGCGTCCATGGATGGGGAGGGAAGCGATTCAAGAACGAAGGATGCGCAAAAACCCTAAACCCTCGTCGTCGTCGTCGTCGTCGAAGGGTGTCCCGACGTCTGATAAACCGCGGGAAGGGGCATCGGGTCACGGGCCCGGGCCTCTGAGAACATGTCGGAGGCCCAAGTACAACGTGAGTATGTAACGGTGCATGGCCGTTTTGTCCTAAGAAGGGTTAGTAATTTCTCAAACTTTCATTTGAAAATGTCACAAAAACTTGATGGGAAAAAATTTCAAATAAGGATATGATGTGTAATCATTTTCTAAAAGAAAGCATTCAAATTAGATTTTATTTCAAATAAGGGTTTAAAGTGGCCATTTAATCTCAGGTAAGGGCCTGAACACACTGGCTAGCTAAATCTTTATCGACCTGCAATTACGCTAAGGCCAAGTCGTCCATTGTGATTTTTCTTTTGTTTTCTTTTTTCTCTTCTTTTTGTTTTCTTTTCTTCGACCAAGGCACCTAAGATCAAGGGGAAGGCAAGTAGGTACCGTGACTCCCTTACCAAACCCAACTCTCTCTCTTCACCGTCTCTCTCGTTTCTTCTTCGCAAACCCCTGCCATCGACCTAGGGTTTTCAGCTCATGAGTCTCCTTCGCTTCTTTCCTCTACTCAAGCAACGAGGCTCTTCGTCACCAATCCCCTCCAACACGATCTCAGTCGGATCTTAGTGTCCACAGTGTGCTCAGGTATGGGTATTCTCTTATTTCGAACTTGTCACGGACTCACGGTACAACTCTTGCAAGTTCGATTTCGCCTTCCTTGCATATTTGTTCATGCCTTTTGTTTTCCTTCTTGTCTTTGTTGTTGAGCCAATCCTGCTACTATAGTCTTTTCGCTTTAGTTAGAGCATCACGGAACCCCGAACCAAACCAAACGATTGACAGCCCTCAAACCATAGAGTAGTTGTGCCAGAGAGGCAACCCTTTAGCTATTCAAAATTTTTTTAGAGTGATGTTGACTCCCCTCTCTTCGAAATGATATTGCCTTCACTGAAATTCTCTAAACTTTGCATACATTAAATTTTAGGATATTTACATTAAATTTTAGGATATTGACTCTCCTCTATCTACTAACACAAAGAAGATGGAGAGTGCTCTCGGAAAATCCTAGCGGAAAATCCCACGTTTCTACAAAACGTACATGCAAGAATATAGCTCTCAAAGAATGGTGAGATGACTCTCTCTTATGAACTGTTTTTAACTCAACAAATCGTGACTCAATAGGAGAGAATGAGCTCAAGAGAAGATGAAGAAACACAAAAAAAGAAAAGAAAAGATAACAAAAAGAAATTGCAATTGAAAAAATTACCCCGGATCTAATTGCCGGCCGGCGAAGATATCCTTATTTGAGATTAAGTAGCACTACAAAAAAACTAGGATTTTACGACGAAAAATTTTTCATCGGAAATTAGCGACAACTTTTGCGACAAAAACTAAATTCGTTGGAAATTAGCGACGAAAAATTGGTCGTAGCAAAATTCATCGGAACTTTCTAACGAAAAATTTTCTGTCATAAAATTCGTCGGAATTTTGCGATGAAAACTTTTGTCGCAAAATTCGTTGAAAATTTGCGACAAAAATTTTTCATCGCAAATTTCCGACGAAATTAGTGACAGAAAGTTATTCGTGGCTAATTTGCAACAAAAAAAAAATGTCGCTAACGAACTTTCGACACGGAAAATGATTTTTATGATATCCATCCCCCACTGATTCCCCATAACCCCCTCAATGTTCTCTCTCCCTCTCTCTTTCGTTTGTCTCGATTTACCTATCTGCGCACGTGCAAATCAATCTCGGTAAAGCTTTTCCGTCGGTAAGTGTCGTGGCTAATTTCATTACTAATTGGTAACAAATACTGTTCGTCACCAATTCTATTCATCACTGGATTTGTATTTTTTGGTGTTATTGAAAATTTTTTTTCTCTTCCTTTTTGATTTGGCCGGTCGCCGGAGACATCGCCGGCCATGGGGCGAGGTCCAGTGGATCAGCCCTCGCCGGTCCACCTCGCCGATGCCCAGGTGGGCTAACCTCGCCATGGCCTGACGGTGAGGGCTAGCCTCGCATGGGCTGACGGCAAGGGCCGAGCTCGAGCTCGCCCAGATCTGGGCGAGTTCGGGCGAGCTCGAGCTCGCCAGCCATGGCGAGCTTGGCCCTTGCCGGCACTCGCTGACCATGGCGAGCTCAACCCTCGCCAATGCTGGCGAGGGCCAGCTCTCCATGGCAGACGAGCTCGAGCTTGCCCAGGCGAGCTTAACGGCCATGGCAAGCTCGCCGATCGCCGGTGGTTGGACTGGCGACCGGCCAAGAAGAATGGAAAAAAATAAAAAGAAAAGAAAAAGAAAAATAAAGATAAAAAAATTAAAAAAGCATATTAAGTAATTTGTTTTTATTTTTGGTACGTGTCCATTTGAAGGTCTCGCAATCCAAGTGAACGTTGCAATTCTCATCAAATTGACCTCAATCTACTATAAAGATTTCGGTCAAATACTTGGTAAGTTTTCTTGACATGGTAGTTTTTTCATTTCAATGTGAAAGTAATTGTTTCGTAAAAAATAAAATTTTAATTTTTAGAAATTTATGGTTTTAATTAACAATGTTAAACAATAGATATGACATTTTTAATATTTTACGAGAACTTTTTTATTTTTATACAAACACAATGCAAAAAGACAAGGGTTAGATGTATAGTAAGAACTTACTTGGACGTTGAGGATTGATCAATGAGTTTCGTATCGAGTTGGAACTATTATTGGACTTTGCTAGTAGTAAATATGAGTTCATAGATGGAAATAAGTTAAGGTGTCCATGTAGAAAGTGTAGTAATGGAAAATTTCAAGACATTAATATAGTTAGAAAATATTTTTGTAGATTTGGGTTTACTCCGAACTACTATAATTAGACTTGCCATGGTGAACCATTTATATCTGATGACGAATATCGAAAAAACGATTAATTTTTAGTTGGAGAAGAATATAGCTATTATGACCAATTGAACCCATATCAGAGGATGGTGTTTGATGAAGCCGGTCACAATTTTATTTCAAAATCGAATCATGCAAGTACTAGTTTTACTCCTATACTTGAACAAGTGGGAACTAGTTATGCATCACAATTGAAAGAGGTAGGAGTTACAGGTTTGGATGAGAATGTATGTGATAAAACTTTTCAATCTAATCAGTTCTGGGAAGTATTGAAAACAGCAGATGAACATTTATGGGCAGGTTGTGACAACCACACGAAGGTATCAGTGATAGCAAGACTGTTAAATATCAAGGCAGAGCATAATGTGTCTGTGGATTACTTCAACTCTTTTGTTGAAGTAATGCGAGAAACAATGCCTCATGATAACATCATGCCAAGTGACTTTTACTATATGAAAAAACTAGTGGATAACTTAGATCTTCCACTTGTAAGGATTGATGTATATAATAGGGGGTTGTATGTTATATTGAAGAGATGATGAAAATGCAGAATCTTGCAAATTTTGTAGACAGCTTAGGTACAAAATTAACAAGAGGCAGAGTTGTAATCAGAAGTGTAGACCATGTAAGCAAATGTTTTACTTGCCCTTAATCCCTAAGTTACAAAGGTTTTATGCGTCTCAAGCCACTGCTGAACACATGACTTAACATACAAATCATGAAACAGAAGAAGGTTTAATATGTCATCCTTCAGATGTAGAGGCATGAAAACATTTTGATGGAACATACCCTGAGTTTGTGATAGAGCCTCAAAACATCAGATTAGGTCTGTATGCTGATGGATTTGTCTCATTTGGGAAATCAGGAAAAAGTTATTCATGTTGGCCAGTTATCTTAACTCCATACAATCTTTCACCCGGTATGTATATGAAGACACTTTATATGTTTTTGATATTGATTGTGACTGGCCCGCAAAATCCGAAAAAGTTGATAGATATTTATATGCAACCATTGATTAAAGAGTTATAATGTCTATGGGATGAAGGTGTCCCTACGTATGACGTTTTTACCGATCAAACATTTGTAATGAAGGCTGCTCTTCCTTGGACGATAAATGACTTTCCAACTTATGGAATGTTATATGGATGGAGTACAGTTGGAACCTTGGGATGTTCGATATGTACGGAGAGATCAAAGTCATTCAGATTAAAGCACGGTAAGAAGCCTAGCTATTTTGATTGTCATAGGCAATTTTTGCTGCTAAAGCACACATTCAGAAGGAATGAAAAAGAGTTCATCAAAAATAGGATCGAAAGAACAAATCCACCATTGAGGTTGACCGGTGATCAAATTTGGGAGCGAGCGCAGGAGTTTCCAACGGTTGTTGAAAACCCTCACGGCACAACTATTGCGTACTAAAGTACACATAAGTGGACTAAACGTAGTATATTTTGGTATCTACCATATTAAAAGGCCTATCTTATTCATCATAATTTTGACGTCATACACATAGAGAAAAACGTTTTCGATAATGTCATAAATACTGTGATGGATGTCACTGGAAAAACAAAATACAACTTGAACGCAAGAAAAGATATTGGGGATATTTGCGATCGGCCAATACTAGATATGGATGCAAGCAGTAGGGGACCAAAACCAAAAGCAGTTTATACATTGGACAAGGAGCAAAAACGAGTCGTTTGTCAATAGTTGAAATCGGTGCGATTTCCTAATGGATAAGCTTCGAATTTAGGGAGATACGTTGATTTGAATGAATGCAAGTTGACAGATCTGAAGAGTCATGATTGTCATGTATTTATGGAAAAACTAATTCCAATAGCCTTTAAGGAACTTCTACCAAACTTTGTTTGGGGCGCTATTACAGAGTTAAGTAATTTTTTGCATGATATTTGCTCAACAGCGTTAAAAGCATCACATATGAAAAAACTAAAGAGAGATATTCCAATTATTCTTTGCAATTTAGAAAGGAAATCATCATTCTTTGATTCAATGGAGCATCTCTTAGTTTACTTGCCTTATGAGGCTAAAGTTGCAGATCTCGTCCAATTTTAATGGATGTACCTATTTGAGAGGTAAGTTTTTTTAAAAATAAATTTGAAATTATTTCATTATATATTATGTTCCGATAAATTTTTTTCTATTGCAACTAGGTTCTTATATCATTTGAAGAAAAAAGTGAAGAATAAGGTATGTGTCGAAGCTTGAATCTGTAATGCCTATATTGTGGAAGAAGTGACAACATTTGCATCATACTATTTTGAGCCACACGTGCAATGCAAGAGGCGGAGAGCAGGAAGAAATGATGAGGGCCCCATTAATCTCAATTGCAAATCATTCTCTATTTTCAATTATTTAGATCGACCAAGTGGCGCATGTAAGTTTCGTTACTTAACAGGTGAAGAAAAGCAGACAGCCCATACATATATTTTACTAAACTATCCAGAAGTTGAGCCATACTTCAAGTAAGTGTACATTTGTAAGTATATGTATTGTGTGTCAAATATTTGCTAATATATAAATGATATTTGTTAATAGGATTTTCCAAAATTTAATGTTTGGACTACCACCAAATGAGTTTGATCGTTTGTGCGAGGAACAATTTGCAACATGGTTCACAACATATGTAAGTTGTATGTGGACAAAATCCAAGTTATTCGAATTTTTTATACATCATATATTAAAATATATATTATTGACATTGCATATGTGACCTTAGTTCACAGTAATCATGATCATGTTGGAGAGCAAGGATTGCTATATCATCTGTTGTGGGGTCCAATGTCAAGAGTACAAACTTGGCCAACATATTTCATAAACGGGTACAATTTTCACACTCTAAAATATGAAATGAGAAAAGCCACAATGAATAGTGGTGTGTGTGTTCGGTCATCCAATAGTGACAGTTCGAAAGATGATTTTTATGGCTTGTTAGATGAAATCGTAGAGATAGAGTACCATGGACCATTAATTTTGCGGGTTGTGTTATTTAAGTGCATGTAGTTCGACCCTGTCAAATGAATGAATGTGCATATGAAATTTAATTTAGTTGAAATAAATCACAAGAAAAGATATATGAAATATGAACCATTTGTCTTGGCATAACAAGCAATTCAAGTATATTATGTATCATATCCTAGTTTGAAATGTGACAAAGTCGATTGATGGGTTGTATGTAAAATCAAAGTACGAACAAAAATCAAAGAACATTGGAAGGACATAGCATATCAACAAGAGAAAGTTCGTCACACGATTGAAACTGATGAATATACCATTCCAACTTTACGAGATCCATGTGGAGCGATGATCAATGTGGATCCAACTGAAATTCGCGAATCAAATTTTGAAGTTGATACAGAATTTGATTATGAGACGGATGATGAAGATGATGCTCATGAAGAAGATGAAGATGAAGACAAAGACGAAGACGAAGCTAAAGATGAAAGTGAAGATGAAGAATATGATTTTTGAGACTTTTTATTATTTATGTGTAATTATTATTATAATTGCGACATGTGTTTTTTTTTTATCATAAATTTTTATTATTGTTGTTGTTGTAATTATTATTGCCGTCGTCGTCGTTGTTGTTATTATTAGAATCCGTGGTTAATTAGCCTCAAATTTAGCCACGGAATTGAAATAGTCGGGAAAAAGCCACGCGGCTATAATTCCGTGGGAAATTTCTCACGAATTTTGTCATGAATTATAGTAAAAAAGGCTGTCTCTGCCAGAGGACTTATTTTTATGGAAAAATTCGTGGGAAATTTCCTATGAATTTTCCCACCAATTTCAAAAAACCTTAGGCAATATATAATTCTCCATGAAATTTGAAATTCGTGGGAAGTATTGCACTATAGACTATTTTCGTGGGATAATTCGTGGGTAATTTCCCACGAATTTTGCAACGAATTTCAAACATTCGGCCTTGGGGTCTTTTCCACAAATTTTCCCACGAATTTCAAAAATCTCGGCCAATGGGGGCTTTTTGAAATTCGTGGGAAAAAAATTCATGGGAAATTTCTCACAAATTTTCCCACGAATTTCATAAACCTCAGCCAATGGGCGCTTTTTGAAATTTGTGAGAAAATTCGTGGGAAATTTCCCACAAATTTTTCCATGAATTTCAAAACCTCGGGCAATAATTGCACTATATAGTATTTTCGTGGGAAAATTTGTGGGAAATTTCTCACAAATTTTCCCACGAATTTCAAAAACCTCAGCCAATAGGGTTTTTTGAAATTCGTGGGAAACATTGTGGGAAATTTCCCACGAATTTTCTCTAAAATTTCAAAAACTCTTGCAACTATTGCACTATATAGTATTTCGTGGGAAAATTCATGGGAAATTTCCCACGAATTTCAAAAAACCCACCATTGGCCGAGGTTTTTGAAATTCGTGGAAAAATTCATGGAAAATTTCCCACGAATTTTCTCACAAAAATAGTATATACTGTAATATTTTGCCACGAATTTTAAATTCGTAGGAAAATTCGTGGGAAATTTCCAATGAATTTGAAATACGTTGGAATTTTCCAACGGATTTGAAAATTCGTGGGAAATGAATTTTTCCACGAATTTCAAAAAACCCACCATTGGCCGAGGTTTTTGAAATTGGTGGAAAATTTCCCTCAAATTTTTCCACGAAAATAGTCTATACTGCAATATTTTGCCACGAAGTTAAAATTCGTGAGAAAATTCGTGAGAAATTCCAACGAATTTGAAATTCATTGGAATTTTCCAACTGATTTGAAATTCGCGGGAAATTTCCCACGAATTTTAAATTAGCCCACCAACGCTGAAAATTTGAATTTCATGGCAAAATTCGTGAGAAATTTCCCACGAATTTCAAATTCGTTGGAAATATTGCACTATAGTTTATTTTTGCCAAGACTTCACTTTTGTTGCAAATACCCTCGCCGTCCTCACTCCTTAGCGCTGTCCTCGTCGCTGTCCTCCTCACCATCGCCGTCCACCTCGCCGTCGACACCGACGTCCTCGCTGTCCACCTCGCCGTCTAGTTCGCCGAGCACGGTAGGTAACCCTAAACTATTCCCTCAATAAAATGGCGTCACGGCTGTGATTCTGGGAGAGGGGGGGTCACCGCGGAGTTGGCCGGTGGGGGGGTCGCGGTGGCGTTAGCCGATGGGGCGGAGGGGTCGCGGCCCAGTTGGCCGGAGGGGGTGGGTCAAAGCTGAGGGGGGCCGGAAGGGGGTCGCGGCCGAGTTGGCTTAAGGGGGGGTTGCCACCGAGGGGGGCCGGAGGGGGGGGTTCGTGGCCGAGTTGGCTGGAGGGGGGCCGCCGCCGCCGGGCCGTGGGGAGGGGTCGCCGGCGAGCTGGCCGTGGGGGGGGGTCACTGGCGAGCTCGCCGGAGGGGAGGTCGCGGCTGTGATTCCAGCACTGTTGTCTATTTTTTTTTAATGATTTTTGTGCTAAGATCTAAATTTAGGTAAAATGAAGCTTAAAAAGGGAACAAATTAGTGGGTTGCATTCGTGGCAAATTTGCTTGTTAAACGTAATTTGTGATCTTTTTTCTAGGTTTGTACTAGAACTTTGCGAAATAGCATATTTGGGGCATAAATTTGTACAAATGTGGCATCAGAGTTGATACTTGTTGTAATTTGTTCTGCACATTTAATATGCTTCATTTTATTTTTCGTGGAATCTGATGTGGTCAAAATTTCAATAGGTTCCTTTGACGAGGGCCAAAGATTGCTATTTTTCAGAGGCGATAGTCGGTTTGTTTCAATTTGTCGAGTTTATTTATTGCTCTCTGAAACAAAATAGTAAGCACTGTCCCTAATACATGTTCATTTTTTAAATATATTTGTCTAACCCTCTTACTTGTCAATTTAAACGTGGAGGTCTCATGTGTGGTGCAGGTTTACAAAGAAGATCAGCCCCTTCCGCTGCCTCGTCCTTGTCCCCGTCCCTATCCTCTTCCCCCACCCTTTCATGTAACCCTCAACCACAACATGTTCATGGACAATACGGACACATTGGCCCATCCTCCGACCCTCAACAATATATTAGGGGAGAACCTCGGGACATGCGAACTGAATTTACTTCAGTTCCATCTCCGATTCCATCTCCTTCGGTTCAACTTTCTTCTTTAGTGCAACACTCAAATGATGAAGAAAATACCCGATTCATTATATGCCCATGTGGAGATTCGTAAGTACTTCATTGTTTGTACGTATATATAAATTATCGATGTAAACAAAATTGTCCATGTTGCGAATTATTCGTATGCTTCATTGTCTCATTATCCATATTGGTATAACATGTTTTCAGATTTACGGATTCTACGTATGTTGTAAGGGAACTTAATAAAATAGTCAATAACTATTGGATGGGCCAGTTTACTACTTTCAGTAGTGCTCCCGCAGAAGTAAAGACTTTGTGGTGGAATGAGTTCAAGGTTAGTGTTGTCTTTCTATTTTCTCACAAATTAAGTTCGGTGTAGCATACTGATGGTCAATAATGAATTTTGTCATGAATTGTCTGGTACATTGTAATGGATATGTGACATGTGACCTTAGTGGATAACTTTCAGTTGCTTTTCTATTGATTGTCGCGTAAGTTCACGTGGGATGAAATGGAAGAGGATGAGGTTAGAAGAATTTTCAAGAAGAAAATCGGTGATCACATGCGATATGTGATAACTAGAGCGAAGAGAACAAAAGAAAAGCCGGCATTTTTTACGGCTGACAATTGGACGGAAATTACGAGAACTTGGGAAACTGAGAAGCATAAGCAAAGGTGTAAACAGAACAAGAAGAATCGAGCTTCTAATTCTAGTGACGGGTCTGCGTCTGTCACATATGCTGGGTGCTCTATCAGCATCGGGAGCATAAAAGAAGAATGGTAAGTCTATTTATACATGTCAATTCATTTAATTCAATGATTACTCATTTACGTTTATATTTTGTAGGCAGATGAATTGGGGACAGAACCCACATTTACAGCTATATTTGAATGCACATTTCAAAAAAAGGATAAGACATGGATTGGCGCTCAAGTAAAAGCTATTAAGGTATGTAAGGTTATAGTTGGGATTTTATGAAAACTAGAATAAAAATCATGAATGTTTTTAATATTTATGGTAATATATATGAATTTATTTTATTTCCATCTATAATGTTAATATAGGAAAAATATGATGAACTTTTAATGAGAACTGCTAGTAGTGATGGTGGTGGTGATGGTATTGCTGTGTCTGAACCATCGGTTGACAGTATGGCATTATGGGTGGAGGTAGCAGGTAGGATGAAAAGACGAAAAATATTTGAGATGGGATCCTTGTCAAGGATGTATAAAATGAAGGCTGTTGCAACTTCATTCTCCAATGCGGCTGTTTCAAGAAGGACAAGACATGAGGATCATATGACCCAAGAATTGAGTCAACTGAAAAAATTGCTTGTACAAAAGGATGAAGAAATGAAGCATTTACTTGGACAAAAGGACGAACAAATAAGGGTGATGCAACAACAAATGTAAATTATCATGCGACATCTCGACATCTCAACATCGATAGTAATGAGGTTCCTCCTCTACCTCATATTAATCCAATAGATAATGGGCATAATGCTAAGCCACACAATGATGCGGCGATTGGTGATGATGATGATGATGCTAATGATTTTATTGTCAGTCCTTCATAGTTCATTCTCGAGTACCAAAGCTGTCAACGTTATATGGTTGTCCCGCGTTCTTTCAATGTTTTGAATGTATCACCTAATGTTCATTAGTGCTTAGCTGCCTCTTTGTATTATGAGATTGAATATCGAATATCATCATGTGAGACTTTGCAACTTATTTATTGTAGAAATTAATATTACTAATAATTAGATTTAAAATCGAAATTATCCCTAAACAAAATTCGTCGCAAACTTAACGACGAATTTTGTCATGAATAGATTTTGTTGCAAATTACCAACGAAAATTGAAATTTTTTGTCAAAAAATTCGTGATTTCCTACGATTTTTGCAACGAATAATTAGTGACAAATTTTGCAACGAACTTTCCCACAAATATCGTTTTTGTTGGAAATTATCAACGAAAATTGAAATTTTTTGTCGGAAAAATTCGCTATTTCCCACGATTTTTCCAACGAATAATTAGCGACAAATTTTGTAACGAAATTTCCCACGAATTTAGTTTTCGTCGGAAATTACCAACGAAAATTGTAATTTTTTGTCGGAAAAATTCGCGATTTCCCACGAATTTTGTTTTTGTCGGAAATTACCAACGAAAATTAAAATTTTTTGTCGGAAAAATTTGCAATTTCCCACTAATTTTGTTTTCATCGGAAATTACCAACGAAAATTGAAATTTTTTGTAGGAAAAATTCGCGATTTCCCACGATTTTTTGCAACAAATTTTCCCACGAATTTAGCTACGAATTTAGTTTTCGTCGGAAATTACCAACGAAAACTGTAATTTTTTGTTGGAAAAATTCGCGATTTCCCACAATTTTTTCAACGAATAATTAGCGATGAATTTATATGCAATTTTTACCAACGAATTATTAACAACGAATTTTGCAACGACCTTTGCCACGAATTTTGCCACGAATTGATTTTTGTCGCAAATTACCAACGAAAATCCAAATTTTTTTGTTCGTCGCTAATTTCTTTGGAAATTCATTTGCCACGATTAATTAGCGACGAATTTTTGTCGGAAAAATTTTTTCCCACGATTTTTCCAACGAATAATTAGCGACAAATTTTGTAAACGAAATTTCCCACAACGGTCGGAAATTACCAACGAAAATTGTAATTTTTTGTCGGAAAAATTCATGATTTCCATAATTTTGTTTTTGTCGGAAATTACCAACGAAAATTAAAATTTTTGTCGGAAAAATTTGCGATTTCCCACTAATTTTGTTTTCATCGGAAATTACCAACGAAAATTGAAATTTTTTGTTGAAAAAATTTGCGATTTCCCACGATTTTTGCAACAAATTTTCCCATTTAATTTAGCTTACGAATTTAGTTTTCACGAAATTACCAATCTAAAATTTGTAATTTTTGTTGGAAAAATTCGCGATTTCCCATAATTTTTGAATAATTAGCGATGAAATTTTTTACCAACGAATTATTAACAACGAATTTTGCAACGACCTTTGCCACGAATTTTGCCACGAATTGATTTTTGTCGCAAATTACCAACGAAAATCCAAATTTTTTTGTTCGTCGCTAATTTCGTTGGAAATTCATTTGCCACGATTAATTAGCGACGAATGTTGCCACGATGTTTCCAATGAATAATTAGCAACGAATTTTCCAACAAATTTAGCCACGAATTTATCAACGAATTTTGCAACTAATTTTTTTGCATCGGAAATTTACCAACGAAAAATTTAAATTTTTTGTCGCAAAAATTTCCGATGTCAAATTAGCGACGAATTTTTTTTCATTGGAAATTCGTTTTACCATGAATAATGACCAACGAATTTTGCCACGAATTTTGCGACGAAAAAATCTCATCGCAAATTACCAATGAAAATTTAAATTTTTTGTCGCAAAAATTTGCGATTACGAATTACCAACGAATTTTTGTTTGTTGCTAATTTCGTTGGAAACTCATTTTTCAACGAATTTTGCCAAATTTTTCGTTGAAAAATTCGTTGGAAAATCCTTGTTTTTTTGTAGTGTAGCCATTTCGGATCCTTATTTGAAATAAAGTTCACTTTGGACACTTTTTAAGAAAATGAGTATACTTTGAGCCTTTTCCTGAAATTTTCTCAAACCCAACGCACTTTTTTATTTTAAATTCAATATAATAATCTCCAATAATCAAGATTATGAACAAGTAATCGATGTTTCACGACCTTCTAAATTCGAAGTCCGAATAATCATCAAGCATTCTATAAATCCATCGTCTCCTCCCCTATGATAAATATGGATCAAAATCTTTACGCAGTGTTCTCTTCTGTATTAGTACAAGATTTCTTCACCATCTCGTTACACGCAATATGTCGTCTTCTCACGACTCTTATCACATCAAATGACAGATCTTTCATTTGTCTTTTGGGAAGAAAATGGCAGATTTTCTTAGGATGATGCCGAGCTTGCATTTATCGAAGGAGGTCGGCAACTCACAAATGAATTTAGATAGGGACAGACAAGGGCTGAGCCACTGGGCATTGCATGGCCCTACGGCCCGGAAGCAACAGCTAGAGGACCTTGTCTTGTACCACACAGGTCCCGAGTCGACGCGATAGCCGCGCCAACACTCGATCTTATCCGAAATCGACTCGGATCTCGATCTGACCGATAGAGACACACGCATTATCATGTTTGCGCGCTCTTTTGAAATCGCCTTTAGAAACGCTCGTAATTGATTGATGAGAGAGCTGAGTCGGACATCGGATGTAACTCTCATTGAATTGAACCTACCCTGCCGGTAGAAATTATATCTTTCTTCTTAAAAAGGTTGGGCTTGAGCAGCCTTGCTAGGTAGGCCCGGTGCAAAAAGGGCGCAGTTTGTCCATAACAACTGTTCGCGATTCAGACTGATAACAAATCGTTGTGTTCATGGGTGTGTTGTTTCATTGAAACTTTTTCATATAATTTCCATGGAAATCAATTTCGAAGAAAATTGTTATTTTTTTATTTATTTGGTGATTTAAAGAAAGTGATATCTTTCGTCGTCGTCGAAGGATGTCCTGACATTTGATAAACTGTGGGAAGGGGCATTGAGTCATGAGCTTGGGCCCGGGCCCCCCGAGAACATGTTGAAGGCCCAAGTACAACGTGAGTATATAACGGTCCATGGACGTTTTGTCCTAAGAAGGGTTAGTAATTTCTCAAACTTTCATTTGAAAAAGTCATAAAAACTTGATGGGAAAAAATTTCAAGTAAGAGTTTAAAGTTTGCTCATTTTTTGAAAAAAAAAAGCACCCAAATTAGATTTTATTTCAAATAAAGGTTTGAAATGGCCATTTAGTCTCAGGTAAGGGTCTGAACACACCGCCCAGCCAAATCTTCGTCGGCCTGCGATTAGGCCAAGGCCAAGTCGTCTTTTGTGATTTTTCTTTTGTTTTCTTTTTTTCTCTTCTTTTTGTTTTCTTTTCTTCAACCTAGGCATCTAAGACCAAGGGGAAGGCAAGTGGGTACCGTGACTCCCTCCCCAAACCCAACTCTCTCTCTTCCACCGTCTCCCTCATTTCTTCTTCGCAAACCCCTGTCATCTACCTAGGGTTTTCAGCTCGTGAATCTCACTCGCTTCTTTCCTCTGCTCAAGCAACGAGGCTCTTCGTCACCAATCCCCTCCAACACGACCTCAGTCGGATCTTAGTGTCCACAGTGTGCTCGAGTGTGCGTATTCTCTTATTTCGAACTTGTCATAGACTCACGGTACAACTCTTGCAAGTTCGATTTCGCCTTCCTTCCATATTTGTTCATGCCTTTTGTTTTCCTTCTTGTCTTCGTTGTTGAGCCAATCCTGCTACTACAGTCTTTTTGCTTTGGTTCGAGCATCACGGAAACCGAACCAAACTGAATGGTTGATAGCCCTCAAACTATAGAGTAGCTGTGCCAGAGAGGCAACCCTCTAGCTATTGAAAATTTTTTTAGAGTGATATTGACTCCCCTCTCTTCGATGTGATATTGCCTCCACTGAAATTCTCTAAACTTTGCTTACATTAAATTTTAGGGGGGGAAGAACAGCAACGGTGGCAAAATTTGTGTACGGAGGCCACTTTGGTGCCAAAACTTTCATTTGGATCACTTTAGTGCCAAATCGGAGAAAAAATGATCACTTTGGTGCCAAAGGCGAGAAATTCCGCCAAATTAGTGTCGTGACATTTATAATTAAATTTTTAATCTTAGTTGGATTTTTTTTAAAAAAATTAGTCTCACGTGGCATTTCCACGTATATATTTATATTTTTAAATACTTTTCTGAATTTTTTTTTTTTTTTTTTTTTTTTTTTTTTTTTTTTTTATTTCTTCCCCTTTGGTCACCGGCCGGTGGGAGGGAGGCCGCCACCACCGCCGCCCGGCCTCGCCCGGATGAGGCCGCCTCCGCCCGCCGCAGGCGAGGCCCGGCCGACCCTCGCCTGGGCGACGACGGGCGAGCCCCGGCAAGGTCGGCCTCGCCTCGCATGGGCGAGGGCGAGCCCCGGCAAGGGCTCCCCTCGCTAGATCCGGCGAGGCCGGCCATCGCCCAGGCCATGGCGGCCCCATTGGGCGTCGTTCGGGGCCGCCCGACCTGGCGAGGCCGGCCGACCCTCGCACAGGCGGCGGCGGGCGACCCGGCGAGGTCGGCCTCGCCTCGCATGGGCGGGCGGCGGCCCCGGTCGGCCGGTCGTGGCCAGCCCCCGTCGGGCCCGAGGCCGGCATCGCCTCCCGGGCGACGTCCGTGGGGCGGGCCGCCGCGGGTCTTGGCGACGGCCGCCTGCCGGATCCGGGCGAGGGAGCCCTTGCCGGGCCCGCCGCCCATGCGAGGCGAGGGCCGACTGCCGGCTCGCCTCGCCCGGCCGCCGCCAGCGAGGGTCGGCCAGCCCTCGCAGGCGGGTGGCGGCGGCCTCATCCGGCGAGGCCAGCGGTCGGTGGTGACCTCGTCACCGACGGTGACCAAGGTAGAAGAAATAAAAGAAAAGAAAAGAAAAAAAAGAAAAAAAAGAAATAAAAAGGAAAAAAAAAAAAAAAAATTATTTAAAATAAAAAATCTTGATCAGACGTACTATCAGATCTCCCCATGAGCCACGCCGGCTTCAAATACTAATAAAAATTGCCACGTCAGATTTCCGACTAATCTGATCGGAGTTGGCACTTAAAAGATCATTTTTCAAAATTTTTGGCACTAAAGTGATCCAAATGGAAGTTTTGGCACCAAAGTGGCCTCCGTACACAAGTTTTAGCACCAATACTGTTCTTACCCCAAATTTTAGGATATTGACTGCCCTCTCTCTGCTAACACAAAGAAGATGGAGAGTGCTCGCAAAAAATCCTAGGTTTCTACAAAACGTACATGCAAGAATATAGCTGTCAAAGAATGGCGAGACGACTCTCTCTCTTATGAACTGTTTTTAACTCAGCAAATCATGACTCGATAGGAGGGAATGAGCCTAAGAGAAGATGAAGAAAAGCAAAAAAAGAAAAAAAAAAGAAAGTAAAAGACAACAAAAAGAAATTGCAATTGACAAAATTACCCCGAGTCTAATTGCCGGCTGGCGAAGATATAGACCCTTATTTGAGATTAAGTGGTCATTTCGGATCTTTATTTGAAATAAAGTTTACTTTGGACACTTTTTAAGAAAATGAGTGCACTTCGGACCTTGTTTTGAAATTTTTTCAAACCCAACGTACTTTTTAATTTTAAATTCAATATAGTAATCTCCAATAATCAAGATTATGAACAAGTAATCGATGTTTCAGGACCTTCTAAATTCAAAGTCGGAATAATCATCGAGCATTCTATAAATCCATCATCTCCTCCTTTACGATGAATATGGATCAAAATCTTTACACAGGTTATGCTCTGTATTAATTCAAGATTTCTTCGCCATCTCTTTACACGAAATATTTCGTCTTCATACGACTCTTATCAAATCGAATGACACAGACCTTTCATTTGTCTCTTGGGAAGAAAATGGCAGATTTTCTTAGGATGATGCTGAGCTTGCATTTATCGAAGGAGGTCGGCAACTCCCAAATGAACTTAGATAGGGACAGACAAGGGCTGAGCCACTGGGCAATGCATGGCCCCACGTCCCCGAAGCAACAGCTAGAGGACCTTGTGTTGTACCACACAGGACCCGAGTTGACGCGACAGCCGGGCCAACACTCGATCGTATCCGAAATCAACTCAGATCTCAACCAGACCGATAGAGACACGCGTTCTCATGTTTGCGCGCTCTTTTGAAATCGCCTTCAAAAATGCTCGAAATTGATTGATGAGAGAGCTGAGTCGGTCATCGGGTGTAACTATCATTGAACCTACCCTGTCCGTAGAAATTGCATCTTTCTTCTTAAAAAGGTCCGGCTTGAGCGGCCTTGCTGGGTAGGCCCGGTGCAAAAAGGGAGCAATTTGTCCATAACGACTGTTTGCGATTCGGACCAATAACAAATAGTTGTGTTCATGGGTGTGTTGTTTCATTGAAATATTTTCATATATTTTCTATGGAATTCAATTTCAAGAAAAATGGTTAGTTTTCATTTATTTGGTAGTTTAAGGAAAATGATATCTTTCTTGCCAAAAGGGAAAGTTATTTTCTCTCAATTTAAGCTTGTTATTTTCGATCTATGGAAAACATTTCTCGTAAATCGATTAATTTTTGTCATTTAAACATTGAAAATTTGAAAAATAATTTCTCGAAAACATTTTCCTTCAAACAACTGGACTCTTACACTCTAAATTCGCTCATTTCATGCGTGCAAACTTTCAATGCTCCGTAAAATGATCGCTTGTATAGCTTAAAATAAGTAGTCGATATAAAAAAATTATCATGATAACATATTTGTGAACAATGAAAATATTTTTCGTTCATTCATTTTCGTAAGCAATATAATCAATCACTTTTAGAAAGAAAATTTTTTAAATCATTTATTTTTCGTAAAACAAACGGCAATGCCTATACATAGAAAAAAGTTCAAATCACCATTGACATCATTATATATCATTGCCCTCTATCCTTGCATCATCTTCATTATCTTTTTCTAGTAGTGGAGCTTGCCGTGTAAAACGCATAATTCACAGAAAACGTAAGACATCAAAGACTTTATAATGAGTGAATTGGAGAAAGTGTTTTGACGACAGAATGAACAAAACAGAAAAAACGCTCGCCATGTGATTCTTACTCTTTCTCATTTTATGAATGCCATATATCTGTTATTATTAAAAAAAAACATGAAGACAGTAGCAATGCTCAACTGATTCAATAATATCTAGTTAATCGGGCGTCAGGACATCAGAGAACTTCCAGCTCGGGAATTGGATGTCTTACATTTTAAATCACTTCAATCTTGTGTAAATTACTATGGAGCCTGCATAGGACAAAAGTCCAGACCCCTTGTTTTTTTGTCTCGCTCCTCTTTTCATGTATGTGTGGTGCTTATGGGGATCGAATCCCAAACTGGGCACTCTTTGATCCTACCTTCCTAATCCTTTTACGAGCAAGGTCGCATGCTTATCGGCAAAAGTTTGGCCTTAGCCGAGTTCGTGAGCTCTTAGATAGCCTGATCTTCACATGCATGATGTCACAAGAGGTTATGATACGTCTATTTGCCCCTGTCACTCAGGTCACTGCACAGCAAGGAGACAAAAACACAGCAAGAAGATCACTTACCTCTAATTAGCTCCTTCTCTAAAAACGCTTTTCGAGGGGTCAAAGTAAAAACACGCGCAAAGCCCACTCAGGTCCCTGGCGTAGAGATGTCGACCGGTGCCTACCAACTTTGGGGGGGGGGGGGGGAGAGAACTCTTGGGGACCACGCGCGATGAAAACGACCCTCGACCACGCGAAAACGTCACATCCTCATTCCTCAGTCAAAGGCCGTGCGTCGTGCGTTCTCACTAACGTTTAGCTGTACTTGTGCTTGCGCAGCACCACCTCGTGCCCTTATGGAAAACGTGATTAATGTGCCCTAATTGCATATCATCTCCTTCTCTTTTTTCCACCCGCGTGAATTGGTATTGGACATGATCGTCATACTTTCCATCAATAAAAAAGCACGGGAATAGTAGGGCTTAACGTCCTCTAGCTGCTAAAGGACTTCTATAATCTAGGTTCGTATTTTATTAATAGTATGGATTTAAGCCCATGAATATCTATTAATAATATAAGTTTAAGCCCATACGTTTGCAGAGATCACAGGGGCGTGATAATTTCTGGGTTTGCAAAAGGGGCTGCAGCCAATTCTCCTCTGGAAGTTGAAGGTACAGCGGTGACGGAAGCTTAATGCTGTATGCGTGAAGAAGCAGAGAAAGGAAGAAGTCCCGCAGTGAAAGTGACTATCTGGACAGACAATGTGGAGACCGTGAGGTATACAAAACAACCATCACTCAACCCATGAGCCTTGAGAAAGCTATTTGAAGACTGCAATTATCTACTTACCCAATCACAAAGTATTTTTTGGCCCACTGTCCACGTGAAATCAATTTTGTTGCGGACTGGATCGCCAAGTCCCATCGCAAAGGGAAACTGCCCTCTAATTGGTTGTATAAACCCCCCAACCTCTTTGGGTCTTATTGTGTAATGATACTCGTCAGCTTCACTCGTGTAATTTGTCTTTTAATGAATGAAATGGCAATTATTTCTGACAAAAAAAAAGCCCATGAATATCTATTTTCTTGTAATTGAGAGTTGTAATCGAGAGGTGAAATGTGCTAATTATATTAAAATCCTTTGCTAGATGTAGCTATGGTACCTTGTGTATCGATTTCTTTTTTTGGCATTTACTCTATATTTTATTGTATTTGTACGCTTAATCTTAACATGTTAGACATTTGAGCCTAAGCCTATGAGCTAGAGGTCTGAGCATTGCCCCCCATCGTCCCTATTTCTTTGGACGACAATCCCGAGAGTAAGTCATGGACTTACGTGACTCTTTGATTGCCCGACATGATGAGAACCGGAGATATCTTTTAAAATGGAGAGAGAGAGGGAGAGAGAAAGCATGGCACAACCCATAGATCAATAAATCAAATCCCTGGTACTTCTACCGCGTTGGATCAATCCCAAAGGTTCCTTACCATTAACCGTATAAGTAACATGTCTATAACTTTTGAACAATTAAACCCTAGTAAGCCCCATATGAAAATTTGAAACCATACTAGAGAGGCGCAGATTGTCATTTTCCTTTCATCTTTTGTTCTTTTTACAAAAAGGGGACCGTACATTGTTTGTTTCATTTCCTCGGAAGGTTTCACGCTCGGTTTATTCCTTGTTGTCATGTTCTCTACGACCTTGTGTCTTTGCAATTTCCCCCACGTGGTGGACAAGACAACCCCATTTCCTTATTTTCCCAAATTAGGTTAACTTCCTCTTTTCAGCTTACCATTTTGCAAAATCTCTCTCTCTCTTTGGGAGTTGGACTCGCCATATACGACGAAATACCAAGCATGTTATTAGGGCACAATCCTTGCCGATTTTTCTTTAAATTTGGACCATCAAATATTTACAAAACTTTAATCGATTAATCAGTCCGCGTCGTGATTTGGACTTGCCGTGTATGGCTATCTATCAAGAATGTTATGCGGGCACAATCCTTGTCGAATTTCTTTGAAATTCAAAACATTGGGATTTCATGCACAAAAATTAGGTTTATCATTCCTTTTTTATCTGCCCATCTGAGTATACTCTTTCATTTTTCGAGTTAGGCACGCCATACACGACGGGTATATCAAGCATGTTATCCGGGCACAATCCTTGTTGAATTTCTTTTAATTCAAAACATTGTGATCTGCATGCACAAAAGTTAGGTTTATCTTTTACCAAAAAAAAAAGTTAGGTTTATCATTCCTTTGTCCATCCACCCATTTGAATATTCTCTTCCATTTTCTGACTCAGGCACACCATATATGACAGGTGTATCAAGCACATTATCAGAGCACGATCCTTGTCGATTTGTTCCTAAATTCAAACCATCAATTACTTGCGAAAGCTCAATTGAAGTTGTTATCTAGATGTATGAAAGTTGGGTCGTGCCTACCATGTGTTGAACAACAAGAGATGGATTCATATCTTACTCGTCACGTTACTCATCACCATGTGATATCATGTTTCTCTCTCTCTCTCAAAATCAGAATTAATCATTGACTCAGTTAGAGCACCAATCCAACCATCAATGCCCACATTTCTTTATTCCATCAAGGTTTTGATAGCGATCATGCGCATCTTATTTTCTAATATATCGAGAGATTTGTGGTCATTTGCTTTGTAGGGAGACGTGTACGAATTGTTGAGAATTTCTGCAGTGGCACTTTGTGCTGACAATGCCTCGGCAGTTAGATATAATTAATCAATTTTTGACTAAACTATGATTCTCGAAAAGTGAATTTGGACCGACTAGCAATCAAGTAAATGTCAAAGATGTTTTTAGTTGGTACATTAATATATTTATTAACCTTGGGCATTGAATTGCTGCCTAAGGAGCGGCGATTCTCTCGAGTACCGAGCCCAGAAAGCAATTGATTTCACTCAACTTATCGAGTCAACGAACATGATAATATGGGTCTATCTTTTATAAGAGAAAAAATAACCCATTAGCATTAAACACACCGTATAAAATGATAATTCAATATTAAACATTTTCATTTTGTAATATAGTTATAAATTTTTGCGCGAAATTTCATTATAATTATTCTAATTAATTTATGCTGGAAATCGTTGACGTGGTGATCTAGTTATTGTTGGCCTTCTCATGTGACACACCGTCATGTCATATTATCGATTTCTAACCAAAATTCACCAAAATGACTATTTTGAAATTTTTTGCAAAAATTTATGACTAAATTGGCAAAATTAAAAGGTTTTTGAGTTCAGTTGGTATATGTATAGTAGATTAAGGCTAATTAGACCATTTTTTTTTTCCATTTGTAACGATTAATTCCGTTTTCTTTGCTAAATAAGCAATGGATGAGTTCAAATTTGAATCCTTAGCTTCTCGTGCCAAATGGGTCAGGTACGACATTTGTTATGCACGTGCTATAATCCATCCTTTTTGACAATTTGTTAGTTTTGCTAAGCACGCTAACAATCATAGTCAACTGATGAATATTTAGGGGATCCAATCCCTTAAGACAAATTATCATCCATTGCGGCGTGTGTTTGTCTACACTAATTACTAGCAACTTTACATCAACAAAGAAATGATCAGTCAAATCACCCTTCGAAAGCCCACATTGACTAACAAAATTAGAACCTAATGGAGTCGAAATCGTTCGTGAACGCTTCTATCTCAACCACTTACCCTTCAAGTTTCATTGATGTGTCTTGAGCTTTAAACATTCAAGGTGGGATCTGTCAAATCGAGCTCAATACGAGATCGTAGAAATCTATGTGGTTGAGAGTTGTAACCCTAAATCCGCATGTGAATCCTCATTAGCTCACACAACAGAAACAATCTTAACTAAAACGTGACCAAAAGTACGCAGCTCATAATTTCATCGCACTAATGACAATCCGATCTCGATTAACAAAAAATATGGAGGGTCGTGATGATGTCTAGGGACACGAAGGGATCCTCTCGGCATCACTTGAACATCGAGAAGAAGAAGATGCCGTGCAGAGAAAACCAACGGCGGGTTGAACATAAAAAGGCAGAAACTAGCACGTGAACCAAGTCCCCTAGCTAGCTACGGACTCGATCCATCTTGATTCATCTGTCGGCTAATCTTTTTCTAGATACGCATACCACAACTCCGCGAGGAAATAGGCGGCGCAGGTTGAAAAAAGATGATGATTTAACCTATAGCTAAAGGATTTTAGCACGCGCGCAATATCCGTGTATTCACGTTGGTTAGTTATACACGCATTGCAACCTGATCGGATTCGACCAGGATCGGGAACAATAGCCCGGATTAGAATGGCGAGATGAACAATGGATCGAACAGATCGCATATTGAACGTCATAAGATCATCATTTTGGGCTGGTTTTATACTCAAAGTAAGAGAATCAACTCAAACGAGTCGACTGGACATTGGAACTCCAATGTCGAAGGATGTGTAGTTACTTCATATCTGTAAATAGGGGTGAGCACGGTTCCAAAATAGAACCGGAGATCGGAGGATCCAGTTTGATTCTCAATTCTAGGGAAGGAGGTTCCGGTTTTTGGTTCCACCTTTTTATGAACCACCGATTCCCGGTTCTCCTGGTTTCTATAGGAATCAAGTCGGGAACCAGGAACTAAGAACCCTAAATCTAAAATCCCTAATTTTCTTACTACTTCTCACTTTTCAACTCTCAAATTCTCACATATTTAGATTAGTGGTTGTAAGTTTTTTTTAGTCCCTCCAAAGAGGTGGACCCTTATCAAGTGAAACAAATGGCAAATATCTTCTTTAAATAATCAATTCTAAGAGGTCTAGTAGAAAAATTGTAGCCCATTACTGCATGTGCATGGTTTGATTGGATGTCTTTCTCATCCATCGGAAAAGAAAGATTTACTAATTCACTGAGAGGTTGATATTCAATTTTTTTTTTTTGGTGAAGACTTGCGTTTGGGAATGTAGCTATATTCTTTAGAGGGGCATGTAGAACATTTTCTAAAGTTTTTTTAGACCTTTGATTTATTGTGACTTTGGAGTACCCACCATTTGCATGCCCATTGCTTTGATTAACTTGTCATGTTTGGGTATTCATTGTCATGTATTGGTGCCAAGTTTTTGTTCTTTAGTGAGGTTCAATTGTAATTGTCGTTTACTCTTTCCAAAAACATCTTAAGTTTGATGGTTGCATAATTAACACCATGGTGATAATGGATGGTGGAAGGAGAAAAGAAAAGGTTGTAGTTATAGTCATAATTGTAGTTGCAAATAATCGATACGCGACACTTTAATTTTAAATTTAAAGCTATTATTAAGTTATCAATTATGATTATTGTTTCTTTCAATTTCATATGGTCAAAATTTGGAACAAATTTTCATGGATGTTTGAGGACCAAAAGCTTATCTTTCTTTACTTTTTCCTGCTTCCCATTTTGTGTATGGTCCTATGCTAGTCTCTTGTGAATTCTATTACATATCGATTATGTAATGACTTCTCATTTTAATTGTAATTTTTTGAACCGTAATGCCAAGAAAACTAATCTTTTGTATTTTTTTTAGTAATTGATAAGTTTGTTTACTATTGATGCATTCATGTTCATTTTGTGTAACTAAAAATGAAACAAAAAAAAAAGAATATGTTAGACCCTGAAATTGATCTTGGAACCTATGACAAAGTAGGTTATAGGTTTCATGTTCCGACGAATAGATTTCAAGTTTCAAAATGAGGAGACTGTACCCGAAGACAGGTTTCGGGTTCACAGTGGAACATGTAAGGAACCTGCAACTGCTTACCCCTATTTGCAAATGATGCATGTTCACGAAAAAAGAGCAAGTTAATCTCTCATAAGATAAAATAACTATGTACTTTGATAAATAATATATGATTTTATTTGAATCATTGGTGCTTGGTTAAAAGTAATCTCACCAAGAAAAAGGAGCTTAAGCTCCTACAAGGGGACTCTAAAGCTTGTTTCGATTCTACCGGGCGAGCTTTACAAATGCATTTTTTATTTTTAATGTGCCGGTGCCGTCACATCATGCATTTCAAATTCCCTCATAATCTTTTTTTTTTATTAGGAGGAAGAAATACTCTTTGCTTGTTTTACATCTTAAGAATCTTAAGATCCGGACGGTACTCAAGACAAATAGTTTAATGACATGCTTAGGTAACCAGGATATGCTCATCTTGAAGCAAAGGGTTGCCGTTAATCCGATGAATTATTGCCTTGAAGAGTGGAGAGTAAAATCCTTTCAAGCTCTTTTCTACACGCCTTATTTAATGTCTCGCCGGTCAGACCCCTTCAAGTCCGTCTGTTTCCCTCGTATGTTTGTCTTTCCTTACAGGAGAGATTACTCTGTCGAGAACTTAGTTGGATCTTAGTGGTTTCTCTCCTAAGGTTGAGCCGACATAAGAGATAAACCTTGAGGAAACGGTGGGAAAGTTGTACCCAAGTTGTCATCTGTCATGTCATAGCCCGCCACTTGCACCCGACCCCGAATTAGGAGCACGTGAGCCGAGACCGCCACCTCGGCGATTTTACTAACAAATGTATCGCTATTTCAAGCACGTGTTGTTCGTTCTCGGTCCCGCAGGGAAGCCTGTCCTGCCGTCAATCTGTCCCTGTCGATAAAGCTCGTAGAAAGCAAAACCAGCCCCCAGAAAAAGTTAAAGGGACCCCTAGAGTGCAAATCACATCACAAGCATTCTGTCTCCAACCACTATATAAATGCCTCAGTTTCCTCCCTGTTTCCTCACTCCACTCTCCGGTTTCTTCTCTCTTTCTCTCTCACTCTGTGGTATTTTCAGTTCAAGAAAGAAAAGGCGACGCAGAAATGGAGTCTGGGTCTTCCTCTTCTTGCCTTTTCCAGTCCATCCAGATCGCCCTCTTCCTCCTCTTCCTCTCCTTCACTCTCCTCTTCTCTGCCTTCTCGTTCTTGATCTACATCTTCAGGCTCAAGCCGCTCTGCGACTGCGACGTGTGCACGGCCTACTTGAGCTCCAGTTGGACCAAAGAGTTCGACAACCTGTGCGACTGGTACACCCACCTCCTCCGGAAGTCTCCCACCGGCACCATCCACGTCCACGTCCTCGGCAACGTCGTCACCGCGAACCCCAACAACGTCCACCACATGCTCCGCACGAGGTTCGACAACTACCCCAAGGGCAAGCCCTTCTCCGCGATCCTGGGCGACCTCCTGGGCCAAGGGATCTTTAACGTCGACGGCGATTCGTGGAAGTTTCAAAGGAAGATGGCCAGCTTGGAGCTCGGAAGCGTGTCGATACGCGCGTACGCTTTTGAGGTCGTGGCGTCGGAGATAAAGAACCGCCTCGTCCCGCTGTTGTCGTCGCTCTGCGGGAAAGATGACCGCGTTTTGGATCTGCAGGATGTGTTTAGACGTTTTTCTTTCGACACCATATGTAAGTTCTCGTTCGGGTTGGACCCGGGGTGCCTGAAGCTGTCGCTGCCTGTGTCGGAGTTCGCAGAGGCGTTCGACGCGGCATCGAGGCTGTCGGCGGAGCGGGCGATGAGCCCGTCTCCACTGGTCTGGAAAATCAAGCGGCTGCTCAACGTCGGCAGCGAGAGGAGGCTCAGGGAGGCCATCAGGATGGTCAACGCCCTCGCTGACGAGGTGATCAAGCAAAAGCGAGAAATGGGTCCTTCAAAAGATCACAACGATCTTCTGTCCAGATTCATGACCACCATCGACGACGACGGGTACTTGAGGGACATCGTGGTGAGCTTCCTTCTGGCGGGGCGCGACACGGTGGCGTCCGCGTTGACCAGCTTCTTCCGGCTGGTGTCGCAGAACCCCGAGGTCGGAGACGCCATAAGGGAGGAATCGGACCGGGTCATGGGTCCGACCAGCGGCGGCCTCGCGAGCTTCGACCAGATGCACAAGATGCACTACTTGCAAGCGGCTCTGTACGAGTGCATGAGGCTGTACCCGCCGGTCCAGTTCGACTCGAAGTTCGCGCAGGACGACGACGTGTTGCCGGACGGGAAATGGGTCAAGAAGGGGACGAGGGTCACGTACCACCCCTACGCCATGGGCCGGATGGAGCGGTTGTGGGGCTCGGACTGCCTCGAGTTCAGGCCTCGGCGGTGGCTGACGAGGGACGGGGTCTTCACGCCCGAGAGCCCGTACAAGTACCCGGTGTTCCAGGCCGGGGTTCGGGTGTGCCTGGGCAAGGAGATGGCCCTGGTGGAGATGAAAAGCGTCGCGCTGGCTCTGGTCCGGCAGTTCGATGTCCATGTCGCGGATGGTCACCTCAGTCCCCGGTTCACGCCAGGCTCACCGCCACCATCAGAGGGGGATTGCGAGTGGTGATTAAAGAGAGATCAGTCGCCTCAGCAAGCTGAGAAGAGACTTTTTTTGAGCGTACCCTAAATAAGAGAACAGATAACACAATGTGTATATGCTCGATAGTCACTTGTTCACTTGTTGTGTAAGAGCTTCATTAGGAGAAATGAACAGATGCATAGAATGGAAGCTGGCCAGATACTCTGGACCTTATTAACAGCAGAAAGTGCATATGACTCTGCGCATGAATGAGACCGAGAGATCGAGGAGTGATTTTAAGCATTATCTCTTGCGGACAACTCCACGGCCCTCTACTCTGCCAGCGCACTCGAGGTCGGCGAACTCAAAACTCTCGGCCGAGTTCCACGGCGCCAACTGGCCGATGAACCAGGATGCCATGCAGTCGGTGGTGAAAAGGCCTGACGACGCAAACTCCCTCTCGCCTCCCAGCACCGGCATCGCCATGCACATCTTGGCCCAACTCACGTGGTTCCTTGCATAGGTCTGCCCCAAGACGCCGCTCACGTCGCCGCTCAATGCGCAGAACTTGAAGCTCAAGTCCAAGCGAGTGAAGCAATCTTCGTCGGTTATTCCGTGGTTGTGGATCCATGAGTCCTTCCGGGTAATCAGGACAGCCATGGCCTTGATCTTGAAGTTCTTCTCCACTTCGATTCGATAGCGCTCGTGTCACGGTACCTTGTGAATGAGATACGTGGGGTGGTCTTGAAGTGCCACAAGGCACCCTCGTGTCGAGGGAGGGTGATGGGGGCGCCAACGAGGAAGAGGGAGAGGCGGTCGACGGGTGTCATCCCAAGCTGAGGTCTCGAGCGCGCCGATAAAGAGGTAGTGGGAGCCAAAGAGGATACCAAGGGACTGGACCCAGGTGAAGTCGCGGCACATGTTGGCATTGCGGCGGCCAATGAAGTGCGTTGATGTGGAGGTTGGAGTCTGAGGCAGAAGTCACGGCTCTTTTTGCCATGGAAGTAGAAGGGGGATGCAATTGCCGTCGATGAAGCGTGGGTCCTGGCACACCGCGTCAGGATAGTCGCATGTCACGCCCCGTACCCCACAAAGCGCATCATCCCTACCTTGGTCAATTACGATACAACACTCCTAGGATACGTCGCCGACCCAAACCCAATCAGAGATCAGACACAAGTGGAAACCACGTATATAAATAAATAAATATATATATATATATATATATATATATACACACACACCCGTACAAACAAACAATTGAGACCACAGATAAAACAACCATCAACAAAAGTATACATTTTTCACAACCATAAAAAGCCTTTGATTACAAAATTCATTTATACAATCAAAAGAAAACAACATCAGCAGTCAACAGCCACTAAATCAAAAAGGGTAAGTGGTTAGGGGAAGGTTAGGCTAACTATAGGGAAGTTACTAACAAAAAAGACCGAGCTTCCCTATCATGACTAGGACTATCCTGAGGCTCTCAGTCAGGGTCTGACGATTCCGACGAACCCTCCGATGACTCTCCCTCGCTACTCTTAGATGACTCAGACTCTTCAGAGTCCATGTCTTGAGCTTCAGCCCATTCATCTTCAGAATCCGGCTCTAATTCTGGGTTCAGGTACAACCCTAACTCTTCATCTTCCTCAGCTCCTATCTCTACATCGACCCTATCTCAGCCCATTCATCTTCAGAATCCGGCTCTAATTCTAGGTTCAGGTACAACCCTAACTCTTCATCTTCCTCAGCTCCTATCTCTACATCTGACCCTATCTCAGTGATCTCCCCAATTTCTTCCTCGTCATCTATGTCCATGTCTTCAAATTCCTCTTTCTCGTCTTCGAGCTGATCAGGATCCTTGGCGATTACTTGAGGCTCCCCATTCATGGGCTTATCAACGCCATCTACGTCATACACATCCTGAGGGTTGATTATCTCATCATCAGCCATCTGTGGGATCATCAATCCATCTTGGCCAACCGGCACATCAAAAGTCCTAAGGGGTTGCCCGAGATTTCCGTCGGCATCTTGTAAGCACCAAGCCACGTACTCCTGCGTCTGATGAAAATACTCTCCCACGTTCACAAACACCACAGATCGGTATTTCACATAAAATTCCCCGTTTACTGCGGGATATGTACCAATATACTGGTGTATTTGTATAGGTATTCCAAAAAGCTGCGGATTTGACATCTTTACTGCTGGGGGTCTGAAAATATGGGTTATTACAACACCATGAGACGAATCTCAACGAGTATAACCCCTAACCTAGGCTAGGCTAACATGCATTCTCCTAATAGGCAAAAGCAATACCAAATAATGACATGGGCCCTCAGCCCGAAGAAAACATAATAATTACCCTGCAGGTTAGGCAGTTCATTGAAATCCTCAAAGCATATGCACGGATACGCTAGTCACACGTGCCACACACACATGCTCATACCACACCCACATGCTCATGCCATATTCTCATTTTGGTTCACAATGCACTCCAACTTGATTATTAATATTTATTACAACTCGAGTCCATACAATTCTCGGCCCGGTGTGTCTAACTTGCTACAAAGTGCATGAGGTGCAACATCGATCTGGGCCAGTGTCTTTAGCCTGCTACAAAGTGCATGAGGCGCAACACTGATCTCCTTACGAACCCGAGCCTGCTACAAAGTGCATGAGGCTGGTCGTCATCCGGACGTACCGGGCATCGTCCTGCTACAAAGTGCATGAGGACGGCATCGACCCGAAGGCCCTTAAGTGATCACACGGCACATCGCCAATTTTATCTGGGCCCCGCGTAAAACGCATCAGGGCATAATTAAGTGATCACATGCTTATGTTAGACACGCATTCTTGCACAATTTTGTCATACGCCTCATTCTCGGCACACCCAATCATGTCCATGAAATGCAACATAATGCAACACGAGCATCAATAAACCACAGGCACTCAGTCAAATCGAAATCACCACACGGTGCCCAATTCACAAATAGCATGCTCACTTGGCCAATTAATACCGTGCGGCCTCATTTCAAATACACAATTCAAGCCATCAATTGGTCAATCACATTCTACATGATTCAGCCACACGAGCACACAACATAATATTTCACAATTAAACACCAATCAGTCAACAACCAATCACCTCAGGTAATCTCGGTCATCTAGCTAATAATTCTTGCTACCCGACATAATCTGGTACATTCCTCAAAAATGCGGATAGCCACTATTTCCTCAATCCGGGTCCAATAATTATCTATAATAATCCCACTAAATTCCTCGAATTTTATTTCCACTAATCAGCCCTCAATTCAGTCCGAAATATACACTGTACTACCTAAACCAATCCAGAACACACCGATAATACCTAAGCTAGTCCAGAATAAGCACTATTAGTCCTAATCCGGGTTTAGGAGGTATACTCACTTAATCTTGGATCACGACGACGAGGAACGGCGATCGATCACTGATGAACAGTGAAACCCGCTGCAGCATTCAAAGGCGGACGGCGTACGGATGGCGTACGGTCACCATACGGACACTATACGGAACATACGGACTTGTATGGACGGCAGGGGACGGTGGTCGACGAGGCGGTGGTGGCTGGTGCGGCGGCGACAAGCTCCGGCGGCCAGCGAGGAAAACCGGCGGAGGAGGAAAACGGAGGAGGAGGGGCTTTTCTGGGGCTGCTGGCCAAAAAAAATGAGGGAGGAGAGAGAGACCGGTATGATCTAGTCAAATATAGCAGCCCAATTGCGCCACGTGTTGCCGATCTGGGAGTTTTGACCAAAATACCCCTAATCCGACGGTTCTAAGGAGATAGGATCAAATAATTGAGGGGCAATATAGTCTTTGGCCCCTAATAATTGAGCTGATAATACTATTAATTATCCCAATTAATTTTTTCGAAATTCGGAACTGAAAACGGCCCAGGGGCAAAATGGTCATTTTTCCGGTCCCAAGGCGAAATTCCAATTGTTGGCTAGATCAACTCCAAATGGGTGTGACCAACATAATATGGCGTTGGAATCGCGAAAGCAGCCTTTTAAGCTCTCGAAAATTAACTGCGGAGTCCTGAGAATAAAATAATATTATTTTTTACTTCCGAGCTGAAATTTCAATTTTTTATGGTAACACTTCCAAATGTGTGTGGCCATCCTAAAATGGCATTAGCCTCAAAAAATAACCTCATACAGCCTCAGAATCAGTGTCAGGGTCTAGAGGGACAAAATCATAATTTTTTACTTCCGAGTCGAAATTCCATTTTTCGACCGGACTAACTCCAAACGTGAGTGGCCAGTATAATATGACGTTAGAATCGTGAAAATAGTCACACAACCCTTCGAAAATCGATTTTGAAGTTCGGGTCCAATTTCGTGATCAAAATTTGCTAATTTTCAAATTTCAGGGTCTCTCGCTAACGGGCGGCTGTTTAGAGGTTACGCATATCGACTTAGGATTATCCGAGTCATGATGGTCCCGATCATTGAGAGAATGAGAAATTATCACTAGTCACAGAGGTTGCGATTGTTCGATTTGGGTTCAGGATTGATTGGTCAGGTGCACTTTCGGACGTGTAGAATCACATGCGATCCAATTGTACATCATTAGCCTTTGCTAAATCAAATCCATCACCTTTCCTAAGATCGGCCCACATTGGCCTAAAATATTCCCTCATCGTTTCTCGTGATCGGTGCCCGATTCACAATCGGGTCCCTGGTCCATGTACCATTTTTTCAGTTAGCCATATCTCATGGGTTAGTATCCCGAGAGTGATCAGCTCTGAGCAAGACTTACTAAAATGAAATGCGAAATATTAACAATTTTATTAATCCTGGAATTACATCGAAATTCGGGCTGTTACATCGCGGCTTGCTCACATTTTGCAATAGAAATTTTTAGCATCCTCGGAAAGACTAGTCATAGTTAATTCCAATTGAGATCCTTCGATTTTAGGACCGAAATCAGTTTTGTCGAGGTCAGGATACATGACTTGAAAGAGTTATCAATTATGGAAACTATTTGTAGAAATGACTTGCATCGAAACTTGACTTTCTAATAGTCACGTGTAATATGATATGATCAGGTGATGAATTCATATATACAGAGTGACTAATCAAAGTTTCAAGAGTGTCAAACTGCTACGTTCCTAGTTTAATCAAATTGGAACAATCATCCTATCCCATTTTCAGGACATTAATTCTTAAGACTCCTTATATATTCTTGTTTGGTTCGATCTTACACTCCACTAAGATATGTAGAGCTAGATCTAAGGAGATTCACATTCATGCAAGGAGCTGCTAGAGGAGGAGAAGAGACAGTGACTGGTGAAAGAGGTGTTGGAGGAGGCAGGGTGGTGGCAGGGGGAGATGAGGATGGTGGGGGGAAGGACAGGGAGAGGAGTAGGAGGAGGCGGCGGGGAGGGATACGTCACTAGAGGCAGCGGGGGCGTAGGGGTTTCATCGCCGGTGTCGCCTCCTGTGCTGCCACTGGTGCCAACAGGTTGGCAGGAAGCACAATCCACCTTACAAGTACTGAGACAAGCAGCAAGACAATGGAGCTTCACAGGGTAACAAAGCGGGTAGTTCTTTTCTTGGCACTTCACTTGCTTGGGCCCTGGATCTGCACGAGTCATTGCCAGAGCTAGGAAGAGGACTAACAAGGACATGCCCAAGCTTGCCATTGCCTTGGCCATATTTGGTTTTCGAGACAACTAACAAGCCAGAGCTTTTCTGATGATTCCTGTTGGGGTTAATAAATACTGTTCTTTATATAGAGACGAAAAAAGGTGCAAGGGGAAAAGGTGTGCCTGAAGCTCTGCTTGACCTCAAACTCAGTAGGACTCTGCACGCCATGCCTCTCCTTGCAGGTGAGTTCAGGTTCAATCGTTAAGGGTTCTTGAAGAAGGCATTCAACCCATAAAAAAAGGAGGGTACATTGAAAGGGTAGTTAAAGTCAACCTGAAGAAAACGTTACCTGTGCCTTCTTAGTGGCTTTGATTTGCAGCATCCACACGCCTGGACAGTTGTCAGGATTGCAATTTTTTGTTTTCTTGGGAGAGTTTGCCTTGGAGCATCAAAGATGCTGTTGTGGGGCATTTATGCCTCGTTAAGACAATATAATGACGAGAGCTGCTAGCGTAACCGTCTACCGGTGTGACACTGACAGTCAAAAGTCATGGAAATTTCCGAGGAAAACACAGGTCTCTCTCTCGTGGAAAATGTGTGGCCGAGGGTTGACGATTCATTTTCCAAGGAAACGGTACGGTCATGCAAGTGTTTAGCTTTAATGACCTACCACAGTAATTACAGTTACGATACAGTCCACAGCTTCTCCCCGACGATAGGTCCACTCCGCATCATGTCGCTTTTCGAATTGAGATATACATTGATAGATACACATTACACGTGAATAAGTTTCAATGTGCCGTAAAGAAAAAAGAGCTGGGGCTTCTCCAAACTGGATGTGCATTTATATGCCTGATGAATAAGCTTGTGCTTTGTATTTTTGTTAACAATCATTGAACAATGTATAAATTATTAACAGAGCTTGATACAACTTGCACAAAATTATTTAACCGTAAGCTAATATAAACATGTGGCTGCATATTGAAGGCTAGACATGTGGACTATAATAGTAGTCATCAATTTGATGGCGATCATAGTGGAAAATTTTCACTTTTTGTTTCTGCTCCAAATCTATTTCCAAACTAAAAATTTATATAGAAAAATGAAATTGCGTTACCAAACGGATTTCCTATTTCAATCATATTCTTGAGAACAGAAAAATAAAAAATGATGAAACAAAATTATTATCATTTGCGCCTTTAGTCACTCAACTTAAGAAGAGAAATTCAATGATGTGAAGCACTTCCTAGGCAAGAAGTATAGTCATGAACATTCGCATGAAATGCCAATGTTATTTGAGAAACTCTATTATTTAGCAAGTGCAAAGAGAGCAAACTTTTGGGGTACGTAATCGGTTATTGAGATGCACTCAAAGAAAGAGTTTCACACCGGATAATTGATGTAGTATAAAAGTAGTTAATATATAGGAAAATGACATAAATGATCCTTAAATTTTGGTCAAATATACAATGTTGTCCCTGAATTTTTAATCTATTCAATATGGATCATAAACTTTTGGTATATATTCAATTTAGTTCTTCAACTATATAAAAATGTTCAATGTTGTCATTCTATTAATTCAAATTAACCAAATTTGCTGAGTCAGCTTTCAATTCGGTAAGTTTGAACGATGAACAAAAAAATTCCTTCTACTAATTCAAATTAACGAAATTTGTTGATTCAACTTTCAATTTGGTAAGTTTGAACGGTGATCAAAAAAATAATATTACAAGTGGATTATCCAATAAGATATTTAACTCAAAATCAGGATATAATAGTTCACATCATCAAATAACATATATAATCATTTTTCCATATTGAAGAAATTAAACAAATTCGAAGGATCATTATATTTTTTTAATTGACCCAACTATCTTACGTGGATAATGCAAGTGTAATGGTTTTTTTTTTCCCATCGTTCAAATGAATCAGCAAAATCCATTAACTTGAATTATTAGAAGAATAAAATTAAACATTTTCATATAGTTTAGGTACTAAATTGAACAATCACCAAAACTTCAAACGCCACGTTGAATAAATTAAAAATTAGGGACAACATTACACATTCAAGGACTATTTGTGTAATTGTTCCTTAATATATCTTAGTTAGCTCATAATATATTGATCTATGCTTTGAGTGAAGGTATTTCTAACCAAATATGTTGACGGATTCAGACATGGCCTCCCCTTTTGGTAACATAAACTTTCCAGTGCGATCAAATAGGGAAGATCATAATAAGCAAAATGGGAATACAAGCAAAACGATGGCCATCTGTTATTTTAATTAAAATTGGGCCCAATAACAAAAAAAACCCAAAACTTTAGGCTTTGTCCCAACTGTATCCTAAACTTTTCTTTGTCCTATAAAAAACCCCAAACTTTTATTTTTCTTCCAAATTTACCATCGTTAACTTTCTGTCAAATATGGCTGTTAATGATCTTATGTGGAATTTCCATGTCATCAATGAAATTTACCGTGGAAAGCTGACATGGACAGATTCTTTGCAAAACGACGTTTTCTTGGAGGAGCCTTAGGGTTTGGCTTTTCAATTGCTCTGTCTTCTTCACATGGCTCCTCTCTCTCTCACGTCACTCGAATCTTCCGCTCACTCCTCCATCTCTTGCACTCGGAGTCTCCCATCTCTCGCTCTCCTAGGCTCGAGACGCTCGAACATCTCACAATTGGGGATAAGATTGTTGACACCTAAATTTTGACGATCTAGTCAGTCGTTCGTTGCATAAAAAATTAGGGATCGATCCTAGTCCCTAGACAAAAATTAGTTAAATTGCATATAGATTAGAAGCATTTGAATTAGTATTTAGGCTCATATAATTGCATTTGCATTAGACTGATGGCGGATGAACTTGAGTGAATGGTTCTGAATGAAATTAATTCAGTCAAGCCCATGACCAAAATTCACATGTTTTGCACGTGTGATCTTTGGTTGCAAAAGATCGCGCGCGCGTGTGTATACACAGAAGACCAAGAAGGAAGGGAGACTTATTATATGTGGCCGTATTGTCTGAAGATAGGAGGGAGTAATATCCTATCTGCACATATCTTTAATCCATGGACAATAATTGGCAATATATCTTTTGGAAATTCCATTAAAAATCTTGGGCGTCACGACAAGGCAAGGGGGAACATTCTTCACTGAGGCAAGCGCTACATATAAAAGAAAGAGGAAGTGTATCAGCAGATTTTGTTTCTTGGTATCTTTGTGCAAAGAAAAAAAACTACATGAAGGATACAAGAAGAGGAAAACGGAATCGGTCAACGTGGGGATATATCTTCGAAACTATGTTCTGTCGTCATAGGCATAAGCTAAAGGAAAGAAGCCCAAATGTAATATGTTTTAAATATTCTTGAATGGGTCTCTTTCTAAAAAAGGCCTAGGCATTCTCATCTATAAAAAACCTCCTACAAACAAGAAAAAGGGACCTCCTGCGGACAAGAAAAAGGGGCGTCTCTCCTTTGGATAGACGATATCGAAAATAGCACACGCGAGACCGAGAGAGAGAGAGAGAGGGCTGCGTAAGCGTGCAGCCCTATGCCACGCTGCCCCTCCGCTGCGTTCGTGACGCCTCACTATCGCGCTCGGGTTGCCTGACGCTCACCACCTCGCTGCCGCTACTGTCCCTGGCGAGCCATTCTTGCTGCTGCCGCTTCCGGAGTTACCGTGGCTCCTACACCGATCTCCACCTACCGCTGCTGCCACCCAACCGCGACAAAGAGCTGTTGTTGTTAGCTCGATGACGCTGCTGTCCCGAAGCCCTACTGACGACTTGCTACCCCAATCCGACGATTCTCTTTTGCTGTTGCTGCTCTTCGTGAGTTGTCCTTGCTGCTATCCTTCGTTCAATGATGCTTCGCTCCTCACCGACACATCAAGCAAGCCCTGACATTCCACAGTCAAATATCTAAGGAGTCAACCTACACAAAAATCATTCAGTAAGTTTCCCAGAGAAGCCACTAGTGATCTCCCCACCATCACCGCGAGACACTTTGTTTTGCAGCTTTCTTGCGAATCGTCGTCGCTGGTCATCCTCACTGCGATCTTTGACGTGAGTCGCTCGAGTATCACCTACCTTGACTGAGCATCAGCGCTAGCCATCACTGCGTGATCCATCGTTCATTGTCCAAATTTGGAAGCAAATATTTAAATTAGTTAAAGATCTCATCTAATTTGATTTTCGAGTATATTGTTTCCTTATTTGAGATATTACGATCTTGTGTGAATCTTTTAGCGATAGTGCCGTATCCATGAAATTCGAGAGTAAACTTTAAATTAGGAATTGTTTCCTAATTTCACAACGTGCATGTGATCGACAGTCCGATTTTATGTCCAAAATATGACTTGCGATTACACGGAAAATCGTCAATTTGATCTCCTGCTCGAGATATGAATCGCGATTGCATGAAAAATTGGCCAATCCGATCTTCATGCCTGGATACGATTCGTCAATCTATTGTTTCTAAATTTAAATGGATATGGATACTATTTCTTTTGATTTGGTGTCATGTTAATTTGATTGCTATTTCTTTCCGTTTTATTTTTGTTTGAATTGAATTAATTGTGTTTCGATGAAAAAAATAAAAAAAGATTGTTAGTAATTCGAAATCTATTTTTTTTATAATATTGCATATTTAGAGTAATTTTCTCATTCCAAATTTAATAAAATACCAAAAATATATTCTTAGAATAAATTAGATTTCTAGGATAGATTGTAGGTTTAAATTAAAGTATTTAATTAATTTCGAATTTCATGAAAAATATAAAAATATCATATGAATGTCATATAGATTAATTGCATCGTGCTTGCATGTCATCTTGTGTCATCTTGCCATGTCATTCATACCTTGCCATGTGTCATTGCTCGCATGTCATTAGAAATCGCACGTCTAGGTTCATTTGTGTGTTCTATTAGAATAGTCCATTTAAAGGCAATTGTATGTCGTGTGTCATGTTAGAGTAGCATCATGCATTGCATATAGTTTAATTTCCACTAAATAAGAGAAAATTCCAAAAAATGTATTGAGTGGAATTGCGTGTTAATTAGAAATCATATTAAGGTTGTTGATATGATTTTCTAACTAACGTTGCAGATGCTTTCATTGCTATAAGGTAAGTATATTCTTCCCGTCCTTGCAATTTATTTATTGCTTTTTATTGCTTTGCTTTACTGGGTGTTTCATTAATGATTGTGCATCCGCATGATCACCTTGCATGTTAGTGGATAGATTTAAAATCAATCTAAGCTGCCTGCAAATATTTTTTTAGAAAGATACCAAAAAGGTATTAAAGTAATCTAGTGTAACCAAGTCCTCGAGTTCATAATTTCTGGTTGATAGGAGTAAAGTAATTCTCCCAATACTTTACTTGGGTTTCTAATCGACCCACCAAAAAAAAGATTAGTGGCAACTCCCGATTGAAACGATTTGTATGTTAAAAACTTAAACATTAAATCGCGAATTGGTAAGGGCATGGGAGAGCCCGAGTTAGGCTTAGACTTAATAATCCATTAGTCGAACCTATAAGTGGTGCACCGTGAGAGATTAGGTCGCGACAAAGATATTTTGAAATTTGTTGATCAGAGACTTCATATATCAGATAAGACGATAGTTCTTGCATAATTGCTCTTGCTCTGTATTGCCTTTTGCCGAGATGCACTCAATGTGTTTGATGATTTGCCTTTGTGATTTAGTGTCAATTTACTTGTGCTATTAATCAAATTTGGTGATACTTGCACGATCTAGATGACTTCATCTAATGCGTTGATCGTTTGAGATGCTTCTTGGTTTATTCTCTCTTGAGGCCAAGAACTAGGTTGAGGTTTGTGAGAAAATTGTCTCTGATTATGAATTTATTAGTAATATAAACACACATTGATGTTGTTGTGATAGTTTGGAATTAGACAATACGAAGACGAGAGAGCAATTGAACTGGATATCTTTGGTTCATCTACACTTCACCATGGGTCATCTACACTAAACCACGGCTTCGATGAGGCACCAATAAATGATCGCTCAATGGCCTCTTATCAGGTCAAGCACATGCTGATGTTGTTGATCGAAACAGACATTTATTTCATGGTTTCAAAATCACCACAATAATTGGAAGTGATGTGTAATGTGTTTGGGTTCCATTTTCAGTCATTTCAACTGGTTCAAGCTTTCGGTCAAATATTTTCTATTTCAAATGACAAATTTTGTATCATCAGAACTTACTAATGTTTTAGATATATTATTGATGATTGATAAGTACGTACTTTCTTACCAAGACAAAAATTGAATATCTAAAATGAAAAAAAGCTACATGTGGTAATTTTTGTTAAAATAGATAACCAGTTCACAACCTATCTTTCCGCCTCCACAGCACCAACTCTAAGGGTCTAGAGCTTCGTGAGTGCTTTAGAATATTCTTGGGATATCCCCTATTCATACATGAACCTCTCTGATTACAACTGTACATTGTATGGTAGTTGATAGATTGAGAGATAAAATATATACTATTTGATAATAGAGAGATTTATGATATATATAGGGGTCCCCTCCCCTCATTTATATTACTTTCCTCTATATAGATTTTTAATTCGCAGAGGAGGTCTTCTCGGACACTCAACCATTAATTTGCTCTATTTTGGATGGATTGAACATGTGTATATTTGCCAATGGTCAAACTGGTTTAGGAATATCATATAAATGGTACATCGAAACCTTTTTCTTGTGTCCTTACAAAATTTGGACTGCTTCTTTCTTTATATAAGGCATTGTTCTAACAATGAGTGGGCCTAGTGCATCATTAAAGGAGGATTGGAATGCCAATTAAATAGCTCTAAATGATCTTTTTTTCAGAAGGCACAAAGCAAAATACTACTGTTTTATATGAAGTTGCTGTGCAAATGGTTGAATCCCTTAATGATGCACTAGGCTCACTCTGTTCCAAAATAAGGAACCTGTACCCAAGGGCAGGTTTTGAGTTCCCGGTGGAACAAGTAAAGAACTTACAACTGCTCACCCCTATCTGCAAATGATGCATGTTCACAAAAAAGAGCAAGTCAATCTCTCATAAGATAAAACAACTATGTGCTTTGATAAATAAAAAATGATTTTCTTTGAATTATTTGTGTTTGATTAAGAGTAATCTTATGAAGAAAAAGGAGCTTGTGCTCCAACAAAGGGACTCTGAAGCTTGTTCCGATTCTACCGGGCGAGTTCCACAAATACATTCTTTATTTTTAATGTGCCGGTGCTATCACACCCTGCATCCTAAATTTTCCCATAATTCTTTTTTTTTCCTAGGAGAAAGGAATACTTTTTGCTTGTTTTACATCTTAATAATTTCAAGATGCGGACGATACTCAAGACAAACAGTTTAATGACGCGCTTAGGCAACCAGGATATGCTCACCCTAGAGCAAAGGGTTGTCGTTAATTCCATGGATCATTGTCTTGAAGGGCTGAGAGTAAAATCCCTTTGGGGTTTTTTTTATATGCCTCATTTAATGTCTCGTCGGTCAAGCCCATTCAAGTCCCTCTGTTTCTCTCATATGTTTGTCTTTTCTTATGGGAGAGAAGAACTTACTTGGATCTTAGATGATCTCTCTCCTAAGGTTGAGCCGACATAAGAGATAAAACTAAAAGAAACGGTGGGAAAGTTGTACCGAGGTTGTCATCTGTCAAGTGATCTTGCAGAGCCCCCCACTTCTCCCCGACCCCGAATTAGAAGCACGTGAGCCGAGCCGCCACCTCGGCGATTTTACAAACAAATGTGTCGCTATTTCAAGCACGTGTTGTTCGTTCTCGTTCCCAGAGCGAAGCTATCCTGCCGTCAATCTGTCCCTGTCGTTACAGCTCGTAGAAACCAAAACCAGCGCGCAGAAAAAGTTGAAGCGATCCTCAAGTGCATATCACATCACACATCATTCTGTCTCCAATTACTATATAAATGCCTCAATTTCCTCCCTCTTTCCTCACCCCACTCTCCGGTTTCCTCTCTTTCTCTCTCCCTCTGCGCAAATTTCAGTTCAAGAAAGAAAAGGCGACGCAGATATGGAGTCTGGGTCTTCCTCTTCTTGCCTTTTCCAGTCCATACAGATCGCTTTCTTCCTCCTCTTCCTCTCCTTCACTCTCCTCTTCTCTGCCTTTTCTTTCTTGATCTACATCTTCAGGCTCAAGTCGCTCTGCGACTGCGACGTGTGCACGGCCTACTTGAGCTCCAGTTGGACCAAAGAGTTCGACAAACTGTGCGACTGGTACACCCACCTCCTCCGGAAGTCTCCCACCGGCACCATCCACGTCCACGTCCTCGGCAACATCGTCACCGCGAACCCCGACAACGTCCACCATATGCTCCGCACGAGGTTCGACAACTACCCCAAGCGCAAACCCTTCTCTGCGATCCTGGGCGACCTCCTGGGCCGAGGGATCTTTAACGTCGACGGCGATTCGTGGAAGTTTCAAAGGAAGATGACCAGCTTAAAGCTCGGGAGCGTGTCGATACGCGCGTACGCTTTTGAGGTCGTGGCGTCGGAGATAAAGAACCGCCTCGTCCCGCTGTTGTCGTCGCTCTGCGGGAAAGATGACGGCGGCTTGGATCTGCAGGATGTGTTTAGACGTTTTTCTTTCGACACCATATGTAAGTTCTCGTTCGGGTTGGACCCGGGGTGCCTGAAGCTGTCGCTGCCTGTGTCGGAGTTCGCAGAGGCGTTCGACGCGGCATCGAGGCTGTCGGCGGAGCGGGCGATGAGCCCGTCTCCACTGGTCTGGAAAATCAAGCGGCTGCTCAACGTCGGCAGCGAGAGGAGGCTCAGGGAGGCCATCAGGATGGTCAACGCCCTCGCTGACGAGGTGATCAAGCAAAAGCGAGAAATGGGTCATTCAAAAGATCACAACGATCTTCTATCGAGATTCATGACCACCATCGACGACGACGGGTACTTGAGGGACATCGTGGTGAGCTTCCTTCTGGCGGGGCGCGACACGGTGGCGTCCGCGTTGACCAGCTTCTTCCGGCTGGTGTCGCAGAACCCCGAGGTCGGAGACGCCATAAGGGAGGATTCGGACCGGGTCATGGGTCCGACCAGCGGCGGCCTCGCGAGCTTCGACAAGATGCACAAGATGCACTACTTGCAAGCGGCTCTGTACGAGCGTATGAGGCTGTACCCTCCGGTCCAGCTCGACTCGAAGTTCGCGCAGGACGACGACGTGTTGCCGGACGGGAAATGGGTCAAGAAGGGGACGAGGGTCACGTACCACCCCTACGCCATGGGCCGGATGGAGCGGTTGTGGGGCTCGGACTGCCTCGAGTTCAGGCCTCGGCGGTGGCTGACGAGAGACGGGTCTTCACGCCCGAGAGCCCGTACAAGTACCCGGTGTTCCAGGCCGGGGTTCGGGTGTGCCTGGGCAAGGACATGGCCCTGGTGGAGATGAAAAGCGTCGCACTGGCTCTGGTCCGGCAGTTCGATGTCCATGTCGCGGATGGTCACCTCAGTCCCCGGTTCGCGCCGGGGCTCACCGCCACCATCAGAGGGGGATTGCCTGTGGTGATTAAAGAGAGATCAGTCGCCTCAGCAAGATGAGAAGAGACTTTTTGGGCGTACCGTAAATAAGAGAACAGATAACTCAAAGTGTACATGCTCGATAGTCATTTGTTCACTTGTTGCATAAGAGCTTCATTAGGAGAAATGAACAGATGCATAGTATTAAAATATGTCTCGAATTTGAGCCTATAAACGAAATTCAACCCAAAACAAATTAAAGAAAAATCTGAAAATTGAATATTTATGGATGTCCATTGTAGAAATCTATATTTTCTGTTCAATTTTGGAGTGCAGAGCCATATTGAAATTCTGATCGTGAAAAATAGAATTCAAAGGAAAAGTGGATATCTGAATTTCAAGTTGCTAATTCGTTGAGTCCAACAAAAGTTTCAATAGATTGCATAAATAAAGTTCCGTATAAACGTTGGTCAACAAAATAGGAAAGTGGGACTTGGTTTCCTTCTCTAACTCAGCATGTGTCAATAAAGGAAATAGCAGAAGTCCAACTTTTAGTGGGACTCAGCAAAGGGCAGCATATATTGACTAATATATATATGCACATAATTAAAGTTAGGGGATGCTTCTTCACGTAGACTTGACGTGCCGAAGTCTTGGTGGCTGTTGTTGATGAATACTGAAGCGCCATCTCTAAGCGAGTACTTGGCTTGGGTTATCTTTGTGGGTTTCTTGTTCGAGAATTATATTCGGAAAAGAATTAGTGTTCAAGCATAAATTTTATGATAAGATTTATGTATAATTCCTTCGCGAGATTGAGAAATTATTTCTTGAGAAATTGTGAAGTTAAATACTGCGTGAGTTATTAGATATAATTAGGGCTTGAAAAATACTGAGAGTATTTCAGTGACTATAGTGTGGTTATAATCTCCATTGTATCGCTTGATCTATAGTGAAATTCCGTGCTGCTCTCCCCGTGGACATAAGTCACTACAATCGAACCACGTAAATCTGGTGTCCAATTTATTTTCTTATTCTGTCAATTTTATTATTCGATCGCTTGGCTTTCGCAACACATAGAATAGAAGTTGGCTAGATACTCTGGACCTTATTAACAACAGAAGGTGCATATGTCTTCGCGCATGAATGAGACCGAGAGATTGAGGAGTGATTTTAAGCATTCTCTCTTGCGGACAACTCCACGGCCCTCTACTCCGCCAGCGCACTCGGCACTCGAGGTTGGCGTACTCAAAACTCTCGACCGAGTTCCACAGCGCCAACTGGCTGATGAACCAGGATGCCACGTAGTCGGTGGTGAAAAGGCCCGACGACGCAAACTCCCTCTCACCTCCTAGCACCGGCATCGCCACACCCATCTTGGCCCAGCTCATGTGGTTCCTTGCATAGGTCTGCCCTAAGACGCCGCTCACGTCGCCGCTCAATGCATAGAACTTGAAGCTCAAGTCTAAGCGAGAGAAGCAATCTTCGTCGGTTATTCCGTGGTTGTGGATCAATGAGTCCTTCCCGGTGATTGGGACAGCCATGGCCTTGATCTTGAAGTTCTTCTCAACTTCGATTTCGACAATGCTCGTGTCACGGTACCTTGTGAATGAGATACGTGGGTTGGTCTTGGAGTGCCACAAGGCACCCTCGTGTCGAGGGAAGGTGATGAGGGTGTCGACGAGGAAGAGGGAGAGGCGGTCGACAGGCGTCATCCCAAGCTGAGGTCTCGAGCGCGTCGATAAAGAGGTTGTGGGAGCCAAAGAGGATACCAAGGGACTGGACCCAGGAGAAGTCGCGGCACATGTTGGCATTGCGGCGGCCAATGAAGTGCGCGTTGATGTGGAGGTTGGAGTCTGAGGCAGAAGTCATGGTTCTTTTTGCCATGGAAGTAGAAGGGGATGCCATCGCCGTCGATGAAGCGTGGGTCCTGGCATGCCATGTCGGGATAGTCGCGGCCTACTCACATTTTGCAATAGAAATTTTTAGCATCCTCGGAGAGACTAGTCATAGTAAATTCCAATTGAGATCCTCCGATTTTAGGACCAAATTAGTTTTGTCGAGGTCATGATGCATGACCTGAAAGAGTTAACAATTATGGAAACTATTTGCAGCAATCACTTGCATCGAAACTTGACTTTCTAACGGTTACGTGTGACATGATCTCATCAGGCGATGAATTCATATATACAAAGTGACTAATCAAAGTTCCAAAAGTGTCAAACTGCTACGTTCCTAATCTAATCAAATTGGAACAATCATCCTGTCCCATTTTCAGGACATTAATTCTTAAGACTCCTTATATATTCTTGTTTGGTTCGATCTGACGCTCCACTAAGATATATAGAGCTAGATCTAAGGAGATTCACGTTCATGCAAGTCCATGGACAGCAAGTGAAGGGGAAATAAAATGAGTAAAATAGGAAAAATTACCTAATCAGTCTATGGAGGTCAATTCAGTCCTAAAAAAGTTTCAATTTCACCAATTTTGTTTTAAACTTGTAGGCGAAATTCCAATTTAGTCATTCCAACTAATTTTTCGATGAAAATCATTGATATGGTGGTCCAATTGTTGATGGCCATCCTAAGCGTCACACCACCACGTTAGTGATTTCCGGTTAAAATAGACCGGAATGACTATATTGAAATTTAGTGTAAATTTTTAGGACTAATTTGGCAACATTGAAAAGTTGAAAATCGAATTAGCATCCATACGATAAGTTTATGACTGATTGGATAATTTGTCCTAGGAAAATATGGAAGAGAAAAGATAGATATAGTGACAGACTTACTGCACACTGGCTTGCAAGGCACACAATCAACCCCACATGAAGATGGACAAGCACTGGGGCAGCTTTGCTCCAATACAAGGCATTGAGGATAACTCCTATTCTCGCATCTCACTCTCCACTCCCGATACTTCACTTGATGGAGGTGGAGGAGGATATAACAGTCGGAGGGGCATTAGGCGGGAAGGAACAACCTCTTGGAGGAGGCACGCTGGTTGGCAGAGCATTTAGAGGTGTGGATCCGCTGCTTGTAGGTGGAAGCGTGGCTGTCAGGGGGCACTGGGACGGGTAGAGCCGCCACTGGTAGGCAGTGGAGGAGGCGTGGCGATTGGAGGGGCATTAGGACCGGTGGAGCCACCGCTGGTAGGCGGCGGAGGAGGAGTGGCGGTCCGCAGGGTGGAGCTACTGCTAGGAGCTCACTACAAAAAAACATGTAATTTGCGATGGAAATTTTCCGTCGGAAATTTGCAATGAAATTTGTGACGGATTATATTTTCCGTCGCAAATTTGCGACGAAAATAAAAAACTATCGCTAATTACGTTACAAATCTGCGACGGAAAAAAGTTCGTCGCAAATTTTCGACGGAAAAAAAAACTGTCGCAAAATCCGTCGTAAATTTGCGATAGAAAAAAGTTTGTCGTAAATTTGCAACGGAAAATAAATCCGTCGCAAAAAAGTTCATCGCAAATTTCCGCAAAAAAAAAAAACCGTTGCCAAATCCGTCGCAAATTTGCGACAAAAACAAACATCCGTCGCAAATTTGTAGTTTATCAGCCCGTGATATTCCAACCCTATATCTCTCTCTCGCTCTCTCTTGCTTTTCTCCCTTCTTTCATATGTCTGAAATCAGCAAACTTCGCGCGCACACATATTAATCTTGGTGAAGCTTTTGTACCGATAAGTATCATAACTAGCTTCGTGACTATTCAACGTTGAATTGTAATTTTTTTTTATATATATGTTTATGTTTGTTTTTTTTTCGTATCTGCATCACCGGTGTAACGATCGGTGACCGGCGACTGGCAACACCTCGCCGGCCTTTGGATGAGGCTGAACGGCCACGCCGTTTTGCGACTGAAATAGTTTCCGTTGGAAATTTGCGACGAATAAATGAAAATTTCGTCGCAAATTTGCAACAGATCCTTGATTCCGTCGCAAATTTGCAAGGGATGAATTCCGTTTCCATCGCACATTAAAAATTATTAAAAGATGATTCTTAAGTGATTATTTTTTTTGGGTATATACCTAATTGAAGGTCTTGTAATCCAAGTGGACGTTGCAATTCTCATCAAATTGACCACTTTCTCCTATCAATATTTTACTCAAATATTTGGGTAAGTCTTCTTTACATGGTAATTTTTTCTATTTTTGCGATTTCATATTAATTATTGCGTGAATAACAAAAATTATAATTTTCAAAATTTTATGGTTTTAATTAAGAACAATAGATATGATATTTCAAATATTTTAGCAGAATTTTTTATTTTAATACAGACACAATGCAAAGAGAAAGAGCTTGGATGTATAATAAAAACTTATCTGGACATCAAGGATTGACAGATGAGTTTCGTACTGGGTTGGAATTATTTTTAGACTTTGCTAGTAGTAAATATGAGTTCATGGATGGAAATAAGTTAAGGTGTCCGTGTAAAAAGTGCGGTAATGATAAATTTCTTGTGTGTAATCAAGTTAGAGAACACCTTACTAGATTTGGGTTTACTTCCAACTATTATAATTGAAATTTCCATAATGAACCATTTATATCTGATGAAAGATATGGAAGAAGTGACCAATTTTCAGTTAGGGAAAAATATGGCTATTATGAGCAATTGAAGCCATACGAGAGGATGGTGATTGATGCAGCTAGTTATAATTTTGTCACAGAATCAAATTATGCAAGTACTAGTTTTACTCCTACACGTAAATAAGTGGGTACTAGTCATGCTTCACAATTGGAAGATATAGGAGTAACGGAGTTTGATGAGAATGTTTATAATGAAACTTTTCAATCTAATCAGTTTTGGGAAGTGTTGAAAGCAGCAGATGAACATTTATGCGCAAGTTGTGAGGACCACACCAAGTTATCGGTAACAGCCCGACTATTAAATATCAAGGCAGAGCATAATGTGTCTACGGATTACTTCAACTCTTTTGTTGAAGTAATGGGGGAATCATTGTTTCGTGATAACATCATGCCAAGTGATTTTTATGATATGAAAAAGTTAGTGGATAATTTAGGTCTTCCGGTTGTAAGAATTGATGTATGTAGTAGGGGTTGTATGATATATTGGAGAGATGAGGAAAATGCAGAATTTTGCAAATTCTGTAGCCAATCTAGGTACAAGATTAACAGGAGGCCGGGTTGTAATCAGAAGCGTAGATTATGCAAGCAAATATTTTATCTGCCCTTATTCCCCAGATTGCAAAAGCTTTATGTGTCTAAAGCCACTGCTGAACACATGACTTGGCATGCAAATTATGAAATAGAAGAGGATCTAATGTGTCATCCTTCATATGCGGAGGCATGGCAACATTTTGATAGAACATACCCCGAGTTTGCGATGGAGCCTCGGAATCAGGTTAGGTCTCTGTGCCGATGGATTTGCTCCATTTGGGAAAATAGGAAAAAGTTATTCATGTTGGTCAGTTATTCTAATGCGTGTACAATCTTCTACCTGGTATGTGCATGAAGACACCTTATATGTTTTTTACATTGATCGTGACAGGACCGCAACATCCGAAAAAGTTGATAGATATTTATATGTAACCATTGATTGAGGAGTTACAAGGCTATGGGTTGAAGGTGTCCCTACGATGACGTTTCTACCGATCAAACATTTGTAATGAAGGCTGCCCTTCTTTGGACGATAAATGACTTTTCAGCTTACGGAATGTTATCTAGATGGAGTACAGCTGGGATCTTAGGATGTTCGATATGTTTGGAGAGGTCAAAATCATTTAGATTAAAACATGAAAAGAAGCCCAGCTATTTTGACTATCACAGACAATTTTTACCGTCAAATCATCCTTTCAGAAGGAATAAGAAAGAGTTCATTAAAAATAGGATTGAAAGAACGCGTCCACCATTGAGGTTGACTGGCGATCAAATTTGGGAGCGTATGCAGGACTTTCCAACTATTGTTGAGAACCCGCATGGCACGACTTTTGCGTACGGAAGTACACATAAGTGGACGAAACGCAGTATATTTTGGGATCTACCATATTGGAAGGCCCATCTTATTCATCATAATCTTGACGTTATGCACATAGAAAAGAATATTTTCGACAATGTCATAAATACTGTGATGGATGTCGCCGGAAAAATAAAAGACAACTTCAATGCAAGAAAAGATATGAGAGATATTTGTGATCGGCCAATACTAGCTGTGGATGCCAGCAGCAGGGGACCAAAATCAAAAACAGTTTATACATTAGATAAGGAGTAGAGGCAAGTTGTTTGTCAATAGTTGAAATCTGTACGGTTTCCTGATGGATATGCTTCGAACTTCAGGAGATGTGTTGATTTGAATGAATGCAAGTTCACAGGTTTGAAGAGTCATGATTGTCACATCCTGATGGAAAGACTAATTCCAATAACTTTGAAGGAAGTTCTACCGAACTTTGTATGGGGTGCCATTACAGAGTTAAGCAATTTCCTCCATAATATTTGTTCGACAGTGTTAAAAGTATCGCACATGGAAAAACTAGAGAGAGATATTTCAATTATTTTTTTGCAACTTAGAAAGGATATTTCCTCCAGCATTTTTTGATTCGATGGAGCATCTTTTAGTTCACTTGCCTTATGAGGCCAAAGTTGTAGGTCTCGTCCAATTTCGATAGATGTATCCATTTGAGAGGTAATGTTTTTTTTAAAATACAGTTCGAATTAGTTTATCATAGAATATGTTTCGATAAGCTTCTTTTTATTTTAACTAGATTCTTATATCATTTGAAGAAAAAAGTGAAGAATAAGGCACGTGTTGAAACTTCAATTTGTAATGCATATATTGTGAAAGAAGTGACAATATTTGCATCATACTATTTTGAGTCGTACGTTCAGTGCAAGAGATGGAGAGCAGGCAAAAACGATGAGGGCCCCATTGATCTCAATTGCACAGCATTCTTTATTTTCAATTATCTGGGTCGACCAAGCGGCACATGTCAATTTCGTTACTTATCAGGCGAAAAATTTCATGCAGCCCATACTTATATTTTACTGGACTGCCCAGAAGTCAAGCCATACTTCAAGTAAGTGTAAATTTGCAAATATATATTTTGTGTGTCAAATATTTGCTAATATTTAAATGGTTTTTAATATTAGGATTTTCCAAACTTCAATGTTTGGACTACAATCAAATAAGTTTGACCATTGTACGATGAACAATTTGCAGCATGGTTCAAGACATATGTAAGTTGCCTATGAACCAAAACCAAGTTATTAAAATTATATACATCATTTAGTAAAATATATATTATTGACTTTGCATGTGTAACCTTAGGTTCACAGTAATTATGATAAAATTGGAGGGCTAAAATTGCTATATCATCTGTCATGGGGTCCACAATTAAGAGTTCGAAATTGGCCAGCATATTTCATAAATGGATATAATTTTCATACTCAAGAATATGGAATGGGAAAATCCATAATGAATAGTGGTGTATCTGTTTGGTCATCCAATGGTGGCAGTTCAAAAGATGATTTTTATGGCTTGTTGGATGAAAACATAGAGATAGAGTATCCTGGACCATTAATGATGCGGGTTGTGTTATTTAAGTGCACGTGGTTCGACTCCGTCAAAGGAATGAAGGTGCATACGAAGTTCAATTTGGTTGAAATAAATCACAAGAAAAAGGTATATGAAGTATGAACCATTTGTCTTGGCACAACAAGCAATTCAAGTATGTTGTGCATCATATCCTAGTTTGAAATGTGACAAAGCTAATTGGTGGGTTGTATGTAAAATCAAAGCACGGAGGAAAATCGAGGAATACTGAAAGGATAGAGCTTATCAACAAGAGAAAGTATGTAACATGGTTGAAATTGAGGAATATAATATATCAACTTTACGAGATCCGTGTGGAGCAATGATAGATGTGGATCCAACTGAAATTTGCGAATTAAATATACAAAAATGTTCAGAATCTGATTTTCAAACAGATGACGAAGACGATGACGAAGACGAAAATGAAGACGAAGATTAAAATTTTTGTCACAAAACACTATAGATGTGTAATTATTAATACGACAAGTGCTATTTTGATTGTTATCATTATTGTTCTTGTTATTATTATTATTGTTCTTTTTTATTATTGTTATTGTCGATTATTCTTTTTATTTTAATTGATCGTCCGAAATTTTGTCCCTAAATGCCGACAAGTCAAATATTATTAATGTGCCCTAACATTTCCGATATTCTAATTTCCATTGCAAAATTTGAGATGCCAAAATTTTGGACTGAAAAAAAGACGTAGCAAATTTAGGACCCAAATAAATGAGATGCTAAATTTTTGACCGAAAAAAAGACATCACAAATTTACAACAATCATTTAGTATGTGTATATTTGTGAAGGACATATTGAGTCCGTCGCAAAAATACGTCACAAATTTACAACAATCATTTAGTATGTGAATATTTGCGAGAGAAAATTCCCTCACAAAATTCACGACGGACCATTTTAGTCCGTCGCAAAATTTGTGATGGACATATTTGAGTTCGTCGCAAATATTGGGTCCATCGCAAATTTACGATGGATTTTTATTTCCGTCGGAAATTTTTTGTCCATTGAAAATTTGCGACGGACGGTGGCGTTCCGTCGCAAATTTGTGACAGATTTTTATTTCCGTTGGAAATTTTCCGTCATTAAAAATTTGCGGCGGACATTTCATCCGTTGCAAATTTGCGGCGAACGGACACTAAGTTCCATCGTAAAATTTCCGGCCGGACATTAGGTCGGCGTCGTAAATTCTGCGATATTCTACACCCTCCTCCTCCTCCTCCCCTCGCCGTCGGCCGCCGACTAGTCACCATTTGGGCCTACGCCCGCGCCAAGACCGTCATTTTCCGATCGATCGATTTTTGTTGTCCTTGAATCAAGTAAGCAACTTCCTAAACCCTAGTTAGTATAATTAGGTAATTAGTCGGACTTGTTTAGGGATTATTTAGGATCACTTTTCGTTGGCTAAGTTACGGGTCGATTTTAGGATTGCATGTGGTATTGCATGTGGCTTTGATCGATGGTCGACTGGTTAATTTGTCTATTATGTGGATGATTAAGCGTTAAATGACGATATGGTGATTGATTAAGTGTTTCAACAAAAAATGCTTGAAAATTGAACAATTCTATAAAAAATCATGAAAAATTATGGAAAATTTAAAAAAACGGTATATGTTGACAATAAATATGAAATTTGACCATAAAAGTTTTTTAAAATTTTTTAAAAACTAAAATTTCATAATATCACAATATGGAAAAAATTATTAAGGGGATTCATAATATATTTGTTTGTAGGAAATTGCACGTCATAAACACTCGACATTGGCTCATTTCAAGGAAAAATTTTCTTAGTCTTTCCATCAAAATGATAAGTTTCGTCATGTACATCATTATGTGTCTATAATACGTGTCAATATAGAGGTGGTACGGGCGATTTTGGCAGTCAAACCCGGGGAGGCTCGCCCATTGACCAGGCTCGCGGTTCGGAATCGGAACCGGCCCGTGGCCTACTGTCCCAGTTCCGGTTCCATAAAATTTGGAACCGGCTCGGAATCGTCGATTATATTTAGTTCCAAAAAAAAAAAAGGCTGCGAAAAAAAAAGCGGAAAATTTTGAAACTTGCGGTGCGAGGCCGAAGTTTTATGACCCATTGCCGTAAAAGCCAACACCCAAACGGGCAAATATGTAAAATAATAATAATAATAATAATAATAACAGTTGTAAAATTGCAACGTTTATCTTTCTTTTTTTTCTTTAAATTTTCTTCTCATTTTTTTCTTATAAATTCTCTCAAATTCTCTCAATACTCACAATTCTCTCAAATTCTCTTCTCTCAAGTTTCAAATTTTCTCAATACTCCAAATTCTCTCAAATTCTCTTAAATTTTCTCAATTTTCTCATTCCACGCAATTCTTTCTTAATTCTCCCAATTAATCAATTCTCTCAATCCACTCAAAAAATGGCAAGTGGAAGTCGAGTGCCAAATTGGCAAAGGTAAGAATATCACGATGAAATCCCATCATTCTTTTGATCCTCGTGAATATGTAGATTTTCAAGATGATGAAATCAATATTTTCCCAATGTGGAGCGGCGTCCCGACGTAAGAAAGTTTTCATCCTCCTACGAAATATCTACAACAAATGAAGCAGAGCGGGAATTTACATCCGACATTTGGAATCATTTCACAAAAATGGAAAGGTTTGATATTGGTAAAAAAAAGGTATGATATAATTTGTAAATATTGTAGGAAAAATATATAAATATACATGTGGACAAGGATATGGAACATTTAAATGACATTTTAGGAGCAAACATCCAAATGAAAGCGGGAATCGATATCGGGCAACAACAAATTTCCGGTACGTCAATCCTAACACTTCCCCTTTATTTCGTTTTAATGAAAAAACTTATAAGGAAGAATTAGGCAAATTTATTTCCGTTGAGCATTTAGCATTTAGCATTTAATTTTGGAGAAAGATTTGGTTTTAATGAATTTGTACAAAAAGCATATGCTCCACAAACAAAACGTGTTCCTAGAAATTCAATTAAACGAGTAATTAAAGATCTTTACAAAAATGGAAAAAAAGATTTACAAAACTTTTTTATGCAATTTAATGGATGCGTGCATATAGGTAATGATATTTGGAGTGATCATTGGCAAAATCATTTTTACATGGGCATAACATGTCATTGGATAGATGATGAGTGGAGTATTAAAAAAAAAAAGTTATTGCATTTAGAGTTTTCGATGATAATCACATGGAAAATAATATTTATAGAATAATTAGGCAAATTTTAGAAGAATATTATTTGCTTAACAAAAATTTTTTCAATTGGTTTTGATAATGCCGTAGCAAATACCGCTTCAATTACCGATTTAGAAAATATTTGTAAACCCGTTTTTAGCGGAAAATTTTTTCACGTTAGATGTATTTGTCATGTTTTAAATTTATGTGTATAAGATGGTTTGAAAACTCTCGATATTTTTCTTCAATCAATAAAAATGGCGATTCAATTTTTATGGAAACATCCCCAAAAATGAAAAAATGGGGTAAATTTTGTAGAGAAAATGGCAAAAGCCAAAAAAATTTTCAAGAGATGTTCTAACTTGTTGGAATTCTACTTTCCACTTGCTTAATGAATCTTTAACATATAAAGATTTATTATGTGCATTTATTTCTAATAATATACCTCAGATTAATTTATACCCACAAGAGTGGGATATTTGCCAAAAAATTTTAGATGTTTTAAAGGTTTTTAATTATGCAACTTATACTTTGTCCGGTGTTTATTATCCTACTATACATTTATTTTTAGTAGAGTGTAATAATATTGTCGGAATATTTTATGAATGTGAAAATGATATTGAAATACAACATACTATAGTTGCAATAAAAATGAAGTGGCTACATTATTATAGGGAAATTCCCATTATTTATTTAGTTGCTTGTGTTTTTGATCCGCGTTGCAAATTGGATGGCTTAAATGAGTTTTTGCGTACGTATTATCAATGTTTACATTATGATGAGATAAATGTTACAACCATAGTACGTAATGTTAAAAACATAGTAATAAAATTATATAATGAATTTTATACTAAATATAATTTAGATGATATTGGATCTTCTCAATTTACGGAGATACAAAATGACAAGAGGTAAAATTAGTAAAGGGTACCAACTTTTATTACATAGACAAAAAAAAAAACAAAAGGGAGTAATAGGAAATATTTCTGAATTAGAGATTTATCTAACCGTTTCATTTGAGTTTACTGAATCCGAAGGTGGTACAGATTTTTTAATTTTGGATTGGTGGAAGAGGCACGCAAGCCAATACCCAATCCTTTCTCTTATTGCAAAACAGATTTTTTCAACCCCTTGTTCCACAGTTGCGGTCGAACAAGCATTCAGTGCCGGAGGTAATATTTTAGATGAACATCGTTCAAGATTAGCTCCAGAATCAGTGGAGATTCAAGCTTGTGTTGCTAATTGGACGAAGGCTCAATACCGGCAACAAGAGATAGATCGGAATAATGAATCCAATTTTTAACGATGGAGATACTACCGCTACCGGTACCGGTACTGGAACGGGTAGTGACGATTGAGGGTAAAAGAACTATTGGAGTTGGCAAATATTTCGGGAACCCTTGTTTCTCATATCGGATACGCCCACGTGAGTTTAGGGAAACCGAAGTATAATCCGACGACATGTGACCTCTGGTCCCCTACGCACGGAATGCTTAGGTTTTGGGATCATTTTAGGGCATATATATTGTGCTCCTTTTTTTATAGATCATTGTAACGAATTATAATGTGCTTAATGATAATTTATTAAGTTTAAGCCCTCTCTTTCTCTCTTGTCTTTTTGTCCCCAAATTTGATTACAAAATTTAATTACAATTTATATTGAATAATGTTTAAATCACGGAACAATAATTTTTTAATTTTTTTTTATTTTTCTTTTCTGTTTTTTCCTTTTTCCTTTTTTTTTTTTTTTCTTTTCTTCCTCCGCCCGGCCTCAAGTGAGGCCACCCTCGCCCGGCATCGGGCAAGGCTCGCCCTTGCTGGGGGCGAGGCGAGGCTCAAGCCTCGCCCGGCGCCCGGCGAGGCTCGCCCCTCGCCCGGATCAGGCGAGGGCGCGAGCTCTCGCCTTGCCCGACGCATAGAGGGCGGCCTCATTGTGGTCGGCGGCCTCCACCGGCCCTAGTCGGGGCCAACGGAGGAAGAAAAAAAAAAAAAGAAAAAAAAAAAGAAAGAAAAGGAAAAAAATAAAAAAAAAAAAGGAAAATTATGAACCGCCCAGAACCGCCGGTTCCGATTCATACTTGGCCACGAACTAGAATCACCGGTTCGAACCGTGGCCATGACTATGTCAATAGTTCTTTACATATTCGCATAACCTTTCTACTTGTCAGTATAAATGTGGAGGTCACATGCATAGAAGACAAGCCTCTTCCTCATCCTCGTCCCCGTCCCTTTCCTCTTCCCCTGTCCCGTCATCTAACCCTCAATCACAATATAGTCCATCACAATATGAACACGTTGGCCCTTCCTCCAACACTCAACAACATGTTACGGGACTTGCCCACATGCGAACTGAATCTCCTCTAGTTCAATCTCCTTTAGCTCCATCTCCTTCCGTTCCACCGCATTATTCGGTGGAACAATCGAATATTGACGGAAACACAGGTCAAGAAGATAACCGATTCTTCATATGTCCATTGGGAGATTCGTAAGTACATTTTCATTTTTATTTAGGGGCTTTAAATATTGATGTCAACTGAATTGTCGATGTTGCATAATATCCATATGATTGCAGATTCACGGATGCTCTCATTCATTGTGAAGGAATTGAACAAAATAGTAAGAAACTTTTGGATGAGATAGTATATTACTTACGTAGTGTTCCACAAGAAGTGAAAGAAATGTGATGAAATGAGTTCAAGGTAAGTTTTACATATTTTATTTTCTCACCAATTAAGTTTGGTGTAGTATATTGATGGTCAAGAATGATGTAAAGGGACTAGAACAACTCTGTAGTTTTCGATACCTAAAGGACCAGATATTTTTCCCCGACATGAACTTTACAAAATCTGTCTATATTTGTCTGGTGCATGGTTATGGATATGTGATCATCATAATAACTTTTAATTTGTGTTTTTATTCATTGCAGCGGAAGTTCAAGTGGGAGGAAGCGGAAGACAATGAAGTGAGAAGAATTTTCGATAAGAAAATCGGTGATTTTATGCAAAATGTCATGAATAGAGCGAAGATCAAGCAAGTGAAGCCGTCTTTCATTACAGTTGACAATTGGGCGACAATTAACAGATTTTGGGCATCTGAACAGAGTCGGCAACTCTGTGAGCAAAATAAGAAGAATCGATCTTCTAGTTTTAGTGATGGGTTAGCCACATATGCCGGGGCTCTATCAACATTATGAGCATCGCAAAACGACTGGTAAGTCTGTTAAATGAGTTATAATAAATTTAATTCAATTACTCATGTTTACATTTTGTAGGCACAAGAATTGGGGGACGGAACCGACATTTGCAGCTACATTTGAATGCACATTTCAAAAGAAAGATAAGATATGGATGGCGATTGAGCAAAAAGTTGTTAAGGTATGTAAGGTTATACTTTGGCTTATATGTAAATTATAATGAAAACCGTGAATGCTTTTAATATTTATGGTAGATATATATATAGTGATTTTATTTTCATCTACATTGTTAATGTAGGAAAAATATGATGAACTTTTAATGAGCAGTGCTAGTGGTAGTGATGATTGTCCTGAGTCCGGGCCATCAGTTGATAATATGACATTATGGATGGAGGCAACGGGTGGGGTGAAAAAAGGGAAAATATTTGGGATGGGATCGTTGTCAAGGATGTACATGCCGAATAATCGTGGAAGTTCATCATCCACTGCGACTGGTCGAAGGAGGTCACGACAAGACGAGCAATTGACCCAAGAAGTGCATCGTCTGAAAAATGTACTTGTTCAGAATGACGAACAAATAAATAACTTGGAACAACAAATGGCACTCGTTATGCGACACCTTAACCTCAATCGCTATGACGATCCTCCTGTACCTCCGGCCAATCCAATAGGTGATGGGCACAATGATGACCAACACATTGATGCCGAGAATGCTGATGATGATGATGATGATGATGATGATGATGATGATGATGATGATGATGATGATTTTCTCTAGACTTTCTAGTTAAAATTCTCAAAATCGAGAGTAAGCTTGCTTCATAATCTTGGTTTTCATAATTTCACTCATATTCATATGTAAGAACATTTATGTTTGTTTGAAATGTTTTTTGTTAACCCTCTTGTTATTTTATATCTAGTTTCACATCCATGCATAAACGCTTCTTTTATATTTGGATTGATTTATATATCGACATTTCCTCATGTCTCGACAAAAGTAACTACTTTTGGTGTCCCGCCATCGCATCGTACCAAAGTTGCGTCTTCTTGTGTATGGTTTTTTTTCTCGTCTTCTATGATTGTCCCGCCTCTTAGTTCATGTTTTGAATGTATTGTAAGATAGGATATCAAATAGCATCATGTCGGACTCTGCAACTTTCCTTGATTATTTGTTTCAATTATATGTCTCATTGTGGCTGGTTTTTCAGGAATCTATGGTTTGTTCGTTTTTTCTGTTTCAATTATATGTCATTGTCTCCTTTGTTTGATATGGACAAGAATTTATGGCCAAAATAATGTAAAAATAGCGACAAATATTTTAAGCCGAATTTTGCGATCATTACAGTTCGTCACTAATTTGCGACGATTACATTTTGCAACGAATTTTGCGACGAAATTTGTAACGAATTTTCCAACGAAATTTGCGATGAATTTTTTGCATTTAAATTTTGACGAAATTTGCGATGAATTTTATGACGAAATATTTGCGACAAATTTATTTTTTGCAATTTTGGGACGAACTTTTAAATTTTCCGTCGCAAAAATTTTGCGACGACCTATTAACGATAAATTTTTTTTCCATCCATAAATTCGATTTGACGGATTTTTCCAAATTTTTCGCGCAAATTTCGTTGCTAATCCGGTGTTTTTTGTAGTGGCTGGTGGAGGAGGAGAAGAGACAGTGACGGGTGAAAGAGGTGTTGGAGGAGGCGGGGTGGTGGCGGGGGTAGATGAGGATGGTGGGGAGGACAGGGGAGAGGAGTAGGAGGAGGGGGCAAGGAGGGATACCTCACTAAAGGCGGCGGGGGCGTAGGAGTTTCATCTCCGGTGTCACCTCCTGTGCTGTCACTGGTGCAAACAGGTTGGCAGGAAGCACAATCCACCTTGCAAGTCCTAAGACAAGCAGCGGGACAATGGAGCTTCACTGGGGTAACAAAGCGGGTGATTCTTTTCTTGGCACTTCACTTGCTTGGGCCCCTGGATCTGCACGAGTCATTGCCAGAGCTAGGAAGAGGACTAACAAAGACATGCCCAAGCTTGCCATTGCCTTAGCCATATTTGGTTTTCGAGACAACTAACAAGTCAGAGCTTTTCTGATGATTCTGTTGGGGTTAATAAATACATCCTTTATATAGAGACGAAAAAAAGGTGCAAGGAAAATGACTTTTCACTTTTACTCTGGGTGTTCATTCATTTTGCCCAAGTTCTCTCAGTCTGGATCCTTACCTTTGTTCACCCGGTTGAATCTTCCGGGTGCTGCGATGGCTCGATTAAATGAAATTTGGTGGATTCAGGTGATCCTCCCAACATACTCCTTGGATTGCTCGTTCGGTTGCCTTCTCGGTGTAAGAACAGATTGGTCTTGCCGTTGGATAAAAACCCATCCGGGTTTCTTTGTGTTCTGGTGTTTGATTCGAAAATTGAAGGTTAAGGTCACGGGCATTACTTCTTATCATTCTCCTCTGGGTGACCGTGCGGTGCATTCCTTTGAGTGGGCGAGCCGGACACAGGATTTTCGATTTTCTTTGCAGACATTCTTGTTCATTGCCTTTGAATGCAATTGTTCACCCACTAGGGTTCTAGATTTGTGGGGAGGTTGTGATTTGGTTTTAGTTGGTCTTGGTATTGGAGTCACTAAGAGGAATTTTCCTCTCTTGGGGGAATTTCCACAATTTGTGCTAACCGGTTGGGGAAGAAGTCCTGGTTTTTGGAAATCGTTCAAGTTTTGGTTTCTAATGACGGGTGTTTTGGAAGGCGGTCCGGCTCTACGGTTTTTCTTTGCACATTGGTTTTTATTTGTGATTTATTCCGGAATTCGCAGCACTTGTTCCTCTTCATTGGAAGTTCTGGATTTTCGGAAGCCATCCGGACTTCTTTGGGTTCTTTACTCGGTGGCTTATCCGATGTCTAAAATCTTTTAAAGGTATATGGAATTTGGAATTCCCTCAAAGAATGGAGCCACCAACCGAAAGACACATGGGTTTAAATGCTAAGTCAAAGCATGGTTTGGCTAAGAATCTTCTTACTACTAAAGCCCCTACCACGGACAAACGGCAAACCTGAAGTTTCCTCGCATCCCACTATTAGGTGTGGAACAAGAGACAACAATAATTGTTGAAGCCAAGGAAGTTGGCACGTCTAATGCCTTACCCAAAATCTCCGATTCGGGTTAATGTTGGCACCTCCGATGCCAATCGAAGATGTTCCTCCTTGGCTGTGCCTACAAGATCCTTAGCCCAAGAACCCCAAGGTCGTAATTAGAGGTCGTAGTAGGGGAAGGTCCAGCCCTTCCCCTCCCACAATCCATCGAACATTGCTGGAACTTCTATAAACCAGCACATTGCTCCCGATTCCGATCTTTGTTCAAGAAAGCAGAAAGGGAAGACACCAACCAAATATCCTCCCCGGGACCCCCATCCACAACCTGGGCAACGTTCTTGGGCAGCAGTTGCAAGGACGGCTGAAAGAGGATATGGCCTCTCCTTTATTCCCCCTACCTTGGTAGATGGTAAACATTGGCGCAAAAGAAACTATTTTGGCTGATTCTAATCCCAAATGGAAAGAATGTCTTGTTGGGTATTTTGTGGGCAAAAAACTTCCTTTTAAGCTCACTGAGTCTGCAGTTAAGAATGTTTGGGGAAATAATCTTGTGGATGTTATGGCAAATATGGATGGTTTTTATTTCTTCTATATCCCCGACAAGTCTTTTTCGTCGGAAAGTCCTTGATGGAGGCCCTATCACTATCTTGCGTGTGCCTATGATCCTAAAACAATGGCACCCCAACCTAAGGCTTGTTAAGGATCAACACCAGTCCATTCCTTTATGGGTTAAGCTTAGGGATATTCCTTATGTTTTTGGTAGGCACGGTATAAGTTCTATTGCTAGTGCGCTTGGTAAGCCACTGTATGTGGACTCTCAAACAGAGAAAATGAGGATGCTTTCTTATGCCAGGGTGTGCATAGACATCATGGCCACCCAAAACATGCTAGAATCGATTGACGTTAAGATCAGCGGTGAAATATGGATTATCAAAGTTGAATATGAATGGAGGCCTATCTCCTATTTTCGGTGGGCACTTTCGGCCATAAATGCCCCGATCCAAGCACGGTAACAGAGCTCCGAAGGAGAACTATACCCACCCTTCTGCCCCTTCAGCTCCCCCTTCCCTAGTGGAAAAACCGTGGCAGATGGTAAGCAAGAGGAAGGGGTCTGGAAAACCCAGGAGCATGGTTTATGCACCGATGTTTGTTCATTCAAAAGGTGAACTTCTCTCCCTAATATTGGAAAGGATGGCCTATCTTCTTAGACTTCCCCTTCGTGTCAACTTAATAAGAGATGATTCAAGTGAGATAGATAGCGAATTGAAGGAGGAATTGGCCTCCCCTGCTTCCTCTAGTTCAAAGCGGGTAAAATGCAAGGATATCTACGAAAATGAAAATTGCCTTCTGTTATTCCAATCCCATTAAGGACTTAGCTAGTATTGGATTGTAGAATCAAAAGTGTATTCCTGAAGCAAAGGGTATCCGGGTCTTCCTATTCCAAGCACAGAGGGCCCTTTGGGGTACGTCGGGCCCTAACTGGTGTCCCCGACCGGTATTGATCCCTTGATGAAAGATCCCACCCTATTGAGCAGCCCTCCAGTCGCCAAGCGGGCCAAACCGAAACCAAAGAGACGGGAGGCACTTTAAGGTGTAATCTCCTTCCACTTGTTATATGTTTTTGGGGTATGGAACATTAGAGGTCTTGTTAACCCTCTTAAGCAAATTTGAGATTAGAAATTTTGTTAATACTCTTAATATATCGTGCCTCGGCATCTTGAAGACTAAGGTTAATCCGTCTCTTTTTGGTAATATTTCCCTTGGTTTATTGCCGGGTTGGGCTTAGATTGCCAATTATGATTTCTCTCCTCGGGATAGGATTTGGATCGGTTGGAAACCTCATGAGATAGAGTTGGGAGTTCTATCTATGTCCTCCCAAGTGATTCACTGCCGCGCTCACCTTTTGACTCTGAATGTGACTTGTATTTTTTCAATAGTTTATGGTGAACACACCTTTGTTGCTCGCCGCTCACTTTGGGAGGACCTTGTGAACTCTAGTGGTCTCTTTGAGTCTGATCCTTGGTTGGTAGCTGGGGATTTTAATGCTATTCGGTGTAATTCGGATAGATTGGGTAGCTCTAATGTTTGGATTCCTACTTTTGATGAATTTGGCATATGCCTAGACTAGTCCGGTTTGGAGGATTTGAGGCTTATTGGCCATAGATTCACTTGGTCGACATCTTCAGGAGCCACTCGCAAACAAAGGAAAATTGATAGAGCTTTAATCAATGACCAGTGGGCCAATATGTTCTCCTTTTCAGAGGCAAGATTCCTAGCACCGGGTGTTTCGGATCATACTCCAATATTAATCAGAATCGCTCCTGCTACTCTCTCCAGGAAGCCATTTAAATTCTTCAATTTTTGGATGACTCACCCATCTTTCTCAGATATTGTATCCCAGGTTTGGAGTTCCCAAATGAGTGGCTCTTACATGTTTGTCTTATGCGGAAACTTGGCTACTTAAAGGGCGCCTTAAACAACTCAACGGGGATGCTTATTCGGATATCTCTACCGTGTTGCCCAAGCCAGGTTAGATCTTGAGTCCACTCAACAAGCCATTGCCGCTGATCCTTTTAATCCAGGGCTGGCATCACTAGAAAAAGAACATCTTCAGGAGTTCTCCACGCTCAGACTCCAGGAGGAAGGCTTTCTAAAGCAGAAATCCAGGATTAGATGGTTAAAGGAGGGAGATAGAAACTCCAAATATTTCCATCATTTTGTCAAAAGAGGCAACTTCATAATCGTATCCTCTCGGTTTATGATAATGATGGTGTCCTCCTTAGCGATCCGCCCATGGTCAGCAGACATATTGTTTCCCACTTTCAGAACTTATTCGTCGCTAGCTCTACAACCGTTCGGCCTTCCCCTGTGGAAATCAGCCTTGTAGTGGAGAGAGTCCTTACCGATGATCAGATCCTTCTCCTCTCTCGGGAAGTCACAGATATTGAGATACGCAACACCATGTTTTCCCTTGCTAAAGGAAAAGCTCGGGCCCCGATGGTTTCAACGTGGATTTCATATTTCATCTTGGGAAATGGTGGGTTCCTCTATCATTGCGGCAATCAAGGATTTCTTCCGCTCGGGCTCTTTACTGAAGGAGGTAAACACCACTATTCTCACACTTGTACCGAAGGTACCTAATGCCTCCTCCATGAGCGACTTTCGTCCCATTGCTTGTTGTAATACGGTCTATAAATGCATTACCAAGATTCTGGCAAATAGAATTGCCTCAAGTACTACCTTTGATAATTAGCCCTTCTCAAAATGCTTTTTGTTAAAGGGCGTAGGATAGGTGATAATATCCTACTTGCTCAAGAGCTTTTTTTGCTGGCTTCCACCATGAGCCCTATTCGCCTAAAATGTGCTATCAAGGTGGATTTTCAAAAGGCCTATATTTCTCGGTTGATTGGGCCTTTTTGAAGTTGGTGCTAGAAACTTTCCGCTTTCCTCCGTTGCTCATTAAACTCATCATGGAATGTGTTGCATCCCCAAAATTCTCTATAGCCATTAATGGGGAACTTCATGGCTTCTTTGCTAGTGAAAGAGGCATCCGCCAAGGGGACCCATTGTCGCCCTATCTATTCACCTTGGTCATGGAGGTGCTCTGGGATTCTTAATTCTAAGGCTCGGCTCCACGGCTTCAAATTTTATTGGAGATGTAAAGCTAATTGCCTTACTCACCTCTTCTTCATGGATGGCGTCCTCCTCTTTATGGAGGCAAATGCGACCCTTGTTGCTCTCATGAAGGAAGGCCTACCCTTATTTTCTCAATGGTCTGGCCTTATTCCAAATACCAACAAAAGTGAGATTTTCATATCTGGTGAGTCGACAGAGATGTGGGAACATATTCGGTTTCTCTTTGGATTTAATGAAGGTACGCTTCCTTTTCGGTACCTAGGAGTGCTTGTCATTGCGACTAGGCTAAGTAAGGCTGATTGCAACTCTCTAGTTAACTCCATAAATCGCTAGAGCTCGGTCTTGGTCTCAATGATTTCTTTCTTTTGCTGATCGACTGCAACTTATTAAATCGGTCCTCCACTCCATTCATGTCTTTTGGACTAGTGTCTTCACTATTCCCCTTTCTGTATTAGCGAAGATCGATTAATTCTCAGACAATTCCTGTGGAAGGGCCCGGACTTGGGTGCCGTGGGGCTAAAGTCCCATGGTCTAATGTGTGCCGACCAAAAAGGAAGGTGGCTTAGGTATACGCAGACTCGTTGACTGTAATAGGGTGGCAATGCTCAAGCATATCTGGATCCTATTCACGGATAAAGAATCTTTATGGCATAAGTGGATCCATTCTACCTTTCTCAAGAAAAAGAATTTCTGGGTTGCGCCCAAGCCGATTTTTTTTGTTCTTGGGTGTGGAAGAAAATCCTCGACCTCGGGAAGGATTTCCGTCTCTGATTTAAATGGCAGATTGGGGATGGATCGTCAACATCTTTCTGGTTTGATTTTTGGCATCCTAAAGGACCCCTTTTATGAGCTCTTCTCTAATAGAGATATTTATTGTTCCGCATTCCCGTAAATGCCTCGATCCAGAATTCCTTTCTTCCGATGGCGGTCTTTCAACATTCTGCAAACCTTTCACTCTTGGACAGAGGCTATTCCTATCCTACACGGGGATAGGCCGAATCAATTACTATGGCAAGGGCATCCCTCCGGTATTTTCTCAACAGCCTCAGCTTGGGAGTTGATCATGAACAAAAGGCCGATTGTTCCTTGGAGCTCGTTCATATGGGATCATAATATTGCGCCAAGGTCGGGTTCTTACTTTGGCTCATCAATCTGAGCAGGCTACCTACTCAGGTTGTTTTGCTAAAATATCGTAGAATTTCGAAAGGTATTTGTGCATTTTGTAGATGTAGATCGGATTCTATCGATCACCTATTTTTTTAGGTGCGCCATCGGGGTTCCACGGCCTTATTTTGGGCAAGAAACTGTAATCTATCTTGGCGTAATATATCGTGGCAAGAGAACTTACTTTGGGTTGTCAAATCCGTGAGTAGTAATAGCTTTTCGCCCAACAGTATTGCTCGTTTCTCCTTTGGGGCCTTTGTGCCATATCATTTGGACGGAGCATAACCACATTCTCTTCAGGAATAAATCCCTGTTTGTTCTGGCAATTCATGCGCACCTTTCTAAGCTTGTTAGGGACAGAGGGTTATCCTACAAGACTGTTCAAGATTCCCCTCGAAACAAAAGGATCCAATCTAATTGGGGCATCTCGCCTTCTATCTTTGTGTAATCCCTTATGGTGTTTTAGCTTTGGTTTTCGTTTGTTGTTGGCTACTATTTAGCCTTGGTCTACATTCCTTGTATTACTGGTTTGTGCTTTGGCTAGTCCGTACACCCTTGCACTAGTCGGGACACCCTTCTATATCTCTTCAAAAGGGGTTTTTTTGTGTTTGGACTCTTTTGTATATTCGTTGAAAAGTTTATATTAATCCTTATCTTACAAAAAAAAAAAAAAAGGTGCAAGGGAAAAGGTGTGCACTGAAGGTCGCTTGACCTCAAACTCAGTGGGACTCTTGACGCCATGCCTCTCCTTGCGGGTGAGTTCAGGTTCCATCATTAAGGGTTCTTGAAGAAGGCATTCAACCCATAAAAAGGATGGTACATTCTCAAGAAAACGTTACCTGTGCCTTTTTAGTGACTTTGATTTGCAAAGCATCCACACGCCTGGACGGTTGTCGGGATTGCAATTTTTGTTTTCTTGGGAGAGTTTGCCTTGGAGCATCAAAGATGCTGTTGTGGGGCATTTATACCTCGTGAAGACTATTTAATGACGAGAGCTGCTAGCATAACCATATGAGGGTGTGACAGGTCAAAAGCGAGCCACAAAATTTTCCTTTTTGAACGCAAGCGCGTGGAAATTTTCGAGGAAAAACAGGTCTCTCTCTCGTGGAAACTGTGGTGGCTGGAGAAAATATTGACGATTCATTAGCACCACGTCATCGTCTACGTGGCGTGCATGTTCCATTTCGTAGTCCGACATGTGTCGACTTAGCTGGAAAATGAAAAATTAAAAAACCTTCTTTCAGGTCTCTTAGGCGAGAAAGAGTTCAATAAATGCCAAAATTAAAAGCTTTTCAATTGAGAATCCCTCCATTTTTCAATTTTTAGCTTTATCTACTGAAAAACTTTCAATCTCTTTAAAGAAAAATCCCAAGCCGCCTCCGCCTCCGCCTCCGCCTTTATATGCTTGATGAATAAACTCTCTCTCTCTCTCTCTCTTTTTATTGACTCCCCATTGAACAATGCCTCTAAATTATTAACAAAGTCTTGCCTACAACCTCGCCCAAAATTGTTTTTAGCTAATATAAACTCTGGCTTCCATATTGGAGGCTATCGCCTTGAAAATGGGACAACATAGTACCATGCTTTTAAATCATAGGGGAAAATTTCCACACCGTCGTAGGCTCCAAATCTATTTTTGTCAGTTAAAAAAAAAATGAAATTGCATTTACCAATCGGTTCTAATCAAACCCAAACCCTGAATCGCGAGCCCTAAAAATGGTGAATGTGCCCGTGTTGCCGTCCTATAGTCAAGCTTGAAGAGAAATTCATTTCCGGGACAAGGGCCCCTCCGCCTCCGCGTCAACCATGAGGGGAGCTTTTGCTTTCCATTTTAGTCAACCACCATGGTGTAAGCCGTCTTCTCTCGTCCTTCCTCGGCATTTTTGAAAGAGGGAAAAAATTAACTAGGGCTTTTTGGCGAGCGTATTGTCTCGAGAACCAAAGATCGTTTTTTCTTCTTGTTTTCCTTTATAAACTTGGCAATGATGTAGAATTTTAGGTAGGCAGTTTGATAAAATCGAAAAGGTGATTAATTTGCCCGGAGCAGCGATTTGTTTTGAGAACAAGGTTGTTTTCCTTTATAAACTTAAGCAATGATGTCCGTAGGCAGTTTGTACTTGGTAAAATGGGAATTTAAGTGTCCATCTTGTTGCTTTGAGGAGAAGGATGGACCAAAATATAATGGAGTTTTGCAACTTCAATGAAACTATCTTCACTAGGCTCAAGCTGTAGATGGCTTTAAGGGAGCAGATCCCGCCTTTGGATGTTTGCCTTTGTTTCTTTTCTCCACTATTAGATTGTTAGTTTTGCGAAGTAGATGGCTTATTTACAGATGTTGATATTGTTTCATATACTGGTGATTGTTTTGCTTTTGCTGCTTGATAGGTCTTCTTTGTTGCGGCAAGAGTTGCCGGCTAAAGTGGACGAACAATCTTAGTCCAAACATAAAATGTGGCTCTTTTACTCCCGAGGAGAAGAGGCATCAATCAGTTTTGTGGAATAGGTCTTCTCAAGCATTTATGGGGAGATGAATATATGCTTGATTGAGAAAGTGAAATTAACTTTCAACTGGTCTTTATCGTTGGACTTGGTATTGAGAATGTAATATAGCGTGTGTGCATGATATTGAGAAGGCAATATATTGAATGAAGAAGGCTTTTGTCTATGTTGTACTTGTGAACTGAAATTTGTTTACCTTGCTAAGCTTGATGATAAACAGCCAAGATATGGCTCCGTCTTATTATAAGGAGATCGGGATATTGCAAGGTTGCTTCTGTGGTGGAGCACCATAATTTCCTTTTGGAGCTTCCTAGTCAACTTTTAGTAGTAAAAACCATGCGGAGCTTAAACCGAGTTATGAATATGAGTGGTGCCTATAAAATGATCAGTTTAGCGCCCCTACAACCCCCCTATTGACACGCAACAATAATTCACTGGCAAAAGATGAGGTGCAATTGCAAGTCTTGACAATTTTCTTGTTCTTGTTCTAACCTGAGAACAAAGATGTATTTCTTGGAAGGAAAGGATCCGTCTCTTTTCATTTGTGTATCTTTATTTGAAGCACCAGCAAGTGACGCCACCCAATTTCACTTTAAAAAATTTAGAAATGCCGATTGTGTTTATGTACAATATTTCCATAGCTTACGTTTTGATCTTAGCAAAGGTCAAACTTGATCTTGTTCTTCTATCTTTTTGCATAAAGAGGCCTCAGCCTATTCAATAGATTGGAAATCGCGACTTGTATGGTGCATGTCATTGTCTGTCTCTTAATTTTTCAAAAGATTTAAATTGGACAGTCTAAATGTTGGAGGAAACAGGATACATTTTTACCTCCAAAGAACCATCTTGCTGCGTATTAAACTTCCCATGAGACCATACAGGTTGAGAAAGGGCACACTCTCAAAGTCGGGATTAACATAATAAGACTCGGCAACTCGCTTCAATCATGAGAAATTAAAGATGTAACTAAGGATAGTAGGCCTAATGCCCATTCAAAATTGCAAATAATGCCACAGAGATCAAACAAAAACAAAGAATATTAAATGGGCAACTTTATATGTCAAAAGTTCATTGCGTCCAGATATCAATAACTCATCCTTCAAAATAACATGATCATGCCCCAAAGTAATCATAACTATCAAGCAGAAGCTGGTGCTGCATCCTTCCTTGGCGCAGCTTCAGTACCTGCATCGCCTTTAGCTTCATAAATCAGCAAACAAGCCAAAAATTCCATCACCAAGCGCAAAAATAACATTTTCTCCGAAGACAATCAAATAAGTAAGAGCAAAGCTCATTAACATCGGATTGCTTTCACACTCCAGTTATCTAAATACAGTGATTAAATACAACTCGATGTGAGAAAAATTCCACTTGCCACATGCTGTCACAAGAAAGTAAACATAAGCAACCTCATCACTAGCTCACATCTATGGCACAATGAAGCAACACAATTAGAGTACATTAAGTCAATTTCTTTTTGTTCTTCCCCACCCAAGGAAAGAAAGTAAACAATAAGTTAAAGCAAGATTTCTTCCTCAGAAAATCAGTGATGAGACTAGAATGACAATGAAAGCGACCCAATTGGAAAACACTCTCGGTTAAGAAAATCCTTTCTACATTGCAAACAAAAATCCTTAGTAAGTCCATTCTCCATGTAAAGGACTATACCCATCAAAAAGGAAAATATATGATTTTCAACAACTTGTCATTCTCAATACCAAGTCCAACGATAAAGACCAGTTGAAAGTTAATTTCACTTTCTCAATCAAGCATATATTCATCTCCCCATAAATGCTTGAGAAGACCTATTCCACAAAACTGATTGACAAGCCTCTTCTCCTCGGGAGTAAAAGAGCCACATTTTATGTTTGGACTAAGATTGTTCGTCCACTTTAGCCGGCAACTCTTGCCGCAACAAAGAAGACCTATCAAGCAGCAAAAGCAAAACAATCACCAGTATATGAAACAATATCAACATCTGTAACAAGCCATCTACTGCAAAACTAACAATCTAATAGTGGAGAAAAGAAACAAAGGCAAACATCCAAAGGCGTGGACTGCTCCCTTAAAGCCATCTACAGCTTCAGAGCCTAGTGAAGATAGTTTCATTGAAGTTGCAGAAACTCCATTATATTTTGGTCCATCCTTCTCGCCTCAGCAACAAGATGGACACTTAAATTCCCATTTTACCAAGTACAAACTGCCCTAACGGACATCATTGCTTAAGCTTATAAAGGAAAACAACCTTGTTCTCAAAACAAATTTGCTAATGGGGCAAATTAATCACCTTTTCGATTTTATCAAACTGCCTACCTAAAATTCTACATCATTGCCAAGTTTATAAAGGAAAACAAGAAGAAAAAAAACGATCTTTGGTTCTCGAGACACAATACGTTTGCCAAAAAAGCCCTAGTTAATTTTACCCTCTCTTCAACAAATGCCGAGGAAGGACGAGAGAGACGAAGCTTACACCATGGTGGTTGACTCCGAAATGGAAAGCAAAAAGCTCCCCTCATGATTTGACGCGGAGGCGGAGGGGCCTCGGTGTTTACATTGTGATGAGATAAATGTTACAACTTTAGTGCGTAATGTTAAAAACGTAGTAATAGAATTATATAATGAATTTTATACTAAATATAATTTGGGTGATCTTTGGATCTTCTCAATCTATGGAGATACAAAATGCGGGGCTGGTAAAATTAGTAGAGGGTACCAACTTTTATTACATAGACAAAAAAAAACAAAAGCAAGTAATAGGAAATATTTTGAATTAGAGAGTTATTTAGGCGTTTCATTTGAGATTCTTTGAATGTGGTACAGATTTTTTAATTTTGGATTGGTGGAAGGGGGCACGCAAGCCGATACCCAATCCTTTCTCTTATTGCAAAACAGATTTTTTCAACCCCTTGTTCCAGAGAAAGAGAGAGAACAAGCATTTAGTGCGGAGGTAATATTTTGGATGAACATCGTTCAAGATTAGATCCGTTGGAGAAAAGAGAGATGCAAGCTTGTGTTGCTGATTAGATAAGGCTAAAAATTGCAACAAGAGATAGAGAGAATTGAATCGAATTCTTTAATTTTTGGAGATATTGTTGCTCCGTCCTTTCCCCAGGCCCGCGATTGAGGGTAAAAGAAAAGAAGGTTTTTCAAATTTTTCATTTTCCCTTGTTTCTCATGCGGACTCTGAATGGAACATGCACCCAAATATAATCGATGACGTGGTGCTAAGTTAGCACTGAATATTTTCTCGGGTTGACGATTCATTTTCCAAGGAAAGATCATTTTTTACGGTCATGCAAGTGTTTCCTTTTTTTTAAGGACCTACCACAGTAATTAGAGTTACAATACAGTCCTCAATTTATCCCCAAGTAGAGTTCCATCCGCATCATGTCGCTTTTCGAATTGAGATATTTGATAGATACACATTACACGAGAATAAGTTTCAATGTTTTGTAAAGAAAAAGAGCTGGGGCATCTCCAAACTGGATGTGCATTTATATGCTTAATGAATAAGCTTTTGCTTTGTATTTTTATTAACGATCATTGAACAATGTATAAATTATTAACAAAGCTTGATACAACCTGCACAAAATTGTTTAACCGTAAGCTAATATAAACAGGTGGCTGCATATTGGAGGCTAGGCATGAAAATGGACCAATATAGTAGTCATCAATTTGATGGCGATCATAGGGGAAAATTTCCATTTCTCGTTCCTGCTCCAAATCTATTTTCGAGTTAAAATTTATATAGAAAAATGAAATTGCGTTACCAATCGGATTTCTAATCCAAACCCGTCCCGGAAATAGAAAAATAAAAAATGGTGAAACAAAAAAATTATCATCTATGCCTATAGTCACTCAACTTAAGAAGAGAAATTCAATGATGTGAAGCACTTCCTAGGCAAGAAGTATAGTCATGAACATTTGCATGAAATGCCAATGTTATTTGAGAAACTTTGTTATTTAGCAAGTGCAAAGAGAGCAGACTTTTTGGGGTACGTAATCGGCTATTCAGATGCACTCAAAGAAAAGGTCCACACCGGATAATTGATATAGTACAAAAGTAGTTAATATATAGGAAAAGGACACAAATGATCCTTAAACTTTAGTTAAATATACAATGCTGTCCTTGAATTTTTAATCTATTCAATATGAATCCTAAACTTTTGATACATATTCAATTTAGTCCTTCAACTATATAAAAATATTCAATGTTGTCATTCTATTAATTCAAATTAACAAAATTTGTTGATTCAACTTTCAATTCGGTAAGTTTGAGCGGTGAACAAAAAATAATATTACACGTGGATTATCCAATAAGGTATTTAACTCAAAATTAGGATATAATAGTCCACGTTATCAAATAACATATATAATCATTTTTCCATATTGAAGAAATTTAAAAAATTCGAAGGATCATTATATTTTTTTAACTGACTTGAATATCTTACATGGATAATGCAAGTGTAACGTTTTTGTTTTCCACCGTTCAAACGAATCAGCAAAATCCGTTAATTTTGAATTACTAGAAGGATAACATTAAACATTTTCATATAGTTTAGGTACTAGATTGAACATTTACCAAAACTTCAGAGACCGCATTGAACAAATTAAAACTTAGGGACAACATTACGCATTCAAGGACCATTTGTGTAATTGTTCTTTAATATATCTTAGTTGGCTCATAATGTATTGGTCTAAATTTTTCAGGGAAGGTGGTTCCAATTAAATATGTTGACGGATTCAGACATGGCCTCTCCTTTTGGTAACATAAACTTTCCAGTGCGATCAAATGGGGAAGATCATAATAAGCAAAATGCGAATACAAGCAAAACAATGGCCATCTGTTATCTTAATTCAAACTGGGCCCAATAGCCGGAAAAACACAAAACTTTAGGCTTTATCCTAATTATATCTTAAACTGTTTTTTATCTCACAAAAAACCCAAAACTTTTACTTTTGTCCCAAATTTACCACCATTAACTTTTCATCAAATATGGCTGTTCATGATCCTATGTGGAATTTCCACAACATCAATGAAATTTACCATGGAAAGCTGATATAAACAAATTCTTTGCAAAACAACGTTTTCTTGGAGGAGCCTTAGGGTTTGGCTTTTCAATTGCTCTCTCTTCTTCACATGTCTCCTCTCTCTCTCACGTCGCTCGAATCTTCCGCTCACTCCTCCATCTCTCGTGCTCGGAGTCTCCCATTTTTTGCGCTCCTACGCTCGAGACACTCAGAGTCCTCCATCTCTTATGCTCGGAGTCCCCCCATCTCTCATGCTCCCAAGCTCAAGATGATCCAAGTCCTCCATCTCTCGTATACGGACTCCCCCATCTCTCACGCTCTTATGCTCGAGATGCTCAAACATCTCTCAGTTGGGAACAAGATATTTTTAAATTTGTTGATCAGAGACTTCCTATATCGGATAAGACAATGGTTCTTGCATAATTGTTCTTGCTCTGTATTACCTTTTGCCGAGATGCGCTCAGTGTGTTCGATGATTTGCCTTTGTGATTTTAGTGTCAATTTTCTTGTGCTATTAATCAAATTTGGTGATGCTTGCATGATCTGGATGACTTCGTCTAATGCGTTGATCGTTTGAGATACTTCTTGGTTTATTCTCTCTTGAGGCCGAGAACTAGGGTTGAGGTTTGTGAGAAAATTGTCTCTGATTATGAACTTATTAGTAATATAAACACACACTGATGTTGTTGTGACAGTTTGGAATTAGACTATGCTTCGAGGCTTAGCAAAGATATCCAGTCATGTACCAACTAAATGATGTCATGACAGTTTGGCATTAGACCATACAAAGACGGGAGAGCAATTGAACTGGATATCTTTGGGTCATTTACACTTAACCACGGCTTTGATGAGGCACCAATAATTGATCGCTCGATGGCCTCTTATCAGGTCAAGCACATGCTAATGTTGTTGATCAAAACAGACATTTATTTCATGGTTTCAAAATCACCACAATAATTTGAAGTGATGTGTAATGTGCTTGGGTTCCATATATGGTCATTTCAAGTTGGTTTGAGCTTTCGGTCAAATATTTTCTATTTCAAATGACAAATTTTGTATCATCGGAACTTATTAATGTTTTAGATATATTATTAATGATTGATAAGTACATACTTTCTTACCAAAAAAAAAAATTGAATACCTGAAATGAAAAAAAGCTACCTATGGTAATTTTTGTTAAAATAGACAACGAGTTCACAACCCATCTTTGCCCCTCCACAACGCCAACTCTACAATGGCTGACAAACGGTTCAAGTGAACTAAAAGCTGCAAAGACAAATTCTCATAAAATAAACATCTACAGCAAGCAATGTTGCACCATCCAACCAACCTAACATTGACACAATTAAAGCTTCCACCAATACGAGTATAACTCTAACACTTCTCCTCCTTCGCTTGCATTCACATAATATCATTCTATAAGCCATTGTTCAATTAATTCTCCACATTTTGCAACCTCTCCTTCAATGTCTCATTATCATTCATCAGTTGGTGATTCACTTCTTTCTCTTGCACTGTCAGATAAGGATCAATCCATTTAAAAAATCCACAATCATCAACCTGTCAAAAGAAAATAATACTTTCTAATAGGTTTAGATACAACACTGTTCAAAATTGCTAAAATTATAGCTAACAACCATGGCTTTACTTCTTATATGAATGACTGCATCAAGCAGTTATAAATTACTTAACCTCCTTGTTGAATGGTGAAACAATCTCCTCATAGGAATTCTTGGGGTTCACAAGGTACAAAGGGTTGCCCGTCCCTGTTACTTGCATGAAACTCTACAATCGTCACTCGTGAATTGACTCGATGCTCTGCCGCCACTGTTAGAACCTCCATTCTGCATTGATTTGCATTCAAAAATAGGAGCAAACTACTAATCTAATACCCCACTCATCATAAAAATGCTTATGGAAGAGCTGAACTTTAATTTGAACAGATTTACAACCACTTAACCTTAATCTAACATCTAACCAAAAAAAATCCTCAATCTAACAACATTTACATGAGATCCACTTCGCACAAAGCTCTCCATGGTGACTAGCATTGGTTTTCTCCGTCAAATGACTCTTTTCCTATGGAGATATGCTTTGCAACATCTGGACAATCATCCTCATGAGCAACATGCATACATATGTCTTAGCTATGGTCAAATGGACATGTTTCAAAGACGTATACCCTCAGTTTAAACGTGCAATAGTCAATCAATCACTAAGATGTAAGAGCACTTTTCAAACTTGAACATTGATTCGTTTGGGCATTTTAACAAACACGTGGAGGTTAGTTCGAACAAAAGGCATAAATGAAGCATCGTCTAATTCCAAACGATCACAACAACATCAATGCGTGTTTATATTCTAATAATTCCATAATCAAAGACAATTTTCTCACGAACCTCAACTCTAGTTCTCGGCCTCAAGAGAGAATAAACCAAGAAGCATCTCAAACGATCAATGCATTAGACGAAGTCATCCAGATCGTGCAAGTATCACCAAATTTGATTAATAGCACAAGAAAATTGACACTAAAATCACAAAGGCAAATCATCCGACAAATTGAGTGCATCTCGGCAAAAGGCAATACAATGCAAGAACAATTATGCAAGAACCATCGTCTTACCCAATATATGAAGTCTTTGATGAACAAATTTCAAAATATCTTGTTCCCAACCGAGAGATGTCCAAACATCTCGAGCCTCGGAGCACAAGAGATGGGGGAGTTCGTGCACGCAAGATGGAGAACTTGGAGTGTCTTGAGCCTAGAAGCGCGAGAGATGGGGGACTCCAAGCACAAGAGATGGAGGATTCCTAGTGTCTCGAACGTAGGAGCGTGAGAAATGGGAGACTCCGAGAACAAGAGATGGAGGAGTGAGAGGAAGATTCGAGTGACGTGAGAGAGAGAGAGAGAGGAGACGTGAAGAAGAGAGAGCAATTGAAAAGCCAAATCCTAAGGCTCCTCCAAGAAAACATCATTTTGCAAAGAATCTGTCCATGTTAGCTTTCTACAATAAATTTCATTGATGACGTGGAAATTCCATGTAGGATCATGAACGGCCATATTGGACGGAAAGTTAACGGTGGTAAATTTGGAACAAAAGTAAAGATTTGAGATTTTTTATGAGACAAAAAAAAGTTTATGATATAATTGTGACAAAGCTTAAAGTTTATGATTTTTTTTGTGTATCGAGCCTTTAAAATTGCCATAAAGTCAGAGCATTTTTCGATTACGATGATTCTTATCACTTGATTGGCAGTCCAATGAAGGTTTCTTCGTTGCAGATATGGAAATGATTGCCATGCAATCAATCAAATGGGCTCACTAACCCATTTATGAACCCATGTTTGTTTAAATGGGTCGCTAATGGGTCATTTTTTTTTCGGATCAACCTTAATGGGTTTCAAACAAAAGAAGACCAAAATATATGGGTCTTAAATGGGTATATTTTGAACCCAACCCATTTGATAACCCATTATGAAAATTCCTTAAAGAATGGAAAACAAAAGGCTTCATGATTTTCTCTCTGATAGTCATCGGTAAGATGGTGGCTGAAGCTGTCGCTGCCTCTGTCGGAGTTCGCAGAGGCGTTCGATGCGGCATCGAGGCTGTCAGCGGAGCGGGCGATGAGCCCATCGCCACTGGTCTGAAGAATCAAGCGGCAGCTCAATGTCGGCAGCGCCACTAAATTCAGGAGGCCATCAAGATGGTCAAGGCCTCCGAGGAATCAATCAAAAGCCAGAAATGGGTCCTTCGGAAGGTCGCAAACCCTAAATCTTCTCTCGAAACTTAGAGATCCCAAGTTCAACGACGACAGGTAGAAGGGACATCGTGGAGGCTTTCTTTTCCGGTGGGGTCGCGACACGGTGGTGAAGTTAGGCGTTGAGGACCATCTTCTGGCTGGTGTCGCAGAACCAAGAGGTCAGAAACCGCACAACTTGGGAGGACCTTTCGGACCGGGTCAGTTGAACATCATTCGACGCTCCTTGTTGGTGCTTCGACCATGTGCTCAAGATGCAATACTTCAATAAGCGGATTCAACCTGATGATCGAGTGCTGATTTGAGGTTGTATTCCCTCATCCCCAGCTGCCATTTCGAGGTTCGCGCATTAAGACGTTTGTTGAAATGGGTCAAGTCATCACCATTATCTTTGTCTGGGTTAAATCTAGTGGTTGTCGCACGGACTACCTTGAGTCCACGGCCCGGGAGGCTGACAAGGGATAGGATCTTCTCACCCAAAAGTTCTGCCCGGCTTTCCAGGCCGGACTCTTGGAAATTAGCTAAAAATGTTTGATGGCCCTGGCAGAGAAATACTCGTCGATGGTCGCTGGTGCGTTCATTGGGCACGACTGATTTGATGTCCATGTCTTTTCTCATCGAGGGCCCCTTTCGGACCGGGGCTCACCGCTTCAGCATCAGAGGGAATTGAATATGGTGATTAAAGGAATTTAGGACCATCGATGAAAAAAACTATTTTGGGTTGGATTTTGAAAGAAATTAAAATTTTGTATAAAAGTTAATTTTAAAAATTTCACCTTCCATTGGCAACTTGAGCCGCCTAAAAAAAAAAAGATGGTTGACCTTAAATGGAAATGAATTCATGGTTTATATTCATTGATTGCGTACAAGTTCGGGTTAACATCATTCGATCGCTCCTTGTTGGTGCTAGTTGGGATTAAGAGAAAATGAGAATAGATTCATCATCTAGAAACCAGAGAGATTATATCAATAGACCTTATTGTATCAATGGAAAACAACCTTGATGATCTTGTGCCTGATTTAACGTTGGGATCGAGGTGATTTTCTCATTGTCTCATTGCTGCAATGCGGCCATTTAAGCGAATGCACATTAAGTGTTTGTTGAAATGCCTGGGAGTCGTGCCGAGCATAAATACGACCGTCCGACTGAGATTATCTTTGTCTACTTAAATCTAATTGTCGTTCTTCTTTTGAGTCCATTCCCGAAGAGTCTCAGCCTTGATAGGCTTGCAAAGTTCTGAGGCAATAAACTTGAAGCGGCTTGTGAAATTAGCTAAAAATGTTTGATGTTCTGAATTGTGAAAAATGAGGGTCATGTACCACCCCGATGGTCAGATGGCTGGTGGGGCTGAATGAGTTGTGAGTCTTGAAGTTGAGTTCACGGCTCGGGCGGTGGCTGACAAGGGACGGGATCTTCTCACCCAAGAGCCCGTTGAAGCACAGAGGAGATGGCCCTGATTTGTCCGGCGGTTTATGTCCATGTCTTTTCTAACAACGAATTCCTTTGGACCATGGTGATGTCTTCTCTGCGAGTGAAATGTGAATATGTGCCTAAAAATTAATTTCAGGTAAATACGCCCATTGAAAAAAAAACCGCCAAATCCATTTAGGATTTGTGGAAATGAAGGAAAAAAAAAACGATTCTTCTTGCCAAGAAAAATAACACAAATGCCATCGCTAGTTCAAAAATTAAGTTGTGGGTTTTAAAATTATAACAATTGTATGGAAGCCTAGCCAGAGAGGTCAATTTGGCAATCTGGATTGTTAGCATCCTTGGAAAGAAGGTGTAGTAATTTTGAACATGAGATCCTTTGATTATCGAAAGTGATTTTACTTGCATATGAAGTAAGGAACAACATACATGAGCGCACTCAAGATTTCCACTAAAATTCTCGGTTATTTGTAGTAATGGCCGATGAAAAAGGGCTACGCAGTCGTTGGTGAAAAGTCCTGAAAATTAACTCCCTCGCCTCCCAGCACAATTGCCACGCCCATCTTTGCCCTTTCAAAAGTTCCTCAATAGGTCTGCCCCAAGACTTAGTTAAATGGGCAAGCGATCTTTAGTTGTGAATCAATGAGGACAGGACAGCCATGGCCTTGATCTAAAGTTCTTAGTGACAAGTTTTAGGACTTATTTGCACCTTTGAATGAGATGTGTGGGGTGGTTTATAACTCAATTGTACTTTCTTAACAAGTTTTAAGACTTAATTGTCACATTATAAGGTCTTGAGGGCGTTGAAGAGGACTCAAGGATACTTTGGACCCAGGTGAAAGTTTTATGGACTTTGACGGCGGCCACTTATCCCTAATAAAAATAAGTGTCGGAGACGAAACATAACGATTTCTTCCATGGAAGTAGAAGGTGATGCCATCGATCTGATCAGGTGGATGCGCCGGGATTTCGCAGTGACTAATCAAAGTCCCAAGAGGGTCAATTTGCATGTTCCTTTAATTATAAAACATAATTACTTGGGTTGAAGAACAATCGTCCTGTCCCATTTTCAGGACATTAATTCTTAAGACCCCTTATGTACTCCTGTTTGGTACAATTTAGCGCTTCACTAAGATAGTCAGAGCCAGATAAGATTTACGTTCATGCAAGTCTATGTACAGTGAGGGAAGAGAACATTATATTATTTAAAAGCAAGCTTAGAACAAACAAAAGTCAGAAAAATGTGAATGAGAAAAAGGGGATAAGTTTTGGGATATAGTGAGGACAAGTTTTAGGATTAATTTAAAAGTTTTATAACTCAATTGTAAAAGTTTTTAAACTTAATTGCACAAACTAGGACTTTGAATGTCTAATAAAAGTCACACAATCAACCTCACAGGTAGATGCACAGGCGCTGGGGCTAATCAAAGTCCCAAGAGGGTCCAATTTCCATAATCTAATGAGGATAATCATCCTGTTCATTTTCAGGACATTAATTCTCTTCCCCCCTGATACCTGTTTCGATGGTAGCTACACTAAGAGGAGGATACCAGATAAGATTTAGTTCATGGTGGTCGGAGGGGGCATTATATTATTTAAAAGCAAGCTTGGAAAAACAAAAGTCAGAAAAAATTGAATGAGAAATGGGGATATAGTGGACTTGGGCAAACTGTCTTGCAAGTCACACAATCAACCTCACAGGGTCACAGGCACTGGGGCAGATGGAGGATAATTCCTATTCTTGCACCTCACTCTCTTCCCTCCTGATACTTCGCTCGATGGTAGTGGAGGAGGATACCGCATAGGAGGAGGTGTGGTGGTCGGAGGGGCATTTGTTATTGGTTGCTTTGTTGGCGGTTAGTTGTTGCGGGGAGGGATGAGGACCGTTGTTGGTGTTTTTGTTGCCATTGTTGCCGTTGTTGTTGTTGTTGTTATCATCATTGTTGTTGCCATTGTTGTTGCTATTGTTGTTGGCGTTGCTATTGTTGTTGTTGACGTTGTTGTTGTTGTTATTGTTGTTGTCACATGGTAACAAGGGGAGGTCTTGTCTTGGCACTTCACTAGCTTGGCCCCTGGATCCGCTTCAGCCATCACCAGAGCCAGCAAGAATACCAGCAAGGACATGCCCAAGCTCGCCATTGCCTTAGCCGCCATATCTGGGTACCGAGACAGCTAACAAGCCTGCGACTCTTCGTCGATTTCTTCTTCGGGATGGAATATGATCGTTAATGGCATCGCACTGTTCTTTGCATAGGGATGATAAAGGTGAAAGAGGTAAGCTTCTTCTGAAGCAACTTAACCTCAAATCTAGTAGCAGTCTGCAGGCCATGCCTCTCTTTGCAAGGGAGCTCAGGTTCCTTTACCAAGGGGTTCCTACGAAGGCATTCAACCCAACAAAGCGGAAGACGGCATGTTCAAAGGGAAGTCAAAGTCAACCCAAAACATCGTTTTTTTGTACCTTTTCTAATTTCGCCATTGCAATTTCATGTTATCTCAGGGAAGATTAACCAGTTGATCCTAAATCTATTAAACCTATTGTTCGGATACCAATTCAATTCTGAATTTTCTAATTCCACCAATTTAGCCTAAATTAACATTTAAGTTTATTAATATTGAAAAATTACATGTAATTCAAATTTTTTGTCATCAAAATCAAACTAGTACACGTGATAAATTTGCTATCCGTTAAAACTTTCAAATTCGTCGTGTTAGCCAGTATCAACGATTTAGGGTTTTATCCCTCTATTTAATGAAAATTGATTGGGAGGACCATATTGGAAGTTTGAAATTTTTAGTGGTCAAAAAATTAGTTTTGAATAAGCTTAAGGACTAAATTGATAATCAAAAAAGTTTGAAAAGTTTAGAACTAAATTGGCATCCTTATAATAAGACTATTTTGTTTAATAGCTGACCAAAAAATCTTTCAAGGAGAGAATTTGAGAACCAAACCTATAACAAATTTACTCCAAACAAATTTTTTGACTAACAAAAATTCTAAACTAGTACACGTGATAAATTTGCTATCCGTTAAATTTTACCTTGAAATTGTGTAGTTATATAATACATGGTAGTTGATTTTTTAAATAATATTTTGAATTTTTTTTAGGGTTTTATCCCTCTATTTGTCATAGATTTACCTATTTATGATTTTTCGTGGTATTAATGCAATTTAATGGAGGATAAATTTGTCACAAGTGTAGTAGTTTGAAATTTTTAATGGTCAAAAAATTAGTTTTGAATAAATTTGCCGCAAGTGTACCAGTTTGGGATAATAAGAATCATGATCTTATTTTTTTTTCTTTTTTGATAATCAAAAATTAGCCATCTAGTTTGAGATAAAATTTATCGATTCTCATCACTCGACTGCCATCCAATGTTTCTCCACTAGTTTGGGATTTTCCGTGGTATTAGACATAATGAGACTATTTTGTTTAGGACTAGCAAAACAAAAACCATATTCTAAAAATTGCATGTCACCACCCAACCGCGTAGGCGTGGGTTTTAAAATATGGAAAAAAAAAATTAGAATATCAATCCTATAAATAAAAATCAAGAAAAGTGAGCTTGACTTATTTTGGAAATATTGCATAGGAGAGAGATTTGAGAACCAAACTTCACAACACCGGAAAAACGTTGAGGAAATTGATAAAAAAGCTTGACTTATTTTAGGAAATATTTTAAATTACCGCCCGTGAATCGACGAAATCTGGGGATTTTATCAGATTAGTATTTAGGTTATGTACGATTTATAATTGTGTCTTACAACGAGTATGAGCGGCATTCGAATATTCGAGTACACGGTTGGAGGTTGAAAATTACATCAAATTTTCTTTATGACATAGAGATATTTGAGTGGAGTAGAAGAATAATAATTCCCCCCATTACAAAGAAATTAAACATGTAAAATCAACATTATATAATTTCAAAATGAGCTGTAACTTAACCAGTATCTTAAAATGCACTTTCTAATTTTTTTTTTTAATTAAAAAGGCTAAAGTTGAATACAAATATTTAATGTCGTCAATTTACTATTTTTTTTTTATCACCTAATAAGCATGAAGTAACTCTCTAGGAGGCAGAGAAAAGAACATATTGTCCAAGTGCTTATGGATTCCCAACTTAGCAAGCCAATCGCAAGATGGTTTCCTTGCCGAAAATTATCTTGCACTTTCAACTTAAAGTGAGAGCTCAATAGACTTTTAATATCTTTAAGCAAAGCAGAGTCTACATTATCAATCATAACATCTGAACTAACAAGATCGATGATGGCTTTAAAATCAATTTCCATGATGATCTCATGCAACCCATATTGTTTTGTGAAAGTCCCAACCACAGTGCCGAAAGTTCTGCTTGTGTCGACATACACATTCCTCCTGACGTGGCAAAATCATCAAGCCAATCACCCTTTTAATTTCACAACAGAAATCATGTCGACACGAGGGATTTTTTTTTCTCTCCCTTAAAAGGCTAAGAAATGTACAAATGGGCTTGTGAGTTTAGCCAATTGTCCAATTTCAACACTTGTTTAGGGTTTAGGCCTGGACTAACTGGATGGTCCTAGCCCGAAAACTTTGGACCCATCTAGGGCTTTAACAATTACTATGACCCACTTTGCACATATAATACACCACGATGGATCTCTGACGAACTTGAGAGTTGACTCAGACTTGCACTTAGAAGAAAGTCAACACAAGGGAAGAGAGCTGAAATGAAAACCAATTGAAATTTCCACATCTTGTGAAAATTGAAGGGATGGAATAGGAATGCTTAAACAGACCATCCATCCTTTCAAAGTCCTTTATTTGCTAATGTTAACTTTCTTTTCGTTTTTATTACGGTCATGTGATATCCTGAATCAACTTTCACGTACCGGATTAAATCCGTCTTTCCGATCCAGTCAAAGACAGATTATCCATGTATAATCCCAATGTGAGGGTTAATTTCAGTATGTCAAGCTCTTTGAAAAATGCAAGCGGGTCAGATCTTTTAGAAAGAGCAAATGCGAGTGCAATCATATTCCACCATTCAAGTGCCACGGTATCTGCCCAAGGATTTTCCTGGTGTATATGACAATAGCATTATCAAGTCCCAAGTTTCGTTGAACAGCCACTCTTTTTATAGCAACCTAAGGTCTTGTTAATCTTCTCGTCAAGACACGACGAGCAACTATGTATCTAAACGGCTATCGGATCATCAAACTCCAGGGTCGGCGTCTGCCATGAAAAAGAGAGCCCCGCCCTCATGGCAAACTCGAGCACACCATCACCTGTAGAAATGCTTCCTTTCACTGGTTTTTTCTGCATTATAGAACTGCGGCTGCAAATCTGCGATTATCAGTGTCGTTGTAATGATGCCTGGGAGTGTGGTGCAACTATTATAGTTTTCGTCGAGCTCTTCTCACAGACAATTCCTCCGTTGGGCAACACACTTAAAAGCTTCTTTTTTCAGCTATTCAAGTCGTCTGAAGTACCAACATTAGCAGCATTATTTGTAAATCCTGTTTGCTTTATCTTAGATTTCTGTCCTATGACTTTCATAATCATCTCTGAGTTCGTCCAACCTCGAAAAGAAGCTTTGTTACAAAGGACTTTTCACTCGCTGAATTTGAAAGAAATTTACTCCTGGTGTCTGAGCAGGAACTCGTAGAATGAATGAAAAAAGTCCTAACCGGGACACATCTACTGAATAACAAATCCTAGTGGAAGTGATAACTGAGTACAGCGAAAACCGTCTGTGTCATGGTGAGAACTATGACCAAGAAAGCAGAGAAGACCGATATGACTGACCACGGACTGGAAAAGTAAGTGCGCATCATGTTCGCCCAGTTGCTGTAGAAGTATGATTCCAGTTCCTCAAACTGCTTGGACAGATAACAGTCATGAACATTGAAAACGATACTCTTCCCAAGCTTATTGAACAAATTAGCAACATACTGGTCATCATGAGAAAATCTTGTGATGATCCCATCAGAACAGAGGAGCGACACATCTTTCGGCTGATTGATGAGGCAGTGCATGAATGAGACGTAATCGGTGATGTACTTGGAGCTGTTTTCCTGGCATTGTTCCAGGGCGACGCAGTTTATCAGCACGGTGGTCATGAAGTCGTTGATGGTGATGGATGGTATCTCGAGCACCCGTTTCCTGAAACTTATGTCCAGGAAGTTTTCTGTCTTCCTGGACTTGAATTTGATTCCAGAGGGCCTAAGGCAGGTCACACACGGTACGGACTGATCAGATGGCCGGTACTTCTGTGGGTAGTTGCGGGGGACTGGGTTTGTCGGAAAGAGAGTCAAGTAAAACAGGTCGAGTAAATGCTTGCATTGCAGACTCCCCTGATGTTCGAGCGGCGCCACAGATCTCGGATAGGCCAGATTGAACACTCTCAAAGCAAGTGTACACAAATTGTCTGTTTTCGCCACGACCCTTGTTGAGCTTGAGAAGTGAAACAATGACTCGAGAAGGAAGTACGGAACCTGGTTTTCAAGCTTCAGCAAGTCTCTGATGAGAATCGGGATTATCCAAGGCCGTGTAAAGATGGGGTCATCTTCGTCAATAGCGTCATCGCTCCTGAAAATGTGGAGTAGGAGTTCTAGCACAAAGCAACCATCGATTAGCAACATCTCCACGAAGTCGCCACTCGACATAAGCACAGGTTCCGAGTAGCAACTCCGGGCAGAATTTTCCTCTTCTGCCAACAATTTAATGAGACTCGCCTCGTTCGAGGATGTGCGGTGAAGGAACCTCCTGAGAAAGAACCACTTGTGCTCTTCGAACTCGAGCAAATGGTCCCGGCCCCTGTGATACGGGCCAATAGATACGATCTCTGGCTGTTCAGCCTTCAGATTGATCCCGCGAAGAGTCGGGGAGATCCTAAAGATGGTGCAAGACGAGGTCCCGGCTCGGAAGCGTCTTTCCCTTTCCCCTAGTCGGCGCCTAACACGGGCCAAGCAGTAAGTAACTATGTCATTGTGCGATCCTGCAGCAGCATCACCTGGGCCGGCCTCATCATAGTTCCTCGGGGGTGAGGTTAGTCCATTAGGCATAAACGGTTCCCGCTTCGTCATCGACTCGAACCAACCCTCTCCAATGGACCCAGCAACGGATCCGGATCCGGATCCGGCTGGGTCGTTTTCAAAAGCTTCATCTTGCAGCTCGTCAATCTCGATTGCTCGATGATCCATGACTCTCTCTCTCTCTCTCTCCCTGAGATAAATGAAAGCATACGATGTGCTCCGAAGCTGAATGAGAATTTTCCAAGAAATTTAAATCACTAGAATGACGCGTTCTGCCGATTTCCGAGAAACTGTCCATTGTTTGACCTGCCACGACCCATCAACACATGAGACTAAAGCAAGTCTTAAATGCTGCAAATGCTTTGTCGGAGGATCTTTGACCGCCTTTCCTTAATCTAGTGAAAATGCAGCCTAAACGGAAGACTTCAGGATCAACCGAGGAAGACGGGACAGAAGCTTCTTATGGCAAAAATTGTCAACGACAGAATTGCCCCTTGAAATTGATGCTCATTCGAGGAAGAAAGGTTGCCCATTGAACCCATGCCCACTGAACCCAGGTCAACGTCTGACACCAGTTATTGACCAAATCATTCTTGAACAAAAATGGATTTGGCTTCGGGGTTTTTTCGTTTCTCTTCGTTTGACCTCAATGATCTAGCCATATACCTTGCCAAATCGTTCCAAAAACTTCAACAAATCTGTAAGTTGAAATCCCAATTCACTGAACGTAATGATGATTTATCAAACGCATTAATTATTTCACAAAAACAAATGCACTTTCTGAAAATGTTGTCTAATTAAGAGTACATCCTCCTATGTTGCCCACGAAAGGGAAAATAACACTAAAAATCCATAAATTTTAGCTCAATGTATAATGTTATTCTTGAAATTTTTAATATATTTAATGTGGTTTTTGAAGTATTTCTGAATGTTCAATATAATCCCTCAACTTTCAATTTATGCAATCTAATCCACTAACAAAAAATATGCTATCTTTTTATTACATTTTTATGTTTTTGGTCTTTAGAAATATTACAATAGTTTTTGTTTAAGTACATTTTAGCTAGTGATATCTATAATAGTAAAAGTAGAATCTCATTTAGAATTATGTCGAGTTGATATTTCTTTTTATTTTAACAATAAATGTTTTCAAGAGGATATCAAAAAGCGATAATTTATCCATAGATACTCATACTTATATTAATCAAACCTTGTTCCTAACTATTGAGACAGATATAATTTTTAACCTTTTGTGTTTGGTGTTTTCTTAATTGAATTTAGTAATTGAATTTAGTTACATTTGTAAAAATGAGGAAATTAAAATAGTAGGAATATTAACCCGATACAAACTCTAGAGATGTTCTACTTTTATTATAATAGAGATCATTAGCTAGGACATACTTAAAACGGAACTATCATGACATTACGGGACCAAAAAGTTGCAAAAGGTAATAAAAAAGTTAGCATGTGTTTTTTTTAGTTGATTTGAAAAATGGATTGAAATGAAATGATATTCAAAAATTCAAGTAATAAATGTACTTATGAAAACTTATGAACGGCGACGAAGAAATAGATTGAACAAATTGAAAGTTTGGAGATTGGCAGGATGAAATGATTTAAGGAACATGTCAAATCAATAAAATATTGAGCTGAATTGTAAGGATTATTTATTCTTATGGAAGGTCTCACGCGGGCATAGCCGTCATTTCGCGTCTACCACCCGTTGCCACCTTATCCTCAACCTCCACTTTACACGCGGACACCAGCAACAGAGTCCCATGGCCGCGACCGTACACAACCCGCGCTTCTCCAACCTCACCGCCCTCAGCTCTACCAAACCCGCCCACAGCCACGCCGCCGCTCGCGTCGGAGCGCTCCGCCGGCTCGGCTCCAGCTCGGGGGGTCAGGTGCTACCGGGGACAGGCGAGCGAGCCGGGAAGCCAGAGCCAGAGCCAGAGCCAGCGGGTCACGCTGAAGAACGGCGGCGACTCGCTCGACATATGCAGGGTCCTCAACGGCATGTGGCAGACCGGCGGCGGGTGGGGCCGGATCGACCGGGACGACGCCGCCGACGCCATGCTCCGCCACGCCGACGCCGGGCTCTCCACCTTCGACATGGCCGATCACTGTATGTGAAAATGCCTCTTCCACAAAAAAAGAAAAAAGATTTCCCCGGAAACTTGTTTTTGCTCGAAAAACGCTGCGTTTTCCTCAGGGTTTAATGATGACGTGTCACGTCATTCTTGTCCTTTGCTGAAATGTAAAAGAGCTCCCTCGTTTATGCATTTTTTATTTATGCCGAGTCCCCTTTGCTTTGGGAATTCCAACTGCAAGTCTGCAATGCTACTTTAAACTGGGACGCGGATAAGAAAGATTTAGACTTTGGGGTCTGAAATGCTTAAAAGAGAAAACTTGAAGGACTATCTAGCGAATAAAGGTGAATTCTAACTGAACTAACGGTTGGGAGAAGAGCAGTGGAAGCTGATAGGATAAAACATAAGACCCGCCACACTTTGTTTAGGAGACATTACATGGAAGTCATCAGTTCCTGATTCTGAAAGTGTCAATCTCGTCGTCGCATATTGTTGGGAAGCCATTCCATCTGTCAATGGCAGAGTTGTTGCAGCACCCATGTAGCAAATTCATCTTCAGTTCCGTCGAAACCGAGTGGAAAGCTAAAAGAGAAACCAGGGCGAGAAGTTCTTACCCAAGATCAAAAACCTTTATGTGTGTGCAAAATGAGGATAAGCATCGAACTGTGGTTAGAAAAGGGAATGATTCGATAGATATTTGCCGGGTCATCAACGGGATGTGGCAGACGAGTGGTGGATGGGGTAGCATGGACAGAGATAATGCAGTCGATGCCATGCTTCGATATGCTGATGCCGGACTTAACACCTTTGACATGGCTGATATATGTAAAACCCATTGCCTTTTCTTTTATAGGGCGCTAATTGTAACAGTTCTGGTGTGACATTCTCCATGTTTCCAGAAGGTTAGGAAGATATGTACTTTTATCATATCAGGTAGTTGGTCTTATTGGATTTAAGACACAACTGAGCGAATATATATCTTAATTTGTATCGTGCTTGAAGAAGTGCATTTTAGCATATTGTGTCGTCAGCTTTCGCCTGTCAATTGGAGTCCATCGAACTTTTATAGTTTGATATCTTTCTTGTTTCAGATGGACCTGCTGAAGATTTGTATGGCATCTTCATCAATCGAGTTCGAAGGGAACGTCCACCGGAATTCTTGGAGAAGATCAGAGGGTAAGTAATGAGTATTGACCAAATAAACATGCCAAGTATATTTCACAAGTGACGGATTTCATTCTGTTTAAGTTCCTCAGCTCAATGTTGGAAATGTCGAAATCCTTGGCATGAAATTATTTTCTCATCATGATTACCACTTTACCAATTTGTGCAGGCTCACTAAATGGGTGCCGCCACCGGTTAAGATGACCAGTGGTTTTGTTAGGGAGGCTATCAATGTTTCAAGGAAGAGAATGGATGTAGCATCGTTGGACATGCTTCAGTTTCATTGGTAATAATTTTCTTCTGACATAGTCTCTATTTGTGGTAATGACTTCATCTATGCTGAACTGGATACTGGAAGAATTTTTTATAAGCATTCAGATGGCACTACTTGTGAAAGATAAAAAACTATCCCCAAGGTCAAAAGCTAGTACTGCAATGAGGCGCATCTCATTGTACAGAAATGTACTTCAAGCTGCATGCTAATTAAAAACTTTGTTTCCTCCCACAAAAGCTTTTCTGTTATCCTATTTCATAGAAGATCGACTGCTTCCTCATTGGTTCTAACTACTGGACTGTTTAAATGTATCAATCTCTTTTAGGTAAATCTCACTCTGTTGTGGGTTCCGGTGACACGTTGATCTTCACTTTAAGATGATTGACCTATTTGACTCTTGACATTTGTCCATTCTATTAAGAATATCTGGTGTAACCGACCTTCCACAGATCCTCATGTTGAATCTATTCTCCGAATAAAAGAAATGCCTTTGCTAGATCATCTCTTTTAATTATCGGTTGCCTCTTTGTTCTATTTATTTGTAGCAGTAACCAGTATCTTCCCATTCCCAGTGCATCTTGTATCCTCTGATGGGGTTGACTTATCTAAAGAGTACCTGAAGATTACGAATTTAACAAGGGCGTGATTCTGTCTCTCACTTGAAACAGGTGGGACTATTCCAATCCTGGTTACCTTGATGCATTAAAGCACCTGACGGATCTGAAAGAAGAAGGTTACTCTATGTCCGTTACTTGGTTCAATAATAGAGTAAAAGCATATCATCATTGATGGCAATTGATTTGCAGGTAAGATAAAGACTGTTGCCTTGACTAATTTTGATACAGAGAGATTACAAATTATTCTTGACCATGAAATTCCGGTTGTTAGCAATCAGGTACAGACATTCAAAAGAAATGTCACTCTTAATTATCCTTTGTCAGATTTATTTTGTTTTGATGAAGTAATATTTTCAAGTCAGGTACAACATTCAATCATCGACATGCGCCCTCAGCAGAAGATGGCAGAGCTTTGTCAACTCACAGGGGTGAAACTTATAACGTCTCTCTCTCTCTCTCTCTCTCTCTCTCTCTCTCTCTCTCTCTCTCTCTCTCTCTCTCTCTCTCTGGTTGGGTAGGTGGGTGTGTTGCGCTTGGGGTGCATCAACTTCCTTTTCTGGTGACTCCATGTGATTGATCATTCGCAGATACGGCACAGTAATGGGTGGTCTCTTATCCGAGAAGTTCCTTGACACCAACTTGGCAATCCCTTTTGCGGGTCCTCCATTAAACACTCCTTCCCTGCAGAAGTACAAAAGGGCATGTACCTCTTAATATTAAATTTCTGGAGTTTCAACTAAATTTTCTTTCCATGTCTTCTGTTAGAACATGATGTTTGGGAAATAGAGTTTGCATTAATATTCAGTTAACGTACTCGAAAAAGAAATAATGATAAGGGATTGATCTGGTTTGGTATCAAACCAAGTCTAGTTTTGACATTGACATGGATTGGCAGATGGTTGATGCATGGGGAGGGTGGAGTCAGTTCCAAGCTGTGCTTCAGACACTGAAGAAAGTAGCTTCTAAACATGGGGTCAAAATTCCCACTGTAGCTGTGAAATACATACTGGATCAAGTAATCTTCGGAGTTTCCTGCTCACTTCGTTTCCAGCATCCCGTAATTACCGTGGCTTTACTGCATCTTTTGATCATCTTTCTGTTCTCTGTGAATTGCAGCCTGCGGTAGCAGGATCCATGATAGGTGTCAGACTCGGTCTTTCGGAACATATTAAGGATTCGAATGATATATTTTCCCTTGTTCTCGACGAGGAGGATGTAGCCAGCATACAGGAAGTTTCCAAAAGAGGCAGAGATCTCCTTAAAGTGATAGGTGACTGTGGAGATGAGTACAGGCGTGCGTGAAGACTCTTGTTTGCGGGTTGCACAGTGTTTGAAGGATATTGAGCTCCTAGTGTGTTTTGTTATAGTTTGTAAATCCACCACAAATGATGCTGCTCGTCATGTAATGCACATTTATCAGCAAATTTTGTATCTCCCATAAACTACTCTGTAAAGCTTTTCTCTATTGTTGACTCAATGCAGATTACTTTTAACCATTAGTTACCGTATACAGGCATTCTTAACTGACTTTCTGTCCAAATCATGCTTTGTATTGAACTTTTGAATTTAGCCCATAACACTCTTGTGCATTGCTGCATTTAGAACCGTAAGTGATGAACTTTGCCTTAAAATTGGTAGAGAATTGGAGAATGATGGCAAAGTGTGGCCTCATATTGCTCTCTTTGATGGGTGCTGCTTGCTTTCTTGCTGTCCACCTGAAACTACGTATGGTTGCAGCCCCTGAATTTTATGGTGGGGCAATGGAGAACTATGGTTTGATCATATACCGGGAAGACAAGATGCTTCATGATGAATTGCAATCCACAGCTGCTAAGAAGCAACGTGCAAAGAATTTTCTCCCCCCGACCTAATTACTGTTGATTACTCTGTATCCTGCTCGTGAACGATATAAGATGTAGAAGTGATGCACAACCTCTTTCTCTATACCTGAAATTATGTTACCCTCTCCTCCTTCTAGTCTGACAATTTGGGTAAACATGCGTAATAAATCCATTAACGGTTGGATCAGATGATGGTGCAATGCATGAAGTTGCTCATCAGTGGTTTAGCAATCCGGTTAGAATCGAATGGTGGGCACATCTATGGTTGAATGGTGGACACATCCATGTTAAGGCAAGTTTTAGTAGATTGCTGTACAAGGAGATATTCAGCAATATTGACTGATTCTTTCTGCGTGTCGAAGACAGAAATCGTTGAGTTCATACATGAAAAGATATGCATGGAAAATTGCAAAGACAAAGACTTATGGAGTGTTCTGACAGAGGAATCTGGTGTTGAAGTAACTAATCTGATGGACACATAGACAAAGCAAAAAGGATACCCGCTCATGTCCGTGAACCTAAACTGCCATATATTGGAGTTTGAACAGGTGTTATTGTAATGTTTATAAGCTTGAAGCAAGTTTGACATGCTTTGCCTGGCATTCATCGTAGAAGCTTTTAAATTTTTGGTGCTTCTGTCAAGTGAAATCTGGAATTTTGCTTATCACTGCAGTCACTGTTTTTACTATCTGGATTGGCTGGTTTGGGGCTATGGATTGTTCCGATAACCTTGGCCCTTGGTCCATATGAGAGACGGAAAAAGCTCCTTTTGGAAACACGATGCAGAGAAATTGACATATCTGACCTTTTCAATTCTTCTAGCATCAGTTTAGGCTTACCGGAGGAGAAGGATCTGGAAAAATTTAAAGAGCATTTTTGGATCAAGATTAATATTTATCAGAGTGGTTTTATAGGTTAAAATATGAGGACAAGCTTGCAGCTCAGCTTATCAAAGCAATAGAAAGCAATTACCTCTCTGCAACGGATAAATTTGGTAGGTGCATCCTGCCAAGTTTGATGCGATTGCGTGCTAGTTTAAACTTATTGAGTAGTTGTTTATTTATGCGTTGAGGCTAACAAGAAAGGGCACAGGAAATTGTAGAGCAAGGATGAAATTCCCTGGACAGGTCCTGTGAACGGAATGCATAGAAACTATGAACGTACTTTTCTCTGTATAAATTGTCGATTCAGCTGTCTGACTCTGTAGTTTCCAAGGAAAAAAAGTTCATACAGAACTATCTTCACTTTGTCAAGACCTTAGTATATCTTTTATTCTATTCTGGCCAGAGGGCATCTTGTTAATTGTCTTACTTATAACAAGTGCAAGTTCATCCTCTAGCATTTCAGGTATTATAATGCAGTATAACCAGTGAGCTTCTGCATCAGTTATTTCCTTATTGTGAACGTCAGCAAGTGTCAAAGATCTAATTACTGTATTGAGTGACTCCTTTTTAGGGATCTTGGATGATACTCATGCCCTTTGCCAGGCTCGCAAACAGTCACAGTCTTCTCTGCTCACCTTGATGGATGTATATAGAAAAGATACAGACTATACAGTGGTATCAAATTTAATAGATGCAAGTGGTTCTGCAACAACGTAGTCCTTTACCTTATATGCCATCTACATCTTAGAAAGTTGATCGCCAGTAAATTGCGCTACAGGTCTGCTACAATATCGTGAAAATATATTGCGGTGCTTTTCCAGATTCAGTGGATAACTTAAGACGACATTTTATCAATATCCACCTGCCCCCTGCTGAGTAAGATGAAGTTCTTTCATCTTAATTTACGGTGATGAATTGATTTGATAGCTGTATGAAAACTAAGTTCCCTTGCGACAATTTAGAGAATGGTTGCAGTTCCTTGCTCATGTGGTTGAAATAGAGTGAAAACAGGCTTCCTTGTTCTCCATTTTTATTCCCTTTTGGAATGTGATCGTGCAATACATATGCGCGAAACACTTGTGTTTTGGTACCTCTTAGGCTCTTACTCTTCTGTCGCGAAGAATGTGAACACTGACAAAACGGTTGGCTTTTTTTGCGAAATTAAACTTGTGTTGCTAGTAGCTATGAGTCATGCTTTTTCTGTTCTTTCTCGCAGAAGATTAGGCTGGGAATCGGTATCTGGAGAACCTCAACTAAATGTGCTCTTGAGGAGTGAAATCTTTATGGCTTTGGCTTCATTTGTTGATGAGAAAACTCATGAAGATGCAATCGAATGGTTTGAGCCGTCGTCAATGGGTAAGAACACAGGCGGACAAAGGGGCCGGCCGTAGGTTCGCAATTTTCTTCAATACTAAGTACTAATCAATATTAAAAAAGAATGTGCTCTAATTTGCTTTGCAAAACTCAGGCGACGCCGCCTGAGGTCGCGGGCGAGGCTGGCCAGTGGACGTTGCAGCTAAATTCCGCCTGCAAAGGGTTGAGAATTTCATTTAGAGATTAACAAAAAAAACCCTAGCAAAAGACCGTTATAAATTGTAGTTTTAAGTTATTCTCGGCGTATTTTGAAATTTCGCTTTACCGGATACTATTTGCAATTTGAAAAAACCCTTTCACCCGAAAGTCAATTGCATTTTCTCAAAAATTTTCTCCTAAAGTGTTTCCGAAGGCACCCGACGCGAAGGAACACGACGGAACGAGGTCAATTTAATGGAGGATAGAAGCGAAAGAAAGTTTAAATGAATGATTGATCGATCGCGAATGCGTGCATGTGTGTTGACCACAGCTTTGTGGGTCAGAATTTTGACCGTGGTCGCCCTTTTTGCTCCACTTCTTCCACCGTCCCCCGTCACGTGATACGAGACGTCTCCAAATAAGACACACACAAGAGTCTTGCGTATGTTCCGTGTCCGCCCGCCCCCATTCGGACCTCTCTCCGATCGAAGGACGAAGGCGCCTGCCGACACCTTTCGCGCTCTTCTCTGTTTGATCTTTGCCATAGCGAAGTGGTACTCTCTCTCTCTCTCTCTCTTTCTCTCTCTTTCATGCCCGCGTACAGCTTGACAATGCGTTCCATTTGAACTGGTTTGGCGTTGCTGATCTTTCGAACATCCCCTGTCTAGTGAGTGTGGCGGCATCATATCTTTCGGTTCCGAAGAGATTATCGCCCTCCCTGCGTTCTTTTCTGTTTGCTTGTCATCTTGGTAGATGCTAAAACTTCGGGCCCGCGAAACCCAAGGCCACTTTGAGGTTATGCACGCGCCCGCCCTGTTTGATGAAATGCCTGAATCATCTGGGCGCTCGAAAAGTTCGGTTCTTGATGCTCTCTGACGTCGCGTTTCCCCTTGTTTTGATCGGATATGCAATTGCAACGGCGTGGTTGCTTCCGGCTTTTGTTATTGTCCCTGAATTTTTGTTTCGTGCAGGTTTGTATTCTCCTTTGTATTCTTTCGTTGAGTGAATACGAGTTTGCTCAAGTTGGACCACAGAGCAACCAGCCATGGATGGTACGTACAAGATTTTAATTTCTTTAGTTGCAAAGGTCGACTCTAATTGGCATCAAACTTTGTCCTCTCATGTACTATTGATGTATAGTGCTGGTAATGAGAAGGTGGATAGTTATGGAGAGCTTCTGCAATGCGTTGGAACAGAGGAGCTTTCCTCCTCCGCCTTTGGGTATAGTTTAGAAGTTCTGGAGCCGTTGCTTTCAAGTGCGTGACAACGTTTGTGTTTGTTTTGTCTTTCATGGGTTTCAGTTGATTCAAAGCCTATGATGGAGGAGACAATATTAGTCGGTGATGACTTGATGATGGGACCTCCTTCACCCCTTATCCCACCAGAAATTGCCTCTCACGTGCTCGAAGGTGTTGAATTGTGTGATGGCATTCTGAGAAATCTGTTTCTATGTAAGTCTACTCTGGATAAATTTTGCTTTGACTGAATCAGGCACGCGAATTCTTTAAATTTAGAAGTTCAAGACACAGTGACAAATTTTAAGTGATGGCCATGAATGTGTATTCTCTGTGGAAACAACCAAGCTTCTCATCGAATTGATAATTGGAATGCTGCATATCCAAGGGCTTCCTGGTTAACCATCTGAAATAGGATACAAGAAGCAGAAAGTCCTCGTGGTTTTTTTTTTTTTAAATGCTGAAAGTGAGCAAGGCACTTGCATACCTTCCATTGTCTCTTACCTTCTTTATATGGATCATTTTCCGGCAAAAATATTGCAGTTTTAGGAGGAACAAATGATGCTGAAGACACACGACAAAGTTGTGCTAGAATATATGACCCTTGAAATTGATTTTCCTACCTTTGGAAAATGACCTTTCTGGTAAACAAATTTCCTCTGTATCCTGCAGGCTTGCAATTAAATGATATTGAGCCATTTTGCCAAGATGAGATTGCTTTGTATCGAGAATGCGCAGACAAGAGGGTGAGATTAACACTATTTCTTTGGATTTACCTTTCCTCTGTCTTTTTGCTATACCTCTTAGTTTTCTATTTAATTACACTAGCAACTATTCCTTGTTTTGCTCTGTTGTAGGACAAGGAATTGAGACAAAGGCTTCAAGATAGTGAGCACAAATTGGGGTTCTCGATGCCAATAGACATGGCCAAAGAAAGAGCTGATCAGCTTCAATCAGAAGTCACGTCTTTAGAGAGGTATTTTCATTCATAGCGGTAGATTTGATCTCAATGCCTTTCTGAAGCTTTGCATCTGCCTTTCATCAGGTTCTTTTATCAGTCAATTAATCACTATATCACCTGCCTCTAAAAAATTTTGATTTACTGATCTTGCAAATACAGGCGTCTAATTCTTGCTAGTGGAGTCGAAGGCATGGAAGGATTTCGCCAGAGATGGAGTCTGCATGGTCGCCTTACTGATACCAAGTAAGTTTTAGATGCACCTGTTTTTTTTTGGGTAAAGAGTTTTAGATGCACCTGTTCATCCTTGCAGTCACTCAGATAAGGCTTGTGGAATATTAAAGATGGCTTAAGTTCATGCTTGTCCTGATCTGGAGTTATTCTACTTGGCAAAGATAAAATTGTTCTGGACGTCAGCCTGAAAAAGCATGAGAAGCATATGTTTTGGCTACTTTAGAGCTGGTCTCCACAATCAGTAGATATGTGTATACAGCATAATGAATTATCTGCTGACAGGTGATATCTTATGATGAACAATCTATAGTTACTGTATGCTATCCAGTACCCCCTTAATTTTCCCCTGTGGTTCCTCAGGCCCATGCACAAAATCACCAAAACCTCACAGCAATGCTTCATTCGAGCATACATACCCATGTTTAATCAATCTATGTCAAAATTATGCGGTAACATGATATGTTATTAGCCAATACATTTGGTCAGCGTTAAACAGTTGAGAAACTCGGATTTATATAATTTGTTACTTCAATGGTTCACAGTTCTTATGCAGTTTGAGTTTTGTACAGGCAAAGATTGGAGTCTCTAAAGCAGGGGATTGATAATAGAAAGAAGGACGAGCCTGTTGAAAGAGCACCATCCAAGAGATGGTTTTTTTGGTGAAGATCAATGATACTTTTGCACTGAATTGCCACTGGATGTCACTGGATGTAGCCCTTGCTCCAGTAGCTAGGAGAGACTCTCCTGAAGGCCCCTTTCAATTTCAAGATAAATGGGGTTGTGGACATTTTGGTGATATGCTAGTGATATTGTGAGCAATCTAGTGTCTGTTCTTAATGATCGGCTATTTTAGCAGATACGGAACCAGACAGACGTGAACCGTGATGTAGAAGGTGTAGATGGTTTGAAATAGAGGACTTGGATGAATATCTTGTGAGCCTACAAGTGACTTTACATCATTGTGCTAATTTCATGTATACACCCGGGGCAACCAAATTAATAGCCTCCTTGTGCACATCTGAGAAATGTTCCTCCTGAAGGATGACAAGTTGCCCTTGGTCGACAACTCTACTTTCTTTCACACATATAAGCAGCATGAAGCAATAAGATTTCGGCTTCAAGCTATAACAATTGCTTGCGTTTGTCCATCTTCTATCTGGAAGCTAGGATTGTACATGCAAAAGACCATTCTTGATGAGCGGTAAATGTTGTAAACAAGGTAAATTCAGGTCCACCCCATGTCACTTGGACCGATGAGGACCACTCTACTCGTCTTATCATTCACAAATTGGCCAGCGATGACGTTCGTTTCAGTGTTCTCGAGATGTTCGATGAATATCTTGAAACTAAAGCACACCATGGCTCACAGATGAAAGTCTCTCACGGTCGCCATGGTACCCCCGCAGGCTTCATGGCGTTGTAGTTTCAAGAGAGCGTTCGCCATGAAACGAATGTTGATGTTACTTTCACAGTATGACACGATCGCGGTGATGCCAAAAGGATAACGTAATGTAGCGGTACCGTCGCGTCGAAAGATCCCTACCCAATAATGCTCAGAGAAACGGACAAGATGAGAATGAATGTATTGGATCCAACTGAGCATGGCTCAATCAAACAGAAGGCCCATTCGCTTGAACAAGACCAGCCCATCTTCGAAAATCATCTGCTTCACATCATATCCTTCTAAATTCTGACCTTGACTTCAGCTCAAGAAGAACCCTAAACCAGTTACCGGCAGCAACGAGGAGCAACTAATCTTCGTCCCCACCCAGTCCCAACAGTCATCTTTGTCCGGCTCTCAAGGTTCTCTCTCTGTCTCTCTCCCTCTCCCTCTCTCTCTCTCTCTGTCTCTCTAACCTTTTGTAGAGACCATTATGAATATTGTTATGTTGGTGTCGGAGCAGAGAAGATGAAGGTGGTTGCCGCTTACTTGCTGGCTGTTTTGGGAGGGAACACTACCCCAACTGCTGATGACTTGAAGGACATTCTTGGATCAGGTGGTGCACCCTCCTCCATTTCCTTCCTTTGCTTTTGATAGAATATAGATTTTCATTGGGTGGTTTGATGTTTGAACCGTTTGCGGATCATCTGTTGGACTGTACAATCGTTTGTGTTTTTTTTGTTGTTTCTCGTTTCTGAAGTTTTCTCATTTGTTATTTCGCGTCTTTTGTCCCTGCAATAAGAACCCAGTTACTGGTTAGAGTGCATTGTGCCTGTTCTGTTAGATTTTCCCATAACTTGCTGATGTTGAAATTTTGTGTATGTCCTAGGGTTGGTTTCCTCTTCATGTTCATATGTTTAATGAACTTTGCATGGTCTGTAATTCGTGCCAAACCTTCAATTACAGAATTTGTGATGCAGTTGGTCAAATCATACATAGGGCTCTCTGGATTGTGACGTTTTCTTTTTCATGACTTGTTCCTCGTGAGTTTGTATTGAAAAAAATGATGAAGTAACAGAGGCATGGAGCACGGGAAAAAAGGGGGAAAAAAGAAGAAGAAAGAAAAGAAATCAAACCTATTAGAGCAAACTGAATTAATTTCCAGTTTTATAAGGAATCTATTTTATATATTAGAGCAATTCTTTCAAAGCTGTTCATAAGTGATTTCTCATTTCAGTGAATATCTTTTTGGGCTTCATACTAAAGTATAGGCTTTTTGGGTCCACAGTTGGCGCTGAGGCCGACGATGATAGGATTGAATTGCTCCTGTCCGAAGTCAAGGGAAAAGACATCACTGAACTGATTGCATCTGGAAGAGAGAAGTTGGCATCGGTGCCTTCCGGCGGTGGTGGTGTTGCTGTAGCAGCTGCTCCTGTTAGTGGCGGAGGTGGCGGCGACGCACCAGCAGCTGAAGCAAAGAAGGAGGAGAAAGTTGAGGAGAAGGAAGAGTCTGATGATGTAAGTTTTGTGGGGATTTTGGCTCCAATGTGGTTATGCATTCTTTCTGGTTGCCTCTTGCATTTCTAGATTCTAACACAGTGTATGTACAAAACATGACACATGCATCAACACAGAGCACCTGTATGTTTGCATGCACAAGTCACAACACAACCTGATGTGTCAAATAGCAATTTCCTCCATTGGGAGGGTTCAAATCATCTAAGTGGATTTTCGACAATGCAAAAATGGTCATCCGACACAACTTTTTCTGTTTCCTACTAGCCCTTACATGCAATGCATGAGAAAGTAATATGGGGTCAACTCTTCGTTATGTCTGACTTGTTTGTTTAATTTGTTGCAGGACATGGGCTTCAGTCTCTTTGACTAAGATAGAGGTAGTGTTTCCAGTGTATGAAGCCTCATTCAGTATGATTTTGCATTGTCCTGGAGACTGAAATATGGCTTACAATAACGATGATATATTTGTGATCTATAGAAGTTATAATCAAACCTGCTTGTCCTGTTTTTCTCACTTATGAATCCGCTTGATCAAGTTCTGCATTCTATGAGCATTATTTTAGAAGTTAAGTGTAGATGCTGTCACTCGAACTAATTGATGGGTGTGGTGGGACTGAGTGATTTCAGAGTAACATGACGTTGCTTACCTGTTACATCCCCAATGCCAAGTAAGAAATGCGCGGTAGAGATTGGGGGTCAAAGAGTCATGTTTTAGATATGATATGATGATCGGCCATGGTGTAGCTTATATCATGTCATTACTAATGACTAATGACAGGGACTCAAATTGACGTTTACATATTTATATATAGGACTCACAAACTATTTGTGTCTTTCGGGAGATGTCTGTAAGTTCTCCCAGATGTGTTTTTGATAGTGAAAAATTGTTAAATTTTAATCTCTCTTGTTTGACTGCAAAAGTTTCGAAACTATTTGAGGTTATGAACAAGTTGATTCGTGCTATTGTATTTCTCTCTTTTTCCAAGTTGACCAGAATCAATAGATAGAACAATATTAGTGGCTCAAGTGTGTAGAATAAGCGATAATCAGGAATTCGCAGGTTCGGAAATGCTGCTCTCACTAAGCCGCTTGCCTGTAGGAAGGCAATTATGCCCCAAAGAGGTCCACAGGCATCAATGTTCAATGCTAGAATCTCTACATGCTCGCAGGATATGCTAATACGAAACAGCTCATAGTAAATTTGGCGGAAGTAAATGTGAATGATGTCTGAGATGCGCCTTAGACTCTTGAGTATTTGGATAAGGTAGGATGAATTGGAGTGAAACAATGAATACTTGCCCATAAAGAATAAAACATCAATACATAAGGATGGCCAGTTTTTGCAATTTGGGCAAATTTATATATTTGGGAAGTTGGGACTGTAACTATCCATAGAACAGAGCCTTGAGCAAGTACGAAACTCCGTTGGAACATCAAATGAATTGAAGCGGAATTATAGTGATAGAGGACGACAAATTATGGGAGGATAAGATAAGAGATGATGTTCGGGTTCTTGAACAAGAATGGCACTAATTGGTATGGTTGGCTCGAGATGAGCTCAAAGAGACCTAGAGTAGAAGAAACAAACTTAATGCAGGCAACAGAATGGACAGAGCGACGTACGGGAAGAAGCTGGAGAAACCTAAACGAAGACTTGACGCGATGGCCAAACTCGCAATTTGCCAACCGAAAGTAGAGTGAACCAAAAGGACTAATGTGTCTAATTCCCCTACATTCAATTAAAAACATGCGAGATTAAATCCTACACAGACAGCCTAAGTAATCCTAGGAGTTGATGTTCTTCCAAGTATCCTGTTTTTGTTTCCAAAATAATCCCCTACTGTTCTTAGGCTTTTAAGCTTGTGAGCATCAGGTTTCTGCATGATTCTTCCATGTTGATCAGAGAACGAATGATTTCTCAAATACCCAGAATCAGCTTTATCGCTTTAGAAGACCTAGATGTTCATTACTAGAGCACGATAAACAAACATACAAAGTACTTGTGCATAATGGTCCACAAGCCAAAAGAAAGCACTTGGTCTCTAATAATTTAGACATAGCAGGAACTTCATTAACAAGTTTCTAATAGACAGACGAACTCTTCTCATCTGTATACTCTACCGAGAGAAACACCAACAGCTTTTATCCTCTCCTTCTCGACTCAGTGTTGACAATCGCCCTCTCCATCTGTGGAAAAAAGAATTGACAGTCGGATCAGTAATTGTAACTGGAGCAGCAAATATATCAAATTTAGCATCAAAATGAAATCTCGGGATGGTGTACATCTAAATGGCATAATATCTTGATGAGCTCAATGAGTTTCTACATCCATTACGACGGAGAGAAGATCTATCCTCAACTATTTCAACCAAAATAAGGGCACTACTAATGGAATACTGCTGCAACATGATAACGCATGGCAGCATGAGACTCTGATTAGAGCTTAACCATAGACAAGCATCTCCATTGCGAGTTCCACACTTTGTTTGCAAGTATCGCTTTTACATAAAGTAAAAAGACTATATGACAAGCTCACATTTGCTTCCCTAAATTGTGAAATTCATCTCATATTCGTTAACAAAATTCTCTTTCTTGTTCTTCGTCAGGAATTGCTTGGTGGTCTCTTGTTTATCAGGAAATTTTGAGTTCCAACTAACGTTTTCTAAGTACTTCTCCAGATTAATTGATGGCCTTGATGGCCTTGTTCGGCTTAACATTCATTCCTTTAATAACTTCAAAGCCTTCGATATACTAAATTCATAAAGTACAAAGAGTTCTTGGCAAAATCATGAAGAATTGAGTTCGTGTCTTTCAGGAGAAGCATAAGGAGATTTCATTTAACAGAGGCAGTACCTGATATAGGGTTCTGAGTTTGTCACGAAAGTGGTAGTACTCATTCACCACCCATTCATACGATGTCTCGCAACTAGAAGAAAACCGCAGAGACGTAAGTGTCAAATAAACCATCGATAAATACATAGGCAATTATATTTTAAAAAATTGCAAAAAATAACGGAGAAGCTCATGTCACATGCATTCAGTAGTTGGCATATGTTCACATAGTCAGAGACTCAGCAAGGACCATAAGCATTGTTAGGTTAAATCACATGCACAGGTGAATAAGCTTCTCATGTTCAAAGTCAGATATCCGTGTCAGTAAATTGCTTTTGAAAATCTTCTTTGGATGCAGATCACCGATACGGTATTGTTAAGGAAGAGAAGCCGCTATCTCAATGGAAATGAATAGAACAACAAACTATGGAAAACACCAAAGGGTCTCTAGACACAGGCATGGTTGATAACATTTGGCATATTGTACCTCTGATCAAAGTTATAGCTAAAGCCAAAAGTTAAAAGCCATCATCGAGGCCAGCACTCAACAGACAAGTACCTAGTTCAAGTGAGCAATTTACTTAAATCACCTAGCACCTTTTGAACTCACGATAAAACCATGCAATAATAAAATGATATTAGTGCATTATAGCTCAATGAAAAACCGGTGCACATCTTTAGAGTTTTAGTAAAAGCTTTTAAACTTTTCACGCACGTCATATCAACTGCACTTGGTGCAAGGCATTGACTAAGTCATTACTCTATGTTCTTGGAGAAGTCTGTGTATGATTCTAACCTAAATCCCCTTTCATCAATCAAGGAGACAGTAATAACAGTTCATGCTATTAAAAGATAATGCTTACAATGACTAACAATGTTAATCGCTAGGCATTAAAATGCACAATCATAAAGTAAGGAATGCAAGCAATAAACTTTTGGCTTTTAGTAGGTTAATCTACATTGTCTTGTTATGCAGATGTGAGAAAACTAATAACAGATAGATAGATGCTTCTCTGCACATTTGACAAGATGCCTGTATATTGTTGAAGGAGACAAATCCTTAGATATAATTGTGTGCATACTGTTATAAGGGTTCTGAATTCATGAATGCAAAGAAAATGACAATTTCTACCTTAGCTTGTCCTGATTAAGGCTTGCATTTACAAGAGCACGAGCTGCTGCAACAACCCGGCAACCGCCAAGGCTACAACACAAGCAATGAGTGCAGGAATATAAGTCATTTTCATAGTAAATAAGGTGTCATTCTGAAAATAACTCGTAATTAACAACTCGGAAAAATTAGATATCAGAATGATTATGACTGCTTTCAGTCTGAAGTCTCTGACAAAGAACTAATCATCGTTATTCAAACTATATCTCAGTAAATTTGGCCGAATCTGCATGTGATCAAACTAATAAAGTTTAAAACGTCCAATTTCAAAGTTTTCACTTTGTTTGGCCGTTCGAATATCGCATATACATTATATGTGCGTATTTAGATGCTTTGGCCATGGCACAGAAGTAGCTGTCCAAGTATTGAGTGTGGGAATGTGGCTTCCAGTTAATATGGAGCTAGGCCAATGATATGATTCAAAAGCAAACAAATGTTCGCAGCCTATTTATGTGATGTCGTATGCACACTTTATGCGTTATAACGGACTTGACAGTCTAGTAACATCACAGATCGTTCAAGATTTGCTTGATGTATATAATGTGCCGCAGACACCACTTAGTTGGAAGTTATATCATTAGCTAATGTTTCCAAACAACAAGGTAGATCAAATCACGAGGTTCAAAACGCCTATGCTCAAAATTCTTCACACGCTCGTCCCTTTGGAATGTACTAGACAGTTGCCACACGCGCCATGGCCAAACAGAATCTAAATAACGGATATGGAAATCTACCGTTATCTGGTTTTTACAATAAATGGGGACATTGGCCATTGATTGGCCTTCTTGCAAATGCATAATACAAACAGGATTGATCTTCGTGGTTAATTACAAGTATCTGAACTTCCGTATTGCAGCATGCTATGGACATTACTAAAAGGGGAAACTTTCTAACACAAATGCTTGGAAATGTTCTACTCTTGAAGATGTTGAAGTTATAATGTCAAGAGATGAACTTTAAGAAAATTTCACGCATAAGACACCAATAAAAATCGACTAGTCACCATTTTTGGAAATGAAAGTAATTCTACCTGTTGCCACCTCCTTTGATCAGATGAGCAGCAGTAGTAACTTTACTAAAATCCACGTTCCTTGCAGACCTGAAAAGAATCAAGACACCCTCGGATTATCAGCGACCATAGAGCCAGAAAAGAAAAGGACTCAGAGCACCCAATCATCAAAGTCAAAAAAATTGAAGTTTACAGAAGGTCTGCTAGTTCTCTCATGCTGTTGTCACCGTCGCGCAAGAAAGAGTTGATGAGATCCATCATGAGATTTGGAAGATTTGTTTCGCTCTGTACTTTCCTGCTTTCCTCATACTCTCCATCCATGATACCCTAGACAGATAGTAAAAATGGAGACGCAAACTGTCAAGTCTCAAAGAGAAGAAACAACTATTAAAAATGCAAAAACTTTGTAAGATCTTCTGTAATATAGTTTACACCAAGCTAAATCTCCAACTCCGAAAGGGAATTAAGAAACCGTGTTCATCTTCCCTTGATAGTCTATACAAAGACCCTCCATCCAAAAAAAAAAAAAACATCATTTCACGATGGCACAGCACAAAATAAGATATCCTATGAAATAATTTTACGGGTGATCTGGTGGACAAAAACTAGTGCTACTCTCGTCTCATGGTATATGCATATGAGAAATAATCCACATTTTGCTACAAAATAAACAATCAAGGTGGACTGCACAATCATGCATATGCAAAGACTGATGTTTATCAGCTTTAAGTGGGCTTGCTCCTTGTTCAGGAAAAGAAAAGGACCATCGCTACTTTGGGAAGCTAGGGAGGCAAACGATGTCAAATCTAAACGTGCAGACGACTGATCTAGCGAAAAGGGAGATGCTATGGAGATGAAGCTACAGCAGCGATCACCTCGCTCTTCAGGGTGTCGATGTAGTTCTGGAGCCTTTGTTGAGCCATTTCCTCCTCCTCCTCCTCCTTTTGGCTCACACAGAGAGATATAGAGAGATGGAGCAGGCAAAGAAAATTATTAGGAAGAAAGGTTGGGGTGGTGAGAGATTCAAAGGTGCGGTTTATACAGGGAAGCTTGACATTTCTAGGCTTCCGGTTTTGGCTCTAGACAGGAGAAGCGAGGCGAGTCAAATGTGTGTCGAATATCGAGAAAGCATTTGAAGGGCGTGATACGAGTGCTCGAACTCATCTAAACCATCGGATCACATGGATACCCACACGAGATCCCGCCGTCAGCACCCATCTGCACAAGAACCGAGAAGGATTATGCCGGTTCCTCGCGGAGCATAGGAGGAAAAGGGATCAAAAAAGTGTCTCTATAACCCACCTCTTCCTGGGCTGACGCTCTCGACCGGATTTGGCAGGATGCGCTATATCTCCGAGTGATACGTTATGGCTTCGCTTCACTTATAGTGGAGGGGCGTTATGGAAGAGACGCGCACGCGCTCCACGCGCCACCAAACTGAGGACCTTGAAGCGCATTTCCCGCCAACGGCTGCTTCTGTTTTTTTTTGGTCGTCCTTCTTGCCAGTTGGAGCTACCGACTCATGCACAGTGCGAACTCGAGTGCGCAGCCTGGTTTTGGTCGAAGCTCCAGTTACTGTCTGAATAATCTCCTTGATAAGGCGAGGAAAATCATGGGTTAAGGAGGTGCAATTAGCCTGGTAATCTTGGGAAAAAAAACCCAGCTTTTGACTAGGTTCCCACGTATTCAAAACCAACCTTTTATGGTAGCTAGCGGATTTTCTGTTCATGTCATGGTCAATGGAGGCCAGAGTGAGGACAAATGATTCAATAGCTTGCTATAATAGCTCTCCTTCCCTTCTTTTTCTCCCTAATCATGAGTAATCTTTAATGAGGAAAGCATGCAGATTTGAATCTGTATGAGCATTTTGTAGCTGGAGAGTCAATAAATTTTCCACATCTAGCTAAGAATCTAAATTATCTGTCACTAGTGTCCAAGTCTTACCAAATAATCTCTCATGGGGTTGAGATTATTAATGGAAGCTCCTTCCATCTTTGCCTTAAAACACCCGTTTTGACAGTGAGCTCTAGTAGATAGAATCACCATGTTTTGAGGGGATAAGCTGGTTATGAATTTTCCAAGAAAGGAGCGAAAGAATAGTCTCAAAGTATGTAGGGAATTAAGTCATTACCAAATTTACGGGCATGTCGCATATTTGTAAGTCCATCATTTTTCTAAGTGAACTGTCTTTGGAAAAGTATTGTAATGTGTAATATAACAAAATGAAGGATTTGCTCTCTTATTACATGGCAAATCAATAGGGGACGCTCCAGAGGAAACTACTCGGTCGAGCGACAAAACTGTCCCTAAAGCTGAAAAAGCCGTCTACAGATGGTACTAGCGACGGCACACTACCCGTCAGCCTCTTAAAAAGGACTGACGACGGATAGGTGAGGCCCGTCGCCGGGGTTATTGAGGACGAGTGCAGGAGCCTTCCCTAAAAGATGATTTAGGCACGGACCGTACGGTTTGTTGCCATCACCAGAACCTGCTTGAGATTGTTGCCTTCTTGTGATTTGAATGTAAGCAGGAACGATCGAAGAACTTATTCATCACCGTTGTAACGGTCAATGTGTTAGTCGAAATAAGGACATGTTTAGGGTTTTTTTTTTACTCTGACCCAACAAACTTGGGCCTTGCTTGATAAATTGAGAACTACTTATTAATCAGCAAATTGTTTGGTGATAAAGGAAAATTGCACGGTCAATTTATATATGACTAGTTTCCAATGGACATGAAATCATGGACAAATACTAGAATTCCAATTGACCAAATTAAGCGACTCCTTCCCTCGTCAAAATATTTAAGAATTTTAATCTTAATCAAATCAGCTGCAAAATATTTCTACGTGTAGTATTAAATTGAGTCATCAAATGCGATCGTGGATATTCTATCGAAATGGCGAACGGGCTTAAGTGCTGTTCCTGGCTTGTTTTATATTAATTCCTCTGTACTAATCAATCAGCACGTCTTTTCCATTTTTTTCCCCAGATCAAGTACAAGCAGCCCATGTCAGTGGATTATTTGCAAAGAGAAAACTTGGGCCTTCTCTTTATTTTTACTTTTCGATTGTTTTTAAGATAGTATCATCGCACAACATAAAAAACAAAAAGGCATGAAAAGACGATTACACTTCTGTTGTTAGGTCGATCCACAAATGCCGGGCCTTGAGCTAATCTTTTCCCTCTCCTTGGCAAATCAAGTTCAAGCCTAGCAAGTGAAGGACGCATGAGGGTGGCATGAACCCATTAAAAAAATGAATTCAAAAGCACAATGGATAAATCCGAAGCACTTGATAGTAGTCCCTGATTCATTATCTTCCTTCATCGGGGACAATTCATTTGTCCACTGTTTCCTCTCAGAATCAACTTCACGCAACAAGGGCCAGAGGGAATCCGAGTGTTCCACCGGATATCATGTCGGTGGAGAGAACTGTCCACTCTCCATAAATCCACTGACAAATCAACCATATTCAAGACTTTGGGACAGTCACATTTAGGATTTTCACATCTTGGTAAGGTTTGTCACCCCTGTCCACCTTCACCTTCTCTATCCCCTGCAACAACATTATTAGGGTTTCAATTTTTTTCTCAATCCGTCAGAAACTTATCCAAAGAATCTATTCAAACAGATAAAGAAATCAACATATGCACACGGCTAGGCCGATGTTCTTGTTATTGAGAAGTTCCTGACCACAGTAGGACTACCAGTTCCTGCAGAAACTAATAAGCCCGAAGCTCAAGCAATGATTGCATTATCGCGTAGGAAACTACTGCATTGCACCAAACTCAGAGATGCAAAACGCACTGCGACGTCAATGACTATTCGTGTATGCCTAGGCAACAGGAAACTTAGATCTTATTACCTGTACGACATCCATTCCCTTGATAACTCTACCAAAGACAGTGTGCTTGTTATCTAACCATGGTGTAGCCACTGTGGTGATAAAAAACTGAGAGCCATTGGTGTTGGGGCCTGCATTTGCCATTGACACTGTGAAAGGCCTGTCATGCCTCAAACTGCAGCAACAGAATGTGCAATTCAAGGTCAGATTTCTTCTGGCAAAAGCATCTTACACAAAAAAAAAAAAAAAAAGCAATTAAAACACTACCCAAGAAGGAAAAAGAAATGCAAGTACGCAATAAGAAACAATTAAGAGACTGATAGATTTATAACACACAAAAGAAAATACTACAAACAGGTGAGAGAGGAGTGTTGATAGCCAAATTAAAGTACCACACAAGCTAATTTTGCTTTAACGAGTGGCATAGGAGTATTGGCAGCAAACTAAAGTACCTAAACATATTGAATCAGAAATTGCAATTTCAGAGTTTCAAAGATACATGTCAGTAAGTTAGGTAGAACTTCAGCGAGCAGTCATGGAGGACGTAATTTCAGAGGGAAGATGAAAATTCCTATCCTCAATCTCTAAAATCTTTGAGTAGATGTTCTTGGCCATCTAATACTATGAATAAAGTCAAAAGAGCGTCCAATTCCTTAGCTGTTAACAATATTTTTAAGATGAACTGACCAGACACTTCATACCTAAACCAAGACTCTTCCACAACCTGCTTTATATATGCATACAATCTCAGACCAAGAAAACAAAATGTTAGGGGAGGCACAAAAGCAAGCGTGCATCCTTGTTTTCCTTCAAAGATACATCTCATATCATATTGATGATAACTAAAATCACCTTTTGTGGAATTCATCCTCAAACTCCCTTCCCCAAATTGATTGTCCTCCAGTGCCATCTCCCAAAGGGTCGCCTGTCTGTATCATGAAGCCTTTAATGACCCGATGAAAGATGAGATTATCATAGTAGCCGTTTCTGCAGTGAGTGGTAAAGTTCTCCACAGTTTTTGGACACTCCTCTGGGTACAGCCGCATATGAATGTCACCCATTGTTGTATGTAGAATCTAGTAAACAAGCACACAAGCAAATGTCATAAACTAACCATGCAATGCACTTATAGAATGGATACATGTGGAAGTCGCTGAAGAGGCTTATGAACCAATAGCAAAAAGCATATTGCATCATGATCCAGGAAAAAAACAAAATTCAAAAGAAAATAAAACAGGAAGTTAAGTGGAATGAAGATAATTGTATCTTGCTCTTTGGGAGACGAAATGGAGCACAATAGAAACTGAAGAGTTAATAAACTTCTTATGGTGCTGTTTATGTGTTTACAACACAGTTTTGAAAAACTTTATTTAATTTATACTCGGTGTGACAAACTATTTCAAATTTCAGAATAGATTTTACAGCTCACTGCTGTCTCACTTCAACAGGACCACAAATGAAATTTCAAGATCATTTCACCACTTAAGACCCCCAGTTTAATGTGCTCCAGACTAACATTTCTGCAGATTCACAATCACAGAAGAGCAAGAGTAATTTATCTCTGTTTTATTGACATTGAGGCGTCTATTCCATGCAATCAACTGTTCTCTGTACTTCACCCCTTTCCCCTAAATTTGAAGATCATTTCACTACTTATGACCCCCAGTTTAATGTGCTCCAGACTAAGATTTCTACAGATTCACACTCACTGAAGAGGAAGAGTAATTTATCTCTGTTTTATTGACATTGGAGGTGTCTATCCAATGCAATCAACTGTTCTTTGTACTTCACCCCTTTCCCCTAAATTCTAGTAAGAAAAAAAGTCAACCACTCCACCCTTACACTCCCCCCACCGCCCCTTCTCCTTTTCATTTCTTTCCCTCCTTAACATTCTCCCATTTGCAACATCATATTCCTGTCCACCTAGCCGCGTGAAAAGAATTCTTTAAAACATTCTGTAGTTCACAGTTGTTCCATTCCCAAAAGTAGCACGCTCAGTTGGGGAGCAAATTCTATATGAACTACAGTTTGGAAATACAAAAGGTTTATCACTCTTTGCTTCTCCACATGCTTCTCTCAGAGTTGACAATTAAAAAGTAGGACGAGAACTGGAGGTAAAAGGGGAGAAAAAATCTGCTATATAGAATGACCCATGATAATGTCCTTTATCCAGTTGAGCTTTACAAGAACAATCAACTCTACAATGTCAAGCACAATGTAAGTAGGAAGAAACTCACCACATTGTCGGGAAGTGAAGTAGTAACTGATTTTCCTATATCAGATACTGCCAGAAGCTCATCAGGAGGAGGCTTCTCGTTGAACACATCCCTCCCCTTTGTTGCGTCTTCAGGTTCCTCAGGTTCTCTCCGACTATAATCAAATGCAAAGGGAACTCAAAACTGATCCAGACAAAAACTTGTGCAGAAGCAAACTTCTCACAAATGAAGTAACATGTTGTGCCATAGGACTATAGCAGTATAGCTGACAACGCTAAAATGAGTTAAAAAATACACTGGTTAGGCGATATCGCAGAACTTGATCATCTAAGAGATACTGGGACATTAGATAATAAGGACAAGCAAAACGTAGGGAATCAAGCACCAAATGCATTTACCCAAAAAAAGGATGTACTCCTGATATAGAATGATTCCACACCTGAATAAATAGATTCTATGTTTCTTGAATGCACAGCATAAAAGTGTAGGATCCACTAGTGGCTCCTTGTTCTCATTCGCATTTGCAGCAGCAGCAGGGATTTTTCTAACTTTTTTGCTGCTTCTGTCCCCTTGATACAGGGCAATTCTCAAGAATCTGTCATTGTTCTCAACTTTTCCAAGTATTCTGGAAACTTTATTAGTGTGTAAATTAACCACCTACAATTAGGAACAAAGGATGGCAAAATTAATAGACCAGTCAAAACAACCATAGAGTTGCTTTCCAATAAATAAAAATGAAGAAGACAAATTAGTAGCTTCTCACTTTTATCCCAAGCAGTGTTGCATACAAAAGAAAGTTTGAACTTTCATCAAAGACTGCATTTAGTTGAGGTACATTTTCTGTTTTCTCAATTTCTTTCTCAACAGCCATCCTTCTCCCAAAATCAATAGCTTCCAGCTGATATAGAGCGACATTACTTCTCTGGAGATCTTGGGCAACCTGATTGACAAATGAAAACACTATCACATCTGAAATGAAAACTAGACTGCATTGCAAGTACATTCAGAATGGAGAAATTACCTCAAGAGACTCATCATAAACTCGTCTCAGCTTGCCAGACTTGAACCAAAAAACTCTGATCCTACGATCAGGTGATGTAACAGAAAATTGCTTCCCATCTGGGCTCACCTGAACAGGCATTACCAGGAATCAATATTAGATTGTAAAAATATAAGCCTAAGCATTTAAAAGGACATGGAAAGCTTCACAAAGAACAAATCCAATACCTCAATAGCTGAAACGCTTGTTTTACATTTCACAATTTCAAATAGATTAGTATCGCTCTTTAACGTAAAATTCACCCTGCAAGCAACATGGAAAAGAGCAGATGTTATGCAGGAGCCTAACCTAACCCATACGAGGTAAAATAATTTCCGACACCCAAAAATGCAAAGGAAAAGGACAACATCGCGGAGAATCAAATGACAGTCAACTTATGAAATCACTTTATGGTCATGTTCATGCAGGAACTTGAATGCTATACTTCAACAACCCAGTTGTCATGTTCATGCAACTTGAATGCCGTTTAGCACTTCCCAACCCAAAGAATATTCTTCTTTTGCAAAAAAAAGCCCAACAAATGTTTACCAATAAAATTAGAGCATTCATACATCAGCCATTCTAATGCTAGCATAGTTATTCTAAAACTAGCATTCACTCGTAAGGACCATCTTAGGGGCAGCTATACCCCACTAGGCCATACAAAGTTTAAGGAGGTTTATGCGTATGGACACAATACACTTGTTTTCTTTGTGAACGTGGGCAATGGTGGGCACTCGAAGAAGAGTTTTTTTAAGAGATTCAATATATGGTTGATAATCAAGTACTAGGAATCAGTTCATGGAAGTGATTACTAAATCAAAAACCTCGACAAGCACAGAAATTGATGAAACTGGCACAGATATGCTTTTAGCAAGGAAATTTGAAAAGTTATTACCGCAGGTTTAACTGCTATTCTCCATTTGAAAAAACATGCAGTCAATAGGCACACTCTCGGGATATAAAAACACGAGATGATTCACATACTCATCCTCTGGAAACTTCAGTGTGTCGGGTTTCCAATACTCTATGATGCCTCTTGAATCAGCAGATATCACTGTGTCAAATGCATGGTTGTACCTCATAATTTTTACTGGACCCATGTGTATCTGAAGGCCAAATAAACATAGCAACAAAAGCATAAGGTAACAAGACACGTGTAATGAGGTCCAGCTATAAGGAAGTGAAGTAGTATCTTGAGTAACCTTCACAGCCCAAATTACCTCTCTAGAACACAAGGGTTCATTTGTACCAGCACGAGCATCATAAATACGTACAAAAGAAGAATCACGATCACTTATGGCAAGCTTAGCTTTAACCTCCCCTTGTTTGTATACCCATTCCACAGCTCCAGGAACATATGGTAGACGAATCATGACCATCATGTCATAGTTGACTACATCGTAAATCTTCACCGAACGATCACTTGAGATGGTACAGCATAGCATCCCATCAATACTAACCTGCGTAGCTGAATTTAGTAATCATGATAAATGTGCCAAAACATAATAAAACCAGAAAGTAAACAGAGACATTATAGAGCAATAGTGAGTTAGGGAAAAATCAAAAGAAGTGAACAACTATAAATCCAAGTTATGTTTTAATATCATTAACTAATCTCAGATACCGACCTTTCTTCAATAAATTGCTATCGTTGAGTTAATTCCGTGAAACCATAATGTATGAAGAAGAAGAAGAAGAAGAAACAAACTACTCCGGGTGTCTGGATTTGTAGAAATGACTATTAACTAAATTCTTTCAATGAGACAAAAGTTTTGAGTCCACAAACACTGGGTTATCTGAGGGGGAGAAAGAGGAAAACTCACAGCTAATCCTTCAATAGGTCCAAGATGTGATCTAAAGTGTTTTGCAAACTCAATTCCAACAGCCTTTTTCTTCCAGAATTTTAGGTGTCCTGAGAAGGGAAAGCACGAGAAACACAAACGGGCATGACGCCACAAGTGAGGGGTCAAAATTGCTTCAAATAAATATATAGATAAATCATATATGGATAATATTATCTTCAATTTTGTATATATCATAAAATAAAGAATTTACAAAGCATTTCCAATATGGGTTCAAACATATAGCAACGAGAAATTGAAATGCCAGAAAGTCCATAAAACTTTTACCATCAGCACTTCCAGTTATAAAGAAGTCCGCAGCTGACACTGCAACATGTGTGACCACATCTCGATGCATATAGCTTTTTTCATACCTGAAATATGATGAGATGAAATCAGAATATATTCACCGGCACATACGGAAATCAAGAGTTTTGGAAGAATAGCAAATGTCTGCATACGTATCTACGCGATATCATTTTCTAGTTTCAAGTACTGCGGATAAAAATTGGTGATACGTCTCGTACAAGTTAACAGATAGCAAAACATTAGAAATTAAATGAAAATGAAAATAACATAAAAAAAACACTTGAAGCGCTAAATGGGAAGCTATCCTGCACTCCTGCCAGTAAAACTATAGGACCACAGTCCACAGTTGCTTAAAAGTATCACTAACTTGAGTGTCACTTCGACGAGCATAGAGTACATTTCCATAGCTTGAAAATTTTCAACATTGATCTCAAGTTCTTTGTGAAATTTTATTCGCCGCAGAAGGAAACATGAGCATGCATTCAGCCAGAAGAGAATACAAGCAGAAGATTCTAACCCCCTCATCAATGGCAAAACCCGTGCAGAAACAATTTTCAGCTCGGAACAGGCTAACATGGTTTACATCCATTGTTCCGTAAAACAGTTCAAGAAGTCCTTACTACAAAAAAAAAAAAAAAGCATCCAGTACTGTGGGGAAAAGATTAAAAACCATTGCCGACGACCCTCATGAAGAAGGATACATATACTGCAGATGGAGAAAGCATCTCAGATGGAAGGCTTACAACTCCAAAAGGTTTCGACTTCACGCTAATAATTGCATAGGCAGCTGAAACATCACAACCCCATCAAAATCACATCTTCACATTAAGGCAAAAGTGACGCATTGGCAACGGAAATAAGCACAAGTAAACATCGAGAAATCCCATAATCTAACGCGGCAATCATCAAAAACCGCAACAAAATCAACCGAGACGCATCCAAACGCGCGCGCGCGCGAGGCTCCGTTCAGGTTGGACGCCCCCCAGAAGGCCCCGCGGAACCGGAAAAACCCTAAACCCTAGACACGACGCCACCAGGGGGAGTAAGATTTACATGTTGGCGGAGGGGGAGGGCGTCCAGGTAAGCCTGCTCGAACTGGAGCGGGCGTTTCCGCCGGGCTCGAGGGGCCGGTCCGGGCCCAATCATCTGGTCCTCCTCGGCGTCCGCCGCGACGGAACCGCCGTTGGTCGGCTGAGCTTCCTCCTCCATGGCTGGTCCTCGCGGCCTCTTGCTTCGGGCGAAGGATCGGAACGCGCCGCGGCCTCGAGCTCGCGAGGATGAGGAGGACGGCGAGCTGAGCGGCCGCCGGAGCTCCCCGAGGTTGGAGGAGTTGGGGGAAACGAGAGCGAAGACGGAGCGGTGCTGATCCGGCGGTCTGCCGGCGCCGTTTTTGGGTACGAGGAAAAGCGGACGACGGGTCGGTTCGTCTAGAGCAGAAGATCTTCTTCTCGCCGAAATGGGCGGGCCGGGTCGGATATTGGGTCCGAAAGTGTCGATCTAGGCCAGCCCGTGATTTAAACAGTAGTCAAAATAGTGTTTGTCTTGGCGTTAACATTGGAAATATGCAGCGCGCGCTCCGCGCGCGAAGGGATAATAATATAAATAAGGGAAAACCACCAAAACTCATAAACTTTCCTCAGTGGACACATTTATTCTCAACTTTTTTTTGTGTGGGGATAATCAAAACCCAAATCATATTTAGACATTTACCCCAATATAACGAATTCAGGGTATTTTGGTCTTTTTTCCCTTTTTCTATTTTTTTCTTTTGTTTGCCCTGGCCGTGAACCTCGCCCTCACCCGGCGCCTGCGCGCTGACGGCGAGGGTGAGCCCTGCGCCCCGCCCCAGCGAAGGCGGGCGAGCCTCGCCCGGAAACCGTGAGCTCGCCCTCGCTGGATCTGGCCGAGGCGAGCCTTGCGGCGTGAGCGAGGCTCGCCCTCGTCCAGACTCTGGCGGCGGGCTTCGCTGAGTCACCAGTCGCGGGAACCTCACCCGGCGAGGCGTACCGCCAGAAAAAGAAAAAAAAAACAGAAAAAAATAGAAAAAGGGAAAAAGACCAAAATACCCTAGGTTACAATATATTGGGGTAAATGTGTCACAAATAGCAAAGTTTGGGGTTTTTGATGTCAAAAAAAAATCGGTAAATGTGTTACTGAGGAGGAAAGTTTGGGGTTTTTGGTGGTTTTTTCCCTATAAATAATACTCAAACTTTTCTCCACATGTAATATAATCTATGAACTTTTTATTTATTCAACATAGTCTCTAACATTTTGATTTGTTCAATGTAGTTCCTGGATTTGTTTTACATGTTTAATATAATCTCTAAATTATATAAAAATATTCAATATGCCCTTCCATTAATTTAAGTTTAGGAAAAACATTAAACATTTTCATATAATTTAGAGATAATATTAAATATTTCATATAGTTCATGAATTAAATTGAACATGTGTCAAAATTCTAAGGACTACATTGACCAAATTGAAATTTCAGAGATCACATTATATATTTAGTTACCATTCAAGGACCACATTGAACAAAGTAAAAGTTTAGGGATCACATTGCTCATTTGGCCAAATTCGAGGACCATTTGTGTCATTTTCTCACTTGTGAACCACACCCTGAAGCAATCCGTGTGCATTAAATCCAATTAAATCTTATGGGTAAGATTTGCTTATTCCTCTGTGAGAATAAAGAATTATTTCGCGCGAGAGATTATGATGATCGCACATTGTGTAAGTTTATTGTGCGTAGCTAGGATTGTCAAATTTAGAGAGTATTTGAGTAACTCTAGCATAAGTTACAATCTTTATCCTATTACTTAATATGTATTAGATCTTTTGGTACTCCCCCTTGTGGAGTAAGTCACACTAACCAAAACACGTTGATCTAACATCCGATTTATTTTTGCTTGTTGTATGCTATATTACTGATCGTTCGCTTGTTTTTCGCAACAGGACAGAAATGGAAGAAGGGATTGCGATGTACATATTGGGCTGGATTTGCTTCATATGGTACCGATACATGACTCCCCTTTAGTAAATTTGCAGATCGTTGACTGGGCTCCTTACCAATTTGATGAGGCGAGGACTGATTAAGAGGGCGAGAGAGCTGCCCAGACAAAGCGCGGGGCTTCGACATGCTTTCAAAACGTCCAATGGAGGAAGATGAATCCGCCTCGCATCGGAACAGAGAAAGCATCGCTGAGCAACATAGATCGACATCGGCCTCCCATAGATGAAAATACTTTTTGCCCATTGATTTCGTCAGCGATACCGAGCGATGGGCTTTACAGAAATATTTTTTAAATTATTTATTTTTTCGCAAAACAAATACATCCGACAAAGGCACGATGAATGACTTTTGGGTGCTTTTACTAAGTATCAACGAGGAAAAGAATACACATGGTTGAAATAGATAACGGAGGGAGAGGCAGTCCATGAAAAGCGGGCCGGGATAGGGGCCGGGATAGGGGCCGGGATTGGGGTCGGGGTCGGGGTCGGGGTCGGGAGGACAGAGTCGGTGCATCCGGTGGTCTGTACGTGAGAAAACCCATGGCCCTGCCCCCCACGTGGACTGCTGATTCCACGGGGGGAATGTGGGGCTGACTCCAAGGTTGTTGTTCACATCTCTCTTCCCCACCTTTGCTTTGCTTTCCTTTTCTATGGAATCCACATGATGCCCCCCCCTCTTCTCCTTCTTCTCCTTTCCTCACACTCGACATATTGCACCATATATATATATATATATATATAGTCCCCACCACATATGTATGTACATATGGATGTTTTATTTAGAAGTGACGACGTCTTGGGGATTTCTTTATCTAGCTACATGCTTGGCTCCATTTGCCGGCCTAAATAGGATTCGGGATAGGATACCGGTGCAGTGTCCCGGATCGGATAAACCCTGCTAAGACTAAATAAATCTTGAATAAAGTATTTAGGGTGTATGGATGAAATGATTTTAATTTAACTCGGATTGGATCGCGGTACCAAACAAATGAAAAGGAATGGAGGCGGCCTCTATTCTGGTTCATGAATGACAAGGCGATCATCGATATTAGGACCATCGCAGCGCTGGTTACTTGACTCTCTCTCCCTCTAAGCAAGTAAGCATGCAAATCTAGATAGATTCGACCATTTTTGAGGTCATGTTACCTAGGCAACTAACCCACAGTGGTAGCATCCCTACGCGAGGGCAACCACCAGGTGGTCGTCTAATCTTGCTCTCTCTCTTCCACCATATATGTTTAAAATCCACCGTATATGTTTAAAATAACCATCACGACAAAAAACACATGTTTTCAGTGATCGTGGTGATCAAGCATCCACTAAAATAATATGTACAAAAAGATATATTCCTATTTGTTGTTTTATGCAGCGTATTTTTCAAGAAAAAGAAAAGAAAAGATTGCAATATATATCTCTATTCAACCCTTTATTCAGGCAAGCAAATGCAAGCTGAAAATGCAAATGCACCGACTTAAGAAATAACCATACCATCGTGTGCATTAGGCCGTTTTGCAAAGGATCACGCGTGTACTCTATTTATTGCCTTAACTTTGCTAATAGTACTCGACTGGAGTCTCCGGACAACTGTCGTCCGATACCGATACAATGTCTTTACTAAAGGGAGGGGGTTCAAACGGTGGTCGATTACATCTCAACAATGCCCAGTTCACTCCTTGGAAAAATGGGTGATGCTTGATCGCCGACGCGCCCATCGCCGACCCCAGCCTCCTAGCTGGGTCCTTGACCAATAATTGGGTTATGAGGTCCCTCACTGCAGCCGGCACAGCGGGCTCTTTGGGGAACTCGAGAGCTCGAGCCACTATGTTGGCCAGGGTCAGTTCATGGTCCATCCCCCTAAAGGGAGTCACCCCATAGAACATTTCAAACATGAATATCCCCAGCGTCCACCAGTCGACGGCACTCCCATGGCCCTCGCCGGAGATGATCTCTGGGGCCAAGTACTCGTGGGTCCCGACGAATGACATGGACCGGACATCAATGGGCCCGGCCACGAACTCCGGCCCACTGGAGTGCCCCTGCTTCTTCTTGCGTTTCCGCTTTGGCGCGAAGCAAGACACAGCAGGGACCATACAGTTGGGGAGGATGCACGAGGACGAGGCGAATGGCCGAGGGTTGATCAGGTTGTCGGTCTTCGGGCCCGAGACCGGCGGGTTCTGGTTGGAGACGATCTGGGCCGTCGACGTCGAGCTGTCGCATTTCAGGGAGAGGTCAAAGTCAGTGAGCATGATGTGGCCGTCGGATCGGACGAGCACGTTCTCAGGCTTCAGGTCGCGGTAGATGATTCCCATCATGTGAAGGTACTCTAGAGCCACCACCACCTCCGATGCGTAGAACCTGGCGAGATCACGAGACTTGAGGCATTAAACGCCAAATATATAAAGAAAACACGAGACCAAAAACGCATAAAGATAACACAGACGAGCACTAATCTAAGCTAAGAGACAATTAAAAAAGTACAAAAAGCTCGAGCCACGGTACACGGCGTCATAAAGACGGGAACAAGCAACAGAACGTGATTTCCGGGAAACAATTGAATCAATAATGAAGGAGCAACGTGAAATACAATCGACATCCCACTTGAGGTTTGAGCTTTGCGATCCAAGGGAGGGCATCCCTGAACGCTTATCTCCCTAACATCTGGTCTTGAACTTTTGTGGACATCTTTTGGGTAAGCTGAATAATTCACGCTTATTATATGTGCTGTGGAATTCCCTTCTCTTTGGTTTCTTTAAGGGACTTCCGAGCCAAACGAAAATAGACAAACTACCTATTCTTTTCTGGGTCTTGCACTGGGGTAGTGATGTGCATATAGGAACTACTTGCCGTACTTTTGGAAGACATATGCCTCTTCCCGGTAGCCTCTCTCAAGAATCGGAGCTAATAATGATCTCGAAAGTCACGATCCTATTTGAACTTTACTGTCACCCGTACGATTGGGACCAGGGTGATTATTACATCTCATCCAGAATAGTCAAATTGCTGACAGCAGTAAGCCGTAAAACTTTGTAGGACTTGACGTTACGTCCTTCCGACTGCCCAGGAGCTCCCGCTGTACCAAAGGGGCAAAACTCATAGCAATGGGTCTACATTAAATTCCATTGATGACAGAGATTTCACCTGGTCCGCCTAACGAAACGCCAAGCCCAACCCACATGTACAAAGCACCGAATTTAAACAAGTAGGCTGGGGAATTGAAAGCACAAAGGCGTCAGCAACGACCACTGTATGCAATTCACGCGAGGATTTAAACCGCTGACCTAAACCGGCAGCCGAGGAAAGTAAACGGTTCGTGCGGTCAACCAATACCCAAAAGTCAACCACCCCAAACCCCACGGACTTCATGTAGAACTCCCATCCAAAAAGGAGCATCTCTAGCGTTCTAGCATTCAAACCTACAAGCATCTTGACCCATATCTAAAATCACGTCAACAGGAACGAAACTGCTCCGAGCAACATCTGCAGTCGCGTCACCTCAGATGAGTTCTAGAGCCCATGACCCACACTAACACAAGTTAGGAAGAAGACACGGAACAATTAACAATGCCGCGATTCGAGCTGGTTCGTTCACCAACACACATTATATATATTCGAAGCAAGCAATAGTGGCTCTAACGTGGCAGTGTTAGTTTATTCACAAGCTCTTTGTATAAAGCCAAGAGCATTCAATGGGCACATGCCGAATCTGCAAACCTTCCACTAAAGCCGATTCCGAGCGTCGAAGCTCGAAGTGGTGGCCTCCCACACACACACACGAACGAGCGAACGAACGATCCTCAACCACAGTAATTTCCTCAACTTGACACTAATTTTTCCCAATATGCAGCATCCTAACGAAACGACCTTCAAAAGAACGGATGGAAAAAAGAAAAAGAGCCCGCTCAACGGACCGGACTACCAAAGAGTACAGGGGCAATTTCCAGGTAAAAATCGCATACGATCGCTCGTTTCACGTCATATCTCAAAACGAACGACCCTAGTGGGGCCCCGCCTCGCGGCCTCGACTGCCACTAAGCATCGCCAGACGATAGGTCCCATCGTACGACGCGTCGTTATCGGAGCATTATGTTAGCGTAACTAGCCAAAACAGCGATTCCCACTGTTCATAAAGGAAAAAACTGCAAATCTGCACGAACGTATGGTGAAACCACCCCCCCCCCTTCCCCACACGCACGTACCCGCCCAGATTCCGCATCCCGCCCGCTCACTTTCAGCCGTCTCTTCGATTTCTGTACCCGATGGCGATCGGGAACCAGACGCGCATGATCTGCGCAACCGCCACCAGGAGCGAACCCTGGCCGGGCGCGTTCATATCTAAGTCCGTAATGCAAATGTTCGATTGTTTTATTTGTTGATTAAAGAACAATCCGCCGTTTAAGGCGCGTAATATTCGAGAAAGTTTCTGGGAGGGAGCGAGTGCGGAAATGCGAGCTCAGTTTCCTACTACTCGAAGCAAGTGGAGAGAAATTGACGGGGAGAGAGAGAGAGAGAGAGAGGGAGGGAGAGAGAACGTGACGCACCTGACGGCAGATTCTTCGAACCGTTTGAGGGGCTGGCGCTGGCGGAGCACGTGCAGGTCGCCGCCGGGGCAGAACTCCGTCAGGAGGCAGAGCCACTTGGGGGAGTCCACGCTCGCGTAGAGCGACGGCAGGAACGGGTGCTCCAGCATCTCCAGGATCTCCATCTCCGTCCTCGCCCTCCCTTCCTTGCTCCGGCTCGCGAGCTCCCGCTTGTCCATCACCTTCGCGGCGAACACCGGGCACCCATCGCCGCCGCCGCCGGCCCCCGCCGCGGCGGCGGCGGCCGCGGGTGCGCAGCACTTGAGCTCGGCCAGGTAGACGGAGCCGATGTCGCCGGAGCCGAGCCGGTGGAGGAACCGGAGGTCGGAGAGCGCGAGGTGGGGGCGGCCGGGCCTGGCGGTGCAGCGGGAGGAGAACGAGCCGTGGGCGGAGGACGAGGCCACCGTCAGCGTGGCCTCGGAGCTGCAGCTCGTGCTCCGGTTGACATCCGTCGCGGCGGTGGCGGTGGTGGCGGTGGAGGTGAAGCTCAGGCTCTGCAGATCGTCGGCCAAGTCGTCGAGCCACGGCTCCATCTGAGAGGGAGAGAGAAGGCGAAGAGAGAGAGAGAGAGAGTGAGTGAAGGAAGAAGCGAGAGAGAGAGAGAGAGAGAGAGAGAGAGGATTTGAAGAGAGAGCGTGGGGGCGATGGAGGTTTGGGCCGGCGAAGGAGAAAGATAAGTTGGGCCATGTGATTCGGGTGGGCCCATCGTAATTACTTGGACTTTTGCGGGGGGCATTCTTGGGGACGGTGGTGCGGCGGGCCGCGTCGCCTAGCATGTGAGCACGGTTTGAAAAAAATGCACCCAGCTTCATTTTTCTTTTTTAAAATAATAATTTCCCGGGCGAAATCAAGGCTCCGCATGATTCAAAAAATGTTTTCCTCAAAATAATTTCGTATCGCTTACAAAATTCGAAGGAACGAAAAATAATTTCAACTTTGGTCAAAATGATTAGACATGGATTGTTGTTGACGATAAGGAAAATGTATTCCAATCATTTATGGTCCAAGAAACAAATTATTTTTGAAATTTCGTTCTATAATTCTGGGGTGATTTCAAAGTGTTTTCGTTCAGGTGGTTTGTTTTCGAAATTATAATTGCACACTAAACCTTCTGATTTAGACATAACTGCAATCGGACACTCCATGGCAGATGTGACCATTTTAAGGATAACCTTTGATAAGAAGTTGTGAATGTGAGCATTAAGCGCCTCCTTTGAACCGGACATTGCAACACGGCAAATGAAGCTTCAGATGTGGTACTTGTAGATCCCTAAGGAGGCGCTTCCTATTGTTTGCCCATGTCTACGTTCCACTCTCCAGGACCCCTCCGCTTCTTCGGCTTCGAATCTGCACTCGATGCGACAATCTTCGCCGGAATCGCATCGAAAAGGGTCTGGTCTCCGCCGGTACGAATTAGGCCGAAATTTTCCTATCTACCGCGTAGCTTCTGTCATTGTCACCGCCATCTATTCACATCATGTTCGCTCTGCCATGGACGGAGGAATGAATGCATCGAATTGACTCCATGTTATGTAGATGATTCGACCGTTGTTGTCGTCGTCACCGAAAAGGCCATTCGGATCAAATGGGTTTGGCTTTTCAACCATCGCCTCGCGAGTTTAATGATCGCTTAAATCCATCCGAAACGACGTCGTTTTCTTTGACTTCCTCGGCATCGGAACGCATCAAACTTTAAGGACGATTCGATACGACGTCGTTTTCTTTGACTTCCTTGGCATCGGAACACATCGAACTTTAAGGATGACAAACCTTTTGTCGCCTCATCTTTTCTTCCGAGTCAGGTGGGTTTGTTCCCTCCAAACATTTATTGATCAAAGCGATTTGCAAAGAAAAGATCTCTCCTCCCTCTTCATGCTCGCTTTGGAAGATATTTTCTAGAAAATTGTCAAAAAAAAGTCTTAACTTTATAGTACGGATGTCAATTTAATCATAAACTTTTGTGGCCAGCGAGGGCATTGCGGCCCCTCGCCTGTGGCCAGCGAGCTTTGTCGGCCATCGCTGAGACTCTACGACCAGTGGAGGGGGAAATAGGAAAAAAAAACAAAAGAAAAGGAAACGGCAAAGGAAAGAAGAAAAAAGAAAATATTCAGAAAATATTTATAAAAAATTACAAGAATTGTCCACGATAGAACCGGTCGTGCCACGTAGGACGATTAGCGAGCTGGCTGCACCGCCAAGTTAGTAATTTCCTCCCAAAATTGATAGGAATAACCATATTGGCGAACCCTCAAGATATTTAAGACTAAATTAACAAAATTAAAAAGTGTATGATCGAATTGACTTTCGTACAATAAATTTTTTACTTTTTTTTTATATATAATTATCCCGATACTCTCTACCATCGCTTTGAGGTCGAAATGTTGGAACTTCAGACATGTTCCCCTACTGAGCAGGGGATATACCAAGTAGAGCATGAGGAGATCTCATGCTTCTGCACGCTTTGCTTTAGAAGACATTTTCTCCCCTCTTTCCAAGGTTGCACGCCCAATTAGAAATATTTGATGAAAAAGGAATTACATAGATATGCGTAAAAGGGAAAGATTTCGATCTCCGAATTTTCTTCGCGAGTTGTCGTAGGATAGGAAATATTTAAAAAAATGTACGATGGAGACGAGTGAAAGACGACTAGATTATTAGTTTACGTATTGTCTCGAGATTATAGTTATTAGAATCGGTTGATTCTCCAGACATGTCTTCCCATCCAATTCGATACGAATCTAAATAGTACATATCTATAAGGCGAGCAAGTAGTATCCTGAATCGCCATTGAATCATATGATTCACTGGCGAGTCTATTATTTATGTTTATTCATTAAGCCGATTCATTTGACAATGATGAAGTAATTGAAGGTAAATTTTATACTTCATAATACTATTCTAAATGAGATGACATAACAAGATATAAGATTTCTATTTTAAACATCATTCTTGTGTTGACAAGACTAAGAAAAACAATATATAGAAATTTTGACGAGTACTCAAATTCCAAAGTTTTTTTAGGTCATGGATCTTACTCGAAATTCAATATCTTATTTTATTCTCAATGAATTTATGTATATCTCTCGATAAAAATTAAGTTCAGGGTACTTTATTTGATCTTACAATTCGATTCGATTCTTGAATAATAATTTAAGATTGCGATCCCTGATGCGCACCTCGATTGGAAAACCGTGCCGAGGATACAACATTTGCGAAAACGAGCCAGCGTGGATGATCGGGGAACGAGATTAAAATCACTTGATAGTAAAATGTCTTTGCGTTACATAATACTTCTGATTATTAAAAGCTTTCGGGATGCCCAACACGTGGAAGAGACGGAGTAGCGGTAGCTCATGGAGTCTCGTTAACAAATCAAATCATGCACTTGATTAACTTTTTTAAATTATAAGCTTAACTCCAAAATAGAAAACCTTTTGACAATCCTCTTGGAAAGATTGTTTCCATTGACGACCCTCGGTACTGATTATCGTTGACGTTAGCGTCGACCTCCGCTTTTTCGGCAAAAGGATCCGGCCCGATTAGCTACGAATAATTAAATTGAGTCCGACCAATCGGGTCTCAACAAGAAATGGGCTCGTGTGTGTGGATCGGATCGGTCTACATTGACCAATGTTCTTGAGGCCCGTTTTCCTAGAAGTTGGGAAATAAGAAGGGGAAAAGGGGGCATTTGATGATTGAGATTCATCACGAGCATCATTCTAACGTAAAATGTACACCGACCGGGTGGTTGGTTGAGTGGTCCAAGACTCGATTCGTAAGTCGAAAGCCACGGGATTTGTTCCTCGGTTTATCTTCGGTCTCGAGGAACCTTGGCGAGTTTACGAAAGACGGGTCTCGAGCTCGGACGTATTGCCGATGTCGAGTTTCCCGCTCGCAGCTGGTGAAACCGAGATGGCGCTCGGTGGGCAATTGTATGCTTCGTTAGCGCCTTACGTCGAATTTTCTAGTAGAGAGTGGAGTAAGGGTCTCCATTCCGTCCAAACCCTTTTTAGAAAGCGAAAAATTTCCAATAGAAATGTACACTTTCTGGCAAAAAAAAAGAAAACACAAAAAGGTGTGCTCATGGCAAATCCAAAAGAAAATAAAATGAGGAAATGTTCAAATATTCGAAACATATTTAAACAAAACAGATTTGACCAAATCAGAAACTGATTTAGCGTAATGTAGGATGAGAGTTATTTGAATTTAACATTTGAATTTGTGAAAGAGACCTTATAGTTCTCTTCATCATTCAAGGATTTAGCAGTTTTGTCAAATACTAAGCCATATTGGAAATTCATTCATAGAAAAACATGGTGCCACTATCCCTCGTAGAAAACACAAAGTGCATATCTTTAAAGTCACGTTTGAAGTGCTAAGTCAACATCTCTAATTCTAGAGTAGACTACCTTCTTCAAAATCACATTGATATCTCTTAAAAAATAATGTTTTAGGACTCAAATCCACTATCCCTACCCTAATTCTCGCGGTGCTAATTGTCCTAATTTCCTTCTTTTCTAGCAATAACGACCGGCTAAAAGGGGAAAAGGACACAAAACCACGACGAATCGGCACATTAATGGAAATACCGCTCGGACAGAGCAATTAAACCGCGAGGAATGTTGTCGATTTCATACCCACATCGAGTGCCCGAGCATTCCAACACAACGGTACGCCCTAGCGTTCAAACTTCACATCCCTCCCGCCCAAAGGGTCAAAATGCTGATTTTGGACCACGTCCCCATTGCTGCCGCCACCAACCGGTCCGGCTCTCCTGCCCGAAAAAAAAAATGCTGTTTTTTACCCGGAGGTAAGTGAGAAGAAGACGGGGGGTGAAATCGAAAAAGCATGCGCATAATAGCTACCCACACCCACCAAGGAAAAAGCGAGAAACGCCTCCATTTCGAGTGGTGTGCGGTGGTGGCGTGGCGTGGCGTGGCCCTCTATTTGTACCGTGTGTATTAAGACCAATTCCCATGGACATGCGATCCCCTTTCTCTCGCCCTTTTTCTCGGCCAGGTGCGTAGTAAAGGTTCGTATTCGAAAGCAAGGACCCGACGTGACGAAAATGTGCGAGCGGTTCGCCGAACCCGTTTCTCCCGAAAAAGCCGGGGGGTCGGAATTTTTGGAGTTCGAAAAGCTTTGAAGTAATCCGGGAAAAGGGGACCGTATGAAGAGCGTAGAGAGCATGTGGACCCCTGAAATAGCAATGCGAGATGGTTTCGACACCGTCTTTTGGGACGAAACTCGACTCTAATTACCATATTAAGAATCTTGATCAGCATGTATATTTATAAAAAAGGGTTAATACCGTAAAAAAATCTCAAACGGGTATACTCGTGATAAATTTACTCAAAAGCAATTTTTTGACTACTAAAAATCTCAAACCGATACACCTGCGACAAATTTACCCTCCGTTAGTTTCCGTTAAAAATTTACCGTCGAATTGCTAAGTTGAACGACACGTGGCAATCGACGGGTGTACCGATTTAACGTTTTACCCTTTCATTTGTCACAAATTTACCGAGTTTATGATTTTTCGTGATATTAATCTAATTTAACGAAAGGTGAATTTATCACAAATATATTAATTTTGAGTTTTTAATAATTAAAAAATTAATTTAAAGTAAATTGATCTCGAGTGTACTAATTCGAAATCTTCCTGACCTTATTTTGGCAAGCAAAGCAACGAACGGGCACTTTTTTAACGTCGGTCGAGTCCTAATCCCTACTAGCCCTCGTAGGGTTTGTTCGCCATCATGGGAGGAGGAAATGTTATTTTAATGGCTGCGAGGCATCATGAGTCCATGACTTTCGACTTCATTCCAATTTGTCGGGGCGCAACAAAGGTGGGCGACAACGCCCTTGGGGGGGAGTCGCACTGTGCTATTTTCTGCACGCCCCTTCTTTTCTTGGCAAAGAAAGAAAAGGCGTGATTCAGGAGCTGGATCTTGCCTCCACCCATTTACCTGTATTTTATACACGAATAACAATTGATATGCGTCGTAGATCTTTGAGTGAAAAGCGCCGGTAAAAAAGGAAGGGCTCGACATTGCTGGGTTAACTTTATGTCCAAACTTGCCCCAAAAAAACTACCACGTTCTTTTGTCTATTTCCCATGGAAGGGACAGATCGAGATTTGAGAATCGGATTGACCCTTGATCGTGATGCCGAGTATGTATTGCCGGGCTCGGGCAACTTTAGGTAACAGGGAAAAGGTACAGTGCAACGAATTAGTGGGTAAGTCGCGGCAAAAGAGGAGGAAAAAAGAAAAAAAAGAAACATCGCAATCGCTCGGCATGTAGAGGGAAGGTCCCGAAGGAGGAATTTCGCTACCGCAACCGAAAATAGGTCCGCCGAAAGAAAATTCTCCGCGAGCCACGATACTTTAACACGTGTAATCGAATTACTTGACTTATCAATTTGCGCAGCCAATAATTTAGGTCCTTGATATCGAGAATAGATATGTCAGTAGTCGCATTAGAGTGTGACGATATGTACCGTGAGAAAAAACAGGACTCGATCGCACAATTTATGAGAGATGAGGGACGTTATACAATTGGATAATTTTGAATATCGTAAACAAAATCATCCCCTGAAAGACACCGTAAGTAACGAATGATGACTTCAATTAAACGGGATTCAAGCCTTAGAAGGGGTGCTTCGATGATAATTTGTGTATGGGCCTACACTTTTGAGAGAATTTCAAATAAGGATCGAAAGTAGGGTCTTATTTTTTTTTTTTGAAAGTAGCTAATTTAGTCTCAAATAAAATCTGCGAGTGGCAATTTAATCTCAAATATGTGCAAGCTGAGCTCAAGCATTTCTAACGAGCAAGTGTGTGCATCTATCATTGAACCCATGGATTTGGGTATGACCACTTGTTGGGGGAATTTATAGTGTTGATATCACCAATCAACATTTCAAGTCGCGAAAAAGACTTCTCCAAATTTGAAGAACAGACTAAAAATGAGCAGTTCGTGGAACTGTTGAGCCGCGGTTTTCCATAATTTTTTCCTCTCTAGTCCCTTCCATCCATTCATTGGAATTTTGATGTTTATTTGATTATCTAGCAAAAGAAAATAAAGAAAAGTGGGATAGAACCGGTGACTTTAGATGAAGTCTAGTTTAGGCCCTCATTTCTACTCGAGGTTTTTGATCGAGACGAGTTTCACTTGTGATCCTCTTTTTCTTTTGAGAAAAAACCGCCTTAATTTAAGCCATTATTTAAAATAAGGTTTATTTTTTTGCCATCTTTTGAGGAATCAACCTTATTTTAGGACTTTATTTGAAATTTTTCCAATAACGATATCCCTCACACTGTTGAAACACCCATTGGGAAACAGAGATAGCGTATTTCCATCAGTACGTGCCTAGCCTACATGAGTACACCGTAGAAATTCGCTCGAGGATATGAACGTGGTAGCAGTAACGTAATGCAATTACTCTAGGTTTACATACAACTACGTTTCCCAATCCCGAAGTTAATTCTATACATATGACTAGCAACGAGAAAGATAAACGCAATAACCAAATGATGATGAGCAATATCAGTCAATTATAAACTTTGTTAATATATGCAATAAAATTCGGGCCACGCGATTTGAGCAGTTTAAACAAAAAATAATATAAAAAAAAGTTTTGTCTCGCATTTCATCTCATGACAACTTATATGTCTCTGTTAATATCGATAAATGTTCGAGTTTTATCTCTGGAGATCGCTTTGCGCATTTACGTCCGTGTCTCTATTTGTGGGGACGCCGTTTCGTTTCTTTTAAGCAGAGCATCCATTCCCATATCTTAAATCGCCGGAACCCTCTTTTGTAGGGTACTTTCCATTTACGTTAGCCCACACCAGCGAGCCTTTAAATCATGCGGGACCACTGAAGGTGCTAAATCGAGTTTGCAAGGAGGGACGATTTGTTCTTTGCAGCGTGGAGTTTTGCTTAGGGGCATGCGATTGTAATTGTTTGCGAGAATTATGATACCTAAGTAGTTCGTCGGGTCAAAAATGAAATTACGTGTTTTTCTTTTTTTTCAAATTTTATGTTTACCTAAAATATTTGATGGCTTTGATTTGAGATACTCGGAAAAATCTGGGGTCTGAAATCGAAGGTGGATTATTAGCAAGTGAGCTTCGCGAGTTGGCTAAAAAGGAAAATCAGCTGCGAAGCCATCGTATGTTTGCTCTTAGTCAATACATTAAAATTGACCGTGGATTTTAATAATTTTTTTTCCATTTACGTCCAGCTGAGTGAAATTCTTACTTTTGTAGGTGAGCTCACGTGAAGACGCCGCTACTTTTAAAGGTATTTATGGAAATGCGATATGATTTTTCTTTTAAATTTAAAAGAAGGCGGGTGACACACACATATATATTACTTGTGCAAATCCCAGTTTTCTTCAAAACCGAATTTCTTAATTTGTATGTGATTTTCTTGTCTTTTTTTTTTATTTAGGCGCGTGTTGGAGCCCGAGCTAGTTTTGGCGCATCCCGATTGATTCACCTTCTTAGGTGATCTTAAGAGCGCACTCCCCCAGATCGAGTTGATGGATTTGAGATTTTACGTCCGAAATACTAATTAATCGAACACGTTGTTGCTACACTCCTAATAGTGGCATAAAAAATTCATAGTTTTCTATGATGAGAAATTCCATGTTACGTGATACTTTACTAACATTATAGATCATGTAAAAGCACAAGTCAAGAACTGAAAGCACGCGATTGTTTGCATTTTGTGGATCCGGAGAATTGAACTTCAGCCGCGCGAGTAAAACAAACACACCCGGTTCTTCAAAGTCTTAAAAATATACGATGGACAAATACGCGTCCACTCCTTAACCAATAATTCAAATCCTTAAACGTTAATAAGCGTATATTGGAGTAAACTAGACAAAGTATTTTTTCCATGAATACGAAGGCGATTGAGGAATTCAGCAAACTTCATTAAATGAGTTAGAGATATACTTACAATAGCATGTGGATTTCAGGTAACACGACATGTAACGAGTGATTAGATAGTAGTGAGGAGAGATTATTAAAGTTGGAGATGAGTAAAACTTTTTATTGATAGATGCTAGAAACTTTTTAGTATTGCAAACTTGAAAATTTTATGAGACGATTCAATACATAAATGCTCTTGAGGCTCATGATAAATTTACCATCTGTTAGTTTTCGTTAAATTTCACCGTCGAGTTGCTGAGTTGGATGACACGTGCCAGTTGATGGGGTGTATCGGTTTGGATTTTACCCTCCGTTTGTTTTACGTATACTCAGTTTGTGATTTTTTGTAGTACTAATCTAATTTAATGAGAATTAACGGTTGATAAATTCATCATAAATGTACCATTTCGAGAGGGAATTTTTTCGCGGTATTAACCGAAACATTAATTGTTACTAAACTAGACGAACTCCGTGACAGGGTTTTTTTTTTTAATCTTTTCTGAAACCAAATAAATTCTCGAGAAATCGCAAAAGGACAAAGAAAAGACGAAGACGACGAGCGCAGCAGGAAAATGGGAAGACCGGAGACCAAAAGGGAAAGAAAACGAGGGGTGGGGGGGAGAGCATCTGTATGTCATTCCGTCTTCCCTCGTCGTCTCTGTTTTTCCGCCATTTCAGAGGGAAACGCGCGGTTGCGCGCAGGGGACGACGGCTACGGAACCAAGCCATCTCCTCCAGTCCTCCTCCATCATTGTATTGCTGTAGCCAGACAGAGAGAGAGAGAGGGAGAGCGTTTGCGGGCGAGCGAGAGCTACAACTACGAGGCGATACTTCTCGTGATTTCAATCTCTCTCTCTCTCTCTCTCTCCCCCCCTCACCTTTTTGCTTTCTCTTTCTTCATTCACTTTCCCCCTTCTCTCTCCCGTGTCCCCCCGCCCCTCCTCCCTCCCTCCCTCCCCTTCACCTAGCTCCTCATCATACTCCCCCACCTAATTTCACTTCTTTCATTTGAATATTTCCAGCCTCTCTCTCTCTCTCTCCCTCTCTCTCTCTCTCTCTCTCTCTGTCTGTGTTTCTCTGCCTCTCGCTCGCTAGCTCGCTCGGCCGGGGTCGTCCTGACGTTTCTTGAGGTGAGCTGAGCCTGCCCTTTTTTGTTTTCTTGGGTTTTTGGTTTCTTGGGTTGGAATCGAGCTCTGTGGGAGCTTTCTTGTTTGGTTCCGTTGGCACGTCCCCGTCCGTGTTCGTTCGCGCTGGTTTGGTTCTGATTCTTAATCGATGGGCGAGTGGCTCGGGGGCGCGGTGTCTTGTCTCGTCTTAAGCTTGAAGGGTTCGTGGGTGGGTGAGGGGATTGCTTTTCTTTTGCTTTTGCTTTTGTTGGTTTGGTGAGCAGATCGGCGGAATCTTCGTGACGTTTTTTTTTTGAGTGGGGAGGTTTGATTGATTCGTGAGTCCGCGTTGTGTAGTTAGGACACCAGCAGTTTCCCTCGCTTTAAATAATGGAGCCGATGTTGACCTACTGAAAATCTTGAAGGAAAGGGGACAAAAAACATCGCGTTGGCCGGTTCCATCGCGGTTTAACTTTTTTGAAATTATAGCCCAGTTTGTTTTTCCTTTGTTGTTCCCTTCTTCTCTGGGAATCATTGTTGATCCGAAAGCTATGGACTGTTTCCATTATCATTTCCTTGATTGACCCCTTCTTAATGGTTTGGACATCTCGGCGTGCCTGCTAATGTGTCCAATTTGGATGCAACTTTACGTGCTTCGTAGCTTCTGAAGATGGGACCATACTGTCGACTCGACATTTATAACCTTTAGCTATTGTTCGGGGAGACGTAAATTGAACTAACGGCCTTTGGTGTTCTCTTCTGCATATATGCGGTATTATGTTCATACTGTTTTCCTAGTAGTGGAATTGGTCGTTTGATTACAGCTGTCGGCTGAGAGAAGCTGGGCGATCGAAAGAATGTTCGATGTGATTGAATACTAAAGAATATGTTTTCTGTGATAGTCGGTAATCAGCATTGCTATAGGTTAGTGGCAATTATCACATCTCACGCATGTGTGGTTTTTAATTTTCCCTAGATGGAAAACGAAATGTGAAGAAGTGACATAACATGGCACCGTCATCATTTTGTCTGTTTCTTAATGCTCACTAGACCTTACATCTATGAAATTCATGTTGAATGCAGGATCTGATGTGTCATGCTAAAATTCTGAGGGCAATTCTACTGGACCATATAAATGAGGGAATCGTTATGATTGGAGAGGATTCTAGAGTTTTTCTTTTCCTTGCTGCTGCACTTACCCATCTCCCAAAGTGATTCTTCAGAATTGGGTTAGCCATTGGTGTACATTTGGAGGCCGAATCTTCCTCTTTAGTTCAAGAGTTCATTGGGGATGGCCACAGTTTCCAGTACCTGTGAAATTGTTGAATCAGCAGAAGAATTCGGTTCCATGTGTAAACAGGACGAGAAAGGTGGAAATAGTTGCCTGCAAAAGTTGTCGAACAAATCTTCACTCGAGGATGATATCAATCGCCTCTTTGAGTCGCTTAATGTCCGAAATTCATCTAGGAGTTCGGGGTTATTGAATGAAGCTGGCAGAGAGTCTCTACGGAAAAATGCTTCAAAGAGACCCATGCGAGGTGGTGCATCACCGGCATCAAGTATTGGGATATCAGAGCCATTGAGTTTGAAGCAGGCTCTGAGGGGATTATGCATCTCTCAAGCTTCAGAAATGGCAGCTATGAAGCGACTGTCGAAAAGCCAGTTAATTCTCCAACCTTGTCAGAAGCTGGAACTATTAAAAGGTTGTATAGGGCAGTGGTGGTTGAGGCCAATGGATCCGGCCTTCCTTTAAATGAAGGTGAAGGGAAGGTGTTAGAAATTTCCCTAGTATCTGAAGGTATCGGTTCAAATACTTCTAAGGGAGTGTCTGAGTCCCTTCAGATACCATCCACAGACTTAACTCATCATGAGGTTCATCCTTCTTCATCTATCAAAGCAAAAGCACCGCAGTTGACAATCAGAAGATCTTCCTTGGTAGATAAGATTCGCCCCTTGGAAACAAAATCTGCTGGTGCAGAAGTGAATACAGAAGTTGGAAAGGTCAAATCTGTGGAGCCTTCATCTCTTCTTGACAGTGGCGAAAAACTTGCATTTAATGATCTGCAAGATGCCACCCAATTTAAACTTCCACCAGCAAAACCAGCCCAGAGCAATGGACAAAAGGGAAATTTAGATGCTACGTCTAATTTATCTAGCCCTTTGGCCCCTGCTGCTGGTAAGAGGGGAAATAAATCCAGTTCCAACAATCCATGTTTTGTTATGCCAGTCTTTGGGAACAAAAACTTCATGAAGAAGAAAGTAAAACACGAATCAACTTCTGCTTCCTGCAGTTCTAGTCCCTGTATTCAGAAATTAGGTGGTGTTTCAGGTCCTCGCATGGATATCATGGAAAAGAATTGTATTCTCGACAGTGAGGGGAAAGAAGTTGAAAAGGCTTCTCCTGATTCAGGTACTACAGATAAGAGGATTGAAGTGAATACAAGTTCTGCTGATACTGGTTCAAGCAACATAGAGTCTACATTGACCTGCAGTAGCAGAATTAAATCCCTGGATAATAAAGCTGATGAAGTTTTCAGATCAAGAGAAAAAGGTGAATTCTCTCAAAGCTCAAAAAGTAGCATTGGGGACTACAGGTGTAGCACTAGCATTAGTGAGACAAGTAATCTTAGTGGGTCCAATCGGTGTGGGAGCAGGCCTCATATGTCAAAAGACTCAAGGTGGGAAGCGATCCGGTCTGTTCAGATGCAGAGTGGAAGCATAAACTTGAAACACTTCAAACTGCTTAAGAAGCTAGGTTGTGGGGATATCGGAATTGTTTATCTCGCTGAATTAACGGGTACTAACTGCCTCTTTGCCCTGAAAGTGATGGACCTCGAGTTCTTGATCAAGAGGAAGAAAATGGCTAGGGCCCAGACTGAGAAAGAGATAATGCAAATGCTGGATCATCCATTTCTGCCAACACTGTATTCCCACTTCTCGACGGACAAACACTCGTGTTTAGTCATGGAGTATTGTCCAGGTGGTGATTTGCATGTTCTGCGGCAGAAACAACCGACGAGGAGTTTCTCTGAACAAGCAGCGAGGTTGGTATAAATTTTGTTATTTCACGAGCTTTTGTGGCTTGATTCATAGCATCAGTCTTTTCAAAATCAATCCGCTTCAATTTGGCCTTTTTTCTAGTTTGATCGTTATTCGGTGCTTCTGGTTCTCGTCCCTGGCTGGGGAACAGCTTTGTTCCTTTTGTCCAACTACCAATTGCATTATATAGCATCAGAGTTCGAGCAACAGCTATAGTCGAGTCATTAAGAACTAGTATGCATGCACCTTTATCAATGTGCCAGCATTTTTCATTACTTCCGGTGAATCACTACGAGGAATACAGATGTTAATCTTACTCTTGATTTTTTATTGTACTTTGGAAAATATATCAGTTTATGTTCCCATTGAATCGATATTCTGTCATTTAATGGATGCTTTTGATGTTGCCTACTTGTAGCTGTACCATTTGAAAGACACCTTTTATCTCACAAATTTACTATTTCTGTTCAAAGTCCAAGAACGACTAAAAGCTTGAGCCCAACCCTATTCTGCATATAATCTTTCGCTCTTTGGGTGTGCATTTGTTTGCTTTCTAATGGGGGGATTTACTTCTTTTAGCATAGGTCTCGAATATCTTAGGTAGCTAATCTTTATTTCAAAAGGATTGTGCCTGTAAATTATTTTTACTTCCTTGTCTACTTTCTGGAGGATGGATCTTGATTGAACTATTGATGCCTTTGGTGGCTGATTTGTTGATGTGAAGCGTGAATTTCAGCTGGCTCTAGGTAATATAATGTATTGACATTGTTCATGTCGTATGTGAGATGGCCTCTTTTTGTTTGGAATGTTGGATGAATCATGGTTCCACGTCCATCTAGTAGCAGATGATGCCTTTGAAGCCACATTTGGAACTTTCTGCTGTAGTGGTATTGCTGGAGTTGTTTCAGCTTTTCAAAGAAATTATTAAATCTTTCAAGCTCATATAGGAAACTGAATTATTATTGGTCATATGACGAATAGATATTAGTGAAATTGGAGGAATGGATGAAAAATTTGGAAAAACTATGCATGATTTGACTGAGAGGCTCTGCTGTGCTCTGGAATTTCATTAAGTATCTTTGTCAATCAGCGTATGGGAAACCCAAGTAGTTCCTTCTTGATTATGATGGGTGAACATTTCACTGTGATTTTACCGAGGACACTTCACATCTGGGCGGTCTCTTAATTGTTTGGAACTGACTTGGTAGGCTATGCTAAGAGAGCACTTTGTAGTCTTTGACTGCTAATCGATTTTCACCTCCTTGGTTCTTTTGGCAATGTTGGAACACTGAATTGAGATGCCACAGCATATCATAAAGTACATCAGCAAGGCAGTCTATGACAAATGAGAAGCCATGAAAGTGAACTCGAAATAGCAATAACATTGTCTTAATAAGTAAACAAGGTATGTTGGATAGAATATTGCGGAAAAAAGGAGGTGGTCTTAGCAAGTTGCTTTATATGCTCAAAGATCTTGATTTATCTGAAATTGTTTTGGGTCTCAGCTTTTACCTTTTGTTCCTCTTCATGGAGGGGAGCTTGACAGCATTTTCATGATATGCATCTAACATAACAGGAATGCAGGTTTTATGTTGCTGAAATTCTCCTTGCACTGGAGTACTTGCACATGCTTGGAGTAGTGTACAGAGACCTAAAACCAGAAAACATACTAGTCCGAGAAGATGGTCACATCATGCTCTCAGACTTTGACTTATCACTCCGATGTGCTGTAAACCCAACAGTGGTGACATCATCGTCACCCGACGCAGAGCCCACGAGAAAGACATCTAGTCCATGTACGGAATCTAGCTGCATCGACCCTTTCTGCCTCCACCCATCCTTTCAAGTGCCATGCTTCACTCCTAGACTCTTATCAATCGCCACAAAAGGTCGGAAAATGAAGTCTGATCTGGCGGCTCAGGTCAGCCCCCTGCCACAGCTTGTGGTGGAGCCGACTAGTGCCAGATCCAACTCCTTTGTCGGGACCCACGAGTACCTCGCTCCTGAAATTATCAAAGGTGAGGGTCATGGAAGCGCTGTTGATTGGTGGACATACGGGATATTTCTGTTCGAACTGTTGTACGGCAAGACGCCCTTCAAAGGTCCTGGAAATGAGGAAACATTGACCAATGTCGTCTCTAGAAGCCTCAAGTTTCCGAGTAGCCCGGTCGTGAGTTATCACGCGCGAGACTTGATCAGGGGGCTCCTGATAAAGGATCCAGAAAACCGACTGGGATCTTCGAAGGGGGCTGCAGAGATCAAGCATCACCCGTTCTTCGAGGGCCTTAACTGGGCGCTGATTCGCTGTGCAGTTCCCCCCGAGCTGCCGAGGTACTTCGACGTCGGCATCAGCGCGAATTCTACTCAGGCAGACGCAGCGAAATGTAAGGATTTCCAGAACATAGAGGAGCAAATGGAATTCGAAGTGTTTTAGCCTTTGTTTTGAAACGGTTCTTGCGCAGGGGAAAGAAAATTTTTTTTTCATGTTCTTCCCAGTTTTTAAGATTGATTTTCTGTAACTTACATATAAGTAGGATCTATTGTATATATCATGTAGGAGATCTGGGGAATTTTTGTCATCTATAAGTACTGTAACTAGGACTGACAGTACAACCTAAGATACAAGGAAAAAGGGGGTTTCAGTCAAGTGCTTAGAAATAATATAAATTTTGCGAGAGAACCCAGGATCATTACTTCTGCCATTTCAAAGTCTCTTCCTTTAAGTTTCAAATTCGAGTACCGATTGAAAGCCGATGCTTTCTATAGGAAAAAATAAAAAAATTGCACCGGGATTGGAAGTTGAGTTAAAGTCGGCATTTTTTTATGAGATAAATAAAGAGCTTGGGTGAACCGAGCTGAATTATCGTTTCTTGCGATAAGTGCATTGAAAGTTTTAGAAGAAATATGAAAATATAATTGAGTCCTAAAATTTTTAAAAAGTACAATCAAATTTTAAGATTTTTAAAAAGTGCGATCAAGTCTTAAAACTTGTCGAATTAATCAAATCAAGTCTTTCTGCTGATTACACTTTTTGAAAGATATATGACTTGATTGCATTTTCGTGATAAGTTATAGGATTCAATTTCACTTTCACGGCAAGTTTTGAAACTTAATTGCACCTTTTCGAAAGTCTCGAGGTTTAATTGTATTTTCGCGATAAGTTTTAAAATTTCCAGCGTACTTGTCCCGTTTTTTTTTTTTTAGGAAATTAGGCTGAATAAAATTAGAATAACACAAGAACAAAAACGAAAATGAAAATTAGAAATCCGTGTGCTTCCCACAAGCCCCTCTTCCTGCATCAATAAATTCGTCGACGGTTACGGGAGGAGAGAGAAAGGAGATGAGGCCGTTGCGCTCGCAGCAGAGCGTCCGAGCGGCAACGCCCCTTTATTTACCATTTTGCCATTCCCCCTCGCCTTCTCTCCTTCCCTCCGTCGCCCGCGCCCCGCCGATTCGCTCCTCTCCGGAGCTCGGATCCTCCGCCTCCCCGCGCTCCGGGGCTCGACTGGAGTTCCGATCCTTCGGTTCGCTCTTCGATGTCGTCTCCTCCTTCTCCGTCGTCGGCGCCGCCGTCCGTGGCGGAGGCCGCGGAGGCGAAGCCCTCCACCGTGCTCTTCGTGTGCCTCGGCAACATCTGCCGGAGCCCCGCCGCGGAGGGCGTGTTCCGTGACTTGGTGAAGAAGAGAGGGTTCGACTCCGCCTTCAACATCGATTCTGCGGGCACCACTAATTACCACGAGGTAGGTCGACTGACGATTGAAGAAGTTTTTGTGTAACCATCGGACGTAGAGCTTGGATAGGCCGTGATGTCGAGTAGGATCGCCTGCATTCGTCCGAACAGGATGTTTCGGTATTATATGTTGTGCTGTGTGCTGGGCTGGGCTGCTTGATGGTACGTCGATCTTCGTGTTGTCCGTGTAGGGCAATCTAGCTGATCCGAGAATGAGAGCAGCAGCTAAGAGGCGTGGGGTCGAGATCACGTCTCTGTCGAGGCCGATAAGGCCATCTGATTTTAGGGATTTCGATCATATCCTCGCGATGGATAAGCAAAACAGAGGTACTTAGTTTTTCCACAGGTACTTCGACTTGGTTTAATCGTTGAGGTTTTGTGAAATTCTGATTGCTCGGTCTGGAACACTATCTATATGTTTATTTCGATGTCCTGTGTATGGTCTCGAGCATACTGTTGGTGTTCATGTTTGTCAGAGGATATATTGGAAGCCTTCAATAGGTGGAAATTTAGGGAGCCCTTACCTGAAGACGCCCACAAGAAGGTAACAATGGGGTTTATGAGGGGATGAACGTGCCCTGATGTGGGTGTTTTCTCAACTTCGTAGATGGTTTTTCAGGTTAAGTTGATGTGTTCATATTGCAAGAAGCACGATGAAAGCGAAGTACCGGATCCTTACTATGGCGGACCCCAGGGTTTTGAGAAGGTAATAGTATCTCTCTCATGGAGTGTAATCTCTGATCAGTGATCAGTAACATTTATCTCATGGGGTATAATATCTGATCAATCTTATAAAAACTTGTAGTGGTGGAGCATGAAAAGAACAATCTAGTGGGTACCTCTCTAATCTGTTTTGTGATGCACAAACAATCACACTGAACTTCCTCGATATCTCAAGCTTCATATGATTGTGAGAAATGGGCTTGCGTGCGTCTTGGCACTAGCTTATTTGGGATATGTAGTTGGCTGACGACATCCATCCAAGTTTGAAGCCATTTGACTTATATAGCAGAAGTTCGAATCTTCAAATTACTTGGCCTTAGTATGTATTTAAGTATTTGTTTTATGCAAGTTACACTGGAAATGTTAGCTTAACAAAGGCTCTGTTTGTTTCGTGGAAAATGAATGATTTGTAAAACATTTTCTAAAAACAATCGCTTATATCACTTACCAAAATAAATGAACGAAAAATGTTTTCTTCGTCCACGAAAATATTTAGACATAATTTGTTGTTGATTATGAAAGCATTTTCTATTGACTAATTATTTTAAACGATACAAGCAATTATTTATAGGAAAGTGTTTTGCAAATCATTCGTTTTCCCCGAAACAAATGGAGCTAAATGTTAAAGTTTACTATTTCTGAAAATCAGTTAGTGGGGCATTGCTCATTGGTAGAATCATTTCATATTGGTAAATAACGGAGAAGGCATAATGTTTTCTGATTCTGCAATTTTCTCCACATCCTTGACCTAGTTTTTTGCCTGAGCTAGGCCAGACGCGTAAGATGGATTAACTTGCTCTCCTGCATTTTATTTCTCAAGATGGAGAAAAAGGAGGGATAGTAGCTAGATTTGGGGCAGTCTATTCCTGCAAAGTTCAGCCGTCCCAAGTTAAAATAAAATAGAAAACTCATTCCTAACTTCAGAGTTTTCTCTTAACTCTCTATAGTTTACTAACTGGCACTACTTTAGCCAGCCCATATAGATAGGTTCAAGACACTTCTCCTAGAGGCAGCAGGGGTTTGGTATCCTTTTGATGCTTAATTGCCATGATCTAGAGGTGCCTGGCATGAGATGGGGTGAGGGGAGGGTCAGGTAATAGGGATTGTATTGGAGTTCTGAGTAGAAAAACTATGATAGCACATGGAGGAATAGGCAAATATGAACTAACTTCTCGAGGAGTAATGAGGCAATCGAGTTTCTAGGTTTTTTGAATTAAGTTTCAGTTTGGAAGTGACATTGACTCCAGTATCTCTGAACAAGAGCTTTACCACAGTTAGCCATGAGAATACTATTCAGAAAGACAACTTTCTCAGAAAAGCATACTTTCTAATTAGTACAATTTTATCCTCTCTGATTAATAGCAGTTTGTTTTTGTCACTGCCCTTGGCTTTCTTCACGTGCTTGTCTTGCCGACAATATTGGCTATCTTGTCTATGACATCATTATTTGTTTCTATCTTTTTGTGACCTTAGGATGTTGGCTCACCTGCGTCGCATCATTCATCAAGTCGTGATCACAGCCATCCATTTGTCCTTAGGTTGCTCAGTATGCGAGGCAGAAGCAAACTAAGATGTTTTCATCGTTCTCATTGCAGGTGTTGGATCTGCTGGAAGATGCTTGCGAGTCATTGTTGGACAGCATTTTGGCTGAGAAAAGTCAAAATTAAAAATAAGATTTTGGGTCACTGCAGTCCAAGGGCTATGCATTCGATCGGGATTCCATTAGTTTCTCTGTTTACCAGGGCTTTAAAATGAACTTTGAAATTTAGGATGAGTTTGGTAACTTGTCAAATAGTGACTTATTCTATTCTTTTATTCCGTGGAACAAAAAAAGAATAGAAATTCGTTTGGTAAATTTTTTGTTTTTGAGCATAAATTTGCACAAATTTGTTCCCATAATCAGTTTTGAAGCGGAATCAAGAATAAAAAAAAAATACTTCTTGATTTTGAAAACAAGAATCAGAAATAGAAGATAATTATTTTTTTATTTTTCTTCTTTATGTTCTTCTTTCTGGCTGGCCACCAGCGATTGGCCATAGATCGTGGGTGGCGAGGGTGAGAATAGCCCTCGCCACCTGGCCACCTAGGCGAGGGTCCAACCCTAGCCCTCGCCCTCGCCAATGAGGGTAGTGATGCCTTGGCTTGTGGCGGTTGCTGGCCATGACCAACAAGGAAAGAAGAAAAATATAAAATAAAAAAAAAAAGAAAGAAAGAAAGAAATATTTAAATATATTATTAATAAAAAGAAATTTTGTATCGTTCTAAACACATTTATGTTTTTTCTATTCCGAGCTCGCTTGGCTATATTTAAAGTGGAATTAGTTGGAATCACAGCTAATTACACAATCTTCTTGGGGACAAAATAAAATCTCATTACATGAAGTCTCCATTCGTGGAAAATATAACATTTTTGGAAAACATTTTTTAGGAAATTATTTTTCAGTATTTAATTGAAATCTAAAAAAGACTTGAAAAATATTTTCCGTCATTTGGTATGGAAAATCAAAATTTCCATGCACTACTTTTAATAGATTTTTTTTATCTTTTAAAATCAATTTTTCATTATTTTTAATTAACTTTTTTCTTTTTCTTTTTTTTTTTTTTTTATCTTCTTCTTCGGCTGGTTGCTGGCCCTGCCACGGGTGAGCTCGATCGTCGCCTAAGGGAAGTGAGCCTCGGGCCTCACCAACGCTAGCCGCTGCCTCGAGCTTGCTAGACTTGAGGTGGTGGCGAGCTCGCTCGCCTGGCTTTGGCGATGCTCGGCGTTGCCGATTTGGCAAGGCCCGAGCCTCACCACCCTCAAATGCTTGAGTGGCGCTTAAATGTGTGTCCGGGAACAACGCCTATATAAGACCCTTTGCCATGGCGGGCAACCAACCCGAGAAGAAGGATCAAAAAAAAAAAAAAAAAAAAGAGAGAAAGAAAACAAAAAAAAGAAAAGAAAAAGATAAGATAAAAGAGAAAAAGAAAAAATAATAAAAAATATAATTTAAGAAACAATAAAAATAAAATAATTAAAATGAATGGTGAAAGGAGGGGAAAATGTTTTCTTCTACAGCTTTTGAAGGTGTTTTGTCCATTGAGGGAAAATGTTTTGCATGATTAGTTTATTTTTCGTGAAACGAATGCCGAAAAACCCAAAAAACATTTTTTCGGAAGTTATTTTCCATAAAACGAACGGAACCGAAAACATGACGATCATCCCTCCCACGATATTTTTTCCCCTTTATGAAGAGGCATATGACTGTCTTCAGGCACGTCGTGGACATGATTTTACGAACAATGATGAGAACATAAGCTTCCATTTATGCCTGAACATCTTCTTTTCTTCTGTGCTTCTTATTTAAATGCATACATGTTCTCCTTGGAACAAACGATGACTAAAGTATCCAAGAGGAGTTTTGTCCTTTAACTCGTTGTCCACTTCAAACATGATATTTCTGCAGAATGGGTCGAATGATGGACCCAAAACCAAAACCCAGAATCCAGTTGACAGGTTCTACAGAGGTTCAAAGACAAAACATGGAAGACCCAGCGCAGGCAACGGCAGTATGAGATTATGGGAACATTTTCAAGATCCTCACAAGATAATCGTACTTGACCAATTTACCTTGATTGAAGTGGCAGCAAGAAACCACCATTAAGAATCTTATCCTGATCTAAAGCTGTGTAAAAGCACATGCTGCCGTGCAAGCGGACATCATTTTTTTCGTTCCTTAGAGTGTAGGAATCTGCAGATCCTGCTAGAAGGTGAAACTATTTTACAACCTGTACAACGCAAAACTCCATTTTCAAGTGACCACCCAGCCAAAATTGATGCAGTTGTGTGTGCTGATCCTGCTAGAAGTTGAACCATTTCAAAAACCTGTACAATGCAAAATTCCGTTGCAAGTGACCAACCAGCCCAAAATGATGCAGCTATATGTGATGTCTGGATCATCAGTATTCCTCCATTCAGTGCGCAATAATACAGAGCTGCATGAAACCGTCTGTTGGCCGGCTAGCTTGGAAAGATCACACTATGAACCTCTTTTCAACCGCCGTCCGACCACGTTTTCGTCTGGGATTCAAGCTGATCATACACGAAAAGGCATTCACAAGGTCAACATCCTCTTCATTTACCAGAATCCTCACCGCAGATGGGTTAGAAAGGAGAAGCTTCGACACAAGATACCCCGCAATCGACCATGTTTGAAAGAGGTGAGCCTGTTTTCCAATGAATCTAGCATGCTTGGTGTCATAATATTCAGGCCACTCATCATTGGATATGCGTCTCTCAGCAATCCTTACGGCATTTTCAGCAATCTCTGGTCTGTTCATCTTTATGCAGGCCACAGTGAGCTGTAGAAACCTCAAAATCAATCGGTCATGGCATACACTTCATGCTTTCTCTTGCAGCAAATTTTGTAATTGTAGAATATACAGAAGTGCCAAGCAAATATTTCAAAGAACAGTCATGTTGTGGTGCTTTTAAAAGAGTTACACATGTTTCAAGTAGTCGATAACGAGTGGACACTACATCGAAGACCAAAAATGGTGATGGGCTTAATTGAATGAATTCTAGCTTATGAAAGGAGCACATGCTTCATGCCAAAGAGTGGAGACAGTCATAATGGAGGCAAGCTTGGGACGACAAGCACTTTTAGTTTTTTGCCTAACACATTTAGTTAAATATGTGGTCCTCTTTCCCTCCAATGATTTCCGCTCATAGGGCACTTATAACAGTCGATGCTTATAACCCAATTGATTTGCACTTGAGAATCAATGAAAAGACATCATATGTCATCTCCTTGAGATTTTTGTGTGGAATGAAAACAAGATGTTGCTTAAAGAAGCTGTTTTGCGGATGAAGTAGAAAGAATAATAGAGGGGGGTTCTGCGAAGCAATTAAAGATCAGGAGTTGATAAAAGGAACATATGCTATCCACCATTCAAACATGGACATCAAGATTCGGCACAATAATTCTACCCGACAATCATCAAGACTCAGAGACAAAGCACTAACCTGCCACAACAAAGTTGGCCAGGAACCTCCATTGTGATAGGACCATGAACTGCCCAGGACATAATTAAGTACGAAAAATTAGAGTGGAGTAAAAAACTAAAAAAGTGATTGCAGAAATACCACCACATCAAGAATAAGTCTTACGTATTCTTGGGATCACTGCCTGTGACAATTCGCCATTCCTGGCCTTCAAGAGCTGGATAACATATTTTAAAAGGCATTTCAGCCACAAGGTCTGCCCATTTTGCTTCAATAAGATCTAGTATCGCGTGGGACTGATCCACTGTAGCAAGACTGCTTACAATAGACCATAAGTTCCCAAGTGAGAAGAAACGGAAATCCATGTGAGCTGGCTGGAGGTTTCCTATTAGGTAACCACCCTTATTGGGCATCCAACCCACCAGCCATGGGGGTATCTGATCTGGATAAATATTGAACTTGTTAACTGCATCATAGGAATATTCCTCTGTAGTATAGCGGTAGATCTCGTTTAACTTTCTCATATCAATCCAGTAATATTCTCTGATATGAAAAGATAGTGCAATTAGTCGATTATTAAGTGCTCGAATAAGGTCAGCTGATGCATCCTCAGGGGTAAGCATCTCACGTGCACAGAGCAATGCTGAATAAAACAATGACTGCAAGAACAAGCAACTATAAGTCAAAATTTTTTATCAATAATTACAGATAGCAAAGCTGTAATAGGATCGTCACTCTAGACACAAATACCTTGAACCAAAAATGACTTCCCTAGGACTGACATATGAAATAGTTTAAGACAAGGAAATGTAACTTTGAATAAGAGTATTAAATATCCATATTTTCATAGAACTTGTTAGGAAACGGTGCACAATGTATATCTAGCATATCTGTTCCTTTTATACAAATATATATAGCATATTTCTTCAATAATTCCCTTGTGTGTAAGCTAGATGACCTAATTATTGGGATATATGTAGTCAAAACCACAATGACAAGATAACAGGAAACTAAAACAATATTAGGAAAACTGACATAATGTCTATAAGAAGACCAATGATTCAAAACTCTTGACAACTACACTGGTACCATGCTATATAACCATTTCCCCTAAAAAATTTAAGCTTTTAGGAAACAGATCCAAAATGTAAGTATAGCACATTTCTTAACAATGAGAAATGATGCGTCCCCAAGAAATTTTTCTGTTCTAACTGAAAGTTCACACTAAAAAAAATTCCTACCTCAATTCCATCTGAATTACAAAAGCATGGAGGAAAACATGCTCCAGCATGATTCTTTACAATGAAACTTCTTATCAACGACAACAAGGCAGAAGCTTCTTCATGACAAAAACCCCAATACTTAAACACTATGATGCATTCTAAAGATGATTCACATCAGTGAAGGGAGTATATCAATCGATAATCCTGAAGATATAGACTAAAAAAGTTCAGATAAGACCTTTAAGTGGACAAGTGATGCGCCACACATTACCACAAGTAACTCCACAAGAATACTTCTGCCAAAAGCAAATGGTCCTGTGATTGCATCACACCATAGTCTTATGTTCAATTATCCTTTCTGTTTTATTATTTGCACAGCCCCATGTCGATACCAAAATGCCTATAACTGAGACCCAATGTGTTTTTCCCCCTTGAAAAACTATCCTGATAAAGAGAGTCCTTTTTGCAGGATGAACAGTTCAAAAGTTGAACTATCATGAGTATGAAGTGACACAGAACATGATTAAGAACAATATTGTAACAGCTTGAAGAAAATGTACCTGAATCTCAAGAGGATGGCCATGAATTCCCATGCGACGATCAATCATGCAAGAACCATCAGTGACCAGCAATGTCGGGAACATATCAAAACCATCAGCCAGACATAATTTCAAGATCATTTTGATCCCAGTTTGCACATCCACTCTCTCTTGAACTGAAACATCTCCAGAGCACTTTCCATATGCCCGTAACATTATAATCCACCAGAGCCCTGAATCAACAGGTGCCACACGGCCAATTGCTGCTTCACCAAAGTCTGGATCTAATATCTCTTCAGTTGCAGAATCATCACCGTCAAGTGGAACAGTACGAACCTTAAAGCTGGCAGGCATCAAACCTTGGCCGGGGCTATAACTATCCATGGTTTTCTCCCAGCTCTGTTCATGAGATGACATAGTAAGGTGTAGCATTTTAGTTCCAAGTACCAGGGTGATAATGAAGAGGAAAGCCTGCAACCTTTCTAATTGCCAAGGGATCTTATCAATCTAATTGAACCATTCAACTCCATCAAATCTGTAAGTTTGAGCAGTAATCACATCATAAAGTTCAAAATTACATGTAGATCAGGTAAAAGATGAAGACAGACCATTTGATCTCTACTTAATTAGCAAAACTTGCTGGTAACAGTAAATGCAAGAGCTGCTACCGCTTTGAAATTAACAAAAGCGAATTTAGTACCTGCAACTGAAGAGTGTGAAGGATGAAATTCCTTACAATATCGAACTCTCCCTTCAAAAGGAAAGCTATCCCAGAAGGGATAAAATCACGAATGAAAACTTGATCATAGTTGAGGATACTTTGACAGCTTGGGTCGTTTGCAGCAATAGTACCAATGGGATTGTTGCAGTAATAAGCAATGGAATCCTGCAATAAATCCCAGGCTTCATCCTCAATTGATTTTGAGCTAGTCTTTCGCACCTTCTCTCTAGTTGCTTCTGATTGCACATGCATTATATTTGATGCCAAATCTTCTTTTCCATTATTTAATTTTTGTACTGCCTCGGATTCTTCAACTGTCGGCTGTCCATTCATGCCATTAAGAGAAATCTCAGGTTTTGTTCCAGATTCAACTGACAAGCCACTATCACTTTCTGTCCGTTGGCATTTGCAAATCAAAGAATGAGACCTGATAAGTTTGGAATATCCCCGGGGAGTACAACCAACACTGAGAATTGAATGTAGCCTAGGTCGATGCTTTAACATTGTTGAAGTCTCGAGCCAATGTATCTGCTTTGGGTCTCTTCTCTTATAATAATTTGCATCATGTGAAAAAGACAACACCGGGCTGACATAGTTCAAAAAGGAGACGCGATAATGAAGGCTATGTGGAACACCAGATAAAGTATGTAGACATGCTTCCGGAAAGGCCATTGCCATGATGCAAAGCAAGTCTTGTGTAATGCCTAAGTTGGGTTGTCAGGTGCCTGTTGACATATCCACAAATCATCACAAGATGTATATAGTTGTGTACACAGACGCACAAGCACGCGAGCGCACAGCTCGCACATATATGGCACTTGTTAAGAGACCATATAAAGAAAGTTTGCAATTTGCCAATACACTGTTTTCTCGAGTTATGTATAATACACGCTTGGGAAATCGAAATACACCCTATTAAGCAAGCTTAACAAATATCCCGGGGGCACTCGATAACTAGACCTAAATGTTTATATAAACCAGGTTTTCCATTTAAGTAATCACAAAAAGAAGAGCTATTGATATTGATATTGGCTCAGAAAGTAAAAAAGAAAAAATATGTACAATGAGAAGAAATGAGAAAGGCAGCAATTTCAATACCCAGATGTCAGTGTCGCTTCATCATCTTCACCAACGAAACACACCAGTTCTACTACCAATCAACTCATAACATGGGTCAATAAGTAACGCAACTCCAGACAACACAACCAACAGGCTCACTGAAGCAAAAACTGAGCATGAAAATGCCAAAAGGTCAAAACTTTTCTGCTCCAATACTGAGATACGAACGCGAATCTAACTAAACTACAACGAAGCGGCACAAACAAATTGAACCAGATACTTTTCCTACGTCAAAAGGCACGTCGCCGGCCCAACAGAATCGACCACCGGGTGCTCGGCTTCGTTTCCTCGTGGCTCAGCGCAACAAAAAGGCGAGGTCAAATCGACCGCTATCCCATCCGTCACGCATTCAATTCACGTTCCGCACATGGCCCAGAGCTGACTACCGATGAACGAGAAAACGCCCAGAGCATCGCAAATGAAGCGCAGAGATTCCCGCGACCGTACCTGTTCCCGCTCGAGTTTGCTCGAGACGACAGCAACCAGAGCGATTTTCTCGGGAAAGTTTTGGTTTTGGGAGGAGAGGAGCACCGGGAGGCTCGATTTTCTCACCGAGCGTTCGATCTCTCTCGCGCTCCTGTCGGAACGACACGGGCGGTCGAACCGGACCACGACCACTACGTCGGCCCGAATCATCATCGTACATCTTTTGGGTTCTCGATTTGTCGACCTTCGTTTCCTCGTTCACGCCACAGAAATTTGGGGAGATTCGCTTTTCGGCCCTTGTAAATTCGGGGGTTTCTCACTTTGGCCCATCAAATTTTATTTTGGCTCAGCTTGGCCATTTCAGAATCCCTCTCAATCGAGGATATATTCGGGTGGTTTCATAGCCACCGCGTCGGCAGCCCACGTGGCGAGCGTGGACCTAGTTAGCTCCACTCAAAGGGCGACACGTGCTCTTCGACATCGACACCGATAGAAAATGAAGAATAAGCTTTCTCTAACCGATAGACTGCGGTAAGTTGAAAAATGACCGAGCAGTAACAAGAGCAATAAATTGAATTATCACAATTGAATAAACGTTATCACAATAAAAAAAATTTGACTTATGCGCCCCGTGTGAGAATTTTCAAGTACTCAGAAATGCTTAAACAGCCTAGGCAAGCTCAAAGCAACTTTTCTAAAGAGAAATTCAAGTCCCTTATCTTTTTCTTATAATGCCAGCCACTTCTAATTTCACGTTCAAAACTTTGACTGCAAGTTCCATTTCTTACCGCGAAAGGACCTATTCTTGTTTCGCCCTTTGAAATTTGCTAAAAACATGGTCCGAGTTCCCCTCGAACGATTGCGAAACACGATTGAACTTTTGCCAACCTATTCTTCGGGAGCCCGGGGACAAACTGAAACAAGCCAAGATCGACAGACTGAAGCCAAACCATCTCTAGACCATCAAGGCAAAATTCAATTCGTCGACAAGATTTTGAAGAGACTGGTTGCATCTGTAATTAGGCGAAAGACAATAGTAGTTGCAATAGAATCAGGTCTTCGCATGATGGCATTCAATTTTTGTGGACCTTAATAATAAAAAGTTGACCAAACATTTCGCAAGTGCCTTGGACGTGGGGTTTGTCCCCAGAAAACCCTAATTCCTATAATTTTCTTGCTTCAATTTTCTCATTCATTCTCGGTGAAAACCTCTAGAATCCATGAGAGGAAAAGGGATCACGATGAAAATTACACTAATGAAAATGCCATGTGATTAGCAGATGATCTGGCCGGTTCTTTCACCGAGCTCAAATTCTCAAACTCACAGAACAATGGAGATGTGAAATAAGGAGGATCCTCTAAAACAATCAAATTAACTAAGCACTTTCAGAAATTTACTAACACAATAGTGAAAGTTACCAATACCAGAGTGTTAATACATTTGAAAAGTTAGAATCACACATTGAAATTTACCAATCACGGATTACCTAGTCTGTGTTTTTGGATCACAGAAAATTTTATAAAAAAAAAATGGCATATGCGAAGGCGCAGCATTAACAAGGTGAACAGAGTTGAAATCACGATGAACAATGAGCACATGTTAATCCTCTATCCTTCAGATAATGAATCGGAATTCACAAAACATGGAACTAATATCTGCTTCACAAAATTCGGACGAAATCTATTTACACCTTCTACTTTAGTATTGACTATATGGTAAAATGTGATTGACAATTCAAACATCATATCTTTCAAAAAGAATCACATATTGCTTAGCTTGGCATCACGCATCATCCATGTTATGGTCATTATCATTATCCCCATCATAATATTCATCATCTCGTTGGATTTGCTTGTCCTGGGTATGCTCTGTGGAGACAGAATTTTATGTGGAGATTAGGAGGAAAAGAACATGATATAATGATCTCAAAACATGAAATGGCAAAGAGAGAGAATAGGCGTGCAAGATAGGAAAGCAGAGGGTCCTTTGGATATATTCACTTACGATCCATTCGTTCATCGGGATTCTGCTCATCTTCATCAAAATCAGGAATATAGAAATCAGGTGGAACCTGGGCCAAGAAGAAAAAGAAAAAGTTAAAGAAGTAAATATATAGTCAGTAGCTAGATAGTAGACTGTTGCTTCCTTTAATCAATATGTGCTATATTCACATTATCATCCTAAGCTTGAGAGAGAATATTAACAAGACTCCAACACCTGAATTAGACTTATGGATAGGAAACTCCAACAAATTACATAATTATGTGCTATAGTCAAGCAATAGCTTAGACATTAGTCTATACTCAAATGTGCTATAGTCAAGCAATAGCTTAGATATTAGTCCATGACTCAGGTTCGTTATAGCTCTCCTTCATCGTTGGCAAACATAGATGATGGCAATTAGACTCATCAAGGAGTCTAGGTCAAAAGATCGTTCGCAAGCTTGACTTTGTATTGCCATCCACAAGTAAAAGATAGAGCTCATATCCTTCACTGCACAAGCAACCTCAACATAGCCTCTATCATGCTAGTGAGTGAGAATCACAGTGACATCCAGAGCTTTTGACAAATTAGAGGACATAGTTCTCACTCCTTTTCAAAATAGCCAAACAATCCTCAAATCCTCTATAAATCAATCACTTAGCAGTCTTCATGAAAACCTATTAACAATGCCTATTAACAAATAACTCTTGGAACAAGAGAAATGATAGTAGCGACCTTTGCTGTGTGGTAATCACTATCAACTGGAGCAGTCATCATCTTAACAACAAAATCATACTAGGTAGAAGCCAGGAGTGAATTATAGATTTAAAATATCTCTGATGATTCTTTTTCAGCAAATGTCAATGTAAGATCCCTCAGCTATTTGAGGCTGCTTACTATGAGCAATTTGATCAAAAGATCATTTCCATGAATGTAACCAGAAAATTTGGTTGATGACCGAGCTGCAGCCCAGAAACAATAGGGTTCATCTGGTCTCAAGCAAGCAGCACTCTATTAAAGAAAAGAATCCATTGATGTTGCTGAGTATGGGATACGAACCTCCTGCATTTGTACACTCGGGGCGTGTTGGATATTACGAAGGTTTTCGAGCACTTGCACTTTGATCGCACTAAGATAGGACTTGCTATTTAGATTCTCCTGCTCAATTTACCAAGAGAAATCATACTATCAACATGAAGATTTGATATGTTTTTGGCACACCAACCTTAGCTTTAATGACACACAGTTAAAAGAAAATAAATGAACAAAGAAAATAATTACGAGTATTATATTTCCACGAGGAATCTTCAACGAATAATCAGGAGCAAAGTACTTGATATACTCATTTTCAGGAATCTCTGCCAAAAAAAAAAAGCACCTTTAATAAGTATTATATGTTAGGGCATGAGAAGCTTGATATAAAAATGGCATATCTAGATAGTAAATAAGTTGGTGCAAGACAAGGCCCTCCTTGAATCCCCAACCCCCCAAACAACAGAAGACAGAGTGGAAGAAAATGAGAAAGCTCGATGAATTCAATGTACAATGCGCATAACATAACAATCACCTATCTCGGAATGACACTTTCCAACACTCAGGTTACGTCAAATCAACACAAATTGTAATGCGATAGTATATTCCACAGGACATTAACATTAGGGCATACCATTTGGAAGTTCTGTGTCTAAGAGAACTCCTGTTTCAACTGCCCAACATCGAGCAACATTCTCTTTTGTGTATCCTCCACCACCAGTGACCTGAACAGTAAACAATTATCATGTGCCATGTATGAAAAGTTAATAATACACGAGTATACATTCAGTCAGTAATGGAGGTGGGGTTTGATTGTTGGGCGGGTTATCTTGAGTGTTTGTGTGCTTCATGAAACACATGAGCGTGCGTGTGTGCATTTGTGTGTGTGTGTGTGAGAGAGAGAGAGAGAGAGGATACCAACAAGGGCAAATTGAATTTCTTGACAAACCTAACACACTCAGAATGTCCTGTAGAAACATGAATGACACAATAATCACATAGTGTCCATCTCACTTGTCTTTAGCAAATTAATCACAACAAAATTAGCTCCAAAAAAGAATCAATCAACAAGAATAAGAAGTCCAATGTCGGAGGACATGGAGGAAACTACAACAAGATATCTACCATCAACAGAGAGATTGAAGCACCCCAAGCGGTCCCCAGCAAGTGAATCTGCCCCGCATTGGAGTACAATAGCACCAGGTTGGTATGTTTCGACGACCTTCGCAATGATCTAAGAGACATTTACCAGGAAAAAAACAAGCTGTTAGGAAATAAAAAGGACACGAAGTGAAAGTTCCCAAGGTCCTAAGCAAAACTTACAGCCTTGAAAAGTCGAGTGAAGCTAGTATCGTCTATTCCATCCTTGAGTGGGACATTAATAGCATAAAACTTCCCTTCCTTTCCTCCTATTTCCTTCAATTGAAATGATCTCAATGAATAAACTTGACTTTAGCTTCATCCCGAACAAATAGGATGGTGCGAGGAAGAGCTCAACAATCACGAGTGAAAGCTTAAATTTAATCGGTGCATATAAAATTACTAGTGAGTTCATAAAAGATACAAATTCACCAGTCAGCACACAAAGTTTGCATTCTACACAAACCATAGACTGAATCAGCCAGAGGGCTCTCGGCAAATTATTAAATCAAAAAGATTTAAGTAAATAACACAAGGCTCCAAGAGGGTATATTCAAGTGAATGCAAAAGATAGAAAGAGAATCTGGACATAAAAATGCCTAGTAGCGGAATCACCTTAACATCACCAGTTCCTGGAAAGAACATATCCCCAAATTTGTGAAAGCTAACGGTCATTACCCTGCCATGATAACACTGCCTATCTGATTAGAGTTCAAAAGGGCAATAAATAGTTCAAGGAAACCAACTGCAATTAATTATCCAAACTACCAGTTTCCAGAAAAGTAGTTCCTCAAGTATAATTAATTGATATGACTTCAATCAATACATAAATGAAGATCCATGATCTTCTAATTCTGAGCTTCTGGTTCATATATATTCAGCCATTTACAAGTTCCTAGGGAATGGTATCATAGGTTGGGATGATAGCTAATATCGCAACACAGAAACAAAAATTTCCCCTTTCATTTTCCTATTAAAATCCAAGACCTCTATAAAGCAAAAGGTTGTAGCCCTTGGTTGCAGCAATAATAAAGAAGATATATGTTGGGAAAGAGGAGAAGAGTTAAAAGAGGGCAGCATGCAGCGAATTTTATTGCACCTCATGTTTCCCTCGTCAGTATTATACATTTATTTTGATGCAGCTTTTCCTCAGGAAGTAAATTAAAAGACAAAGATAATGGATGATAGCATTACCTAGCAACACATCAAAGAAGTTTTAGGGCTTTCTGCTCATTTATGACAAAAAACAATTACCTGTCAGTGAAGTAAAAGGCTTCTTCTACGCCATCACCATGATGCACATCTATGTCAATATATAAAACACGCGCATGATATTTCAGCAGCTCCAATATTCCCAACACTAGGTCATTTATATAGCAGAATCCAGATGCTTCACACTTCTTGGCATGATGTAATCCTCCGGGCCCAGTTAATAGCTATATCACAGAGTTGATTATTTAATCTTCTTGCAGCATCTGCAAGCAATGCCGCCAATTAGATAAAATAAAAGAGACCACCCCAGAGTTGGTAACACTACTAACTATAAAGCTTACCTATCGTGCCACCGGCATATATCTGACAAAACTCGAACAAGTTTTCAAAGACAGGACAATCTTCTCCAAGATTATCTGATGGGAAAGAAGAAAAATTTCAGCTTCAGGTCAGTATATAATAGCTTAACTCACTGAAACATAAATATTAGCAACAGCAGCACCATATACATTTATACATAACCATTCTGTCTAAAGACTTGTAAAAAGTATCAATAAAATGAAGAAAGGATTGGAAGAAGCAATGAACAAACAAGTTCTCATCCGACAACTGCTGCCAGGCAAGAGAATAATTTCCAGAAAACTAACCCTGCCAATCGACTACTAGGAAACTAGACCTGAGAAAATTTCCGAAATCAGTCTAAGAGGGTGGTGTCACGCATGTCCTAGACACTACCGAGTTCACATTACCAAAGTTACAGTAGATAATCTCCCAATTCAACAAAAATAAGCTCCTCGAATCCCTATCTTATGACAGAATTGAGCTCTGCAAATCATGGAAATGCGTGAAAACTTCTCAGACTTCCACGCCCTAAAGAGAAGATCAATTAGAACCGCCTGCAACCTTAAATGGGTAATAGAATAGCACATCTCGTGCGGAAACCTTACATTTTGCCAATTCGTTTGAGAACAAGTGCTGGGTGTCGGGCGTAATCCGGTGCAAAAACTCGACATAATCAGGAGAATGGAACTGGGCGAGCTCAACGGGGTAGGCTTTGTGCGGCCGCTGGATCATTCGAGAAAACAATCAGGCACACATTTCGAGGGAGGTGAAGAGAGAAAAAGACGCAAGTCAACAACGGAAACTCAGCAACTGACATAAACTTCCATCTTCTTGTGAAGCTCATAAGAGAGGACAAGATGGTGAGTCATGCAGAGCCGGTGCGGCTTCATCGGATGATTCGGACCAAAGTAGACGCTGCCCACATCTCCTGCAGTGCCAAATTCCCACCATTAGTCAAAACCTCACAATTCCCAGACCAAACTGAAGCAATTCATACACAAAACCAGAACCAGGATTCCAGTAAAACCCTCTCGCTCCGAAGTGTAGCTAGACTCAGCTCAGAGATGGGGTTTCGGGATCGATGCCCTTCTCTTCCTCTGCGGCCCACATACAACTGTTCTCCTCTTCCATTTTTCTGCACCGTACTCCCAAAACTAAAGCGCCCTGCTCATCGGACATTCGCACGCGAGCAGAGAACCCAAGAAACGAAAAGCTAGCGTCTCGGATCCCCCCCTCAACCAGAAACCGGCCAAGCGCTCGGAGGAGAAGAAACCCAGAAACCCCACCGGTCCAAGCGGAACAAAAACAAAGCTCCTACACTGAACTGTACACACGCGATCGAGCGAGAGGGGAAGAGAGAGAGAGTACCGTCGTAGAAGTACGAAATCCTGTCCTTGGGTCGCATCCTGAGCTTCGGTCCTGCGGACGCAACGGCGGCGAAGGAGACGGTGGTATCGCGCGCTAACGAGACCGCACCATTGGCATGAAGGCACGGTGGCGCCGCTGCGACGGAAGGAGGAGGAGGAGGAGGAGGAGGAGCGGACACGGCTTCCTCTTCCTCGTTTTTGTCCCCCGTCTCCTGGTCGGATGTGGGGGTTGCCTTGCTTTCTCGGCCAGGGAGAAGTAGAAGACGGGGCAAATCGGGCCGGGTTACTAGCGCTTGTATAGTTATAGCAATTTGAAAAACTTACAGCAAAATCTCTATGAAAGAAGTAATTTAATATTAGGAAAGTGAGAGATATAATTAAGCAATCGGTCTAGTAGAATATAGATTGTGAAACGCATTTTATCGCGAGGAAGACTGCGAAATTTACCTGAACTGGAACACGAACTGACCCGATCCGATCAGAAGTTTTGGGTATTTTGGGCCGGGTCAATTTCATGTTGGGATATTAGCTAAGCAAATGGGTATCTCCATGATTTCGGTTCGGTTCGTGTTCATAAACACGAACCGAACCGAAATACACATATTTTTATTTTTTATTTATAGAATCGAAAAACATTTCACTTTGTAGCGTTGTCGTTCAACTTCGTCCTCCAACGTGAAATTCGTCAACCGTCCTCCTCCTTAGCAACTTTGCCTCCGTCCTCCAATTGTAAGTCACTCTTTCACCTACAGTTTTCCCCAACGGAAGTGGTTGTTTGCGTCTAATAAGAGAACTCTCATGGGAGAATATTCAGCGAAACTATCAAGCAGCATTAAAGGGTGACTACATTTGGACATATAGCTAAATTCGTAAACTATATATGAACTTCTTTACACCTGCGATGATTTCAGGGACATGTCTGGAGCTTTGGTGATTTCAGGACATCCTCCCATCGATCCGAAGCTAGTGGGCTGCGAAGGGAGCTCGAGAGCGTGACGGCGATTTGGAGACAAACCACTGTTGTGACTTTCTAGAATTCTTTGTTTGAACCATGAAACTCGGACCGATCCGACCTGATCCGATCGTGTGGTTATATCTTGTTCGGGTCTTGTCTCCGGTCGGGGCGAGCACACATATCCAATATTTTCGGATTGGATCGGGTATTATGAAAACCCGAACCGACCCGATCCATTGACACCCCACGAGGAAGACTGCAAAATTTTTAGTTGAAAAAGTGACCAGAAAGACTAAGTAATCAACAATCCACGCCTAAATATAAAAACTCGGTTTGGATGAAAATAATTTAAGTAGGTGATGCCTAATTTGGAAGACTGTGATTTGGGTCGCACCCATATGTAAATTAATATAAAAGGAAATGTGTCGAACCAATAAAAATGAAGCTATATGCAAATCATGAACTAGCCAACATATCATGATTACTCCTACCAAAAAAAAAAAAATATCATACATACTCTCAATGTATAGCTAGATATAGTACATGGTTATAGCTACACACTTAAGAGAGACGTGTATATTAAGTATTCAATGACAAAATTGCTAAGGTTCCGTTTATTCCATGAAAAACTTCATGATTAAAAAGAATGCTTTTCTGGAAATTATTTTTCAGGAAAATATTTTCCCTTTTTGTGGCTAAGCAATTCATTTTCCTAGCTTTGAGTTTGCATATTTTTTTTACCATAAATAATTTTCTGTTGACTAATCATTTTTAGCAAGTCAAGCGCATGAAATCTTAAAAACTTATCCTTGAAAAATACTTTCATTCAAACAAACACTCTATCAAATCAAATGCAAGTAAGATTCATTGGGTAAAAAAAAAAAATAATTTGCGATGGCTCCTCAATCTCAAATCCCAAGTGAACTAATAAGTCACGATCCTAAGATTTCAGTTCATCATCAGTAATGTCATCAATTTACCACACATTTCCTTCTTTCTTTGATTAGATTTGTAGGCTTGCTTTCTTGTAGTTTTCTTCTTGCATAAATATGATAACTTTGAAAGCTTCTAAGGTTGTCATGCATAGGTAGGAATGGCCACGGTTTGGAACCGGCCGATTTCGATTTGGAACCAGCAGTTCCGATTCATGGCCATGTGTGAACCGGAATCGGCCGGTTTCGGTTTGTAATTTAAAAATTTTAAAAATAAATTATGAAATAATTAATTATAAAATTATAAAATAATTTTTTCAATATAAATTGTAAGAGATACAAATTATAGGGGTGATTGATTTCGGTTTGGTCCGATTTCCACTCGAGAACCGGAACCGAACCGATAAGACCGGTTCCTTAATTTTAGAACGAGGAACGGATGGCAAATCATAAACCAAGGGAATCCAGGACCATTGGCCCAATCCGGTTCTAGGCGGTCCAATGGAACTCTTTGCTCTTAACTAGCAAAGGATCGTAGTCACAAAAGACATACAACTTCACATACTCATAACTTGGCTTGGATTTTATACACAACCTCTTTGATGGTCTCTTCATTCTCATTCAATGTGGGACTCTTGACATTTGTATGAAGACAAGCCAAGAGTCTCACATTGAAGGTGTTCAAGGTAAGCCGAGAGTCCCACATCGAATGGGAATGAAGAGGCATTAGAATTATTGTGTATAAAACTCAAGTCAAGCCTTGTAATTAAAGTTCAATACACCCAAGCCAAGCATTGTAATTAGAGATCAATGCACTTACAATGCATGGTAATTAGAGTTCAAATTGTTTTATAAAAAAAATTAAATAATGATTTTTTTTAAATTTCATTATTATTATTTTAAAAAAAATAATTTGAATTGGAACAAGGAACCGGCGGTTCCGAGCCGGTTCCAAAATTGTTGAACGGAACCCGGGCCCATAGGCCATGGGGCGGTTCCGGCCCAAGCAATAATTGATTGATTAAGGGGCGGGCCCGGTTTGACCGGGCTGGTTCCAGTAAAAAAAATTGGCCCGTGGCCATGACTATGCATAGGGCCTTTTTTATAAACCAAATGTCATGCGTCCAGGGCTATGCAACGGGAACCACTCGAATCGAGAACTGCCTAGATTAGATCGGACCGGCCGATTCTGGGTGGTTCCCAAGAGCACCGGTCCGGTTCTTGGTTCTATAAAATCAGAATTGGTGACGGGTAGTTTCAAGGTGGGAAACGAGGTGAGCGAAACTTGTAGAGAGAAGTTCTGAATTTTTATTACTTCTGAAATGATATAAACGAGTGGAGGGGATCCTAATAATACAAGCACCCATGATTACAATTATATATTTCTTCTTGATCTAACGGTAAAGATTTAATTTCCCCATTTACCAACTACTCGTATTAATTACAAGAAAATTATTGCGACATTCCCTTGAGTGCACCACCTAGGGATTCGGCTAATGGATTCCTAAGCCTAAATTTAGCTCGAGCTCTCCCAAGCTTATACCAATTCACAACTTTAAGTTCAAGTTCTTAATATTCAAATGATTTTTATCTAAAAGTCGTCACTAATCTATTTTTGGTGAGTCGATTGGAAGCCCAAGTGAAGTATGGGAGAATTATTCTACTTCTACGGACCAGAGATTAAAGTAATTCGGGGACTTGATTACATTAAATTACTCTAATGCCTTTTCGGTACCACTTCATTTTCTTGAAAACATTTATGCAGGCAACTTGGATTAATTTTAATCTAGATTACTAACAAGTAGGGAGTGATCATGCGGATGCGCAAATATTAAAAAACAATCAATCAACAAAGCAATGAAATCAACACACCAAGTCAATAAGGTATTTTTTAGGGGTTTTCTTTTATTTTAAAACTGAAATATATAACATGTAAATTTTTTTTGCATTTTCTACCAATAAAGTAAGCAATCAAAGATAAAAAAAACATCACCCACCAAAGATAACAACAATTAGAAGCGTTATCCCATTAATCTAATATTTCCGCAAAAATAGAATCAATATCCTAATCTTAAGGCTTAAAGATCAAAATAAATTTTCTAACCGCGCAATATAATAATTCCATCCAAAAGCTTATAAACAAAATTAAAAGATCATATTGCGTTGCGAATTAGGAGATAAATCCTAATTGAAATTGTGCCTATTGCTCAAATATGCAAAGTTAGATAATGATAAGTACAAAATAAGTAATAAAATATTCAAATTGACTCGGATAAGATATTTACCTAATTGCGCAAATAACTTTCCAAATTTGAACTTCAAAGGATAGCTTGTGTGGCCGGTGAGGTGATACTCGGTTAATTGGACAACAACTGTGGCGGCTCGCCAAAGGAGATCCTAGTAAATTAATTATTGGTCTTTTAGTTTGTCCAAATAATCTCCACCAAGAATCACGATTTTTTGTTTCTTTCTCAAGACTTCACAGGTAATTCACCATGCAATAGGAGACAAGTTTTACCGCTTTGACCAAAAGCCAAAACAAGTCATGATCTTTGCTTTGCCGACAGCCTCGAGACAACCTCGGGTTGTCTTCTATCACACCGTGGGAACTAGCGATTAGGGACTGAGAGCACGCCGAAGAGATGCCCCGTTTGGTTCAGTTTTGGGAATAGACTTTCGACCGCGAAAACCCCTTTCCAAAATGCTGAACCGTTTGATTCAGTATTCAGCCTAGTATTGGCCAAATGCTAGCATTTGGAATGCTGAATCCAAATTTTTTGTCTTCAAACTATCCTAACTTATTTTGGCTTATTCCGGTTTTACCCCTCTTGGTATTGTTTATCTTCTTTGTGAGGTGGCCAGGAGGGAGGCCGGTGAGGGCGGCCGACACCGGATCATACCAGTAAGAGGCCGGCGAGGTCGCACGACCTAGGCGACGACCACTTGAGGTCGCGCGACCCTGGCCTTGGGCGATGACCGCTAGCAGCAGATCTAGCTCACGGTGGTCGCCGACCTCGGGTGATGTACCGCCGGCGCTAGATCTAGCTCACGCCGGCGATCGTAGGCCTCGGCTGGCCCCGCAAAGGGTAGTATAGGTTTTTTTTTTTAATAAAAAGATAATTCTCAAAGCCCTTTTGCAAAAAAAAAATTTACCAAACACTGCTTGGGATAGCTTTACAAATGATTTTTTTATCAAACGCTACTTTCATTTTCCCAAAAGACTTTAACCTAAAATATTTGCATTTTTTCAAGTAACATTTTCAAAATTGAACCAAAGAGGCCCAGACTCGCTGAGAACCTGCTAGAATTCACCTTGGTTCGCTAGTTTGGTGCTAAAATTGTAAGAACAAACTGGAGCGGTCGTCTATTCAGTGCAGTAACGGCAAGATGTCGTCGAATTAGCAACTCAGCGCAGAACAACGACTAATGCCACGACACAATGAAGGAGCTCGTCAGGACAGCAGGCCCAATGGATTGGGCAGCAGCAAGTCTTCGGAGGTGTGGCCACAGGTCTGGCCGCGAGGGAAGGGAATTCGGCCACAAAGGACTTGCTGAGCTCACTCTTTTTTTTCTCTCAATTTTCTCTCTATTTTTTTTTGTGCATGTCGAAAAAGAGTCTCCTTTTCTTTTCCGGAGGAAGTCCTTTTATAGGCGAGAGGGCTTAAGCGTTTTAGAGAAAGAGACCGTCTCGAGAATATTCAAAATATATTATGCTTTGTCCCGAAGATAGTCTCAGATATATCCCTTCCCAATGACCGATTCCACTTTCCTCTTCTTGTTATGTTTTTTAGGTATAAAGATATGAAAGAGACAGAACTTGCCGATCTTTCTTCCTTTTACTGCTTTGTAAATCTCACTCACTTTTATTTATTTCCTCAAACGACCGAAAAGTACTGCCCGAGGAATGATGGATATCTCCGGCAGATCAAGGTGGATATTTTCGGACACGTGCCTAAACGACACCTTAGTCAAGAATGAATTGTGGGTACTTTTTTATTCTATAATTAACCAAGTGCACCGAATTAGAAATATAAGCTTTCTTAAAGATCGTTCCTTCGTATCATGCCTATCGCAATGTCCTTTTTGCTCATTCCAAAGATAAAGATCCGCACGTTTTATATTTGCCCTTGCTAAGATCATGAACTTCTGTGTATATATATTTGAAAATTCCCCCACGTGCAAAAAAAATTCAGCCGTAATAATGAATGGGCTTGGTCGGATTCCCGATCCATGCGGGCTCAATTAAGTTCAGAACTATCCGCCACCGGTTCAATACAAATGTGGCTACTTAATAAATGTTTTTAAAACTAAATATTATGCAATTTAACTTTAAAATTTTTGTCAGGGGCTAAAGTTTAGTCACTAATTTTTGTGTAATTATTTCTAAATGATGAGCCAAAATTTAGATATCAACAAATACTTTAGAATAGTGTACACTTTCCATATTTCTCTCAACAATATTCTAGATTACTCAAGAAACCCCAAGCCATTAGAAACTCTAAGGATCACTAGAACATTTGGGTCACTTCCTCTATCTATTGTGCCTCGAAAATCTATGGATTGCAATACTAGTATTTAGGAAATCTTTTCACATGAGATATGTTGCAGTTAGGCAATGCAACTTAGGTCATTTAGAGTTTTGTTCACGACGTGAATTAAACTCGTGATCTCATGAAAAATAATTGACCTATTTAGTATTTACCACGAGGCTAAATATCAATAAAAGAAAACCAATTCCCAAGTGATCCGATAAGTTACTATCATGTGATTTGGCACATCATCAAAAAGTGAATCGAGGGTTCAAATGAATGATATTACGTCGAGAAACATATTCACAAGAAACATTTTCGAGATATTCTATAGTATAATTAGCAATGAAACGTACAAATTTGCAGTATCATTTCTAGTAACGGATTCGATTTTTTTTTTTTTTGAAAAATGACACAAACAGTTCTTGAACTTTGACTTAATGTGTAATTAAAATTGATCATGTACCAAAAGTCTAGGGATCAAATTAAAAGTTCAGGGATCACATTGAACATTGAGCTAAAGTTCAAGGATTATATTGAATAAATTAAAAATTCATGAATCAAATTGCACATTGGACCAAAGTTCAAGGATTTTGTGTGTCATTTTCCCTTTTATTTTCGTTGTTCATCATCTGGGCCTAAGCCCGACCCGAGAGGGCCCAATCGGGTCCGGATCCTTTCGCACACCTCCCATTTACCCTATGCCACACACGGCTTGACTCCCACTGCATCTCATTCCCTTCATCGTCTTCTCCATCTGCCATTTTCCTGAAGAAGCCCCAGGACCATCTCGACCCTCGAATTCTCTCAGCTTCACGTGAGTATCCCCACTTGATTTCCGGCAAAATATGTTCGATCGTGTCGGATGGTCTAGATCCTGGGTTGGCCTTGTAATTCGGTTGTTGTCGCTGTCGTTGTTTTGCCAACGTTGGTTTCTCGGTGTCAGATGTGGTAGTATTGGTAGTTTTTCTTTTGTGGGTCTCTTTGGCTGATTGGGTTTGGATCTTTGCGTTGTTCGTGCGTGCCGTTCTGTCACATGGGTGTTTGAATAAGGTGGAATTAAGGTGGATCTGTTCCCCCGCTGCGGTTTTCTTGCGGGGCCGCGTTTCGTTTCCTTTCTGCTTAGGGTTTGCGGTGATCGATCGAGGTTCTAATTCAATGCGTAGAAGAGAGTTGCGTGGGAAGTTTTTGATGGTTTTGGGATGATATGAGCTCGGGCGGGAAGTTTTATCATGTAGATAAGTGCTGCTGCAATAGTCACATGGGATGCTATGAGCTCGATGAAATAGTTCTTTTGATTATGTTGAAGCTAATTTCGTAAATTCGGTTAACAATGAAGGAGGGAAATTAAGGGTTCTTGGGAAGGTATGCTTCTGGGTTCGTGCGCACACGTGGATGTTTGGAAGTTTGCTTGCGCACTGTCACTCAATCCCATGTATAGAGGTGGTTTTCTGCAAGTTGTACTAGGGTTTGTAGATTAAACTGTTACTTTGAGATGGCAAGACCGCTAATGTTAATGTTAGACGAGAATTCGAATCTTAGAGTGAAATGCTTTGATTTTTTGTTGTGTGGTCATTCCTCTATGGATGTCTCTTCCTTTAGTTTGATATTTTGTCATATGATGCTATGGAAATGGGAGCTGCTTTATTCCTGGTCTACGCTTAGCTGTGTTTATGGCCTACGGCTGTCAAGTTAGATGTGTAAATGCATGGTCAAAATCTGACATCTGCAATGATTGGATCATTTTGCAACTTTTAGTCCATAGATGGAGGTTGCAGGTCCTATCTTGCTGACTTTTACATGGAAATGATTTTTCCCCACAACGTTGTCTCCAATGTCTTTATACACTCATTCGGGCTCCTTTCCCTTCTTGCTGTCATAGAAGTGTGAAACAATGTCGTCAGTTTTGTCAACCCTTCTAATCTCCCCTCCTTAGGTGGAGGTTGCATGGTTGTAGAGCTTTTGCATTTGGCATGACCTTAGTGTGCTTTTTTTTTTTTTTGCCCTTCTTATGTTGTTGGGCTATAATTTAAGGTCCTGATATATTTATATATAAATATGAAGCAGAATGACAGAGGCGCCTTTTAGACCCCGGGAGAAGCTCTTTGAGAAGCAGAAATATTTCCAGAACATTCACAGACATACTTATCTGAAGGGACCTTTTGATAAGATTACCTCTGTGACAATTCCACTTGCTCTGGCAGGTGCTTCGTTGTATATGATCGTAAGTCTCTTTTCGAAAGTTCATTCTCACTGGCCTTCATTCACTATGTCAGTGTTTCTGCTCTTCGCGTGTATGGTGTACTGAAATTCATAATCTTTGTTTTGTTCAGGGTCGCGGGATCTATAACATGTCCCATGGGATTGGGAAAAAGGAATAATTCTGCAATTTCCATTTGGAAGTGGAGTATGTGTTTGTCGTTTGACGGGATGAATCTCCTAAACCTGGTTGTTTTGTTTTGAAGTATTGTGTCCTGGAATAATTTGCATAGATTCATTCCTTTCCGCAGTGATGGGACTGACAATATTGTCTTCTAGCCTTCTTTTGATTTGTTCTAAATGATATTCTCTTTTCCAGCTAATGATATTAGCCTTTTCCAGTCTTTTCTTGTTTGCTGTCATAGATAGATTGTTGCATCAAGACATGATGGTCAACCTCTGGATTGACTTCAAGGGGATTTACTTATCTTGGTGAATGCGGATCCAAAGTTCTGTCCATAGGTCATTCTTCAACTTGCCTTGTAGAAGTGATGGTTCAATTTTAACATTAGGTCAATAGAGGAGCTACCTGTAGCTTTATGTCAACATAATGTTAGAGAAATTGTGGACAAATGAAGGTTGATGCATCCCTCAGGATCGATAGACTATATTTTGCAATAGCTGTCCTATGGTGTCGAAATGGATCTTCCAATGGTCTGGTTATTTAGTGAAATGTTAGGATTCAAAACATTTTACTTCAATCTGAGTAACAAATTGATCTAGATCATACAATCCCCGTTCTACCTTGAGGGAAATATGCGACCAGTACACGGATACTAGCTTGCTTACTTTCTTTTTCATCAAGAAGGGAAAGGTTGACTTACTTGAAAAGATCTTGCCTGCTCCGAGTGCATGTGAGCCCAACTCACCTGCACTGGCTAACATGCACCGTTTCAGGAGTTGGGATCCACGCGGGCCCCATCACCGAATCTAAGGTTGGATATATGGCTGGGTTCATTACATCTGGGGCATGCAAGTGTTTCTGGACTTAGTTCACGTTTATGCGGGCTTTTATACACATGCAGGGTTCTATTATGGTAAGGGTCGTACGAAATGCAATGCCCCGGTATTAATACTTGAGAGTAGGATCCACCTGAACGGATTTGAGCCATTTATGCTCCCGTGTAATGCATATGGATAGCTCTGCCCAATAAATCAGCGTATCTGGATTTGGCGTAGTAAGTTTTTACTGGATTGTTCTCTTTGCTTCCTCGACACTGTATGCCAACTCCATCGTTGGTAGGGAAAATGAAAGCTGAGAGGGAAGCCTCTGTAAATTGTGGGGATAGCTACTCGACATTACGCTCACTTTCTATGGAGTCGCTCAACTTTGATCTGTCGTGATTTTACCAACTGAAATACGAATACTCGGCCGGAATGAGCAAATTGAGAAGATGTTCACTCGGTTTCTGAAGTCGTTTTGAAGCTAAGATGAATTCCATCTGAAATTTTGTGATTCCTTTTGATATCCGTAGTTTCTTGACTTGGATTTACCGCTCGTTTGTGTTGCTATGTTCTCTCTGGCACTGCTATCTCGTTCTCAGATGACGTGGGATGCAGATGTACCAGCACTTTGAGGAAGTTATGGGGTGCGTTCATTGTCAATGCAGAGGCTATGCTGTGTGCATTAAATCGGTTGTATCTCTCATCAAGCCATCTACTGGTATAATTCACATCGTCTCTAAGAATTTCTCATCAAATGCGGGAGAATTACGTTTTGCCTCCTGAGTTCATGGGACTTTGGCAAAGTCTACCCATGACGTCTCAATTTTAAACATATACCCCTTGACCTTTCGAAATTGATGGCAATGTGCCTCGTAATGTTGGCTCCAACCAAAGTTTTTTCATATATCTGATCGCTTGATTGCACGTGACTTGTTATGGAAGGTAAACTAGTCATATAGTAGATAGATACATGAGAAAATACATAGGGATTGCTCATTCAGAACTATATATATCGATGTGCATTTGGCGTTGACTCCAGTTAAATTCTCTACAGAACTCTAATCATATGCTCCCACATGTAATAGATATTCAAATTCTTCTTCTACTTTTATATGTATATCATATATGACAAATCAGTCTTCTATAACTAGTCATATGCTGTCACGTGGTCAGAGCTCTAAGCAAAACTTGGTCAGAGTCGATGCCGGAGGAGGATGCAATGCATCCGATATCTAAAATTTAGGGGGGCAAACTGGAAAAGTTCAAACGTTGGGGGGGCAACGACAATTTGCCTTGATATGCTGATAACGTGATCCATTATATGATATCAACGTTTAGAAGATTTCGCGTGCAGGGCGACAGGGAGTCTTAAAGGTGAAAAGCGATGGTTGTTTCCTCGAGGGATCCACCGAATTTAGCCTCATGCCGTGATCATTGCGGGAGAATGGTGGGCGGACTTTATCGGCAACTCAAGCCGAAGCACTTGTGCTAAACCATAGAATTCCTCTCTCCACCATCAGATGAAACTTCTCCAACTGGAAACATATCAATTAGATCTGATATGGGCCTCCCTTTTAACTGCTGCAGATCACATTGGATGGGATGCCACAGCGCTTTTCAGTGAAGCCCAGCAGAAGATTGCTCGTTTTTTATCGTTTAGAATTGGCCCATTTCAATAGGGAGGCCGACAAGATTGCTGATTGGGTCGCCAAGGCCCAAATAAAAATGGCCCTTGCCTATCAATCGGCTTTTTGATCCTCGTGTAGCCCTTTGGGCTTTATTATGTGCGGAATGTTCACCGAGTCAAAAGAACAGAAGAACTTCCTTGTCAAATTAAAGTGAATTAAATGGACTCCTAGCCCTACTGGCCATCCCGCGACTTTTCCGCCTCGTGTTACGCCTTTGCCGAAACCTGAAGAAAAGCGAGCAGGTTTGACGAATGAAAGCAATTCTTGACTAGGAATTAAAACCCTGCCTAACCAAAATTAGAGGGAGAGGCTCGTGTTGACTGACTTTGGGAATGAATGCAATGAATAATCAATTGGAATTCTTGTGCTGCTTCTCTTTGTCGTTTCAAGTTTTTCGTGCTTGGTGAAAATATCATTTTCTGAATATGGTTTGCATGGATAATTTATTCTCAGATCAAATAGCCAGTCCATACTTGGACTTGGTTGTTGTCTGAGCATCTACTGACTTGAGTGTTCTATCTCATGCGTAGTATTGCATGCTCCTCTTTGCAATCTGTGTTTGCCTTCTCAGTTCTCTCCTTAGATTTGGGTGATAGAACCTTCAAATTTTCACGGTATAAGCTGCAGACTCGTCGGAGGATTCAAATCGGTCCGCACAATGCGGCAAAGCCGAGTTCTGGAAAGGACTTTCGGTTCTATAAGACAATTGGGAAAAGTTCTGCTTAATCCTCGTTCTCCCATTTCTCCATGGAAATACTTTTGTCAATGCCAAAGCATCAGGTTGAACTTGATCTCCAGATGGTTTTGACCCGCCAGTTTTTTAGATGTCGATGACCATAGTTCAGGTTCAGGTTCAGATTCAGAAGAGAGAAAGGCTGCTGTAATTGGAATGGAGCATCTTCAACTTGACAAACTGCTGGTGCAATTATGCCTGCCTTCAAAGGCAAAGGGCATGGCCATGGGTTTTAAGCCTGCGGATCAACGCAGGCGGCCTAGGAGGGCAAGTGGCTCTTATCTCAACGAATGGAGCTCTAAAACTCAATTCGAGATAACTGATGCGCACATATATAGGTAAGTGACTAAATATCACAAGCAACTCCAAAAGGGTGATCTTCGCAATTTTGGAACTTTTCCGAATGCCACCTCTCAACTATAGCCAAAACACGTGCTTCAGCTAATTTCCAACCCGGTGGGCCAGGCGAAGGGGATGTGAATCGACCAGAGTTCATTCACCCCACCTGTCAAGTGCAGCCAACCCCACGGTTGGACCACTGACTGAAGCGATAGCCCGTGGCCTAACCTAATTCATGAGATTGGCGGGGCCGTCACGTGGTCTCGATCGGCTTCCTTCACTCGGGTGCAACACCCACGGGGCGCAAGTTGCAGGATAACATCCGTCCGCTGGCGGCGACTCAACCCAAGTTGCCGCATGGAACGCCATGTTTTATGAAAGGGCAGTACCGCCGAGGCTGCTGAAAATGGTTTAAAAGATATAGAGGATCTAGATCAATTGTACGAAAAAGGGGCAGACAGGCGGCAGAACAGAAGAGGACAGAGTTGAAAAAGGACCCAAAACAGCCTTCAAATCAAAGTAGAGGTTGGCGCTTGGCGATTGGCGAAGCTCACAATAATTGACGTATATTCTAAAGCCAAGAGGACGCCACATTTGACGTTCTCTCCTCCGCTTGGTTTGGACTCTTGAAAGTGCAGGGTAATGCTTCGCCGTTCTCCAAATGAAAATCGCACCAGCAGCCCTCCTTTTGACTTTTATATTGCTTGGAAACAACCCCCTTTTTGACCGCTACCTCGTCTTTCGACCAAACAAACAAAAAAATTCGTACCCCGTCCCATATCGCCTGTCCCTAAGCCGTTGCACTGGCAAATAAGTCTCCTGTAATCCCTAAGCTAGAGTCACTGATCTTGTGAGCACGAGCATACAGAAGAGAATTGCCACGCACCTAGCAACAAAATCGCGAAAATCAATCCGGGTACGAAAAAAAAAGCCGGGAAAAATGTCAGTCTCGAAGGACGGCCGCCAAAGTCAAAGGATCGTTATCAATCCTACGGTGCCGCCGCGAGTAAGTCGTCGATTTTTTTCGCAAGGTATGTTGCTCCACTCGACATCGCCATCGGCATTTCCCGAGAATTCGGGTCGGGTCGTACATTTGAAATGTTTGGCAGATATTTTATACACTTTTCCTCCTATGAACGTTGGCTTGATGTAATCATGCCTCTAATGTAATCATCCCGTAAAGAAAGAGAGAAATTTACGTTGGCCCAATTTTTCTCCGGTCGACGCACACGATTCGAAACAGCGTTCTACTTTGGGATACTGACTTGGTCAATAAGCTTGACTTAATGTCTTCTCTGGCGGGCTGGGAATTCATTTAATACAACATTGTATTCAATGCGGAAAGTCGCGACCCTACTCGACCAAAAACTCATTTTTGATCAGCGAAACGAAAAATACCTTCGCCGTTCAATATCTCGGACCCTTACGGTGCCCCGTCACTTGAGCTAATCAATAGTCGACCAAATCATTTTTCTCGAGACCCTCTCTCGGGTCAATTAGTTTAGTCTTTTATTAGTATTATTATTGACATTCTTTTATTTATTAGCGAAGGATGAGTGATCGTATAGCATGGGAAGATGACGGTGTGCAAGGGTAGCCCGAGCCCGAGTCGAGCCCGAGCCCGAGCCCAGCGATCCGACCTTCTCGATCGGACTGCCGGCACAGGCGGGCTGGTCCGGAATAATTTAATGGTTGGGATGAATGTTATTATAATAATGCGACTGTCGGTCGTGGTTCATGTTCATGTTCCTGTTTGGTCTATTGGCGCGTCGGAAAGAAGCAAGGAACCTTCTTGGTTGGAAGATGCTTAAAGGGAAAACCGAGAATATTATAATATTATGATCATGGCAAATTAAAAACACAAAAAACCCCATTTAACGCACGTGCTCCACGATGTTAAATGGACGTGTTCTTTTCTTTTTCATGGGGAGTGATGCTAAAGCGTGTTGGGCTGCCTGTCTAAATGTCCTGTTTTTGGCCAGCTCGGCGTCCGCCATTTCTTAATAATAGGGGCACCTCCCTCCCTCTAATCAACGATTGGATCTCGCCCCCCTCCCGCTCCGACAATCGTGGCTTCAAAAAGACGAGGAATTGTTCGATTGCGTGGAACCCACAAAATTTTGTTACGTCTCGAATATACATTGTTATGGTAACACGTGAACAAGCAGGTTCGTTAGCAGAGGTGAGAGGTCTTTTTTTTTCCTTTTTATTTTCCAGAGAGGTGAGATTTATTATGACTTAACATGTGTAGGGGAAATTAAGGGTGAGCATGATCCGGGTGGACGGTTCCCGACATGAAATAGAGAACCACCCACTAAGGACCGTTTTCGAGAAATTGAAACCGGAAATCACCCCGTTGGTTCTATGAATCCATTTGAGAACCGGACCGTTAGTTCGATCCGGTTCCCTGGTGGGTCTATGGAACCAGTCCCACCAAGTTTCACACAAACGGAGATGATCGAAAGTGAGAGAGGGAGGCGATGAATGGCTAAAGGCGCAACCATGAATTGATGGGAGTTGAGAGTCGAGCTTTACATTAGGGATTTTATGATTTTCATTTTTCTAAAAGTGTTTTCTTTTTTTTGGGTTGAAAATTTTCTAAAAAATTATATATGTATATATATATTACCAGTCCGGTCCGGATGGGCAGTTCCACGTCTAGAACTGGGAATTGGACCGGTATTCACCGGTTCTAGTAAATTAGAACTGGGAATCGAACCGATCCTCACGAGGCGCTGCCGTTTAGGGCGGGTTGGTCGGTTCTGTTGTCCGGCGGTTCCCAATTCCTTTGCATGCCCCTAGGGAAAATTGTCCAATCAACCTTAAGTCTATTGTGCGGATGTCGATTCGGTTTTAAAATTTTCGTTTTTATCGATTTAGTCGTAAACTTTTGCTGTATTTATGGTTAAATTGCTAAGATCGAAAAGTTTATAACTAAATTGATATATGTATAATAAAATTGAGTTTGATTAAGTGATTTTCCTACACCAGCATAATATCTATTTTGGTCATAGAAGTAGGAATAAGGATGGTTAGGCCCATGAAATATTACCTCGTGCTTTTCTATTCTAGTGATAGGAGCTAAAGTACATCCGCCCTGCAGATTCACCAGGAGTTCATTGATTTGACTCAACTTGACACTTATAAAACTACTATAGATCGCGGACACCATGAATTTTCTCTCTCTTAATAGTTAGTTTTTTTTTTCGAAAAAAAGAAGAAAAAAAACTTTTTCTACGCCATTTGTTCCTTCTCACCGTTGACAAGCAAGGAAAATTCAATAAGTCTCAAATTATTCGAGATTATCCACTCCTATCTCTCCCTCTCTCCTACGCATCACGTCCCTACGATGATTCGGCAGGTCATTATCTATGTAATATTAATAATACGTGGAAGATAACGATATTTCTTTGTGTAGATTTTTTGTTTTCGGGTCGAATTTATGTAGATATTTAAAAAGTGTCATATCAACATTTCTGTAAAGGAATGTAAATGCATGAACTTAAAAGAAAAATTGATAAACTCGAAGATAACTAATTTTGTTGATGATAGTCGACTATTACAAGTGGTAATTGGAATTTGAAAAGATAACTTCGTGATTCTATTTTCAGAACGAAAAACTTCAAAATCCTATTTACGGTCACAAGAAGTTACAACTACACTCATTTACAAGAAGTTATAAAATTCTAAGATATCGGCAATAAACATAACCACCCAATAATTATGTTCTTTGCATCGAATGCTCCCGTTACCTGTCGATGATTTCCTCAATGAGTTGTTCATGCTCTTCAAGTTGTCAACGATTCATTTCATGGGTGACTCCCGTTGCTTGCCAAACTCTATAATTACTGACTAAGATTGTTGCTCGTCAATCATAAACCAAAAGCTAGTCATTTCTGGGTGTCAACATGCCACCTTTGTCATATTCTGCATCCTCAATCAATTGATAATCGAAATATGTTTTTTCTTTATAGATAGAGCCAACTTGTAATTCCGGGGCACCATCACTGCTTGTTCCGCAACTAGACGGACGTGGACATAACATATTAATTAGTCCCAAAAGAAACAAAAGAAAAAACAAGAGGCACTAAATGAAGACAGCGATTCACGTCCATATCAGCAGCATCATCTGTTCATCAAGAGGACGATGTTCACGGGTATAGCCGCCGCCTCTGCATCATGCATGCATGCATGGCACTTCGACAGATATTTTTCCTCTCGCTAATTTAATGACGTTTTAACGTACTGATGAATGTTCTTACCCACATGAAGAAGCAATCCTAATCCCCCGCAAATCATTTGATTTAACGGTCGCACTTTCCCCGATGGAAACGCTCCTGCCGTCCGAGAACGTGTGATTTTCGCAGGCGGAGCTCTTCTAGAAAGCGTTGAAAGTCGAAGCCTCCGCACCACTGGCTGGCGTGTTCACTCCTCTTTTCCTCATTTTCTTCAAACACTGTTTGTGTATATTCATATTGGGTGTCCCCATGCCACGTTGACCCAAAACTATCTCAAATTGTGATGAATCCGGGATTTTTTGCGAGTGAATGTGGCACGGACGCATCGATTTTGAAGTTGGTTCGAGGTATAAGTGGTGTTTGTGACACGAACATTAGTTTCCGGGGTACATGTGGCGTGAATGTACCGGTTTGAAATTTTCAGTACTATTAACCCTGTATTGTATGTGAAACGGCCAGGGAAAAGTCGTTTTGCACCTTCCCTCGTGATTCGCAATTTCTTCTGTCAACGAATTTTACCTTCGAGGACGGTCGTTTTCCATCTGTTGTTGGTCCGTTTTTGTCTAAGTCATGCACGTTGGAGACTTTCGAGCGCATCTAGATATATTTTAGTCTTGGGTATTGATGTTGACCATTGTGTGGACTTTTCAACTTTCAAGTATTTTGAAGCTTTTCGAATGGATAACACGAAGAACCTTCCTTGATATATACTTTCATTTTCACTACGTGGTCGTTTCCCTTTAATTTTATTTTAACTATGAAAAAAACCCGCCTTCAAGTTTAATCTCCGCGCACCCATTCTTTTAGCTAAACGCATGATGACCGTGCATAAGAGTAGCCACGATTCCGAGCAGACACGATCCTGCATGCACATTGCTCCAATTTTCAACTCAATAGGTCGATCGAGCTCGTTAAGATTCAAAATCACGAGAAGATCCCTCAGGCATATTCTTTTTTTATAACTGCCCCGGGCATTGCTGCAGTGATCCCTCGTCTCTTGGCTGATTATTTTTATTCGTGACGGGATGAGAAGATCGCCGTGACGCGAGAATGTTACCAAAGGTGAAGCATAGCCGAGTTTTCAAGCATTCCAACTTATAAGAACATCTATAAGTGAAGTTAAAAAAGAATATATTTGGAATTCGTTGCTCCAATTCTATTGGAAATGATTAGGGTCTTTGGTTCAAAAGATTAAAAAAAAAAAAAAGAGATTGAATCATGGGGGTGATTTTCCCTCTATTGTCAAGGTCAAGGCGGAAATCTTGGACCGCGAGCCTCACCAATAATTTTGAAAAATGGAGATAATAAAATCGAAATTTTGACAACGAAGCATTAAACGTTTTTGCAAACCATAAAAGTCAAAATTTTCGTGTAAAATTAAACGTCCTCGAACCCTAATTTCCTGTGAAGGTGGAATCGGGGATAAGGAGAAATTAACTTGGATAAGGTCTCTTGTGCAAAAGATTAAAATAAAAATAATAATAAAAAAGAGAGGTGGAATTGGGGGGGAGGGGAATTTCCCTCTATTGTCAAGGTCAAGGTGGAAATCTTGGACCACTAACCTCACCTAAAGTTTTGAAAAATGGAGATAATAAAATCGAAATTCTGACAATGAAGCGTTAGGTAATTTTTTTTTGATCTGCTTTACTCTAATTCTCAATTCATTTTCAGGCTTCTACGCTATCATTTTTGCAGACCGCAAAAGTCAAAACTTTCTCGTGAAATTAATCGTCCTCGTCCCTAATTTCATGTGAACGGTGGGAATCGAACTCGGATAAAAGGAGAAATTAACCTTGCGCATTATTAAGGCTCTTTTAAAGGGTCCACGGCGGCAACTAGCGTGGCTTGTCAAGTGGTCACGGGATCAGGTGCGGCCGACACCACGGTAGGCCCCGCCGGGACTCGGTCATCCCGGTCCCACTCGCCCCTTAAAATTCACTGTTGTCCAGTACCCACCCCCGAGCCCCCACCTCCAACCCCCCCATTCCCCACGCGCTCCATCGCGCGTGCGAGGGACGCTCTCTTTTGTCCTCGAACCGAAGCATCTAATTTCGGGTCAGCGAAATACAGCATTGGACCCGCCTGGCGTTCTCTCATATCCCATTAAGATATTACCCGAAAGAAACGCTCACAGTAAGATACGGTGCGCTCGCTCGACATCGTCCGCAGGATCGGAGCTATCCCCCGACACGTCACCCCGAATCCGACGGCCAGGAGATTTCCTTCTGGAACGGGCGCGAGTGAAGCGCGAGACACCGGATCCCCGGGGGGGGGGGGGTGGGTGCGTTGAATCTTCAACGCCTCTCGCAAGCTAAGCTCAAAGCCGCGGGAACTTCTCGTTGTCTCATTTTGACCGACGACCAAAGACGCACACACATACAAACACACATACGCATCCATGTTCTTCCTGCACGGGATTGATCTTCTTCTTCTTCTGTAACTCTCTCTATATATCAAGCTCCTCCAGAGCCACCTCTTCAAAATATCTCTCTCTCTTTCTCATCCTCTCTGTATCCTCCAAGTTCTCTCATAAGCGCACGCACACAGAAGAGAAAAAAAAGAGTGCTTCTGCTTCACCATGTGCGTATAGATTCGTTCTTTGGGAGTTCGATTCTCGTTCTTCAAGTTCTCGCTCGGACTCTGGTCCGAGGACTTCACCGAGGAGCAATTCGGTACGGGTTTCACGTGTGATCCGGAGAGACTGAGGCGGGCTTGGCAATGGCGGCGGCATTGGCCGGGGACGACCTCATGCGGCAGTCGAGCAGGAGCAGCCGCGGCAGTTGGCGGTCCGCGAGCGTGAGGGAGATATGGAACGCGCCGGACGTGTTCCAGCGGAGCGTCCGGCAGGTGGCGGACGACGAGGAGGAGCTCCGGTGGGCCGCCATCGAGCGGTTGCCGACCTACGACCGGATGCGGAGGGGATGCTCACCCAGGTGCGGAGCAACGGGAGGGTGGTGCACGACGAGGTGGACGTGGCGAACCTTGGGGCGCAAGACAAGAAGGTCCTGATGGAGAGCATACTCAAAGTGGTGGAGGAGGACAACGAGAAGTTCCTGACGAGGCTGCGGAACAGGACTGACCGGGTCGGTATCGAGATCCCGAAGATCGAAGTGAGGTTCCAGAACCTGTGCATTGAAGGGGATGCTTATGTGGGGACAAGGGCACTCCCGACTCTGCTCAACTCTACCTTGAATGCTATTGAGGTTGGTTTTCATGAGAATTGTTCACTTCCTCTGATGTTTCCTTTTCATGTTCAGTTGATCTTGAGGGTTGTTTAGTGAAGTATCAGTGGCATACTCAAAAGGGTTGTAGTGAGTCAGGTAACATTGCTTAGGTGACTAGATCAGGTAGAGGTCTCTGGTTACGTCTTGCTTTCAATTGTCTTAGAGACTTCAGGAGGAACAAGTTCTTGCGAGTTTCTCATATGTGGCTGCGATACCGCCTTTGACTATATCGAGTAGGCAGGTTCGGGAGGCATGAGATGACGGAATACATAACATTTGATTGTGAATATGCAGGCAATAAGAGGGCCTTTTAGTGAAATGATGCGTCTTTATTGCTTAAGTAAGTAGAAAAAAGGAAAGCTGATGTTATGGGAAGCTGAAAGAGGTAGAGAAGAGCCAACACAACCTAAGAGCGGTTCGAATGTTGAAGCACAAAGATCGATAAATCAATCTGTTTGTTTCTTTTCATGTCTTCAGGGTGACGGCAGGGTCCGGTTCATTAGATGAAGTGAATTTCATATTTTCTATGCATCCTAAATAACAATATTTATGCCAACAGGCAGTTATTGGCTTGATCGGACTCTCTCCATCGAAGAAGAGAGTGGTAAAGATACTTCAAGATGTCAGTGGCATAATCAAACCGTCAAGGTGAATTCATGGATCCTCAACTTGAAGATCCTAGTCTTACTGCTTACATAAACAAGTGCAGTTCTACGTGCTTAATTTGGAAGCTTATAAACATGAGAATATTCATTTTCAGGTTGACCTTGCTTCTTGGACCTCCTGGCTCTGGCAAAACAACACTGCTACAAGCACTTGCCGGAAAGCCTGATGATGATCTCAGGGTTAGTGAAGCATTTGACCTATCTGGATGCATTTACTTGCTTACTGTCTTCAGGTTCTCTAGTTCTTAGCGTGACTTAATTTGTTCTGTTATGACAATACAGATAACTGGAAAAATCACCTACTGCGGCCACGAATTCAAAGAATTCGTTCCTCAAAGGACCTGTGCTTACATTAGCCAGCATGATCTTCACCACGGTGAGATGACGGTCCGTGAGACGCTAGACTTTTCGGGCCGTTGCTTGGGAGTCGGAACTAGGTATGAGATGTTGGCGGAGCTGTCAAGAAGAGAGCGAGAGGCAGGGATCAAGCCGGACCCCGAAATTGATGCTTTCATGAAGGCCACTGCCATTACTGGCCAAGAAACCAGTTTGATGGCCGACTATGTCCTCAAGGTTGGTTTGCAGAAATTTGTCCATTCAATCCTGCTTCAAATTTGACGTTTCATTGTATGAGCTTGTGTGGTAGGCTAAATCTCTACTGTTTGTGGCAGATCCTCGGATTGGATATTTGCGCTGATATCATGGTTGGAGACGACATGAGGAGGGGTATCTCTGGTGGACAAAAGAAACGTGTCACCACAGGTGAGATGTTGGTCGGACCGGCGAAAGCGTTTTTCATGGATGAGATATCGACGGGGCTGGATAGTTCCACGACTTTTCAGATTGTGAAGTTCATGAGGCAGATGGTCCATATCATGGATGTGACCATGGTCATCTCCCTCTTGCAGCCAGCTCCCGAGACTTACGATCTCTTTGATGACATAATCTTGCTCTCGGAGGGCCAGATCGTCTACCAAGGGCCGCGAGAGAACGTTCTCGAGTTCTTTGAGTTTGTGGGCTTCAAATGCCCGGAAAGAAAGGGGGGTTGCTGACTTTCTGCAGGAAGTGACTTCCAAGAACGACCAAGAGCAATACTGGTACAGGAAGGACCAACCTTATAGATACATCTCGGTGCCTGAATTCGTGAGGGCTTTCAATAGCTTCCATGTCGGTCAGCGGCTTCTGGAAGAGCTTAGAGTCCCTTATGACAAAACCAGGGCACACCCTGCTGCTCTGGTGAAGGACAAGTATGGAATTTCTAACAGGGAGCTCTTCAAAGCTTGCTTTGCCAGGGAATGGCTGCTGATGAAGCGCAGCTCTTTCGTGTATATCTTCAAGACCACTCAGATCACGATCATGGCCTTCATTGCGTTCACCGTGTTCCTCAGAACAGAAATGAAGACCGGCAAAGTAGTAGACGGGGCAAGATTTTGGGGAGCTCTATTTTACAGTCTTCTGAACGTCATGTTTAATGGGATGACTGAGCTCGCGATGACGGTGTTCAGGCGTCCGGTGTTCTTCAAGCAGAGATATTTCTTGTTTTACCCTGCCTGGGCTTTCGCGTTGCCCATTTGGGTGCTCAGAATTCCCGTATCACTGGTTGAATCTGGAATTTGGATCATCTTCACTTACTACACCATTGGGTTCGCCCCGTCTCCTGCTAGGTATGACCACTTTTTCCGCTCTCTCATAAGTTGGCCCTTCCTGTTTTGCTTTATAAGCTACTAACACTAGTGCGACGAAAATAATCTCTGGTAAGTCCTTGCTGACAAATCTCGGTGATTTCTACTTGTGCAGGTTTTTCAAGCAACTGTTGGCTTTCTTTGGAGTGAATCAGGTGGCTCTCTCTCTCTTCCGTTTCATAGCGGCTGTGGGAAGAACACAAGTCGTCGCCAACACACTCGGGACCTTCACATTGCTGCTGGTATTCATCCTTGGTGGTTTTATTGTCGCGAAAGGTTAGAAATGTTTTTTTTTTGGCGCTTGGCATTGTCATTCTAAACAATGGCTGATAACGGCATTCGGATACCTCATGTTTCGCACCAATAGATTGTTTTTGGTGATAAGCTTCTAAAAATTAATGTGCCCGATGGTGGACAGATGACATTTCAAAAGGGATGATCTGGGGTTACTATGTTTCTCCCATGATGTATGGGCAAAATGCCATTGCTATCAATGAGTTCCTGTCCGAGAGATGGAACAAGGTAACTTCTCTACAAGGCTTAGGATGCGATGGAATTTCAAAAGTCTTCTGAAGATGTTAATATTTCAGGATACATCTAAACGAACTTCTTTTGATGTCGCAGCCCGTCAACTCCTCTGCCAACTCCTCTGAACCCACAGTTGGAAAGTACCTTCTAGCACAAAGAGGTCTTTACAGGACCGAGAGCTGGTATTGGATCAGTGTCATAGCACTTTTCTCGTTCTCCATTATTTTCAACATTCTCTTCACTGCTGCATTGACATTCTTAAACCGTAAGTAGATGCTCTTGTCCGGTTTTCTTTTTGCAAAGTAAAATGAAAAGTACATACTGATTTATTGCTTTCCGACTGTGTCTCAGCTCTTGGTGATAATAAAGCAATACTCGCGGATGATGATTCCAAGAAGAGGAGACAATCTAGATCAGAAGGTATGTAATTGTTGTGGTTAGGACTGTCAACTGGATTTATAGAAAAAGAGAAATCTGGAATGATGCCTCAAAAAGTATCACATGTAGATGCTTATATAAGACTGGAATTTTATGGACAGGTACTCCGATGCAAGTAAGAAATGCCCGAGCAAACGAGAGTATTGTCAGCGAAAGCACCCAGGCTAGGAGAGGAATGGTTCTGCCTTTCCAGCCCCTTTCACTTGCCTTCAACCATGTCAATTACTATGTGGATATGCCCGCGGTAAGTCCAATACTCCCTAACTTAAGACTCCCCAGGTTCCGTGGAGCAAAGAAACGACACAAGCATGCCCTAACACAATGACAGTTCTTTCGTAATTTCACATAAAACTATAGATAGAAACGAGTGACTTGTCAGAAAGCAAAAGGCTAGGGCAGATCTGATCGTTAAAGTATTTGTTTGAGACATATTTATCAGAATGCAAACTGTAAAATACCTCCACCCAACGTTAGATTCAGAAATAAATGTCTGTTTTGGTGTGCTTCAGGAAATGAAAACTCAAGGGGTTGAGGAAAGCCGACTACAACTCCTAAGAGATGTCAGTGGAGCTTTCAGGCCGGGTGTTTTGACAGCATTGGTTGGAGTCAGTGGAGCTGGAAAGACCACACTGATGGATGTATTAGCAGGAAGAAAAACTGGTGGATACATTGAAGGAAGCATAACTGTTTCCGGTTATCCCAAGAACCAAGCCACTTTTGCTCGAGTGAGCGGTTACTGTGAGCAGAATGACATTCACTCGCCATATGTCACCGTTTACGAGTCTCTCTTATACTCAGCTTGGCTTCGTCTTGCTGAAGATGTAAATAAGGAAACCAGGAAGGCACGTGGCTACGATACTATCTTCTTCATTAACATCTCCTTCAAGCAAGTAAATGGACCTGGTGGAAATTTTGACTAAACGCGAGTTTTCTTGGTTTTGCAGATGTTTGTTGAGGAAGTCATGGATTTAGTTGAGCTTCATCCCTTGAGGAATGCTCTAGTTGGGCTTCCAGGTGTTGACGGACTCTCGACGGAGCAGAGGAAGAGGCTCACGATAGCCGTCGAGTTGGTTGCTAATCCCTCGATTATTTTCATGGATGAGCCCACATCAGGTCTCGATGCCAGAGCAGCTGCAATTGTCATGCGTACCGTGAGAAACACCGTGGATACTGGGCGTACTGTTGTGTGCACGATTCACCAACCGAGTATAGACATTTTTGAGGCTTTTGATGAGGTACGGTTAGGTTAATTGAACTCCGTGTTCCTTTCACGTTTTTTCGGGATTATCTCTTCAAGATATCCCTGAGCTGAGGATGTGTGTTCTTCTTGCAGCTTCTTCTGATGAAAAGAGGAGGGCAAGTCATTTATGCAGGGCCTCTCGGTGAACGGTCTCACAAGCTCGTCGAATATTTCGAGGTGCTTATCTTATAACTTCAATTAAGAAATCCGCATGACTGAAAAATCCTTGACTGCACCTACCAATGAGGCTGTGTGGTTTGACTGAATAGAGTTTAATGTCTGAAAACCAATTGCAGGCTCTTCCCGGTGTCCCCAAGATCAGAGAAGGCTACAATCCTGCAACATGGATGTTGGATGTCACTGCCGCTTCAGTCGAAGCTCAACTGGACGTGGACTTTGCAGAAATCTATGCCAATTCTGACCTCTATAGGTGAGAGACGCACTCCTTGTAATTTCTTCAAATTCCAATCATTAATGTGCACTGAACTCGGCACCTCATTTCCCCAGTTTGTTTTTTTTTTTTTTTCAGGAGAAACCAGGAGCTCATCAAAGAGCTGGATACTCCACAGCCCGGTTCAAAAGACCTTTACTTCCCCACCCAATACTCCCAGGGCTTCCTAACTCAATGCCATGCTTGCTTCTGCAAACAGAACTGGTCCTACTGGAGGAACTCCCAGTTTAACGCCATTCGTTTCTTCATGACGGTCGTCATTGGTCTTATGTTTGGCTTAATTTTCTGGAACAAAGGAGACAAAATGTAAGCACAAACTATTGCATTCGAAAGATCATTTTTTTTTTCCGAAGGTCGTGCCGCTGCTATTACCTTAAAGTGCTCGTTGACGTGATGTTTCTGTGCCTTTTATCTTGATAGAAAAAAACAACAAGATCTGATCAATCTACTCGGTGCCACCTATTCTGCTGTTCTCTTCCTTGGAGCCACTAATGCTGCAGCAGTCCAATCTGTCGTGGCAATCGAAAGAACCGTCTTCTACCGTGAACGGGCAGCTGGGATGTATTCGGAGTTGCCTTATGCATTTGCTCAGGTATGATCCTTTTTGTCCATTTCGAATAATTAGAATCTCATTCATTTCATTACAATCATAATTTCTTGTTCTGTCGTTGATTGGTGTGCTTTGTGTATCAGGTGGCTATTGAAACAATCTATGTGGCGGTTCAGACAGTTGTTTATTCCCTCATGCTCTACTCGATGATCGGTTTCGAGTGGAAGCTCGGCAAGGTCTTGTACTTCTACTACTTCATATTCATGTGCTATACGTACTTCTCGATGTACGGCATGATGGTTGTCGCGCTCACTCCCGGCCACCAGATTGCTGCCATCACAATGTCGTTCTTCCTCAACTTCTGGAACTTGTTTTCGGGCTTCCTCATTCCCAGACCTGTAAGTCACCTTACCTTGGTCCTAATTCTAATATTCATTCATTTCTCATTGAGAGCATCAGCTTCTTTTGTGAACATGTCATTTGAATGCTAAAAATGCTCTATTATTGCAGCTGATCCCTGTGTGGTGGAGGTGGTACTACTGGTGCTCGCCCGTCGCTTGGACCATCTACGGCATTTTCGCATCCCAGGTTGGCGACAAGAAGGAATTTCTAGAAACAGATGGAGGGCCACAACAAATAGATAAATTCCTGAAGGCAAGCCTGGGATTCGATTACGACTTCCTCGTGCCCGTGGCTTTGGCCCATATCGGTTGGGTCTTGGGCTTCTTCTTCATCTTTGCCTACGGCATCAAGTTCCTGAACTTCCAGAGGAGATGAGAAAAAGCATCTTGTTTCGAAGAAGTAGAATTTTTGAGCTTTTTACTCATAGGATTACTGACTGTATAGCAATATGGTCAAATACATATGGAGATGAGCAGAAAACTGTTCCTCCTCTCTTTCTTCCCAGTACAATTCTTTTCTCTTCTGTAATTTTGCTTGGCTTGATTTCTCATTGTTTGTCTCTGTCATATTGTGGTATGTATAGTTCTTTTTATCCTCGCAAATCTGCTGTTGTACCTTTATATGAGAGATAGTGGAAAATAAAATCCCTTTACTTCGTAGACTACATTTCTACTGCTCTCTTTCTTTTTCCGCTTTAATACCATCCAAAATTTTGGGGACAATTTTCAAATTATCTCGAAGATTGAACCGTTAGAATCCAAGCAAACATTCACGCAACAGAGCCAACACCAATGCAATTCTCACCAATGAAAACTTTATCACCACCTTCTACACCAGCCCAAAAGAAGGATAAAAGATTAGCTAATATCTTCAATAACAAACAGAGAAAGAGCATCATAGACTATGAAAAAATGTTCGCCAATAGGAAGACGTTACAAAAGAAACCCGGAAAACACAAAATAAGCTTCTTATAAATGGGCTCGTTCATAACCGGCACGGATCAACTATGAAAAACGCTCGAACCATGTTGTGTATGTTGGAAAATGACGTAGACAATATTTACGGATTGAATGAGTACATGACACTGTTTGTTGTAACCAAAGAAATAATAATTATGAAAAAGTGATAACAACAAATAAACAGGAAAATTTTCTTAAGGCGACTAGTTCCTATCAACGGTGCTAGGCAAACTCATGAACTGCCTTCCAAGATACACTATTCATAATGTGCCCAGGTCTTCAAAATCTGGAGGTTGCTCAAGAAAAACTCTTTCTTTGATATAGCCATTTAGATATACACTTTTCACATCCATTTGAGAAATAATAGAGACAAGCATAAGCTAATAAGAATCTTATTGCTTCTAATCTTACAAGAGGAGCATATGTCTCATCATATTTAATACCTTCATCTTGAGAATATCCATTGGCAACTAACCTTGTTTTGTTGCGAATTATATTACCTGTGTCATCAAGTTTATTTCGAAGTACCAATTTTGTACCTATGACGGGATGTTTTTGGGTCGAGATACTAATTCTAAAATTTCAATCGCTTGAATTGATGTAGCTCCTCTTGCATGACCTCTGTCCAGCTTTTCTTGTAAATGGCTTCATCAATTCCTTTTGGTTCTAATCGAGAGATTTAGAGCTAGGAATTCATCAATTCTTTGAATGAAGATCTAGTTTTGATCCCTTCATTTATGTTCTCAATGATTTCTTCCTTAGGATGCTTTGTTTTGAATCTCCAGTCCTTTTGGAATCGGTAGTTGATTTGGACAATATCCATTTGATTGCTGATGATGCTGTTTATCATCAACTGGTGCAGATATTTGCATGATTTCCTCACTATCGATATCATCAGCTTGTGCAACTTTCGGGTTGTCCTTAAACTTTAGGTTTATGGATCCTTCTGTCAACTATGATGCTTTATTGAACACACGATAAGCTTTATTGGATGTTGAGTATTCAAGGAAAATATCTTCACTTGCTAGTGCATCAAATTTTCCAACGTTGTCATTAGCATTTTTGAGAATGTAGCATTTGAATCCAAACATGAGAAAATCTGATATGCTGGGCTTCCCTCCAAATATTTTGCACGGAGTTTTCTCCAACAAAGGTCTCAGCAGTACTCTGTTCATGATATAGCACGCAGTCAACCGCTTTTGTCCAAAAGTAGGTGGGAACACCACTTTCTATCATCATAGCCATCACCATTTTTTGTAGAGAACGATTTTTTCTTTCAGCAACATTATTTCTTGTGTGCCTTTCGAGTTATCCTTAAACTTTACGTTTATGGATTCTTCTATCACCTGCGATGCTTTATTGAACACATGATAAGCTTTACCATATGGTGAGTATTCAAGGACCATATTTTCGCTTGCTAGTGCATCAAAATTTCCAACGTTGTCATTAGCATATTTGAGAATTTAGCATTTGCATCCAAAAATGTGAAAATATGATATGATCGGCTTCCTTCATTTAAATATTTCGTACGGAGTTTTCTCGAACAAAGGTCTTAGCAGTACTTTGTTCATGATATAGCAATCAGTGGCAACTGCTCTGCCCAAAAGTAGGTGAAAACACTACTTTCTATTATCATAGTTCTTGCCATTTTTTTTTTGTAAAGAATGATTTTTTTTCTTTCAACAACACTATTCTGTTGAGGGGTGTAGACTGTAGAGAAATTATGTTCTAGCCCATTTTCATCAGAGTATTCAACAAAGTTTTAGTTCTCGAATTCTCCTCCATGGTCAGTCTTGATTGTTGGGATGTTGTATCATTTCTCATTTTGAATCATTCGAAAAATTTTTGAACAATTAAAATGCTTCATGTTTGTGAGATAGAAACATCACCCATGTGAATCGTGAATAGTTGTCAACAATCATCAAGCAGTATTTGCCTCCTCCAAGACTTATGGTTCTTGTTGGTCCAAACAAATCCATGTGCAATAGCTGCAAAGATCTATTAGTACTAATAGTCTTTATTGATTTGAAAGAATATTTAACCTTCTTTCCCAAAGAACATGCATTGCAAGAGTCACAATTTCCATAGTTGATCTTTGGTAGACCACAAACAGGATCTTTTGATTATATCTTGGAAATTTGTTTTATATTGACGTGACGTAATTTCTTGTGCCATAGATCACATTTATCTTTTATAAACATGAAGCATCGTACATCATCAAGATTGACATCAAGCAAGTAAATATTGCCGTACCGTTTTCCTGGAAAAGATTGTGATTTGTTATGGCTCATGCCAACACATTTACCTTCTTCGAAACTGATTTTGAATCTCTAAGCACATAGCTGACTGATACTTATAAAATTGTGATTCAAGCCTTTGTCCTGTGAAACATCCTTAACGATCAGATTTCCCAAACTGATATTTCCCTTGGCGATTATCTTTCCTTTGTCTATTCCTCCGAAAGGGACATTTCTTCCATCTACTTGAGTAAGACTTTCAAATTTGGTGCTGTCTCCTGTCATATGTCGTAAGCAGCTACTATATAGATACTACTTGTTTTTCTTCAAAATCACTTGCAATCAAGAAGAATCTTATTTTTCCTTCGGTACCCACATGAACTTGGATCCTTTCTTTTTAGACTTTAAATTAGTATCAAATCTCCGATGAATCTTTTTGGGCTTCATTTGCTCATTTGGACATTATAGTTTGAAATGACCATATTCATTGATGATTGAGCAAACGGGAAATTGTTTGTCAGTAGATTTTGTGAAATGCCTTGCATAATTATTCTTATAATGATGTATATGAGGATTTTATTGTAATCTCTTTTTGGGAAAATGATTCTTCTCATCTTCATTTTTCTCGTATCTTAAACCACATCTGTTGTAGTGAGGAATCTGAATCGAGAGAATATACTGCAAGGTTTTTGAAACGAGGGAAAACTTGGTACTGATTTTTGAAATCTTTTCCTTGAGAGTGCTATTTTCAGCTTGAGAAATTTTATGTTCACTCATTATGAGATCCATATTAGGGGTGAGCATGATGGACCGCCCAAACCGGGACCGGACCGGCCAGTTTGGTCCGGTTCTCGAGAGTATCGGTCCGGTTCCCAATTCCTAAAAGTGGAACCGGTTTTCAGGCGGTCCGGTTCCCGGTTCTAGGGTGGGAACCGGACCGGATCGGACTGATAAATATATATATATTTAATTTTTAAATTTTTTGAAGAAAAAAGAAAGTCTAATCTATTCCTTCTTGCCTTTACCAATTTTTTTAAGGATTGGTTCCATTGGTTTTATTGGAACGTGATTAGTTCTATTTGAAAATAGAAAAATAAATATATTTATTTATTTAAAATAGAAAGCCTAATTTAAAAGAACGTGATCGGTTTTATTGGAACTGGACCGGACCATCGGTCCGGTCTAGTCCACGGTCCTAGGACTAGCCGGTCCGGTCCTTGGTCCTAGAAAATGGGAACCGGTCCTCCCGGTCCGGTTCCCGGTTCTTGGGTGGGACCGGACCGGACCGGGAACCGCTCACCCCTAATCTATATATTTTTTCAAGTCATCAAGAACAACTTTGTAAGAAAGATTTTCAGTTGTAAGATCAAGGTTTTTTTTATCAGAAATTTTTTTTGAAGCCTTTTTGTGTTCACCAAACATTTCCTTCAAAAACTCTTGCATTCATAAGTCAGTTTATAATCATTTACCTCATTCTCCTCTTCACATTTAGAATCGGGCATTGGGTAGAGATTTGCTTTATCATCAAGATTTGCTTCAAAGGTTATAGCTTTCTTACCTTTTCAGTTGCTTTCCTCGTTCATGTGCTCTGCTACATAAGACATCAACGTGCCTATAGCTTGTCCATTGAGGTGGGTTGAATCTTCATTGTTTCTCAAATTGAGGTCTTTATGTTACTACATTTTTTTGGAAGTGCTCTCAGTAGCTTGTTCACATTTTCTCCATAAGTGAGTGTTTTTCCATGGTTCGCCAGACCATTCACTATTTTGGTGAATTTTATGAATCTGGATTACTGTTTCATGATATTTCATTCTGAATGGCTCATAGTTTCCAAGAAGAATGTTCATCTTTGTCTCCTTCACTCTATCGGTTCCTTTGAATGTAATAAGGAGGCGATCCCATATTTCCTTTGCTATTACACAAGAGGAAATTCTCTTAAATTCAGATGCGACCAGTCGCACAATATAGATGATGTTTAACTTTAGCATTATGAGTAGCTCTTATTTGATCTTTTTCTGCAAGAGTAGTAGCAGCTGCGACATCTTCAACTTGAGCTTCTTGTCCTTCTCGCCGAGCAAGAACTTGGGCTAGCATTGCTAAACCATTTTCAATTACATCCCACACGGCTAGATCTGTTGCCTCAATATAGGATTGCATTTTGCTTCCAATATCCACAGCCGGTTTGTTGAGAGCTTGTGCATCATTTGTAAAGAGACCACCAAAGTTTGCTATAAGGATCTTTATGCTCAGAAGAAATACAATTTAAATAACAAGGAACGAGATTCTGATATCAATTGTTAAGGCTAACAATACAACTTAATTAGGGGGATGAATACGTTGTTTCAAAAAACTTTGATAGCTTGGCAAAATGATGTAGCCTGGTGTGGGCTACTCGAACGTTAGGATCGGGAGAGTGACTCATGACACGCGGAACAGGACGAACAGTAATTACAGTTCTGCGCAAGCTCGGGAAAATGGACGTAACTTCGTCGATACAGATCGGAATGACCTGATTCCAAAGCCAAATGAACAAAGACTTCTGGATTAACAATTTCTCTGTTTTGAGTTTTCTCAAATAAGTACTATAGGAAGGACGAAATCGGGGTGGAAGTGGACGGATGAAAAGGAACATAACAGAGGAAAAGATAGAATTTCGTTGGTTGCTCTTCCAGGCCTCCAAGGAAGTGGATAGGGCACCGATTCTTCTAGATCGATGACTGCAACTCTTCAAGGATGCAGATTTAAAACCTCCGACTCTTCAAGGACGGAGTGAAAACTCTTCTAGGTTTTCAAGGGTAGGAACTCTTCAAGGTTCAAGATAATTGCTTGATGCAAAATTTCATTAATCAAATTAAATCTGTCAAATACATAAAGTAGATGGACTTATATAGCCAAAAAAAAAAAACAAATGAAAAGACTCAAGCAAATGAATAGACTAAAAAGCATTAAAGACCCTAGAAAGCATAAAACATTAAGAACTTCGAAACTAGGAACTAGATAAATGTCCAATGTCTTCTTGATCATCCCAAAGTATCTTTTAGGCTTCCAATGTATAGGGAAAGACAAGGACTTTATTGTGGCATGGACTTGCGATGAGACTCTTGGTCTTCGAATTGCGTCCCTTCGATATCTCCTCGATTGGTCGAGCGACTTGTCGAGCTCGGATGCGGGCTGATCTCCTTGGTCAAGTGAGCTCATCTTCAATGCGGGCGGTATTAACAATTTGGCCTGCATCATCCTCCCCTTCTTTAAAAGAATTCGTCCTCGAATTCATGTCATCATCAGAGGAATCACCAGCATAAGGTGTTAAATGCCGAACGTTGAAAACATCATGTGTTTTCATATGAGAAGGAAGCCTTAAGTGATATGCATTGGGATTGATGCGCTCAAGAATTTCAAGAGGACCAAGCTTTCGATCACTAAGCTTATTATAGCTTCCAATAGGATGACGCTTCTGGTGGTAAGTAAGCCCAAACAAAATCTCCTGGTTCGAAGATAACTTCACGCCGCCGCTTATCGACGTCCTTTTTATAGGATTCTGTCTTGCTTTCTAACCTTTGGCGCACATCTTCATGAATTGCTCTTATCTGAGAAACAATATCTTAATATTGCCACTTTCGACTTTTCAGCAAAAGGAATGGGTGCAAGATCAAGAGCGATGTTCTTTTGTTGTCTACACACGATCATGAAAGGACTATACCCAGTCGTACGGTTTATAGCACAATTATATGCAAATTCGCCGTGTGACAATCGCGTCTCCCAAGAGCGAGGATTTTCATCAATCAGTGTCCTCAATAGATTTCCCAAGGTTCGATTGACGACTTCAGTTTGCCCATCAGTTTGGGGATGAAACACAGTACTATATTGCAGTTTGGTACCAACATTCTTCCACAATTGTCGCCAAAAATGACTAAGAAACTTTGTATCCCGATCAGAAGTAATAGTCTTCGGAATGCCATGCAATTTATAGACTTCTTTAAAGAATAATTCAGCAATACGCGAAGCATCCATAGTTTTGCGGCAAGGAATAAAATGTGCCATTTTTGAGAATCGATCTACAACAACAAAGATGGAATCCATACCTTTGAGAGTGCGAGGTAGTCCAAGAACAAAGTCCATAGAGATATCTTCCCAAGGTGCTTGAGAGATTGGTAAGGGCAAATAAAGGCCAGCATTAGTAGCATGCCCTTTTCCAGTTTGGCAGTGTCGACACCTCATCACATGTCGATGTATGTCTCGTTTCAAATGAGGCCAAAAGTACTTGGCTGAAACAAGTTGCACGGTCTTGTCACGCCCAAAATGTCCGTTGCGATGAACTTCATCGATCACCCTTTGTCGAAGTGAACAATCAGGTACACATAAACGGTTCCCTTTGAAAAGAAACCCATCACACTCGGTGAAATCAACAAGTTTCTTTTCTTTTGCTTCGGGCAAAATTTTGGAAAAGTAAGGATCTTCATGATACAACTCTTGGAATGATTCGAATCCAAGAACTGTTGATCGCATTGTGTGGAGTAAGCTCTTCTTTCTACTAAGAGCATCAGCAACCTGATTTTGAACTCCAGCTTTATGTTTAATGATGAAAGTGAACTCCTGAACATATTCAGCCCATTTTGCACGCCCGGAGTTAAGCTTTTGTTGCCCTGAAATATACTTGAGAGCTTCGTGATCAGTGTACAAAACAAACTCTCGATGAATAAGATATTGCCTCCAATGTTCGAGTGTGCGAAATAGTGCATAGAACTCCAGATCATAAGTGCTATAACGAAGTTTAGCACTATTCAATTTTTCGCTAAAGAAGGCAATGGGTCGACCTCCTTGACTCAGAACTCCTCCAATACCAGTACCTGACGCATCGCAATGTACTTCAAAAACAATATCAAAATTAGGCAATGCGAGTACCGGGGCCGTGCTCAACTTTTCTTTGAGCTGCTCAAAACTTTTCTGAGCTGTACACGTCCACTCAAAGACTCCTTTCTTCATGCAAGAAGTAAGTGGGGCCGCAATGGTGCTGAAGTGTGCAATAAATCGTCGATAGAAAGAAGCGAGGCCATGAAAGCTTCGTACCTCATGCACATTTGATGGAGTCGGCCATTCTCGAATCACCTTGATCTTGGCATCATCCACTGAAATGCCCTTCGCCGAAATATGAAATCCCAAGAAAAGGATTTGCGGTACCATGAAATAGCACTTCTCAAGAGCTACGTACAAGCGCTCCTGTCTCAATACATGAAGTACTTCTTGAAGATGTTGTAGGTGCTCGTCAGTAGACTTGCTAAAAATAAGAATATCATCGAAATAGACCACAATAAATTTTCCTAAAAAGGGTTTTAGAATTTGGGTCATGAACCTCATGAATGTCGATGGTGCATTCGACAATCCGAATGGCATGACTAGCCACTCATACAGCCCATCTTTCGTTTTGAATGCTGTCTTCCATTCATCTCCGGGCTTGATTCTGATTTGATGATATCCACTTTTCAAATCCAGCTTCGAAAAGATGATTGCACCATAGAGTTGATCCAAGAGGTCATCAAGGCGAGGAATAGGGAATCGATACTTAACAGTAATTTTGTTGATCGCCCTACTATCGACACACATCCTCCAAGTACCATTTTTCTTAGGTACTAAGAGAGCTGGAACGGCACATGGACTAAGGCTTTCTCGGATAAAACCCTTAGTCAAGAGTTCGACAACCTGTCGATGCAATTCTTCATGCTCCGTCGGACTCATCCGATAATGAGCCAAATTTGGTAGGGAAGCACCAGGCATCAAATCGATTTGATGTTGAATGTCTCTCATAGGAGGGAGACCTGCAGGTAAGTCCATCGGGAAAACATCCTTGAATTCTTCCAAAAGTGGCCGAACTTCAAGAGGTATGGAAGAGGCAATTTCACCTGCTTTGTGAAGTAAAACATATACAATATGAACCCCTTTTAAAGCACCTTTCATATCCTTCATCGAAAGCAATGTAGGAGATGAAGATTTTTCGACAACAGGAGTTTTCAAAGGCTCTTTACTAGGTGCTAATATAATCTTCTTCCCTCCAAATTCAAAAGAATACGTATTTCGATAACCATCATGAGTAGTCCGCCTATCGAATTGCCATGGTCGCCCAAGAATAACATGACTGGCATCCATCGGTAGAACATCACACCATATCTTGTCGAAATAAACAGAACCAATGGATAGATTAACAAGGCAGCGTTTGGAAACGGTTACCTCGGTGCCTTTCGATAGCCACGACATCTTGTAAGGTGTGGGGTGCGCCTTTAACTCCAACTTTAGTTTGTTCGCTGCCATTTCAGAAATTATATTCTCACAGCATCCAGAGTCAATAATCAATTGACATACCTTCCCCTTAATCGTGCAAGCTGAATGAAAAATGTTGGTGCGCAACCACCCATCTCCGGTCTCATCACGAGGAGCTAGAAAGATTTTTCTCACCATCAGAAATTCACCAGAATCAGCATGCACTATTTGCTCATCACCTGCGGACTCTTCGACATCATTCACCTCTTCTTCGAGCGGATCCTCCACATGCTCATCAGAATCGTTATCCACTAAGAAGGCTTTTTGCGGCTTGTCGATTCTTGTTCTTTTGGCAATTGCTAGCACGATGTCCCAACTCACCACAAGCATAGCAACGAATATCGGACGTAGTTGGTTGTTTCAAAATGTTGGGCTGATTAGGAAACTTACTAGCGGTTTGCGTCATAGCCTCAGCAACTTTGGTGGTGCTTGGGGTACTCCTAGCGGGTCGATTGGTCATGATAGAGGATTGTTGCCTCCTTGAGCGAGAACGCTCCACCTTGAGTGCCCGTTGGTGTGCATCTCCTAAGTCCCAAATGTCAAGAACTTCCAGGGCATCTTGAATATGAAGTTGAAGGCCATTCAAGTACTTGCTCACAAGCATCTCCTCCGGATCTTGAATGTTGTTGCGAATCACCAACTCATTGAATTCGTTGGTGTATTGGTCCACCGTTCGCGTACCTTGTCTCAAATTTTGGTACCGTTGATAGAGCTCTCTCTTGTAGCCCTTAGGTAGGAAATACTTTCGGATCTTGTCTTCCATCTTCCTCCACGAGGTAATTGGCGCTTTGCCAACGGATTGGCGAGTTTGCTTCTCACGCCTCCACCAAGCGATGGCTTTACCTGCGAATCGCATAGCGATGATCCCGACTCGGCGATCCTCCGGAACATTTCGATGCTCAAACACTTCATTAACAAGTGTTAGCCAGTCAACAATTTCTTGGAGAATCATTACGAGAATTCGGGATATCCTTTTTAACTTCTTTTTCCCCTCCGGTTCACGAATGTTTTGCTCGTGACGTTGAACATTCCTCCGATTGCGAAATGGTCGAGCATTCTTGAAGATGAAGAGTCACCATTGGAATCTTCGACCCTGGAATGAGGTGGTGAATTGTTTCTTTCCGCCCTCGGACGCTCAACTTCCCGCGTCAACTCATCAATTTGTTGTTGCATATGTTGCTGCAAATTGTCGCGAGCATATGCACTTCATTCAGTGGGATGGTTCTGCCTCCACGACGTCTAGCTTGTCTTGGCGGCATGGTTCTCTCCTCCAAAGCTCTGATACCAAATGATGTAGCCTGGTGTGGGCTACTCGAACGTTAGGATCGGGAGAGTGACTCGCATACGCGGAACAGGACGAACAGTAATTACAGTTCTGCGCAAGCTCGGGAAAATGGACGTAACTTCGTCGATACAGATCGGAATGACCTGATTCCAAAGCCAAATGAACAAAGACTTCTGGATTAACAATTTCTCTGTTTTGAGTTTTCTCAAATAAGTACTATAGGAAGGACGAAATCGGAGTGGAAGTGGACGGATGAAAAGGAACAGAACAGAGGAAAAGATAGAATTTCGTTGGTTGCTCTTCCAGGCCTCCAAGGAAGTGGATAGGGCACCGATTCTTCTAGATCGATGACTGCAACTCTTCAAGGATGCAGATTTAAAAACCTCCGACTCTTCAAGGACGGAGTGAAAACTCTTCTAGGTTTTCAAGGGTAGGAACTCTTCAAGGTTCAAGATAATTGCTTGATGCAAAATTTCATTAATCAAATTCGTCTGTCGAATACATAAAGTAGATGGACTTATATAGCCAAAGAAAAAAAAAAAACAAATGAAAAGACTCAAGCAAATGAATAGACAAAAAAGCATTAAAGACCCTAAAAAGCATAAAACATTAAGAACTTCGAAACTAGGAACTAGATAAATGTCCAATGTCTTCTTGATCATCCCGAAGTATCTTTTAGGCTTCCAATGTATAGGGAAAGACAAGGACTTTATTGTGGCATGGACTTGCGGATGAGACTCTTGGTCTTCGAATTGCGTCCCTTCGATATCTCCTCGACTGGTCGAGCAACTTGTCGAGCTCGGATGCGGGCTGATCTCCTTGGTCGAGTGAGCTCGTCTTCAATGCGGGCGGCATCAACAATCTGGCCTGCATCACAAAATTGGCAACCACTATTGAAAAATCAGGTCAAGTAGATGTTTTAAGTAAGGTGAGCAGATTGTGTGCCAAAACAAATATGACTAAGAGAAAGAGGAGCACACATTGTGTTAAAATATGTCTCGAATTTGAGCCCCGATAAACAAAAACCCGATCCAAGATAAATTAAAGGAAAATTTAGAAGTTGAATATCTGTAGATATCCACCATGGAAATCTATATTTCCTGTTCAATTTTGGAGTACTAAGCCATGTTGGAATTCTGATCGTGAAAAATAGACTTCAAAAAGGAAAGTGGATATTTAGATTTTAAGTTGCTGATTTGTTGAGTCCAACAAAAGTTTAAGTAGATTACGGAAATCAATTTCGTATAAACGTTGGTCAACAAAATAGGAAAGTGGACTTATGAATCTGAATCAGACCATGACTCGGTCAACTCTTGGGGCACACATATTATATCCTATCGTGGGCACCTTGGAAAGAAGTTGAAGTGTGCAGAGTGTGGTCTTTGTGCTGTTCATGTCCAGAGTGAAGAGAAGTCTTGAAGCGTCGCGGTTGACGTCGAGTGCTTGGCGTGGGTTTATCTCCCTAGGATTTTGTTCGTGAAATTACACTAAGAGTTCAAGTGTTCATAGCGATTAAATCTTGTGTTAAGATTTGTGTACAATTCTTTTGCGAGATTGAGAGATTATTTCGTGAGGAATTGTAAGGCTAAATATTGCGTGTATTATTGGGTGTAATTGGCTCTTGGGAACCACTAAGCGTGTTTGAGTGACTCGAGTGTGGTTGTAATCTCCGTTGTATCGCTTGATCTATAGTGGAATTCCGTGCTGTTCTCTCTGTGGACGTAGGTCACTACGACCGAACCACGTAAATCTGGTGTTCGATTTATTTTCTTATTTTGTCAATTTTATTGTTCGATCGCTTGGTTTCCGCAATACAATGCTCTATAGTGGTTTGGCTCTATCATAAATTTTACATCCACTGCCCATATTAATAGCCTCAAGTTGGGCTGCATTGCACTAATAATCGACTAAACAAATTAAAAAAAAATGCTAAACAAGTTACAAGCGGCAAGCACTGATCCTATTCAATGATAGATCACACTATCAAGATTCAGATGCTGCTATCACTCTTGTATATTTGATTTTTCACATGATTACAATACAACAAGAACACAACAGTAAAGATCTCGAGAGAGTGAAGTAATATCAGCTAGGAGTTCAGCTTAAAACAATTTTTGGTTTCGATGTATTGCACGTCTAACATTCCGACCTAAAATATCTTTTCTTTTATAGACATCTTCATTCTTCTTGTTGAGGTGTTTCAGAGAAGTAGATAGCCATTAGAAATTCGTTGGTGCGGATGTTCAAAGATGGGACTGCCCATACAGTCTTTTTTTAGTGAATACTTGCCGATTATCCCAAAATAGATTCTACTGCTGATGTCCTGTTGTTGATGCCCTCGACAATTCTGAAAAAATCCTTTTCCAAGTTCCTGTGACGATTTTGATTCTTCCGCTCCCGTTTCCAATCGCCAACGGCTATATTTTGATTTCTCAACAAACATCTTTTGATGGTCATTATACCAACATCACCAATGACAAGATATCCATAGCATTCAACCCTAACATCATCATCTGCCAATTTTTAAGTATGTTGGTGCTGTTTGTGAGTTAATACAGATTTGTGATTTTTTTCCTTTGTGAAGATCACTTCTCTCTTTAATACATTGTCACGAACATCTGCAAATATCATAATAAACATTATACTAATGATAGTTTTGGGATTATCAAAATATTTTGAGATTTTTTTCCAACAAAATCTAGTAACTCAAATCTTTTTTAACATGGTTGTTTTCCTTTAATTTCACTCTTTTAATGAAAAAACTAGCCTTAAGTTTAATCTCGGCACACCCTTCTTGGAGCTATACACATGATCACCTCGCATAAAAGTAGCCGCGATTTTGTGCACACATTACTCCAATTATCAAATAACACGTCGATTAAGTTCGTTTAGATTCCAAGCTAGATCGCACTTTAAAGAAGCGTGGCCTTGTGCTTGGGTCTCAAGAGAAGACAACGTTCTAGGTATTATACCATCGATCTCTCGTCCATTGACTAATTATCTAATTGTGATGGAACATGAAGATGGCCTAGGCATTATACCATCGATCTCTCGTCCATTGACTAATTATCTAATTGTGATGGAACATGAAGATGGCCGTAATATGTGATATGACGAGATTGGTGGGATGTGAGAATGTTACCGAAGGCAAGCATAGCTAAGTTACTAGCAATGAGGATATTTAACTTATAAAAACATTTATAAGTACTGATTATATGAAAAACATGAAAGAAAGGAGTCCATTAACGGCAAGCATACCAATATAATTGATAATTGTAATTAGCTGGAAATCTGGACCACGAGCCCAATTAATAATTTCAAAATTAGATAAAAGTATTCGAAATTTTGACATGTGGCTCTTGAGTCCAGGGAGGCAACTTTAGTAAAGTTATCAAGTAGCAGTCACCAGTTGACCAGAATTAAAAAAAGTACGAGTCATCAGACCAGGTACGGCCCGCGGTCCTCGATCTCATGCCGCCCATTAAAAATATTACCCAATACAAACGTTTTTCCGCTCACAATTTAATATTATGCGCTCGCTCGACATCGTCCGCAGGATCGGGCCTCCCCTTGACGTGTGAACCCTCGTCCCCCGAATCGGACGGCCAGAAGATTTCCTTCTGGAACGGCGCGAATAAGGCGCGAGACACTGGATCCTCTCAGCGCCTCTCGCAAGTTAAGCTCAAAGCCCAAAGCCGCGGGAACTTCTCGGCGTCTCATTTTGACCGACGACCAACGCGCACCCATACACACACATTCGCATTCCTGTTCTTCTTGCTCGGCATTGGTCTTCTTCTTCTTCTTCTCTAACTCTCTCGATATATAAAGCTCCTCCAGAACCACCTCCCCATAATATCTCTCTCTTGCTCATCCTCTGTGTCCTCCAAGTTCTCTCATAAGCACACGCACAGAAAGAAGAAGTGTGCTTCTGCTTCACCATGTGCATATAGATTCATTCTTTGGGAGTTCAGTTCTCGTTCTTCCAGTTCTTGTTCGAACTCTCGTCCGAGAACTTCACCAGAGGAGCATTCGATACGGGTTTCACGTGTGATCCGGAGAGACAGAGGCGGGTTCGACAATGGCGGCGGCATTGGCCGGGGACGACCTCATGCGGCAGACGAGCAGGAGCAGCCGCGGCAGTTGGCGGTCCACGAGCGTGAGGGAGATGTGGAACGCGCCGGACGTGTTCCAGCGGAGCGTCCGGCAGGTGGCGGACGACGAGGAGGAGCTCCGGTGGGCCGCCATCGAGCGGTTGCCGACCTACGACCGGATGCGGAAGGGGATACTCACCCAGGTGCGGAGCAACGGGAGGGTGGTGCACGACGAGGTGGACGTGACGAACCTTGGGACGCAAGACAAGAAGGTCCTGATGGAGAGCATACTCAAAGTGGTGGAGGAGGACAACGAGAAGTTCCTGACGAGGCTGCGGAACAGGACTGACCGGGTCGGTATCGAGATCCCGAAGATCGAAGTGAGGTTCCAGAACCTGTGCATTGAAGGGGATGCTTATGTGGGGACAAGGGCACTCCCAACTCTGCTCAACGCTACCATGAATGCTATTGAGGTTGGTTTTCATGAGAATTGTTCACTTTCTCTGATGTTTCTTTTTCATGTTCAGTTGATCTTGAGTGTTGTTTAGTGAAGTATCAGTGGCATACCCAAAAGCTTTTGGTGTTAGTCAGGTAAGATTGCTTAGGTGACTAGATCGGGTAGAGGTCTTTGGTTACGTCTGGCTTTCAATTGTCTTAGAGACTTCAGGAGGAACAAGTTCTTGCGAGTTTCTCATATGTGGCTGCGATACCGCCTTTGACTATATCGAGTAGGCTGGTTCGGGAGGCATGAGATGACGGAATGCATAACATTTGATTGTGAATATGCAGGCAAAAAGAGGGCCTTTTAGTGAAATGATGCGTCTTTATTGCTTAAGTAAGTAGAAAAAAGGAAAGTTGACGTTATGGGAAGCTGAAAGAGGTAGAGAAGAGCCAACACAACCTAAGAGCGGTTCAAACGTTGAAGCACAAAGATCGATAAATCAATCTATTAGTTGCTTTTCATGTCTTCAGGGTAACGGCAGGGTCCGGTTCATTAGATGAAGTGAATTTCATATTTTCTATGCATCCTAAATAACAATATATATGTCAACAGGCAGTTATTGGCTTGATCGGACTCTCTCCATCGAAGAAGAGAGTGGTAAAGATACTTCAAGATGTCAGTGGCATAATCAAACCGTCAAGGTGAATTCATGGATCCTCAACTTGAAGATCCTAGTCTTACTGCTTACATAAACAAGTGCAGTTCGACGTGCTTAATTTGGAAGCTTATAAACATGAAAATATTCATTTTCAGGTTGACCTTGCTTCTTGGACCTCCTGGCTCTGGAAAAACAACACTGCTACAAGCACTTGCCGGAAAGCCTGATGATGATCTCAGGGTTAGTGAAGCATTTGACCTATCTGGATGCATTTACTTGCTTACTGTCTTCAGGTTCTCTAGTTCTTAGCGTGAATTAATTTGTTCTGTTACAACGATACAGATAACTGGAAAAATCACCTACTGCGGCCACGAATTCAAAGAATTCGTTCCTCAAAGGACCTGTGCTTACATTAGCCAGCATGATCTTCACCACGGTGAGATGACGGTCCGTGAGACACTAGACTTTTCGGGCCGTTGCTTGGGAGTCGGAACTAGGTATGAGATGTTGGCGGAGCTGTCAAGAAGAGAGCGAGAGGCAGGGATCAAGCCGGACCCCGAAATTGATGCTTTCATGAAGGCCACTGCCATTACTGGCCAAGAAACCAGTTTGATGGCCGACTATGTCCTCAAGGTTGGTTTGCAGAAATTTGTCCATTCAATCCTGCTTCAAATTTGACGTTTCATTGTATGAGCTTGTGTGGTAGGCTAAATCTCTACTGTTTGTGGCAGATCCTCGGATTGGATATTTGCGCTGATATCATGGTTGGAGACGACATGAGGAGGGGTATCTCTGGTGGACAAAAGAAACGTGTCACCACAGGTGAGATGTTGGTCGGACCGGCGAAAGCGTTTTTCATGGACGAGATATCGACGGGGCTGGATAGTTCCACGACTTTTCAGATTGTGAAGTTCATGAGGCAGATGGTCCATATCATGGATGTGACCATGGTCATCTCCCTCTTGCAGCCAGCTCCCGAGACTTACGATCTCTTCGACGACATAATCTTGCTCTCGGAGGGCCAGATCGTCTACCAAGGGCCGCGAGAGAACGTTCTTGATTTCTTTGAGTACGTGGGCTTCAAATGCCCGGAAAGAAAGGGGGTTGCTGACTTTCTGCAGGAAGTGACTTCCAAGAACGACCAAGAGCAATACTGGTACAGGAAGGACCAACCTTATAGATACATCTCGGTGCCTGAATTCGTGAGGGCTTTCAATAGCTTCCATGTCGGTCAGCGGCTTCTGGAAGAGCTTAGAGTCCCTTATGACAAAACCAGGGCACACCCTGCTGCTCTGGTGAAGGACAAGTATGGAATTTCTAACAGGGAGCTCTTCAAAGCTTGCTTTGCCAGGGAATGGCTGCTGATGAAGCGCAGCTCTTTCGTGTATATCTTCAAGACCACTCAGATCACGATAATGGCCTTCATTGCGTTCACTGTGTTCTTCAGAACAGAAATGAAGACAGGCTCAATAAGTGACGGGACAAGATTTTGGGGAGCTCTATTTTACAGTCTTCTGAATGTCATGTTTAATGGGATGAGTGAGCTCGCGATGACGGTGTTCAGGCTTCCGGTGTTCTTCAAGCAGAGAGATTTCTTGTTTTACCCTGCCTGGGCTTTTGCGTTGCCCATTTGGGTGCTCAGAATTCCGGTATCACTGGTTGAATCTGGAATTTGGATCATCCTCACTTACTACACCATTGGGTTCGCCCCATCTCCTGTTAGGTATGACCACTTTTTCTGCTCTCTCATAAGTTGGTCCTTCCTGTTGTGGTTTATAAGCTACTAACACCAGTCCGACGAAAATAATCTCTGGTAAGTCCACTTGCTGACAAATCTTGGTGATTTCTACTTGTGCAGGTTTCTCAAGCAACTGTTGGCTTTCTTTGGTGTGAATCAGATGGCTCTCTCGCTCTTCCGTTTCATAGCGGCTGTGGGAAGAACACAAGTCGTCGCCAACACACTCGGGACCTTCACATTGCTGCTAGTATTCATCCTTGGTGGTTTCATTGTCGCGAAAGGTTAGAAATGTTTTTTTTTGCTCTTGGCATTGTCATTCTAAACAATGGCTGATAACGGCATTCGGATGCCTCATGTTTCACACCTATGGATTGTTTTTGGTGATAAGCTTCTAAAAATTAACGTGCCCGATGGTGGACAGATGACATTTCAAAAGGGATGATCTGGGGTTACTATGTTTCTCCCATGATGTACGGGCAAAATGCCATTGCTATCAATGAGTTCCTGTCCGAGAGATGGAACAAGGTAACTTCTCTACAAGGCTTAGGATGCGATGGAATTTCAAGAGTCTTCTGATGATGTTAATATTTCAGGATACATCTAAACTAACTTCTTTTGATGTCACAGCCTTCGCCCCCCAACACCTCTGAACCCACAGTTGGAAAGGCCCTTCTAGCGCAAAGAGGTCTTTACAGGACCGAGAGCTGGTATTGGATCAGTATCATGGCACTTTTCGCGTTCTCTATTATTTTCAACCTTCTCTTCACTGCTGCATTGACATTCTTAAACCGTAAGTAGATGCTCTCGTCTGGATTTCTTTTTGCAAAGTAAAATGAAAAGTATGTACTGATTTATTGCTTTGCAACTGTCTCAGCTCTTGGTGATAACAAAGCGATACTCGCGGATGATGATTCCGAGAAGAGGAGACAATCTAGATCAGAAGGTATGTAATTGTTGTGGTTAGGACAGTCAACTGGATTTATAGAAATAGAGAAATCTGGGATGATGCCTTAAAAAGTATCACGTGTAGATGCTTATAAAAGACTGGAATCTTGTGACAGGTACTCCTATGCAAGTGAGAAATGCCCGAGCAAACAATGGTATTGTCAGCGAAAGCACCCAGGCTAGGAGAGGAATGGTTCTGCCTTTCCAGCCCCTTTCACTTGCCTTCAACCATGTCAATTACTATGTGGATATGCCCGCGGTAAGTCCAATCATCCCTAACTTAAAATGCCCCAAGTTCCGTGCAGTGATGAAATGACACGAGCATGCCCTAACACAATGACAGTTCTTTCATAATTTCATATAAAACTTTAGATAGAAACGAGTGACTTGTGAGAAAGCAAAAGGCTAGGGAAGATCTGGTCGATAAAGTTTTTGTTTGAGACATATTTATCAAAATGCAGACTGTAAAATACCTCCACCCAACGTTAGATTTAGAAATAAATGTCTGTTTTGGTCTGCTTCAGGAAATGAAGACTCAAGGGGTTGATGAAAGCCGACTACAACTCCTAAGAGATGTCAGTGGAGCTTTCAGGCCGGGCGTTTTGACAGCATTGGTTGGAGTCAGTGGAGCTGGAAAGACCACACTGATGGATGTCTTAGCAGGAAGAAAAACTGGTGGATACATTGAAGGAAGCATAACTGTTTCCGGTTATCCCAAGAACCAAGCCACTTTTGCTCGAGTGAGCGGTTACTGTGAGCAGAATGACATTCACTCGCCATACGTCACCGTTTACGAGTCTCTCTTATACTCAGCTTGGCTTCGTCTTGCTAAAGATGTAAATAAGGAAACTAGGAAGGCACGTAACTATGATACTATCTTCTTCATCAACATCTCCTTCAAGCAAGTAAATTGACCTGGTGGAAATTTTGACTAAACGCAAGTTTTCTTGGTTTTGCAGATGTTTGTTGAGGAAGTCATGGATTTAGTTGAGCTTCATCCCTTGAGGAATGCTCTAGTTGGGCTTCCAGGAGTTGATGGACTCTCAACGGAGCAGAGGAAGAGGCTCACGATAGCTGTTGAGTTGGTTGCTAATCCCTCGATTATTTTCATGGATGAGCCCACATCAGGTCTCGATGCTAGAGCAGCTGCAATTGTCATGCGTACTGTGAGAAACACCGTGGATACTGGTCGTACTGTTGTGTGCACGATTCACCAACCGAGTATAGACATTTTTGAGGCTTTTGATGAGGTACCATCAGGATAATTGAACTCTGTGTTCCTTTCATGGATTTTTTTGGATTATCTCTTCAAGATATCCCTGAGCTGATGATGTGTGTTCTCCTTGCAGCTTCTCCTGATGAAAAGAGGAGGGCAAGTCATTTATGCAGGGCCTCTCGGTGAACAGTCTCACAAGCTCGTCGAATATTTCGAGGTGCTTATCTTTTCACTTCAATTAAGAAACATGCATGACTGAAAAATCCATGACTACACCTACCAATGAGGCTGTGTGGTTTAACTTAATGGAGTTTAATGTCTGAAAACCAATTGCAGGCTCTTCCCGGTGTCCCCAAGATCAAAGAAGGCTACAATCCTGCAACATGGATGTTGGATGTCACTGCTACTTCAGTCGAAGCTCAACTGGATGTGGACTTTGCGGAAATCTATGCCAATTCCGACCTCTATAGGTGAGAGACGCGCACTCCTTGTAATTTCTTCAAATTCCAATCATGAATGTGCACTGAACTCGGCTCCTCATTCCCCCGCATTGTTTTTTTTTCCTTTTCAGGAGAAACCAGGAGCTCATCAAAGAGCTGGATACTCCACAGCCCGGTTCAAAAGACCTTTACTTCCCCACACAATTCTCCCAGGGCTTCCTAACTCAATGCCATGCTTGCTTCTGCAAACAGAACTGGTCATACTGGAGGAACTCCCGGTTTAACGCCATTCGTTTCTTCATGACGGTTGTAATTGGTCTTATGTTTGGCTTCATTTTCTGGAACAAAGGAGACAAAATGTAAGTACAAACTTATTGCATTCGAAAGATCATTTTTTTTTGCGAAGGTCGAGCCGCTGCTATTACCTTAACATGCTTGCTCACATGATGTTTCTGTTCCTTTAATCTTGATAGATATAAACAACAAGATTTAATCAATCTACTCGGTGCCACCTATGCTGCTGTTCTCTTCCTTGGAGCCACTAATGCTTCAGCAGTCCAATCTGTGGTGGCAATTGAAAGAACCGTCTTCTACCGTGAACGAGCAGCTGGGATGTATTCGGAGTTGCCTTATGCATTTGCTCAGGTATGATCCTTTTTGTCCATTTCGAATAATTAGAATCTCATTCATTTCATTACAATCGTATTTTCTTGTTCTGTGTTTGATTGGTGTGCTTTGTGTATCAGGTGGCTATTGAAACAATCTATGTGGCGGTTCAGACAGTTATTTATTCCCTCATTCTCTACTCGATGATCGGTTTCGAGTGGAAGCTTGGCAAGGTCTTGTACTTCTACTACTTCGTATTCATGTGCTATACGTACTTCTCGATGTACGGCATGATGGTTGTCGCGCTCACTCCCGGCCACCAGATCGCTGCCATCACAATGTCTTTCTTCCTCAACTTCTGGAACTTGTTTTCAGGCTTCCTCATTCCCCGACCTGTAAGTCACCTTACCTCGGTCCTAATTCTAGTCTTCATTCATTTCTCATCGAGAGCATCATCCTCTTTTGTGAACATGTCATATTAATGCTAAGAATGCTCTGTTGTTGCAGCTGATCCCTGTGTGGTGGAGATGGTATTACTGGTGCTCGCCCGTTGCTTGGACCATCTATGGCATTTTCACATCCCAAATCGGCGACAAGAAGGAAGATCTTACAATAGATGGAGTGGGAGCACTACCAATAGATGAATTCCTGAAGGAGAGCCTGGGGTTCGATTACGACTTCCTCGTGCCTGTGGCTTTGGCCCATATCGGTTGGGTCTTGGGCTTCTTCTTCATCTTTGCCTACGGCATCAAGTTCCTGAACTTCCAGAGGAGATGAGAAACTACATCTTGTTTCGAAGAAGTATAATTTTTGAGCTTTTTACTCATAGGATTGCCGACTGTGTAGCAATATGGTCAAACACAAATGGAGATGAGCAGAAAACTGTTCCTCCTCTCTTTCTTCCCAGTACAATTCTCTTTTCTTCTGTAATTTTGCTTGGCTTGATTTCTCATTTTTTGTTTCTGTGATATTGCTGTACGTATAGCTCTTTTTATCCTCGCAAATCTGCTGTTGTACCATCGTACGAGAGATAATGGAAAATGTAATCCTTTTACTTCATAAATTACATTTCTACTACTCTCTTTCTTTTTCCGCTTTATTACCATGCAAAATTTTGCGGGACAATTTTCAAATTATCTGAAAGATCAAACTGTTAGAATCCAAGCAAACATTCACGCAACAAAGACAACTCCAATGCAATTCTCACCCATGGAAACTTACCATCACCTTCTGCACCAGCCCAACAAGATGAGAAAGAAGGATAAAAGATCACCTAATGACAGAAGTATTTATATCTTCAATAACAAACAGAGAAAGAGCATCATAGTCTATGAAAAAAATGTTAGGCAATAGGAAGATGGTACAAAAGAAACCCGAAAAGCACAAAACAAGCTTCTTATATATGGGCTCGTTCATGACTGGCACGAATCGACAATGAAAACGCCCGACCCATGTCGGGTCATGAAAGTGAACGTCGCATATTCTGGTGATTCTTCTTTCCTTTTGCATCTGATTTTGCTTCTCTGAACAACCACGCCTGCATATCCCACGCAATCTTGATCTCCAAGCCATCTTCAAAAGCCTTCCGCATTCCCCTGAAGTTCCGATGCAACTTCCTCACCTTCAACACTATCTCCATCCTGATATGAACGCACGACACTGGATTCTTCTCCAGATCCTCCGTCTCCATTCCTCTGCATTGTATCAGAACATTGTCGAATGGCCCATTTCCGGTGAGCTGAGCCTCGATGCCATGAAGTCTTTCGTGTTCTCAGGCATATGTACACTCTGCTCGCGAAACGAGAAAGATATCGAGCGCTCGGAACACCGTGGTACACTGTTTTGGGACGTCCCCGAGAAGAAGAGCTGCTTGTGAGTCCACCCGGACCAGAAGGAAGAACCTGTGGACGGGCTGCGGTCCTGTGTCGTCCTTAACTTGAGAGTTATCCCAGATGACTGCTATTTCGGAGCTCTCGTACTTAGTGAGTTCTTGGCCTGTGTTGTCCGTCACGAAATGAAGAAGATGAAAATTGGGGAAGCTTTTGTGTTCTGTATGTATCATCTTTACATGTACAGGACTCAATTTATAATACAATGTATGGACAATAAATGGAAAGAATAAAGAAAAGATATACGAAATCAATTCCAATCCTCTAGATAGATTTATTCAAACGCTCTAGAATGGTAAACATACCTCCAACACTGTGCCCAGAGACTTTGTACTTGATGTGAGTTGATGGGTCATTGCCACCAATGACGCGAAGACCCACAAGAAGTTCGCGGCTGCCGGCGGGTGTTGTGTACCAGGAGAGGGCGGTGGTGATTGAGAAGGGCGGTTTCATAAACAAAATCGATCCGAGCTCGAAATGAAGAACTAAGGAGTGAAGTAGGAGTAGCGAGAGAAGTAATACGATGATCATTTTCGAGCGAAGCAGGAAAAAGAGGGACAAGAGAAGCCGACGCATTCGGGATTCCAAGGAGAGACGGAGGCGCTTCTCGAAGCCGAAGTGCGAGAATGCAAAGGATTGAAGGCAGCAATCGCGTTCGCGTCGTTGCAGGACCGAGAGAACTTGCGCTTCACGGTCGATGTTAGAAGCTTTTCATGGAGAAATTGCAAGAGAGAGAGAGAGAGAGAGAGAGAGAGAGAGAGAGAGAGAGATGGATCAATCGGAGCTAGGAGAAGCCATGTTATATATAGAAGAGAGACTGCTGAAGAAGCTAAATGATTTCAAAATCTCTTCCGACAATCATCTCTTAATTAATGCGGATTTAACTGCGCCTCATGAACAGCTTCGAAACACTAGCTGCTTATGATGGAAGGTTGGTAACGAACTTGGTGGGTAACTCTCTCCCCATGACGAGAGACATGAACTTGGTACGCCACGGTAGTCCGAACTCAGTTTAGTACATGCGTTAATTTAAGCGAATGACCTCAACAACTTGACGGGTAATCGTTCCGTCGAGTCGGCTGACATGTAAGGATACGATTTTGATTTGAATCCAAACTGACGCCAAGTCTCCATTTATTTCGTGGAAAACGAATAATTAAAAAATATTTTTCTAAAAATGATTGCTTGTAATGCTGGAAACGTTAGTCAATGAAAAATATTTACATTATTGACAAGAATTTGTTTCAAACAATTTCGTGAATAATGAAAATATTTTTCGTTTAATCATTTCTGTAAGCGGTACGAGCGATCATTTTGAAGAAAATATTTTTAAAATCGTCTAATTTCCGCGAAGCAAATGCATTCTAAACTTATAATGCAACGTCTCGGGATAATCTATCAAATTAGAGATCATCGCGTTGGATTAGATCAAACTTTGGGGATTAAATGATTAACCGATGCATTAACCGCTTGCCTGCTTTTAATTTCTTGTTGGAGGTCTCTCCTTTTAGCGGATAACTTGCGAACTTACTCGAGAAGCGTGGGCTAGGTCACCTTTCAGACTCTTTTCCTCTACTGTAGAATTGACTAATAATATGTTACTGATAATGTCTTTCGTTTTCATTGTCGTAATTGAACAGACCCCAACTTGAAATTTTCCTATAAATTGCTTCTGAAGGTGGGTTATGGAAAACGTGATCTTTTTGCACCTTTTGCTCTAATGAAATTCTGCAAATTCCGGAGCTGAAATTACAAATTTTGAGTTGGGCACGATAATTTAGAATCTTTCCGATGGGTGAAAGGATTAAGTTATTTCAGTATACACACTTAACCCACTCCAGTCCTTGTACTTGTTAACCATTCGTTTTGAACAAGTAACACCGATTAACCTAGTCCGGTGCGGGGCATCTAAACGTGTTAATGAATGACGAGATTTGTAAAATCCTCTGCAATCTTAACAATAAATGATCTAGGCACGTCTTATCTTCTCTCTTATTATATAAGCACAGGTTTCCTTTCACAAAATTGAATTATTCGCTTTGTTGTTTAGTTTGAGTATGAGAAATAGTACTTAAATTCGATTTTGGTTTGCCATCCTCATTGCACAAAAATAAAAAGGCGAACGTTTAGCTATTCTTTTTAATTTACCACATATTTCATATCTCACTCAAATAAAGAATTCAATATATGTCAAGACTATACCAGTGAGCCTATTTACAGACCTTAAATTTGTACAGAATCAACTACATTATATACAAAGTGGATCTGAATCAATCATTGGTCCGGGATCACAATATCTGTGTCACTCCCTCAAACTCAAAATGTTTGTGCGGATGTCCATTTGAGTGTCTGTGAAAGGTTGAAAACCTTGTCGAGTTCATTGTAGATAAAGATTAGAAAGGTTCCGACCAAAAAAAAAAAGAGATTAGAAAGGTTGAAACTTGTCTCCTTCGCAAGGAGAGTCGGTGCTTTTATAGTTTGTAGGATGTAGCTAGTTAGCTTACATCTATGCATTGAACTCGTCCTCATTTTCTCAAGAGTTCTTTTGTTTTTGGTTTTGACCATGTAAATCAAAGAGTCTGGAAAAAATGAAGAACCGGATTAGATTCGTGAAACATCATCGCAAATGCACTGATTCTGTTGTCAATCGGCGACGCAACGAAAGCGGATCATAACTTTACAATTAAGTCGGGAGCTATAGAAAGCGATAGAGAAATAAAACAAGGAATGATTAAAGGATACGAAAAATTTACGTGATTTGGTCCGAATATCGGAACTTACGTCAACGGGGAGAGCTAATAAATAATTCACTAATAAATTAGAGAATTACAGAGTTTACAATCATTTGCACACTCGAGTGTTTCTCACTCCTAATATATACCTAGCATTCATAGTGTTTAATGACTCAATTCAATGGACTCGACTCTGCACAAATCACTTCAAGCTCACGGCTTTGTTCGTCTCTTGAGCTTTCTCTTCTCTATGCATCTCTTCGTCCTCTACGATCCTCCTTTTATGGGAGAAAGGATGGAGAAACAAGAGAAAATGTCACCGCCATGCGTCTCCGTGCAATTAATGATGACATGACCATCATGCACCGACATAAGAAAATAAGCATATCGCTTTAACCGTCCCTCTTTCTTCCATTTATTACAAAAGACAAACTAAGCCAGGAAATGATACAAAAGAGAGAGTCATTCGGCGCCCAGAAGACAAGTCTTCGAAGAAGCAACGACGCCCATCAATTTCCACGGGCATGCATTAGGAAAGAAAATGGACGTTCAGCTCCTAAGGACAAAGCAGGAGCAATGCGCACGGATTAATGAAGGTGAAAATGATGGACTTGAAAGAAGTGCACATCTTTGACTTAAAGAGGGGAAAATATACGCACGTGCAAAGGACGTTCATGCTTTGTTTCATGATTGCCAATTTTGTGCGAGACTTTGAGCAATAAATGATCTAAATGTGAGTCGGGTCTCGAACTCAAATTCGAAACATGATTCAACGGATTCCTCCTCTTATTTATGCCTCCAACTCCATAAATTATGCCAGCAAACTAGCAAATCCAAATCTTGGTCCACCATGTCAAGTCACGGTTTCGCGAAGATCAAAGGTTTTTCTGTTCTCCAAAAAGTTGTGCCTGCTTCTTCATCGCTGCGCTCGTATCTTCCTCTTGCCTCTTCCTCATCCTCGCACTCAGTTCCGTGGCCCTTCTCTGGACTTGCTCGCCTTCTTCTCGAACCATCACTTGCTTGATCGCTTTCACCACCTCCTCCCTCCGGGATCTGCCGTCCTCTCTTCGGACCTCCACGCCAACCCCAATATCCGTGACCAGTTTGGCATTTAAGGGCTGATCGAGGTGCATCGGCATGGCTATGATGGGTACGCCGAAGACTATTGCCTCCAATGTTGAGCTCCAACCACGGTGACTCCCAAACCCACCTGTTATATCCCAATTATGGTGTCACAATATTGAATAAATGTCGAAACAAAGGAAAATAAACGTGGGATGACCACACAAACAATATAGAATCAGTATACAAAATGCGAGGCTGACACCTCTTGTTTGGACATTTGACTACGACCCACTTTTTCAAGTGCTGAGTTGCAAATTGAACATGTAGTTTTTGCAAATCGATTTTAAATTATAGCATTAGCTTTGTTGGCACGAAACACCTGCGCTCGGGTGCATGAGGATCTTGGCCCGAGGAGCCCATTCTTGGACCATCATGCCTCTGTCCTTCGTCCTCTCCAAGAACCCTTCAGGCAAAGCTTCAACAAAACTCACACTCTCTCTGTCTCCTCCAGGAAACCTCACCACCAACACCAGCCCCGCATCAACGCTTGCGAGCTCCAGCCCGCGTGCCACCTCCTCCATCTCCTCCTTCGATAGGAAGCACTCAGCTCCCGAACGCTACGAACACCACTGAGCCGCTCTCTCTTGCCTCCAGGGACCCCATTATCTCCCCTTCGTCGTCTCTAGCATCGCGTCCGGCTGGTTCTTGAATCAGACCCAGTCCAGCGAGGTAGTCCAAGTTCTTGCCCTCGATATCTCCGCATGTCTTGATCAGGATCTCGCCCTTGGACCTCCTGATGCTCTCTAAGACCCGGTCCATGTCTCCTGTGCCATTGGCCTTGTCGTGCATGAACCGCATGATCTTCTCTCTCTTTGGTATTAGAGAAATATTCAGTGATTACAAAGCATGACGTCGAAATTTTCAATAAAATGCGTTTCTTGTGTTATGTGTAGTAAGAATTTCTCATATTTATTAAGTGTCTCGAGGATAACCGTAAAAGTCGCTTTGCATCTTCGGTCGAGTTTTGAATATTCTTCTGTCGACCAATTTAACCATAAAGGTGGTCGTTTCATCTCTTGTTGGTTCGTTTTTGTCAAGGCATGTAAAAAGAAAAGTCACGCACGCTGGAGACTTTTGAACGCATTTGGGTATCTTTGTCTTGGTTGGTATTGATGTTGGCAATTGTGGACTTTTCAACTTTCAAGTGCTTTGAAGTTTCAATGGATAAAAGAACTTTCCTTTACGTACTTTTGCATGAGACCAACAGATCTCATGCGTCGGACATTACATGTTCAGAGGCACAAACCAAAGTAACTCAAAAGCTTTCTTAACACGGTTTTTTTCCTTTAATTTCGTTCTTTTGAAGTCTTAAGGTTAATCTCTGCGCACCCCTTCCTTTAGCTATACCCATGATAACTAGAGAAAATATTGAATAGATCTGTGATTCCGGCATGGCAAAATTCGAGTCCATTCACCGGGCGACACGTGTCATCTGCCGCCCAGGCCCACCGCGTCAGGCAAGAGAAAAGAGAAAATAGATAACTGTACATAAAAGTAGCCACGATTCTGTGCACACATACCGAATCAGATTGCACTTTAAAGAAGTGCTATCTTGTGTTCGAGTCTCAAAAGAAGACAACGTCCTAGGTGGCCCTCGTCCCTTAACTAATTATCTAATGGGCTTTGTTAATATAATAGTTTTTGGTCTATTCTGAAAGAAATAAGCTCCAAATTCTTGAAGGAATGGACCCCATAATAATTTATAATTATTTGCTATTTTTTTTTGTGGTCCAGAACATGTTATTAATCTCACAAGAGATTAAGGATTGTCACATAATCATTTCTTTTATCAAATTGTGTTGGACCATGAAGATGGCCGTAATCAGTGATAGCGTCACCGAAGGCAAGCATAGCTAAGTTACTAGGAGTAAAGGATATTTATAACTTGTAAGACCATCTATAAGTACTGATTATACAACAAAAAAATAAAAAGAAGTCCATTAACGGCAAATATACCAATATATTTGATAATTGTTGCTCCGATTCCCTTGGAAATGATGGGATCGAGCACAATTAATAGTTTCAAAATTAGATAAAAAATTCGAAATTTTGACAAATGAAGGATTAGGGGATATTAATCGTGAAATGTGTAGTTATCGAGTGTAGGAGCCATCAGATCAGGTAGGGACCGGTGTCCTCCATCTCAAGGCTCAAGCCTCCTCATGAAAATATTACCCAAAAGAAACGATTCCACGCTCCCAAGATGCGCTCGCTCGATATCGTCCGCAGGATCGGAGCTCTCCTTGACATGTCGCCCCGAATCCGACGGCCAGAAGATTTGCTTCTGGAAGAGTACGAATGAAGCGAGAGACACCGGATCCGGGGCTTTGAATCTTCAACTGACTCTCGAAAGTTAGCACAAGTCGCCGGAAGGTAACGACTCGGTTGTCACGTGCATTCATGTTCTTGACCGACGACCAACACATACGCGCGCGCGCACGCTCACGTACTCATTCATGTTCTTGCTCGGGATTGATCTTCTTCTTCAACTCTCTCTATAAATGAAGCTCCTTCAGAACCACCTCTTCAAAATATCTCCCTCTTTCTCATTCTCTGTGTCCTCCAAGTTCTCATAAGCACACGCACAGAAAAGAAGAAGCGTGCTGCTGCTTCACCATGTGCATATAGATTCAATTCTTTGGTAGTTCAACTCTTGTTCTTCAAGTTCTTGTTTGAACTCTGGTCCAAGAACTTTACCGAGGAGTATTTGATTCGGATTTCACGTGTGATCCAGAGAGACAGAGGCGGGTTTGACAATGGCGGCGGCGGCATTGGCTGGGGATGACCTCATGCGGCAGACGAGCAGCCGCCGCAGTTCGCGGTCGGTGAGCGTGAGGGAGATGTGGACCGCGCCGGACGTGTTCCAGCGGAGCATCCGGCAGGTGGTGGACGACGAGGAGGAACTCCGGTGGGCCGCCATTGAGCGGTTGCCGACCTACGACCGGATGCGGAAGGGGATACTCACCCAGGTGCGGAGCAACGGGAGGCTGGTGCACGATGAGGTCGACGTGACGAAGCTTGGGGCGCAAGACAAGAAGGTCCTGATGGAGAGCATACTCAAAGTGGTGGAGGAGGACAACGAGAAGTTCCTGAGGCGGCTGCGGGACAGGACTGACCGGGTTGGTATCGAGATCCCGATGATCGAAGTGAGGTTCCAGAACCTGTGCGTTGAAGGGGATGCTTATGTGGGGACAAGGGCACTCCCAACTCTGCTCAACGCTACCTTGAATGCTATTGAGGTTGGTTTTCATGAGAATCGTTTACTTTCTCTGATGTTTCTTTTTCAAGTTCAGCTGATCATGAGTGTTGTTTAGTGAAGTATCAGTGGCATACTCAAAAGGGTTGTAGTTAGTCAGGTAAGATTGCTTAGGTGACTAGATCAGGTAAAGGTCTTTGGTTACGTCTGGCTTTTAATTGTCTAAGAGACTTTAGCAGGAACAAGATCTTGCGAATATCTCATATGTGGCTGCGATACCGTCTTTGACGGAAGAAATAAATTCGATTGCAAATATGCAGGCAATAAGAGGGCCTTTTAGTGAAATGATGCGTCTTTATTGCTTAAGTAAGTAGAAAAAAGGAAAGCTGATGTTATGGGAAGCTGAAAGAGCTAGAGAAGAGCCAACACAACCTTAGAGCGGTTCAAATGTTGAAGCACAAAGATCGATAAATCAATCTGTTTGTTTCTTTTCATGTCTTCAGGGTGACGGCAGGGTCCGGTTCGTTAGATGAAGTGAATTTCATATTTTCTATGCATCCTCAATAACAATATTTATGTCAACAGGGAGTTATTGGTATGATCGGACTCTCTCCATCGAAGAAGAGAGTGGTAAAGATACTTCAAGATGTCAGCGGCATAATCAAACCGTCCAGGTGAATTCATGGATCCTCAACTTGAAGATCCTAGTCTTACCGCTTACATAAACAAGTGCAGTTCTACGCGCTTAATTTGGAAGCTTATACACATGAAAACATTCATTTTCAGGTTGACCTTGCTTCTTGGACCTCCTGGCTCTGGAAAAACAACACTGCTACAAGCACTTGCCGGAAAGCCTGATGATGATCTCAGGGTTAGTGAAGCATTTGACCTATCTGGATGCATTTACTTGCTTACTGTCTTCAGGTTCTCTAGTTCTTAGCGTGAATTAACTTGTTCTGTTACAACGATACAGAGAACTGGAAAAATCACCTACTGCGGCCACGAATTCAAAGAATTTGTTCCTCAGAGGACCTGTGCTTACATTAGCCAGCATGATCTTCACAATGGTGAGATGACGGTCCACGAGACACTAGACTTTTCAGGCCGTTGCTTGGGAGTCGGAACTAGGTATGAGATGTTGGCTGAGCTGTCAAGAAGAGAGCGAGAGGCAGGGATCAAGCCGGACCCCGAAATTGATGCTTTCATGAAGGCCACTGCCATTACTGGCCAAGAAACCAGTTTGATGGCAGACTATGTCCTTAAGGTTGGTTTGCAGGATTTGTCCATTCAATCCTGCTTCAAATTTGACGTTTCATTGTATGAGCTTGTGTGGTAGGCTAAATCTCTAATGTTTATGGCAGATTCTTGGATTAGATATTTGCGCAAATATCATGGTTGGAGACGACATGAGGAGGGGTATCTCTGGTGGACAAAAGAAACGTGTCACCACAGGTGAGATGTTGGTCGGGCCGGCGAAAGCCTTCTTCATGGACGAGATATCGACGGGGCTGGATAGTTCCACAACTTTTCAGATTGTGAAGTTCATGAGGCAGATGGTCCATATCATGGATGTGACCATGGTCATCTCCCTCTTGCAGCCAGCTCCCGAGACTTATGATCTCTTCAACGACATAATCTTGCTCTCGGAGGGCCAGATCGTCTACCAAGGGCCGCGAGAGAATGTTCTCGAGTTCTTTGAGTACGTGGGCTTCAAATGCCCGAAAAGGAAGGGGGTTGCTGACTTTCTGCAGGAAGTGACTTCGAAGAATGACCAAGAGCAATACTGGTACAGGAAGGACCAACCTTATAGATACATCTCGGTGCCCGAATTCGTGAGGGCTTTCAATAGCTTCCATGTCGGTCAGCGCCTTCTTGAAGAGCTTAGAGTCCCTTATGACAAAACCAGGGCACACCCTGCTGCTCTGGTGAAGGACAAGTATGGAATTTCCAACAGGGAGCTCTTCAAAGCTTGCTTTGCCAGGGAATGGCTGCTGATGAAGCGCAGCTCTTTCGTGTATATCTTCAAGACCACTCAGATCACGATCATGGCCTTCATTGCGTTCACCGTGTTCCTCAGAACAGAAATGAAGACAGGCTCAATAAGTGACGGGGGAAGATTTTGGGGAGCTCTATTTTACAGTCTTCTGAATGTCATGTTTAACGGGATGACTGAGCTTGCGATGACGGTGTTCAGGCTTCCGGTGTTCTTCAAGCAGAGAGATTTCTTGTTTTACCCTGCCTGGGCTTTCGCGTTGCCCATTTGGGTGCTCAGAATTCCCGTATCACTAGTTGAATCTGGAATTTGGGTCATCCTCACTTACTACACCATTGGGTTCGCCCCATCTCCTCTTAGGTATGACCACTTTTTCTGCTCTCTCATAAGTTGGCCCTTCCTGTTTTGGTTTATAAGCTACTAACACTAGTGCGACAAAAATAATCTCTGGTAAGTCCTCTTGCTGACAAATCTCCGTGATTTCTACTTGTGCAGGTTTTTCAAGCAATTCTTGGCTTTCTTTGGAGTCAATCAGATGGCTCTCTCTCTCTTCCGTTTCATAGCGGCTATAGGAAGAACAGAAGTGGTCGCCAGCACACTTGGTTCCTTCACATTGCTACTGGTATTCATCCTTGGTGGTTTCATCGTCTCAAAAGGTTAGAAATGTTTTTTTTTTTTGGCGCTTGGCATTGTCATTCTAAACAATCCCTGATAACGGTGTTCGGAAATTTCATGTTTCACACCAATAGATTGTTTTTGGTGATGAGCTTCTAAAAATTAATGTGTGCAACGGTGGACAGATGACATTTCAAGTTGGATGATCTGGGGTTACTATATCTCTCCCATGATGTACGGGCTAAATGCCATTTCTATCAATGAGTTCCTGTCCGATAGATGGAACAAGGTAACTTCTCCGCAAGGCTTAGGATACAATGGTATTTCAAAAGTCTTCTGAAGATGTTAGTATTTCAGGATACATCTAAACTAACTTCTTTTGATGTCGCAGACTTCGCCCCCCGGCACCTCTGAACCCACAGTTGGAAAGGCCCTTCTAGCACAAAGAGGTCTTTACAGGACCGAGAGCTGGTATTGGATCAGTATCATGGCACTTTTCACGTTCTCTATTCTTTTCAACATTCTCTTCACTGTTGCATTGACATTCTTAAATCGTAAGTAGATGCTATCATCTGGTTTTCTTTTTGCAAAGTAAAATGAAAAGTTTGTACTGATTAATTGCTTTCCGACTGTATCTCAGCTCTTGGTGATAATAAAGCGATACTCACGGATGACGATTCCCGAGAAGAGGAGACAATCTAGATCAGAAGGTATGTAATTGTTGTGGTTAGGACTGTCAACTGGATTTATAGAAAAAGAGAAATCTGGGATGATGCCTCAAAAAGTATCATGTGTAGATGCTTATATAAGACAGGACTTTTTTGGACAGGTACTCCTATGCAAGTAAGAAATGCCCGAGCAAACGACAGTATCGTCAGCGAAAGCACCCAGGCTAGGAGAGGAATGGTTCTGCCTTTCCAGCCCCTTTCACTTGCCTTCAACCATGTCAATTACTATGTGGATATGCCTGCGGTAAGTCCAATCCTCCCTAACTTAAGACTCCCCAAGTTCCGTGCAGAGATGAAATGACATGAGCATGCCCTAACACAATGACAGTACTTCCGTAATTTCACGTAAAACTACAGATATAAACGAGTGACTTGTGAGAAAGCAAGAGGCTAGGGAAGATCTGGTCGTTAAAGTGTTTGTTTCAAATATATTTATCAGAATGCAAACTGTAAAATACCTCCACCCAACGAAATATTCAGAAATAAATTTCTGTTTTGGTGTGCTTCAGGAAATGAAAACTCAAGGGGTTGAGGAAAGCCGACTACAACTCCTAAGAGATGTCAGTGGAGCTTTCAGGCCGGGCGTTTTGACTGCATTGGTTGGAGTCAGTGGAGCCGGAAAGACCACACTGATGGATGTCTTAGCAGGAAGAAAAACTGGTGGATACATTGAAGGAAGCATAACTGTTTCCGGTTATCCCAAGAACCAAGCCACTTTTGCTCGAGTGAGCGGTTACTGTGAGCAGAATGACATTCACTCGCCATACGTCACCGTTTACGAGTCTCTCTTATACTCAGCTTGGCTTCGTCTTGCTAAAGACGTAAATAAGGAAACCAGGAAGGCACGTAACTGTGATACTATCTTCTTCATCAACATCTCCTTCAAGCAAGTAAATTGACCTGGTGGAAATTTTGACTAAACGGGAGTTCTCTTGGTTTTGCAGATGTTTGTTGAGGAAGTCATGGATTTAGTTGAGCTTCATGCCTTGAGGAATGCTCTAGTTGGGCTTCCAGGAGTTGATGGACTCTCGACGGAGCAGAGGAAGAGGCTCACAATAGCTGTCGAGTTGGTTGCTAATCCCTCGATTATTTTCATGGACGAGCCCACATCAGGTCTCGATGCTAGAGCAGCTGCAATTGTCATGCGTACTGTCAGAAACACCGTGGATACTGGGCGCACTGTTGTGTGCACGATTCACCAACCGAGTATTGACATTTTTGAGGCTTTTGATGAGGTACGGTTAGGATAATTGAACTCCGCGTTCCTTTCATGTTTTTTTCAGGATTATCTCCTAGATATTCCTGAGCTGAGGATGTGTGTTCTCCTTGCAGCTTCTCCTGATGAAAAGAGGAGGGCAAGTCATTTATGCAGGGCCTCTCGGTGAACAGTCTCACAAGCTCGTCGAATATTTCGAGGTGCTTATCTTGTAACTTCAATTAAGAAACCCGCATGACTGAAAATTTCACGACTACACCTACCATTGAGGCTATGTGGTTAACTGCATAGAGTTTAATGTCTTAAAACCAATCGCAGGCTGTTCCGGGCATCCCCAAGATCAAAGAAGGCTACAATCCTGCAACATGGGTGTTGGATGTGACTGCTACTTCAGTCGAAACTCAACTGGAAGTCGACTTCGCAGAAATCTATGCCAATTCTGACCTCTATAGGTGAGAGATGTGCACTCCTTGTAATTTCTTCAAATTCCAATCATTCATGTGCACTGAACTCGGTGCCTCATTCCCACGTTCTGTTTTTTATTTTCAGGAGAAACCAGGAGCTCATCAAAGAGCTGAGCACTCCACAGCCTGGTTCAAAAGACCTTTACTTCCCCACCCAATATTCCCAGGGCTTCCTAACTCAATGCCATGCTTGCTTCTGCAAACAGAACTGGTCCTACTGGAGGAACTCCCGGTATAACGCCATTCGTTTCTTCATGACGGTCGTCATTGGTCTTATGTTTGGCTTCATTTTCTGGAACAAAGGAGACAAAATGTAAGTACAAACTTATTGCATTCGAAAGATCATTTTCTTTTTGCGAAGGTCGAGCCGCTGCTATTACCTTAACATGCTTGCTCACATGATGTTTCTGTTCCTTTTATCTTGATAGAAAAAAACAACAAGATCTGATCAATCTACTCGGTGCTACCTATTCTGCTGTTATCTTCCTTGGAGCCACTAATGCTGCAGCAGTCCAATCTGTTGTGGCAATCGAAAGAACCGTCTTCTACCGTGAACGGGCAGCTGGGATGTATTCGGAGTTGCCTTATGCATTTGCTCAGGTATGATTCTTTTTGTCCATTTTGGATAATCAGAATCTCATTCATTTCATTGCAATTGTATTTTCTTGTTCTGTCGTTGATTGGTGTGCTTTGTGTATCAGGTGGCTATCGAGACAATCTACGTGGCGATTCAGACAGTTATATATTCTCTCATTCTCTACTCGATGATCGGTTTTGAGTGGAAGCTCAGCAAGGTCTTGTACTTCTACTACTTCATATTCATGTGCTATACCTACTTCTCGATGTACGGCATGATGGTTGTCGCGCTCACTCCTGGCCACCAGATCGCTACCATCACAATGTCGTTCTTCCTCAACTTCTGGAACTTGTTTTCGGGCTTCCTCATTACCAGACCCGTAAGTCACCTTACCTCGGTCCCAATTCTAATCTTCATTCATTTCTCATTTAGAGCACCATCTTCTTTTGTGAACATGTCATATTAATGCTAAAAATGCTCTATTATTGCAGCTGATCCCTGTGTGGTGGAGGTGGTACTACTGGTGCTCGCCCGTCGCTTGGACCATCTACGGCATTTTCGCATCCCAGTTCGGCGACAAGAAGACGCCGCTAGAACTAGATGGACTGCCATCAGTAGCAGTGGATGTATTCCTGAAGGAGAGCCTGGGATTCGATTACGACTTCCTTGTGCCCGTGGCTTTGGCCCATATCGGTTGGGTCTTGGGTTTTTTCTTCATCTTTGCCTACGGTATCAAGTTCCTGAACTTCCAGAGGAGATGAGAAAGTTACATCTTGTTTCGTAGAAGTAGAATTTTTGAGCTTTTGACTCATAGGATTGCTGACTGTATAGCAATATGGTTAAATACATATGGTGAGGAGCAGAAAATAATTCCTCCTCTCTTTCTTTCCAGTGTAATTCTTTTTTCTTCTGTTATTTTGCTTGGCTTGATTCCTCATTTTTGAGTTTCTGTGATATTGTGGTAATGTATAGCTGTTTTTTTCCTTGGAAATCTGCTGTTGTACCATTATATAAGAGATGATGGAGAATAAAATCCTTTTTTTACTTCATGAATACATTTCTGCTACTCTCTTTCCTTTTCCACTTTGATACCATGCAAAATTTGTGTAACAATTTTCAAATTATCTGAAAGATTGAATCGTTATGATCCAAGCAAACATTACGCAACAAAGACAACACCGATGCAATTCTTACCCATGAAGACTTGTCACCATCTTCTACACCTGCCAAACAAGATCAAAAGAAGGATAAAATTCTTCTAATGATAGAAGTATTTACATCTTCAACAACTACCAGAGAAAAAGCATCACAGACTATGCAACAATGTTTGGCAATAGGAAGAAGTACAAAAGAAACCCGAAAAACACAAAACAAGCTTGGGACAGGAATAAGTATCATCTGTTCATGCGAATCAACACTGAAAAAAGCTGGATCCATGCTGTGTCATGAGAGCGAACGTCGCAAATTCTGGTGGATTCTTCTTTCCTTTTGCATCTGATTTTTCTTCTCTGAACAACCAAGCCTGTACATCCCATGCAATCTCGACCACCAAGCCATCCGCCAAAACCTTCGTCTGCATTCCCCTGAAGTTCCAATTCAACTTCCTCACCTTCAATACAGGCTCCTTCCCGATATGAAACGGACAACACTGGATTCTTCTCCCGACCCTCCTCCGTCTTTATTCCTCTGCACTGTATCAGAACATCGTCAAATGGTCCATTTCCGGTGAGCCGAGCCACGATGCCATGGAGTCTTTCGTTTTCGCAGGCCAATGTACACTCTGCTCACGAGACGAGAAAGAAATCGAGCACTTGGAACATGTCGGTACACTTTTTCCAGATGTCCCCGAGAAGAAAAGCTGCTTGTGAGTCCACCAGGACCAGAAGGGAGAACCCCTCGACCGGTTCCAGTCCCGTGTAATACTTAACTGGGGAGAAATCCCAGACGCCCGCTATTTCGGAGCTCGCGTACTTGGTTAGTTCTTGACCTCTGTTCTGCTCAGAGACGCCGGGGTTTATGCAGACTTTGCACTTGAAGTGAGTTAATGGGTCCTCGCTGCCAATGACGTGAAGGCCAACAAGAAGTTCGCGGCTACCGGTCGGTGTTGTGTACCAGGAGAAGGTGGTGGTGATTGAGAAGGGCGGTTTCGTAAACCCAGTTGTTTCTAGTTCGAAGCGAACTAGGGAGTGGAGTTGGAGGAGCAAGAGAAGTAACATGGTGATCATTTTCCAGCGAAGCGGGAAAAAGAGGGACAAGAGAAGCGGGCGCATCCGGAAGCAAAGGAGAGACCGAGGCGCTTCTTGAAGCCGTAGTGCGAGCACGCGGAGGATTGACGACAGCGATCGCTTTCGCGTCCTTGCAGAAGCAAGAAAACTTGAATTTCATCTTCGATGTTGAAGTTTTTCTCAGAGAAATTGAGAGAGAGAGAGAGAGAGAGAGAGAGAGAGAGATGGATCAATGGGAGCTTGGAGAAGCAATGTTATATAGAGAAGAGAGACTCCCTGAAGAAGTTAGGTGATTTCAAAATCTTTTCCGACAATCATCCCTTGATTAACACGGATTAAAACAGGGCCTCATGAACAGCTTCGAAACACCAACTGCTTACAACGGAAGGTGAGCAACGAATTTTTGAATTTTGGACAGTGGTCGGAGAGTTAAAGAGGAAGTAAGGCGAGGATAATACGGTGAGGCGTCGACTCTCCATGAGGACCCCCCCATGCTCACTCTGCTCCGAGAAACTAATCGCTACATGAACTTGGTGGGTCCCACGGTAGTCCAAACTCGGTTTAATATACACATTATAACGTGACGACGAAGTGCTGGATCGGTCGGCTCGAGATAGTTGACATGTAAGGGATGCGATTGCAATTTGAATCCAAACCGACACTAAGGGTGCGTTCGTTCGAGGAAAAGCATCTTTTGGAAATCCATTTTTCGAACTTTCACCCGTTTAGTTCGCCGAAAGTGATAAGTCAACTGAAAATACTTTCCGGTTAAGGAAAACATTCATGTATAAAATTAGGAAAATGAATTCCCTAATTTAAGAATGTGAAAGTACTTTCCGGAATTGATCATCTTGAATTTGTTAATATTTTTTCTTTTATCTTCTTTCTTTTTTTTTTCTTTTTTCTTTTCCTTCTTCCTCCCTCCACCGGTCACCGACCTTTCTTTTTCCAAAATAAAAATAATTTATAAAAGACAAAATTTTTAGATAATTTTCACTATCAGATTTTTCTCATCAGACAACTAAAAATACTTTTCAAGTCTTTTTTAGGTTTTAGCCGAACACCGAAAAATGAACTCATTTTCTTGAAAAATGACTTTCTAGAAAGTATTTTTCAGAAATGGTACAATTTTCATGAAACAAACGCACCCTAAACTTATACTGCATCGTCTGAGGATGATCTAGCAAATTAGAGATCATTGTGTTAGACTATGATAAAACTTTGGAGATTGAATGATCACCGGATGGATTAAGCCCACTTGCTTTTAACTTCTCGTTGAAGGTCTCTCCTTTTTGCAGAAAAGTTGCGAACTTACTTGAGAAGTGTGGGCTATAAGGTCGCTTTTCAGATTTTTTTCCTTCTACTGTAGAACAAACTAATAATGTGTTGCTGATAGTGTCTTTCGTTTTCGTTGTCCTAAGTCAATAATAGATCACAGCATGAAACTTTCCTATGATAGCTTCTGGAGATGATTTATGAAAGCATGATCCTTTTGTACCTTTTGCTCTCGTGAAATTCTGCAACAGCCGGAGCTGAAATTACAATTTTAAAGAGTTGCTCGAGAACCAAAAAATGATTAAGTTATTTTAAATACATGTAACTCACTTCGGTCCTTATAGTTAATAAAATCTTGAAAACCATTCATTTTGAATGAGGAAGAGCGATTAATCTAATCTGACATTGGAGTGTCTAAATGTGTCCATAGATCACAAGATTTGTAAAATCGTCTGCAATCTTAACTGGAAAAGACCTAGGCTTATCTCATCTTTTCTCTCTTGATGTATAAGCACAGGCCTCCTTTTACGAAATCGAATTTTTCGCTTTGATTGGTTTGAGGTTGAGGAATAATACCTTAAATTCGATTTTGGTTTGCCGTCCTCCTAAATTGCACAAAAATGAAAAGGCAAACCTTTAGCTATTTTATACCATACATTTCATATCTCAGTTAAGCAAAGAAATCAATATATGCCAAGACTATACCAGTTAGCCTATTTACAGACTTCTGTACAGAATCAACTGCATCATATAAAAAGTAAATCAGAATCAATCAATGGTCCCGGTCCACAATATCTGTGTCACCCCCTTAAACTCAAAACATTTGTGTAGATGTCCATTTGAATGTGTCTTTGAGGTTGAAAACCTTATTGAGTTCATGGTAGATCAATATTAGAAGGGATGAAACTTTGTCTCCTTGGTAAGGAGAGTCTATCGCTTACATAGTATGTAGCTAGTTAGCTTACATCTATGCAGTCAACTCGTCTTGAATTTCTTTACAGCTTTCTTGCGATTTTTCTTTTTTGTTTTGACCATGAAATCGAAGAGTTTGGAAAAGATGAACCAGATCAGATTCGTGAAACATCATCAGAAAAGCATTGATTCCTCCTCTTATTTATGCCTCCCACAATATAAATTATGCCAGCAACTAGCAAATCCAAATCTTGGTCCATCATGTCAAGTCACGATCTGGCCAAGATTGAAAGTTGTTCCTCCAAAAAGTCGTTCCAGCTTCTTCATCACTGTGCTCGTCTCTTCCTCTTGCCTCTCCCTGATCCTCGCACTCAGTTCCTTGGCCCTTCTCCGGACTTCCTCGCCTTCTTCACGTACCACCACTTGCTTGATCACTTGCGCCACGTCCTCCCCCGGGAACCTGCCGTCCTCTCTCCAGACCTCCATGCCGACCCCAAGATCCGCCACCAGTTTGGCTTTTAAGGGCTGATCGAAGTGCATCGGCATGGCTATGATGGGTACACCGAAGACTATTGCCTCCAATGTTGAGCTCCAACCGCAGTGACTCACAAACCCACCTGTTATATCACCAACTATGGTGTCACAAGATTGAATAAATGTCGTAACACAGAAAAATAAACGTGGCATGACAGCACAAACAACATAGGATCAGCATACAAAATGCGTGACTCTGACCCCTTTTGTTTGGACGTTTGAGTATGACTCCCTTATTTAAGTACTGAGTTGCAATTTAACATGTAGTTTTTGTAAATCGTTTTAAACTATAGCATTAGTTTTGTTGGCACGAGAACACCTGTGCTCGGGTGCATGAGGATCTTGGCCTGAGGAGCCCATCCCTGGACCACCATGCCTCTGTCCTTCGTCCTCTCCAAGAACCCTTCAGGCAAAGCTTCAACAATACTCACACTTTCTGTGTCTCCTCCAGGAAACCTCACCACCCACACGAACCCCACTTCTTCGCTCGCGAGCTCCAGCCCACGTGCCACCTCCTCCATCTCCTCCTTCGATAGGAAGCACTCGATGCCGAATGACACGAACACCACCGAGCCGCTCTCTCTCTCTTCCAGCCACCCAAGTATCTCCCCTTCGTCGTCTATAGCATCACCTCCGGCCGGTTCTTGAATCAGAGGGCCGACGGCGATGACCTCCTTCCCAACAAGCTCCGCGAGGTAGTCCACGTACTTGCCCTCGATCTCTCTGCACGTCTTGATCAGGATGGCGCCCTCAGACCTCCTGATGCTCTCTAACACCCGGTCCATGTCCCTGGTGCCATTGGCCTTGTCGCGCATGAACTGCATGATCTTATCGCACTCGCCCCTCTTGAACCTCAGCGGCGGGAAGGGGTACTCCCCGTCCGGGTTTATGCTGTGGAGGGTCAAGAACGACACTGCCGCCGCACCGCAGGGCAAGAAGAGGGACGCAAATCCAGGGAGGCCGCGGTCGCGTGCTGCTCTCGGGGCCCAGGGCTGGAGGAAGTCGTAGACAACCGAGTCGGGTTTGAAAGCATCAAGGAGGTCGGAGAAGGCCGGGCCAGCCGCGTCGAAGGCGGACTTGAGGGAGGGCATGAGGTGGGGAGGGAGGTGGCGGGTGGTGTGGAAGCAGGGAGGGAGGGCAGGGAGCGGAGGGGGCGGCGGTGGGAGGTGGAGCTCGACGAGCCTGATCAAAGGGGAGAGATGGGGAGGGAGGAGGGCTTGGAGGGAGGCGAGGTTGACGGGGGTGGAGCAGAAGAAGATGAGGAAGGGGCTTTGGCGTGAAGAAGAAGAAGAAGAAGAGGAGGAGGAGGAGGAGGAGGAGGAGGAGAGCAGCTTCTTGGCGAGCTCCAGGAAGGGAGAGATGTGGCCGTGGGCTAACCAGGGCAACAGGAGGATACTTCGCCGTCGTGGACCGGTGATCGGCGAATTGGGTGTGTCCATGGCCGTCGTGGGTGATTTGATGTGTGAGCTGCGGGTGAGGAATGATGAAAGATCTCCTTATTAAGACACTTATGAGGACATGGTAGGAATGCATGACCACATATATATACATAATAAATTTCTTCAAAAAAAAAAAACTCCCAAGCTAATACCACAAAAACCTTCATATCGATACACATGTGACAAATTTACTCTAGGTTAGTTTTTGTTAAATTTTACTATCAAATTGCTGAGTTGGATGACACGTGTCAGATGATGGTTATACCATTTGGGATTTTACCATCAATTTGGTATAAGTGTACTATTTTGTGATTTTTCGTTGTATTAATTCAATTTAACGGAAAGTAACGGAAGATGAATTTGTCAGATTTATCACATATCTAACAATTTGAGGTTTTTAGTAGTCAAAAAATTAGTTTGAGATAAAATGCCTGTATAGTTTTAGACTTTTGGTGATATTAACTCTATTTTCAAATGCCCTAATTGTGGTCACAACTCACGGGACCACAGAAACAATCGTAGATTTCTTAAGCTAATTACGCCATTTTGAAAAAAAAAAGAAAAAATATATCCATTTTGATTTGAATATAAATAATAATAAAAAATCAGAAGTAAAGAGCGAGTGATTCAAGGGCTTTGTTTGTATCGTGGAAGCTTAACCAGGCCCAACACACATAAAGCTTCTTGGCACGTCCGTTTCTCCGTATAAATACTTTGCCTCGATCCGGGTCGTGCTGACCCGATTTCCTCCTTCAGCTGGTCTGGTGGTGTGGAACCCAGGGACGTGGACGGGGAGGGCGTGGAGGGGGCGGCGGTGGGAGGTGGAGCCCGACGGAGGCCTGATCAAGGGGAGATGGGGGAAGGTGGTGGTCTTGGAGGAGCCCCGAGGTTGACGGGGGTGGAGCAGAAGAAGATGAGGAAGGGGCTTTGGCGTGAAGCCGAGAAGAAGAAGAAGATTCCAGGAGGAGGAGGAGGAGGTGGACCAACAAAGCTTCTCGATCAGCTCCAGGAAGGGAAAGATGTGGCCGTGGGCTAACCAGGGCAACAGGAGGATATCTTCGCCGTCGTGGACCGGTGATCGGCGAATTGGGTGTGTCCATGGCCGTCGTGGTGATTTGATGTGTGAGCTGCGGGTGAGGAATGATGAAAGATCTCCTTATTAAGACACTTATGAGGACATGGTAGGAATGCATGACCACATATATATACATAATAAATTTCTTCAAAAAAAAAAAACTCCCAAGCTAATACCACAAAAACCTTCATATCGATACACATGTGACAAATTTACTCTAGGTTAGTTTTTGTTAAATTTTACTATCAAATTGCTGAGTTGGATGTTCTTTGTGTTCGGATGATGGTTATACCATTTGGGATTTTACCATCAATTTGGTATAAGTATACTATTTTGTGATTTTTGCTGTAAATTAATTCAATTTAACGGAAAGTTAACGGAAGATGAATTTGAAATTATGTTCGATTTATCACATATCTAACAATTTGAGGTTTTTAGTAGTCGGAATAAAAATTAGTTTGAGATAAAATACTTGATTGTATAGTTTTAGATTTTTGGTGATTTTAACTCTATTTTCAAATGCCCTAATTGTGGTCACAACTCACGGGACCACAGAAACAATCTTAGATTTCTTAAGCTAATTAATTTTTTTTTTTGAAAAAAAAAAAAGAAAAAAAATATCCAAAAAATTTAAAATATAAATAAAAAAAAAAAATCAAGAAGTAAAAATAGAAAATTTGGTGATTTTTCAAAGGGCTTATAAAAAAAATCAAAAATTTCAAAAACCAGGCCCAACACACATAAAGCTTCTTGGCACGTCCGTTTCTCCGAAATTTAAATTTTTGCCTCGATCCAAAAAAAAAAAAAAAATCAAAAATTTCAAAACTTCAGCTGGTCTTTAGAATATCTTTGGGCACTCACTTGGAGTGAAATTTAATTTTTTGAGGTGCTCAAAAAAAAAAAAAAAATAAAAATTTCAACTTCACAAAATGATTGAAAATACCTTTGGCCACCCACTTTGAGTGAAATTTAATTTTTATGAGGGGCCTCAAAAAAAAAAAAAAATTAAAAATTTCAAAACTTCACAAAATGATTGAGAATACCTTTGGCCACCCACTTTCCATGAAATTTAATTTTTTGAGGTGTTCAAAAAAATAAAAAAATAATCAAAAATTTTAAAATTGAAACCAAAATGGCTTAAAATACCTTTGGCCACCCAGTTTTTTGGTCCGTGAAATTTAATTTTTTCACGAAAAAAATGGAAAAAAATCAAAATTTCAAAACTTCACAAAATGGCTTAGAATACCTTTGAGCCACCCACTTTGAGGGACTCTGCTGTTTTTTGAGGGTTCAAAAAAAAAAAAAAAAAATAAAAAATTTCAAAACTTCATTAAAAATGTCTTGATAATACCTTTGGGCATCCACTTTTGAAATTTGTTTTTTTGAGGTGCCAAAAAAAGCTCAAAAAGTCAAAAATTTCAAAATTTCACAAAATGGTTTAGAATACTTTTTGGGCATAGTTTGAATGAAATTTAATTTCTAGGTGCCAAAAAAAAAAAAAATAAAAATTCTTTTCGCTCCTAAATGAATAGCCTGCGAGCTTGTTGGTTATGTTTTACCAAATAGATTTTTCCTCTAGAATTCAATAACGGGCAAGAAGTGTTATTAAATCAACCTCAAGAATTTAAATTCTGGAAAGATTGTAACGATGAGTTCGCTTAACTTCTGTCTCTTTAAAGTCCATCCCTTGTCAGAGTCAACTTGTGAATTTTAGCTTCCTGACTGAATGTGAGTGACTCGGCTTCTGGACTATGAGATTATTTAGTTGCCAATGCCTGATAAAGAATAGCTATTTGATGTCTCTACATGTCCTGCATAGTTTTTGTACTTATGATACTCTATTTGATCCTACCATGTGAATCTTCAGTGAAGTATCTATTGCTCGAAAACGTAATTTAGGTCATCTTCTTACTCAATTTGGATCTGTAGTAATAGTTATGTACTGGGAGAAATTTGTTCTCTTTGGGTGTTTGGTTAATTTTCTTTTATCTCTTTGTTGCTAACTAGGCTCTCGTGAGTCCGTTTCTTCTGGATGATTCGATGGATCACATGGATGACGGCCATTTAGATGAAACTCCTGGTAATTGTCATTATCTTGCTTGAGCCCCAGTGGTTATTGTACATTAACGAACGCTTTGTTGACTCTCAGGTGACGAGCATGACGATTGTGAAGTTGACTTCAATAGAGATAGGAATGCTCTCACCTTCGATCGCTTGAAAGACGTAGATCCAGTTGCTGCGCAAAGAATTCATCCGAATAACCAGACAAAAGTATGAATGTTGTTAGCATAGTTTTCATTCAAAATACCCATTTTGTACCTATGATGGGATGTTTTTTGGGTCGAGATACTAATTCTAAAATTTCAATCACTTAAATTGATGTAGCTCCTCTTGCATGACCTCTGTCCAGCTTTTCTCGTAAATAGCTTCATCAATTTCTTTTGGTTCTAATTGAGAGATTTAGAGCTAGGGAATTCATCAATTCTTTGAATGAAGATCTAGTTTTGATCCCTTCATTTATGTTCTCAATGATTTCTTCCTTAGGATGCTTTGTTTTGAATCTCCAGTCCTTTTGGAATCGGTAGTTGATTTGGACAATTTCCATTTGGCTGCCGGGCTTGGCCACCGCTGGTTCTGTTTTTTTTTTTTTTTTGGTTTTTTTTTACAGCTTTTTCTATTTCTACTTTTTATTTTTGCTGATGTGGCACCACGTGTCTCAAGAAAATAATTAAAAATGACACGTCAGCGCCACGTCAGCGTTTTCTGTTAGTAAATCTAACGGTATTAACTTTAGGACTCAAATGAATCATTTTGACAAATTTTAAGACTCAAATGAACTTTTTGCAAGTTTTTGGACTCAAATGCACATTTGTGACAAGTTTTAGGACTTGTGGTGCACTTGTCCAAAGTATTTATATCTTCAATAACAAACAGAGCTAGAGCATCATAGTCTCTGAAAAAAAAGTTAGGCAATGGGAAGACGGTAAAAAAGAAACCCGAAAAACACAAAACAAGCTTCTTATATATGAGCTCGTACATGACTGGCACGAATCAACAATGAAAACGCTCGACCCATGTCACGTCATGAAAGCGAACGTCGCATTTTCTGGTGATTCTTCTTTCCTTTTGCATCTGATTTTGCTTCTCTGAACAGCCACCCCTGCATATCCCACGCAATCTTGACCTCCAAGCCATCTTCAAAAGCCTTCCGCATTCCCCTGAAGTTCCGATGCAACTTCCTCACCTTCAACACTACTTCCATCCTGATATGAACGCACGACACTGGATTCTTCTCCAGATCCTCCGTCTCCATTCCTCTGCATTGTATCAGAACATTGTCAAATGGCCCACTTCCGGTGAGCCGAGCCTCGATGCCATGGAGTCTTTCGTGTTCTCAGGCCTATGTACACTCTGCTCGTGAAACGAGAAAGATATCGAGCGCTTGGAACACCATGGTACACTGTTTTGGGACAACCCCGAGAAGAAGAGCTGCTTGTGAGTCCACCCAGACTAGAAGGAAGAACCTGTGGACGGGTTGCGGTCCTGTGTCATCCTGAACTTTGAGAGAAATCCCGGATGACTGCTATTTCGGAGCTCTAGTACTTAAGTGAGTTCTTGGCCTGTGTTGTGTGTCACGAAATGAAGAAGATGAAAATTGGGGAAGCTTTTGTATTATCTTTACATGTACAGGACTCAATTTATAATATAATGTATGGACAATAAATGGAAAGAGTAAAGAAAAGATATACAAAATCCATTCTTATCCTAGATCGATTTATGCAAACGCTTTAGAATGGGCAAGCATATCTCCAACATTGTGCTCAGAGACGCTGGGATTTATGCAGACTTTGTACTTGAAGTGAGTTAATGGGTCATTGCCACCAATGACGCGAAGACCTACAAGAAGTTCGCGGCTGCCGACGGGTGTTGTGTACCAGGAGAGGGCGGTGGAGATTGAGAAGGGCGGTTTCATAAACAAAATCGATCCGAGTTCAAACTGAAGAACTAAGGAGTGAAGTAGGAGTAGCGAGAGAAGTAATACGATGATCATTATCGAGCGAAGCGGGAAAAAGAGGGACAAGAGAAGCTGTTGCATTCGGGATTCCAAGGAGAGACGGAGGCGCTTCTCGAAGCCGAAGTGCGAGAATGCAAAGGATTGAAGACAGCAATCGCGTTCGCGTCCTTGCAGGACCGAGAGAACTTGCGTTTCATGGTCGATGTTAGAAGGTTTTCATGGAGAAATTGTAAGAGAGAGAGAGAGAGATGGATCAATCGGAGCTTGGGGAAGCCATGTTATATAGTGAAGAGAGACTACTGAAGAAGCTAAATGATTTCAAAATCTCTTCCGACAATCATCTCTTAATTAATACGGATTTAACTGCGCCTCATGAACAGCTTCGAAGCACTAGCTGCTTATGATGGAAGGTTGGTGACGAACTTTGTGGGTTACTAACTTGGTATCCCACGGTAGTCCGAACTCAGTTTAGTACATGCGTTAATTTAAGTGAATGACTTCAACACCCTGATGGATAAGTGTTCCGTCGAGTCGGCTGACATGTAAGGATACTTTAAACTGACGCTAAGTCTTCACTTTTTTCGTGGAAAACGAATAATTGAAAAATATTTTTCTAAAAGTAATCGCTTGTAATGCTTGAAATGTTAGTCGACGAAAAATGTTTACATTATCGACAAGAATTTGTTTTAAACATTTTCGTAAACAATGAAATTTTTTTCGTTTATCCATTTCTGTAAGCGGTATGAGCGATCATTTTGAAGAAAATATTTTCAAAATTGTCTGTTTTCCATGAAGCAGATGCATTCTAAACTTATAATGCATCGTCTCGGGATAATCTATCAAATTAGAGATCATCACGTTGGATTAGATCAAAGTTTGGGGATTAAATGATTAGCCGATAGATTAACCGCTTGCTTTTAATTTCTTGTTGGAGGTGTCTCCTTTTAGCGGATAACTTGCGTAATTACTCGAGAAGTGTGGGCTAGGTCACGTTTCAGACTCTTTTCCTCTACTGTAGAACAGACTAATAATGTGTTACTGATAATGTCTTTCGTTTTCATCGTCGTAATTGAGCAGACCCCAACTTGAAATTTCCTATTACAACTTCTGAAGGTGGGTTAGAGAAAACATGATCTTTTTGTACCTTTTGCCCTAATGAAATTCTGCAAATTCCGGAGCTGAAATTACAAATTTTGAGTCAGGATTGATAATTTAGAGTCTTTCCGATGGGTAAAAGGATTAAGTTATTTCAGTATATACACTTAACCCACTCCGGTCCCTGTACTTGTTAACCATTCATTTTGAACAAGGAAGACCGACTAACCTAGTCCGGCGCAGGGGCGTCTAATCGTGTTAATGAATGACAAGATTTATAAAATCGTCTGCAATCTTAACAATATATGATCTAGGCATGTCTTATCTTTTCTTTCTTATTATATAAGCACAGGTTTCCTTTCACAAAATTGAGTTATTCGCTTTGTTGTTTAGTTTGAGTATGAGAAAGAGTACTTAAATTCGACTTTGGTTTGCCATCCTCATTGCACAAAAATAAAAAGGCGAACGTTTAGCTATTCTTTTACCACACATTTCATATCTCACTCAAATAAAGAATTCAATATATGTCAAGACTATACCAGTGAGCCTATTTACGGACTTTTGTACAGAATCAATTACATCATATATAAAATGGATCTGAATCAATCAATGGTCCAGGTCCACAATATCTGTATCACCCACTTAAACTCAAAATGTTTGTGCGGATGTCCATTTGAGTGTCTTTGAAAGGTTGATAACCTTGTCGAGTTTATTGTAGATAAAGATTAGAAAGGTTCCGACCAAAAAAAAAATGAACGATTAGAAAGGTTGAAACTTGTCTCCTTGACAAGGAGAGTCGGTGCTTTTATAGTATGTAGGATGTAGCTAGGTAGCTTACATCTATGTATTAAACTCGTCCTCATTTTCTCAAGAGTCCTTTTGTTTTTGGTTTTGACCATGTAGATCGAAGAGTCTGGAAAAGATAAAGAACCAGATTAGATTCGTGAAACATCATTCCAAATGCACTTATTCTATTGTCAATTGACGACGTAGCGAAAATAGATCATAACTTTATAATTAAGTCGGAAGCTATAGAAAGCAATAGAGAAATAAAACGAGAAACGATTAAAGGACACGAAAAATTTACGTGATTCAGTCCGAACGTTAGAACTTACGTCAATGGGGAGAGCCAATAAATAATTCACTAATAAATCGGAAAATTACAGAGTTTATAATTATTTATACATCCGAGTGTTTTCCCGTCTTAGTAAATACCCAATTTTCACAGTATTTAATAACTCAACTCAATGTACCCGACTCGGCACAAATCACTTCAAGCTCACGGCTTTGTTCGTCTCTTGAGCTTTCTCTTCTCTATGCATCTCTTCGTCCTCTACGATCCTCCTTTTATGGGAGAAAGGATGCAGAAACAAGAGAAAATGTCACCGCCATGCGTCTCCGTGCAATTAATGATGACATGACCATCATGCACCGACATAAGAAAATAAGCATAGCTTTTACCTTCCCTCTTTCTTCCATTCATTACAAAAGACAAACTAAGCCCAGAAATGATACAAAAGAGAAAGAGTCATTCGGCGCCCAGAAGACTAGTCTTCGAAGAAGCAAGGACGCCCATCAATTTCCATGGGCATGCATTAGGAAAGAAAATGGACGTTCAGCTCCCAAGGACAAAGCAGGAGTCAACGGGCATGCATTAATGAAGGTGAAAATGATGGACTTGAAAGAGGTGCACGTCTTTGACTTCAAGAGGGGAAAATATACGCATGTGCAGAGGAAGTTCATGCTTTGTTCATGATTGTCTAATTTGTGCGAGACTTTGAGCACTAAATGATCTACAAGCGTGTCGGGTCTCGGACTCAAATTCAAGACATGATTTAACAGATTCCTCCTCTTATTTATGCCTCCAAATCCATAAATTATGCCAGCAAACTAGCAAATCCAAATCTTGGTCCACCATGTCAAGTCACGGTTTCGCGAAGATCAAAAGTTTGTCTGTTCTCCAAAAAGTTGTGCCAGCTTCTTCATCACTGCTCTCGTATCTTCCTCTTGCCTCTTCCTGATCCTCGCACTCAGTTCCTTGGCCCTTCTCTGGACTTGCCCGCCTTCTTCTTGAACCACCACTTGCTTGATCGCTTTCACCACCTCCTCCCTCGGGGATCTGCCATCCTCTCTCCGGACCTCCACGCCGACCCCAATATCCGCAACTAGTTTGGCATTTAAGGGCTGATCGAGGTGCATCGGCATGGCTATGATGGGTATGCCGAAGACTATTGCCTCCAATGTTGAGCTCCAACCACGGTGACTCACAAACCCACCTGTTATTTCACCAATTATGGTGTCAATATATTGAATAAATGTCGAAGCAAAGGAAAATAAACGTGGGATGACAGCACAAATAATATAGAATCAGTATACAAAATGCGACGCTGACACCTCTTGTTTGGACGTTTGAGTACGACCCACTTTTTCAAGTGCTGAGTTGCAAATTTAGCATGTAGTGTTTGTAAATCGATTTTAAACTATAGCATTAGCTTTGTTGGCGCGAAACACCTGTGCTCAGGTGCATGAGGATCTTGGCCCGAGGAGCCCATTCTTGGACCACCATGCCTCTGTCCTTCGTCCTCTCCAAGAACCCTTCAGGCAAAGCTTCAACAAAACTCACACTCTGTCTCCTCCAGGAAACCTCACCACCAACACCGGCCCCCGCATCAACGCTCGCGAGCTCCAGCCCTCGTGCCACCTCCTCCATCTCCTCCTTCGATAGGAAGCACGGCTCCCGAATGTTACGAACACCACCGAGCCTCTCTCTCTCTCCTCTAGGGACCCCATTATCTCCCCCTTTGTCGTCTCTAGCATCGCCTCTGGCTGGTTCTTGAATCAGACCCAGTCCAGCGAGGTAGTCCACGTTCTTGCCCTCGATATCTCTGCATGTCTTGATCAGGATCTCGCCCTCGGACCTCCTGGTGCTCTCTAAGACCCGGTCCATGTCTCTCGTGCCATTGGCCTTATCGTGTGTGAACCGCATGATCTTATCTCTCTTTGGTATTAGAGAAATATTCAGTGGTTACAAAGCATGATGTCAAAATTTTCAATAAAATGCGTTTCTTGTGCTATGTGTAGTAAAAATTCCTCATATTTATTACGTGTCTCGAGGATTACCGTAAAAGTCGCTTTGCATATTCGGTCGAGTTTTGAATATTCTTCTGTCGACCAATTTAACCATAAAGGTGGTCCTTTCATCTCTTGTTGGTTCGTTTTTGTCAAGGCATGCACGTCTAAAAAGAAAAGTCACGCACGCTGGAGACTTTCGAACGCATTGAGGTATCTTTGTCTTGGGTGGTATTGATGTTGACAATTGTGGACTTTAGAACTTTCAAGTGCTTTGAAGTTTCGAATGGACAAAAGAACCTTCCTTTACGTACTTTTACATTAGACCAACATAAGTCATGCATCGGACGTCAAATGTTCAGAGGCACAAACCAAGTAACTCAAAAGCTTTCTTAACATGGTTTTTTTCCTTTAATTTCGTTCTTTTGAAGTCTTAAGCTTAATCTCTGCGCACCCCTTCCTTTAGCTATACCCATGATACCTAGAGAAAATATTGAATAGAGCTGTGATTCCGGCACGGCAAAATCCGAGTCCATTCACCAGGCAACACGTGTCATCTGCCGCTCGGGCCCACCGCGTCAGACAAGAGAAAAGAGAAAATAGATAATTGTGCATAAAAGTAGCCACAATTATGTGCACACATACCAAATCAGATCACACTTTAAAGAAGCGCTGCCTTGTGTTCGAGTCTCAAAAGAAGACAATGTCCTAGGTGGCCCTCACTCCTTAATCCCACAATAATTTATAATTATTATTTATTTATTTTTTTGTGGTCCAGAACATGTTGTTAATCTCACAATAAATTAAAGATTGTCACATAATCATTTCTGTTATCTAATTGTGATGGAACATGAAGATGACCGTAATCCGTGATAACATTACTGAAGGCAAGCATAGCTAAGTTACTAGGAGTAGAGGATATTTAACTTGTAAGATCATCTATAAGTACTGATTATACGACAAAATTAAAAAAAAAAGAAGTCCATTAGCGGCAAATATGCCAATATATTTGATAATTGTTGCTCCAGTTCCCCTGGAAATGATGAGGTCGAGCCCAATTAATAGTTTCAAAATTAGATAAAAAAATTCGAAATTTTGCCAAATGAAGGATTAGGGGATATTAATCGTGAAATGTGTAGTTATCGAGTGTAGGAGCCATCAGATAAGGTACGGACCGGCGTGCTCCATCTCAAGCCTCTCATGAAAATATTACCCAGAAGAAACGATTCCACGCTCCCAAGATGCGCTCGCTCGATATCGTCCGCAGGATCGGAGCTCTCCTGGACATGTCAACCCTCGTCGCCCCGAATCCGACGGCCAGAAGATTTGCTTCTGGAAGAGTACGAATGAAGCACGAGACACCGGATCCGGGGCTGCGAATCTTCAACTGATTTTCGAAAGATAGCACAAGTCGCCGGAAGGTAACGTCTCGGTTGTCACGTGCATTCATGTTCTTGATCGACGACCAACACTTACGAACGCACACACACACACGTACTCATTCATGTTCTTGCTCGGGATTGATCTTCTTCTTCAACTCTCTCTATAAATGAAGCTCCTTCAGAACCACCTCTTCAAAATATCTCTCTCTTTCTCATTCTCTGTGTCCTCCAAGTTCTCATAAGCACGCGCACAGAAAAGAAGAAGTGTGCTGCTGCTTCACCATGTGCATATAGATTCATTCTTTGGCAGTTCAACTCTTGTTCTTCAAGTTCTCGTTTGAACTCTGGTCCAAGAACTTCATTGCGGAGTATTTGATTTGGATTTCACGTGTGATCCGGAGAGACAGAGGCAGGTTTGACAATGGTGGCGGCGGCATTGGCTGGGGACGACCTCATGCGGCAGACGAGCAGCCGCCGCAGTTCGCGGTTGGTGAGCGTGAGGTAGATGTGGAACGCGTTGGACGTGTTCCAGCGGAGCGTCTCGCAGGTGGCGGACAACGAGGAGGAGCTCCGGTGGGCCGCCATTGAGCGGTTGCCGACCTATGACCGGATGCGGAAGGGGATACTCACCCAGGTGTGGAGCAATGGGAGGGTGGTGCACGACGAGGTCGACGTGACGAAGCTTGGGGCGCAAGACAAGAAGGTCCTGATGGAGAGCATACTCAAAGTGGTGGAGGAGGACAACGAGAAGTTCCTGAGGTGGCTGCGGGACAGGACTGACCGGGTTGGTATCGACATCCCGAAGATCGAAGTGAGGTTCCAGAACCTGTGCGTTGAAGGGGATGCTTATGTGGGGACAAGGGCACTCCCAACTCTGCTCAACACTACCTTGAATGCTATTGAGGTTGGTTTACATGAGAAACGTTTACTTTCTCTGATGTTTCTTTTTCAAGTTCAGTTGATCATGAGTGTTGTTTAGTGAAGTATCAGTGGCATCCTCAAAAGGGTTGTAGTTAGTCAGGTAAGATTGCTTAGGTGACTAGATCAGGTAGAGGTCTTTGGTTACGTCTGGCTTTCAATTGTCTTGGAGACTTTAGGAGGAACAAGATCTTGCGAATATCTCATATGTGGCTGCGAAGCCGTCTTTGACTATATCGAGTGGGCAGGTTCAGCGGGCATGAGATGACGGAAGATATAAATTTGATTGCAAATATGCAGGCAATAAGAGGGCCTTTTAGTGAAATGATGCGTCTTTATTGCTTAAGTAAGTAGAAAAAAGGAAAGCTGATGATGTTATGGGAAGGTGAAAGAGGTAGAGAAGAGCTAACACAACCTAAGAGCGGTTCAAATGTTGAAGCACAAAGATCGATAAATCAATCTGTTTGTTTCTTTTCATGTCTTCCAGGTGACGGCAGGGTCCGGTTCGTTAGATGAAGTGAATTTCATATTTTCTATGCATCCTCAATAACAATATTTATGCCAACAGGGAGTTATTGTCTTGATCGGACTCTCTCCATCGAAGAAGAGAGTGGTGAAAATACTTCAAGATGTCAGTGGCATAATCAAACCGTCAAGGTGAATTCGTGGATCCTCAACTTGAAGATCCTAGTCTTACCGCTTACATAAACAAGTGCAGTTCTACGCGCTTAATTTGGAAGCTTATACACGTGAAAATATTCATTTTCAGGTTGACATTGCTTCTTGGACCTCCTGGCTCTGGAAAAACAACACTGCTACAAGCACTTGCCGGAAAGCCTGATGATGATCTCAGGGTTAGTGAAGCTTACTTGCTTACTGTCTTCAGGTTCTCTAGTTCTTAGCGTGAATTAATTTGTTCTGTTACAACGATACAGAGAACTGGAAAAATCACCTACTGCGGTCACGAATTCAAAGAATTCGTTCCTCAGAGGACCTGTGCTTACATTAGCCAGCATGATCTTCACAATGGTGAGATGACGGTCCACGAGACACTAGACTTTTCGGGCCGTTGCTTGGGAGTCGGAACTAGGTATGAGATGTTGGCTGAGCTGTCAAGAAGAGAGCGAGAGGCCGGGATCAAGCCGGACCCCGAAATTGATGCTTTCATGAAGGCCACTGCCATTACTGGCCAAGAAACCAGTTTGATGGCAGACTATGTCCTTAAGGTTGGTTTGCAGGATTTGTCCATTCAATCCTGCTTCAAATTTGACGTTTCATTGTATGAGCTCGTGTGGTAGGCTAAATCTCTAATGTTTGTGGCAGATCCTCGGATTAGATATTTGCGCAAATATCTCATGGTTGGAGACGACATGAGGAGGGTATCTCTGGTGGACAAAAGAAACGTGTCACCACAGGTGAGATGTTGGTCGGACCGGCGAAAGCCTTCTTCATGGACGAGATATCGACGGAGCTGGATAGCTCCACAACTTTTAAGATTGTGAAGTCCATGAGGCAGATGGTCCATATCATGGATGTGACCATGGTCATCTCCCTCTCGCAGCCAGCTCCCGAGACTTACGATCTCTTCAACGACATAATCTTGCTCTCGGAGGGCCAGATCGTCTACCAAGGGCCGCGAGAGAATGTTCTCGAGTTCTTTGAGTACGTGGGCTTCAAATGCCCGAAAAGGAAGGGGGTTGCTGACTTTCTGCAGGAAGTGACTTCGAAGAATGACCAAGAGCAATACTGGTACAGGAAGGACCAACCTTATAGATACATCTCGGTGCCCGAATTCGTGAGGGCTTTCAATAGCTTCCATGTCGGTCAGCGGCTTCTGGAAGAGCTTAGAGTCCCTTATGACAAAACCAGGGCACACCCTGCTGCTCTGGCGAAGGACAAGTATGGAATTTCTAACAGGGAGCTCTTCAAAGCTTGCTTTGCCAGGGAATGGCTGCTGATGAAGCGCAGCTCTTTTGTGTATATCTTCAAGACCACTCAGATCACGATCATGGCCTTCATTGCGTTCACCGTGTTCTTCAGAACAGAAATGAAGACAGGCTCAATAAGTGACAGGACAAGATTTTGGGGAGCTCTATTTTACAGTCTTCTGAATGTTATGTTTAATGGGCTGACTGAGCTTGCGATGACGGTGTTCAGGCTTCCGGTGTTCTTCAAGCAGAGAGATTTCTTGTTTTACCCTGCCTGGGCTTTCGCATTGCCCATTTGGGTGCTCAGAATTCCCGTATCACTGGTTGAATCTGGAATTTGGATCATCCTCACTACACCATTGGGTTCGCCCCATCTCCTGTTAGGTACGACCACTTTTTCTGCTCTCTCATAAGTTGGCCCTTTCTGTTTTGGTTTATCAGCTACTAGCACTAGTGCGACGAAAATAATCTCTGGTAAGTCCTCTTGCTGACAATCTCGGTGATTTCTACTTGTGCAGGTTTTTCAAGCAATTCTTGGCTTTCTTTTGTGTGAATCAGCTGGCTCTCTCTCTCTTCCGTTTCATAGCTGCTATAGGAAGAACAGAAGTGGTCGCCAACACACTTGGGACCTTCACATTGCTACTGGTATTTGTCCTTGGTGGTTTCATTGTCTCGAAAGGTTAGAAATGTTCTCTTTTTGGCGCTTGGCATTGACATTCTAAGCAATCCCTGATAACGGTGTTTGGAAATTTCATGTTTAACACCAATAGATTGTTTTTGGTGATAAGCTTCTGAAAATTAATGTGTGCAACGGTGGACAGATGACATTTCAAGTTGGATGATCTGGGGTTACTATATCTCTCCCATGATGTACGGGCAAAATGCCATTGCTATCAATGAGTTCCTGTCCGATAGATGGAACAAGGTAACTTCTCCACAAGGCTTAGGATACAATGGTATTTCAAAAGTCTTCTGAAGATATTAATATTTCAGGATACATCTAAACTAACTTCTTTTGATGTCGCAGACTTCGCCCCCCGGCACCTCTGAACCCACAGTTGGAAAGGCCCTTCTAGCACAAAGAGGTCTTTACAGGACCGAGAGCTGGTATTGGATCGGCATCATGGCACTTTTCACGTTCTCTATTCTTTTCAACATTCTCTTCACTGTTGCATTGACATTCTTAAATCGTAAGTAGATGCTATCATCAGGTTTTCTTTTTGCAAAGTAAAATGAAAAGTTTGTACTGATTAATTGCTTTCCGACTGTATCTCAGCTCTTGGTGATAATAAAGCGATATTCGCCGATGACGATTCCCGAGAAGAGGAGACAATCTAGATCAGAAGGTATGTAATTGTTGTGGTTAGGACTGTCAACTGGATTTATAGAAAAAGAGAAATCTGGGATGATGCCTCAAAAAAGTATCATGTGTAGATGCTTATATAAGACAGGAATTTTGTGGACAGGTACTCCTATGCAAGTAAGAAATGCCCGAGCAAACGACGGTATTGTCAGCGAAAGCACCCAGGCTAGGAGAGGAATGGTTCTGCCTTTCCAGCCCCTTTCACTTGCCTTCAACCATGTCAATTACTATGTGGATATGCCCGCGGTAAGTCCAATCCTCCCTAACTTAAGACTTCCCAAGTTCCGTCCAGCAATGAAATGACATGAGCATGCCATAACACAATGACAGTACTTCCGTAATTTCACATAAAACTACAGATACAAACGAGTGACTTGTCAGAAAGCAAAAGGCTAGGGAAGATCTGGTCGTTAAAGTGTTTGTTTCAAATATATTTATCAGAATGCAAACTGTAAAATACCTCCACCCAACGAAATATTCAGAAATAAATTTCTGTTTTGGTGCGCTTCAGGAAATGAAAACTCAAGGGGTTGAGGAAAGCCGATTACAACTCCTAACAGATGTCAGTGGAGCTTTCAGGCCGGGTGTTTTGACTGCATTGGTTGGAGTCAGTGGAGCCGGAAAGACCACACTGATGGATGTCCTAGCAGGAAGAAAAACTGGTGGATACATTGAAGGAAGCATAACTGTTTCCGGTTATCCCAAGAACCAAGCCACTTTTGCTCGAGTGAGCGGTTACTGTGAGCAGAATGACATTCACTCGCCATGCGTCACCGTGTACGAGTCTCTCTTATACTCAGCTTGGCTTTGTCTTGCTAAAGACGTAAATAAGGAAACCAGGAAGGCACGTAACTGCGATACTATCTTCTTCATCAACATCTCCTTCAAGCAAGTAAATTGACCTGGTGGAAATTTTGACTATACGCGAGTTTTCTTGGTTTTGCAGATGTTTGTTGAGGAAGTCATGGATTTAGTTGAGCTTCATCCCTTGAGGAATGCTCTAGTTGGGCTTCCAGGAGCTGATGGACTCTCGACGGAGCAGAGGAAGAGGCTCACGATAGCTGTCGAGTTGGTTGCTAATCCCTCGATTATTTTCATGGACGAGCCCACATCAGGTCTCGATGCTAGAGCAGCTGCAATTGTCATGCGTACTGTGAGAAACACTGTGGATACTGGGCGCACTGTTGTGTGCACGATTCACCAACCGAGTATTGACATTTTTGAGGCTTTTGATGAGGTACGGTTAGGATAATTGAACTCCGTGTTCCTTTCACGCTTTTTTTCAGGATTATCTCTTCAAGATATTCCTGAGCTGAGGATGTGTGTTCTTCTTGCAGCTTCTCCTGATGAAAAGAGGAGGGCAAGTCATTTATGCAGGGCCTCTCGGTGAACAGTCTCACAAGCTCGTCGAATATTTCGAGGTGCTTATCTTGTAACTTCAATTAAGAAACCCGCTAGACTGAAAAATTCACAACTACACCTACCAATGAGGCTATGTGGTTTAACTGCATAGAGTTTAATGTCTTAAAACCAATTGCAGGCTGTTCCGGGCATCCCCAAGATCAAAGAAGGCTACAATCCTGCAACATGGGTGTTGGATGTGACTGCTACTTCAGTCGAAACTCAACTGGAAGTCGACTTTGCAGAAATCTATGCCAATTCTGACCTCTATAGGTGAGAGATGTGCACTCCTCGTAATTTCTTCAAATTCCAATCATTCATGTGCACTGAACTCGGTGTCTCATTCCCCCGTTCTGTTTTTTATTTTCAGGAGAAACCGGGAGCTCATCAAAGAGCTGGATACTCCACATCCCGGTTCAAAAGACCTTTACTTCCCCACCCAATTCTCCCAGGGCTTCCTAACTCAATGCCATGCTTGCTTCTGCAAACAGAACTGGTCATACTGGAGGAACTCCCAGTCTAACGCCATTCGTTTCTTCATGACGGTTGTCATTGGTCTTATGTTTGGCGTCATTTTCTGGAGCAAAGGAGACCAAATGTAAGCACAAACTATCGCATTCAAAAGATCATTTTCTTTTTCCGAAGGTCGAGCCGCTGCTATTACCTTAAAGTGCTCGTTCACGTGATGCTTCTGTGCCTTTTATCTTGATAGAAAAAAGCAACAAGATCTGATCAATCTACTCGGTGCCACCTATTCTGCTGTTCTCTTCCTTGGAGCCACTAATGCTTCAGCAGTCCAATCTGTCGTGGCAATCGAAAGAACCGTCTTCTACCGTGAACGGGCAGCTGGGATGTATTCGGAGTTGCCTTATGCATTTGCTCAGGTATGATTCTTTTTGTCCATTTTGGATAATCAGAATCTCATTCATTTCATTGCAACTGTATTTTCTTGTTCTGTCATTGATTGGTGTGCTTTGTGTATCAGGTGGCTATCGAGACAATCTACGTGGCAGTTCAGACAGTTATATATTCCCTCATTCTCTACTCGATGATCGGTTTTGAGCGGAAGCTTGGCAAGGTCTTGTACTTCTACTACTTCATATTCATGTGCTATACCTACTTCACGATGTACGGCATGATGGTTGTCGCGCTCACTCCCGGCCAACAGATCGCTGCCATCACAATGTCGTTCTTCCTCAACTTCTGGAACTTGTTTTCGGGCTTCCTCATTACCAGACCCGTAAGTCACCTTACCTCGGTCCCAATTCTAATCTTCATTCATTTCTCATTGAGAGCATCATCTTCTTTTGTGAACATGTCATATTAATGCTAAAAATGCTCTATTATTGCAGCTGATCCCTGTGTGGTGGAGGTGGTACTACTGGTGCTCGCCCATCGCTTGGACCATCTATGGCATTTTCGCATCCCAGTTCGGCGACAAGAAGACGCCGCTAGAACTAGATGGACTGCCATCAGTAGCAGTGGATGTATTCCTGAAGGAGAGCCTGGGATTCGATTACGACTTCCTTGTGCCCGTGGCTTTGGCCCATATCGGTTGGGTCTTGGGCTTTTTCTTCATGTTTGCCTACGGTATCAAGTTCCTGAACTTCCAGAGGAGATGAGAAAGTTACATCTTGTTTCGTAGAAGTTGAATTTTTGAGCTTTTGACTCATAGGATTGCTGACTGTATAGCAATATGGTCAAATACACATGGTGAGGAGCAGAAAATAATTCCTCCTCTTTTTCTTTCCAGTATAATTCTTTTTTCTTCTGTTATTTTGCTTGGCTTGATTCCTCATTTTTGAGTTTCTGTGATATTGTGGTAATGTATAGCTGTTTTTTTCCTTGGAAATCTGCTGTTGTACCATTATATAAGAGATGATGGAGAATAAAATCCTTTTATTACTTCATGAATACATATCTGCTACTCTCTTTCCTTTTCCACTTTGATACCATGCAAAATTTGTGTTAACAATTTTCAAATTATCTGAAAGATTGAATCGTTATGATCCAAGCAAACATTACGCAACAAAGACAACACCGATGCAATTCTTACCCATGAAGACTTGTCACCATCTTCTACACCTGCCAAACAAGATCAAAAGAAGGATAAAATTCCTCTAATGATAGAAGTATTTACATCTTCAACTGTTAAAATATATGTCTTGAGTTTGAGCCCGATAGACAAAACCCAACTTGAAAATAATTGTTGTTTGCGGACATCCAAAAACGATCAAAGCAAAAGAGACGTGAATTTCCAAATTGGAGTTGGAGTCTGCGGCTTCAAATTGGAAACTCCAAGTGGACTTTGATTTATACAATGACTCGGTCAATGTGTCAGAAGAAACAAAGAATATTATTCTTTCTTAATTCTTGTAGAATTCATAGCCAGAAAAGGAAAGTCCAACTTTGGACGTTGTTGACCGAACTTCACGGTTTCTTATTCCGTGTTGAGATGGCCACAGTGCTTCCTTTCCTGAGTATATATATTGGATCATGGGATTTGGTTCAGAGTGCCATTGTTGATAAAGAAGTCTTGAAGCGCCACGGTTGATGTGAAGACGTTCGTCGGTGCTTGGCGGTGGGTGTTTCCGTGGATTCTTGTTCGTGAATTACATCCAAGAACAATTAATGGTTAAGCGTAAATCTTGTGATAAGATTTGTGTATAATTCCTTCTTGAGATTGAGAGATTATTTTGTGAGGAATTGTGGGGCTAAACACTGCATGAGTTATTGGATATAATTGGGGCTTGAGAAACACTTAGAGTATTTGAGTGACTCGAGTGTGGTTATAATTTCCGTTGTATCGTTTGATCTATAGTGGAATTCTGTGCTGCTCTCCCCGTGGACGTAGGTCACTATGACCGAATCACGTAATCTGGTATCCGATTTATTTTCTTATTCTGTCAATTTTATTGTTCGATCGCTTGGTTTCCGCAACATCAACAACTTCCGGAGAAAAAGCATCACAGACTATGGAACAATGTTTGGCAATAGGAAGAAGTACAAAAGAACCCCGAAAACACAAAACAAGCCCGGGACAGGAAAAAGTATCATCCGTTCATGCGAATCAACACTGAAAAAAGCTGGATCCATGCTGTGTCATGAGAGTGAACGTCGCAAATTCTGGTGGATTCTTCTTTCCTTTTGCATCTGATTTTTCTTCTCTGAACAACCAAGCCTGTACATCCCATGCAATCTCGACCGCCAAGCCATCCGCCAAAACCTTCGTCTGCATTCCCCTGAAGTTCCAATGCAACTTCCTCACCTTCAATACAGGCTCCTTCCCGATATGAACGGACAACACTGGATTCTTCTCCAGACCCTCCTCCGTCTTCAATCCTCTGCACTATATCAGAACATCGTCAAATGGCCCATTTCCAGTGAGCCGAGCCTTGATGCGATGGAGTCTTTCATTTTCGCAGGCCAATGTACACTCTGCTCGCGAAACGAGAAAGAAATCGAGCACTTGGAACATGTCGGTACACTGTTTCCAGATGTCCCCGAGAAGAAAAGCTGCTTGTGAGTCCACCAGGACCAGAAGGGAGAACCCCTCGACCGGTTCCAGTCCCGTGTCATACTTAACTTGGGAGAAATCCCAGACGACCGCTATTTCGGAGCTCGCGTACTTGGTTAGTTCTCGGCCTCTGTTCTGCTCAGAGACGCTGGGGTTTATGCAGACTTTGTACTTGAAGTGAGTTAATGGGTCCTCGCCGCCAATGACGTGAAGGCTAACAAGAAGTTCGCGGCTACCGGTTGGTGTTGTGTACCAGGAGAGGGTGGTGGTGAGGTGGTGGCGATTGAGAAGGGCGGTTTCGTAAACCCAGTTGTTTCGAGTTCGAAGCGAGCTAGGGAGTGAAGTAGGAGGAGCAAGAGAAGTAATATTATGATCATTCTTGAGCGAAGCGGGAAAAAGAGGGACAAGAGAAGCGGATGCATCCGGAAGCAAAGGAGAGACGGAGGCGCTTCTTGAAGCCGTAGTGCGAGCACGCGAAGGATTGACGACGGCGATCGCTTTCGCGTCCATGCAGAAGCAAGAAAACTTGAATTTCATCATCGACGTTGAAGTTTTTCTCAGAGAAATTGTGAGAGAGAGAGAGAGAGAGAGATGGATCAATGGGCGCTTGGAGAAGCTATGTTATATAGAGAAGAGAGACTCCCTGAAGAAGTTGGGTGATTTCAAATTCTTTTCCGACAATCATCTCTTGATTAACACGGATTAAAACGGGGCCTCGTGAACAGCTTCGAAACACCAACTGCTTACAACGGAAGGTGAGCAACGAGTTTTTGAATTTTGGACAGTGGTCGGAGAGTTAAAGAGGAAGTGAGGCGAGTATAATACGGTGAGGTGTCGACTCTCCACGAGGACCCCCATGTTCACTCTACTCCGAGAAACTAATCGTTGCGTGAACTTGGTGGGTCCCACGGTAGTCCAAACTCGGTTTAATGTACGCATTACAACGTGACGACGAAGTGTTGGATCGGTTAATTGGCTCGAGATAGTTGACATGTAAGGGATGCGATTGCAATTCGAATCCAAACCGACACTAAGGGTGCATTTATTTTCGGGAAAGTATTTTTCGGGAATCCGTTTTCTGGACTTTCGTCCCGTTTGGTTCGCCGAAAGTGATAAGTCAACTCAAAGCACTTTTTCGATCGAGGAAAATATTCATGTATAAAATTAAGAAAGTGAATTCCCTAATTTAAGAAGGTAAAAGCACTTTCCGAAATTGTTCATCTTGAATTTATTAATATTTTTTCTTTTATCTTCTTTCTTTTTTTTTTTCTTTTTTCTTTTCCTTCTTCCTCCCTCCACCAGTCGCCAACCTTTCTTTTTCCAAAATAAAAATAATTTAAAAAATACAAAATTTTTCGATAATTTTCACTATCAGATTTTCCTTATCAAATAACTGAAAATACGTTTAAAATCTTTTTTAGGTATTAGCCAAACACCGGAAAACGAAGTCATTCTTGGAAAGTATCTTTCATAAATGGTACATTTTTCATGAAACAAACACATCCTAAACTTATATTGCATTGTCTGAGGATGATCTATGAAATAAGAGGTCATTGTGTTAGACTATGATCAAACTTTGGAGATTGAATGATTACCGGATGGATTACGCCCACTTGCTTTTAACTTCTCGTTCAAGGTCTTTCCTTTTTGCAGATGAGTTGCGAACATACTTGAGAAGTGTGGGCTATAAGCTCACTTTTCAGATTTTTTCCTCTACTGTAGAACAAACTAATAATGTGTTATTGATAGTGTCTTTCGCTTTCATTGTCCTAAGTCAATAATAGATCACAGCATGAAACTTTCGTATGGTTGCTTCTGGAGATGGTTTATGAAAGCATGATCCTTTTGTACCTTTCGCTCTCATGAAATTCTGCAAATGCCGGAGCTGAAATTACAATTTTTGAGTCGTGATCGGCAGTTTAGAATCTTTTCAATGAGTTGCTTGAGAACCAAAAAAGGATTAAGTTATTTCAGTAAATACATGTAACTCACTTCGGTCCTTATAGTTAATAAAATCTTGAAAACCATTCATTTTGAATGAGGAAGAGCGATTAATATTCTAATCCGACATTGGAGTGTCTAAATGTGTCCATAGATCACAAGATTTGTAAAATCGTCTGCAATCTTAATGGGAAAAGACCTAGGTGTATCTCATCTTTTCTCTCTTGATGTATAAGCACAGGCCTCCTTTTATGAAATCGAATTTTTCTTTTTGATTGGTTTGAGTTTGAGGAATAATACCTCAAATTCGATTTTGGTTTGCCTTCCTCCTAAATTGCACAAAAATGAAAAGGCAAACCTTTAGCTATTTTATACCATACATTTCATATCTCAGTTAAGCAAAGAAATCAATAAATGCCAAGACTATACCAGTTAGCCTATTTACAGACTTCTGTACAGAATCAACTGCATCATATACAAAGTAAATCTGAATCAATCAATGGTCCCGGTCCACAATATCTGTGTCACCCCCTTCAACTTAAAACGTTTGTGCAGATGTCCATTTGGACGTGTCTTTGAGGTTGAAAACCTTATCGAGTTCATAGTAGATCAGGATTAGAGAGGATTAAACATTGTCTCCTTGGTAAGGAGAGTCATCGCTTACATAGTATGTAGCTAGTTAGCTTACATCTATGTAGTCAACTCGTCTTGAATGTCTTTACAGCTTTCTTGCGTTTTTTTTTTTTTTTTTGTTTTGACCATGGATATCGAAGAGTTTGGAAAAGATCAAGAACCAGATCAGATTCGTGAAACATCATCCCAAAAGCATTGATTCCTCCTAATATATATGCCTCGCACTACATAAATTATGCCAGCAACTGGCAAAGCCAAATCTTGGTCCATCATGTCAAGTCATGGTCTGGCCAAGATTGAAAGTTGTTCCTCCAAAAAGTCGTTCCAGCATCTTCATCACTGTGCTCGTCTCTTCCTCTTGCCTCTCCCTGATCCTCGCACTCAGTTCCTTGGCCCTTCTCCGGACTTCCTCGCCTTCTTCACGTACCACCACTTGCTTGATCACTTGCGCCACATCCTCCCCCGGGAACCTGCCGTCCTCTCTCCGGACCTCCATGCCGACCCCAAGATCCGCCACCAGTTTGGCGTTTAGGGGCTGATCGAGGTGCATCGGCATGGCTATGATGGGTACGCCGAAGACTATTGCCTCCAATGTTGAGCTCCAACCGCAGTGACTCACAAACCCACCTGTTATATCACCAACTATAGATTGAATAAATGTCGTAACACAGAAAAATAAACTTGGCATGACAACACAAACAATATAGGATCAGTATACAAAATGCGTGACTCTGACCCCTTTTGTTTGGACGTTTGGGTATGACCCCCTTATTTAAGTACTGAGTTGCAATTTAACACGTAGTTTATGTAAATCGTTTCAAACTATAGCATTAGTTTTGTTGGCACGAAAACACCTGTGCGCGGGTGCATGAGGATCTTGGCCTGAGGAGCCCATCCCTGGACCACCATGCCTCTGTCCTTCGTCCTCTCCAAGAACCCTTCAGGCAAAGCTTCAACAATACTCACACTTTCTGTGTCTCCTCCAGGAAACCTCACCACCCACACGAACCCCACTTCTTCGCTCGCGAGCTCCAGCCCACGTGCCACCTCCTCCATCTCCTCCTTCGATAGGAAGCACTCGCTCCCGAATGACACGAACACCACCGAGCCGCTCTCTCTCTCTTCCAGCCACCCAAGTATCTCCCCTTCGTCGTCTCTGGCATCACCTCTGGCCGGTTCTTGAATCAGAGGCCCGACGGCGATGACCTTCTTCCCAACAAGCTCCGCGAGGTAGTCCACGTACTTGCCCTCGATCTCTCTGCACGTCTTGATCAGGATGGCGCCCTCAGACCTCCTGATGCTCTCTAACACCCGGTCCATGTCCCTGGTGCCATTGGCCTTGTCGCGCATGAACTGCATGATCTTATCGCACTCTCCCCTCTTGAACCTCAGCGGCGGGAAGGGGTACTCCCCGTCCGGGTCCATGCTGTGGAGGATCAAGAATGACACTGCCGCCGCACCGCAGGGCAAGAAGAGGGACGCAAATCCGGGGAGGCCGCGGTCACGGGCTGCTCTCGGGGCCCAGGGCTGGAGGAAGTCGTAGACAACCGAGTCGGGTTTGAAAGCATCGAGAAGGTCAGAGAAGGCTGGGCCAGCTGAGTCGAAGGCGGACTTGAGGGAGGGCATGAGATGGGGAGGGAGGTGGCGGGTGGTGTGGAAGCAGGGAGGGAGGGCGGGGAGCGGAGGGGGTGGCAGTGGGAGGTGGAGCTCGACGAGCCGGATCAAAGGGGAGAGATGGGGAGGGAGGAGGGCTTGGAGGGAGGCGAGGTTGACGGGGGGTGGAGCAGAAGAAGATGAGGAAGGGGCTTTGGCGTGAAGACGAAGAAGAAGAAGAGAGCAGCTTCTTGGCGAGCTCCAGGAAGGGAGAGATGTGGCCGTGGGCTAACCAGGGCAACAGGAGGACACTTCGCCGTCGTGGACCAGTGATCGGCGAGTTGGGTGTGTCCATGGCCGTCGTGGTGATTGGATGTGTGAGCTGCGGGTGAGGAATGATGAAAGATCTCCTTATTAAGAGACTTAAGAGGACATGGTAGGAATGCATGACCATATATATATATAATAAATTTCTTCAAAAAAAAAAAACTCCCCAGCTAATACCACAAAAAACTTCATATTGATGTACACGTGACAAATTTATCCTACGTTAGTTTTCTTTAAATTTTACTATCAAATTATTGAGTTGTATGATACGTGTTAATTGACGGTTATACCGTTTGGGATTTTACCATCCATTTATCACAAATATAATAATTTGTGATTTTTCGTAATATTAATTTAATTTAACAGAAAGTAACGGAAGATAAATTTGTTAGATCTGTCATATGTGTAATGGTTTGGGATTATTAGTGATTAGAGAATTAGTTTGAGATAAATTATCTGTATAGTTTTTTGTTTTTGATGATATTAACCCTATTTTCAAATGGCCTAATTGTGGTCATAACTCATGTGCCCATAGAAACAATCGCAGATTTCTTAAGCTAATTAGGCCATTTTGATTTCAATTTAAATAATTTAAAAAAAACAGAAAAAATATATCCATTTTGATTTGAATATAAATAATAATAAAAAATTAGAAGTAAAGAACGAGTAATTCAAGGGCTTTGTTTGTATTGTGGAAGCTTAACCAGGCCCAATACGCATAAAGCTCCTTGGCCCGTCCGTTTCTCCGGATATATACTTTGCCTCGACCCGGATCGTGCTGACCCGATTTCCTCCTCAGCTGGCCTCGGAGGCAGCCGAACGCACCTCGAAAGACATGGACGGCGACGGCGCCGCCGCCGCACCGGAGGAGCGAAGCTCGAGCCCCGGCGGTGGAGGCCCCGCGTCCGGCGGGCGGAAGCCGAAGGTGGTGGTCATAATGGGCCCCACCGGCTCCGGCAAGTCGCGCCTGGCCATCGACCTGGCCACCCACCTCCCCGTCGAGGTCGTCAGCGCCGATTCCATGCAGGTCTACCGCGGCCTCGACGTGCTCACCAACAAAGTCCCCCTCGATCAACAGCGAGGTGTTCCCTTGAAACCCTCTTGCCTTCTGAGGCTTTCTCCTCGCGCGCGCCGGGGAGTTTTTGATCATGGTCCGTTTCGGGAGCTGTTTTTTCACGAATTTGGGTGGATGTTGTGCAGGAGTGCCTCATCATCTTTTGGGAACCGTGAGTCCGAACGTGGAGTTCACGGCCAAGGCGTTTAGGGACTCTGCTGTTCCTGTGGGTTCGCCTTCCTTAAACCGACGGTGACATGTTGAATTTCATTAACTTTGTCTTGATGGGATTGAAACTTTTGTGTTTTTCCCGAACTTCAGCTCATTGATGAGATCTTGTCTCGGAATAACTTGCCAGTCATAGTTGGGGGTACCAATTACTATATCCAGGTAGAGTATGCGGCACTTCTTTTTCATTTGCTTGAATAGCCTGCGGCTTGTTCTTTGTGTTCGCACTTTACAGTAGTTACTCTGTGAATTCACTAACGGGGCCTGTAGTGTTAATTCAATCACACCTCATGCTCTAAATTCACGCAAGATTGTAACGATGAGTTTGCTTAACTTCTGTCAATTTTAAGTCCATCCCTTGTCAGAGTCAACTTGTGAATTTTAGTTTCCTGACTGAATGTGAGTGACTCAGCTTCTGGACTATGAGATTATTTAGTTGCCAATGCTTGATAAAGAATAGCTATTTGATGTCTCTACATGTCCTGCATAGTTTTTGTACTTATGATACTCTATTTGATCCTACCATGTGAATCTTCAGTGAAGTATCTGTTGCTGGAAAACGTAATTTAGATCATCTTCTTACTCAATTTGGATCTATAGTAATAGGTATGTACTGGGAGAAATTTGTTCTCTTTGGGTGTTTGGTTAATTTTCTTTTATCTCTTTGTTGCTAACTAGGCTCTTGTGAGTCCGTTTCTTCTGGATGATTCGATGGATCACATGGATGACGGCCACTTAGGTGAAACTCCTGGTACTTGTCATTATCTTGCTTGAGTCCCAGTGGTTATTGTACATTAACGAATGCTTTGTTGACTCTCAGGTGACGAGCATGACGATTGTGAAGTTGACTTCAGTAGAGATAGGAATGCTCTCACCTTCGATCGCTTGAAAGACATAGATCCAGTTGCTGCGCAAAGAATTCATCCGAATAACCAGAGAAAAGTATGAATGATTTTAGCATAGTTTTCATTCAAGATACAATCGTTAATCAAAATCTGGAATTTATGAATTTGATGAATATATTAATTCGTATCACTGAAGTAAATTCAACAGTGAACTTATATATTTTGATGTAATTTATGATTAATTGTTCACTTAAGAAAACTTCACATTGTTTAGGCTGTTAACTGAATGGAAAGATTCAGTTGTGAATCTATAATGTGTGCAGACAGGGGTTGTCAATGAATTGATTTGCTGTCACTTCAATTGCACTTATCCCTGTTCAGCATGTTATATTTCATATACATTTAGGTCTATACACATTAGCAGACTCGTGGTCATGGAATTTCATCATTTCTGCCTATTCAGGAGATCAAAGAGTTCATAATACAGAGCAGCTTATAGGTGCCACTATGGAAAAGAAATTATTTTCCTGGTGTTGCCTGCAAAGAACTTTGCACTAAGCAATTTTTAGATGACTTGCAAAAGCTCCTATGCATTTCAATAGGAATTCAACTCAAAATCTGTCCCAATGACAATAGCAGCATGCCCTGCTGCAGATATTCCTATGACAGAGTATGATAGGGAAAATCTGATATTGAATGAGACTTTTGGTGAGTATTGGTAATGTTTTCTGAATACCACTGTAGTAACGGGTGATTAGCATTGTTGGATCTTGTCTCTGTATTCTCTGTTTATGCTTTTTCCTCTTGTTTTGACAAGGTGTAATTATTGTATACCTACTTTTAGAATTTCCTGGTTTTCTCTAACTATAAATTGAATCACATTAGCTGAAAGATATTGTTTGACTGAAGCTTGTGGTGCTGGATCCTTTGCAGATCAATCAATATCTAAATTTGTATGCTCAATCTGGTCTCCTCCCAAGCGAATTATTTCAGGGCACAACTTTAGAGGTTGGTGACATTTGTCAGTCTGGTCAACTTGCTTATTGTTTGTATTTAGGAAAATCTAGAAATTTTGTCTCACTATCCACTTAAGTAGCTCAATTGGTTGGTCTTTAGGTTTCTTTTATGCCTTCTTAAACATGACATATTTGTCGTGGCATTAACTTGAAGCACCATAGGGGCAAATGTTTATGTTGGCAATTTTTTTTTTCCATAGTTGATTTTCTGAGGATCTTGAACTTCCACTTTTCTCTTGATGAAATTATTTGTCAGTATCTCATTTTGTTAATGAACTATTATTGTATCTGTGAGTGTTTGAAGAACTAAGTAATTGACCTCAATGAGGTATTTGTTATATGACTTATTAAAGCTGTGTTTACCTTGGTCTGCTTGTACACTTTAACATCCTATTAAGGTTTATTGCTATCCTTGGAATGGATATGTTTAAGTTAAGTGCAAGTAAATTTTCTCACACATCATGTATTAATAGCTTCTGTTGCGAATATGATCTCTGTATTCTGGAGGTTGTAATAATTTGAAATGATTCTTCATAAGAAAATTTAGGTTTGCTTGTTTTGACCTCTCCAAATTAAAAAGTAATTATTTTGATTTTCCTGCCAAAATTGAAATATTATTCAGCTTTAAAAAATTGTGAAAATAATATACATGAGCTACCGTGTCAACATCTATATATTGCGACAATTTCAAGCACTCAAGATGGAAAAAAATCAAGATGCACTTGCAGAAAGATTTGACAGAGCAAAAAGTCAAGTAAAATCCACTCCAGACACACTCCCTAGAAGTGCTTATTAAAATTTTTATCCTCATACATTGTAGCACTAAGCTAGGAAGGGATACCCTTTCCTTTCATTGTGGCAGGGCAGAACTGGGGGCGTATTGAGAATTCCAAGTATGATTGCTGCTTTATATGTGTGGATGCATGTCTTCCTGTTCTCGATCGATATGTGGCGGATAGAGTTGACTGCATGGTGGAAGCTGGATTGTTCAATGAAGTCTATGACATCTACTGCCCAAACTCAGATTATACTCGAGGTCTTCGCCAGGCAATTGGGGTACGAGAGTTTGAGAATTTTCTGCGGGTTTACATTGCAGATGTTGGGGACTCCGAAACAAGCCGTTCTCATGATGAGTATAGGTTGAAAGAAAACACTGGGTTGACCTTGGCATCCCTTCCAACAAACCAACTAAAAGTATTACTACAAGAAGCCATTGACAAATTTAAACTAAATACTCGAAGACTTGTACGTCGACAGGTGAGTATACTGTAGTGAAGCATGAAGTACCGTGATCCACATTCCATTGAGTTTGGTATATTTTCCTTTCAGGCTATCCCCCTCTACCTAGCGAACGGTGCCTATGCCTGAACCTTGTACTAAAAAATATATTCCGTGATATTCATTCAATACATGCTATGAAACTCTGTTACAACCTATGATAACCTTCAGTTTGTCTAATTGCTGGAAGGCAGATGCTTTTTCGCAAATCTCCCTTTTTCTCAATGAGGTTTATTCACTGTTCAAGCAGTGGAGGTTGTTGCTTTCTTCTTGTCAAACGAGGATCCCCCTTCTCTCATGTCATTCTGGAGGTGCAGATGTTTATGTGATTGCTTGAGAACCGAAGTGTGCAAAGATTTAGATCTTTCAACTTCCATTTTCTAGCTTGAAGTGGCTGTGCCCGTGCTTTCTAGTGAGACAAGCTTTCTGTTGTTTCACAGAAAAGGAGGATCTGTAGACTGCAGACATTGTTTGGGTGGAACATCCATTATGTGGATGCAACAGAAGCTATCTCAAGTATAATAATCTCATTTCTTAGCGATTTTGTTTTTGCTGTCAATTTTTCGATTCTTAAGTTTCTTATAATGTTCTCATGATTTAGGTCAGTCAGAAGACTCCTGGATCAAGCAAGTAGTACAACCGTCTGTGCAATGTGTGAGATCTTTTTATGAAGATAGGGTGACAATCATGCCCAATGTAGAAGCCCCAAAAAGCTCTGCTACTGAGTTTCTGCAAAGAGACTTGTGGACTGAATATATTTGCAAGGCAAGCAAACGCCCCAAGTGTTGTGTGGAGTTCTTTTTTTGTTTCTGTTTTTTTCCCTGAATTTATCCGGTCCTTTAACTCGTCCTGCAATGGTGTTTTTCATAGTCTTTGACATGTTTGAGCTGAATTCTTACAGGCCTGTGGTGATCGTGTGCTTAGAGGAGCACATGAATGGGAACAACACATGCAGGGCCGAGCTCATCGAAAACGAACTGCACGGCTGAGAAAGTCTCTAAATCAAGGCTTGGTCACCGGAGTGGAACAACAGCAGTAGCAATATTAGGAGTTATTTTAGGGGGTTGGTTTAAGAGAATTACAGCAATGTTTCATATGTCTATTCATTATTAGTAATGAGAGTGTTTATGGTCTACATCAGGTCGTTGATGTACTGGAAATACGTTGTAAGCTAGTACGCTAACCTTCGACTTTAGGCTCCCTTTAGTCCATTATTATTGTCTGTTACATTTACCTTTTTGACTGTTTTATTGATATGCACGGTGAGGACCCATTCACACAAAGTCTCCTGAAATAGTTAGCATCAGCTTGCAAATCTCTGTATTTTTCACGTTCCAGACATGCTTTCGCAGTATCATCTTCTCCTCCAATGAAAAACTCCCCATCCAATGAAAATCAATAAGTGTTGTTTCCACTTTAAAAGACGTCAGGTCAAGACCTTTCCTTGTTTGTCAGATAAGTGTCTTTACATTTGACGACAAATTAAATAGATTATGACCAAATAATCTTGGGAGTTTTACTTATAAGATAGAACGGCGTTGATCACAAGTCTAAGTTTCAGTCTTTGCTGGAATTGTGATATGGAAAAATTTTAAGCTGGGGCTAATCTACCATTCCGGGGGGCTATACCATGGTAAAGTTGACAGGCCTCACACGACGGACCACCATTGATTGATGATCCAACGAGTGATAATAATCTTCAATTTCATCGTTGGTTATCCGAGAGCTCGTAAAGATGCTGACGAGCCTTGAAATTTTATGAAGGCCCTTTAGGTTATGGTGCGGAGAAGTTTAAGTCTCGAAAGCTGAAGTCATTATCCAGGATCAGTGCTATCCTTTTCTAGATACATGCTTTGTTCATTTAGTCTTGTGTCACTTTAACATGCGAATATGATGGAATGGACTAACGTTGTTTGCATCCACCAGGACAAGGCGAGCACCGTTTACTTATTTATTTACTTGTTTTTGCCGAAGGCGAGTGTTGATATCTAAATTTCGACCGACCATTTAATAATAATTTGCATAGAAAATTAGGAATTAAATTTTAATTCATAAAAAAATATTAAAATTGCATAGCATATAATTTAAGTTCATATAGGTTAGTTGTATTCTGTATTGGACCGGCGGTGGCTAGAAAACTGAAAATTCATCGCGTAAACCGAGTTCGAGTACTCGGTTCACTCAAGAGATTGGTGGCCAAAATTCATAGGTCTAAAAGGCTTTGATTATTTTAATTTGAGCTTAAATTAGCCCAAATTAATTTAGCCCATTTGAAATTAAAATAAAATTAAATGATAAAGCCTAAGTTTAAGCCCATTAGGACTAGGAAGCTCGGTTAATTAATCTAGGTATGCATCGTAATAAGAGAAACTCTCATAACTTTGAAGCTCATTATTTTCAGAGAGAAAATGGAGGGGGAGTCGCTGAGTCGTGAAGAACAATTGAAGAGGGAAGAAGCTGACAACACATGGGGGCTCCTTGGTCAGAGGCTTTTGCACGTTGAATGACAAGGGACCGAGCTTTTTCATGATTTTTTTTTTTATCGAATGCCAATAAGTCTTGCCCTTGTTGCGGCGCTTGCAAATTCTCGAGCAACTTCAGTAGCTTCGGGGAGGTTCTTCGACAACCCTGTTTTATTCTAGTTTCTAACGAGCTTCCTACAATCCATCCAGTGTCCAAGGAGTGCATCACACCCGAAAAACGAACACAACGACCCAGTATCTCAGCCACACCGTGCCATCACAGAGGTATCCCACAAGCTCCTCTGACGATCTTTGCTCGTGGATTGTCACCACCATCCGAACCACCACGAGCATCACTGCAAATACCTCTGTCGCCGTCCTCGTGGTTGCGTTTCGCTTACCCACTTGGCCGGCCATTTGTCCCGATCCGCAGTCCCGGTGATTCAAATTTAGAAATATTCGCCAAATTAGGTACGATCAATATCCAATATTTTTTAAAATATTTTAAATTCCTAGTTTAGGTGCTTTAAATATTCTGAGAATATTTGATGGATTACTAGATATTATGGATAATGCATGCAATATCCACAAATACTTGAAACACTTAAAATTAGGAATTTTGCTTAATTTAGCAACGTATTTGGATGACTATCCGACCTTATCCCTAAGGTACAATACGCGACGATACGGAAAATTGTTATCTTGTCCGTAATCACTTGGACACGATAATAGATTTTATTTTCTTTCTAAATTTAAACAATCAGCTTTCCGTAAATATCTATAACCCTATAGATATGACTGTTAGTTTGATTTCTTTGCCTAATTTAAATTTGATAAGAACTTGTAGATTGCGTGAATTGTTCGAACGTAGTTGCTATCTTTGTTTAATTGTTTTCCTTTTAAATAAAGAAAATCAAAAAATTTGTTAGTTAGATTTAAATTAGAAATTTTGCATGCTTAGGGAATCTTAAATATATCCAAAAGAATAAGATAATTATTTGATTTAAATTGGGATTTAGGGTAGCATATTTCCTAGTTTAAATTTGATATTTTTTTAATCTTAGTGGATTATTTAGGATATTTAATAATTTCGAATTTTAATAAAAATTCCAAAAAAAAAGAATCACTTTAGGATAGATCAAATTATTTTCTCTAAGATAGATTGCATGTTAATTTGAGTAATTTTTAATTCCGAATTTCATTAGAAATTATAAAAAATAAATCATTTGTCCATCATTAGAATTAGGTCACGTCGTCGCATGACTATAGTTTGCATGTTAGGCTGCATTAATCACATGTTAATTTTTGCACGTCATTACATATAGGTCAGTTTTCATTTAAATAACCGAAAATCCTAAAAAATATTGAGTAAACTGTTTGTTAATTAGAAATCATATTATGATTGTTGATGTGATTTTCTAGCTAACAATGTAGATGCTTACGTTGCTTCGAGGTAAATAATTCTCCCAATCTTGCAATTTATTTAACGTTTTGATTATTCGGTGTTATTTTGGTGGTTTGCGCACCCGTGTAATCACCTCGCATGCTAGTGACTAAGTTAAAATGAATCCAAACTGTCTGCCAAAATATTTTTTGAAAAGAAAAGGTACCGAAATGGTGTTAGACTAGATCTAGCGTAATCAAGTTTCCGAGTTTAGAATCTTTGATTCGGAGGAATAAAACATATCTCCCTATGTTTTATTTAGGTTTCTAATCAACCTACCACAAATAGATTAGTGGCGACTCCAAATATAAAAACTTTTACATGTTAAAAACTTAAACCCTAAGTTGCGAATTGTTAGGGTTTGGAAGGGCCCGAGTTAAGTTTAGTCTTAATAATTCATTAGCCTGAGAAAATATAGGTCGCGACAGCGACCATTCATTTGAATAAACTAAACTTGCAGTACACTTTTTGAAACGCGGTAGGGATGGATGCCAATGCCAACCGCCTCCTCTATTGAAACATGTGAACGTAGAAAAAACAATTTTCAATGCCCAACAAAAATATTGAACTACACTATATTCTTAATACTTTGTCTATAATAAATTATGGGTGCCAACTGCTGCGAATTGACTTTGGGAGGAGGGTGACGTTTTGAAATAAGAAGGGAAAGAATCAAAGGAAAAGGAAAGTTGTAAAACGGTATATAAATGTTAATCACGTAAAACGATACCCAAGAACTTCATAGTTAGAATCTAGAATACAGTAATAGAATAAATCAGTTTACAATGTTTTGCTCTAGTATTTTTCTCACTATGTGTCCTGAGAATAAAATTGCTGCCCACCTCTAGGTTGTGAGGCTGTTTATTTACAATGTTTAACCTAGGTTTAATGTCAATCATACGGGCTTAAACTTCGGCCTTTTAATATAATGGACTTTAATTGAAGGCCTTTTCCAAATTGGACTTTTAATGGGCTAAGTTAAGCTCAAATTAGGCCAATCAAGGTCCACCTCCTTAGTGAATTTCAACCATCACTCCTCACATAAACTGGCTGAGTTTTGCGTCCTCTTCGCAAGCTCAGTCTATTCAAGTTTTACTTAGAACCATCTAGCACTGGTCCGATTAAATGCAATTAATTGAAATATGCTCCTAATGATTATATGCTGTTATTTTTGCTAGGGGCTGAGGTTAATCTCTAGTTTTTTACATAATGAATTAGTAAATGAGAATTTAGATATCAACACAATGAGAGCTTCAACAAAAAGCTCACAAGCTCCCAAGTTTCAGGAAAGCCCACCAAGGCCCATCAAAGCCTTTAAGTGGTCGGCCTCCTCTTTCTATTATTGTTTCTGTTGTACATCCGGTTAAAATTTAAAGATCATATTGAACAAATTAAAAGTTTAGAGATTATATTGCACATTGGAGCAAAATTGAGAGATTATTTATATCATTTTCCTTCAATTCGTTGACAAAAGATAACTTTGAAATGCAAGGAATAGTGCAATACAACTTTTTGCTCATATTTCATATATAATATAGTTATCTTTTCATGCCTGCTAATTAATTTATGGCCTTTTCAATTTAACAATACATGCAAAAAAAAAATCATAAATGACTTGAATTCATCCTCACCTTTGAGAAAAAAGACATAAGGCGGGTAGTTCGCAAGTCTACCGAGAAAGAGACAAAGGTCGAGTAGTTGGCTCTAGATTGCGCACATGCTTGGGGTCTCAATTTCATCGCTAACTCACCCAATCCTAGACCTGCATATTGAGCCTGTATTGATAAAGTATCCGAATGTTCCGCTATAGGAATATTTATATATCGAAGAGTAATTTAATAAATTTGATCTCACGAATTATATCGATCACGGGACAAAAAAATAATGAGATTTTCTTTAGGTTTCACGGAAAAAAAAGGGTATCTGTGATTGGAGCGCGAAAATACATCATTTAGTCAAGTATCAAACTCCCATTAAACTATGGGCATTCGATCTCATTTACAAAATAAGTGAATTTTATTTGGTACAGTCTTCCCGAAACTTTGTTAGAGAAAATTAATTTGCAAAATTAATATAGTCTATGATGTGAATATTGGACAATTATTTGAATTTTTTTTGAAATACAGTTGGCTATTTAAGCCCCAGGATCTGACTCCCATTTTTGTCCACCGCCACTCAACGAAATAATTTGATTGGACCAATTTGAGAGATTTTAGGATATAATTGTACTTTTTGAAAGTTTTAAAACTCAATTGCATTTTTGCAATAAGTTTTTTTGACTTAATTATACTTTTTGAAAATTTTAGGATTCAACTATACTTTAATAATAAGTTTTAGAACTTTCAATGTACTTACCTATTTTTTATGTTTGCGAGACCCAACGTGAGTCTCTCTATATCATTATCATACGATTAACATAATTCATGACATCAAATCAATCCGATTATTTCTGAACAAATAAATTATTCCTCCAGTCTTTGTTTCGCTTTTGAATGATTTGCCCGAGGATTTAGGTGAGTTGGAGATAAAATTGAGACGCGATGGTATGGGAACAAACAAGAGCTACCTGCCCGGCCTTTGTCTGTTGCTTTCTAGTCTCGCTTGAGTGCAAGTGGATATTTTTTTTCATGCATTTTTTGTAAAATATTGGTCAATTCAAAAGGTCATCTATTCAGCAAATAAGAAAGTCTTCGGCCCATAATAATATTTTAATGGGTTACAAGTATAAATATTGCATGCACTTATTTGCACGGAATCAATGTTCGTAAATTTAACTCAATCAAATCGAATTATAATTGAGAGGGCAATCGCTCTAGGTTAGAGTTAACTGGGGAATTAACCCTATAGATCATCATTTCATTGTACGCTACTGCTTATCTTATGGTGTTATAACAAATAGCTCGTTTCGTTTGATCAAGTACGAAGGCAGGATATTGTGCTTTTGCTAATATGACAACAAAATTATTGGGATTGCAATGGTTATAGAAGACACGGGAGTTTGTCATTCTGGTGGGATAATCATTTACTATGACAAGCGGGGTGCTATCCAAATGTCACGTGATAATGTTTCTCATGAGCGCATCAAATATGTTACAATAAGCTATCGGTTTATATGATATCACGTGCTTTGTGGCATTATTCTCTCTCGTCTGCACTTCATCAGTTAATCGGATTGCCAACGCCTTTACTAAGGCACATCCATCTAGATGTTTTTACATCTTTTCTCCAAATTCTAGTTAACTTCTTCTATGTCACATTAATTTAGAGGGGATGCTAGATATAATGAGGAGATTTTCCATATCTCTTCTAATTATGCAAATATCCTCTTTGATTGTGCATATCCTTGATTGATCCTAATTCATTGGAATTGATATTATAATATATTATTATTATCTTAAATAGTTATTTCATAAAGTTTATAAATATTTCATGTATTCAAGATAAACAATTTTCGTCTGTGTATTATTATCTAGTAGAAGTACAACCTTTTTTTTGGTGGCGGCTTTGGAGGAGCTAGCTAACTTATGGGAGGCGTTGAATATTCAATGTCCAGATCTAGTGTCTCGTGCTTCATTCGAGTAATTCCAGAAGGAAATCTTCTGGCCGTTAGATCGGGGGATGGGTTGACATGTGCAGGAGAGGTCCGATCCTGGGGATGGTATTGAATGAGGATCGTAATATTGAATTATGAGCATGGGATGGGGGAACTGACTCCACAATTGATGCTTCTCTTCGAGGACAAACAACCATTTCTATCGTTAATTCATGGGATAATTATTTAAATAATTCATGAACTTTGTCTCAATGTGTAATGTGATATTCAAACTATTTATTTTTTTCAATGTGGTTTCTGAACTTTAAATGAATGTGCATTTTAATTTCTAAGCTTTTAATTTGTATAATGTGGTCCCTAAACTATTGGTAAGTGTTTAATCTAGTCCATGAATTGTTATATCCCTAAATTCAATCAAGTCCCTAGATTATCTAGTCAAGGGACTAAATTGAATATGTATCAAAAGTTCAGAAATTATATTGAATAAATTAAAAATTTATAGATTATATTGCATATTGGGGCGAAGTTGAGGAATTATTTGTATCATTCTCCTTTAATTCATTGGCAAAAGATAAATTTGAAATACGGGGAAGAGTATAATATGACTTTTTGCACATATTTCACATATAAAATAATCGTTGTTTCATGCTCACCAATTAATTTATGGCCTTTCCAATTAATCAATACATGCAAAAAAAAAAATAATCATAAATGACTTGACTTCACCACCTTTGAGAAAAAAGACAAAAGGCAGGTAGTTCACTAGTCTACCGAGAAAGAGACAAAGGTCGGGCGGTTGGCTCTAGATTATGCGCATGCATGGGGTCTCAATTTCAGCGCTAACTCGCCCAATCCTAGACCTGCATATCAAGCATGGATTGAAAAAGTATCCGAGTGTTCCGCTATAGGAATATTTATATGTCGAAGAGTAATTTAATAAATTTGATCTAACAAATTATATCAATCACGCGATAAAAAAAATATTGAGATTTTCTTTAGGTCTCATGGAAAAAAAGGGGTATCGTGTGATTGTAGTGTGAAAACACAACTCTTAGTCAAGTATCAAACTCCCATTAAACTATGGGCGTTCAATCTTGTTTACAAAATAAGTAAATTTTATTTGGTACAGACTTTCTGAAGCTTTGTTAGAGAAAATTAATTTGCAAAATTAATATAGTCTATGATGTGAATACTGGACAGTTATCTGAATTTTATTTTTAATTACAGTTCGCTATTTAAGCCCCAAGATCCGACTCCCATATTCGTCCATTGCCACTCAACGAAATAACTTGATTGGACTAATTTGAGAAGTTTTAAGACTTGATTGCACTTTTTAAAAGTTTTAAAACCCAATTGCATTTTTGCAACAAGTTTTAAAACTTAATTATATTTTTTGAAAATTTTAGGATTCAACTGTACTTTAATAATAAGTTTTAGGACTTTCAATGCATTTAACTATTTTTTTGTGTTTGCGAGACCTACGTGAGTCTCACTATATCATTATCATACTATTAACATAATTCATGACATCAAATCAATCCGATTATTTCTGACCAAATAAATTATTCCTCTAGTCTTAGTCGCTCTTTTGAATAATTTGCTCGGGGATTTAGGTGAGTTGGAGATAAAATTGAGACGCGAAGGCATGGGAGCAAACAAGAGCTACCAACCCGGCCTTTGTCTGTTGCTTACTAGTCTCGCTTGAGTGCAAGTGGATATTTTTTTTCATGTATTTTTTTTAAAAATATTGGTCAATTCAAAAGGCCATCTATTCAGCGAATAAGAAAGTCTTCGGCCCATAATAATATTTTAATAGGTTACAAGTATAAATATTGTATGCATTTATTTACGTTCAATTTGATTTGCACGGAATCAATGTTCGTAAATTTAACTCAGTCAAATCGAATTACAATTAAGAGGGCAATCGTTCTAGGTTCGAGTTAATTGGGGAATAAATCCAGTCATATAGGAAAGTTTTTTTTTTTTTGGTAAAGGTAAGAATAGTATTACTTTTCAACACACCAAATACAAGCTAAAGCCAAAACCATTCTCTAACCCAATTAGGACATAGAAATGTCCAGACAGGGTCAATTATGGTTCCGCAAGAACTAAACAACAAGGCTAAAAAAGCTGAATAGATACGGACAAAGCTAAAAGACCAAATTAGGAGGACATCCGTGTCGTTTCAAAGATTGAGGGTGGAACCTCCCATTTCCTTTGTAAAATACGATTCCTAGGAGTATCCTGAACTCCCCCAATGAATATGGCTTTAACTTTGACAACTTTGTTAAGATGCTTGTGCATACCCGGGATGTAGACACTTTTGTTCCTGAAGATGGCGTTGTTCCTCACGGTCCATATAATGTGGATAAGTGCCCTAAAGGAAAATCGGGAGAGTCGATGAGCGAAAGAGTCCCCACCGCAGACTTTCATAGCCCACAAGATAAGATCTTGCTAAGGTCGATTGCGCCATGGGAGGTTGCATTTGGTTGCCCAGAAGGAAGCCAGCCTACTGGTAGAAGGGCACTCAAAGAAAAGGTGATTGACCGAATCCGATCTAGTACCACAAAAGGCACATAAAGCCATGTCAATCCTTCGGTTTTGTAAAAGGAGTACCTGGGAAGGTAGCCGGTTGAGTGAGACTAGCCACAAGAGAAAAGCATGTCTGGGTACAATATGGTGATCCCAAATAAATGAGTGCCAAGGGACAGGATGTCCTTTTCTTGTCATATAGGAAAGTTGATTTTCACATAAATCAAAATATGATACCATGGAAAAAAAGGAAAAGAAAAAGAATAAGTAAAATCCAACCAAATTTACGAGACCTCATTACATGCAATCGAAGTGTATAATAGACATGTATGGAGCATTTAATCGAACAAATCTTATATATGTGAATGGTCCACTGAATTCAGATAATTTAATAATTCATATGAACCTAAAATACACGTTCCCATTCATATCATAATTAAGAAAAGTTAACCATGCAATAGATTTTTATTTGTTGTTGAATATTATCTACTTATTAATGTCTGTTTACAGCCTGTCACATCATTTTATATACCAATTTTGTGAACTTGTAATATAACCAGCATTGCTTGCCATAATTTTTCCAACCGCCACATATTTCGCTTAACCTAATCATTGAATGGTGATAGAATACATCATTTTCTGAAGGAAGCAATTCACGTCAAATGTTTTACTAGGTGCTCGGCCATGCAATGGGTCAAGCTGAAAACTTCTTGACCGTGTCCTGTTTGGCGACTACTTGGTCGCTGTTTCGGCTTGTTTGGCTGGTTTGTAGTATTAGTGGGAGTAAAAATGGCTCAATTCTCGTATCCACTTACATGCGATTGTCCCGGGGAACTTAGATAATGTCATATGTATACTTCACTCCGTGGCAGTTACCATTGGGTGTGATCACACTCTATTCTCTCTCGTTGGATAAATCTTTTTATGAGCTGACCAACTTCTGTGACAGTGGAGAATCCACTACAAAACTACAAAAAAACATGATTTTTGCGACGATTTTTGCGACTAAAAATCCGCAAAAATCCACCGCAAATCAATTTGCGACGAAATTTGCGACGGAAAAAATTCCGTCGTTAATAGGGCGTCGCAAATATTTGCGACGGAAAATTTCAGTATTTGTCGCAAAATTGCCACGGGAAAAAAGATCGTCGCAAAATTCGTCGCAAATAATTCGCCGCAAAATTCGTCGCAAATTTAACATAATTCGTTGCAAAATTTGTTGCAAATTAGCGACGAACAATATTCGTCACAAAATCCGTCGCAAAATTCATCGCAAATTTGTGACGAACATAATCAATTGCAAATTTGCCACAAAAAAATATGTCGCAAATTAGCGACGAACATAATCCGTTGCAAAATTCGTGGAAATTAGTGACAAACAAAATTCATCGCAAAATTCATCGAAAAAAAGCCGTCGGGTAATTCGTCGCAAATTAGTGACGAACAAAATCCGTCGCAAATAAGCCGTCGGAAATTTCATTGCAAATAATCCGTCGAAAATTTCATCGCAAAATGCGTCACAAATTTCCGACGGAAATTTCGTCTCTAAAAATTCGTTCCAAAATTCGTTATAAATTTGGCACGAACTTTATTCGTCGCAAATTTTACACCATTTTGGCCATCAAATCTTATCCATATCAATAGGTACTCATTAATAAATATCATGTCATACATTCAAAACAGTCATCTGCCTCGAGAGAATCATAGATTCCGCTTCAGGAATAGAAAACGAACAAACCAGACACAATATCAGATAATTGAAAAATATAACTGAAGGGAAGATGCTATCCGCAAAAAATAAGGATATATGCAAAGTTGCAAAGTTTGACATGATTCGGCAAGATATCCAATCTTATAATACATTGAAAACATTAATAGAAGATGAGACAACCATAGATTCTACTAAAAAAATGAAAAATAGACAAACCAGACGCATGATTGGGCAGCTTTGGTACTCGACAGGATACCAAAATCAATCACTTTTGTCAACACCTGCTGAAATGTTGATACATAAATAAAGATATTCAATCAGTCTAGAATATAAAAGAAGCGTTCATGCATGGATGTGGAACTAATTATAAAAAAATAAGTAAGAGGGTTAACAAAAAAACGTTTCAAGACGAACGTCAATGTTCTTATGTATGAATATGAATGAACTTATGTCATAAAAGATTATGAAGCAAGCTTACCACAGATCTTGAGAATTTTACCTAGAAATGACAGATAAAATCGTCATCAACATCAGCAATCTCAGCATCATTGTGTCACGGCCCAAAGAATTGGATCGTTCATGAGGTTTCTGGACGATGGACCGTGACCGAGCATTGAACGAGAAAGCGAGTCCCGAGTGTTCTAGTACTAGGGTTTTCTTGATGTGTTCTAGAATACTCTCGGGGCGGAAATACATTAATTGTAAGCCTCAGTAATTAATGAGGTAGTTGGGTAGTTAGGAGATACGATCTCCACCGTTAGATCGAGGAGAGATCTACGGATACGGTTAGTCCGGTACTTGTATAAGAAGGGTCTCCTCCCCTCATTGTATCATCTCATACTTCAAGAAGCAATAGAAACCAGAGCTTCTCTCTCTAGAGTTTTCTCTCTAAAAAGTTCTTGTGAGTTGAGTGTGGGGAAGGCTGACTTGGGAAGAAATTCCTAAGGCCGCACGGGTTAGGAACGCGAGATCGATCGGCCCGTGACAAGTGGTATCGAGCAAAGATGGCCAAAGGCGTGCATGGGCCACGATCCAATGTATCGTCACAAAACCGAGCAGGCGTGATCGATGATCGTGGGAATGCCGCCGAGAGGCAAGGTGCCGAGGCAAGAGAGGACCGTGATAGCTCAAATTCAAGGGAAATGGTTGGTGACTTGGAGACCCGCTTGGCGAAAATGGAGATCGTCGTGGGAGATGTCCAAGGAATAGTCGAGGATCTTGCTGTACGCATCGAAGGAGGCGAGTCCGGAACGGGAGAGCTTGAGGCCGAAGTGCAAGAGCTAAGTTCTGGCTTGGGAGAACTCCGGAGGGAGATGCTGGGCAACTTGACTGATGCCACCAAAGAACTTGAGCAACGGGACGATGCCTTGGAGGCCTTGGTGGAGGCTATGCGCGTTGAGATGGCCGAACTAAAGGCGAAGGTTGCTGAGATGGAAGGAGCACGTGTGAACGGAGGAGTTGCCGTGCAAACCGCTCCACGAATGGATGCCCCGAAGCCGAAGGAGTTTAAAGGCTCGCGGGTGCCCAAAGACGTGGACAACTTCCTATGGTACATGGAGCAATACTTCCTGGCGATGGGAATCACCAATGGTGCAATCCGGGTAAGTACCGCAGCCATGTACTTAACTGATAATGCACTCTTATGGTGGCGTCGTAGGAGTGATGATCGGAGTGGTGCACCGATCACTACATGGGAGTTGTTCGTCGAGGAATTTCGACGACAATACTATCCCGCTTATGCGGAAGAAGAAGCTCGAGATGAACTCCGTCGCCTTGAACAAAAGGGGGGGCTCGCGAGTATGTTCGGAAGTTCTCGGAGTTGCTACTCCAAATTCCGTCCATGAATGACACGGAGGCCTATTTCCAATTTGTGGGTGGTCTAAAACCATGGGTGAAACAAGAGCTAAAGCGGTGCAATGCTAGAGATCTTTCGACGGCCATGTCCGTAGCCGAGGCCATGGTGGAGTACAAACCTACTTCGGAAGCAAGCCGGATACCCGACCAAGGGACAAGGGCGTTGGTGGGGGAGATCGTAACAAATTCCATCGCCCGAGTGGAAGCAAACCATCAACGGCCCCTCCAAGGGCGAAGGCGGAGTCGAGCGGAGGAGAACACAAGAAGGGACGTACCTTCAAGTGTTTCTTGTGCGACGGGCAAGACATGGCTCGTGGATTGTCCAACTCGAGGCAAACTAGCCGCGATTGTCAAAGCACACGAGGAGGAACAAGAGGAGGCACGACTCGCACGTTATGAATCCTAAGTTCTATAAAGTCCAAAAAGGCGAACAAGCCCAAGGGATTGATGTTCGCGGACGTAACGATCGGGAAAACCAAGATGAGTGCGCTCATCGACACGGGAGCATCCGATCTATTCATCTCGGAAGAAGCCGCGAAGAAACTCAATCTTCGGGTTGAGAAAGGAGCCGGTTGGCTCAAGACGGTGAACTCCAAAGAAGTCCCTACCAATGGGGTGGCTAAGGATGTGGAGTTTCAACTCGGGCAATGGAAGAGCAAGGAAATGATCGAGGTAATTCCACTTGACGACTATGACTTTGTCATTGGTTTAGGATTCCTTGATAGAATAGATGCTCTTATTGTCCCATTTGCCGATTGTATTTGTATCTTGGACGCACGTTGTCAATGTGTGGTCCCGGTCACCCGACAGTCGGGTCGTGACCAAAAGATAATATCGGCAATGCAAGTTACTAAGGGAGCGAAGAAAGGGGAGGCTACTTTCCTAGCAACCTTGAAAATCGAGGACCCAAAGGGAAAAGGGAGTGATGTCCCGACGGAGGTAACCCAAGTCCTCGATTCCTTCAAGGACGTGATGCCCCCGAACTCCCGAAGAAGCTTCCGCCTCAAAGGGAGGTGGATCACAAAATCGAGCTCGTGCCCGACGCTCGACCACCCGCCATGGCACCTTATCGCATGGCGCCTCCCGAATTGGAAGAACTAAGAAGACAACTCAAGGAGTTGCTCGATGCGGGGTATATTCGACCATCGAAGGCTCCGTTTGGCGCCCCGGTCCTATTTCAGAAGAAGCATGATGGGTCACTCCGGATGTGCATCGACTATCGGGCGTTGAACAAGCTGACAATCAAGAACAAGTACCCGATCCCTCTTATTGCCGATTTGTTCGATCAACTTGGAGAAGCACAATGGTTCACCAAGCTTGATCTTCGATCGGGATACTATCAAGTGCGGATTGCAAAAGGGGATGAACCAAAGACCGCTTGTGTGACGCGGTATGGATCATATGAGTTCCTCGTCATGCCATTCGGCTTGACAAATGCTCCGGCCACATTTTGCACACTCATGAACAAGGTACTCCACCCGTTCCTAGATCAATTTGTAGTGGTTTATCTTGATGATATTGTGGTGTATAGCCGGACGCTCGAGGAACACATCGAGCATTTGAAGAGAGTCTTCCAAGTCCTACGGGAGAATGACTTATATGTCAAGCGGGAGAAATGTGCCTTCGCACAACGGGAAGTTCCATTCCTAGGGCACATCGTCGGGGGTGGACATGTGCGGATGGACTCGGCCAAGATCGAGGCCATTGTGAATTGGAAGCCGCCAACCAAGGTGACGGATCTAAGGTCATTCCTTGGCCTCACCAACTACTATCGACGGTTCGTCCGAGGATATTCGAGCATCACCGTGCCACTCACGGATATGTTGAAAAAGGAGAAGCCGTGGGAGTGGACGACCCGATGCCAAAAGGCGTTTGATCGGTTGAAGCAAGCAATGACCGAGGAGCCGGTGCTCGTGCTACCCGATCATACCAAACCTTACGAGGTAGAAACCGATGCTTCCGATTTTGCTATTGGTGGTGTTCTTATGCAGGATGGACACCCGGTAGCATTTGAGTCGAGGAAGCTGAATGATACCGAACGACGGTATACGGTCCAAGAGAAAGAAATGACCGCGGTGGTTCATTGTCTTCGTACATGGAGGCATTACCTCTTGGGATCTCGGTTCGTCGTAAGGACGGACAATGTGGCCACGAGCTACTTCCAAACCCAAAAGAAGTTGAGCCCAAAGCAAGCTCGATGGCAAGATTTCCTGGCGGAATTCGATTATGTGCTCGAGTACAAGCCGGGGAAGGCAAATTCCGTGGCCGATGCGCTCAGCCGAAGGAGCGAGCTAGCATCGTCAATCGTAAGTCGTCCCAAGAATCCCTGGGATGAGCGGATCAAGGAGGGACTCCAACACGATCCAACGGCCAAAGCACTCATCGACCATGCACGGGAGGGCAAAACCCGGCAATTTTGGTGTGAAGGTGACTTGCTTTACACCAAAGGGACGGCGATTGTACGTGCCACTATATGGGAAACTACGGAAGGAAATCCTACGGGAGTGCCATGATTCCAAGTGGGCGGGTCATCCGGGGATCCACCGCACTATGGCGCTTGTGGAGGATCGTTACTTTTGGCCTCACTTGCGCGACGACGTTGAGGCATATGTCCGGACTTGCCTTGTATGCCAACAAGACAAGCTTGAACAAAGGTCGTCGGCGGGGCTCTTGGAGCCACTTCCTATCCCGGAGCGTCCATGGGAGAGTGTCTCCATGGACTTCATTGTCAACTTGCCAAAGTCCGAAGGGTGTCGGACTCTCATGGTCGTGGTGGATCGATTTTCCAAGTACGCGACGTTCGTGCCCGCATCGAAGGATTGTCCGGCCGAGGAAGCGGCCAAGCTATTCTTGAAGCACGTCGTCAAATATTGGGGAGTGCCACAAACGATCGTGAGCGATCGCGACCCTCGATTCACGGGTAGATTCTGGACCGAGCTCTTTAAATTGTTAGGGTCGGATCTTAATTTCTCCACGAGTTTGCATCCCCAAACCGATGGACAAACGGAGCGGGTCAATGCGCTCTTGGAGTTGTACCTCCGACACTACGTAAGTACGACGCAAGTGAATTGGGCGAAGTTGATCGACGTTGCCCAATTCTCCTACAATCTTCAAAAGAGCGAGTCCACGAACCAAAGTCCGTTCGAGATCGTGACGGGACAACAACCACTCACTCCGAGTACGGTTGCAACGGGCTATAAGGGGAGTAGCCCATCCGCTTTCAAGTTCGCCAAGGAGTGGCATGAGCAAGCGGACTTGGCACGAACGTGTCTACACAAGGCCTCGAAGCGCATGAAGAAGTGGGCCGATAAGAAGCGACGGCATGTGGAGTTCCAAGCCGGGGACTTGGTGTTGGCCAAGCTACACCTTGTGCTCCGATACAAGGACGTGCATAAAGGGCTTATACGCCGCTATGAAGGGCCATTCCGAGTGTTGAATCGGGTTGGGAAGGTCGCATACAAATTGGAACTTCCACCAAAGCTTAAGGTACATCCGGTATTCCATGTTAGTATGCTTAAACCTTTCCATGTAGACGAAGAAGACCCGGATCGAGGGGAGTCGCAACGGGCACCGCTTGGAGCAAAAACCTCCTATGATCGAGACGTCGACTTCATCATGGCGGATCGAGTCATACGGAAGAGATATCGTGCGCCGAAGCGAGAATACTTAATCCGATGGAAGGGTCTTCCGGAGAGTGAAGCAAGTTGGGAGCTTGAAGAAGCTCTTTGGCAATTCAAAAAGCATATCGATACTTTTCACGCCAAAGACGCGACGAGGGCGTCGCCCGAATAGGTGGGGGAGAATGTCACGGCCCAAAGAATTGGATCGTTCATGAGGTTTCCTGGACGATGGACCGTGACCGAGCATTGAACGAGAAAGCGAGTCCCGAGTGTTCTAGTACTAGGGTTTTCTTGATGTGTTCTAGAATACTCCTGGGGGCGGGAAATACATTAATTGTAAGCCTCTGTAATTAATGAGGTAGTTGGGTAGTTGGGGAGATACGATCTCCACCGTTAGATCGAGGAGAGATCTACGGATACGGTTAGTCCGGTACTTGTATAAGAAGGGGTCTCCTCCCCCTCATTGTATCATCTCATACTTCAAGAAGCAATAGAAATCCAGAGCTTCTCTCTCTAGAGTTTTCTCTCTAAAAGTTCTTGTGAGTTGAGTGTGGGGAAGGCTGACTTGGGAAGAAATTCCTAAGGCCGCACGGTCGTGGAACGCGAGATCGATCGCCCGTGACAATTGTGTCGCTCATCATTGTGGCCATCACCTATTGGATTGGCGGGAGGTACAGGAGGAACCTCATTGCGATTGAGGTTGAGGTGTCGCATAACGAGTTGCATTTATTTTCTCAAGTCATGTATTTCTTCGTCCTTCTGCACAAGTATATTTTTCAATTGTTGCACTTCTTGGGTCAATTGTTCGTCATGTCGTTACCTCCTTTGACTAGTCACATTGGATGATGAAGTTCCAGCATGATTCGGCATGAACATCCTTGATAAAGATCCCATCCCAAATATTTTTCTTTTTTTCACCCAACCCGTTTCCTCTACCCATAATGCCATATTGTTAGCCGATGGCTCATACGCATCACAACTATCACTACTACTAGCATGGCCCATTAAAAGTTCATCATATTTTTCCTACATTAATAATATAGATGAAAATAAATTAACTTTATATATATCTACAATAAATATTAAAAGCATTAACGGTTTTCATTCTAGTTTCCATAAAGCCCAAAGTATAACCTTATATACCTTAATAGCTTTTGCTCGATCGCCAGTCCATGTCTTATCTTTCTTTTGAAATGTGCGTTCAAATGTAGCTACAAATGTCGGTGCCGTCCCCAGTTGTTGTGCCTACAAAATGTAGAGATGAGTAATTAAATTAAATTAACTGATAACTTATTTAAAAAACTTACTAGTTATTTGCGATGCTCCGCAATGTTGATAGAGCCCCCAGCATATGTGGCAGATCCATCACTAGAACTAGAAGATTGATTCTTCTTATTCTACTCACTGATTCGCTCACTCTTTTTATTTTTGATAATCCAGGGAACCCCTGCACGGCCAACAGCCAGGGAGTAAACCCTGGAGGCGACACGTGCTAGCCACCACACACGTGCCACCGGTTAAGTCACCCTGCCGGCGCTCGGGATTCGAACACTCAACCTTTTGCGAGAGGAAGAGTATGCGCTCTAGCAGCGCTACCTAGGCGGGTGGTGATTTGCTCACTCTTTTCAGTTGCCCAAATTCGGTTAATTTCCTTACAATTGTCAGCTGTAATAAAAGCCTGCTTCGCTTTCTTGACCTTCGCTCTATTCATCACATTTCACATAAGATCACCGACTTTCTTCTGAAAAATTCTCCTCACTTCATTCTCTTCCTTTTCAGCCCACCTGAACTTCCGCTGCAATCAATACAAAAAAACTGAAAGTGATTATGATGGTCACATATCTAACCGAACTTAGTTGGTCAGAAAATGGAACATCTAAAACTTACCTTAAACTCATTCCACCACAAATCTTTCACTTCTTGTGGGGCACTTCTGTAATTAATAAACTGCCCCATCCAAAAGTTTTTGACTATTTTATTCAGTTCCCTCACAACTACAGGAGCATCCGTGAATCTGCAAACATATAGATATTGTGCAACATCGACAATTCAGTTGACGTGCATATCTAAAGACATAAATATTACATATAATTTTTTTTTTGAAGTACTTATGAATCTCCAAATGGGGATATCGTGAATCGGTTATCTTCTTCACTTGTATGTCCATCATTAATCGGTTGTTGTGCTGAACAATAAGGTGGAACGGAAGGAGGTGGAACTGGAGGAGATTCAGTTTGCATGTGGCCAAGTCCCTTAACATGTTCTTGAGTGTGAAAAGAAGGACCAACGTGTCCATATTGTCCTTCAGCATATTGTGGTTGAGGGTTAGATGAAAAGACAGGGGAGGAGGAAAGGGACAGGGACGAGGAAGAGGTTGGTCTTTTATGCATGTGACCTCCACGTTTATACTGTCAAATAGGAAGGTTAGGCAAATACGAAACAAAATATGAACATGTTTTACGGACACATAATGCCGTACATGATGAAACTTACTATTTTGTTTTAGAAGCAGAAAATGTGTCCTCGAAATTAGCCAATGCCGAGTGTTTATCACGTGCAATTTCCTACAAACAAATATACTATGAATCGCACTCATTTTGATATCAAACATTAATATATGAGCACGATATGCTATGCTAAGCTGACAATAGCCATAATTAACCATACAATCAACTTTCAAACGACACGATAATAATCATCAAGTACAAGATCAACGATGAAACATCAATTTCAGTCCTCTGATCTTAGTTTCAGCCATGCGATCATTAATTAACCGACACGATCGGGCCATAGTTAACCAATCACATTTAAGCAAAGCAACCACACGATTAACCTAATTAACCATACGATGGGCATTAAACACCTAAGGGTGCGAATGTTAACCATTCTACTCCAGAAAGCAAAATGTTACCAGAAATTAATTGTTCTCAATCTTCCTAAAATTGACTTGTGAAGGAGAAATTAGTTTGATTTGTTGAAATTTTATTTTTTTACAAGTTTTTGGGGGAACTAAAAAAATTGTAATTTTACTAAAAGTGACTAGCCAGGTATTATAAGGCATTCTGTAAAGTTTTGAAATTTTTTAAATTTTAAATATGTAAATTTTATTTTTTTAAAATTTTTTGGGGGAACTAAAAAAATCGTAATTCCACTAAAAGTGAGTGGCCACAATTCTATGCCATTCTCTAAAGTTTCAATTTTTAAAATTTTAAAATTTTTAATTTTTTAAAGTTTTTGGGAGAACTAAAAAAATTGTAATTTCACTAAAAGTGAGTGACCACAGTTATTATAAGTCATTCTGTAAAGTTTTGAAATTTTGAAATTTTATTTTTTAAAATTTTTCTTAAATTGTATATGAATTATTGTGGAATTGTTCAATTTTCGTGCATTTTCTTAGAAAACGTGTAATCAACTACCCGATCGTCAATGAACGCTTACTCGGTGACATAATGGATAAATTAACCAGTCGAATATCGATTAAAATCATCTGCAATACTGAAATCACATCCTAACTTAGCCAACCAATTAGATACTAAACAAACCCTAAACAAGTCCGATTGGGGAAATATTTACTATCAATTGAAGGGCGATTCTTTGGTTAGATCAAAGAAATGGTCCAAATGGAGGAGCAAGATTTGCAAGAAGAGAAGAAGAAAGAAAAGAAAAAACAAGAACATTGTCTACATTTTTGGGGAGTTCAAAACCTTTGACCAAAGAAAAAAGAAGTCCGTGTTTGCTGACGCAGTGAGAAGTATGTTAATCTAAAGGTCCGTTGCAAAAAGGAAAAATCTAATGAATGACATTTTAGAACGTAATCCGTCGAGAATCGGGAGATAGAGTAGACGGGTTGTACCTAAAGGAGAGAGCCCAATGAGGCAGTATACATCAAGTAGAGTTATCGACATGGGAGAGAAAGCGAAAAAGAAACAATTAGTGGAAGGCGACCAAAAGCAAGATAATGCTCCGATTAGTCCATGATTCAAATAGTAATCAAAACAGTTAAGACGCATAACATTATGAATTGAAAGGGTATCCCAAAGGGGATCCTTAGAAGGGAGGAGTCGAAGATACCATTGGTAGAAGTCTGGCTCAAAGACGGAAAAAGCTCTAAGGCGAGGAGGACGAGAGTGCCATTGATATGCCAAGATAGATAATTCGTAGACTAGAAGCACTTCAAATTGATGATGTGGGAAGTGGCTTGTTAGGCACCTTGGAAGAGAGAACTGATTGTGCACTGCTAAACCAAAGATGAAAGAATCTTCCAATTCATTCTCCACGGAGAACAGATGAAAGTTTTCGTTGAAATCTTCAGAATCTCAGAATATATGGTAACGATCAAGAGCGTCTGAGGTAGAGAAAGAAAAAGTTTGCTCATTGGAAGCTTTGGAAGCCATTGGGGTCAGATGACTATCGAGAAAGAGTGCAGAAAATCGAGAAGTTACGGAGAGTCGAAAAGGCGAGAATGTAAGGGCACGAAGAAAGGAACGATCTTTAAAAGAAGTGTTTTGAAGAGGAAAGGGTGTAGCGCGCGAAGCAAGGTGACGAGGCGATAGCAATAACAAAACGTAAGTGTCTTTCCTTTTGGCATTTAAAAGAATTAAAAGTTGTTTTAATCCTTTTAAAATGGGGCATATGTTGACACCAAAATAAGAATCGGTATAAGTGCCGAATCGGCTTTAATGCCGACTCTAGCGTACAAAGGGAATCAACCATCTTTCGAAACTCGTCTGGACCAAATTCGGAAACATGCTGAGGAGCAAGCTTGAATGGCATCGTTTCCCGAATTCAGTAAATAAGGAAAATATGTATATTTATCGAAATATAGAGAGTTGTAATTCGGGATGATGGAATATTAATACTTCAGGACAGAGGCCCTTTCCCGAAATTCGAGAAATTCACACTTCGGGAGTACATTGAAGAATCACAGCCTTCCCACGTACATCACGATAACGAGAAGTTGTGAGCAAAAGTGGAGATAGTGAGCATGAACATATCGTGAGAAGTTACTTATCCAGATTTGAAATCACCTTAGCGGTTAAGATCAGGTTTGGTGGACAATAAAACTGGGAAAACGTGGTCAGAAATAGCAGTTACTAGAAGCGCCAAAATATTCAAAGTTTGAAGTTTGAAAACATGGAAGTAACCGACGAGCAGTTGCAAGATAGGAGGAGATACAAATACTTAGAGGAAGAAAAGAGAGAAGGAGGACAACAACACGAAGGCGAAAACACTCGAGCTTATCTGCATTTTAGTTTCCGACGCATCTTTACTTCCTGTATTTACTGGCTTCCTGTAGCTTTAGTTAACTTTCCAGTCCTTTACAGCTTTCGTAGGAGTATTGTAATGTAGCTTGAAACTCTGTTGATTATAAATCCATTTTCAATCCATCTGATTTCTATCAATTCCACAAAATCCTGTGTCACACTTTATTTTTCGCCACAATTCTCCTAGTAATCAAGTCACAAAACCTACTTTAATAAAAACCGAAGACTGGAGCTTCGATGAAAGATATTCCTAGTGAAAGATAAGCGAACATCTTTTTGGCACGCCCGTGGAACATACGTGGTAAGATTTGGAGAAATGGTGAGAACCAGGCAATCCGAAGGGATACCGGTGAATAATATCAACAATCCAGTTGAAGGAGCACGTTCTGAGCATTTAGCGGCTAATCAAGTGGAAGAAAGTGCCGACATTCCTAGGCAATTAACTAAAGAACAAGTCTGCGCGTTGGCACCAGATGGTATCTTGGTAGCCACGATGAAAAGGCTGTTTGAAGAACAGCAAAATGAGCTTACCAATCATATAGTGCGACATGTGACAGATGTAATAAAGCCCATGGTGGTAAATGCTATGAATGAGGTAATATCAAGTCCCAGTTCATCTTCTCAAGTTCCGCCCTTTTATGCAAATCCTCAGGGGGCAGTATTGTTACCACCAACTTCGGGATCTCTTCATATGGGGTATGACTACAATGGAGGATTAAATTCTCAACCTCCTGTTAGGATAATACCAAGGCCAAAGAATCCTACCCCTATGAACCTTGTGAATGGTGTAAGTGCTTATAATTTTCCTCAAAATGTCTCGAATGATGTTAATTCGGTTAATCCCATGATCACAAATGCACCACCAGTGATGAATGTACCTCTACCAGTAAATATGCCTAATGCTGATCATATCAGGCCACCTGCGCCTCAACCGTATCCTCGTGTGATAGAAAACCCTCTTTATAGGTCACCACCATTCGTTAATTTTAACATGGAGTAGCAAGGGGTGAATCGATCTCAACAGTTTGATCCTAGGGGGCAAGATCCTTGGTTAGGCTAGCAAAATTTAAGGCCATGGAACCCAGACAGAGTGGCAGAATTGGTAATGCAATAGTTGGGAGCAGAGAGAGGATTACCAAGACCAGTATATAGGAAGACACATCCTGATTGGGTTGATAACATACCATACCCAAGGGGTTTCAAGATGCCAGACTTTGTTATATTTACTGGAGAGGAAGATCAGTCAACTGTGGAACATGTAGGTCGATTCCTGATCCAATGTGGAGAAGTTAGAACTAATGAGTATCTAAGGTTAAGGTTGTTCCCATTGTCTTTGTCAAGAACAGCGTTTACTTGGTATACAAATTTGCCTGCTAATTCTATTCAAACATGGTTTGAGATGGAAAGGCAGTTTCATTCTTAATTTTACCGAACGATGCCAGAGGTAACAGTAGTCGATTTGGCCAGGATGTACCAATATAATACTAAAACAGTAGACCAGTTTATTGCTCGTTTCAAGAAATCCAGAAACTGATGTTTAACTTCGCTCACTGAGAAGGAGTTCTCAGATTTGGCTTTTAACGGCTTGAGGTTTAATTTTAAGGAAAGATTTGAAGGACAAGCTTTTGATGATCTCTTTCAGTTGAACGCCTAGGTTTCTCAGTATGAACATTTGTTGAAAGAGAGAGACAAGAAGCTGAATAAGGACAATCGATAGGCAGTTGCATTTATTGAAAGTACCGAATATGGTGGGATAGCCAAAGAGGAGAATGAGATAGCTGTAGCAACTATGGTACTTAAAAAACCATATGTGTGCCCAGCACTTAAACCGGCCAAGGTGAAAGATGTGTCTAAGTTCAAGGCTAATGAGACAAATAACTATTCCTTTGATATCTATAAGTTAGATGAAATATTTGATCTACTATTGAAAGATGGAATGTTCAAATTGTCTGAAGGACAAGTAATCCCGTCAAAAGAAAAAATAGTAGATAAGAGATATTGCAAATGGTATCACTCTACAACTCATGATACGGTGAATTGCATTGTGTTTAGAAAAGCAATCCAGGAAGCAATTCGTTAAGGCAAAATTAAATTTGCTGAGAACAAAGGCAAGGCTCTAATGGAAGTAGATTCAGATCCTTTCTCGAAGATGATCAACATGGTCAATATACGAGAGACGACAGATGATAATAACAAACAACTTTGCACTCGCTGCCACCAGGAGTTAATTCGGCAGGATCGGGAGTTCAATCGGGAGTTTCTCAGGTTCCAATTCATGAGGGGAACAAGAGGAAGATACAGATTGGGATCATTTGTTCGCTGGATAAGCGAACTACGGGTAAAATCTGAGATTGTAGCTGCCGAAAGCTCTTCGGTACGAGCAAGAGAGGAGAAAATTTACCCAAGACAAACAGCACAGGTGCTTGAAAGGAAGGATGCTAGTCATAGGCATGAGAGGAAGGAAAACCACCCTGGTTCATCTCAACTAGCCCCCCAAATTCGGGAGTTAATTACGCAAGTTCATAAAGAGAACAAAACATTACCGAAACCTGCAGAGAAAAAGAGTCTATGGCAGCGATATACAGAAGGTGATCCCAAAGTCGGATTGCTTGGAGAACCTAGTGGGAAGTTTAACTATGTGGTCTAATATAGAAATAAAGATGATTATGCGTCTTCATCATTGTCAGTTGAGCCAACCGGTTGAGGAGATGAATTTAATGATCCACCACCATTAAAATCTCAGGAAGTCCACAGAAGAAAAACGGTTAAGGTGCCGTATAATCCTCCCGAAGAGAAATGGTCAACAGTTAAATCACTAGGGCAAGCATCTTATAGAACTATTAAGAGGCATTTCCAACGAATAAGAAATAGGCAAAGGAACTTTGAGAATGGCCAAATTAAAGATATGGCAAGGCAAAGTTTGCATTTCACATCTGTCAGCAGAAAAGGCAATTGGGTATGGAGAAGAAATCTTGATGAAAAAGGTCAGAGTAAATCAGAATCAGGTGATTCGGGAAGTAGTTCTCAGATCGAAACGAAAAAAGGGAAAAGAGTTGCTCAGGGTCCACAAACAATTAATTTTGGGCAGATCACTGTAGCTTTCAATCCAAAGTAACAAAGGAAGGTAGAACAAAAAGATTTGGATCCTAAATTGTCACAAAAGGACGGCAGAAGTTACCAATCTGGCTATTCTAAGATGTCGAAGAAATATGGCTCTTCAGTACAGATAAACATGATCCACGCTAGACTTCCAGCGAAGTATGGAACTAATTTGATAGTGGAGGAAGATATCGAACATATTCAAAAAAGGAGACATCCATGGCAGAATTTCAGTTTCTTGACAAAGAAGCCATCAAGTTTGATAAGGTACCTTCTAAAAGAACGAAACATTTAAGATCATTGATTGTTTCAGGAAGGGTCAATGGTAGGTCTGTCGGTAAAATCTTAATAGATGTTGGAGCCACTTTGAACCTCATATCTTATAAATATTTCAAGAAATTAGGGAAAGATGATAATGACATCATCCCATCTAATGTTCAGTTATCTGATTTTCTTAGGGAGGTTACTGAAGTCAAAGGGGCAATAGTTCTTGATTTAACCATAGGATCCAAGTCGGCTGTAACGACTTTCTTTGTAGTAGAATCTGATGGTTCATATAATCTATTGCTTGGAAGAGATTGGATACATTCTAATCAGTGTGTGCCTTCAACTTTGCATCAAATGTTGGCATTTTGGAATGATGAGAAAGTTGAATATGTTGAAGCAGATTCAGGATATGCTTCAATCGGATGGACTAACATTTGTCAAGAACATCGAAATTGTCTTTGTGAGCGTTATGCTATTGAATTACCAAAGACAGATCCACAATCCCTTGCTTATTGCTGCTTTGGGGATGGGAAAGCTGAATGGATCCCCAAGTCAAGCTTGGCATTAGAAGAATTACACATTCTTTATGGAAAACGAGTTCGTATTGCAAGAAGCTTGTGAAAGATACTTCACACACCTGGCGGAAATGGCAAAGCAAAATGTTGAAGCCTTAGATTGTATTGATGAATGGGAAGATGCATTGGTCAAGGAAGATAGAACAATGGAGGCTCAAGATCCATTGCTAGAGGTTGATATAGGAGAACCTGGTCTTTTCCGTCCAGTATATGTAAGTACATTTTTGCAAGGGGGCATGAAGGATAAGTTGATTGCCCTGATCAAAGAATATAAGAATTGCTTTGTATGGGATTATCATGAAATGTCTAGTTTATCAAGAGATATTGTAGAACATCGTCTACCAATTAAGAAGGGATTTCATCCACATAAGCAGCTAGCAAGAAGATTTGCTCCTGATGTAGTTGATAAAGTAAAAGAGGAAATAGAAAGATTGCTGAAAGCAAAATTTATTGAAACGGCCAGGTACGTAGAGTGGATTTCAAATATTGTTCCTGTGAAGAAGAAGAATGGGAAGCTAAGAGTATGTATTGATTTTCGGGATCTAAATAATGCTACTCCAAAGGATGAATATCAAATGCCCATGGCAGATATGTTAGTAGATTCGGCGTCGGGAAATGAGATGTTATCCCTAATGGATGGTCATTCAGGTTATAACTAGATTTTTATTGTTAAGGAAGACGTCCTAAAAACAGCATTTAGATGTTCTAGTGCGATTGGGACTTTTTAATGGATAGTTATGCCTTTCGGATTGAAGAATGCAGGAGCCACATACCAGCGGGCAATGAATTTTACTTTTCATGATATGATCGGTAAATTCTTAGAAGTTTACATTGATGACGTAGTGGTTAAGTCAACCCAAGAAGATCATCTGGATTATCTCAAATAGGCATTCATTAGGATGAGGAAGTATAAATTGAAGATGAATCCAACCAAGTGCACCTTTGGAGTACGAGCAGGAAATTTCTTGGGATTCATGGTCAACCAGAGGGGGATTGAAATTGATAAGAACAAAGCAAGGGCTATCATGGAGCTTCCCCATCCTAAGTCTAAGATACAATTACAAATGGTGATTGGGAAAATAAATTTTCTTAGAAGATTCATTGCCAATTTATTCGTCAAGATGGAGCCTATGACACAACTTTTGCGTCTTAAAAATTAGGACGAAATTGTATGGGGAGAGAAACAGCAAAAGGCATTTGATTTGATCAAGGCTTATCTAGTGAATCTCCATGTATTAGTGCCGCCAAAAGCAGGCAAACCACTGAAATTGTACTTATCAGCTACCGATATGACTATCGGGAGTATGTTGGCACAAGAGAATGAAAGCGGAAAAGAACAAGCGATATATTATTTGAGTAGAATACTAACTGATGTTGAACAAAGATATACCACAATTGAAAAATTATGTCTATCTTTATACTTTGCTTGTATGAAGTTAAGACATTACTTATTGCCAACTAAAGTACATGTGATCGGCAAGACTGATATAATAAAATACATGTTATCTCGACCTGTGATAAAATGACGTATAGCCAAGTGAGCATTTGTATTGTCCGAATTTGATTTAACATATGTGCCGATTAAGGCAGTGAAAGGTCAAGCCATCACCGATTTTCTTACCGAATACCCATGTTTGCAAATGAAAGAAAATGAACAGAACTTCAGTCAAGTGTTACCGCGGACTATGTATTTCGATGGAACACGTGTTAAGAGTATGGCTGGAGCAGGATTGATAATAATTTCTCCCGATGGAAAACTTACAAGGTGCGTATGTAAGTTAGACTTTGAATGTTCAAATAATCAAGTTGAATATGAAGCATTGATTATTAGCTTGGGGATATTAATTGAGCTAAAAGTGCAATTTATCAAAGTGTTTGGTAATTCACAATTAGTGGTGAAACAGTTAAAGGGAGAATGTCAATACTCACATAAAAATTTGATTGACTACTACTATCTGGCCAAAAGGCAGTTAGAACAATTCAGGGAGTACGACATAGTTCATGTGAGAAGAGATATGAATTTCGAAGCTAACAAGTTGGCACAAGTAGCTTCTGAATACTAAATATCAAAAGAAGTGGCAGACATCGTGACTACTATAACGCTGTCGGTACCTTCTATTGAACATAGAAAGATACTGATAGCAGTTAGCAAAGTGGTTCAAGAAGAGGATTGGAGGCAAACCATCATTGAATATTTGAAGAATCCAGATTTGAGGGATCGAAAGCTAAGGATGCAAGCCCAGAAATATGTTATATTAGAAGAATAATTATACCGAAAATCTTCAGATGGATTACTCTTACGTTGTCTTGATGAAGATAATGCAAAATTGGTGATGGCAGAAGTGCATGAAGGTATATGTGGAGCTCATCAAGCAGGAATCAAGATGAGATGGCTATTAAAAAGATATGGATACTTTTGGCCAACCATGATGCAGGATTGTGGCAACTATGCCAAAGCATGTCTTTCGTGTCAAAAGCATGGACCGTTGCAACATGTACCTGCTATGGAGCTTCATTCTATCATAAAGCCATGTTCATTTAGAAGATGGGCAATGGACATAATAGGTAAGATCTATCCACCCTCTTCTCATAGGCATAATTATATTTTATTGGCTACGAATTACTTCACAAAGTGGGTGGAGGCCATTCCATATAAGAATATTACACAGAAAACTGTGGTTAAGTTTATTGAAGAAAACATAATTCATCGATTTGGCTTGCTCGAGTCGATTACTGCGGACCAAGGAACAATATTCATTGAAAGTGAAGTGATAGATTTTGCATGATCAAAAGGAATCAAAATGGTCTATTCCACACCATATTATCCCCAGGCGAATGGACAAGCTGAAGCAACTAATAAGGTTGTTATTGGACTGATTAAGAAACACCTAGAAGAAAATTCAAGAGAATGGGATGTTTTATTATCAACGGTATTGTGGGCATACCGAACATCACGAAGATCAAGCACAGGTGTTAGTCCTTATATGCTTACATATGGACAGGAAGCAGTTCTACCGATGAAAATAACAGTGCAATCAATAAGAGTCCAATTGCAGAGCGAGATGTTGTCTGAAGATTATAGAGATTGGATGCACATAAATTTGGATGAGCTAGATGAGGTTCGTGCAGCTTCTTTGGATCAGTTGACTATACAAAAGAGAAGAGTGGCCAGAGCTTTTAATAAAAGGGTTAGGTCAAATGGTTTATTGTGGGGGATTTAGTATGGAAAGCAATTTTTCCATTTAACCTCCAAAACAGGGAATTCAATAAATGGTCATTAAATTAGGAAGGTCCATATTTGATTACCGAAGTGCTTAATGGGAATACATACCGATTGATGGATGTCAATGGAAAAGAACTATCATGCTCCGTTAATGGGAAATTTTTGAAGACATATCATCCATCAATCTGGGAAACACAAGGAAGCTAATTTATTCATTCAAAATGAAAATACATTCCAATCTTGGTGACAAAAGTTTGCAAGTCATTAACAAGCTTGAGGTTTTCGGCTACATGATGAGAATGCAAGGCAAGATTATGACAGAGGTTAGATTGTTGTCCCTCAAGGTACTCCAGGTGACGAGAATGAAAGCGGACAATTTCAAACTTCTCCCAAGCTTCTTGAAGCAACCGCCTGTGCTTGTTTGAAGCAGCTTCAACCATAGACTTGACACAGGAAATTTCATCTTTGAGTATCCTCCGCTCCACATGATGATGATGATGATTAGAAAAGAAATTGAAAAGTTGATGCGTCATCTCAACGTCATCTCTGGCTTGAGTACAGGAGTCTTGAGCTTGAGCATATTCCTCTTTAGAACTTTGCAATCGGGAAGATTCTTTCTCAATTTCAAGATGAAGGGCGTCAGCTTCCACAATGGTAGGCTCTAAATTCCAAATTTCCCTAACATTATGCTCGAATTCATCAAAGCTAGCAGGGAATAAAGAGCATAACTCCCAAACCAAATCTAAGAAGGCAGAATCTGCAGACAAAAATATTTTGGATATAAAGAAGTTGGCCAGATCGGTAACTTCTACTTTACACTTGCTTTTCAGTAATAAGGCATGATGCCCTTGAGATAGTAGTTCATGCATACGCCTCCATAAGGACCGATCACCTAGACAATGGAACAAACAAGTTGTCCATGTTTAAAAGTTGTCAAAATCCAAATCTGGTAAGATTCAGTGGAAAATTTACCTTCATAGGAAATACGACGTCTTTGTGATTGAGACCAAAGAGGCAATTGAGAGGAAGAACCATATGAAGGCATTATGAACAGGACCATAAATTCTTAGCAAAGATTTCGTAGCCTGAGCAGTTATAAAGATAAAGGATACGGAGCAGATTGTGGATAGTAATGCGCTAGAGTTCTTTTGGGAAAACTAAGATAATGGCTAAACGTGGGTAGACAATCAGCTATTTTGAAGTTGGCAATTTCAGAAAGGATATTCCTCGTTGTAATGGAGCAATGGGGCATCTTTCTTTGAGTTGGTTTAAATGTTAAAGGAGCCGAACGAAAATTAGATTTAACCTTTGGTTGTGAGGGTTAAATTATTAATGTGAACAAAGAACAGCATCGGGAAATTATATCATCGGGATATTGAGTGAATGTAAAGTAAAGGAGATCAAAATTCAGCAAGCAAGACTTTCAATTCATTGCCATTCGGCCAACAGAGTTTTAGCTTCAATTACAAAGTCTCTCAATTCAGTCTCGAGTCTATGATTTTCATCCATAATCTCAGCTCTCTTCTTTTCATGGACTCTGACCATTCCTATAGTGGCATCAAACTCTTTCTCCAATTCCCGACATTGTTTCATTTTGCGCCTGAGTGTAGGGCAAAAAGTTGAAACTGTGAGCTTCTGCTCTTCTAATTGAGCATTCACCATCCTCAGCTCTGCCTCAAGCTCTTCTTTCCTGGCTTCCAAGCGTTGAAGTTTGCCCTCTTCAACTTTGAAATTATTATAGAAGAGACAAACATCTTCGCGTTTACGGGCCAGCTCATCTTGAATTGCCAGTCCTCGGTTTTCTCCAAAGAGAAGGCGTGGGAGTTGATCAAGATTAACTCTTATTGTGTTCATAGCATCCACAAAGCCAAGAGCAAAGAGATCAATTTTGTCCTGGAAAGGCTCAGATAAAATGAAAGATGGATTGCCAGAGCACACTTCTTGAAAAAGAATCCTTGCCTGGCGCTCTTTATCAGAGTAATTGATCAACTTCCCATAGCCAGGTTCCAGTAAGTTAAGGAGTTTTTTCCATTTGGCTTTGGCTATCTCTTTGGGGATTTCAGCTGACATTAATGGAGCTGAGGACTCTGGAGAGTCAGGAACTGTGGAGGAGCTATGATGGGAACCTGCCAATATCCATTCTAGTTCTGCCTACTCAGCTTGAGAAAAGATTTCTATCTCGGCAGGTGGACTAGGCACGGCCTGAGATGTGGAGGGTGGCAAAACAGTAATTGTATAAGTAGCAGATGGTATACTTGGTGCTCTTTCAGGAGTTGAAATCCCCCGAGATTCATCAGTGATTGTAGGTAGTGGTACACTTGATGCTCTTGCAAGAGTTGGAGTCTCTTGAAGCGCAGGGATGGGCTCGTCGGTAGTTGTGAGTAGTGATACATTTGATGCTTCTTTAGAAATTGAAGTTTCTTGAAGCACAAGAATGGTCTCTTCAGTGACTGCAAATGTTGGCCTATGCATGTTAGGCAACAATATAAAACCTTGAATCGGATAAAAGATAATAATATTTACCGATGAAAGACGAAGTAAGATCTTCTTCAGATTCTACAATAGGGATAAGAGTATCCTTTGGCGACATATTCTCCTCCAGATATGGATCAGAAGATTGTTCTTGAATTGATTCAGCTTCCGACATAGGAGCAAGGATCAATGGTAAAGGAGTGGAAGCTGGTGGAACAGGAGTCTTGTCAGGAAGAGAAACAGGAGAAGCAGCACGGGGCTTATAGGTCTTAAGAGTTCCTAGATTAATCAGAAGATAAATAAGTTAAGGCTGTAATAACCTCCAAAAGTAAAGCCTGAGAATTACCTTTTGGAGTACGTGGCTTTATCATGGCTCGAAGTGTGGGTTCTGGAGATTGACTCATTGAGGGTGAGCTCTCTGGAGGTGACTCTGAAGATCGAATGAATACCTTCCTCACATTGGGCTTTGCTGGTACCTTCTTTGGAGCAAGAACAAGTGAATCTGAAGCCTTCCTTTTCTTGCTCACTATAAGAATAGACAATCAGATTGGAAGTTGAATATCAAACAAAATGCGTGGATATGGAAAAGCAGAATCAAGTTACCTTTAGAAGTCTCTGCTGGTTTAGTTGAAGGTACATTGGCAGCTTCGATTGTTTTTGACAATGTGAGAGGAATAGTATCCTTTATCTTCAGGAGAATTTGATCCAGAGAATCCGAAAATATGGTCCTTCTATAACCGTCCCACCAGAGGTCAAAATCAGCTAAAGAGCGGTTGGGGTATCTGATGAACTCGACGACATGAAACAATCGATAAGCACCCCGAACCAGTGTGGATAGTTCGATAAAAGGTTGGCTATCTTTAAGCTTGCATGATATTTTGTCAAAGGAAGTATAAGAAAAGGTATACAGGGCTAGAACAGGAACCCCTTGAATTAGCTCAAGTTGTCTGGCACAGTATTGGGGAGAGTAAATTTCAAAACCAGCAATGAATCTGTCTTTTGTTGAAAATCTTACAGGAAGATCAATAGAAGTCATAACAGTGTCTGCCAAAAGTCACTCCTATTTTTCTGGATAGTAAGGAGGTAGGACTTGAATTGGGAAACAAAGAAAGGAGTGAAGGAATATGAGTTCTCCTCAGCAAAATAAAGTTGTGAAATAAAGTACCGAAGATAAGAAGATGGCTCTTCGGCAACAGGGATTAATTTTCTCAAGGCCTGACAAACTAGATGGTTAGGAATGGAGATTGAAAGAGGCTGGACAACTTGGTCCTTAGAAAACCAGCCAAGGAAATAAAAAGCTGCCCTTGCTTGAAGGAGCCAGAGAGGGCTACCAAAAACTTCATTAACTTCATCTGAAGCAATAGAGGAGGAAGCATGGGCTAAACCTCGATACAGCAAAGCTAACATGGTTTTGCCCAAAGCCAGTGGGGTCTCTGACGCTAGAGTGGAGGCGATAACAACAAAATCATTTGAAATCCTAACTATGGGATGACAAAAGGAATTTACAGAGCCAGTATAAAAGGAAAGCAGTATGCTCCTCATCGGTAACTACACTCTCCTTTTTGAAGTACTTTTTTATGAATGCCCCATAGGCCATTTCAGAATCAGATAATTTATCGAATATTGAATGAGAATCGAGAGACAGAGTAGACGGGTTTGTACCCAAAGGAGAGAGCCCAGTGAGGCAGTATACATCAAGCAGAGTTACCGACATGGGAGAGAAAGGGCAAAAGAAACAATTAGTGGAAGGCGACCGAAAGTAAGTTAATGCTCCGATTAGTCCACGATTCAAATGGTAATCAAAACAGCTAAGACGCAGAGCATTATGAATTGAAAGGGTATCCCAAAGGGGACCCTTAGAAGGGAGGAGTCGAAGATACCATTGGTAGAAGTCTGGCTCAAAGACGAAAAAAGCTCTAAGGCGAGGAGGACGAGAGTGCCACTAATATGCCAATATAGATAATACGTGGACTGGAAGCACTTCAAATTGATGACATGGGAAGTGGCTTGTTAGGCACCTTAGAACAGAGAACTGATTGTGCACTGCTGGACCAAGAATGAAAGAATCTTCTAATTCATTCTCCACGGAGAACAGATGAAATTTTTCGTTGAAATCTTCAGAATCTCAGAATATATGGTAACGATCAAGAGCGTCTGAGGCAGAGAAACAAAAAGTTTGCTCCTTGGAAGCTTTGGAAGCCATTGGGGTCAGATGACTATCGAGAAAGAGTGCAGAAAATCGAGAAGGAGTGCAGAAAATCGAGAAGTTACGGAGAGTCGAAAAGGCGAGAATGTGAGGGCACGAAGAAAGGAACAATCTTTAAAAGAAGTGTTTTGAAGAGGAAAGGGTGTAGCGTGCGAAGCAAGGTGACGAAGCGACAGCAATAACAAAACGTAAGTGTCTTTCCTTTCGGCATTTAAAAGAATTAAAAGTTCTTTTAATCCTTTTAAAATGGGGCATATGTTGACACCAAAATAAGAATCGGTATAAGTGCCGAATCGACTTTAATGCCGAATCTGGCATACAAGGGGAATCAACCATCTTCCGAAACTCGTCTGGACCAAATTCGGAAACATGCTGAGGAGCAAGCTTGAATGGCATCGTTTCCCAAATTCGGTAAATAAGGAAAATATGTATATTTACCGAAATATAGAGAGTTGTAATTCGGGATGATGGAATATTAATACTTCAGGACAGAGGCCCTTTCCCGAAATTCGGGAAATTCACACTTCGAGAGTACATTGAAGAATCACAGCCTAGCCACGTACATCACGATAACGAGAAGTTGTGAGCAAAAGTGGAGATAGTGAGCATGAACATATCGTGAGAAGTTACTTATCCAGATTTAAAATCACCTTAGCGGTTAAGATCAGGTTTGGTGGACAATAAAACTGGGAAAACGTTGTCAGAAATAGCAGTTACTAGAAGCGCCAAAATATTCAAAGTTTGAAGTTTGAAAACATGGAAGTAACCGACGAGCAGTTGCAAGATAGGAGGAGATACAAATACTTAGAGGAAGAAAAGAGAGGAGGACAACAACACGAAGGCGAAAACACTCAAGCTTATCTACACTTTAGTTTCTAACGCATCTTTACTTCCTGTTTTTATAGCTTTCTGTAGCTTTAGTTAACTTTTCAGTCCTTTACAGCTTTCTTAGGAGTATTGTAACGTAGTTTGAAACTCTGTTGATTACAAATCCATTTTCAATCCATCTGATTTCTATCCATTCCACAAAATTCTGTGTCACACTTTATTTTTCGCCACAATTCTCCTAGTAATCAAGCCACAGAACCTACTTTAATAAAAACCGAATACTGGAGTTTCGGTGAAAGATATTCCTTATGAAAAACAAGCGAACAAGTATCAACCACCATCGAACTGCAGGCATTCAATCTCATCCAAAAACAAGTAAATTTTATTGGGTACAGTCTCTTTGGAAACTTTATCGGAGAAAGTCAGTTTACAAAATTGTCATCGATTTTAATGTTATAATATCTTGTTATTTTAAATAGCCAAAGACCTTATCATTTCCTAGGGGATCGGAGAAATACCTATTATGATCGCCTTCGGTAACTTTTTCCGGTCCAACCGATGTCATCAAGTCACGGGTCACGGCCATGCTCACGTCCCATCACATTCAGATAATTAGCCGAGAGATAATGGAGGATTAAGGCGACATAAATGTAGTCTTTATTCAGATAATTAGCCGAGAGGCAAGGTTGAGGCGTGTGCTCGCCGGCTGGCGTCCATAGCCTGTTGCTGGCCATAGTTGAGGCCCGCGACCGGCAAAGGAAGGAGAAGGAAAATAAAAGAAAAAAATATATTAAAAAATTTGAGAGGAGTAATTTTGAAAAGTGTTTTCATCTTTAAATTTAGGAAAGAATACTACCAAAAATTTCAAACTATATCAGTTGTGACAAATTTACCCTGAACTTTTTTTTTGTGACACTAAAAATCCCAAATTATGACACTTGTGACAAATTTACAAATTTATCATGAACTTTTTTTGTGACACGAAAAAGCCCAAACTATGTCACTTGTGACACATTTACCCCATAATACTTTGGCCATGGGTATTTTCGTCTTTTTTTTTTTTTTTTTTTTGTTTTTTTTTCTTTTCTTCTCTTTGCCGGCGAGGGGCGAGGGTGATCCTTGTCAGCAGAGAGAAGAAAAGAAAAAAAGAAAAAAAAAAAGAAAAAAAAAAGAAAAAAATTCCTATGGCTAAAGTATTGTGGGGTAAATGTATTACAAGTGGCATAATTTGGGGTAAAAAGTTCAAGGTAAATTTATCATAAGTGGCATAATTTGAGATTTTTAGTGATATTTTTTCTTAAATTTAATAATTAAATTTTTTTTCCTATGACTAAAGTATTTTCGATTGATGAGTTATTTTTGCGAATCATATGGGTAAAAGTCCGAAAAATTAATTTCCAAAAAATACTTCGAATACCGCGAAGAAATTAATTGCAGATGGTTAGTCCGCCGTTCAGTGTTGACATTGTTTGAGGAGCGAACTACCCGGCCTTTGTCTGTTTCTCCGTAGACTAGGCCAAACAGCCTGGCTTTTGCCTGTTTCTTCCCTAGACTAGCCCGAATGGACGTGCATGTGCGGAATTTTATTTTTTTGAATTGATTAATTGAAAAGGCTATACATGAAATAGTGGGCATTATGCTCAATGAAGATACATTCCTGTTATACTATCCTCAAGTCTGGCGCTAGTATGTATATTCGGCAAATAAGAAAGTCTTGCGCCTCTATATGATATTATTTTGATGGTTTACGAGTACGAATATTATCCACGTTAAGTTATATTTAACTATATGTGCATGGAGATGGTGTTCGTAACTTTAATCCACGAATTGAAGACATAATTAAAAGAGAGAAGAGCGGAGGATTATATGGTGTTCGTAGCTTTGATTTCCTTTAATTTCGTGTTCCTATCTTTAATTTCCTTTAATTTTATAGTCCTTGAAATTTGCTTTTCAAGCAATTTACCTGTTGTCATTTTGCTCAGTTTATTGATTTCCATTTCAACTTCGCTCTTAGGATCTGATACGACTTTATTAATATACCCATCACTCCACCCATCTTTGAAAAACTTGTTTTGTAGATAATTTGATCACTTTGTGGTCGAGGTAGAACCAGAGAACAAAGCTTTAATTTGTTTTCCCAGTCACCTATTTGCCAGAGACTACCCTTAGGTCGGAATTAGCTCCAAGGGTAGTACTAGATAGCCATAGTTGCTGCGATCAAAAATCGGAATCGGAAAGTGGTTGAAGTAGAGTTGGACATAGCGTTGAAGGGGGACGCAACTACACATAATTTTCATATAGATGATCAATGGAAGAGTATTTTCTTTCATGATCTAAAGATCATATAGAACATTATATAGACGGTCGATCATATAGACCTTACTGTGGAGTCGAAGAAATGAATGGCTAAGATAGATTAAGCCTACATAACTTTTCGTGGTAGACATAGGAGAAACTTCCATATCTAGGGGAGAGATCTGTGCTGTGGCCACAATCTCTTTGTAGGACATAAAATTACTTGGGCGATTGAAGACTGACGACTGACGAATGAGCTACAAAAACAAAGGGGAGATAAGTACTAGCATTATTGCCAAGAAGACTCATGGCTGTACACCTCGAACATAGATCGCATTTTGCCATAAGTTTCATGTCTTCCAAAGAATGCAACGCGGAGTGTCGGTTACTTCGGGGGACGGTAGTATGCGAAAACCGCATAGAATGCTTGAAAGACTGTAAGAACCAACAGAACAAAGGCAGCAACAGCCGAAATGAAGGACCAAGGACTCCCAAAGTACTCGCGCTTGATACCCGCCCAGCGCACGTGCCACTGGTTTTTGTGGTATATGTTCACTTGGCTAAATATCTTGGCCAAATAGCTCGTGGTGATGTCAAAGCCAATGTCCCTAAACAGATCATTGAAGAGAGTTGCGACCTCTGCATTCGATCCCAAATAGTTCACTATCAGCTGTTTCTTAAATAAGAGCTCTACATCCATTTCTGTGCTCACGAGACATCTCATGAAGGTGATGTAACTGGTGATGTCCTTGCAGCAGTGACAGTAACACTGCTCGAAGGCGACGCAGTTGAATAAGGAGGAGCTCATGAAATCGTCTAGAGTCAAAGGAGGGATTTGAAGTACTCCATTGTTGAATTGGATGTCGAGTAAGTTTGAGCTGTCGTTCCGCTTGAATTTAACCCCGGAGAGAAGAAGCTGCGTGGCTGAGGGGATGAATTGTAAGTCCTTTTCAGCGACATGTCCAGTTGGTTCCCCATTCAAATGGGCGACGAAACTCAGTCGGAACAAGTCAAGCAAGTGTTTGACATTGGGGGACCCGGCGAACTTCTTCAAATGTTCCTGTGGCCTTGGAACCGTGATGTTGAAGAATCGTAACGCAAGCTCAGTAAGGGAGCCCTTGGCGGCTTCTTCCGCTGTGTCGCCCTTCGATAGGTCGAAGACCTCTTGAAGGACAAAGAAAGGGATCTGGTTTTCGATCCGAAGAAAGTCCTTTATCATGAAGGTGAAGATCCATTGCATTCCCAAGAAAGGATCGTTGCGATCATGCTCAATTACAGACCCGAAGATGCGGAACATCTCGACAATGAAACAGGCATCGAGGACCATCATCTTGACTAGATCCGAGCTTTCCCAAGAAAGAAGCTCTGAGGAGTAGCAACCCCGGATTTTGTTCTCCTTCGATGCAACGGCATTGAAATATTGGTCCAGGCCAACGCCGCTATCCTTGGTTCGTTCAAGGAGAGTGGAGAAGAATCGAGGTTTGTGCTGCTCGATCATATTTAGCCGTTCCTTGCCATGGTGGTACGGACCGATGGAGACGATCTGGGGCTCGTAAGCCTTCTCGTTGATCTGAACTAGGCTTTTTGGGACTTTGAAGATACAGCAGGAGTATTTACTGGCGGAAGGTTTCAGAAGAGTCGGCTGTTCCTCGAACAGCGGCTCCATGGAAGATGACCAATCTCTCGCCATCCTGATCGCACGGCCCGACCTAGAGTGGGTTTAAAATCTCCGAAAAAATCTGCGGAAAAGAAAGTTGCCTGAATCAGAATGTGCCGTGAGGGCCTGCGCGAGAAGTTACTGATTCAACTGCTGACACACTCCGATCAAAAAACAAAAAAAAACTGCTGACACATAAATGTTTCAGGCCAACAGAGGGTGTTGATCATCCGACGGTTTGCTATTTTTCTCTTTGGAAAAATTGGTGGTTGTGCAAACCCACACGGCACCGTGCCAAGGCCTTTAAGAGAATATAAAGAACCAAGGGCTGATCAGTAGCCCTGTGCCGATTGACTTGTTAGTTATGACCCACGCCAAGGGAAAATTATCAATAAAGTTTTAAATTTGTTGTATTTTTATCAATTCAGTGCTAAATATTTTAATTATGACAATCAAGTTATAAACTAATTTTGCATTTTGCCAATTGAGTCCATTCGTCTAATTTCGGCTGAGAATCAGTGACGTAGATGCTAGCCATCTTATGTTGCACGATCGGCGTTAGCATGAATAATTTTTTAATTTTATTAATATTTTTTTCGATTTTTTTTAATTTTCTCCTCTTTTCATTCTCTTCTTCTTCTTTTTCACTATGGCCAGTGAGGGTTGCTAGGCCCTCGCCAGCAACTGCGCGAGGGTAGCCAAGCCCTTGCCAGTCATTAGTGAGGGCCACAACGCCCTCATTGACCACAACAAAAAAAAGTAAAAAGAAAAAGTAAAGAAAAAAGAAAAAAGATAATATGATGGAAAATTCTCCATGTTAGCATCGGTCGTGTCACGTAGGACGGTTAGCATTGACGTCAGCAATTTCTGATCAAAATTGATAAAATATTAAAATATTTAGGACTCAATTGGAATAATTAAAATATTTATGATTGAATCGGTAAAAGTATAATATTTTTAAGTTTTCTTTTTTTTTTTTGTAAGTTTCTCCCACACGAATATTCTATCCATCAGGACAAGAGGATCACCATTTATTTATTGTTTTTGCCAAAGGCGAGCATTTATTTGAATTTACTAAATGCTTGAACATTGATTTGACCGACTTGCTAGTTGCGACCTACACCACGTGTATTCAAAAAGTTATTAGACGTCAAATTTTTTGTAATCAAGTTAGTTGGAATTAACAGAGGAATCCTATTGCACTAGACGAGTTTTTGAACTTGGTCGCGCTTTTCTAAAGTTTTATGACTTGACTACTTTGGAAATAAGTTTTAGGACTTCGATTATACTTATCACCTTGGTTTATCCTATGTGTCCACCTTCATTGGGTCATGGTTATGGGTATTGGAGGGTGTCTGGGCGGGTTCTTTCAATCATGTTCTTCCGATTGTGTAACTTCTCGCCTTTTGGTTTCGCAAGCTTCCTTCTCTTTCTCTGGCTCCTCTCGTTTACCTCTTTGGCAGTTCAAGTTGTTTGTGGCCCGGCTAGCGAGCTCAATGGAGGGAGGGACTGGGGCTGTGTTCTTGGTGACACAACTTTTCGTCGATTGAAACGTCAAGTCCAGGCAATCACTCCAGAGAGGATGGATCAATCACATGCCCACCTACTTGAGATCAACGCAGAGATTTCATATGAAAAGACCCAAATAAGTTCCTCAGCTCATGCGACTCTTCATATACAAGATCGATCCAAAGTCCGCGGCGCCACCCATCTTTCCCATTAGTAAAACGTGGACCTTCGTCCTCCCGAAGTCCACCAAAAATGATCTATTGTCCAGTGAAAAACAAATGTTTGGTAGTCTTCTCATCAGAATCCAGGACGTTGGAAGTTGCTTTCGTTTTTGCTCGAAGAGTTGTAGTTCGCATAGATAAAAAATCAACGTGGAGATCACGCTCCATCTTCTTCAGGTGTGCAGATTTCATTTTGGGGCAATGAGCAAAGTTCTGTTGATGGGAATTTCTTAAGGTGTGCGCTTGGTCTTGGAGCGCTCATCCATCCAATGGCCAAGCATCCTCGGGCATAAACGAGTCGTCATCACTCTCCATGAACTCATTTTTGCTTATTGTGAAGTGGAGGACACAAAAAGGGAAATACATTCGCGGGTTAAAGTTCGCTATACACAAGGAGGGCAATAAGTTCCTCCATTCCTCTCTTCTTCAATTATGTCTTTGATTTGTGGGTTGAAATTACGAACGTCACTTCAGATAATATATATTTTTGTAACCATCAAAATATTATTATGTGGGCATAGGACTTTCTTATTTGCTGAATATATATACTAGCATAAGACTTAAGGATTATATATAGATCTTCATTAGGCATCACGCCCACTGATTTACATATAGCCTTTTTTGAATTAGCAAAAACATAAAATAAGTGAAGAAAAAATCTCCATGAGAAACGGACAAAGGCCGGGTAGTTCACTAGACTAATGAGAAACGGACAAAGGCCGGGTAGTTTGCCCTAGTTGTCTCCCATGCATGGCGTCTCGATTGTGTCCATGACTCACCTAATCCTTGACCTGCAAATCGAGCAAATTATTGGGGATTCCGCCATAGGAATAATTTGTTGGCCACAAAAATGGCACGCCCAGGATCACCATAGTTAGAAATCGAAACACGATATGGGAGTAATTGTCGATTCGCGTACCTGGTTTGGAATCCATCGTACTTGACGCGGAATTTGCGACGGTTTCCCGAACACGAACTCAAAATCTTCTCCCCTATCCCTTTCGTTAGAACACTGGCTTAATGAGATTGCCACTCACGAGAAGAAAGTTCTCTCTTGATCCGTATGTGAGTCAAAATGTGCATCATCCGGTTAGGGGAGGGACTTAAGCGCTATTTATAGAGTCTTCGACCACGGGCACTCTCATTACGAGCCGGGCCGTACTCGGCCCACACCAGCCAGCCCCATATTAGACTTATTAAGAACCCATATATCTTACCCTTATTAGACCAAATTAATTCAGTTAATTTCAATTAATGAAGCCCACATTAGGAAATTCTTACATTCTCCCACTTGGGCGATATTAATTGAAACACAACTGTGTGCGCACCTTTATATTGGTCTAGAGATTATTCTTAATAGTCAATCCGATCCCATAAAGTCTCGAACACCGAATCATGGCGGTAACTGCATGTACTCACGCAGAGCCTTCCATGGTCACGAATGCTTTCAACTTTACTGATATGGATTCAATATGGTAGTGTGTCAAATGGACAATACCTCATAATGAGTGATACTTCATGTGTTGTCCACTTTGTTAGTCCAAAATTCTCTCTCCTTAAGTGTCACAAAACCTAGTGTGTCACCAGAGAATATCCTTCATGGTTCCAACGAATCTGCATATGTCTTAGCTTGATAGTTAACTGTACTTTATGTGTAACAAGACATATTGTTAAGGCTAATACCAAGAATGCCCCATAGCCTGTACTCAAGGTTTACACAATGCCTCGAGATTTTCATATATGTACTCAACTTGATAAATCTACATTCACAAATACCTCATTGAATGTAAAAGAGTTGATACATATTCAAATATTACAAAAATGTAACAAAATCATATACAAACTTCACAAGAGCAACATAAAACTAAACAGCTCCCACTAATTGACAGTATCCCATGATACTCCTAAGCCCATGTTAATGACATGTCGATCAAATACACAAGGGCGAAGGCCTTTAGTTAGCGGATCTGCAATCATATCATCTGTTGAAATGTGATCTACTGCAATGTCACCATCCTGAACTTTTTCTTTTATAGTCAAATACTTGACCTCCATATGCTTAGACCCCTTGAGACCTCTGTTGTTGTTAACAAACAACACTGCAGAGTTATTGTCACAATACAACTGTATGGGCCTATCCACAAAATCAAATACGGTTAACTCCTTAATGAGGTTTCTGAGCCAAATTGCCTGAGTAGCGGCCGAAAAGCATGCTACAAACTCCGCTTGCATGGTAGAGGATGTCATTGATTTCTGTTTCTCACTTTTCCATGATATTGCACCTCCTGCTAATTTAAAGATGTAACCTGTTGTCGACTTCTTTTCATCTTGACAGCCAGCAAAGTCTGAATCCGAATACCCAACTAGCTGTAGGTCCTGAACATGTTTGTAAATCAGCATATAGTCTTTTGTCCTCTTTAAGTACCTCAAAACCTTCTTAGCAAAGAACCCAATGATCATGTCCACGGATTTGATTGATATACGCTTAGAAGTCCATTTGCAAAAGCAATATCTGGCCTAGTACATACTTGAGCATACATAATACTTCTAAGTACACTAGCATAAGGTACATTCTTCATTTGGGCTTTCTCAAAATCTGAATGAGGACATTGTGACAGACTCAACTTATCGCCTTTTACCCGATGGAGCAATTCACGGCTTACATTCTTGCATGTTGAATCTTTCTAAAATACGATCAACATATGCCCTCTGAGATAAACCCAATAGTCGGCGAGAACGATTCCTATGAATCTCAATGCCAAGGACAAAAGACGCCTCACCAAGGTCCTTCATATCAAAGTTCTTTGACAACATCCGCTTTGTCTCATGCAAGAAACCAAGGTTCTTTGCTTGCAAGCGTGATATCATCCACATAGAGTATAAGGAAAATGAATTTCCTCCCACCGACCTTGCAAAGATATACATCGATCTACTTTGTTCTCAATAAAACCAAATGAAGCGACAACACTATGAAACTTCAAGTACCATTGTCTAGAAGCTTGCTTGAGACCATAAATAGACTTTTTCAGTCTACATACAAGCGTACCTAAATCATCTGCCGCAAAGCCTTCGGGTTGCATCATATAGACTTCTTCATTAAGTTCTCCATTGAGAAAGGCAGTCTTAACATCCATCTGGTGTAACTCCATATCGAAATGAGCTACTAATGCCATAATCACTCTAAAAGAATCTTTAGAAGAGACTGGAGAAAAAGTTGCTTCATAGTCTACTCCTTCTCTCTGAGTGAAACTCTTAGCTACCAGTCTAGCTTTAAACTTCTCAATCTTTCCTTTGGAGTCCTTTTTAGTCTTATACACCCATTTGCAGCCAATGGGTCTATGACCTTCAGGTAATTCAACAAGTTCCCAAACTCCATTATGCTTCATAGACTGCATTTCATCTCTCATTGCATCCAACCACAGTTCTGACTAAGGACAAGAAATAGCTTCCGCATAAGTCACTGGATCAGCCACAGAACCGATATCGTAGTCTCGCTCTCCTATATAGACTAAATAGTCCGGTGGTATAGCTGATCGTCTCTCCCTAATGGATCTCCTTACTGGAACAACAACAGCCTCATCCTGCGCTTGAGAGCCTTGAGGAACTTCATTAGGAGCTGTCTCGACAACAGGATCCCGAGCCTCAACAGGTTCAGTCTGTGGTGTGGGAGTTTCCACAATTATCTGTATGGGAGGAGATAAAGATACAATATTACCCACCGTACTATTATCCTCAATAGTCTTTGAGCAGCTACTTTCTTCGGCCACATCAAACTCCAGAAACTTGGCTGTCTGTGATTCCACAATTCTTGTGCCTCCATTGGGATTATAGAACCGATATCCCTTCGAATGATCCGGGTAAGATACAAAGTAACACCGAGTGGTTCTAGAGTCCAACTTACTTAATGTTGGATTATACAACTTCACTTCTGCAGGACATCCCCAAACCTTAAGATGGTTTAAGCTAGGCTTACGTCCAGTCCATAACTCAAAAGGAGTCGATGGAACAGCTTTTGTAGGTACACGATTCAAAATGTACAAAGCTGTTTTCAAAGCTTCACCCCACAGAAAACCAAGTAAATTTGTCCTACTAATCATACTCCTCACCATTTCCATAAGGGTGCGATTACGCCTTTCGGCCACACCATTTTGCTCAGGACTCCTAGGCATAGTAAATTGAGCCACTATCCCAGAATCCTCTAAGTATTTGGCAAATGGCCCCTTAAGCTGTCCAGCATTGCCATGCTTGCCATAATACTCTCCACCTCGGTCAGATCTAACAACCTTTATGACTTTTCCCAACTGTTTCTCGACTTCAGTCCGAAAAATCTTGAACTTGTCAAGAGACTCAGACTTTTCTTTAATCAAGCATGAGATAACCATATCGAGAATAGTCATCAATAAATGTGATGAAATAAAAATTTCTACATAAGATTGCCGTGATAGGGTCCACTTATATCGAGTGTGAATGACCTCCAACAGTCGAACTTGGACCGCGATTTTCTTCCTTATCTTGATCATTTTACCTCTACAACGGTCCACGCATGTCTCTAAGTCATCTTTAAGAGCAAGCGGAATGTTAGTCTTTACCAACCTTTCTACTCTATCCTTATAGATATGGCAAGCCGTTTATGCCACAATGCATAAGACTGTTCCTTAGGTAATGGTCTCTTAGAAACAACCTTTTCAGCCGTATAAGCGACGATATGTCATTGGGAGATAAACACAATCTGTACAATCCATTGGACAAATAACAGCACCCAACCTTATTTGAATTAAGAAACAAAGAAAGAACATTATTCTTGATTTCAAAAGAGTAGCCATACATGTCCAAACACGACACGGAAACTAAGTTCCGTCTAAATGAAGGTACATAGAAAGTGTCTTTCAACATTAATCTAAAACCGAGTCTAGAATCAAGATTACATCTCCCACAAACACAACATCAGCTTTCTCGTTGTTTCCCACGGTGAGTCTTGATTCATCCCGATTTTGGCTTCCTCCGGTTTATGAATCCTCGTATGGTAAACGCAACATGATTAGTTGCACCGCTATCGAGCCACCAAGAACCTGGATGGTGCTTCCGATAGGTTGGATTCACAAACAAATGCCAAAGAATCACACCGTTGGCTCACGTTTAGACAACCAAGCTTTAAACTTTGCACAATCCTTCTTTATGTGACCTTTCTTCTTACAAAAGAAGCAGTGGCCACCATTCCTTTTGAAGGATGTTTTCTTCGGACCCATATTGTCAGATTGACCAGTAGTGTCATGAGTACCTTTATGAGTACGATTTCTGAACTTTTTATCCTTCCTTTTGTGGGAACTAGAAACATATAAGGCTAGATGCCCTTTTTCCTTCTTAAGTTTCTCTTCCTCTGCCACCACCCTTGCTATCAAGTCATTAACTGACCAAGTCTCATCTTGGGAATTATAATTTGTCTTTATAATCTCAAAATCAGGTGGAAGGGTGTTCAAGGCTTGATGCACAATACAAGCATCAGGAATGGAAACATTAAGAGCTTGAAGCTTTGTCTTTAGGTCTACCATCCTAAGGACATAATCTCTAACCCCAGCAGTACCATCATACTTCATATTGAAGAGCTTTTGAAGAATTGTACCAACCTCAAAGATTAGATGAAATACGGTTTCTAGCCTCTAAGGCTGCCATCATTTCCTTAGCAAAGACAAAACCGGGCAAACCACTTTTCAAGTGTTCTTGAATGGATTTCTTCATTGTCAATAAGCAAATCCGATTGCTCTTTTCCCAGGCAGCATAGTCCGATTTCTCAGCTTCAGTACTGGTGGCCGTGATATCTACCGGCTTATCTTTTGTAAGAGCAATGTGAACGTCTGCCAGCTCCATTCCAAACAGAAAATCCTCTTTCCATTTCTTAAAGTTCAAACCAGTAAGGACCTCTATTGAAATAGAATTGCCGTTTACAGAAAAGGTGACTGCAAAATAAACAAACAATACAATCAGCATCATGTGAATACTTATATAGAGAATTACATGCATCATCACATAATCACCTTTGGGCAGAAAATATGACATGCAGTCGTACACTCTCCACATGACAGTGGCCATGAGAATATATTCTAATCTTTCGCGAAATCACCACCTTGGGGTGTATGAACCACTAAGATTAGTCATTTCTCAAGCTCATGCTATACATGTACCCCTCCATGGACTATTACAAGATCACATCCTTTGGGAGTATAATCACGTAATAGACCAGGAGACATCCCACCACAATATGAGACCGATATTTCTCAAACCCAGTCAAGTGTGCCACTTTGGCGGTCACAACCCAACTGAATCCTTGAAAATCTCTCACACCAGGGATATAAACTTTATGTATCACATTTACTATATACATGTAATGCTAGATGTAAAGACAGGGTGTATGTCTCTAAAATTACATGCCACGATAATTGTACTGTTCCATTCATTGATAGACAATGAATTACACTCTACATAGTCCTTATGTGGTGATATACATGTGAGCTACCTTATGTATTTCCGAAACCATAGAGAAATACAAGAAAATACGCAAAAATACCCTAAAAATACGCGTACATAGGGTTCTATACATATTTTCACATCTGTATAAGCTTCAAACATGTAAAATAAATACACCACAATGTAGAGCATCTCGATACGAGCGCGTCGATACCAAGATCGTCCAAAACGGACGTCGGACGCGCCCGCACGCGCCGCCGGAAGGCGCCGGGCGTTGCGGCGCCGCAGGTTCAGCCGGTCAACTGAAACCGAATCGCCGTCCGACGGGACCGTCCAACCGGTCAACGATCAACGGACCGGTCCGACCGGTTGACTGGTCGGGTCAATGGGTCGGGTCAACGGTCGGGTCGGGTCAACGGGTCGGGTCAAAATTCGGGTCGGGTCCGGATCCGGGTCGGGTCAAGTTCCGGGTCGGGTCGGGATCCGGTGAACCGGATCCGCGCCTCGCTGACGTCAGCATACGGTTACGGTGGACAGACGCTGCCGTTCGGGCGCGAACGCAACCGCACCGACGACGACGTGGCCTTCACACGCCGCCCGCTTGGGGTAGGGCTGGGCGGGCCGCGCCCTCCGCAACGTGCCTCCCACCATTTTTCTCGTCTCGACGAGTAGATTCCAAATATATAATAAAATTTAACTTTTACCCGATAAAAAATTTCGAAACTTGGCAAAAATCTCTCGGACAAAACGGAAAAACGGTTCTAATCCGCATGTTTCGGTTCTAATCTATGGCAGGCTCTGATACCACATGTTGGCCACAAAAATGGCACGCCCAGGATCACCATAGTTAGAAATCGAAACACGATATGGGAGTAATTGTCGATTCGCGTACCTGGTTTGGAATCCATCGGAACTTGACGCGGAATTTGCGACGGTTTCCGAACACGAACTCAAGATCTTCTCCCCTATCCCCTTCGTTAGAACACTGGCTTAATGAGATTGCCACTCACAAGAAGAAAGTTCTCTCTTGATCCGTATGTGAGTCAAAATGTGCATCATCCGGTTAGGGGAGGGACTTAAGCGCTATTTATAGAGTCTTCGACCACGGGCCCTCTCATTACGGGCCGGGCCATACTCGGCCCACACCAGCCAGCCCCATATTAGACTTATTAAGAACCCATATATCTTACCTTTATTAGACCAAATTAATTCAGTTAATTTCAATTAATGAAGCCCACATTAGGAAATTCTTACATAATTTATTTGTCCAAAAGTGATTGGGATAGATCTGATATGACAAATTAAACCATTCACACGACAATAATCTAATGAGATTCGCGTTAAATTTCAACAAAAAAAAAAAAAAGAGAGGAGAAACCGCATTGTGTGATTGTGCAGCAAATATAGAATTCTTACTCAGGTATCAACCATCTCCCCACCATCAAACTGTGGGCATTCAATCTCCCCCAGAAACAAGTAAATTTTATTGTGTATAGTCTCTTTTGAAACTTTATCGGAGAAAGTCAGTTTACAAAATTGTTATTGGTCTTAACTGACTGTAATTTATATTGTAATATCTTGTTGTTTTAAATAGCCAATGACCCTATCATCTCCAAGGGAATTGGAGAAAAACCTATTACGATTGCCTTGGGTAACGTTTTCCGTCCAACCGATCTCATCAAGTCATGGGTCACGGCCATGCTCACATCCCATCATGATCCACGTTCAGATAATTAGCCGCGAGATAAGGGAGCATTAAGGTGACACCCGAAATATTGTCTTCTTTTGAGGCTTCATTTATTTCATGAAAAATGAATGATTTGAAAAATATTTTCATAAAAAATGACTACTTATATCGCTAACAAAAATGAATAAATGAAAAAAAATTTAATCGTCCAAGAAAATATTTAAATAGATAATGCAAACATTTTTTTTGCTAATTATTTTAAGAGATACAAGCAATTGTTTAATAAAATATTTTCAAATAATATATTTTTCCTAAAACGAATAGAGCTCAAGACTCAAATACAAGGCCTCAAAGCAGCGATGGAACTTGGGGTGTGCAATCGGACCGGGTTTACCCGGAAACCGAACCAACCCACTCGAAAAACAGGTCTGGGAACCGGTTCTAACAAGAACCGATCCGGGTACCGATTCCATTTTTTGGGAACCGATTAGAACCGGTCCGATTTTCGATTCCAACTAAAAACCAACCCAAACCTGTTTAAGAACCGGTTTTGAGATAATGTACAAAAAAGTAAAAAAGCCTATATCATGTTACCCTACTTTACTGGTTTTAGAACCGATTTCCGGTTTAATATTGGAATATGTTTCACAACTATGAGCGAAACAGCATAGCCCTTAAAGTTATCTAAATATTGTGTGATTCAGATGAGGTATATAGACATTTTTCTAGTGAGAGCATATGCCTTACCACTAAGTCTCTTGATTTTTCTTTCAAGATATTTCATTCGGAAACATAAGTGAGGAGTTATCTCATCATGGCGCAAAATAAAGAGCTAAACATGTTGAATAAATTCCTTGGAAATGTGACTCTTAAAGATTTATGCGATTGGACTATGTCTTGCCACATAGTGTTTTTGGATTGTTGATTTTGATAGATTGTAATTTCAATTGCTCATTTTGGAGATTGTTACTTTTGGCGGATAGTAGTTTTTGTTATTCATCTTTTATTTTAAATTGTTTCATTGCTACCTATATTATTTTGCTAGAAAAAATGAAACCGAAAAAAGGAACAAAAAAAAAATGAGTTCTCGGGTAGACCCTGAAACCAGACTGAAAAAATAGGGTCGGTTCCAAAATAGAGTCTAGGAAAAACAGGATTGGTTTCAGATTCCAAAAATTGAGAACTGGTTATAACAGGGTTGGTTTCAGATTCTAGGTCCGAATCCAACCCAACCTGGAACCGATCACCCCTAGATGGAACTGCACTTGTTTATATATGCAATTAACTTTAAACAATGACTAGTGTCACGGGCCGATAGTTCCTAGGCCGCGGAATAGTTCGTTTGGCGCTTGGTGAGTCAATAAGACCCTAGGCCAACTTTCCTTCTATAGTAGTTCCAAATAACTCTAACAGTCCGGATTTTGGCCCATTTTTGGGATTTATAAAACGAGTATTTCGTCAGTGCGCTTATAATGAAATTTCGCCCGGGAACTGATCACTATCGGGTTCTTATTTTTAAAATTAGAAATTTTGCTAGAATCGCACTTGATCGAATTTTGCCGTGATTTATACCCTGAACTTGGCAGTCGATTTCCGGGAGTTTCGGGACGAAATAAATTGGACGGTGTCGATTTTATTGCAGCCAGTGTCGAGATTATCGGGAAAAGTGAGAAAGTAAATTTTTGGACCGGGTACAAATTTGGACCGGTAGACCTCCCTCGTAGTGTGATTTGGGGTATTTTATTTTGGCCGTGTGCCCTAGAATATTGTTGGGATTTTTCGGAGATTATTAGGCCTTTTTCCGGATTTAAATTGGGACCGATAGATCGATTTTTAGTCTGGACCGTGTCCGTTGGATCACGATGAAATTTTAAAATTTAAACCCCTCCTCTCTCTCTTTCTCTCTCCTCTCTCTCTCTCTCTCCGCCGGTCCCCTTCCCGTGCGCCCGTACCCTCTTCTCTCTCTCCTCCTTTTTTTTTTTTCTCTCTCTCTCTCTCTCTCTCTCTCTCTCTCTCTCCCTTTTCCCCCTCTCCCCCCGTTCCCCACGCCCCCGTCCCCTCCCCTTCCCATCCCTTTGCCCCCCCTTTCGACTGACCGTCCTCTCTCTCCTCTCTCCTCTCTCTCCTTCCCTTCTTTTCTTCTTCTTCTTCATTTTGTTTTTCCGGATTAATTTAGTAGTATGGTGATTTATTTATGCAATTTAAATTAAAGTGAATAGTATGCCTGATTTGTGAAATTATGCGTGACCGACTTGAACGCCGGGTTGGTGGATGAGGTGTGGCGCCGGATTTCGAGCTGAATGTTGGGTATGTGTGATTTGATGTGATTGGGCGTGGATTTGATTGAAATAAGTGGGCGGTGCTGTTTGTGAGAGGTTAAGCCCGGATCGATCGGAGGGCTACGGACTTGGGACGTGTTGACGGCGGTCCGTGTAAAAGGCATGAATGGCGTGTGGTGCCAATTGGATTGCGGGCTTGAGACGTGGACGGTGGCCCGTTAAAGGTGTGATTGGACCGGGTATTTACGCCGGTCATTGAATTGTATGATTACCGCGGGCTTGGGACGCGGGACGGGGCCAATCGGAATTAATTGGTTAAATAATATGGCTTGGGACGCATGGACGCGCCATTGAGATTGATTGAAATGTGAGGCTTGTGAGCCCGTGGAGATTGAATTTGAGGCGCCAAGGGCGCGAGTTGTGAGAAAGATGTTCGACACGATGTGATTCGAGTGACCGGATTGGCTGGTTGAGCGGTGACCATTGGTCGTTTGAGCGCAGGACCGATTGGCTGGTTGAGCGCAGGACCGATTGATTGGTTGAGCGTGGTGGATGTTGATCGAACCGATCGGATGGTTCGTGTGGATGATTGGTTGGATGGGTTGGGTGCTTGTTTGGATTGACCGCTTCGAGTGGAAGTGTGCGCGTGTTAGTGATTGTGATGTGGTGTTGATTTGTACGTACATTATTATGTTTGGACTAATATGCGTGGTTGGCACGCAGCTCGAGGCGAGGTAAGTTTTCTATGTGCAATTGATCAAGCAGGACCGGTAGTTCGTGATGTTAGGCTGGTCGGGTACGCATTAGCCTAGGTTAGGTTTAGGTTGTTGCTTATTGAGACTCTGTCTCACGGTTATTACATAACCACTTTCAGATCCGCGACCGTGATCGACTCGGAGAAGCTGCCAGAGGATCACTGGGAACGAAGGATAGACCAATTACCCTGTATTTTGAGTACCTTTTTATAGAGAAGATAGGCTTGTCAACCACCGTCCTCTTTTGAAAAATTGTGGTTTGATTTTGGAAGCCGGGTGACCTATTTGTATTATTGAATACTTGTTAATGTTGGTTGTTTATTAAATCTCGATGTCTATTCCTTAGTCATGTATTTAATTGTCTGGGTTATTTCTATTTGCTTCCGCGTGTGTTTAATCTCTGATATTTTTGGGTTGGGTCGACGACGCATCTGGGACGTCGCATTTAATATTCGACCGTCGAAGGGATGTTGCGGGCCCGTAGGGTGCGGGGCGTGACATCCCCTGTTGAATTGGTATCAGAGCAAGGTCAGCTCGAACCAAGATGGTCGAAACTTGGAGTGATAAGGAGCGATGACTTTGGGGTAGACAGTTAGGGAGACTCGTGTGCTATGCGTACCCCAGACAGTGTGATTGTGATTGCTAAATGACTGTTATGCAATATATGTGAGGCGAAAGGCGGGACTTGAGGTAAGTGCCCGAACTTGTTGGTCGTGATTGGGTGCTATTTGTGATTGGGCCTGCTGAATGAATTGTGTTGTGATTCATTGCCTAGGGCTTAGACTGGTATAGTTGGCCTAGGTTTCTAATTCCTGTGTGGAACTTAGCAGGTGGGCATTTGTGAGAATCAGTAAGATGAGTGGTCGAGGTCGAGGTCGAGGTCGAGGTAGAGGTCGAGGTCGAGGTCGGGTAGCCCCGCAAGCTGGAATCGTGGGGGATCCTAGATTGGATGAAATGTGGAGAGTACTTGAGGAAGGGTTTTATCTGCAGACAGATCGAGAAAGGAGTGCCTGATCCGCGGCCGCCAAAGTGAAATCATCGGGAATAATGGGGACTGTGGAAATAATGTGAATGGTGGAACCGGTGTGATGATGCAGAATAAGGTCGTGCCCATGTCCAAGCTAGTAGAACAGTTCCCGAGACCGAAACCCCAAAATTGATGGGAAAGGTGACCCCGAGGCTGCACCGAGATGGGTAGAGGAGTCGAAAAGGCTTTGAGGTGCTGGGGTACCCGAGGAAGAGAAGGTGACGCCAGCGCCTACCAACTTCAGAATAATGCAGTGATTGGTGGAGGGCTTTAGGATCAAGTGTTCCCTACCGTACCGCCTCCAATTGGACTGTCTTTACTGAGGCTTTCAATGGCAAGTATTTCTCGGAAAGTGCCCGAGAGCAGAAGCTGGCTGAATTTATGAGGCTACGACAGGGCCAGTCGTCAGTGGATCAGTATGAGGCCGAGTTTGCAAGACTGTCCAAATTTGCCCCCAGGATGGTGGAGGACCCAGTGGACAAGGCTAGGAGGTTCCGGGATGGGCTGAAACCGGATCTTCGTCAGTCAGATGATATCTTTGAATTTGAGGAGCTACAACGAAATATATGAGAAAGGCCTGCACACCCAGCTGAGATCGATGGATCGGGCTGCCGCTCGATCGCGCAGATGCCCCGGCCTTAGGGACAATCACATTTGGGAAGAGACCCATGATAGGGAATGGGCCGCTCATCCCGGGCCACTAGAGGGGCTATCGAAGCCCAACCGTTATCAACGCCTGAGGTTATGAGAAGGCACTGAAACGGACACGCCCAATAGGAGTGTAGCATGTTTTATTTGTATGGAGGGGGCCATCTGGATGAAGGACCCGCCTCTAACAATAGGGGCAAGTCACACTGGCCACCGCCACCACCGCCCGAATGGAAATCAATTCAGCTATCCACCGGGTAATCGAATAATAGACCGCCCAAGGGCGAGTGTGTATGCAACGGCAAGGAGGGGAAGGTGTGTGACGCTACCAAGGGTCAGCTGTGTAACGGTTTCTCAGATCAGGCCGTATATGCCTTTGTTTGATCCGGCGGCCGATTCTGCTTATTCTCGAGCGATTCGTTGAGTTATCCGGGATTGAGCCAAAATTGCTTGAGGTTATCTTTGTGTGTTCTTTGCTCCATTTGAATGATAAAGTGCTGATTTCGTTAGGATGTCCTGATTGTAAGTTAGTAATTGGCGATTGGGAAGGGAGAATAGATTTGGCAGGATTGCGTATGCATGATTTTGATGTGATTATCGGTATGGACTGGTTGGTCAAACAGAAAGTTTGTTATGGATTGTAGTAGTAGGGTGATCCGGTTTAATCATTTGGACATCCTAGATTTGAGTTTGTGGGAAACCGAGGAGGAACCTCGATCCTTGGATTTAAATCGCTCGAGGTATCGAAGCTATTAGATGAGGGGTGCCAAGGATTTCTGGCGAATGTAGTTGATTCAACGGTTGGGGAGCCGAGGCTAGAGGACATAGCCGTGGTGTGCAATTTCCTCGATGTCTTTCCTCAGGAATTGCCGGGACTGCCACCTGAAAGAGAGGTAGAGTTCGTTATCGAGTTGGCCCCTGGAACTGAGCCAATCTCGAAGCCGCCTTACAGGATGTCATTGTCAGAACTAAAGGAATTAAAGGTCCAGATGCAGGAACTACTGGACAAAGGTTTTATCCGACCGAGTGCGTCTCCATGGGGAGCGCCGGTTTTATTCGTCAGAAAGAAGGATGGGTCGCTAAGGCTATGTATCGACTACCGTCAACTGAACCAAGTGACGGTCAAGAATAAGTATCCCCTCCCAAGGATCGACGACCTGTTCGATCAGTTACAAGGAGCATCAGTATTTTCTAAGATTGACCTGAGGACAGGGTATCATCAGTTAAGGATCCAAAAGGAGGATATTCCGAAGACAGCGTTCAGGACTAGATATGGGCACTATGAGTTCACAGTGATGCCGTTTGGACTAACTAATGCCCCTGCTGCTTTTATGGACTTAATGAACCGGGTATTCAAGGAATTCTTAGACCAGTTTGTCATTGTCTTCATCGATGATATTTTAGTGTACTCGAAGAGTCCCGAGGAACACGAGGTGCATTTGGAAAAGGTTCTACGGTGTATTAGGGAGCACGCACTATATGCTAAGTTTAGCAAGTGCGAAGTTTTGGCTGAACCGGGTAGCGTTTCTTGGGCACATAATTTCCGGAGAAGGAATCTCCGTGGATCCGGCAAAGATTGAAGCAGTAATGGACTGGCCGAGACCGACGACAGTTACTGAGGTTCGCAGCTTTCTAGGGTTGGTGGGTTATTACCGGAGGTTTGTAGAACGATTCTCAGCGATAGCCACTCCATTGACGAGGTTGCTTAAGAAGGAGACTAAATTTGAGTGGACCGAAAAGTGTGAAGAAAGTTTTCGTGAGCTGAAACAGAGGTTGACAACGGCGCGTTGTTGACGATTCCTTCGCACAAGGGTGGGTACGAGATCTATAGTGATGCTTCGCTTAGAGGATTAGGATGCGTGCTAATGCAACATGGAAGAGTGGTTGCGTATGCATCACGGCAGTTAAGGCCTCACGAAATGAACTACCCGACCCACGACTTGGAACTGGCAGCAATTATTTTCGCACTTAAAATTTGGAGGCATTATTTATGTGGAGAAAGGTTCCAGATTTACACGGACCATCAGAGCCTCAAGTACTTGTTTTCGCAGAAGGAACTGAATATGAGGCAAAGGCGTTGGATGGAATTACTGAAGGATTATGACTTCGACATATTGTATCACCCCGGAAAGGCCAACCGGGTAGCGGATGCCTTGAGTAGGAAATCGAGTATCGCGCAATTATTAGTTAAAGAGTGGATTCTATTGGAAGGAGCGCGAGACTCGGAATTTAAGTTCGAGGTAGGACACCTCTCCAGTCTGATGGCGACATTGAGGATTGAGCCGGAAGTGCAAGCCAAGATCAAGGCGTTGCAGTCTACGGACCTTGAGATTCAGAAAATTTTGAGTTTGGATGACACTAAGAGGAAGCCGGACTTTCAGGTGTCCGAAGATGGAATTCTCAGGTTTCGAGGACGATTGTGCGTGCCCGATGATCTGGGACTTAAGGAAGAAATTTTGTCGGAGGCTCATAGGAGCAATTACAGTATTCACCCGGGCAGCACTAAGATGTACCAGAATCTTCGACAGCACTATTGGTGGAATGGAATGAAAGTGGACGTGGCCAAGCATGTGGCCAAGTGTTTGACGTGTCAACAAGTGAAGGCACAACATTGTAAACTTGGTGGAATGTTGCAGCCGTTGGAAATCCCAGAATGGAAGTGGGAGCACATCACGATGGACTTTGTAACGGGACTGCCAAGGAGCCAGAGGGGACACGATTCTATTTGGGTAATAGTTGACTGATTGACCAAGTCGGCGCACTTTCTGGCAGTGCGAAAGGACTTCGATCTGGAAAGGCTGGCAGAAATGTATGTCCGTCAAATAATTCGTCTTCATGGAGTACCGGTATCGATCACTTCGGACCGTGATCCCCGGTTTACTGCGAACTTTTGGAAAAGTCTACAATCAGCCATGGGAACTAAGCTGCAATTCAGCACGGCCTATCACCCGCAGACAGATGGTCAGTCTGAAAGGACTATTCAGACTTTGGAGGATATGCTGAGAGCGTGTGTGCTAGATTTTCAGGGCAAGTGGGAAGAACAGTTGCATTTGGTAGAATTTGCCTACAACAATGTTTTTTCAGCAGAGTATCGAATGGCACCATTTGAAGCATTATATGGCAGGGCTTGCAGAACACCGTTGTGTTGGGATGAGGTAGGAGAAATAAGTATAACGGGTCCAGAATTGGTTCAGCAGTCGGTGGAAACAGTGAAGATTATCCGGGAAAGGTTGAAGACCGCTCAGAGCCGTCAAAAGAGTTATGCGGACCGGAGACGTAGGCCGTTGGAGTTCCAAGTGGGGGACCACGTATTCCTCAAGATATCACCGATGAGAGGATTGTCGCGGTTTGGTAAGAAAGGAAAATTAAGCCCGAGGCGTGTGGGTCCATTCGAGGTCTTAGAGAGAATAGGCATCTTGGCTTATCGCCTCGCGCGCCACCGCCTAATTTATCTCATGTTCATAACGTGTTCCACGTGTCTATGTTGAGGAAACGAACCGGATCCGACCCACGTATTGAATTTTGAGCAAGTAGGCGTGGGCGACGGTGGTGTCGTACGTGGAAAGGCCAGTGCGGATCGAGGAGAGAATAGAAAGAGTATTGCGGAACAAGAAAATTCCGATGGTGAAGGTGATCTGGGAACATCATGGAACGGAAGGTGCGACGTGGGAAAGTGAAGAGTTGATGCGACACCAATATCCCCATTTGTTTGAATAGTTTGGTGGAATTGTAAATTTCGAGGACGAAATTTTTGTAAGGGGGGAAGAATTGTAACAGTCCGGATTTTGGCCCATTTTTGGGATTTATAAAACGAGTATTTCGTCAGTGCGCTTATAATGAAATTTCGCCCGGGAACTGATCACTCTCGGGTTCTTATTTTTAAAATTAGAAATTTTGCTAGAATCGCACTTGATCGAATTTTGCCGTGATTTATACCCTGAACTTGGCAGTCGATTTCCGGGAGTTTCGGGACGAAATAAATTGGACGGTGTCGATTTTATTGCAGCCAGTGTCGAGATTATCGGGAAAAGTGAGAAAGTGAATTTTTGGACCGGGTACAAATTTGGACCGGTAGACCTCCCTCGTAGTGTGATTTGGGGTATTTTATTTTGGCCGTGTGCCCTAGAATATTGTTGGGATTTTTCGGAGATTATTAGGCCTTTTTCCGGATTTAAATTGGGACCGATAGATCGATTTTTAGTCTGGACCGTGTCCGTTGGATCACGATGAAATTTTAAAATTTAAACCCCTCCTCTCTCTCTTTCTCTCTCTCTCTCTCTCTCTCTCTCATTGGTCCACCCCCGTGCGCCCGTACCCTCTTCTCTCTCTCCTCCTTTTCTCTCTCTCTCTCTCTCTCTCTCTCTCTCTCTCTCTCCCTTTTCCCCCTCTGCCGCTCACGTCCCCTCTCCCCCGCGCGTTCCCCATGCACGCCGTCCCTCGCCACTCTTGCCCCCCCTTCGGCTGGCCGTCCTCTCTCTCCTCTCTCCTCTCCCTTCCCTTCTTTCTTCTTCTTCATTTTGTTTTCTTCCTCTGGATGCACTCCGCCCGACCAGCCCCGCCGCCGAAACCCGCTTCGCTGCCCGTCGCCCACCACCTCCGCCCGCCCGTCGCGCCGCCCGGCGTCGCCCAGCCGTCCGCACCCCGCGCCCGCCGTCGCCCGGCCCGCCAGCCGCCCGCCTCTGCGGCCTCCCCTCTCGGTTTTCCCCCTCCCTTGTTACTGCGCTTTTGGGCTGAAGCAGCCCGTCGCCCGCCTTGGCGCCCTCGCCATCCATCAACCCGACCTCGCCACCCAGTGGAGCCCGCCTTACCGCCCCCTGCGACCACCGACCCGACCTCTTCCCTACTCCGTCGCCCCTCATACTGTCACGTAGAGCCGGCCGGTGAGCTTCGTTGCCACACGCCTCGGCCCGGCCGCCTGCCGCGACACCGCCACAGGTACTTCACGGGCTCATTCACGTCCGGCCACCTCACTTCTTAGCCCCTCTCTCCTTCCTTCTCCCCTTGATCACATCACCACTTCCCACTTTGTCCACCCCCATCCACGGCCACTGCCGCCGCCGGCCGCTGTCAGAATGGCCACGGCCAGCCGCATCACCGGGCCGACAGCCGCCGGGTTACCCCAATTAGAACCCAACCGCCGGACCCCCGCCGTCCCCGGGTCGTGCGAGGTCGTGGCCTATCGCCGTTCGCGTCATCGCGTGCCCGCCACCCGCATCGCGTGGCCCGTTCGCCCAGCGCCCGGGCCGCCAGCGTTAACCGTTCGCGCCAGCACTAAACAGCGCCGATCGGCCATTATTGCCCACTTTGGCTGGTCAGCGCGCCCGTGTAACTTCGCCGCGCGTGTCGTCAGAACTTCTCCCGGGCAATTTTTGGCTGAGCCGACTTCGGGCCAAATTTTGGTAAGCGACTTCCTAGACCCGACTTAGTATTTTGGGTATTTCATTGACCAGTTTCGGGCTAGAACGGCTAGGGCGAGCATTAATTTAGTAGTATGGTGATTTATTTATGCAATTTAAATTAAAGTGAATAGTATGCCTGATTTGTGAAATTATGCGTGACCGACTTGAACGTCGGGTTGGTGGATGAGGTGGCGTCTGTGATTTCGGGCTGAATGTTGGGTATGTGTGATTTGATGTGATTGGGCGTGGATTTGATTGAAATAAGTGGCGTGTGCCTGTTTGTGAGAGGTTAAGCCCGGATCGATCGGAGGGCTACGGACTTGGGACATGTTGACGGGCGGTCCGTGTAAAGGCATGAATGGCGTGGTGCCAATTGGATTGCGGGCTTGAGACGTGCGGACGGTGGCCCGTTAAAGGTGTGATTGGACCGGGACGTATTTACGTCGGTCATTGGAATTGTATGATTACCGTGGCTTGGGACGTGCGGACGGCGGCCACTGGAATTAATTGGTTAAATAATATGGCTTGGGACGCGGACGGGACGCCATTGAGATTGATTGAAATGTGAGGCTTGTGAGCCTGTGAAGATTGAATTTGAGGCGCAGTGGCGCGAGTTGTGAGAAAGATGTTCGGACACGATGTGATTCGAGTGTGACTGGATTGGCTGGTTGAGCGTGTGAGTGATTGGCTGTTTGAGCGTGTGACCGATTGGCTGGTTGAGCGTGTGACTGATTGGCTGGTTGAGCGTGTGGATGTTGATCGAACTGACTGATGGTGCGTGTGGATGATTGGTTGGATGGGTTGGGTGCTTGTTTGGATTGACTGGCTTCGAGTGGAAGTGTGCGTGCTAGTGATTGTGATGTGGCAGTGATTTGTACGTACATTATTATGTTTGGACTAATATGCAGGGTTGGCACGCAGTTCGAGGCGAGGTAAGCCTTTCGTGTGCAATTGATCTGTTATGGTGGTAGTTCGCATGTTAGGCTGGTCAGGCACGCATTAGCCTAGGTTAGGTTTAGGTTGTTGCTTATTGAGACTCTGTCTCACGGTTATTACATAACCACTTTCAGATCCGCGACCGTGATCGACTCGGAGAAGCTGCCAGAGGATCACAGGGAACGAAGGATAGACCAATCACCTTGTATTTTGAGTACCTTTTTATAGAGAAGATAGGCTTGTCAACCACCGTCCTCTTTTGAAAAATTGTGGTTTGATTTTGGAAGCCGGGTGACCTATTTGTATTATTGAATACTTGTTAATGTTGGTTGTTTATTAAATCTCGATGTCTATTCCTTAGTCATGTATTTAATTGTCTCGGTTATTTCTATTTGCTTCCGCGTGTGTTTAATCTCTGATATTTTTGGGTTGGGTCGACGACGCATCTGGGACGTCGCATTTAATATTCGACCGTCGAAGGGATGTTGCGGGCCCGTAGGGTGCGGGGCGTGACAATAACAATACGGAGAATAGCTTTTTTATATCGGATCGTACCACGCCCTGCTCAGCTCGAGCGTCTAGTCCATCAAGCGATACATGCAGAATACTGTAGGCACCACAAATGGTTTCGACTTGCCATGGCCTCATCAAGAGAGTAGCTCATCTTCCGACTAGTTTGTGTACGGGAGGCTAACCTCGCCTTCGGAGCTCCTAAGATATATTTGTTCCATCCTAGAACTCCAGCACCAACCGTCCTAACACTGCTCTCACAATCCAATTGTATTCATCTATTCTACATCACTTACTCTTCACTCGATAACCCTAAGCTTCACTCATAATAGTATGGGAGTACGAAAGAATCACAATCCGTGATACTAGCATCTCCAAGTAAGGACTTGTGAATTTACCTTGATGGCTTAATAACGCCACTTACATCTTGGAGTATCAGTATTCAGCATCTTGGAGTGTATCTTTATAATTTATGTTTATACAATCACGTTGTTTATATTTATATTTATCTCCTTAGGTCTCGGGTTTTTATGGTATCAAAATCAAGGGGATATGTTATTTTGTGTGATAAATCACATTTAACATTTGTGCTTGAACACTTTCTTAAGTAAGGTTTTGTTTACCTGATTGTGGTCTCGATAGTAAATCTTAGAGGTGAGTAATGAGTCCGTTGGTCAGCAATGGTTAGTAGCTCAAGATGTAAACAGACATATCCGTTAAAAAACGAATTCATAAAGAAGAACAACATCCTTTTCTTGTTTGATATCGCAAATATTTTCGGATCAAGGTCTTATTCATTGAGAAGAAATTTTTGATTTGGCAAATCTAGAATGGGGTCCCCCCTGGCTGTCATCTTGACCTTTGAGGAAAAGACAAAAGGATAGTAGTTCCCTAGTCTAGAGAGAAACGGACAAAGGTCGGGCAGTTAGCTCAAGTTTGGTCGCATGCATGAGTCTCAATTTTGTCTCTATCGGCCTAATCCTAGAGCTGCGTATCGAGCAATAATTAAAAGAGTAACAAGCAATTGCCTGGAGGAATGTTTAATTGTCGAAAGTAATTTAATAGATTTGTATCAGTAAATTATATCAATTAGCAGGTTGAAAAACATAATGAGATTGCCGTTAGATCTCCCGGAAAGAAAACTGTGCCGTGAGATTGTGCAGTGAAAATATATTTTATTTCAATTTCATTCGGAAACAAGTAAATTTTGTTTCATATAGTCTCTTCTAAAGCTTTGTCCGAGAAAGTTAGTCTACTAAATTAATAAAGTCTATGCGAACACTGGACAGCCATATGAATTTTTCCAATTTATTTTTCCGTTGAATTCAAAACTTCTATAAGTCGACGAAGTCTTTAATGCAGTGCCTGCCCTGCCCCTGCGGGTTCCATGATTCTTTCGTTGCTACAACACGGAGTTTCGTCCTTCCCAGTCCACGAAAAACGTTTTCTTGTTCGCTATTTAACCCCCAGAATCCGACCCCAAATTCATTCGTCCACCGCCGCTAAGCCAGTCACTCTAGATCACCACTATGTCTCTGTTGGACTCTCGGACACAGAACAGGAAGAGGAGCCGTGAGACTTCTGATGTCTTCGATTCCGTGTTCAGCTTCCTCATGGACTTTGCTGACCAGGCCGAGACCATGGTTCCTCAGCCTAAGCGTGGACCCGTTGTGACGGATGAAGTTCATGCCGACACGGAGGACGCATTGGAGAGTGGGGACGATGGTAATGTGATTGAAATGTTCGACAAATTGCCCGTGAGAGACAAGGAGGAGCTGCTCAAGGACGTGTTTGGCGAGATCGTGGGGAACATGCTGGACAAACTCCCTGAGGACGGGAAGGAGACGTTTCTGGTGAGGTGTCTTGATCGGCTGCTCCCGAAGCTTCCTGGCAAGTCGCAGAGAGTGATTGAAATCAAAGTGAAGGACGCGTCTTCCCAATCCCAGGAGGCTTTCCTGACACGGGGCGCTCAGGAATCGCCCTCGCCCTTCCCGAACCTTTTTCCCCGTGATGACCTCGTTCCAACCGGCATCCAGATTAGGTGTCAAGGAACCGGTGCGAACTGGGAACAAGGCAATCGCTAGCGTGCTTGAAAAGCGGATAAGAGAAAGGATGGCTCGGAAGAGTGCACGGCTCGGTGTCTTAATAAATGCAATCCTCCTAGTTCTTCCTCGTTCGGGCAATAAGCGTCATTTGCATCCCCATCAAACTATCAAGTCACTCTACACTTGTGTTTATTTGTATTTTCTCAATTTCTTTTTTTCCCCTTCTTCCCGTACTTGTTATCTAGGTGTTGTTCTTGCTTGCGCAAGACATATAAATCGTGTACCTTCGCTTGTCAGTTTGCATTGCCATAGCACTCGAAAAACTTCCTTTCTTCCTCTCTCCTTCAATTATGTATTTGATTCATGGGTTAAAGTTACGAATATCACCTCCACACAAACATAATTAAATATAAATGTAGGAAATATTCAAACTTGTAACCCATCAAAATATTATTATACTGGCGTAAGACTTTCTTGATTGCTGAATATATATACTAGTATAAGACTTCCATGACCACTAATTCATACATAGCCTTATCAATGAATCATTAAACAAAAAAAAAAAAATGAACAATTTCCGGCTAGTCTTATGCGAAACAGACGAAGGCCGGGCAGGTTGCTCTAGTTTGCTTACATGCATGGTGTTTCACTGGGAAAGTGAAATGCCTTTCGATTTAACAAACTAGTCCAATCAACAAAAGCTCGAAGGGTCCACGGGAATGGAAAGTAAATGACAAAAAAATTAAAGATGTAAAAACTAGGAACAGTCGTTGCCAATAATATAAATTGTACAGGAAAGGTAAATGTATTGGAAATAAAAATAAGAACATACGTGTTCCTTGATTGATTGGTTTAGCTTTACAAAGAATACACTTGGGGTATTTATACCCTTTTATCGACAGGTACATGCAACGGTTAATAAAAAATTAATTACGCCTTGCGTGGCTCTTGTTGTTCAGCAACACTTCCGTACAAATAATTACAATTCCCTAGATCAACTCCAGTTCCTCGCATCCTGCACTCCTATCCCAGTCGACTGCGTTGCAATACTTCATTTGTCGACGACGTGGTATATCAATTTTGTCTCTAACTCACCTAATCCTCGGCACAAGTATCCAGCAATTATGAAAAACAATAACAAAGCACTCTTTTAGTAACTCGTCCTGCAAAGGTGTGTTTCATAGTATTTGATAAATTTGAGCCGAATTCTTACAGGCCTGTGGTGAATCTGGTGATCGTGTGCTTAGAGGAGCACTTGAAAAGCAGAAGACATTTTCTCCACTTTTGAATGTGTTTTTTCTATTGACGGAAAAGGTTTTCCTTGACTAGTTTATTTTTCGTGAATTGAACGTCGGAAAATCCGGTAAACGTTTTTTTGAAAGTTATTTTCCATAATACAAACAAAGCTTAAATGTTCAATAGTCTTCTGGTCAGAGTCTAGAATGTTGAAAGTTGCCTTTCTTTACTTGAAGAGTTGCGTTCTTCGAGTAGAGAAAAAATCAATCATGTCTTTGGTTCGGGTGAGATGAAATTACAAACATCATTTCCATGCAAATCTTATCTAGTATAAACAAATGTAGATAATATTTTTACTTGTAACCCAAGATAATATTATTTTATGGGCACAAGATTTTCTTGTTTGCTGAATATATAAAGTCAGATCCTAAAATCCAGAAGGGTAGTGATATTTAAAGGTGACTCAGAAGGTTGGACTGCTAGAAGCCACGTCCTGATATTGGTTATTTTTTCTCTAGAGTTTTGGCAATTTCTTTGCCTTTGTCTCTTCGGGTAGGTTTGTTGGGATGCATTTAATTTCCCTGTAAAAATTCTCTTGTAAAAAAATCTGGTAAAGAATTTAAAGAACCATTTATGAATTCAATATCAAAATTGAAGACAGATAAAATGGCTTGCCACTTAGCAAAGATCTGTTTTGAAGCAATATTCTGTACGTCTTTTTGCAAAACATCTTTTGTGGATTTGTGATCAATTCATAATAAAAATTTTTGATTTAAAAGATCTCATTGAAATTTGGATATAGAAAGAACAATAGCAAGAATTTCTTTTTTAATAGTGGAGTAATTCTTTTAGCAATCATTCCAGTGTTTAGAGACAAACCGAACAATTTGTTCTTTGTTGTCTTTTAATTGTTTAAGAATTCCTCCATAACCAATTTCTAAAGCATTAGTTTCAACAATTTTAAATGAAGTAGGATTGGCAAAATGTAAACAAGGAATTTCTTTGATAGTATGCTTAATTCATTTGATAATTTGAGTATGAACTTGAGTCCAAAGGAAGAGGGTCTTTTTTGAGCCTCTGATGAAGCGGTTTATAAATAATGTTGATATGAGGAAAGAAATCAACAATATAATTTAAACTTCCAAGAAATTTTTGCAATTGAGTATTATCTCTTATTTCATCTGGAAATTTTTTAGAAAATGCAATTGATCTTTCAATAGGTATGATGGTTCCTAAATTAATATAATGTCCTAAGAATATTATTTTTGTTTTAAAAAGAGATATTTTAGTAGGAGAAACTACTAAGCCATTCTTTTTTACAACATTGATAAAATGATTAATATGTTTGAAATGTTGGTCTATATTTGTAGAAAATATCAAAAACATCATCTATATAGACTATGATGTAATTGGAATATGAGTTAAAAATGTCATTCATTATTCTTTAAAATTCAGAAAGAGCATTTTTCAAACCAAAGGGCATGACATTCTATTTGTATTGGCCAAAAGGAACAGTAAAGGCTGTTTTATACTTACCCTTTTTGCTAATTTGGATCTGCCAAAATCCTAATTTCATATTGAATTTGGAAAATATTTTTGCATTATGAAGCCTATTCAACAAATCCTTTTTGTTAGGAATTGGATATTTTATCCATTTTAAAGCTATATTTAAAGGTTTATAATTTATAACAAGTCTTGGAGCTCCTCTTTCTAGTTCAGCATTTTTGTTGACATAGCAAGTAGAACAACTCCAAGGAGACTAGCTTTTCCTTATGAGTTTTTTTCTCAAGAAGTTCTTGTATTTCTTTTTGACAAAAATTTCAAACTTCATGATTCATCTGAGAAGGCCTAGCTTTTGTGAGAATATTTTTCTCAAAGAAATCTAATTCGTAAGGAAGGTCAACTATATGGGATTTCCTTGACCAAAAAGCATTAGGAATAGTAGAACATATGGAATTTCTAATTTGAGTTTCAAGATTGGAAATCTTCTTTTGAAGGTTTGTTTTAGAAAGATTTTTTCTCAATCTTTTTGTATTCAAGGTCTTCTTTTAAAAATAAAAGATGAGCCTCCTTATTCTGAATAAGGCAATTAATTTCAGAAATAGAGTGCTCTTGAAGAGTATGCAAATTTCTGGTTTGTGGTTTTGAAATAAAATCAAAGGATACTTTCCTTTTCAAAGTTTTTGTTTCAACATTTATATTTGTAATTGAAAAAGGTTGTATTAATTCTATAAAATGTGTTCAAAGAATAACATTTTGCTTAATATTTTTAACAAGAAGAAAAGAAGTTTTAAAAGAACTTTGGTCCTTCACAATTTTAGCTTCTGGGATTTTCTAATTAATAATTAATGTGACATCCTGAATTTCGACCCATTTTTGGGATTTACAAAACGTGTAGTTCGTCAGTATACTTATAATAAAATCTTGTCCGGGAGCTGATCACTCCTGGTTACTATTTTTAAAATTTAGATTTCGCTAAAATCACATTCCATTGAATTTGACCGTTATTTAGAGCCTAAACTTTGGTGTCGAATTTCTCAGAGTTTCGGGACGAATTTAATTGGACGATATCGATATTATTGTGGCCAGCGTCGATATTGCCAGGAATAGTGGAAAAGTGAAATTTTGACCGAGTGTGGATTTGGGCTAGTAGACCTCCTTTAGGGTAGTTTAATTTAATTAATTTGGCTTTTGTCCTTTATTATAGTCTAGGATTAATTTGGATCGTAGGATCGTTTTTAAATTTGAATTCCGTCTGTTGGATCACACTCAAGTGTGTTGACCTTCTCTCTCTCTCTCTCTCTCTCTCTCTCTCTCTCTCCCTCTGCACGCCCCACTTGCCGTGCATGTCCCCTTCTACATGCGTCCCATCTGCCCATTCTTCCCCCCATGCAGACCGTACTTTTCCCCCTTTCTCTCTCTTTTCTTCTCTTTCCCTTCCTTTTTCTCTTCTCTTCCTCTCCTTCCTTCCCTTCCATCGTGGTTACCAATGGTCGCACTGCGCCCAACCTATCACCGCTGGTTGCTTTCAAATGGTCTTTGTCGCCCGCCCGGTACCCGCCTTAATCACTTGCGATCGCGCTTGACCGCTTGTTGCTTGTCATGACCGGCGCTGCCCTAGCCGGCTATCTGCCCCGCCATGGCATTGCGGCATCGCCGTCTTGGCCGTCGCGGTAGTGAGCCCAACTCCGCGATCCGCGACTCATCGGTAGAAGGCTCCCCACAATAAACGCCTACCGCCCGATTGCCTTTGTTGCTTTGTCCACCACCACCCAGCTCCCCTTTTGCCACCAACCACCGCCGTGCTGCCCCGTCGCTGCAAGCTCGAGCCCTCACCATCACCAGCTTCCCTTCTTTTCACCTTTCACGCTCGCTTCCTTCGGCTTGTCATTGCCGCTGCCGCCGGCCACTGCCGCGATCGCTGCCACCGCTACCGCTATTGCCTCTCACGGCCGGGGCCAACCAGCTCCCGCCGCGCTCCACCGTACCGAGCTTGCCGCCAGCATGCTCGCCATGGCCGAGTAGCCGCCGCGCTCAGGTCGCGATCGAGCGTCTTCGGTCGGTCAGCTTGCCCAAGCCATTGCCCACCCGTGACCCAGCGCCTTGCTTGCTACCTGAGCAGTCCTAGCCCCGTGCTCATCGTCGTGCCCGTTGCCCAGGCCGTGGCCAAGTCGCCCGGGCACGTCGCCCATCGAGCCGGCCCGTCGCCCAGGTACGTCGCTCATTCAGCTTGCCTATGCACCAGGCACACCATCCGACCACTGTGCCTGTGTTGGCCTGTCAACGCGCCCGTGCCGAGCCCGGCACTGTTCATCCGGGCCATTTTGGGCTCGTACCGATTTTTTTCCTGGCCAATATCTAGTAAGTGACTTCCTAATCCCTACTTAGTACTTTGAGTATTTATAGACTTGTTTAGGTGTTAATTAATACCGGTTTAGAGACTAAGCTTGGATTAGGATCAATGTGTATGTGATAAATTGTTAGATTAAATTGTGATGATTGTGGGGATTAATTAGTGGCCGATTTCGGTGGGCTTAATGGTTGATTAGTTAGATTAATGTTGGTTAGTTTACGGCTTGGAATGTGATTAAATGGTGGGCGCGTGTATGGTTGGTTTGTCGTGGCGTTTGAGGATGAATTTGATGTTTGAATGTGGCCGACTTGAATGTCGGATGGGTGGGCTTGTCTGGTGAACTTGTGATTGGAATTTGATTAGTATGACGTGTGAGAATAACAAATTGAATTATGTGGCACGTATACCTAAAAGTTAACGGACTTGAGATGTGTTGACGGTGGTCCGTAGAATGAAAGTCAACGAACTTGAGACGTGTTGACGGTGGTCCGTAGAATGAAAGATAACAGACTTGAGACGTGTTGATGGTGGTCTGCAAAATGAAAGAAAACGGACCTGAAATGTGTTGACGGTGGTCCATAGAATGAAAGTTAACGAACTTGAGACGTGTTGACGGTGGTCGGTAGAATGAAAGTTAACGAACTTGAGACGTATTGACGGTGGTCGGTAGAATGAAAGTTAACGAACTTGAGACGTGTTGACGGTGATTCGTGGAAAGAAAGTTCAACCTGAGGCATGTTGATGCGGGTCGTGTGAATGTGTGATATGTCCAGTGAGGGACGGAGCCCAGCTTGATCCGAGGGCTAGCCTAAGGCGCAGTGGCGCAGGCAGTGAAAATGGACCTGAGGCGCAGTGGTGCGAATCGGGAGAAAGATGTTCGGGCCATGTATGCGAATTGAGCATGATTGATTGAGCTGGTTGAATGTGTGATTGAATTGGTTGGATTGATCGAGTGCAAGTGTGGTTGGTGTTTGAGTGATTGTGATATGTTATGAGTTGTCATTATTATATTATCACGCTTTGATTAACGTGTAGAGTTGGCATCCGTTCTGATGGCAAAGGTAAGTACAATGATGTGAGCTCGTTACGTTGTTGGCTAGATTGCATGTACGACTTATTTGGGTATGTATTGGCCTACGTGGGGTTAGAGTGTTGCTTATTGAGACTCATTCTCACGGTTATTATATAACCATTTCAGACCGTGAGTGACTGGAAATGCTGCAAGGGTATCTCGGAGATCGAGGATGGATCAAGTACCCTGTATTTAGAGTTTTTCCCTTTTTGTAGAGGAGTTAAATTTACGAACCACTATCCCTTTTTTATGAAAGTGGTTCTGTTGTTGTGGCTCAGCTTGGGGATTGTCTTTTTGTGAACATGGTATGTTTTTGCCAAGTGTAAGAATTACAGTTATTGTTTCGTGCTTTTGCCACCCCTTGTCATTATTAATTGTCTTGAGTTGTTTTAATTTTTTTTCCGCGCATACCTAATCTCTAACATTTGGGCTGGGTCGGTGACGTGCTTGGGATGTCGCATTCAATGATTGACTATAGAAGGGTGTTGCGAGCCCGTTGGGGTTCGGGGTGTGACAATTAATTTATTATTTGATGCTGATTTGAAAGACCAGGTAGTTTTATCAAAATATTTTGTAGGAATAAGGCCTTCTTTAATACAATTGAGGTCTGCTCCAGTATAAAAAAGAGTAGTTATTTTTAAAACAAATTTATTATTAATCTTTATAGTGACATTAATAATCCATTTTCTAGAAGTTATTTAAGAAAGTATTAATAGAAAATTTGGGTTGGAAGGAGATTCAGAGAGATCATGATTTTCGGGATTTTCATCTTTTTCTTTTCCTTTTAAAAATTTCATTTTGATATCTAAAATCTCTTGTTGCATTTTGACTTGAGTAATTTTTAAGATTTTGAATTTCTTGTTTCTGTTGATTAATCTCATGATTAGGATCATTTATAGAAATAGGTTTAAAATCTGCTATCTTACCTTTGTTAAGAATGGTAGAAATATTATAAGGAGTGTCAGAGTAAGGTACATTTTTGGGACTTTGAAAAATATTTAAATATTTGATTTTTGTTTTAGGATCAGTAATATGATCAATAGTTTGAAGAAGAATTTCTTCTTCTTTTGTCAAAACATTTATTTCAAAATTATTTTCTTTAATTTCTTTATCAGAAGAGGAAGTAGAAGTAGTTTTAATATCATAAATTTGGAGACCATTTTCTATATCAAACTCACCTGAAGAACTTCTATTAGTTTTAATCAGGAATTGGCTCAGTTTATTAAGAGTGTCTTCATCTAAATCTAGTTTATTTATCCTTTTGCTAATTTTGCAATATCTAGAAGTGTGGCCTTTCTTACCACAATTGTAGCATGCGATATTTTTGAAATCCTTTTTTGATTTCCTAGATTTTTCAGGTGATTTTTCAAAATCTTTTTTCTTATGAAAATTTTTATGAAATCTTTTCTTAAAGGGTTTTTTTATAAGGTTTCTTTTGATCCTTTTGTTCAGAAAGACATTTTCCTAAGCAACTAGATTTGGATTTTTCAAAGGATTCAAAAGAGGGATCATATTAGGCATAAAAATCTCCCAATCCTTTTTTAGAAAGTTTTTGTTTCTTTTTGATTTGTTTTTGAAGTCAAATATTGGTACACATTTGTGTTCCAAATTTATAAACATAAGAGGTTAATTCACCGTAAGAAAGATGGTCATATGGAATGAGATTTCCATATTCTTCTCTTATTTTACTGCGAATTGGCTCTCTTATGGGTTTTGGTAAGCCAGCAAAAATTTTTTTTTTCCAGAAAGATTGATTACAATCTGTTCTTTCGAAAACTCTTTGCAAAAATATTTCTTTATATTCTCTAAATTCTCCTAAAGATCTACATTTCATATTGGATAAACGATCTTGGTTTTTATTGAGAATATGTGAGGAATCTCCCAGAAATTGTTAGGAAATTGAGAATATTAAAGTATTGACAGCATCTTGAATAGGTTGATAATTTTCATCAACTATACTCTGGCCAAGATTGTCAACTTTGTAAGTATTCAGAATTCGAAATTTTTGCTCATCATTTAGGTAGTTATCCCATCATCCTTTAAGCTAGCCAGTAAAATCGGCTATTAAAAGATAAGCTACTGATTGATCAGAAGCATCAAGAATTGTTTTATAAGTATTAACAAGCATAACCATTTGGGTCAAAATATTAATAAGATTTTATTTAGAAATACCATCTATATTCCATTCATAAATAGCATCAGAAAAATATTTATTCTGGATTTTCAAAGAGGATTCTTCTAGAAGTATATTAGGGGGTGTAGCTCTGGAAAAATATAATTTTTGAGGGTCTTTCCATGTGATCCTATTTATTTCAGGAATTGAATCTGTATTAGATTTATCCAAAACATTTATTTGTATAGGAGTGTCTTTGACACATAGGTTTTGTATCTTAGGAGTTTCTAAAATTATCGAGGGATTTAAAACTGCTTTTCCTTTGATGAGCCTTCTTCTTTCATCAATAGGTTTAGCAAAATCAAGACTAGGATTTTTGGGAATTTCAAAGTTCTTAAAAAGAGGTGTTTTCAAATTTTTTGACTTAGAAATATTCTTCAAAGGATTATTTTGAACAGAATGTTCTATTCTGTCTAATTGTTTTCCTATTGTATGAAGATGCTTATTAGAGAAATTATTTTGTTCAACAATTTTCTTGATCCCTATCCCATCTATTTTTGAAGCTGATTTGAAAGGAGAAGCCATAATTTTAGTTTCTCGATGTTGAATTTTTATTTTTATGAGTGGAGGATGATTGGATTCGATAGTTTGACCATCATCTAATTTCCATGTATATAATTGATCCAAAACTAAATTTGCTTTTCTTTAAGAAATTCATTTTCAAACCAGTCAAAGAAAAATAATTGGATTTCATGTTTGTACATGTAATTATAATATTCTCTTTTGATCGACTAGCTTGATTTTTGAAATTTGTAAAGAACCATTCTCGGATTTGTTTATTTTTGAAAGAATTGAATTCTTGATTTAGAAGAATTTTATTGGGTTCAAAAAATGAATCTAAAGTATTGATTTCAAGATCTTCCATTTCGGAAGGAGTGAGATCAGGATAATCAGGAGTTTGTTGATAAACAGGTCTAGAGATACCATATCTATTATCTAAACCACTGACGTTTGGAGGTGGAGGTGGAGCACTTGCAGAGACTTCCCCATTGTGGTTAGAAATAATATTTGGAGCGATATCTACAGATCTTCGAGAAGAAGAAGAATGCCATGAAGGGATTAATCTAATATCACAAGACCTTCATGGGATATCAACTGATCTTTTGGAAAATTGTATAGTGACATGTCCTTCAGAATATTGAATAATATTGATAGAGTCAGAATTGTGAATAATTTGTTAGGGAATCAAGTTTTCTAATTTCCATTGTTCAGGAAGAGTTATCTAATTTCAAGGCAGAGTTATCTGATTTCAAGGAATTGTTCTAGGAATGGTAATATTTGCTTTTGAAATATCAGTTTGTATTAGAAGAGTTTCTTTATTAGAATTTAATTTAAAAACTTTACTGCCAAAAGCTGAATTCATAACTTTGTAATAAACTCGATAAACAAGTGCTATAGGATAGATCCTTTAGCAATAGAGTAATTATGAGTTTTTATCTCAAGAGTCAGAGATTTCATAATATTTTTATTTTTAAAAGAGATAGAAAAACCAGGATAACTTTCAAAATATACAACACCATTGCAGAGACTGGTTTCTACAGCGCCTAATATAGATTCATCATATTTTAAAAGTCTAGCATCTCTTAAAACAAGAAGAAGTGAAGTATTTAAACCTTCTTTAGTAAGAGGTTTAACTCCTACTTGCACTAGTCCTATATGCATGTAATTCCATTTCTGAGAATGTTTCTTTATGGAATCTTTATTTAAAAGTTGTAAAGAAGCAAAAGAATTAGAAAGGGGAACATCCCATTCTTTAGTAACAATAGCATAGTTATTTTGTCCAAAAAGTTTGTATTTGGAATGATTAAGTTTGACCTTTGGAATGATCTAGTTTTCTATGGATTTATTAAAATCTTCTATACTAATTTCTTCTCTATTTATTGGTCCTTGATCTATGGACATTTGTGATAAAGAACTAGAGAAAGATTAAGATCTTCTTAATAAATTCATAGCAAAAGACTATTTTCTTCTTTTTGATAGATCTCCACGATGCTGACCAACGGACTCGCTACCCCTTTGGGTTTTATTGTGGGGACCACATCCACTAATCTTTTCAGAAAGATTTCCACGAAGGAAATCATCTTAATTGCCAATGATTTTATAAAGAATATCTTTAACTACCCTTTGGCTTTGATACCATTACTGGCCAAGTTAAAAAAGAACTAGCTTCTCCTTCCACCAATACTTCTTTTGACATCTCCAAAATATCCCATGAAGAAGCATTACAACTTCTTCAAAAAGCCTTTGATAACTAGCCACAACCTTCATTAAATATAGTAAGCTCTACTAGTTCTCCCTCTCCTATAGCCAATAAAAAGGCAATAGGGAAAAAGATTTCCAGCGAGGTGGTTATCCAGTCAACTCAGGCAACCCTTCCAAAATCAAAATTTTTTGCTAAAACAATATTTCAAAATATATGCAGTGTTGAAAATGGATTTTATGATGATGACCCAAATGTATTTGCAAAAAATTTCTTTTCTAAAAAATTTAATTACAACCCACATGACTCTTATAAAAAAATGGAATTTTATGAGAAAATATTGATAAAAACCAAATCTGTCTCCTTTCGACATTTCTCTGATAAAGGACATGTTAATTATTCCACAGCCAGGTTACATAGGGTCATTCACCCTTCTCAATGGAAGCCAAACCCTTTGACCTTGAGAAAATTTGATACCAAAATAAATGAACTTATTCCATACATCCTCATACTCCTATTTCGATTATCAACAAGCCTGGTGGAATACATTCTGGAGAAAAAATGCCTATAATTCTCATACTTGGCTATTTTTCTTTGAAAACTTTGATATCCAACAGGTCCCATGTTGGTTCATTAGATGGTGTGATCATTTCGGACCTATTTAAGAAATTCTTCATGATAAGGTCCAACCCAGTTATGAAATTTTCAATACCAATTTCATACCCCTTCAATATGAAAAGAAATTCTCCAAGCTAATGCTCTTTTCCTGTTACTTCGGGATATCATAGGTATTGGGATGGAATTTTGACTATAGAAAAGCCCCAGAGACAGGTGTCCCCATTTTAATCAGAAAATTCAATGTAAAATGGTGGGATGGTTTCAAATTTCTTGATAGAGTCACTGAACAAACCATTTCAGAAGGGCTAATTTCTAGGGGAATGAAACCCATCAGTTCTAATGATATTACACCTTTTCTATATGACAAAGGATTCGTTTTATCCAAATTAGCATCAACTATGTCTCATCAGCAATTAGCAAGAATGCTAAAACAAGCCCTTTCTTAGTTGAAGGATTTAGAATCTTTTCATTCTCATCATAGCAGAAATTCCAATGAGGATGACTGTTATGGCATCCCAGGCATACCAGCTATTCCATGGGGGGATGTAAAAGATGAAGAAGAAGACAAAGAGCCACCATAAGATCTCTCTAGATTTTAAAAGACAAAAGACGCCGAAAGACTCCTGCCCATTTTCATAATTATGTTCAGGGCCGAAAGAAGTCTGTCTGTCTACCTTTCGCATCACTGTATCACTGTGCACCGCGTGAATTTTACTATTCACCTTTTACTATTCGCTACAGTGCTACACGTGAACTATTTCCACACGAACCCATCTGCCTTTATAAGGGAACCTTATTCTTCAGAAGAGGCACAAAAAAATTTTCTACCAACCATTTCTCCTCCTTTCATTTCAATCCCCTGATCTCTCCGTCTCTCACTTCAAAGAAAAAAAAGATCATTCATCTCAAAAACTTTTCATACCTCATGAATATCTAGTAAGTTTCATAATATCCTCGTATTACCCCATATTCCAGATCTTACTCATGATCTAAAGACACAACGGGTTTTTACTTACTTTCACACTTGTACCTTTAATATTCACAATTGAGTTGTAATCTTTCGATATTGTTTATATATCAGTAATCTTTACTTAATTGCAATTTATTTTAAAGTAACTTAATTTACATATCCTATAATCGGCAGGTTGAAACTGCCCATGTATGGTTTGTATTTTATTTTAAAGCAATTTACTGCATTTGTTATATATCCGTATTTCTTCTCACCGTTTTGCCCTTACCACCTACATGGTTGGTTTAGTAGTCATACTTCTAATTCTATATGTTGCTTATGGTCTCTATATAAGCTATAATGCTCATCTTTTTATTTAGCCTAATTTTTATTTATAAATCGTTTCTTTATTTAGTAAGATTTTTATATATAATCACTCTTACTTTATAATTATTTTATGATATTCTACAAACCTTTGTAGAACTTTCTGATTTTTACAATTACATCAGAGACATTAAACCCACAGACTTCTTTCATATGCTTTATAAATCTAGCATTAATAAACGTAAACGTTCAGATTAAGTTATATATATATTGACAACGGACTTAGAATTCTTCATTGGCCACTAATTTATATATAGAATTTTCAACTAATAACATTTAGACAAAAAAAAAACTAATAACATAAAAAATTCATGAGAAATTTCAACGTGCATTCAAGCTAGTCTAGAAAGAAACAAACAAAGACAGGGTAGTTCCTTTTAGTCTAATGAGAAGCAGACAAAGGCCGGGTCGTTCCCTCTAGTTTGATCACATGCACGGCGTCTCAATTTTGTTTCTGGCTCACCTAATCCTCGGCACGGAGGAATAATCTACTTGACCAAAAGTAATTTGATAGGTTTCATCTAATGAATTATACCAATCCCATAATAAAAATATAACAAGATTCACATGTCTCACGAAAAATTATAAAATTTGTACCGCGTGATTGTGCAACGAAAAATACAAGTCATACTCAAACACCAGCCACCATCAAAACTTATATAGTATACGATGTGAACACTCAACGGCGATCCGAATCTTTTTCAATTCATTTCGAAAGTCTTCTTAGTCAATATACCTACCCCGTGTGTTACATGATCTTAAATGGGCCATAAACTCTTCATCTCTCACGCGTGTCAATCATCAGATTAGATCGTCCTTCACCTACTGACAATTTATGAAAAATAATATCCATGTCCAACTCCAAACCTTCCTCAAATTACTTATAATAGCAATTGAGGAAAAAGTGTCAAAAAAGTTTTAAACCTTTTACATTAGTGTCAATTTAGTTCTAAACCTTTTTTTGATGCAATTTAGTCCTAAACCTTTTACATTGATGTCAATTCAGTTCTAATTTTTTTTTTTGTGCCAATTCAGTCCTAAACCTTTTGCATTGATGCCTATTTAGTCCTAAACCTTTTACATTGGTGTCAATTTAGTCCTAAACCTTTTTTTTATGTCAATTCAGTTTTAAACCTTTTGCATTTGTGCTAATTTAGTCCTAAACCTTTTGCATTTGTGTCAATTCAGTCCTTCAACACGTGAATAGTTATTATCCAGAAGGACTGAATTGGCGCAAATGCAAAAGGTTTAGGACTGAATTGACACTAAAAAAAGGTTTATGACTAAATTGGCACCAATACAAAAGGTTTATGACTTTTTTGACACTTTTCTCTAGCAATTGACACAGAAAATGAATCCTTGGTGTGGAAAATGTGAGCTTTGACCTCTATTGTAGCTCTAGCTGATTGCAAGATTTCCCGATTGATGTAATGGTTTTCTGTTAGGGTGAGTTTGCTTTGCAGAAAATGAGTGATTTGGAAAAATATTTCCAAAAAATGATTCGTTATATTTTTTAGAAAACTTAGTCAACTGAAAATTTTCAATCATCGATAATAATTTATGCCTAATTATTTTCGTGGGCGATGAAAAAATTTACATTCATTTATTTTTGTAAGAGATACAAGCGATTATTTTTCGAAAAATATTTTCCAAATCACTCATTTTCCATGAAACGAACGCTCCCTTAGTCTTGAAATAGAATTACTCGTTGCATATATCAGGGTAATTTAAACAAATTAATTGCTTACCTAGCAAGAACAAAAATATATACATCCTACATGATCGACATTCTTCCTATGCAGACATTGTTCATATTGGAAATTTGATTTTCATACTCTGACAAAAAAACAAAAGAAAAGTAGGAACAAACCAAATTTGCGAGACCTCACTACCGGCAATCGAAGCGTCTAATGGACATATTTAGAGCATTGAACCGAACGAGTCTTATGTGATATGTTTGAGCCGAATTCTTACAGGCCTGTGGCAATCGTGTGCTTAAAGGAGCACGTGAATGGGAGCAACACAAGCAGGGCCGAGTTCATCGAAAACCAACTGCACGGCTGAGTAAGTCTCTTAAACAGGACTTGGTCACTTTGGTGGAACCTCAACGGTAGCAATATTAGGAGTCCTTTTACGGCGCTGGTGTCAAATTATTTAGAGTAAAGTTTGATATGGCTGTTCATCGTTAGTAACGAGAGTGTTTGTTGTTTGTCCACATCAAATCATTGACGTAGAGGAATGTCCGACCTTAGTATGTTGTAACCTACTCGGCTAACCTTCGGTTTAACTGTTTTATTGATGTGCACGATGATGATCCACTCACACAAAGTCTTATGAATATTATTAATGTTGCAACCGACCTCCAGTTTTTAATAATTATTAAAAAAGGGGGTCTCGCTTGGTATGCGCTAAGTTTATGTTCGAGACTTAACTCGGGCTCTTCCAAGTCCATACCATATCGCGACTTAAGGTTTAGGTTTTTAACCTGCAAGTGGTTTTTATTTAGAAGTCACCACTAATTAGTTCGGGGTGAGTTGATAAGAGACCCAAGCAAGACAATGGAAGAATTGCTTACTTCTGTGAACCAGAGATTAAATGAGTTGGGAGATTTGGTCACACTAGTTGAATAACTAATGCAAATTTTTTATACCTTTTTACCTTGTTCATTTTAGAAATTATTTCTCAGGCAATTTGAATTGATTTTATGACCTTTCTTCTAACATATGAGGTGATCAAGTGAGTGCACAATTATTATTGATTAGCAGTCAAGATAGATATGCAGTCTAGGGTTTTAACTCTAATTAAGGTGACGGCATTCAAAACATAACAATTTATGTAATTATATTCTAATTAAAGACATGCATAATAATAGCACAACGGTAGTAAAAATAACACGCAAAATACTACCGTGTGGCCCTATAGGTTTATCTGACTTAAATATAACAATTTATGCAATTAGAGAACAACATGTATAATAATACAATAACAATTTAAAACATTTAGATATATCGCATGAAATATTGGACAAATACTTATATCTAAATTATATCCCAATTTTAAAAGAAAAAAAATTCAAATTTTTTCTTTACCAAAAAAATATTCGATTTTTTTAAAAAAAATTTAATTAATTTTTTAAAATAATAATAATAGTAATATTAATGTTAATTATTATTATTATTAAAATCGGATCGGGTTAGTTTTGATCGACCCGGGTCAACGGACTGACCCATCGCATTGACCCGGGTCGGATTTTCAGATCTAGGTATGGATCAGATTGGGCCCAGTTGGGGTCCGGTTCGATGGATACAGACAAAATAGGGCTAGTTTGATTGGGTCAAACTAGCCCTATTTGGCTTGCAAATCGGTCCAACCAATCTACAAGCCGGTCCAAGGACAGCTCCCGCATATTTTTGGGGCACAGAGGAGCTTCAGCCACGCAAGCTTCGACGGTCTCGCCGGACGACCCAAGCCACCTATGGCTTAGGTCTTCACTTCATAAACTTCCACCTACCTTCTCCGACGATCGGACCTGCCGTCCGACTACCCACTCGCCGGTCGACGAGCAAAACAAAACTAGCCTCTTTGAGGCATTTCATCGAACAGATGGGGGGGCTTGACAAAATCAAGGGATCTAAACCGCCTTCGGCGACTTGATTGGCTTCGGTGGTCGCAGTTCTCCTCCGACAGAGAGTGGGGACCGGAACCAGAGACGGTATTGGCTAGGATTTGCGCAAAACGGCTAGCACAAGTCCCTGCCAAACCGTGCCAAAAAAATAGGGGGTGCCGTGGCCAAGAGAGCTCACCGGTTTGTGTAGCTTTGTGAGGGATCTTTGGCCTTCCTGTTGGCCATGGCAAGGCTGCTACTTCTCCTTGACGACTTGAAACCTCTCTCTCATTTTTTTTCGCTTTTTTTTTTTTTCTCAAAATCGCTCTCTATCTCTCTCTCTCTTCTAATACTCTATTTCTTGCCCGAGAAAGACTGCTCGCTCTCTCCCTCTTCTCCGGCCTTTATAGGCGATATCCAGCCCACTCACTCTCTCTTCTCTAGCCTTTATAGGTGACGTCCAGCCCACTCTCTCTGATCTTATCTCCTCTATTAATGGCCTGCACTGGCCTATGCCTACTCGGGACTTTTGTGGCTGTTTAGGCCGGTGCAGGGGCTACTTTAATTCCAGAAAGAAGGGAGAAAGGAGGAGCGAGAGACGGCCGGGAAATGAGGAAGGAGGGGACTAGATATCAATACTAGTCCCCTTACCGTGTTCCCCTATCCATCCTCTACTTAGAGGGGGATAGGGATGGCTACTCCATTGTCTGTTGGTTGGAAGATGGAGAACAGAGGAAAACAGGGGAGAGAGAGAGGCCGGTGGCAAGGAAAAGGAAGAAGAAGGAGCCGGGCCGGACCGAGCCCAGCGCAGGCGGAAGGGAAAGAGAAAGAAAAGAAAGGAGTGAACTACGCTCGTGCAAGGGGGAAAAAAAAAGGAAAAGAGAGGGCTGGGTCGACTCGGCCCCGACCGACCATTTCAGAATTTTTTTAAATTTTATTAATTAAGAAAATATGCTCTAATAAGCCATACTAATACAAATGTGCCTAATGTTTATATGTAATGCACTTGGAATTAAAAATATTTTTTTTATTTTAGGAATTAAAATTTAATCACTAATTTTTTGCATAATTAATTTTGGATAGATTAAAATATGTGTCAACAGCAACCCTTTTTTGAAGGTGAGCTCGCAAAGGTTGCATTTATAGAGGTTGCGTTCAAAGATAAAACGACACCTAATTTTGGCCCGTACATATATGATGAATGCTATTTTTGGCAGAACCGTGGGTCCCATTTTTTATGATGCGATATAAGATTTTTTTTTTTTTTTTTTGGGTAAGGTAAGTATGTGTATAACTTTTCAAATACCAAGTACAACCTAAGCCCAAACCAACTCAAACCCAAATTAGAACATAGTAATGTCCATACAGGGTCAAGAGGGTTCAACAGGAACTATACAACAAGCCGAAAGACGGCTAAGCAGGGAAAAAAACAAAACAAAACAAAACAAAACAAGCGGAGCCAACCGCAGGGAAGGGGGGGGCCAAAGAAAGCTCCGTAGTCTGAATAAGATACGGGGGCAGCTATGATCAGTACTACCCAAAAATAGAAGGAGGGAGGCCCCACTTCCGCTGAACGATGCGGTTCCTATAAGTATTCTCAACTCTCCCCATCGATATAGCCTTGTCTTTGACAACTTTGATCAGGTGCATACGTATGGCAGGAAGAAAGATGCTCTTATTCCTGAATATCGCATTGTTCCTTTCGGTCCAAATGCTGTGACACAAGGCTCCAAAAGAGAATCTAGCAATGCGGTGAGCAAACGAGGAACCTCCGCATACTTGCATTGCCCATGTGATATGTTCATTCCAGGGACGATTACGCCAAGGAAGATTGCATTTTGTCGCCCAAAAGGAGGCCAATCTACTGGTCGAGGTACAATCAAAAAAGAGGTGGTTGACTGAATCTAGAGTAGAACCACAAAAAGTGCACAAGGCATCATCAATCCTGTGATTTTGTAACAGGAAGACCTGGGTGGGTAACCGGTTAAGAGAAATCAGCCAGAGGAGGAATGCATGCCGAGGCACTATATGACTGTCCCAAATGAAAGCATGCCAAGGGGTCGGATGCCATTTCCTACGGATATGGTTCCAAGCACTAGTAACAGAGAATGTTTTAGATGGATGGGGGATCCAGACAAATTTATCCAGTGAGGTACCCAAACTAGTCGGAAGTGCCTCCACCCAGTTCATAAGAGGGGCAAGAGTGTTAGACTGATGCCGAGAGCCGTCGAGGAATGCCCGGACTGTAGCCTCCCGAGGAATGCGTGATTGGTAAATCTCAGCATTGCTGAAATGTTGGTAAAGCGGGCCCCCACTGTGCCACCAGTCAAACCAGAAGGAGATTGCGCGTCCACTTCCAATCTCCCACCTGAATAAAGATTGAGCTAGGCCACGTAGATCAAGGATTTTTTTCCATGTCCACGAACAAAAGGTAGGTTTAGAAACTACCCAAAAGTTAGCCTTCTTTAAAAATGTAGAGTGGACCCATTTGCACCATAAAGACTCTTTATCTGTAAAGAGAATCCAAATGTGTTTTAAGAACAGGGCATTATTGTGATCCAACAGTCTCACGAATGCCTAGTCCACCCTCCTCTTTGGGTAAGCAAATAGCGTTCCATGCTACCTTAGCACCGCCAACTCCTAGGTCAGGACCTTTCCATAGGAATTGCCGTAGTATAGCCTCAATGCTGTATAATATAGATTTGGGCAAAGAAAAGATGGTGGCCCAGTATGTTTGAATGGCATGTAGGACCGACTTGATAAGCTGTAAGTGCCCAGCAAAAGATAGAAAGCGTTGAGACCAAGAGCGAGCACGAGCAGTAATGGAATCAACCAAGGCTTTACAATCCTCCTTTCTCAACCTGGTCGATAGAATAGGCACACCTAGGTACCGAAAAGGTAGAGTGCCCTGCTGAAAACCTAGGCATTGAGTTATTTGGTCATGCAGCATCTGGGTTCCCCCCGAGAGAAAGATGTTACTTTTTGCATCATTCGGTTTTAGACCCGACCAAGTTGAGAACAAGGTGAGAGAATCCTTCAATAATTCAACTGACCTCAAGTGTCCTTCTGAGAATAACAAAACGTCATCCGCGAAGAATAAGTGTGAGAGACGAGTCTTCTTGCATCGCCAAAACCAGTGGAAATCCCACAACTCAGTATTAGACTGGAGAATGCCTGAGAAGACTTCCATGACCAATATAAAGAGGTACGGCGATAACGGGTCCCCTTGGCGAATGCCCCTAGAGCTCCCAAAAAATCCATGCAGTTCCCCATTAATAGAGATTGAGAATTTTGGTGTCGATACACAGGCCATAACTAGCTTAACAAAAGAAGCTGGGAAGTTAAAAGCCATCAGCGTCTTTTCTAAGAAAGACCAATCCACTGTATCATACGCTTTTTGGGAAATCTACTTTTACAGCACACTTGGGAAGGTATGGCTGGTGGTGGAAACCAGCAAATAATTCTTGAGCTACCAAGATATTATCGCTTATCCTGCGTCCTTTCACAAACGCCGTTTGGGCAGCTCCAATCAGCGAAGGGAGGACTCGCGCTAGCCTTCTAGCCAAAATTTTGGAGATGCACTTATATATTGTATTGCAACAGGCAATAGGACGGAAATCCGACATAGCCGAAGCATTTGGAGATTTCGGGACTAACGTAAGAATAGTGCAGTTGATCTCTTTAAGCAGGCATCCTGACTCAAAGACATCTCTAACCGCCACAAGAGTGGATGGTCCGATGATCTCCCAACTAGCTTTGAAAAAATCAACATTGTAGCCATCCGGACCTGGGGCCTTTCCTTTTGCGAGCGAGAAAAGCGTGGACCGGATTTCCTCATTTGAGATCGGATGTGCCAATAAGTTCCTTTGATTGTCATCAAGAACCCGACGAAGATATGCACCAATCTCGGTAACTGAAGGCCAAGTTGTTGCAGAAGCACCATTAAGTATCTCCCGGAAGTGGTTCACAATATGAGTCCTGACCGCCTGAGGATCAGTTAGTAGAGACCCATCCTCCGTTGAAACCGAGAGGATTCGATTTTGTACACGTCGTTTGTCGACAAAATGGTGAAAATAATGAGTGTTAAGGTCCCCTGCCTTGAGCCATCGAATGCGGGATTTCTGTCTGTAGAAAGATTCCTCCTGTATTCTCAAGTTAGCAAAAGAGCGTGTAAGCTCCACTTCCCTATGAAAGAGGGTCTGATCAAAAGGATGAAGCTCAAGGTCCGCTTGAACAGTGTAGAGTTCTGCTCTTGCTTGATCAGTCCTTGCAGAGATATCAGAGAATGAACTCCTATTTAGAAGTTTCAGTTTCTGTTTGAGGATGCGCAATTTACAGCAAAAACAATACATAGGAGATCCCACTACAGGTGTGCATGCCAAAACAAATAAAGACATACTTGAGGCTACTTACCTTACCAGGAGGGTAGAGTAGTCCCAGGTAGTTGATATTGTGTCACGCCCCGCACTTCTAAGTGCGCCACATCCCTCGCAGAGGTCGATTCTTGTGCGACGTCCTAGGACGCGTCGCCGACCCAAACCCAACACAGAGAATTAAAGCACATGCGGAAGCAATTAAAACCACCCGTACATAGATGAACGTATAATCCAGGGTATCCACTGAAATTAATACTTGTACTAATACTGGAAATCTTCTACAATATCCAAATACAACCCAAATACGGAAAATCAAAAATGATTCAAGGCCACTACGACTAGCTGGGGCTCTTCCCAAAAAATATGTCGATACGTCTGCCGTCCCCAAGGTCGGGGATCTGAAAAGTCGGTTTTACAACAACCATGAGAATAAATCTCAGCGAGTAATTCCCTAAACCTAAACTAGGCTAACATGCACCTCCCGACAAGTACTAAACAACACGTAATACACACATAACTGACTCAGGCCCTCGGGCCTAAATCTAATTTCACTAGACCCTGCAGGTTAGGCGTTAAATCAACAAAAGCAGCCACGCGGCAGAATATAATCACAGCACATACACGTGCATTTCTATGTCTAGCGCATGTTATGCATATGCTAGTGCTCGCACTCATGCTCATGCCTCATCAATGCATTATCGCACACTTGCACACTAGCACTCAGCCATTTCTCAATTACTCCTCCGACCCGCGTTAAACGCATCATGTCCGACCCGCGTAAAACGCATCAGGTCTATCACTTCGAGATCGATCTACGGCCCGCGTAAAGCATCGGACTCATGACACATTACCGCGTAAAGCGCATCAGGTTGGTCATCTTCCGGTAAACCGGGCATCGTCCGACGTAACACGCCTCAGGACAGGTTCACTACCCCGCGTAACACGCATCAGGGTTTATTGTGATCACACGTTCTCAAACCTCAATTTTATCTGAACCCCGCGTTAAACGCATCAGGGCAATTTAGGTGATCACAATGCACATGTCACTCGGGCACACTTATAAATGCAAATGCCGTGCCAATGCTTGAGATGTGCACCCATGGCCATAAAGTTCACACTTGGGCATCCACATGCGCGAATTACGAGATAACACACTCAAATTGTGCCGTGCATATTCAAATTCATAAATCCACATGCCCAAGTCAGACAGTCAATTTAAGTCAGCCATAGCATCAAATCAGCACACCATCCATGCACGAATTCACATAACCAGGTCAACAAGCATTCGCACATTCGAGGCCCACCAAACTAATCCATTTCTAGTCCCGCTAGATACACGACATAGCATCATAAATTTAACCCCAACCAAGGCTCAATTAGCCAGTCAATTATACAAATCAATCATTCCGGTAATTGCACAATTAGACCTCAAAATAATCGCGCCTTGCCCAAATCAAATTCAATCCAGTCCAATCGAACCAGTCACTAAACCACAAATTCTAGGCCAATAAGTGTCATCAAATTACTCCACCATACTCCCCAAATATCATTCTAATTGACCACCAAAAATCAAATACAGCGCGCATTATAACACCCATACTAAGCCCGATCATTCCCGAACTCGGGCCGATTTAATTCAAACTGCCCAGCCCATTTATCGCGTCTCTCGGGCCACTAATCCTCCATTAATTTATTGCACTAAACCCGTTGAATAGTCACAAAAATAGCCACCTCCCGGTCTATTAATTTCATCCACCAACTCCACCATTTTGTCTAAATCCCGACACCCATGCTTCGCCAAATCACAACACTATACGAACCACTAAACCTCGACCAATTAATCATCCTTGGTCGCCAAAAACACCACAAAATCAGTCCTTAATTGTCTCCACGATTTAACCCATAATTTACCCTGATTAACCCCTAAACCCGTCTAGAAATGTAAATTAGCCAAATTAGGGTTTAGGGTCGAACTCACTGGTGTCCTAAGCTTCAAATCGAGTAGAACACGAACAGGGGCGGTCCTTCGGGGAATGTTGACGGTGGTGGTGGCGGCTCGCGAACGACGCGCCAGCGGCGACGGTCCGGCTAATCCCACGCGGGCGGAGAGGAGAGAGAGGAGGGGGCGGTGGCAAGGCAGGGGTGACGGATAGCTCCGTGGACAACGCCTCCGGCGGGCGGCGGCGGCGGGTCAAAAACGAGGTGTTTTGGTGTGGGGCGGACAAGAGAGAAAGAGAGAAAAGGGGGGGTGATGGCATGACCTCATAAGAGAGAAAAGGAAATAGGAGGAGAGAGAAAGAGAGGGGACAAGAGGGGATGGAGGAAACATGGCCGGGCGCACGTTACCGAGGGAGAGAGAGAGAGAGAGAGAGAGAGACAATTATTTGAATTTTCAAATAATTAACGCGACCCGGTGGCCCAAATTAAAAATCGAAAATGGTCTACCAGTCCATAATAGACCTCGCACTTAAAAAGGGACAAAGGCCAAACTAATTAGACCAAAATTTAACAAGGGGGTCTACTAGTCTACATTCGCACCTGGTCCGAAAACCCTAACTTTTCCAGTAATCCTGACAATCTCGATACTGGCCGCATTAATATCGACACCGTCCAATTTATTTCGTCCTGAAACACTCGAAAATCGACTACCAAGTTGAGAGTCTAAATAACGACGAAAAATTCGATCGAGTGCGATTTTAGCGAAATCTCTAGTTTAAAATAATAACCGAGAGTGATCAGTTCTCGGGCGAGATTTTACTATAAGCACACTGACAAATCACGCGTTTTATAAACCCCAAAAACGGGTCGAAATTCAGAATGTCACATATTGTGTGTCGAGGACCTAAACCTATCTTCGGTCGCCTTGACTTGATTTTATTTGTATAGGACTCGAACTTGTCTTCGGTCACCTTGACGAAGGAAATCGTCTATCTAGGACCTAGACCTTTCTTCGGTCACCTCGATAGGATTTTGTTTGTCTAGGACTAGAACTTATCTTCAGTTGTCTTAATGGGGTTTTGCTTTGTCGAAGTACCTGCATCCTATCAGAGGTACCTGAAAAAGACTTGATGTGAACAGAGAGGGTCAATCCTATATTCGAAGGGTACCATAAAAATAATAGGTACGTGATGAACAAAGGGGTCAGTCCAATGTTTAAAAGGGGTACCATAACAATCATAGGTACATAGTGAACAAAGAGGTCAGTCCAATATTCGAAGGATACCATAACAATCGTAGGTATATGGATTTTTAGAACTAGGCATGGGTAGAAAAAACTTACTCGTGTTGTTCTTGCCTCTCAAGGGTATGTCACTTGTTGGATAAGTTTTTGTGCAAAGAACATATGCATTCATCGAGGGGATAGACGATTGAGGCTATTCTAAAATACACGTCTTTTCTAAGGTATCTTGGTTGCATCTCAAACAATGAAAAATGCTTTTCTTTTTCAAAAGAACACCTAATTTACCTTCAAGGTGATTTGAGAAGAGTTTTGATGAAATACCTGGGGGTTTCTTATCCGGAGGTCTGATGCATCATTTGTTGAATAAACAACCTTTCTCAAGACATCTCTCTTGGAATGGTAAAGAGAGTTTCTTCTGTGCTCGAATTTCCATGGCACACGACTGGGGACTAAGTCTCCTAATACGCCATGTCAATTCTTGTTGAGGGGACTTAAAGCTGTGAAAGCAGTGTCCATGAGAAGGGGGGATCACAGGTTGCCAAGGGTAGGCCGTGTTTATTCTGCTAGAGAGAACATTTGAGAGTATTTGGGACATCTTTGGAGATACTCCAAAGTTCAAGCACTCTTTGAGTCTTTAAGGACATTTTACCTATTGAAGACGATTAGCGCAAATATGCATGCATCCATAAAGGATGTAGACAAGTTAGGCTATTCTAGAATGCGCATTTAAAAGTTTATGCGTGATTATTTTGTTATGTTTGCATCACCAAATATCCACCAAGGGTAATTATCAATTGAGAAAATTTTCACTTACAAGGTGGACTTCTCAAGATGCTGAACGAGGGATCTTCAGTCAAAAAGGACTTTTCACCCGCTCTCGTTTATAAAGGGGTATCTTATCCCAACCATTACTGTAGGAACATTGAAAATACTCAACCCGACCATCATCACATCAACAAGGGTTTGAGTTTTCTTGCAAGCGGTATGATCTTACTAATCTGATAGGTCCTTACTAGGATCGTAATGCAAGCTTGGTTAATGGCTTAACAAAGAAGACTGTCCGAGTCAAGACTATGAAAGAAGATATTCTGCAAGCATCTTCGAGTTCACACTTTGCAATGCCGATTTACCTCAAGTTGCCCCAATGTGTGGTAGTTCTCAACATGGATAATTTGAAATGAACCTCCAAGTATATGAGCTCAAAATGATTAAGCAAAGGATCATCAGTAGTGTATGGGGTAGAGAAATAAATTGCCTCTCATCATTTTGGTTACCGTACCTTATGCGAGAAATCCGTTTACCTTGCAGACATGGAACCTTTTCACTAGTCTCGTTAGGGTTTAGTACGTGAGAATGTATATAGACTAAGGATTGCTTTTCATCATCCTGACACATCTCGTTCAGTACGTCAGAGTAGTTCGATACCATTCATCAATTTGTCAAAATTTTTACATGGAATTGGTGAATTAAACAGGTAAAATTACCAAGCAAAATTTCTTTCCAAAAGACATACGATACACTTGGGGGAGGATTAAGCATCCATTTGCTCTAACATGTTTCCTCTTTCTTCGTTTCTTCGTTTCATTCTACTTACCTATGCTGCAATGGTGAGGTAAATCTGCAAGGTAACAAGAAAGACCGTATTAATGAACAGTTCTTTGAGGGATAGGTATTGGAAACGATACAATATTACCCTCAGTGACTCTCTTCATTTGAGTTTAAGCTAGGAGAGTCTTTCTCCTCTCATGGTTGGTCTCGAAGCTCAAATGAAATCTTTTATAATTAAGGGTGCTCCCAAATAGACGGTCCTATTCTCAACGCATGTTATGTTAATGCGGTCCCAGCACATTGAGGAGTTTCTCATAAATCCTCTTATTCCTGATTGCACAGGGCATGTGCAATTGCTTGCATGAGAATTTTCATAGCAAAGCTAATTTCTACTTTAAATGTCTTTGAGTGATATGAGTGTGACTACTATCGAGACTTCCATGGTTGTCAAGAACGGCCTTGACGCTATTTTGTCATATGCAAAGTCATTTCCAATTAGACTTGCTACCAGGAGTGTCCTTATCAATAACTTTTCTGCCAATTCCCTTGTTATCAATAGGAATATAGAAATTAGTTCAAGGATAGCACTTCTTCACAGCATCAGAGTTGACAGGGTTGAAGAATTGACGTCCATCCATCTCAGTCAAAATCAAAGCCCCTATAGGGAGTGCCTTTTTCACGATATAGGGGCCCTTATAGTTTGGAGCGAACTTATTTCCAAGCTCAGGGGGTAATGGTAGTACTTTCCTGAGGACAAGATCGCCAGCTTCAAAGTGTCTTGGACGTACCTTTCGATTGAATGACCTGGCTACCCTTTACTGATAGCATTAACCATGACAAAGAGCTTTCAACCACTTTTCACCGATCATATTCAACTTCTCCAATCTTTGCTACTTCCACTCTGCATCAGACAATTTTACTTGGGACAATACCCGCAATGACGGGATTTCTACCTCAACAAGTAGTATCGCTTCCATGCAGTACACCAAGGAAAAAGGGGTTACCCCGGTAGATGTCCGAATTGATGTTCGATATGCCATTAATGCAAAAGGCAATCTTTCGTGCCAATTTCGGTAGTTCTCAACAGTTTTAGTTAAGATTTTCTTGATGTTTTTATTAGCCACCTCGATAGCTCCATTTTTTTGGAGACGGTAAGGAGACGAATTCAGATGACAGATCTTGAATTCACTGAATAAATCATCAACAAGCTTGTTATTCAGATTCGTTTCATTATTTGTAACAACGGTTTCATGGACACCATAGCGGGCAATTATGTCACGCCTGGTGAATTTCATCACATTCCGAGTAGTAACGTTAGTATATGATATGGCCTCGATCCACTTGGAAAAATAATTAATCGTGACCAAAATAAATCAATGTCCATTTGATGCCTTTAGATTAATTAGGCCGATCACATCAATGCCATATATTGAAAAAGGCCATGACTCAGAAAACTGATGTAATTCAATTAGAGGGGCCTTTATCCTGTCTCCGTGGATCTGACAACAGTGAAAATTTCGAACGTGTTGAATGCAATCGCTTTCTAGGGGAAGCCAATAATAACCTAATGTTGTTATTTTCTTAGCCAGCATGTGTCCATTCATGTGTGGACTGCATACTTCTTCATGCAATTCTTGCATAATTCGCGTTGCTTCAGTCGCGTCCATGCATCTTAGCAAAATAGAATCACAGGACCTCTTATACAAGTTCTCACCACTGATGAAGAACTTCGTCGCCATCTTCATTATGTACTTTTTGTCCGCAAGGGTAATCCCTTCATGGAATTGCTGCTCTTTGATGTGGTTCATGATATCATAATACAATGATTTTCCATCGGGTTCCTCAGTTATGACCATGCAATGGGCCGGTCTGGTCAAGACTTTAATCTTTAGAGGTTTTATTTCTAGGCCATTGGTGACCTGTAATATGGATGATAGTGTAGTCAGTGCATCAGCCAATTGGTTATGAGATCTTGATAAGTAGTCAAATGAAATTTCATCGAATTATGTCACCAATTCTTCCATTCACCCACGGTCTGGAGCATGATTAAGGCAGCATTACCAAACACTTTTAGTTTGGTTATTTTCATAACAACTGCTGCTTGTAGACCGAGAATACACGCTTCGTACTTGGCTACATTATTGGTGCAAGGAAACACCAATTTTGTGGCTACCGTATAATGTTGCCTACCTGGGGATATCAATACTGCCCCAGTGCCAGAGCCAGACAGGTTTACTGCTCCATTGAAGAACATAGTCCACGTAAGTCTTTCTGCCTATAAAATGCGATCATTTGGGAGATCATCTTCATGTGTTTCCCTAGGACATTCAGCAAGCATATCAGCGATCACTCGACCTTTCACTGATTTCTACGACGATGTTTGGATGTCGAATTCCAAAATTAGAATTTGCCGTTTGGCTAATTTTTCTACCAATGCCGGTCGGTCAAGCAAATATCGAATGTGATTGTTTTCAGTTACGAGAAACGTCTAGTAGTGCAAAGTATATTGTCGTATTCTATGCAACACCCACACCAATGTGACATACGTTTGTTCTTATTTGGAATAGTTTTGTTTCGAAATGGTGAATTTCTTACTGAAATAATAGATAGCCCGTTCTTTTCCATCGTCAGGCTGCTCTAGGCCAAAAGAGCCCCTAACGATTCACTGTGGATCGTTAAATCGAGAGTTAGAGAATGTCCTGGGACTGGCAGAACCAGTACCAGGGGATTCATCAAATATTGTTTCAATTTTTCAAACACTTCCTGACAATCTTCATCTCAGCTGATCTAAGCGTCCTTCCTGATAAGTTTGAAGGAAGGCCATGCAGTCTCTGAGAGTTGGGAGATGAATCGTGCGATGTAGTTCAATCTTCCTAAAAAGCTTTTGACATCTTTCACTATGGATAAAGGTTGGAGCTCATATATCGCTTTGATATTCAACAGGTCAACCTCAATCATTTTGCTACCCACAAGGAATTCGACTAATTTTCTAAAGGTTACCCCGAACAGGCACTTTGCGGGATTCAAGCATAACTTAAACTCGTGTAACCAGTTAAATAGTTTCTTCAGAGTTCGAACATGGTCTTCTCCGCATTGGGTCTTGGCAATCATATCATCGACATAAACTTCAATTTCTTTATGCATCATGTCATGGAAAAGAGTAACCATGGCACGATGGTATGTTGCCCTGGTATTTTTTGGACTAAAAGGCATAACCTTGTAGTGAAAGGTCCCTCATGGAGTGATGAACGCCATCTTCTCCTTGTCTTCGTTGTTCATCATTATCTGGTTGTACCTGAAGAATCCATCTATAAAAGAAAATAATTCAAATCCAGCAGCGCTATCCACAAGAACATCTATATGGGGGGAGCAAAAAATCGTCCTTAGAACTGGCCTTGTTCAAATCACGATAATAAACACAAATTTGAATTCGACCATCTTTCTTCTTCACTAGCACGATGCTTGCTACCCAATTAGGGTATTGTGAAACCTCAATGAACTCTACTTTCAAGAGTTTCATCACTTCTTTTTCGATTCTTTTCGACAGCTCGGGTCTGATCCTTTGTAATCTTTGCTTCTTAGGAGGCATGTCAGGATTGGTAGGCAAGCTGTGCTTAACAATCCGAGGGTCTAGACCTGACATATCAGAATAAGATCATGCGAAGACGTCTTCATAATCTTTAAAGAGAGCGATCAGACGTGTGGCCTTTTCTTTGGGAAGGTTGGCCCTAATCTTTACTTCTTTTGGATCTTCAATATTGATGGTAACAGTGTTCTCGATTGTAAGGGGCTTGATTTGTTCATATTGTTCCCAATTTCTTCAGATTTCAGTGGGATCATCACTTGAATCGTCAGAATCACTGTTGTCGACATCTCCGGCATTTGGCTAGATCATACTAACTCCCTCGCAAGTCGCAAGATTATGCGTGGAACATAGGGTAAATTGATCAGAAAAACAAATGGGGTTATGGATTTTTTATTGTCTTGTCTCTTAAAACATTTTTGGAAGAAATAGTGAGATGTTTTTACTTTCGAAAAGCTTAGAAACGAGAAAACATGAGGTAGCCCGGGCCTCAGAATACTTTCCTTTGCCTGAGTGAATATCATTAGCGGGCTAATTTGGGATACCACCTCATGCTCTCAAAACATTATTTATTTACAACATATAGATTTACAACCTCAGGAGAGGGAGAGTTCAAAAATACATTTCTTCTAGCAAAAATGATGACAAAAAACAAAATACAAGGATAACTCATTTTCCAGGGATTCGTGCAAAAGGGTTTAAGGAAATTTACTCAAGCAGGCTTGCACCTATTTCCTCAACCGGTCCCTTGTCTATCATATTGACAAAGAAACTTTCGAAAGTATCGTTCCAAGAGTCCAGGTCATCGCCTTCTCTCCTTGTTGCTGTCAGCAGATCCATGCCACCCCATCCATCCATAATGCTATTTTGCTGCTTGTCAAAAAAGTTTGATAGTATCTGATAGTTGATGTAGAAATCATACCCACCACTAGATTCACTTAGGGTATCCATGATTGCCTTCCCTTTACGTGACCTCTTAGCAAGTTTCAGGGGTGGTGGCACGAATGTTGGGCACCACTAAGAGGTCGTTCCTATTGTAGCACAATTAGGGTGCGTGGAAAGTAAATGCCTCGATATCCAATAGGTCCTATACTCTGTTTTTAAGGTGCTGCAATTATCTAGTGAGTGACCAACTTCTCCTAAGTGATAGTCATAGGACGGAGTAGGATCATAATTAGCAAAGTACTTGGGAGTAGCATGTTTTGGCTCCCTTGTGATCATCTTCTTCTGCAGAAGAACATGGACTATCGCGTTCATGGATTTAGGGACTGGTGAGTACTATTGCACATTGCCCTGCCAATGTAAAAGCCAAATATCCTGTCATGTCGTGTTAGGAAGGAATCCCGATGGTGGGATTTCTTCGAAAACATTCACCTGGGTTAGCTTTTCTTGATCGGGAGACAGTAGTGACATGTCCGGGATTTGTCCAATGATATCCCTTAAGAATGTAAGCAAATTTTGCAGTTCGTCCACCTAGTACTGCAAACATACAAACCAATCAATTAGATTTATACTCGTTTCTTAGGTCGAGTCTTCGGGTATGACATTTACGAAGATATCGCCAAATAGGGTGACCATACCATCCAGCATTTCCTCTCGTTCACAATCTTTCTCAATCTGTAACTCATCTAGGTTTTGATGTCGATTGCTAGCAACATTCTTAAGAAACGTTAAGGAGCCAAGGTGACTTGAGCATTCAGCAGGATGTCCGAACTTATCACCAGGTTGTCTTGAGACGTTGATACAATCCTCCTTATCTTGCAACAATCTAACAAGTGGCGGGAAAGTTTCCCGGATATGGGGAAGCAACAAGCCAGCTCGACCCCTCTCGCTTCCTTTATTGGCCTATGGGTTTCCTCCGCAATATCCTAGACCAGAGGTACGGTGGTTCCTGGTGGCTTGAATAGGTTCTAGAATACCAGGGCCTCCTTTGCTGAGTCCTCGACCTGGGACGAAGCCATTTCCTACCATAACCTTTCCTACCATGATTGCGGCTTTTGATATATCAGGGACAAAGGGAGAAGATCCTCGACATCCATGCACGGTTGACACGAGCTCGATAGACTGATAACTGGATTTCACCTTGTCATTTGGTTCGACATACGGGATGGTAGTTTCCTAATAAATTCGATGGTCTTCTTCATTGGGGACTGTAGCTAGCTTTCCTTGGGTTACGAATTTCACACTTTAGTGAAGGTTTGAAGGCACGATTCCAACAGAGTGAATCCAAGGATGGCCTAGCAGGAAGTTAAATGTGGTGGGAATGTCCATTACCTGAAACAAAATGCTGAACATAGTTGGGCCAATCTAGATATCGGAAGTCAATGTCACTAGCGATGTCTTTTTTTCATCTTGTCAAATGCTCGGATGGATGATTTAAAGACACGGAGCTTAGATGGGTCTATATTGAGACGACGCAAGGTTGCCTACAAATAAATATTCAAAGCAGACCCATTGTCGTTCAAGACTCGAGCTACATGGGAGTTCCTACATTTAACTAAGATGTAAAGACCCTTGATATGCCCTCTACCCTCAGCAGGGAATTCATCGTTCGAGAATGCTATCTGGTCTTTCAACAGGATGGACCCTACGAATTCCTCTAACTTGTTATGCTCAATCATTTCAGAAATGTTTACTTTGCTGAGCACTTTCATAAGAGATTTCTGATGCTTCGCGAATGCTTGAAGTATTTCCAGCAAAGAAATCTGGGTAGGCAACTTGCGCGGTTGATCCACCACGTCGCATTCACTAGCTTTGATGATGGCCAGAAATTCCTTGGCTTCTTTGTCAGCAACAAGCTTCAAAGGTTGTGCATAAGCTTGGGCACACGTTCACCCTAACCTTGTGACTAAGTCAACATCCAATTCGTAGGACCATGGGACTACCTTATCATTCTCTCGCACCGATAAGGCTAGGATATCTTGATCACTATGTGCTCTTCAGTTAGGGGTACTTCAATCATTAGTTCTTTCTCGTCATCTGGGTGGTCAGTCAAAGGTTCGCTCACGAGTATGGGGATAGATTTACTTGTTCCAACATTCAATGCCGACAATTCTTCGTCCCAATCGATGATAACCTCGGAGATAGTGGCCATTATGCCGATGTGGTCGGCATACACAATCAAACATGCTTTCACCATGCTAGTAGCTCTTTCTTTCATTAGGGCCAAGGGTAGCACTTCACCAGTAGGATAGTATCCTGCTTTCACTATACCATTATAAACATCAATAGTGTATACCCTTACGTTCTTCATTCGACCAGCGTCAAAATTGAATATGACATTAATTTTGCTTTTATACTCGGGTAACGGGTTGGTTTGGACATTTGGCTTGGATATCTAAAACAAGAAGGCTTTGGTGTCCAGCAAGTTTTGGATTTGGCGTTTGAGGATATAGTAGTCATCTGTCGAATGTCCTACCTCGCCCATGTGATAGTCACATTTCTTAGATGGATTGTAGTTTGAAAAGTTTTCTGAGTTGGGCCACTTCAGCTTGGTAGAGAGCAGGTTTTTCTTATGAAGTATGGCCAGGACTTGAGAAAAGGATTCAGGTAGTGGAGTGAATTGCCTATTCTTATATCGCTTTAGGGGCTGGTAACTTGATGCTAGCTGCTACTCACTGCTCACCTGGACTGTCGGTAAAGGATGAACAGTTTGGGTGTACACGATGTTCCCATCCATCAAGGACTCCTTCTCCTTTCTCTTATTGAGTTTCTTGCTTGTGGAAGTGGGTCTATGAATCACCCGTCACGCAATCTCATCTCAGTTCATTCGCCCACAAGAACAAGCCAATTAAGGGACACAGAAGTGGCACCAACCAAGCGGTATCTGTATTCATACAGGAGGGACTTAATAAACAGCTTCATTTGTTTATGTTCAGTCAGTTCTGGGATGACCTAGGCAGCCAAGTTCCTCCATCTGGTGGCATATTTTTTGAACAACTCACTCTTCTTCTTCTCAGTGTGTTTAAGGTCGTCACAAGAAAATGTGACATTGAGGTTGAATTGATATTGCTTGAGGAATGCATCAGCGACATCATCTCAAGATTTAAAAGCAGCAACATCTTTTGACATATACCATGTCAAAGCTAACTCTTTCAAACTTGCTTGAAAGGTCTGAATCATGAGGAGTTCATTATCAATGTACTGGATCATCCGAACATGATACATGTGCAAGTGGGGCATGAGGTGCTATTATATTTGTCGAATTCTGGCATTTTGAACTTTTCTAGTACCTCGACCTTTTTGTATACAGACAAGTCAAGTGAGACTGCATGCTGCGGATCTTGTAGCTATTTTAGTATCTTCTCGACTTTCGCAAGGCTTTTGTTATGTTCTGTCATCAGTGCGCTTATAAGTTCGGTCTTCCTGATGACAAGTAGAAGTGGATCATCCTCTAGCATAGGCATCTTTCTATTGCTAGTGAAGGCTTTGTCTTTTTCTATAGATGGTGGTGGTAACACTACCTCAATTGATGCAAGCGGAGGGATGAGCTTGCCACCGATAGATTCTACCTACTTGGTGAGATTTTCGATTGCATTGAAAACCATCTTCATTTCGTTTTCCATATGATTGAGACGATTGGGCACGTTTTCTTTGGCCATTTAATTCGTAACTATTGGTGAAAGCATTGAAATGAATGAGTATAAGGCCTAATAAAGAATTAGTTCATGATTTAGTCTAATATTGTATCAATTTATCACATATTTTTTATTTGCAAAAAGAAAAAAGAAGCACAAGGGTTTTTTTTTTAATATTTTCACTACAAACGGCGTCTTCAAGGTTCGAACCTCGATCACCTCGGACTGCCCTCATTCTCGACTAGCACCAGGCTAAGGCCATGGTAGTGTCATTAAAGCACAAATTCTTTTATTTATATAACAAAAAGTGGTCCGACTTATATTAATATCAGTACAGCCCCTAAATATTTTAAAAAAGAAAACAAAAACCCCTAAACATAAATACTAGGAATTATAAAAGACAGGGGCTTTTAACAAAATGGCGCCTCTTCCCGGATACTCATTCTATAAACGATGGGATAGCTACAGTCTTTCGGAACTGCTTATTTTCACAGACAAGTTCCGCGATAAGCGTATCCCTCTTCCCCACAGTCCTTTCGAAATGGTTGATTTGTGCTTGGCGATTGGGCTTGTCAGTTACATTTGGGATCTTCGGCTGTAGAGCTACTGAGATTTCATGACAGAGAATGTACAACAGAGAGGCATGGTGAACCTTTTCTTGCCCTTTCAGTTTTCCAGGTACAATGACATTTTTTGGCTGACACTCGATCCCTGCACTCTGGATGACACGAATCTCGTTGACGTAGTTGTAGTTCGAGCGAGTGAATAGAACTCAAAATAGGTTCGTCTTAAGAGGCGGTGGGATCTCTTGAAGGACCCTATAGTGGCGGGCTACCCGATAGGGGTAGTAAGAAGTGGCACCAGATAAATCGAGCAGTGAAACAGGGTTATGAAACTTGTGGGCATAACGAACCTTACCCTCACGGAACCATTTAGCTTGCCACAAGAATGCTTCAAGATTAGGGTTTTTCAAAAAGTTAATTCAGGAAGAGTAATCCTTATCAAGGAAATTACTTTTTAAGACTTCAAATCTTTGTATTGAGTGCATAAGGTCATTAATTTCAAAAAGCTGCATGAGGTACCCGAATCCTCTTAAGTGAGATAAAAATCAATTTTGCAAAATTTCCGGGGTGGCCCACATGACTTTCTCCTCATTTTGCTTAAAACGGTTAAGGGACAAGAATGTTTTTGCCAAAACCCAATTAACATAACCCATACCGGTAAAAATTTATTTGGCCACATATGCAATTGAGAGGTTTATAGAATTTTTACGATGAGATAAAATAACAGCCCTGATGAGGCTAGGAGAAAGATTTTATCTTTTTTGACTCATGGGCTAATTTTCAAAGCATTCATTTAGGAAAAACAAGGGACATGAATTACAGTGGGCTTTAACAACCCTTTTCACCGCAGTGATCTTGACTCGTAAAAACTGGGATAATTCGAGTATAGGAGAAACGCCCAAAAGTGGTTTAATGAGCTCAAATTATAAAGGCATTCCAATGACAATACTATATTCTTCCAGAGTTTGGGTCATTTCAAACTTACCAAACACAAAGGTGGATGTCTAAGGGCACCAGAAATGTGCCAGTGCCTGCATCATGCCAGAATGGATATTAATATTGAGCAATGGAAGTAGACGACCAATTTTTGCTTTGACATATCCTTGGCCATTCTGATCGAGCCGGTCCCACCATGGCAGGAGCTCTTTCTTGAGAGTGGGAACGAATTAGACATCGACTCTTCCTATCATATATAGAATGAAATCAATAGGTAACCTAATAGTCATGAATCAAAGGAATAAGTAGGCTATATTATGAAATAAAAAAGGGATAGAATATATACCTTACCTTGAACTATATCAATCACAAAGACATATACATGAGAAGTGATGTTCGATTTCTATCTAGACTAGTTCAGCAAAGTGAAGTTAAAAAGGGGTCTGACCATCGCAGTCTCACGTTAGTGTCAAGTCCTTCTAACCTCAGCCAAATCGAAAAAAATATCTTATAGTCACGCGAATAGCGGCTAAAGACAGACACTTTACGATTTTTTTAGAAAGAAATTTCGGTGAAAAGAAAGATAACCTTTACATTGCACGTTCGCATTTGAGATTGTATCTTTCTTAACACATTCTTAAAATGCCATATCACGGCCTAAGTCCAGCGGCATGGTTGTATGTGCAATAGTGTAGTGCTAAATCATTAAAGCATGGACAACAATTCATAAGCAATCATGATTTGAAACCTGTAAGAACATTTAACACTCTAATGTCAAGGTCATATATGGAATCCTCCCTGCCAAATATAAATTTTTTTTAACAGGATAAAATTTTTTTGGCTTAAGTCCACTTTCTTTATAAAAAAATGCAAGTCCCAGCTGAGTTACCACGATTGACCTTCGATTTTTAATAATTATCAAAAAAGGGGTCTCGCTTGGTACGCGTTAAGTCTAAGTTCGGGACTTAACTTGGGCTCTCCCAAACCCATATCATATCACGACTTATGGTTTAGGTTTTTAACTTGCAAATGATTTTTATCTAGGAGTCGCCACCAATCAGTTTGGGGTGGGTTGATTAGACACCCAAGCAAAACAATGGGAGAATTGCTTACTTCTGCGAATCAGATATTAAATGAGTTTGGGAACTTCGTTACATTAGTTGAATAACTAATGCCCTTTCAATACCTTTTTACCTTATTCATTTCAGAAATTATTTGTCAGGTAATTTGGATTGATTTTAGGACCCTTCTCCTAACATTTAATGTGATCAAGTGAGTGCACAATCATTATTGATTTGCATTCAAGATAGATATGTAGTCTAATATTCTAACCCTAACTAAGGCGACAATATTCAAAACATAACAATTTATGCAATTATATTCTAATTAAAGACATGCATAATAATAACACAACAGTAGTAAAAATAACACGTAAAATACTACCGTGTAGCCCTAGGTTTATCTGATTTAAATATAACAATTTATGCAATTATAAAACATGTATAATAATACAACAATAATTTAAAATATTTAGATATGTCATATAAAATATTGGACAATACTTATATCTAAATTATATCCCAATTTTAAAAGAAAAAAATTCGAAAGTTTTTTTAAATTTAATTAATTTTTTAAAATAATAATAATAATAAAATCGGGTTGGGTTAGAAGATTCGAATCGGTTAGAACCGACCCGGGTCAACGAACTCGACCCATCGCATTGACCCAGATCAGATCTTCAGATCTGACCCAAGTTGAGGAGTCAACTCGGGTATGGACCAGATCGGGCCTAGTCGGGGCCCGGTCCAATGGATACAGACAAAATAAGGCTAGGTCGACCCGGTCGATTGGCCCTATTTGGCTTGCAAGCCAGTCCAACCAGTTTGCAGGCTGGTCCAAGGATGGCTCCCGCATATTTAGGCACGCGAGAACTTTGGCTGACGAGATCCAGCGGTCTCGTCAAACGACCCAAGCCATAAGTGGCCTAGGTCTTCACTTCATAAACTTCCATCTACCTTCTCCGACGACCGGACCTGCCGTCCAATTACCCACTCACTGGCGGGCGAGCAAAATAAAGCCTGCTTCTTTGAGGCATTTCATCGAACAGATAGGGGGCCTAACAAAATCAAGAGATCTCGAACCTCCTTCGGCGACCTGATCAACTTTGGCAGTTGCGGTTCACCTCCGATAGAGAGTGGGGGCCGAAACTAGAGACGGTATGGGTCGGGATTCGCGTGAAGCTTGACAGGCGCGCGAGTCCGGCCAAACCCATAAAAAAAACAGGGGATGAAACAGGGGGTGTCGTGGCCGGGAGAGCTTACCGGTCTATGCAGCTTTGTGAGGGATCTCCGGCCTTCCGGCTAGCCACGGCGGGTCTACTTCTCCTTGACGACCTGAAACCTCTCTCAGCTCGCTTTTTTTTTTTTCAAAATCTCTCTCGATCTCTCTCTCTCTTCCGATGCTCTGTTTCTTGCTCGAGAAAGACCGCTCGCTCTCTCTTTTCTCCAGCCTTTATAGGCGACATCCAACCTACTCTCTTTGATCTCATCTCCTCCATTAATGGCCTACAACAACCTATGCCTACTTGCGACTTTTGTTGCCGTTTAGGTTGGTGCAGGGGCTACTCTACTTCCGGGAAGAAGGGAGAAAGGAGGAGAGAGATACAGCCAGGAAATGAGGAAGGAGGGGACGGGCTATCAATGCTAGTCCCCTTGCCGTGTTCCCCCTGTCCCCTCTAAGCAAAGGATGGACAAAGGAAGGGAAAGGGATAGCTTAGAGGGCTCCATTGTCCGTTGGTTAGACGGTAGAGAACAAAGGAAAACAAGGGAGAGAGAGAGGCCAACGACGAGGAGAAGGAAGAAGAAAGAGCTGGGCCGGGCCGAGCCAGTCCTAGCTCAGGCAGAAGGGAAAGAGAAAGAAAAGAAAGGAGTGGGTTGGGCTCTCGTGAGGGGAAAAAAAAGGAAAAAGAGAGGGTTGGATCGACCCGGCCTATTTCGAATTTTTTTTAAAAAATTTTTAAAATTTTAAAAATTAATTAAGAAAATATGCTCTAATAAGCCCTACTAATACAAATGCACCTAATGTCTATATGTAATGCACTTGGAATTAAAAACATTTTTTTATTTTAGGAATTAAAATTTAATCACTAATTTTTGCATAATTAATTTTGGGCAAATTAAAATAGGTGTCAACAGTTAACATTCACATTTTTGTATTGTTCATAGAGACATGATTTCGTAGTTTCATTTTCTCTTCCCGTGAAAAACTCCCCATCTCATCTAATGCATAATGTATACATGATTTTTATAGTTTTGTTTTCAAAAAAAAACTTCCATTTGTTACCAAAATGATATATGAAAGGATTCATATGAAATCTTAAAAGTTACAATAATAAGGCAAGCTCCAAAACAAATCGGAAACCAAAAATCAAAGCATATCCTTAATTGGCACAAATAATCACACGCTCGTTCTTCAAGAACAGTCTGTGATTGCATCCAAGCAAAATAATTGGGCGTTGATCACTGAATCATACAACATCATTAGTGATAAACATACGCCGAGATCTCCATTTATAATTATGGCTTTGCCTTTCAACAGTGTGGCCTAGGTTTGGTATTCCCAACACTATCACTGTATGGAGAAAACATAAATATGTTGAAAAAGCTCAAATCTTCCACCTGTGAGAGCAAGCTCATTGGCCATTGTGAGGTGCCAAAGCTTTCAACTAAAACATGTTGAATAAGCACTAATTTGACATCGAAATTGTTGTGAACACTATTGAAACTGGAGTCGGAGTACTTATTCATTAAAACTTCAAAATCTAAAATTAGATTGGAGAGAAAAGCTCCCAAATATAATATCAAAAAGCAAAAATGCCAAATCTAAAACTAGATCGGGAAGATAAGGAAAGAAATTAAAGGAAATGAAAGGAAAAGCAACTAAGAGGGGAGGGAGAAATCTAGGTCAAATCCCTCCCCTCCAAAAGTGGAAGAGGCAAAGAAAGGTTCAAAGAGGGAGAGAGGGGGTTTGATTCTTGTAGTTCAGATAATATACATTTGGACAAAAAAATCAGTAAGTATCATCTCCACTTGAAAACAAGCCAGAGCAAACACATCAAATCAACCTTTCCACGTTTTCTAGATAAATGTCTTTATGATCAAAGCTTAAATATATTTGGTCCTAATAATATGGGGAATTTTATCTATATGACAAAAGGGGATTGATAAGAGCGTGAACACGGTCCTGGTCCAACTCAAGAACCAGTCTAGCTCCTGATTTCCAAAATTGAGAACTGGTAATAACCGGGCCGGTTTCTGATGTCACACAAGAAACCTGACCAATTGGATCGCCCAAATCGAACCGGTATGCCTTAATTTTCCTTTTGTTTTGCAATTTTTTCTTATTCTAATTTTCTAAACTAAAGTTGTGCATGGATGGTTTATGGGGGCCTACTTGATGGACTTCATTGTATAGAAGCCATTTTGTAAATGTAATACCACCTGAGAGGAATAGGAACGAGCATAAAAGTTTGAAAGCCACTAAACCCACAGCAGAATGCCAACTACTAGTCATGGCCACGTGCCGATTTCGCCCGAAATCAGCCCAATCAAACCCAGGCCTGGCCCTTTGATTGGGCCCGCGATTTGGAACCGGAACCGGAATCGGCCCGTGGCCTATAGGCCCAGTTCCGGTTCCACAAAATTTTTGAACCGACCCCGAACCGGCGGTTCCGGGTTCGGTTTAAAAAAAAATCCCCTGTAGCGGGGCCCACACGACTGCAGGCCCTACTGTGGCCCATTGCCAGGGCCCAAGGCAGCCTTGGCAATGGGCAAAAGCCTCCACAAAAGTTTAAAAAAAAAACACCCTGCAGCAGGGTCTGCATGTTCGCAGGCCCTGCTATGGCCCGTTGCCAGGGCAACCATTGCAGGCTGCCTTGGCAACGAGCAAAAGCCGCCGCAAAAGTAAAAAATTTTAAAAAAAATTTTAAAAAATTAAAAAGATAACCGTTGCCTAGTTTTTTTTTAATTCTAAATTTTCTTCTCAGTTTTTTCCTTATAAATTCTCTAAAATTCTCTCATATTCTCTCAAATTCTCTTCTTTCAAATTTTCTCAATACTCTAAATTCTCTCAATTTTCTCAATCCGCGTAATTCTCTCAATCAATCCACTCAATTCTCTCAATCCACTCGAAAAATGGCAAGTGAAACTCGAGTGCCAACTGGCAAAGGTAAGAATATCATGACAGAATCCCATCATTCTTTTGATCCTCGTGATTATGCAGATTTTGAAGATGATGAAATCAACATTTTTCCCAATGTGGAGCGCGTCTTGACGCAAGAAAGTTTTTATCCTCCTGCCGAAATATCTACAACAAAGGAGGCGGAGCGGAATTTACATCTGACATTTGGCATCACTTCACGAAAATGGAAAGGTTTGATATTGATGAAAAAATGTATAATATAATTTGTAAACATTGTGGGAAAATATATAAATATACAAGTGGAAAATGATATGGAACATTCAAAAGACATCTTAGGAGTAAACATCCAACCCAAGCGGGAATCGATATCAGGCAACAACAAATTTCCGGGTACATCAATCCTAATACTTCCCCTTTATTTCATTTTAATGAAAAAACTTATAGGAAATAATTAGGTAAATTTGTTTCCGTTGAGCATTTATCATTTAGTTTTGGAGAAAGATTTGGTTTTAATCAATTTGTACAAAAAGCATATGCTCCACAAGTAAAACGTGTTCCTAGAAATTCACTTTAATGAATAATTAAAGATCTTTACAGAAATAGAAAAAGGGATTTATAAAACTTTTTTATGCAATTTAATGGATGCGTGCATATAGGTAGTGATATTTGGAGTGATCATTGGCAAACGCATTTTTACATGGCATAACATGTCATTGGATAGATGACGATTGGAGTATTCAAAAAAGAGTTATTGCATTAAGAGTTTTTGATTGTAAGCATACAGCAAATAATATTTATAGAATTATTAGGCAAATTTTAGAAGAATGGTATTTGCTTAACAAATTTTTTCAATTGGTTTTGATAATGCTGTGGCAAATATCGCTTCAATTGCCGATTTAGAAAATATTTGTAAACCTGCTTTTGGCGGAAAATTTTTTCATGTTAGATGTGCTTGTTATGTTTTAAATTTATGTGTACAAGATGGATTGAGAACTCTTGATATTTTTCTTGAATCAATAAAAATGACAATTCAATTTTTTATGGAAACATCCCCAAAAAATGAAAGAATGGGGTAAATTTGTAGAGAAAATGCCAAAAAACCAAAAAGATTTTCAAGAGATGTTCCAACTCGTTGGAATTCCACTTTCCACTTGCTTAGTGAATCTTATGAATATAAAGATTTATTATGTACATTCATTTCTAATAATATACCTCAGATTAATTTATACCTACAAGAGTGGGGTATTTACAAAAAAATTTTAGATATTTTAAGGGTTTTTAATGATGCAACTTATACTTTGTCCGGTGTTTATTATGCTACTACGCATTTATTTTTAGTAGAGTGTATTAATATTGTTGGAATTTTTGACGAATATGAAAATGATATTGAATTATAACATACTATAGTAACAATGAAAATGAAATGGCTATATTATTATGGCGAAATTCCCATTATTTATTTAGTTGCTTGTGTTTTTTATCTGCGTTGCAAATTAGATAGTTTAAGTGATTATTTACATACGTATTATCAATGTTTACATTATGATACGGTAAATATTACAACCATACTAAGTAAGGTTAAAAACGTAGTAATAGAATTATATAATGAATTTTATATTAAATATAATTTAGGTGATATTGGATCTCTCAATCTACCGAGACATAAAATGGAAGTACAAATAAAATTAGTAGAGGGTACGAACTTTTATTAAATAGAAAAAAAAGACAAAAGGGAGTAATAGGAAATATTTATGAATTAGAGCTTTATTTAACCGTTTTCTTTGAATGTACTAAATCCGAAGGTAGTACAAGTTTTTTAATTTTGTATTGGTGGAAGAGGCACACAAGCCAATACCTAATCATTTCTCTTATTGCAAAACAAATTTTTGTAACCCCTTATTCCACAGTTGTGGTCGATCAAGCATTCAGTGCCGGAGGTAATATTTTGGACGAACATCGTTCAAGATTAGCCCCAGAATCAGTGGAGATGCAAGCTTGTGTCGATAATTAGACGAAGGCTCAATACCGACAATAAGAGATAGATCAGAATAATGAATTTGAATCCTTTAACGACGGATATACAATTGGCATCGGTACCAGTACCACTACCGGAACCGAAATGGGTAAGGACAACTGAGGATAAAAGAACTGTTGGAATTGGCAAATATTTTAGAGACTCTTGTTTCTCATACCGGGCACGCCCACGTGAGCTTAGGGAAACCGAAGTATAATCCGACAATATGCAACCCCTGCACACGGAATGCGGGGGTTCAGATAGGCTTAGGTTTTTGGGTCATTTTAAGGCATATATATTATGCTCCTTGTTTTTTTTATAGATCATTGTAACGAATTGTAAGGCGCTTAATGATAATTTGTTAAGTTCAAGCCCCCTCATTCTCTCTTTTTGTCCTCAAATTTGATTACAATTTACATTTTGATTACATTTTATATTGAATAATTCATTATTTCATAATTTCATTATTTGTTTATTTCATAAAATTTTTTTAAAATTTTAAATTATGAACCGGAATCGATCGAAACCGGAAGGATTCAGCCCAAAACTGGAATCGACCCGGAACCAGATTCGGATCGGAACCGGTTCGGAACCGGAATCGCCCATGGCGGTTTCGGTTCCGGTTCATAGATGACCAGAAACTGGAATCACCAGTTTCAAACTAGAACCGCCGGTTTCAAATCGGAATCGGTGGTTCCTGAACCATGGCCATGACTACCAACTACCATCCTTGATAGAGTTCTACCTACCTAAGATTATTACACTGTAAGCCGATGAAGCTTAAGAGGCAAGATAGAGAACGACCGTTATTATAGAAGAAAACAAAATCTACAAAATTGGTCCCGGTCCCGGTCCCGGTCCTAATCCAACCCAGGAATATCCTCGAGACTGACCATTTCTTAGGTAGATAAGGTCGGTTCACGGTTCCACGAATTGGGAACCAACCCTGTCCAATCTGGTTTCTGGTTCTAGGGTGAATTGACCCACCTGGAAATTGATTAACCTTATTAATCGCAAGTTTGAATATAGTCTTTGATAGAATTTTAATGTGATATCCCGAAATTTCGCATAACTAATTAGTAGAGTTATATGAATTGAAATTGGTGATGACCAAGGTTTGATTATACAATTATCGAGACATTTAAGGAATTTTGGTGATATACGCTTGGCATATATTTGATTTGAAAATTTTGGAGAATTCATTGGACAATTTAGGGGCCCGATTTCAACCATATGTAAATATATATGGAAATTATTTAATGATGATTATGGACAATGACCATTATTGTATGTCTTATGTGGACATTTTGTGCGCTTGAATTAAATATTATAAGACACAATTTGTGCCCTTATTACCCCTACGTTCGGCCGGCAATTTAGTTCCCATCTTCAAATGCATAATTAGAGAAATTAAGGCTAATTAATTATGAAGGGTTGCTTATGTCTACCAATGAAACTTCATGCACAATGATGAAAGCTTGCATGAGAAGGTTAATGATGAAAGCTTGCATGAGAAAGATTAATGATGAAACTTGCTTGACGCACTCCTTCTTCTCCCTTAACCTTTAGCCGGACTCTCTCTCTCTCTCTCTCTCTCTCTCTCTCTCTCTCTCTCTCTCTCTCTCTCTCTCTCTCTCTCTCTCTCTCTCTCCTTTCATTTTCTCATTTTCCTCTCATCTCTCTCGTGTTCTCTCTGGCCGCGATCCTCCTCTCTCCATCAATTTTGAATTTCTTCATTTTCTTCCTTTGGAAGCTCATAGCTAGGACTCAGGGAAGGAGAAGCAGGGTCCAGAAGCTCTAAGGCAGGGAGATGAGACTTATTTCTAAGCCTTCCAATCTTCCTACACCCTTGATTCTGCTAGAATTGAGTTGTAGATGCAATTAGGTGGCTTGCATGTGTGGTTCTTGATGTTTATTGTGCATGAATGGTTATGACCAGACTTGGAAATGAAGTGCATGCGTGTTCTTGAGTTCCTAATGGGTGTTGCATGTCCACTCAAGTTGCTGCGTATTAGTTTTGTTGAATTAAATTTGGTGGTTTTCCCAATTCGGACTCAATTCTTGTTCTTGTTTTGGAAAATCCAAATTCGGGTCCTCTGTACCTCTTAGTTTTATTATTTTTGTGGAGAATTTTGTAGACCAAATTTCTAGAAATTTCCGTTTACAAAGTTGTTCCAAATATTTGGAAGTTTAATATATTTTAATTTCAAAATTTTTGGACTTGATATGAGTAGTACGAAAGCCTAGTTTCCGAACCGGGTAAAACTGCCTGGAATGAGTATTTCCTTGATGTTTATACTTTCTCAATTTTCTACAAATTTTTCTAGGCCGAGTTTGAACAAACTTTCTTCTCAAAAGTTCTTAACAACTTCTTCCTCTACAACATATAAACATTTAAGAATTTTTTGAGATGTTTTAAGTGTGGTAAAGAACCGATTTTGTGGAACAACAGTTCTGTTCCAGTGAGAAATTTTTAGTTTGTCTTTGTGTTTGTAAATGAGATACTTACAAAAATATTTGGACTTTGGTTTCTGCATGAAAAATATTTATCCAAGTGTCTTTTATATCATATTCAAATTTTAGAATTTTCGGAGTCCATTTACTATTTATTTTGAAAGAGTTTCCGTTACTGTGCAAAACTGCCCAGATTTACCCAATTCAAAGATACACAATTTTTCACGTGAAACCTTGAGAATTTGGACTTGATATCTTCTAGAGACAAAATATATACATTCTGAACTTTCTAATGAGATATAATTGACCATGATGTGACGTCAAATGATGCGACAAATGTGGGTATGCATGAGAAATGACAAATGATGAGATGTATGTGGCATTTGTTATGAAATGTATGTGAATGTTACCACGTGATTAAGACCTTTGCCATAGCCTATTCTCTACTAAGCGAATTCCCTTGTATGAGTTTATGGATGAGACTCTGGAATTAGCTAAATTTTCTACCATATGGAATGGTTCTCTGCAAGGATGAGATGATACGAAATCTTATAATGACATGACTCGTGTAACCATAGTATGACATGGCTCTTGTAGTCATAGTATGATGTTAAGAAATGGCTATAATTATACAGATGTACAGTGGTGTATTTATCCTCACTAATCAAGAGGACAACCGCGATGAATGGGCTGAAGCATGATAAAGGGTATTGTTGACACCTAAATTTCGAACGATCATTTAATATTAATTTGCATAGAAAATTAGGGATTAAATTTTAACTCCTAAATGAAAATTTTAAAATTACATAATATATAGTTTAAGCTTATATAGGTTATTTTCATTTTGCATCGGACTGGAGGTGGTGAGCGAGCTTCAAATCCATCGCATAAACTGAGCTTGGGCACCGAGCGAAACTTGGCTCACTCAGGGAATAGGGGCCAAAAATTACAAGACAAAAGGGCCTTAGTTGTCTTAATTTAAGCTTAAATCAACCCATTATGCTTAATTAGAAAAAAAAAACCCAAATTAATTTAGCCCACTTGGAAATAAATAAAAATTAAAGGATAAAACCAAAGCCAAAGCCCATTAGGTCTTAAAATCCCGGTCAATCAACCTAGGATTGTAATATAAATATGTGATTATAACCCTCAATCAATGGGGCTCCCATAATTCCAAGAATGAGAATTTTCAGAAACACACAAGAGACACACGTGAGGAATAGTGAGAGTGAGAGCGAGGAGAGAGAGACTTGATCGTGTAGGTAAATGAAGTCCTATTGGAAGTCTTCAATCCTATCAAGTCTTTGAGGCGAAATCCAAATGCTTGATAGGCTCATCAGAATTGTCTCATACCTCACGTTAACTCCACCACCCCACAGGCTAGTAACTTAGGGTACGTTTCCCATTTTTGCCAATATACATCACATTCATTGCATTTGGACAGTCAAAATTTAGGTACCATTTAGTCTTTGTACATTTCCCATTTTTGCCAACATTCATCACATTCATTGCATTTGCACAATCAAAATTTAGGTATCATTTAGTCTTTGAATACAACCTCTGCGAGCTCACATTCAAAGAGGGGTAGTTGTTGACACTTAAATTTCGACCGACCATTTAATGTTAATTTACATAGAAAATTAGGGATTAAATTTTAACCCCTAAGCAAAAATATTAAAATTGCATAGCATATAATTTAAGTTCATATAAGTTAGTTGCATTCCGCATCAAATCGGCGGTAGCGAGTGAGCTTAAAATCCATCGCTTAAACTGAGCTCGAGCACCGAGCGAAACTCGGCTCACTCAGGGAATAGGGGCCGAAAATTACAAGACAAAAGGGGCTTGGTTGTCTTAATTTGAGCTTAAATCAACCCATTATGCTTAATCAGAAAAAAAAAAAAGCCCAAATTAATTTAGCCCACTTGATATCAAATAAAAATTAAAGGATAAAACCAAAGCCAAAGCCCATTAGGTCTTAAAATCCCGGTCAATCAACCTAGGATTGTAATATAAATATGTGATTATAACCCTCAATCAATGGGGCTCCCATAATTCCAAGAATGAGAATTTTCAGAAACAGCGAAATCCAAATGCTTGATAGGCTCATCAGAATTGTCTCATACCTCACGTTAACTCCACCACCCCACAGGCTAGTAACTTAGGGTACGTTTCCCATTTTTGCCAATATACATCACATTCATTGCATTTGGACAGTCAAAATTTAGGTACCATTTAGTCTTTGTACATTTCCCATTTTTGCCAACATTCATCACATTCATTGCATTTGCACAATCAAAATTTAGGTATCATTTAGTCTTTGAATACAACCTCTGCGAGCTCACATTCAAAGAGGGGTAGTTGTTGACACTTAAATTTCGACCGACCATTTAATGTTAATTTACATAGAAAATTAGGGATTAAATTTTAACCCCTAAGCAAAAATATTAAAATTGCATAGCATATAATTTAAGTTCATATAAGTTAGTTGCATTCCGCATCAAATCGGCGGTAGCGAGTGAGCTTAAAATCCATCGCTTAAACTGAGCTCGAGCACCGAGCGAAACTCGGCTCACTCAGGGAATAGGGGCCGAAAATTACAAGACAAAAGGGGCTTGGTTGTCTTAATTTGAGCTTAAATCAACCCATTAAGCTTAATCAGAAAAAAAAAAAAAAGCCTAAATTAATTTAGCCCACTTGATATCAAATAAAAATTAAAGGATAAAACCTAAGCCAAAGCCCATTTAGTCTTAAAAGCCTGGTCAATTAACCTAAGATTACGATATAAATATGTGATTACAACCCTCAATCAAGGGGGCTCCCATAATTTCGAGAATGAGAATTTTCAGAAACACACAAGAGACACTCCAATGGGAGTGAGAGCAAGGAGAGAGAGAGAGAGTTGATCGTGCATGGGTCTAACCACGCCAACCATGCTTGCGCTACCCGACGTCCACTACCAATCTGATCCAGTGACGTCCGTGAGCTGCCGCTGCTATGCCCAGACCTGACGCCGCTGCTTCCACCCGATGATGATGTGAGCCACTGCTGATCCAAGCCCGACCAGTGCTCCAGCTACTGCTGCTGATCCATTGCTCGTCCCCTCGTCGCTGTGCCGGACCATCGCTTGACCAACGTTCAGCACACGATAGAAGGAACCGAGGATAGAGAGATCCATTCACGGGGGAGGGCACACAAATACACATTATACATGGCCAAAGAATAGTAAGAGAGAAGGAGAGATCGTGAGTATCTGAAGATGGTGATGAAGCGATGATGTTTGTAGTCTTCCTCGTGAGTGCAGTCTGCCAATTTGGTCAAACATCCGCTCACAGTCAAGTTCATTAAAGCGAAGTTCTTCCCAGCCATAATACGAAGGAAAAGACGAGGAGGTTAGGAACTCAACACAAAAGTCACGAGAAAGAAAGGCAACCGAGCCTTTCTCTGTGTTGCACCCACGAAAAATCCAAGAGATCCCCGTTGGCATTAAGCGAGCTCACCACCACCACTGCAACTTGGCGAGTTTCCACAAATTTTCCCGAAAGTTGCGAGGATCACCGCAGGCCATTGTTCCACCGTACCAACCACGAATGTGAGTGACCCCACCATTGTCGCTTCGTCCGTGAGCTCAGAGCCTAGTCAAGCTGCCTCTGTACCTCCGTCGACCGCCGATCGTCGATCGCCGACTGTCCTGCAATCCGCAAGCTCAATCCATCGGTGATTCATATTTGGAAGTTGTCTACAAATTAGGTACGATTATTATCCAAATATTTCTTTTAAATATTTAATTGCCCAATTGGCGGATAATGTAGATACTTCGTGAATATTCAGTGGTTAGCTAGATACCTTAAAATAATGTTAATGATATCCGCAATATTCTAAGATTCCCCAAATTCGGAGTTCTGCATAATTTAGCAACGTACCTAGACAATTATCTAACCTGAACCCTAAGGTACGATACGCAGAGGTATAAAAAGATCATTATTTTATCCATACTCACTTGGATATGACAATGGATCTTATTTGCTTTCCAAATTTAAATAATTGGCTTTCCGACGTCGATATCTATAACTTTATAGATATGACCGGTAGTTCGATTCCCTTTCATAATTCGAATATGATAAAAATAATTTTGCGAATTGGGCAAATCGGTTGGTCTGTGATTGTTATATTTTGTGTGATTTATTTCCTTAAAAGGAAAATCCCAAAAAGATTAGTTAGGATTTGAATAATTTTTTTTTGGATTATTATGCATGCTTAGAATGTGTTTAGATAACTTGCTTTGAATAGAATAGGATAACCTAGATTTGCTAGAAAGATAGGATAATTTTCCAATGTAAATTAGGATTTAAAGTAATTTATTTCCTAGTTTAATTTAGACATTATCTTAATCTTGATGATTAATTTAAGGTGATTTCTAATTTCGAATTTTCATTAAAAAAAATACCAAAAAGAAGTCACGTTAGGATAGATTAAATTATCTTTTTCAAGGCACTTTATTTATTCCAAATTTCATTGAAAAAATACCAAAAATAAATCATTTGCCGTAATTAGAAATAGATCATATTTCCGAATGACATATAGCCTGTATGTTATGGTTCATTAATGGCATGTCATAATTTGCACGTCATGACACGTAGGTTAGTTTTCATCTTAATCAAGAGAAAACCCAAAAAAAAAATATAATGAGTGGATTGCTTGTTAATTAAAAATCATATTAGGATTGTTGATGTGATTTTCTAGCTAATAATGCAGATGCTTACATTGCTTTAAAGTATGTTATTATCCTAATCTAACAATTTATTTACTGCTTTCCTTATTGGGCATTAAATTGGTGGATTGCGCACCCGTATGGTCACCCCACATGTTAGTATCTATGTAATAAAATAGATCCAGACTGCCTGCTTAAATTTGTTTTGAAAAGAAAAACTACCGAAATAGCGTTAGACTAGATCTAACATAATCAAGTCATCGAGCTTAGAATTTCTAGTTCATAGGAATAAAACATATCTTCCTATGTTTTTTTTTAATTTCTAATCGACCTATTACAAATAGATTAGTGGCGATTTCAAGCATGAAAATATTTGCACGTTAAGAACTTTAATCTTAAGTTGCGAATTAATAGGACTTGGGAAAGTCCGAGTTAGGCTTAGTCTTAATAATCCATTAACCGAATCCCTAAATAGTGCATCAATGGGGAAATTTAGGTCGTGACAAGTACGAATGATTAGATACTACCTTATCGATAGAACACTACGACATTAGTTACTAGATGCTCTACAGTATCCCGTGACGGTTCTCCACAGTTCATAAAAGTTGGTCAGCGAAAAACAAAAAACAACAAAAAAGAGAACATAAGACAGAAGAGGGTGATCACTCCCAATGGAAACTACCAGCGAGTGATGTATAAACGACAAATCTATGTTCCCCGGGACGAGAGCTATTTGGCTGCATCAACCTGTAAGCAGGTACGAGGATTGAACCGATTTTATTCATTATTAAACTTCTCAAACCCCCACTAATACAACAAACCAACCAAACGATTACACAAAGCGATTAAGTAGTCGCCAACTAGGATACACAAGAATTTGTTCTACACGTTTTGAAAGAGAGAGAAAAGAAAGAAAGTAGTAAAGAGCAATCACGCGTTCGTGCCCGTTGACCCGTTAACATCTTGTCTAAATTAAGTCTAATATGAAGTCATTAGATCTAGAGATCTCGTGTAAAATCCACGTATCTAACAGTTCAGATCATCCGTTTAGGTGACTCATTTCATGGCCGAGCACGTACGTAGAGATGAGCGACCGAGTATCCAAGTCTCATTGCCTGCCTCTTCCTCCTTGCCCTCCTCTTCCTCTACCACCAATCACACGCGGGAACCTCACCTTGAACGTCACCGGACGAAGGTCATCAGTGGGAAACTGGTTCGGAATGGCCAAGGGCGATTCCAGAGCGCTCAGTGTGGCCGAAGCCTCCTGGGATTGGGAAAACACGTCCTCCCCTTTGATTTCAATTACTCTCTGCGACTCGCAGGGAAGCTTCGGGAGCAACCCATCAAAACACCTCACCAGAAATGTTTCCTTCCCGTCCTCAGGAAGCTTGTCCAGCATGTTCCCCACAATCTCGCCGAACACGACCTTGAGCAGCTCCTCCTTGTCTTTCACGGGCAATGTGTGGAACATTTCCCCTGCATTACCATCACCCCCATTCTCCAATGGTTCCTCCTCGTCGACATTAACTTCATCCATGGCATCAGCATCAACAAGGGCTATGTGCTTAGGCTGAGGAACGATGTTCTTGGCATCGTTCGCAAAGCCCATGAGGAAGCTGAACACCGATTCAAAGACCTCGGAGGTCTCACGGCTCCTCTTACCGTTCTGGGTCTGGAAATCCGACGTAGACATAGGGGGGATCAAGAGGGAATGGCTTAGTGGGGGTGGACGAATTTGGGAGTCGGGTTTCAGGGGCTTAAATAGCGAACGAGAAATCATTTTTCGTGGAATTGGAATGACGAAAAGTCCACGTTTTAATAAAGGAGAAAATGGATGGCACCATTGACTTTGGATCGATCTTATATTTTCACAAGCAAGAAGAGTGGAGATTCCCTGAAGAGTGGCATGATCGTGTGGAATTTATATGCGTTCTCTGCATCGATCCCAGGGTGGACATGTGATTGATCCATCCTCCCGGGGTAACGCTTTGTATAGATGAAGCAAGCACGTGGGAAAGTGAAAGAGTGATCGACTGACCTCACGTTTCAATGGCTGGGAAGTTCTGTCTAGAACAATAGACTCCTAAGTGCCTTCCATTGAGCTCACTCGGTGTCACGACCTAAAAAAATCGTGGTATTCCGATCTTAGGCTAATGGATTACTAGATCAATTAAATTAACTAACTTAGCTCGAGTTCTCCCAAACTCTACCAATTCGCAACTTAGGTCCAATTACGAACATGCAAATATTTTTAATGGGAGCCGCCACTAATCATTTAGGGTAAGTTGATTAGAAACCTAAATAAAATAGCGGGAGTACTATTTTTTTATTTCATGAACCAGAAATTATTAATTCGGGGACTTGGTTACGCTAGATTCCCTAACACCCTTTCGGTACCAATTTCAAGAAAAATACTCAATTTGACAATTTTGATAAATCTTGACTTATAGTTCAAAGGTGCAGAAGTTTTCTCTTTTTTTTTTTTTACTTATTTAATGAAAGCTAACCTATATGTAATGACGTGCAAAAATTGACATGCGATTAATGCAACCTAACGTGCGAACTGTATGTCATGCGACAACGTGACCTGTTTCTAATGACGGGCATATTATTTTTTGTATTTTTTTAATGAAATTCGGAATTAAAAATGTCAATTATCTAAACATGCAATTTTAAACTAAATAAATTAACCTATTCTAGAGTAATATTTTTGGTATTTTTTTATCGAAATTCGAAATTAAAATCAAGTAAAAAATATATATAACTGCTAAATCTTTCGAATTAAGTTTCGATCTGAAGCCTGACAGATCAATCCTAAAATTCGAAATACCCGCTATGGAAATAACTCTATCTAAAGCCCAATAGATAGATTTATTTCCACGTGTGCAGTTGCGGATTAGGAAATTTTCCTAATCGATCACATCTTGAAAAAATTTAAATATCTCAAATATCTTGGATATATTCAAAAGATTTTGAAAATTCTGATTTCTATCCAAATTTGAAAAGTAATAAATATCCAAGATTTTAAAAAAAGGAAATAAAATCCTAATTGGAATAATGCTTATTATCCAAATATGCAAAATTAGATATCAATAAGCACAAATTAGGCAACCAAATATTCGAATCAAACCGGAATATGATAATTACCTGATTTGCGGATTTCTTTCCAATTTTAAATTTGCAGCGGATCGGGATTGCAGATCGGGATGGTGATCGGTGGTGCGTCAGGAGCGACGGTGCGGCGTCGGGAACGATGGCGCTCACGGCAGTGACACGGCGGTGGATGATAGTCTCGGTGTGATGCTCATTGGACAACCGGTTCGGTGAACTAGCGGTATGATGATTAGCGAAGGCAACAAGTCGAGGTGGCTCGGTTTGACGATCAACAACCTGCAAAAACAGAAACTTTGCGGATCTGTTTTGGTGAGGACACGGCACAGCTCACAATGGACTCTTCTTCTCGATATGCTGCTCGAAGGTCACGTCAGGGGAGTTGCGGCTTGGTGTAGCTTGGGAACTGGGCTGGACGGTGGCGTCTCGATGTAGGTGGGTGTCGCGGTGTAGGAAGCCTTGCAATGTGGACAGCAACTCCGGCGTTAGTTGACAAACCAAGGGACTCGTGGTGATGAAGTCAGCGAGCACCAGTGGCGTTGAAGTTGCGTCGCCGAAACTGATGCAGCAGTAGCGTGAGTGCAAGATCCAATGGCGAGATGGGAGTGGCAAGCACGCAGAGAGTGTCTGTTCTTCACCAGCGTCGTGCGAAGGATACGAAAATCCTTCAAGTGGGCGTCTTGAATTTTCTCACAAGTGGATGCTTGACCAAGTCAAAACGCACTCACCAGAAAGACCCCCATACATCAATGTTGGATCACCCTCTTCAATCTTTTTTTTTTCTCTCTCGTGTGTGTCAAATTTTTGTGGCCGTGTATGAAATTGTCGTGAATAATGATTTTGTGTCCTCCAAAGAAGAGGCCCCCTGATTATATTTATAGTGTAAACCTAAGTCAATTAGCCGGGCTCTCTAGTCCTAATGGGCTTAGGTTTATGCTTTAATTTAATTCTAAGTGAGCTGAATTAATTTGGGCTTTTCTTCAATTAAGCATAATGAGCTAATTTAAGCTCAAATTAAGACAACCAAGCCCTTTTGCATGTGATTTTCGGCCTATGCTTTCCGAGTGAGCCGAGTCTCGTTCGATGCCCAAGCTCGATTTAAATGATGAAATTTAAGCTCGCTTACCACTGCCGATCCGATACAAAATACAGTTAATCTATATGAACCTAAACTTTATGCTATGTGACTTGTAATATTTTTGTTCAGGGATTAAAATTTAATCCCTGATTTTCTACGCAATTAACCACTAAATGATGCGCCAAAATTTAGGTGTCAACACTCGGTAGGGAACTCAGGCTATGCCACTAACAAATAGCCGAGTACTAATGAGGAACGAAAAAAAATAGAAAGAAGCTTGCCAAAACCAAAGACAAGAAGTCACACCAGCCTGTTTTGCTCTTTTTGGACGAGCTGTTGCTCATGGCTAGTTATGATCTTATCATGCATTTATTTTACTGAAAATTTCATGATAAAAAAAATTTATTTTCCATAGAAATCATTCACAAACAAACTTCATTATTCGAGAGACTCTTCTCGACTTTCAATACACTTCTTGAAGTGTATGTTGCCATTTGTGTTTATTGCTTCTATCCGAGGAGGACCTACTGGCAATTCCCACTCTCTCTTAAGGTATATCACTATGGCTTCCACGGGTAAAATGTTAAGTGCAAGCTTTTGTTAGGTGCAAGCGGTTTTGGATCGGGCCTGCCCTCTTTACATCATTAGCGGCTCTCCGATCCAAGTACATAATTGAAGAAAACCCACTCAAACACACACCGATACCATGTCCGCGACCCAATCAAGGAGGACATCTCTGATTAACCACAAACGATAAGGACAATCTAAATTCTGAAACTTATTGCGAAAGGACTGTGGGCCCTTAACAACCCTTGATGACGGTTGTCAGGCCCTTGCTTGCACCCAGCCCGTAGCTGACGAAGTAAGGCTTGGCAGCGCTGTTTCCTTAACCCTTCAGTCTCGTCCAATAGAGTGCTTTTTTTTTTTTTATAACTTATCAGTCTGTTATTGCCTCTTAATCGAATTTTGATTAAAGTTACGAGGAAAATAGTGAAATTTTGGTCATTAACGCACTTTTAATTTACGTAATGGCAAGGTTTAAAAAAGAAAGCAATAAAAAAAGGTCATGTCAGAATTCTCCGTCGTTCAAATTAAACATAGTTGATAGAGATTTTTAAGTGCATAAATTGGACAAGTTTTGAAAAAACAACATATTAAGTCTAACAGCATCCAATAACATATAAAATCCACAATATATAAGTTTTAACCGGAAATCACTAACGTGAACGTTGGCGTCTTACGTGACACAATCGGCATTAACGAGAATTATCGGTGTTAATCACTTAAAATGTGTTCACGCTTATAACTACTACTAAACCAATTGCTTCCTTAATTGCCTTTGCCTTTGCCCGTGCCATTTGCCCCTCGGCCCAACATTCTTAGGATAGTTCACATTGAATCCCGCCAATACAAGATCATCAGTCGGAAACTGTTCGAAGGCCAAGGGTGATTTCGGAGTGCTCGGTGTCACGAAAGCTTCTTGGGATCGGGAAGACACGTCCTTCATCACTCTTTCCGACTCGCGGGGAAGCTTCGAGAACAGCCCGAAACACCTGTCGCGACCTCCCCGAACCGGCTCGGAGGCTTACGGAATTTGGCTAATGGATTACTAAGTTAAACCTAGCTCAAGCTCTCCCAAGCCCATACCAATTCACGACTTGAGTTTAGGTTGTTAACATGCAAATCAGTTTCATTTAGGAATCGCCACTAATCGATTTTTGATGGGTCGATTAGACACCCAAGTGAAGCGCGGGAGAGACGCTTCACTTCTACGAGCCAGAGATTCAATGGGTACGGGGACTTGATTACACTAATTGATTAACTAGTGCCCTTTCGGTACCTAATCTTGTTCAATTCATCGTGTTCTCACTAACCAGGGGTCTCAAAATTCCATTCCTAACTAAGCTAAGAGGAACGACGATTAATAGCTAAACCTAGACATGCATAACCAACTACGCGCTAGGTTAAATTAAATGTGCAACTCAAAGTGTGTGAACCGAGCGACGTGAGATTAAACAAAGCGCTAAACATGCGAAAAGGGTAAGAAAATTAATTTCAAAATCTAAATAAGACTTCTGATTTTTTTTTATTTTAAATTTTTTTAAAAAAAAAATTGATTTTTTTTTGAATTTCTGAAAATTTTCGAAATTTTGAAAATTTTTTTTTCGAAAAATAAAATAAAATAAGATTCGGCTTTTCTCTTTTTAAAAAAATTTAAATTTTTTTAAATTTTTTTTTGATTAATTTTTTAAAAAAAATTAAAATAGTACAATATTAAAATAAATCGGATCCGGGTCGGATCTCCACACCCGACGCGGACCGAGACTGACCCGGGCACGCCAGCCCGGGTCCACGGATCGGGCTCATTCATTGAGCCCGGCCCGGCCCTGAGACTTTTTTAAAAAAAAGGAGGGCCCACTAAGACTTAAAACAAAAAAACAAAGCCCAAACTAAGGAAATTCTAAAACATGCCCAAAAACCCACTTCGACCCGACTCCCAACCCGGTTCCCAAATTCGGGGCCCAAAGACCTATTCTAGCCCACTTCAAACATTGCCCGTGAGCCGGCCGACCAATCGCAGCTGGGGGATCAATCTCATCCTAGCTTGAGAATGCATCGCGGTGGGGGGAGAACAACGCATTGATCTCAGTCAGACAAAACATCAAACAGCTAGAGTGCGCAATGAAAACGGGAAGTTTCGGACTCGATCGAGGCTCAAACATGTCCAAGGTTAACACACAGTAATACATGAACAAGCGGGACTATTTCGAGGTATCCGGGCGAACTCGCATATGGCCGTCGGTTAGCGACTCCGACGATGACCACCCCAAAGGGAATAGAATACGATGCGGTAGTGGGCGGCCGGCCCACGGTCCCTACCCGACTCGGCGGTGGCTAGCCAGGATGACAGGGCTAGATCGGGCTACGTCGCCTCGCGCACCCCTGGCCGGGATCCTCGGGGACCGACCCGAGTTGAACCCAAAACAAAAGCAAAACCGGTGGCGTTTGGGGCGGGACCTCTGGTGACGGAGGACCGTCGGCGGCGGCGGCAGGGGCAACCCGTCGCGTGGGAGGGACGCTCCCGTCTCGACCTCTCACTCTCTCTTTTCCCTTTCTTTGCTCTCCGTTTCTCTCCTCTCTCTGCGTCCTTCTCTCTTCTCCCCTAACTCTCTCGCGTTCCCCCCCTGTTTCGCTCTCCCTCTCTCACTCTCTCTTTCGCTGTTTTTTTTTGTTCTCTCGCTCGCCCCTCTGATCTCCCGCTCTCGCCCTCTTGATCTCGCCGAACCCCCCGCTCTCTGCTTCTCTCTTTCTCTTTTTTCCTCTCTGATCGTTGCCCTGCTCCCTGCATCCCTTCTGCTTCTTTTGCTTTTTTCCTTCCCATCGGTAGGGAGGGGGCTAGGAAAGTGAGAGGGGGCCAGCATTGACTAATTCAACGCTGGCTCTCTCTTCCCCCTCCCTTCTTTTTTTGATTAACTAATTTTTAACTTTTAATTTTTTATAATTTTTTATAATTTTTTTTTTGAAAATGAACATGAAAAATATATTCTAATAAGCCCTATTAATGCAAATGCACCTAATAACTATATTCCATGTAGTTTTAATGGAAATATTTTTTGGTTTTGGGGTTAAAAATTAAACCCTAATTTTTATGCGATAAAATCCGAAATGATTTGGATAAAATTTAGGTGTCAACAACACCTCAACAGAAGCGCTTCCTTGAGCATGGTCAGCATGTTCCCCACGATCTCACCAAACACGTCCTTGGCTCTCACTGGCAATTTGTAATTTGTTCACTCGTTTTATGTCGCGACCTCCCGAAGCGCCCCGAGGCCTAAGGGGTTAGGCTAATGGATTACTAGGGTGAACCTAGCTCGAGCTCTCCCGAACCCATACCAATTTGCGACTTAAGTTTGAATTATTAGCGTGCAAATCAATTTCATTTAGGAGTCGCCACTAATCGATTTCTGGTAGGTCGATTAGACACCTAAGCGGAGCTTGGGAGCAAAGCTCTCTTATGCGAACCGTAGATTCAATAGATACGAGGACTTGATTACACTAATCGCTTAACTAGTGCCCTTTCGGTACCTAATCTTATTCGATTCATCACCTAACATGTTCTCATTAACCAAGAGTCTCAAAATTCCTAAACTAAAAAGAAGCAATAATTCATATTTAAACCTAAACATGCCTAATTAACTATATGCGAAGTTAAATTGAATGCGAACTCGAGTGTGTGTGAACCGAGTGGCGTGGGATTAAATATGACACTAAGCATGCGAAAAGGGCGAGAAAAGTAATTCCAAACTCAAACAAAACTTCTAATTTTTTGAATTTTTTTTAAAAAATAATAATATTTTTGGAATTTTCAAGTTTTCTTTTTCGAATTTTTAAAATTTTTGAAAAGATTTTTGAAAATTTTTTTAAAAAAAAAAAATTTTGAAATTTTTTGAATTTTTTTTTTTTTTTTTTTTTTCGAAATAAAATAAAATAAAACAAAATAAAATATAGATTCGGGCTTTTCTTTTTTAAAAAAAAAAATTTTAATTTTAATTTAATATTTTTTTAAAAAATTTTTTGATTAATTTTTTTTTAAAAAAAAATTAAGAATAATACAATATTAAAATAAGTCGGATCCAGGTCGATCTCCACATCCGACCCGGATCGAGACCAACCCGGCACGCCCGCCGGGTCCGCGAACCGGGCTCATATGTTGAGCCGGTAAATTTTAAAAAAAGAAAGAAGGGCCCCAACCCGCAAATTTCTTTTTAAAATAAAAGCCCGCCCATTACCAAAAAAAAAAAAACAATCTGCGCAGCCCAAAACACATAAAAACCTAATAAATTTAAACCCCCGCCCAACCGCATCGAAAAGGCCCGAAACCTAAAGAAAAAGCTATTCGATTCCTAACTAATAACTTTATATTTTTTTTAATTTTTATAATTTTTTTTTTAAAAATGAACATGGAAAATATATTCTAATAAGCCCTATTAATGCAAATGCACCTAATAACTATATTCCATGTAGTTTTAATGGAAATTTTTTTTTTGGTTTTGGGGTTAAAAAAATTTGGATAACCAATTTGCGACTTAAGTTTGAATTATTAGCGTGCAAATCAATTTCATTTAGGAGTCGCCACTAATCGATTCGTAGGTCGATTAGACACCTAAGCGGAGCGTTGGAGCAAAGCTCTCTTCTCGCGAACCAGATTCAATAGATAATGGGACTTGATTACACTAATCGCTTAACTAGTGCCCTTTTCGGTACCTAATCTTATTCGATTCATCACCTAACATGTTCTCATTAACCAAGAGTCTCAAAATTCCTAAACTAAAAGAAGCAATAATTCATATTTAAACCTAAACATGCCTAATTAACTATGTGCGGTTAAATTAAATGTAACTCAGAGTGTGTGAATCGAGTGACGTGGGATTAAATATGATACTAAGCATGCGAAAAGGCGAGAAAAGTAATTCCAAACTCCAAACAAAACTTCTAATTTTTTGAATTTTTTTTAAAAAAAAAATTAAAATTTTTTTTTGGAATTTAAAGTTTTTTTTTCGAATTTTTAAAATTTTGGAAAAATTTTTTGAAAATTTTTTGAAAATTTTTTGAATTTTTTTTTTAAAATTTTTTTTTTTCGAAAATAAAATAAAATAAAACAAAATAAAATATAGATTCGGGCTTTTCTTTTTTAAAAAAAAAAATAAAATTTAAATTTTAAAAAAAAAAAAAAATTTTTTAAGTTTTTAATAAAACAATATTAAAATAAGTTGGATCCGGTCGGATCTCCACATCCGACCGGATCGAGACCAACTTGGGCACGCCGGCCGGGTCCGGCGCCCGAACCGGGCTCATATGTTGAGCCGAAAAAAAAAAAAAAAAAGAAAGAAGGGCCCCAACCCGCAAATTTCTTTTAAAATAAAAGCCCGCCCATTACCAAAAAAAAAAACAATCTGCGACCCAAAACACATAAAAACCTAATAAATTTAAACCCCCGGCCAACACGAAAGGCCCGAAACCTAAAAGAAAAAGCTATGCGATTCTAACTAAGGCCCAAAAACCAAATAAAACACTAAAATCAACATCAATAAAACTCTACCCATTTCGCGACCATTTCGTTGACCGGATAGCGACCCGACACTGCGAAACCCTACCGACTCGCGGCCGCCGCTGCGCGCCGAGGCCCTCGCTTGGACAGCGGCCACCCTTTCAGCCGAGGCGCGCTGCTCGGCCTTCACGGCCCAACCTTCCGGTAGGCGTGGGCATAGGTTCGCTCGAGCCCCTCGGCCTTCAGGTGGGGTTTCGATCCAGCGACCGAGCCCGTGCTCAGCCGTCCTTCGGCTCATGTCCGGCGTCGCCGCCATGGCGGCAAACTCCCGCCCGGGACCACCGAATGTTCGATCCTCAAGCAAAAAACCACAATGAAAGCAACAAACCCTAAGGACCTTGGGCAAAATAATGAACGTAGGCATGCATAAGCAAAAACAAGAATTTTGGGCTTCGATCGAGGGGCTCGAAAGCGGATCAAAATTATCGACGGACACGAAGAAGCCGGGAACAACCCGCGAGGTCTCACAGATTGGCGGAACTTTCGCCTTGAGGCTGGATAGCCACGAGCTCCAGCCGGTGAGCCTCCAAAACCAGAATACAAGGAGAAGGCGAAAAACAGGGGAGAGGGTATGTCGCGGTGCTCCCTACCCGGCTCGGCGAGGCAAATGGGCGATTAGGTGACATCGAGACCACGTTAAATTGCCTCGCACCCTACAGGCAGGATCCTCGGGAGACGTCGAATCAAAACAAAGCATAGCAGAAACAAAACAAAAAGGCGGCTTGGGGCGCGACCTCACCATGACGGAAGATCGTCGACCCGGCGGCTTGGGCCTGACAGTTCTTGGGAGGCTCTCGCCTCGGCTTTCATCTCTCGGCTCTCTCTTCTCTAGCTCTCTCTCTCGGTTTTTCTCTCTCTCCCTCGCTCCCTCGGTCTCTCCCTTTTTTCTCTCGCTCCCCAGAACTCTCCCGTTTCTCTGGACTTTTCTTTTCTCTCAAGCTCCCCCTCGCTTTTCTCTTCTTCTTCTGAGCGCCCCTTCTCGCTCTCCCTCTCTCTTCTCTCCCTCTCTTTTCTCTCTTTTTCTAGTTTCTCCTCTGTTCCTTTCTTTGAACTCTCAGCTGCTGCCCTCTGCTCTCTTGCATTCCCAGTGTTTGCAATGGTTGAGAGGTGAGATGGGCCTCATTCAACTCATTCCGGCTTCCTCTTTTTTTTTTTTTTTTATATTAATGACTAACTTAACCCTTTTTTCTTTTTTTTTCTTAATTTAATTTTTGAAAATAAACATGGAAAATATGTTCTAATAGGTCCTATTAATGCAAATGCACCCTAATACCTATATGCCATGCGGTTTTAATGAAAATATTTTTTGGTTTAGGGGTTTAAAAAATTAAACCCTAATTTTTATGCGATAAAACCCTAAATGATTTGGACAAAATTTAGGTGTCAATACCGCCTCTTTGAAGGGGAGTTCAAAAAGTTCCATTCAAAGATAAGAGACACTTAAATTTTGTTCATGGAGGGCATGAGGAGATGCATGAGAGATTTTTTTTTTTTTTTTTTTTTTTTTTTATAGAAATAAGCTTTGGGTTGGGAAGTGCTCGGCAAAGCAAAGAAAGGAAGAGAAACTACGGGCTACAAAAGCTCGCCAGTCGATAAGGTGCTCGGGGCCAAAAGCCCACCGGCAAGGAAAGAGGAAGAACTGGCCATGAAAGCTCGCCAGTCGATAAGGTGCTCGGCTCACGAAACCCACCGGGCAAGGAAAGATAAGGACTGGGTCGCGAATGGGCTAAGGTGTGGTCGCAGAAAAAGCCCACCGGACAAGGAAAGAAGAAGCTCGGGTCGATAAGGTGCCCGGATCGCGAAGCCCATCGGGCAAGGAAAGAGGAAGACTGGTCGCCAAAGCTCGCCAGTCGATAAGGTGCTCCCCGGCCGCGAAAAGCCCACTTTTGGCAAGGAAAGGAGGAGACTGGTCGCGAAAGTCGCTGCGCCGATAAGGCCCGTTCCGGGTCGCGAAGCCCACCGGCAAGGAAAAGGAAGACAACAAGGAAGCCCGCTAAGTCGATAAGGTGTCTGGTCGCTAAAAGCCCACGGCAAGGAAAAAGAGGAAGACTTTGATGGCTAAAGCTCGCCAGATCAATAAGGTGTTCCGGTCGAAGTCCAACGGGCAAGGAAAGAGGAAGACTCACGCGAAGCTCAGCTAAGTCGATAAGGTGCTCCGGATGCGAAAAGCCTCACCGCAAGGTGGAGACTCGGGGAAATTTAGGACTAAAACTCGTGAACGTCAGAAATTTCAATTTTAGTGGGAGTAAAACCCTAAGAGGCTTAAGATCCCACTTAGGACTAAAGCCCAACGGGCAAGGAAAGAGGAAGAAACGGGCGAAAGCTAAAAACCAGTCGAAAGGTGCTCAAGCATGAAAGCCCACTGGCAAGGAAAAGAGGAGGACTCAGGCTACGAAGCTCGCCAGTCGATAAGATGCTCGGGCACATGAAGCCCACGGGCAAGGAAAAGGAGGACTCTGAATGCCAAAGCTCGCCCAGTCGATAAGATGCTATTGAACTTAAAATTGCACGGCAAGGAAAGAGGAAGACTTTGGTGATATTTAGGACTAAAACCCTCAGAACGTCGAAAATTCCACCTAGGGATTAAAACCCTATGACCAACCTTGAAATCCCTGGGGTTTAGGACTAAACCCTATGAACTTTGAAACACGATCAATACCTTGCAAGAACGCCTAGGGACTAGAAACCCCATGAAGCGTGGTTTACAAAAGACCGCCTAGGGGCTAAAACCCTATTGAACTTTGGCAAAGGAATAAAACCTGCAAGAAGTGCCTAGGTGGGACTAAAACCCTATGAAGCTAAAGGATTCCGACATTTAGGGACTAAAACCCTATTGAACGGAAATTTCACCAAAGGGATTAAAACCGAGACGAAGATCCCGTTTAGGGACTAAAACCCTATGAACGCTAAAGATTCCGCCTATGGGGCTAAAACCCTATTGAACGGGTTAAAATTGTTTAGGGAAGATTTTGAGATACAATATTTTTTAATCGTGGACTTTTTCAAGATTAGGGACTAAAAGGATTTGAAAATGCACTCAAAACCGAGAAGGGTTTTGAGGAAAGACCCTATGAACTTTTGAAATTCGGGTTTTAAAACCCTATTGAACGGCAAATTGCACTCGGGATTTTGAGATACCTAATGTTTTTGAGATCGGGATTTTAAAATGTTCAAGATTTCCCTTTTGAAATTTTCGGGGTTTTAAGGGAGACCCCAAACCTTTTGAAATCGGGGTTTAAGGATAGACCCGGAACCTTTTGAAATCGGGGTTTAAGGATGACCCAAACCTTTTGAAATCAGGGTTTAAGGATGACCCAAACCTTTTGAAAAGCATGGTTTAAGGTTGGACCACAAACCTTTTTGAAAAGCGTGGTTTAAGGTTGGACCACAAACCTTTTTTTGAAAAGCGTGGTTTAAGGTTGGACCACAAACCTTTGAAGGAGTAACGAGATGTATATACCGTGAGGTCGATCGGATTGCTTAAAAGTCCTTTCATCAACGAGGCTTGAAAAGACTCGGACACTTAGGGGGTCCTTGTTCGAGGGTTTGATAGATCGCCTATTATGTCCTTTTTGCCAAGTGGTCCCGGGAATTCATGAATGCTTGGATGCATCTTAGCATTTCCGAGATCAGCATGAAGGTTGGTGTTTGAGGAAACGCCACTGCCTTTGGTGATTAGTAATAACAGTACTTGTTATAACAAGTGCTCTAGTAGCGAAGCACGCATCAGGCAAGATAACATCACAAGAGGCCATATCAAAATGGTATCATCAATGAAAAGCATTGATTGCATGAGTAATTTAGGATAGACTCAATTGTTGGAAAGCATTCAATATCCTTCAATATTGCAAAATTGCCTTTAATGCATGGGGGACGTCATTAATCATCAAATTCCCTTAGGAGAAAGTCTTTTATCAAAATGATGTTAACCTCGTGAAGAGAGCCTATTAAGCATGCCAAACAAGAATTCCTTAGTCTGAAAGGACTTCTCACATACTCTCAAAAAGGCTGTTTGATCCCATCCATTGATGTGGGAAGTAAACATGATCTCTCTATATACCTCACACTACTAGTGTCGAAGGTTTTGAGAATCATTCGCAATAAGTACACGTTGACCAATCCAAGAGGTCTTTTAAAGGGTCGCAATGAAGGTTTGGTCACGGTTTCAACAATGGATGAGCATTATTGGCTAAGGAATGAAATAATTATCAATCAGCATCTCCATCAAGTTTACAAGTCAAGAAACCTTAAGATGAGATAAGACAACTTTGCCCCCACTTCTTCAAGCGGTAGCTTCTTTGGACATCCAAATTTCTACTTAAACCATTCCAATCAGAAGAGACTTTGGAGAGGGTTGTAACATCGGTTTGGGTAAAGGCTCGAAAGGCTCAAAAATTCACAAGAGGGGTTTAAGAGTTGGTGATTATCATGGCATCATTACCATATCATCCAATCTTTTGAGGACACTCAAAGTTTGAAATTCAACTTGCTTCGAAAGTCCATTGACTAATCCTTTTTAATGTAAGAGCTTTGCTCTTTTCTCTAATGGCTTTTGTATTTGTAATGATTTTTTTTTTTTGCCACCATTTTTCTTTTGACATTCCCTTTTTTTTTTCACATGAGAATTTTTCTATTGATGCAGCTTTTTTTTTTGCTTTTTTTTTTTTTACAACGGGCATTGGCCTTTGTTTTTACCAAGCATTAATCGCTTTTTCATGCCCCCTAGTTTTCATTTGGCTTTTGCTCTTTTTTTTTTTTTTGAGCTTTCAAAACTTTCGAGATGCTTTTCACACTGTCTCATGAGTACCAATTGTCTTGATAAATCACGTGCTTTGCCCCAGTGTAGGGAGATAATCACCATTCGGTTTTAGAAATGAATATTTAGGCTCAACTTGGCTAAGCAAAAGGTATAAGTGTGTTTGGGTAGAGAAATGAATGCTCTTCTTCATTTTGGGATGTTTCAAGCTTCCATAAGGACTCACCTGAAGTTACCACAAAAAGATTAATGCAAGTAAGGGCAAAGAAGTCTTTCTCATCTTTTCCTCCAAAGCATGTCAACCAAAACCTCCAAATTTGTCCCGTTGTAGGGTGGTTCTTGACAGGGGTATTTTGCAAACTCTTCACATTTAATGGCTCAAATGGGCTAACTATGATCACCTATAGTGTATAGGATAGAAGAAGGAAATGCCTCCTTTCATTTCGATCCATGTACTACTTGCGAATGAATCTCTTGCTCTTAAACAACACTAATTTTCTCTTCCACTCAACTCTCAAAATGTTTGTGGGATGTGTTTGGGAATGGCTTGCCTTTCCTCATTCTAAGTATTTCTCACTTGGCATTATTAACATCTCCCTTTCATTTTGTTGAGATCATCATGAATTGATCAATCTCCACAGGGAATTTTGATTCAAATGAATGATCCAAATCAAGCACAAAAACAATTTTGAGATAATGATGATATTCAAAAATTTTGTGAAAGTTTTTTTTTTTGGTAAAGTTTTCTGTGAAAAGTTTGATTTTACTTGTTTTTTTTCAAAACCATCAAAAACTTTTTTTTGTAATGAAAATTCTTCATTTGATTTCCATTTGAATTTTGGGAGAAGGGTACTTACCTGCGGCATGGCGACTTGGTAAACCTATAAAGAATAAAAAAGAATGTGTTAGTTAAAGACCCTTTAAGGATTGAAAAATTGGGAACGATACAACATTACCCCTCGTTTGCATTTGTCCTTCAAGTCTTTGATGCTTCCTATCAAAGGAAAAAAAAAAGAATCGTGTCAAAAATTGTATTAAAATGGACAACTGGAAACGATACGATTTACCCTTCATTTGAATTTGCCTTCTTGGGTGTTTGACAACTCCCTTCATTTGAATTTGCTTCCATGTATGTTTGGCAACTCCCTTCATCCGCTTTCTTCGCCTTGATTTTTTGGCATTATTTCGATATTTAAGGGCATTGTCCGTGGATACCCCCGCCCCAGGAATTGGATGTTTCCTTGGTAGGAGTTTGAGGGCCTCCGGGTGGATGTGTGCCTTCATCATTGTAGAGGAGACTTGATTAGTTCAATCCCAAATTGAATTGTGAAGGTGTTTGCCTCGAACACATTGTTTTTTGTTGAAAATGAGAGATGTCCTCATGGTCAAACACATTGAGAATAATTGCCAGGAACGAAACTTTTTGTTTTGGAGATACCTTCAAAAGGAAATGGAGCATGTTATTCCACTCTTGTTGAACTTTCTTTAGGAATGATACATCCTTTTGTGCTAAATTGATATGTCTTATCATGACTTGTTGGTGAGAGGCCTTGTTCACATATGTTGCCCCATCTTGGTGTGGGGGAAGGAAAGACTTATGCCCTTTGGTGGTCTTTCCTTCGAGACATGATGTTAGATTTTGGCATCCGTGCTTCAATCCATCTGTTTATTCCATGGTCCATTTGTTCAAAGTTCTTGACTATTATTGTGTCCTATCATATCTCATCTCCATTTTGGGGGATTATCTCCCTTTGTCTTGTTGTCTTTTTGGGGGCAAATTGGCATTGCAATGACTTGGCATGTTTCAATTGACAAGAGATCAGGCCATTTTTCATTATTCCTTCTTGAAAGTGCTTATACATTAAAGTCCTTTAATTGTCATCTGAATGAGGTGATTACCAAGTCATTCATTTATCTATTTGACAAAAATGGATGGACGAATCAGTTGTTGCACAAAAGTTCTTATTGAACGATTACAACCTTACCATCTCAAAATATCATCTTGCGGTCCCAACGAGAAATGATTGGCAAAGAAATATAAAACCTTAAACAAGTCCCTTTTTAAAAAAAAAAAAACTTTTTTTTGAAAAATTTTGAAAGTAAGGCATAAAAACCTAACTTGAGGGACTGCAATTTGAAGTACTGCAAGTACTTTAACTACCAATGATATGAAATTAAAACCTCATTACTCAAGGACGAAAGTGCACGATTTACAAAAACATTGATTGGGTTCACAATTAAAACCCAAATCAGAAAACACGATTCATAATGAGACTAAAGACAAGGTTTGTACAAAAAAAACTCTTGCATAGAAGAATGCAATAAATAATTTTGTCCTAGCTTTAAAGTCTACTTTTGGCATGGTCAAGTGAGAAGATTCCAAAGAATGGCCATTGCTATGCATAACCTGCCAAAAAAGAAAGACAATGTTAGTATGTGAATGAAAAAGTGATCTTTCACTAATGCCGCCTCTTATGATTTAAAGCGAGGCAACAATAGATGCCCCCATGATTTCTATTTGTGGGCATTTAGTATTTCACCAAGATTTCATCGTAAGTGGAGACATCATTAAAAGATCAAATCGCGGCTATCAATCGAGCGCCCTTTTTATTCCAAAAGTTTCATCGCAAAATGCGGCATCAATTTTGAAGGACCGATTTGCGATTTTATTTTGGCAAAAATGAGGTGATTTTTATTTTTAAAAAATTAATACACAAAAAGTGATTTGAATTTTGATTCCGAAATGTGAACAAAAAAGAATTTTATTGAAAATGTTGATTTCAATTTTATGCCCCAAGATGCAATCCTTGACTTGAAAGAATTTCTGCACAAAAAATGCGACTTTAAGCCTATAACTGGAAGTTTAGACAAAATCATCTGTTTTGGTGGGGCCAAATCACAGATGTTTGAGATTTATGCTCAAGGTTGACCGTCAAGAATGATTGTCTAAAATTTTCCATTATAAGCTCAAATCACCTAGGACACTTGATTGATTTCCACGAATTTCAGAAATAAAAATTTCAATTCAAAGTGAGCTAACAATGAGAGGAATCATACTTACAATGAGTGACGATCGTTTTTTCTTTTTCTTTCTTTAAAAAAAAAAAAAAAAAAAAAAAAAGACACATATGCACTTGTGGGAGGTTCGTTTTCTAGACAGAGGGTTTAACAAGGTGAAGCTAAGAGGGTGATCCGACCGCCGCAGCCTCTCGCGTTGGTGTCGTGTCCTCTTAACTCCCGCTCACCGAAAGAGATACCCTATAGTCACGCGGTCTCGCGGACAAAGATAAACACTTACGACACCAGGAAAGAACTTTCGGGGAGAAGAAAGGCAACCTCTACATCGCGGTCTCGCGTTCGAGGTTGTATCTTTCTTAACACCATCCTAAAGCGTCCTATCACGGCCCGGGTCCGGCAAAGATGGTTTGTGTGCCATAGTGTAGTGCTAAAACATCTAACGATGCACAACAATTTATAAGCAAACAACACTTCAAGCGCCCGAAAAAATAAACATTTATTCCCCAAATCTCAAACCTGCAAAATAAGGGGTCAGTGTCAAAAAAATTCATGCTAGGGATGTATTCGAACAAGATGAATGGCCTAAGTCCAAAGAACTCCCAGTGGAGTCGCCAAGCTATCGCGACCTCCCGAACGCCCCAGGAGGCCTAAGGGTTTAGGCTAATGGATTACTAAATTTAAACCTAGCTCGAGCTCTCCCGAACCCATACCAATTTGCGACTTAAGTTTGAATTATTAGCGTGCAAATCAATTTCATTTAGGAGTCGCCACTAATCGATTTCGGTGGGTCGATTAGACACCCTAAGCGGAGCGGGAGAAAAAGCTCTTCTACGAACCCGAGAGATTCAATAGATACGGGGACTTGATTACACTAATCGCTTAACTAGTGCCCTTTCGGTACCTAATCTTATTCGATTCATCACCTAACATGTTCTCATTAACCAAGAGTCTCAAAATTCCTAAACTAAAAGAAGCAATAATTCATATTTAAACCTAAACATGCCTAATTAACTATATGCGAAGTTAAATTAAATGCGCAACTTTCGAGTGTGTGAACCGAGTGACATGGGATTAAATATGACACTAAGCATGCGAAAAGGGCGAGAAAAGTAATTCCAAACTCCAAACAAAACTTCTAATTTTTTGAATTTTTTTTTTTTAAAAAAAAAATAAAATTTTTTGGAATTTCCAAAGTTTTCTTTTTCGGAATTTTAAAATTTTTGGAAAAATTTTTTGAAAATTTTTTAAAAAAATTTTTTTAAATTTTTTTTTGAATTTTTTTGAATTTTTTTTTTTTTTCGAAATAAAATAAAATAAAACAAAATAAAATATAGATTCGGGCTTTTTTTTTTAAAAAATTTTTTAATTTTAATTTAATTTTTTTAAAAAAAATTTTTGATTAAATTTTTTAAAAAAAAAATTAAGAATAATACAATATTAAAATAAGTTGGATCCGGGTCGGATCTCCACATCCGACCCGGATCGGGACTGACCCGGGCACGCCGGCCCGGGTCCACGGCGAACCGGGCTCATATGTTGAGCCCGGTAAATTTTAAAAAGAAAGAAGGGCCCCAACCCGCAAATTTCTTTTTAAAATAAAAGCCCGGCCCATTATAAAAAAAAAAAAACAATACTGCAGCCTAAAACACATAAAAACCTAATAAATTTAAACCCCCGGCCCAACCGCGAAAGGCCCGAAACCTAAAGAAAAAGCTATTCTGATTCCTAACTAAGGCCCAAAAACCAAATAAAACACTAAAATCAGCCCAACATCAATAAAACTCTACCCGGCTCGCGACCCGACTCGTTGACCCGGACGCGACCCGACCTGCCGAAACCCTACCCGACTCGCGGCCGCCACGCCGCGCCTCGGGGCTCGCTTGGACGCCGGCCACCGCTCCGGCGAGGAGCGCGTGCTCGGCCTTCACGGCCAAGCCTTCCCAGCCGGCGTGGACACCGGTTTGCTCGAGCCTCAGCCTTCACGGCTGGGGTTTCCGGTCCGGCGACCGAGCCCGTGCTCGGCCGCCGCTCGGCTCATGTCCGCGTCGCCGCCATGGCGACCGACTCCCAGCCGGGACCACCCGGCGTTCCAGTCCCCAAGCAAAAAAACCACAACAAAACGAACAAACCTAAGGAGCTCGGTTCAAACAAACCGTCAAACAGTTGGTGGGCACAACGAAAACGAGGGATCTCACGCTCGACCGAGACTTGAACGCGTCCGGGATTCACACGGTGCGACGTGTAGACGCGCAAGACCCACCTCGGGGTGTCGCTGACCGGAGCTCGCGCAAGCCGGAAGGCCGCGAGCGCCGGCCAGCGACCCCCCCGAAACAGAGCAAGAAGCGGACACAGGGGAAGGTGGCCACAGTCCCTACCCAAACTCGGCGGCGGCGAACAGAGTGCAAACGAGATAGATCGGACGAAGTCCGCTCGCCTCGCACGCCTACAAGCCGGGATCCTCGGGAGCCGACCCCGACTCAAACAAAATGCAAACCGGCAAAACTCGGACCTGAACTTACCAAAAATCGGCGCCGGGGAAAGAAGAGTGCGTGGATTCTCGGCCGGGACACCGACGCAGCGAGTGCCGGAGGGTGCGGCCGACCTCTCTCTCCCCGATCACTCTCTTTCTCTAGCTCTCTCTCTCAGTTTCGCTCTCTCCCTCGCGCTCCCTCGGTCTCTCCCCTGATTTCTCTCGCTCCCTGAACTCTCCCCGTCTCTCTGGACCCCTGAACTCTCTCTGCCTCGCTTTTTCTCTTCTTCTCGCCGAACGCCCCTTCTCGCTCTCCCCTCCATCTGCTCTCCCTCTCTTTTCTTTCTAGTTTCTCTCTGTGTTCCTGCCTTGGAACTCTCCACGCGCGATGCCTCTGCTCTTCTTGCATTCCCCAGTCATTTTGCCCGACTGAGAAAAAGGAGTGGCCAGCGTTGACTCATTCAACGCTGGCTTCCTCTTTTTTTTTTTTTTTATAATTAATGACTAACTTAACCCTTTTTTTTTTTTTTTTTTCTTAATTTAATTTTTGAAAATAAACATGGAAAATATGTTCTAATAGGTCCTATTAATGCAAATGCACCTAATAGCTATATGCCATGCAGTTTTAATGAAAATATTTTTTGGTTTAGGGGTTTAAAAAAAAATTAAACCCTAATTTTTATCGATAAATCCCTAAATGATTTGGGCAAAATTTAGGTGTCAGCAATACTGCCCCTCTTTGAAGGGAGTTCGAAGAAGTTCCATTCAAAGATAAGATACACTTAAATTTTGTTCATGGAGGGCATGAGAAGATGCATGAGAGATGAAAGACTACTTGGGCTACAAAAGCTCGCCCGGTGTCGAAAAGGTGTTTCAAGACTCGAAGCCCACCGGCAGGAAATAGGAAGACTCACGGGCTATGAAAGCTCTCCTGTGTCGATAAGATTGCTGCAGGGGGCTGCCCAGAACTAAGGAGGGGGACTGCGGGGCTGGCTTCCTTGGTCGATAAAGGTGCTCGGGTACGAAGCCAGGACGGAAAGAAGACTGCGGGGCTGCTGGCTACGCGAGGGTCGATAAGGTCTTTCCGGTGCGAAGCCCTTGCGGGCCGAGGAAAAATAGAAGACTCTACGGGGGCTGCGAAAGCTTCGCCCGGGTGACCAGATTTTCCGGCTGCGAAAGCCAGGAACGAAGAAGGAGGACTACGGGTTCGCAGCTTCGCTGGAGTCGTCGGTCTTCCGGTATAGCCAGCTAGGAAGAAAGACTACCACGGAGACTCTGGCTCGCCGGGCCGATGGAGTGCTCCCAGACTCACGAAAGCCAGCCAGGGAAATAGGAAGACTACGGGGTATGAAAGCTTTCGCCCGGTCGATAAGGTCTCGAGGCTGCTGGCTTGGTAGGGCAAGGAAGAGGAGGACTGGTGCTGCGAAAGCTAGCCGGTCGATAAGGTGCTTTCCACGGCTGCAAAGCCAGAGACAGGAAATAGGAAGACTACGGGCTCTGGCTTCGCCCGGAGGTCGATAAAGATCTTCCGGTATGAGAAACCAGGGCAAGAAAGAGGAGGACTACGGGGAACGCGGCTTCGCGGAGTCGATAGATCTTCCGGTACGTAAAGCCTAGGAAGGCGAGGAAAAATAGGAGCCTACAGAAATTGCAGCTTCGCGGTCGATAAGATTAACTTTCCGGGCTGCGAAAGCCAGGGCAGAAGAGGGGAAGACTAGGATGGTCGATAAATGAGGACTACGGAGCTCTGGCTTCGCCCGGTCGATAAGATGCTCAAGACTCTGAAAGCCCGCCAAGGCAAGGAAAGAGGAAGACTGTGATATTTAGGGACTAAAACCAAGGTGCCCGTCGAAAATTCCACCTAGGGATTAAAACCCTAGCTCGGCAGTTGAGATCCCTAGGGACTAAAACCCTATGAAAGCGGATCAAAGCTCGATCAATACCTTGCGAAAGCCTAGGGACTAAAACCCTATGAGCCGCAAAGATTCGCCTAGGGGCTAAAACCCTATTGAGCGGCAAAGGGAATAAAACCCAGAAGAGCCCTAGGGACTAAAAACCCTATGAGCATAAAGATTCCGCCCTGGGGCTAAAACCCTATTGAGCAGCAAGGGAATAAAACCCGAATGCTAAGCGCTAGGGACTAAAACCCTATGAGGACTAAAGATTCCGCCTATGGGCTAAAACCCTATTGAGCGGCAAAATTGCACAAAGATTTTTATTTAAACCCGTAAATTGGGGACTTTTGAACGGGAGGGAATAAAACCGAAGGAAAGGGACGGGATTTTAGGTTTGACCAAAGATTTTTGCCTAGGGGCTAAAACCCTATTGAGCGGCAAATTGCACTCAAGATTTTGAGATACCTAATGTTTTTTCACTCGGGATTTTAAAATGTTCAAGATTTCCACTTGGATTTTAAATTGCACTCAAGATTTTTCGGGGTTTTAAGGAAAGACCCGGAACCTTTTGAAATCGGGGTTTAAGGATAGACCCGGAACCTTTTGAAATCGGGGTTTAAGGATGACCCGAAACCTTTTGAAATCGGGGTTTAAGGATAGACCCGAAACCTTTTGAAAAGCATGGTTTAAGGTTGGATCACAAACCTTTTGAAAAGCGTGGTTTAAGGTTGGACCACAAACCTTTTTGAAAAGCGTGGTTTAAGGTTGGACCACAAACCTTTGAAGGAGTGGCGAGATGTATATACGCAAGGTCGAGATTGGATTGCTTAAAAGTCCTCTCAACGAGGCTTGAAAAAGACTCGGAACACTTAGGGGTCCTTGTTCGAGGGTTTGATAGATCGCCTATTGTGTCCTTGCCAGCGGGGTCCTGGGAATTCATGAATGCTTGGATGCATCTTAGCATTTCGAGATCGACATGAAGGTTGGTGTTTGAGGAAGCGTTACATCTTCTGGAATTAGTAATAACAGTGCGTGTTATAATAAGTGCTCTAGTAGCGAAGTGCGTACCAGGCAAGATAGCATCACAAGAGGACATATCAAAATGGTATCATCAATGGAAAAGCATTGATTGCATGAGTAATTAAGGATAGACTCAATTGTTGGAAAGCATTCAACATCCTTCAATATTGCAAAATCGCCTTTATGCATGAAAGGCGTCATTAATCATCAAATTCCCTTAGGAGAAAGTTTTTATCAAAATGATGTTAACTTCGTGAAGAGAGCCCGTTAAGCATGCCAAACAAGAATTCCTTAGTGCGAAAGGACTTCTCACATACTCTCAAAAAGGCTGTTTGATCCCATCCATTGATGTAGGAAGTAAACACGATCTCTCTATATACCTCACACTACCAGTGTCGAAGGCTTCAAGAATCATTCGCAATAAGTACACGTTGACCAATCCAAGAGGTCTTTTAAAGGGTCGCAATGAAGGTATGGTCACGGTTTCAATAATGGATGAGCATTATTGGCTAAGGAATGAAATAATTATCAATCAGCATCTCCATCAAGTTTACAAGTCAAGAAACCTTAAGATGAGATAAGACAACTTTGCCCCCACTTCTTCAAGCGGTAGCTTCTTTGGACATCCAAATTTCTACTTAAACCATTCCAATCAGAAGAGACTTTGGAGAGGGTTGTAACATCGGTCTGGGTAAAGGCTCGAAAGGCTCAAAAATTCACAAGAGGGGTTTAAGAGTTGGTGATTACCGTGGCATCATTACCATATCCTCCAATCTTTTCGAGGACACTCAAAGTTTGAAACCCAGTTCGTTTCGAAAGTCCATTGACTAATCCTTTCTACACAAGAGCTTCGCTCCTTTCTCTAATGGCTTTTGTATTTGTAATGATTTTTTTTTCTTGCCACCATTTTTCTTTTGACATCTTTTTTTCACATGAGAGCTTTTCTATTGATGCAGCTTTTTGCTCTCTTTTTTTTTTTTTAGAACGGGCATTGGCCTTGCTTTTACCAAGCACGCTGCTTTTTCATGCCCCCTAGTTTTCATTTGGCTTTTGCTCTTTTCATTTTTTTTTTGAGCTTTCAAAACTTTCGAGATGCTTTTCACACTGTCTCATGAGTACCAATTGTCTTGATAAATCCCGTGCTTTGCCCAGTGTAGGGAGATAATCACCATTCGGTTTTAAAAATGAATATTTAGGCTCAACTTGGCTAAGCAAAAGGTATAAGTGTGTTTGGGTAGAGAAATGAATGCTCTTCTTCATTTTGGGATGTTTCAAACTTCCACGAGGACTCATATGAAGTTACCACAAAAGATTAATGCATGTAAAGGGCAAAGAAGTCTTTCTCATCTTTTCCTCCAAAGCATGTCGACCAAAACCTTCAAATTTGCCCCGTTGTAGGGTGGTTCTTGACAGGGGTATTTTGCAAACTCTTCACATTTAATGGCTCAAATGGGCTAACTATGATCACCTGTAGTGTATAGGATAGAAGAAGGAAATGCCTCCTTTCATTTCGATCCATGTACTACTTGCGAATGAATCTCTTGCTCTTAAACAACACTAATTTTCTCTTCCACTCAACTCTCAAAGTGTTTGTGGGATGTGTTTGGGAATGGCTTGCCTTTCCTCATTCTAAGTATTTCTCACTTGGCATTATTAACATCTCCCTTTCATTTTGTTGAGATCATCATGAATTGATCAATCTCCATAGGGAATTTTGATTCACAATGAATGATCCGTCAAGCAGACAAACAATTTTGAGATAATGATGATATTCAAAATTTCGGTGAAATGTTTTTTTTTTTTTTTTTTTTGGTAAAGAAATTTCTGTGAAAAGTTTGATTTTACCATTTTCACTTTTGTGCTCTCTGAAAGCATCAAAAACTTTCTTCGTAATGAAAACTCTTCATTTGATTTTCCGTTTGAATTTCGGAAGAAGGGCACTTACCTGGGGCATGGCGACTTGGTAACCCTATAAGGAATAAGAAAGAATGTGTTAGTTAAAGACCCTTTAAGGATTGAAAAATTGGGAACGATACAACATTACCCCTCGTTTGCATTTGTCCTTCAAGTCTTTGATGCTTCCTATGAAAGGAAAAAAAGAATCATGTCAAAAATTGTATTAAAATGGACAATTGGAAACGATACGATTTACCCTTCACTTGAATTTGCCTTCTTGGGTGTTTGACAACTCCCTTCATTTGAATTTGCTTCCATGTATGTTTGGCAACTCCCTTCATCTGCTTTCTTCGCCTTGATTTTTTTGGCATTATTTCGATATTTAAGGGCATTGTCCCTCGGATACCCTGCCCCATCTATTGCATGTTTCTTTGGTAGGAGGTGTCGCCTCCGCGGTCAATGTGTGCCTTTGTCTATAAGAGAGGAGACATGTTAGTTCAATCCCCAAATTGAATTGGACTAATTTAGGAACAATACACCCTTTTTGTGTTGAATCGAATGACTCCTCTTTATCATGCATCACGGGTGAGGATTATTGCCCTTTGAGTGACCTGCCCCTGTTTACCACCCTTCAAAAGGAAATGGAGCATGTTATCTCCACTCTTGACTGAACTTACTTTAGGAACGACACATCCTTTTGTGCTAAATTGAATGTCTTATCATGACTTGTTGGTGAGAGGCCTTGTTCTACATATGTTGCCCCATCATGCTTGCTTGTTGGGGGGGAAGGAAAGACTTTGCCCTTTGGTCAAATGCTTCACATCGAGTTAGATGAAGTTTGGCATCCCGTGCTCAATCTATCTCCGTTGTCGCTCCATCGTGCTTTGTTTGGGAGTTTCTTGAAATATTGTGTCCCTCCAATCTCATCTCCATTTTGGCCACATTATCTCTCTATTAAGTGCTCTCTTTTTGTGGGGGTAAATTGGCATTGCAATGACTTATCATGTTTGCTTGCAGAATTTCGCTCATTTTTTATTATTCCTTCTTGAAAGTCAGCTGCGCCATTAAAGTCCTTCAATTGTCATCTCACACTTCGGTATTACCCACTTTACAATTATCTGTTTTGACAAAAACGGATGAACGAGTCAGTTGTTGCACAAAGAGTTCTCATTGGAACGATTACGAAGTTACCATCTCCCGATGTCCTTTTGCAAATCAACCTGCAAAATTGGCCAGGTGAAGAGATAAAATTTTATGCGAGTCATTCTTGAAACTCAATTTCAAAACATTTTGAAGGTAAGGCATAAAAGCCTAACTTGATGACTCAATTGGAAATACTGCAATTACTTTCAAAGGACAATGACCTAAATTAGAACCTCATTACTCAAAGACGTGAGTTGCGTGATTTACAAAAATATTGACTGGTTTCACAATTAAAATCCAAATCGAAAAACATTGGTTCCCAAGGATAAAGTTTGAAAAACTCTTGAATAGAGGAGTGCAAACAAACAGTCTTCATTCTAACTATAAAGTATACTTCCTTGCATGATTAAGCAAGAGAATTCCAAGGGACGACTGCTATGCAAAACCTGCAAAAGGAAGACAACATTAGCATGTGAATGAAAAAGTGGTCTTTCATTGATGCCGCCTCTTATGACGAAAGCGAGGCAACAATATATGCCCCCATAATTCCTATTTGTGGGCATTTAGTATTTCACCAAGATTTCATCGTAAGTGGAGACATCATTAAAAGATCAAATCGCGGCTATCAATCGAGCGCCCTTTTTATTCCAAAAGTTTCATCGCAAAATGCGGCATCAATTTTGAAGGACCGATTTGCGATTTTACTTTTACAAAAATGAGGTGATTCTTATTTTAAAAATTAATACACAAAAAATTATTTGAATTTTGATTCGAAATGTGAGCGAAAAAAAAAGAATTTTATTGAAAATGTTATTTCAATTTTATGCCCGAGATGTAATCTTGACTTGAAAGAATTTCTGCACAAAAATGCGATTTTAAGCCTATAACTGAAAGTTTAGACAAAATTATCTATTTTGATGGGGCCAAATCACAGGTGTTTGAGATTTATGCTCAAGGTTTACTGTCAAGAATGATTGTCCAAAATTTTCCATTATAAGCTCAAATCACCTAGGACACTTGATTGATTTTCACGAATTTCAAAAGTAAAAATTTCAATTCAAAGTGAGCTAATAACAAGAGGAATCATACTTACAGTGGTGACGATCGTTTTTCTTTTCTTTCTTTAAAAAAAAAAAAAAAATAACAAAGACACGCATATGCACTTGTGAGGTTCGTTTTTTTTCTATCTAGAGGGTTTAACAAGGTGAAGCTAAGAGGGTGATCGACCGTCGCGGTCTCGCGTTGGTGTCGGTCCTCTTAACTCCGGCTCGGCCGAAAGAGATATCCTATAGTCACGCCGGTCTCGCGGACAAAGATAAACACTTACGACACCAAGAAAGAACTTTCGGGGAGAAGGCGAGGCAACCTCTACGCCAGCGGTCTCGTGTTCGAGGTTGTATCTTTCTTAACACCATCCTAAAGTATCCTATCGCGGCCCCGGTCCGGCGGCGGCATGGTTGTGTGTGCCATAGTGTAGTGCTAAAGCATTTCTGTGAGACACAAAACTTTATAAGCAAACAACGCTTCAAGCGCCCGAAAAAATAAACATTTATTCCCCAAATCTCCAACCTGCAAAATAAAGGGGTCGGTGGCAAGACATTCACGTTAGGGATGCATTCGAACAAGATAAGCGGCCTAAGTCCTCTAAAAGACTCCCAGTAGTCGCCAAGCTATCATGACCTCCCGAAAAGCGACCCCGAGGGCCTAAGGGGTTAGGCTAATGGATTACTAATTTGAACCTAGCTCGAGCTCTCCCGAACCCATACCAATTTGCGACTTAAGTTTGAATTATTAGCGTGCAAATCAATTTCATTTAGGAGTCGCCACTAATCGATTTCGGTAGGTCGATTAGACACCTAAAAGCGGGCCAGGAGCAAAAGCTCTACTTGCGAACCGAGAGATTCAATAGATCACGGGGACTTGATTACACTAATCGCTTAACTAGTGCCCTTTCGGTACCTAATCTTATTCGATTCATCACCTAACATGTTCTCATTAACCAAGAGTCTCAAAATTCCTAAACTAAAAGAAGCAATAATTCATATTTAAACCTAAACATGCCTAATTAACTATATGCGAAGTTAAATTAAATGCGCAACTTTCGAGTGTGTGTGAACCAAGTGACATGGGATTAAATATGACACTAAGCATCGAAAAAGGGCGAGAAAAGTAATTCCAAACTCAAACAAAACTTCTAATTTTTTTGAATTTTTTAAAAAAAAATAATAATATTTTTGGAATTTCGAAGTTTTTCTTTTTGAATTTTTAAAATTTTTGGAAAAGATTTTTTGAAAATTTTTTTAAAAAAAAAAATTTTGAATTTTTTTTTTTTTTTTTGAATTTTTTTTTCGAAATAAAATAAAATAAAACAAAATAAAATATAGATTAAGGCTTTTCTTTTTTTAAAAAAAAATTTTAAATTTTAATTTAATATTTTTTAAAAAAAAAATTTTGATTAATTTTTTTAAAAAAAAAAATTAAGAATAATACAATATTAAAATAAGTCGGATCCGGTCGTATCTCCACATCCGACCCGGATCGAGACCAACCCGCAACTTGCCGGCCGGGTCCGCGGCGAACAAGGGCTCATATGTTGAGCCAGTAAATTAAAAAAGAAAGAAGGGCCCCAACCCGCAAATTTCTTTTAAAATAAAAGCCCGCCCATTACCAAAAAAAAAAAAAATCGCAGCCCAAAACACATAAAAACCTAATAAATTTAAACCCCCGGCCCAACCGCGAAAGGCCCGAAACCTAAAGAAAAAGCTATTCGATTCCTAACTAAGGCCCAAAACCAAATAAAACACTAAAATCAGCCCAACATCAATAAAACTCTACCCGCTCGCGACCCGACTCCTGATCCGGACGCGACCCGACCTGCCCGAAACCCTACCGACTGGCGGCCACCACACAGCGCCAGGGGCCTAACGGGCAAGCCACGCTCGGCGAGGCGGCGTGCTCGGCCTTCTGCAGCAAGCCTTCCGGCCAGCGTGGGCACCGGGTTGCCTCGAGCCTCGGCCTTGGCTGGGGTTTCCGGTCTCGGCGACCGAGCCAGGTACTCGGCCGTCGCTCGGCTCATGTCGCGTCGCCGCCATGGCGGCCCGACTCCAGCCGGGACCACCCGGTGTTCAGGTCCTCAAGCAAGAAAACCAGCGACAAAAGCGAACAAACCTAAGGACCTTGGTTCAAACAAACCGTCAAGCAGTTGATGGGCACAGCGTAACGAGGGATCTCACGCTCGGCCCAGACTTGAGCAGCGTCAGGATTTACGGTGCGGCGTGTAAACAGCGCCAAGACCCACCTCGGGTTGTATCGTGACGAACTCGGCGCCAAAGCCAGGAAGGCGGCGGCGCTTGACGGCGACCCCACAGCAGGCAAGGTGGACACGGGGAAGGTGGCGGCGGTCCCTACCAAACTCGGCGGCGAGCAGCAGTGCAAACAGCGAGATAGATCGGACGAGTCCGCTCCTCACTGCGTCTGGCCCGAGATCCTCGGGAGTCGACCCGACTCAAACAAAATGCAAACCGGCAAAACTCGGACTGAACTTACCAAAAAATCGGCGCGGGGAAAGAAAAGTCGCGTGGATTCTCGGCCAGGGACACGTAAGCGGTCTTGGGAGGGTGTGGCCAACCTCTCTCTCCCGATCACTCTCTTTCTCTAGCTCTCTCTCTCTCTTTCGCTCTCTCCCTCGCGCTCCCTCGGTCTCTCCCAGATTTCTCTCGCTCCCCAGAACTCTCCCGTCTCTCTGGACCCCAGAACTCTCTGCTGCCTCGCTTTTTCTCTTCTTCTGTGAGCCGCCCCCTTCTCGCTCTCCCCTCCATCTGCTCTCCCTCTCTTTTCTTTCTAGTTTCTCTGTGTGTTCTGCCTTGGGAACTCTCCATGCGATGCCTCTGCTCTTCTTGCATTCCCTGTGTCATTTTGCCGACCGAGAAAAAGGAGTGGCCGGCGTTGACTCATTCAACGCTGGCTTCCTCTTTTTCTTTTTTTTTTTTTTTTTATATATAACTAATGACTAACTTAACCTTTTTTTTTTCTTAATTTAATTTTTGAAAATAAACATGGAGAATATGTTCTAATAGGTCCTATTAATGCAAATGCACCTAATAGCTATATGCCATGCAGTTTTAATGAAAATATTTTTGGTTTAGGGTTTAAAAAAAAATTAAACCCTAATTTTTATCGATAAATCCCTAAATGATTTGGGCAAAATTTAGGTGTCAACATTTTACAACAAGGAATATCTTTTACCGAAACTTTGATGTTCGGTTTTTATTAAGATAGGTTTAGTGGCTTGATTTATAAGAAAGTCGTGGTAAAGAAGGAAACAAAGTGTGGCACAAGGTTATATGGAATGGATATAATTGAATGGATTGAAAATAGATCTGAGATCAACAGGGTTTCAAGCTATATTACAATACTCCAATAAAAGCTGTAAAGGACTTGAAAGTTAACTAGAGTTGCAAGAAGTTGTAAATGCAGGAAGTAAAGATTCATAGGAAACTAAAGTGCAGATAAGTTTCAGTGTTTTTGCATTGTCGTCAATCGCCCTCCCTCTTTCTTTCTTTGGAGTATCTCCTCATATCTTGTAACTGTTCATCGGTTACTTCCATGTTTTCAAACTTTGAATTTTGGCGCTTCCAATAACTACCTTTTACAACCACGTTTTTCTAGTTTTATTGTCCGCCAAAACTTGATCTCAACTGTTGGGACGACTTCACATTTGGACAAGTAACTCCCCACAATATGCTCGTGCTCACTATCTCCGCTTTTTGCTCATAACTTCCTGCTATCGTGATTTATGTGGCTAGGCTGTAATTCACCGATTTTCTATAATTTCGGTATATTCTCAAAGTGTAAACTTCCCGAATTTGGGGAAAGAGTCAACGTTCCGAGGCATAAATGTTCCAATGCTTTTTTTTTATACTCCCGAACTATGACTTTCCATGTTTCAGTAAATATATCGATCTTCATCAACTACCTAATTTGGGATATGATGCCATTCATGCTTGCTTCCAAGCATGTTTTCGAATTTTATCCAAACGTATTTTGGAAAATAGCTGATTTCCATTATACACCAGATTCGGCATTAAAGCCGATTCAACATCTATGCTGATTCTTATTTTGATGTCAACACGGACATTTTCCATTCATTACCATCGTCCCCATTCTCCAATGTTTCCTCCTCGTCGACATGAACTCCGTTCATTGTATTGTCATGAACAACGGCTCTGCACTTAGGCTGAGGAGCGATGGTCTCAGAATCGAAGGCCTCGGAGGTCCCACGGCTCTTCTTCCCGTTCTGGGTCTGGGAATCCGACAGACATAGTGGCGATCAAGAGTGAATAGCTCAGTAGCGGTGGACGAAGATAGGAGTCGGGCTATGGGGCTTAAATAGCGAAAGAGAAGTCATATATGGGGGTTTAGTAATGGAAAAATGGGTGGCACCATCGACTCGGGACCGATCTTGTATTTTCACTCGCTTGAGTGAAGAAGAAGAGTGGAGATTCCATGAAGAGTTGGCATGATGCGAGGAATTAACTCGGGTTTTTTTATACGTAATCTCTGCATCGATCGCAAGAAGGAGGGCATGTGATTGATATATCCTCCCTGAGTAGTGGTTTGCATAGATGAAGCAAGCACTTGACCGAGTGAAAGAGTGATACCCTGGATTTCTCATTTCAATGGATGAAAAGTTCTGTGTAGAAGAATACAATTCTAGCTCCTCCCTCCCATTCCCCCCTCCCCACACCCCCCCCCCCCTTCTTCCCCGGCCATTGAGCTTACCAGCTGGGAAACTCAGGCTAGGCCAAAAACACCTTGAATTAAGGAACGAAAACTAGAAGCAGCTTGCGAAACCAAAGGCGACAAGTTACACGAGCCTGTTTTGCTCTTTTTTCGGAGGCGTGGCCTAGAGGGTATTTATGATCTTATCCCTGACAATCATCAATTAATGGTACAACGACTAATGATGATTCTAGGCCTAAGGGGGTTAGGCTAATGGATTACTAGGTTGAACCTAGCTCGAGCTCTCCCGAACCCATACCAATTTGCGACTTAAGTTTGAATTATTAGCGTGCAAATCAATTTCATTTAGGAGTCGCCACTAATCGATTTCTGGTAGGTCGATTAGACACCTAAGCGGAGCGGGAGCAAAAAGCTCTATGCGAACCAGTAGATTCAATAGATGGGGACTTGATTACACTAATCGCTTAACTAGTGCCCTTTCGGTACCTAATCTTATTCGATTCATCACCTAACATGTTCTCATTAACCAAGAGTCTCAAAATTCCTAAACTAAAAGAAGCAATAATTCATATTTAAACCTAAACATGCCTAATTAACTATGTGCGGGTTAAATTAAATGCGCAACTCAGAGTGTGTGAACCGAGTGACATGGGATTAAATATGACACTAAGCATCTTGAAAAGGGCGAGAAAAGTAATTCCAAACTCCAAACAAAACTTCTAATTTTTTTGAATTTTTTAAAAAAAATAATAATATTTTTTTGGAATTTCCAAGTTTTCTTTTTCGAATTTTTAAAATTTTTGGAAAAGATTTTTGAAAATTTTTTTTAAAAAAAAAAAAAATTTTGAATTTTTTTGAATTTTTTTTTGAATTTTTTTTTCGAAATAAAATAAAATAAAACAAAATAAAATATAGATTCTTTTTTTTTTTTTTAAAAAAAATTTTAAATTTTAATTTAATATTTTTTTTAAAAATTTTGATTAATTTTTTTTAAAAAATTAAGAATAATACAATATTAAAATAAGTCGGATCCAGTCGATCTCCACATCCGACCCGGATCGAGACCAACCCGGGCACGCCGGCGGCCCGGTCCGCGAACTGGGGCTCATATATGTTGAGCCCGGTAAATTTTAAAAAGAAAGAAGGGCCCCAACCACGCAAATTTCTTTTAAAATAAAGCCCGCCCATTAAAAAAAAAAAAACAATCGCAGCCCAAAAAACACATACATAAAACCTAATCACCCTAAACCCCGCCCAACCGCCGAAGGTCCGAAACCTAAAGAAAAGCTATTCGATTCCTAACTAAGGCCCAAAACCAAATAAAACACCAAAATCAGCCCAACATCAATAAATTTATCTGCTCGCGACCCGACTCCCATCCGGACGCCGACCGACCGGCCAAACCCCATCTCGACCAAGGTCGCCAATCGCGCCTGTGGGTCTTTCGCTGACGCCGCCACCGCCTCCGGCAGGGAGCTGCTGTGTTCGGCTCACGGCCAAGCTTCCCAACAAGGTGGCACCGGTTCGCCTCGGCCTCGGCCTTCACGGCTGTTTTGGTCCGGGCGACCGAGCCCGCAGCTCGCCGCTGCTCGCTCATGTCCGGGCCGCCATGGCGCATCGACCCCAGCCGACCACCCGGTGTTCCAGCCTCAAGCAAGAAAAACCACAAAGAAACGAATAAACCTATGCGACCTTGGTTCAAACAAACCGTCATCAGCTTGATGGGCACAAATAAAAATGCAGGGATCTCACGCCGACCGAGACTTGAACGCTGGCCTCGATTCACACGAGCTCAAACAAAATGCAAACCGGCAAAACTGGACTGAACTTACCAAAAAATAAGTAGGGAAAGAAAAGTCACGTGGATTCGTAGGGACAAGCCTTTGAGTCTTGGGAGGGTGTGGCGACCTCTCTCTCCAGATCACTCTCTTTCTCTAGCTCTCTCTCTCTCTTCGCTCTCTCCCTCGCTCCCTCGGTCTCTCCACATTTCTCTCGCTCCCCGAGACTCTCCCGTCTCTGGACCCCGAACTCTCTCTGCCTCGCTTTTTCTCTTCTTCTCGCTTGAGCGCCCCCTTCTCGCTCTCCCCTCCATCTGCTCTCCCTCTCTTTTCTTTCTAGTTTCTCTCTGTGTTCTGCCTTGGAACTCTCCAGCAGCGATGCCTCTGCTCTTCTTGCATTCCCAGTCATTTTGCCCGGTGAGAAAAGGGTGGCCAGCGTTGACTCATTCAACGCTGGCTTCCTCTTTCTTTTTTTTTATATATAACTAATGACTAACTTAACCTTTTTTTTTCTTAATTTAATTTTTGAAAATAAACATGGAGAATATGTTCTAATAGGTCCTATTAATGCAAATGCACCTAATAGCTATATGCCATGCAGTTTTAATGAAAATATTTTTGGTTTAGGGGTTTAAAAAAAATTAAACCCTAATTTTTATGCGATAAATCCCTAAATGATTTGGGCAAAATTTAGGTGTCAACATTTTACAACAAGGAATATCTTTTACCGAAACTTTGATGTTCGGTTTTTATTAAGATAGGTTTAGTGGCTTGATTTATAAGAAAGTCGTGGTAAAGAAGGAAACAAAGTGTGGCACAAGGTTATATGGAATGGATATAATTCGAATGGATTGAAAATAGATCTGAGATCAATAGGGTTTCAAGCTATATTACAATACTCCAATAAAAGCTGTAAAGGACTTGAAAGTTAACTAGAGTTGCAAGAAGTTGTAAATGCAGGAAGTAAAGATTCATAGGAAACTAAAGTGCAGATAAGTTTCAGTGTTTTTGCATTGTCGTCAATCGCCCTCCCTCTTTCTTTCTTTGGAGTATCTCCTCATATCTTGTAACTGTTCATCGGTTACTTCCATGTTTTCAAACTTTGAATTTTGGCGCTTCCAATAACTGCCTTTTACAATCACGTTTTTCCAGTTTTGTTGTTCGCCAAAACTTGATCTCAACCGTTGGGACGACTTCACATTTGGACAAGTAACTCCCCACAATATGCTCGTGCTCACTATCTCCGCTTTTTGCTCATAACTTCCTGCTATCGTGATTTATGTGGCTAGGCTGTAATTCACCGATTTTCTATAATTTCGGTATATTCTCAAAGTGTAGACTTCCTGAATTTGGGGAAAGAGTCAACATTCCAAGGCATAAATGTTCCAACACTTTTTTTTTATACTCCCGAACTATGACTTTCCATGTTTCAATAAATATACCGATCTTCATCAACTACCTAATTTGGGATATGATGCCATTAACACTTGCTTCCCAGCATGTTTCCGAATTTTATCCAAACGTATTTTGGAAAATAGCTGATTTCCATTATACACCAGATTCGGCATTAAAGCCGATTCAACATCTATGCTGATTCTTATTTTGATGTCAACACGGACATTTTCCATTCATTACCATCGTCCCCATTCTCCAATGTTTCCTCCTCGTCGACATGAACTCCGTTCATTGTATTGTCATGAACAACGGCTCTGCACCCGGCTGAGGAGCGATGGTCTCAGAATCAAGGCCTCGGAGGTCCCACGGCTCTTCTTCCCGTTCTGGGTCTGGGAATCCGACAGACATAGTGGCGATCAAGAGTGAATAGCTCAGTAGCGGTGGACGAAGATAGGAGTCGGGCTATGGGGCTTAAATAGCGAAAGAGAAGTCATATATGGGGGTTTAGTAATGGAAAAATGGGTGGCACCATCGACTCGGGACCGATCTTGTATTTTCACTCGCTTGAGTGAAGAAGAAGAGTGGAGATTCCATGAAGAGTTGGCATGATGCGAGGAATTAACTCGGGTGTTTTTATACGTAATCTCTGCATCGTTTGCATAGATGAAGCAAGCACTTGACCGAGTGAAAGAGTGATACCCTGGATTTCTCATTTCAATGGATGAAAAGTTCTGTGTAGAAGAATACAATTCTAGCTCCTCCCTCCCATTCCCCCCCTCCCCCCACCCCCCACCCCCTTCTTCCCCGGCCATTGAGCTTACCAGCTGGGAAACTCAGGCTAGGCCAAAAACACCTTGAATTAAGGAACGAAAACTAGAAGCAGCTTGCGAAACCAAAAGGCGACAAGTTACACGAGCCTGTTTTGCTCTTTTCGGAGGAGCCGTGGCCTAGAGGGTATTTATGATCTTATCCCCTGACAATCATCAATTAATGGTACAACGACTAATGATGATTCTCAGTCTCATCATTGGTTATCCAACAGCTCATAATGAGGCCGATAAATTTGCCAGGATTTTATCCCCCGGCATTTTACAAAGGCCCATTAGGTTATGGATTAGCGAAATTTAAGTGTTGAAAGCTAGAGCAATTATCATAGATCAACCTTATCTTTTCTATAAATACGCTTCTTTTATTCAGCTTTGCGTCGCTTTAACATGATAGAATGGACGATACAATGGGCTATTTTCCTACGGATCTATAAAAGGACAGGGAGGGAAGGGTCCCATATTCCTTACGGAATACTTGGTTTAAGCCATAACTATTCAATGATGGAATCAAATTGATTGTTTTCATCATAAAAATTGAGGAGACTTAACTATTTTTCAGAAGACGCGTTTATTCTTTGTGGTTTTTAGTTATGCAATCTCCCATTATCAAGTCCGAGTCTATCTAACACACAAACTAAATACTACCTTATCGATAGAACGCCGCAACATTAATTTTTAGATACTCTCAAGTATCACGTGACTGTTCTCCACTGTTTACAAAAGTTGGTCAGCTTGAAAGGGAAAAAAAAAAAGAAGAGAAAAGGGAGAGAATAGAGTAGTGTTATCACACCCAATGGCAACGACCACCGAGTGAAATATATATGACAAATCTACTTTTGTTGTGACGAGAGCTATTTGACTGCAGGAGCATGTAAGTTGGTACGAGGATGGAACCAATTTATTCATCATTAAACTTCTCAAACCACCACTAATACAACACACCAAACAAAGGAGTGCAAACCGCGACAACTTAGTCGCCAAATAGGACTCACACACAGTATATTCTACATATTTTGAAAGAGAGATAGAAAAGAAAGAACATAGGAAGAGCAACCACGCATTCATATGACCCATTGACCCGGGAACATCGTCTAAATTCAGTCTACCGTGACGTCGTTAGATCTAGAGACCTCGTGTGAAATCTACCTATCTAAAGGTTCGGATAACCTGTTGGCGACTCATTTCATGGCGTAGCAAGTTGCCATGAGCGAGCGAGTATGCCAGTCTTATTACCGTCTTCTTCGCCCTCGCCCTCCTCCTCCTCCTCCTCCTCCAGCAACTCCTCTCCCTCCTCTTCCTCTACCGCCAATCGGAGGCGGGTACTTGACACTGAACCCCACCGGTTGAAGGGCATCAGCAGGAAACTGGTTTTCGAAGGCCGAGGGCAATTCCGGAGCGCTAGGTGTTGCGATAGCCTCTTGGGATTGGGACAACGCGTCCTTCACTTTGATTTCAATCACTCTCTGTGACTCGCAGGGAAGCTTCGGGAACAGCCCTTTGAAACACCTCACCAGAAACGCTTCCTTCCCGTCCTCAGGGACCTTATTCAGCATGTTCTTCACGATCTTGCCGAACACGTCCTTGAGCAGCTCCTCCTTGTCTCTCACGGGCAATTTGTCGAAAATTTCCCCTGCATTTCCATCACCCACGTTCTCCAGTGGCTCCTCCTCCTCGTTGACATGACCTCGGTTCGCCGTGTCATCATCCATGACGGCTCTGCTCATAGGCTGAGGAAACATGTTCTCGGCCTTGTCGGCAAAGTCCATGAGGAAGCCGAACACGGAATCATAGACCTCGCAGGTCTCGCGGCTCCTCTTCCCGTTCTGGGTCTGGGAATCCGACAGAGACATAGTGGTGATCAAGAGTGAATGGCTTAGTGATGGTGGAGGAATTTGAGCGAGTGTTCTGGGCTTTTATAGCGAACGGGAAATCGCTTTTCGTGCAGAAGTTCACGTTTTCATGATGGAAAATTGGGTAGCGCCATTGGCTTTCCATCATCTCATCTACGTCATTCTTAGATAATAAACCGCGTTTGGGTGAGGAGGAGCTTTCAACAGCGTAGGTGGGAGGAGAAGATGAAAAGAAGATAAGTGAAGGGAGAAGGTGATAGAAAGACGTGGATTCTAGGAGTCCGTTTTAGTTGCGGGGGATTAGATTTTAACTTGAGAACTTTGGAAATTGAGTTCAGACAATTTCGGACAAAAATGGCCCATCAATGGGGCGAATAATGGCACGTAACTCATATGCGGTTGTCGTCCGACATGTGCTGCTGGTGAGATGAGGCATCATTTGAGACGAAGTCATCAAGTTTAGGATTTACTTTGACACAAACATCACTCCAGTGGGTACTTTGGGGAAAATTGCCCACAGAGGGTTGTTTTGATTTTTTTTGTTTCCCTGTTCACTTATTAAAACCATGTATTCACATGATAATTTAAACTTTTTAAACAGCTAGAAATGGTACTGACAAAATCTTTCATAATATCATAGCAGATTGTCCTGAAACGAAATCTTTCTGGTTCTTATGTCTTCCTTGTTATATATATTCTTGAGTATTAATCTTATACCAAAGTCTAACTTACGTGCTAAGAGCGTTTTATTTTAAATATTTTTTTTGATTCCCCTGTTATTCATTTCTACATTTCAATCTTAGATCAAAAGCCAACTTACATGTAAGGGAAGGTAATATATCAAAACGATAAATTACACGTTCTTCTAATTTAAGCTTTTACAACGGCGGCCCTACAAAATCTTTCAATATCTCACTCAAGCGAGTGAAAAAGAAGAAGACAGGGGAAGATTCCACGTAAATTGGCATGGTCGTGACGTGAGGAATTTCATTTGGGTATTTTTTATATGCGATGGATCCAACCTCCCCGGAGTGGCGCTTTTGCATGGATGAAGCCTAGCACGAGGTGGAGTGACAAAGTGATGACCCGGACTTCACGTTTCAGTGGATGGCAAGTTGTATCTTGAAGAGCACTCACATAAGTCCCATAGTACAAGTGGTGGATTGCACGTGTACGATGAAGAGGTGAATTCACTCGTACGGAGCGGTAGGTACTGCGGAAAGACTTGGTTGACTTAAAAGAGTTTCGAATTCAACGGAGAAATTAATTGAAAAAGATTCATACGACTGTTCAGTGTTCACTTCGTATTCTATATTCATCTTGTAGATTAACTTTCTTTGACAAAGCTTGATAAGAAACCATACCAATTTCCGAATGAGTTTGCATGCCCATGGTTTAATGGGAGTTTGATGCTCGAGTGTCAATTGTACTTTCGTTGCGTAATCACACGATGCAATAGTTTTTTTTCTATGAGAACTAACATGAATTTCATTATTTTTTTTATCATTTGAATGATATAATTGATTAAATTATATCCTATCAGTTTAAATCTAGCCAAAAAGGAACGAAAAATAGAAAGAAGCTAGCAAAACCGAAGGCGACGCGTCACACCAGCCCGTTTTGCTCTTCTCAGAGGAGCTCTCGCCCGATCGAGAAGGAACCTCATTTTTCGAGAGACTCTTCTCGACTCTCAATACACGCCTTGGAGTATATATCAATAGCCACGATCACCTTCTGGGATTGTCAAATTATGTTTACGTGTGGCATCGTGTACTTACACAAGCTTAGAAGGCCACGACTAAAAGACATGGTCCGGTTGTTCCTCAGCTGATCCAAATCTAGCAATCAGCTAGAGCTACAAGAGAGGTCCATGCTCATATTTTCACACCAAGTATTCGTGAAATTTTTTGACATACTTTTTTACATTTATTATAAGTAATTTAAGTTACTTCAACACGTAGGTGATCTATAATTTGTTCGTGCTTAGACACCCTTTTTGGCTTGTACCAATAGGCAACATCGCACCATGCAAGTTGCAATTTGCCTCTAAAAGCAAAAAAAAGAAAAAAGAAAAGAATGGAGCAAACTTCTAGGGAACATCGCAGTTTAGTAGGCCTAATTCCTAAAAAACCCCAAACATTACTCTTTGTCCCAATTATATCCCTAACTTTTTTTTTATCTCATAAAAAACCTCAAACTTTATTTTTTGTCCCAAATCTACCCAATTTACTATTCATCTAATTTTTTAATATTATTTTATTTTTTCAAATTTTTTCTTTTTTTTTTTTTTTTTTTTTTGTTTCGCCTTCAACCTCCCGGCCGGGCGAGGTCGGCCCCCGCCGGCCACCGGTGAGGCCGCCCCCCCGCCGGCGGCACCGGTGAGGTCGATCGCCGTTCAGCCGGGCGAGGCCGAGCCCCGCCAGATCTGGCGAGGCTCGCCCCCCGGCATTCAGCGAGGTCGGCCTCACCGCTGTCGGGCAAGGCCGACCGCCGGCCACGGAACGGCGATGCACCGGAGGTTGAAGGTGAAACAAAAAAAAAAAAAAAAAAAAAAAAAAATAAAAAATCAAAATAATATAAAATAATATTAAAAAATTAGATGAATAGTAAACGGGGTAGATTTGGGACAAAAGTAAAAGTTTGGGGTTTTTATGAGATAAAAAAAGTTGGGGATATAATTGGGATAAAGAGTAAAGTTTGGGGTTTTTTAGGAATTAGGCCTAGTTTAGTACATATATAGTTCAACCAAACCAACCCAATCATCAGGACACGGATCTAGCCACGAACCCTTAAAAAACAAAGTAATATAATTGATAGCATTCGATAACAGATAAGACCCATCACTCATCAGTTATGTCCAGCCGAGAATTCTACTATAATGAGCGGGACTCCCATGTTGTCTTGTTGCTAGGGAGTATGAACGACACCCCAACACAAAAGTCTTTTCTTCCTCCTATTTTCTCCGGATTCTAAGATCATTACATTTTTAGATTCTGGAAGCTGCTTTTTTTTCTCCTGTGAATTTTCTTTGTTAAAATGGAAAACTTTATAAGAAACAAAATATGAGAAGCAAGAAAAAGAATCTCAAATGAAACTTTCGTTAGAAATGTCACCAATTTGCACAATCAACATATATGGCATGACCCTTAAACCAACAAATCAGAAGAACTGACAATGGGACTCAAATCGTACAATAGAATTTGCCATTCCATTAATAAGGTTCCGACCATACACATGTTCACGAAATGGGAAAACAACATAATCTAGAGTAAGACAGATCACAAGAACCTACCAGAATATCCACATTGGATGAGTGTCTAACACTATATACACATCCCAATTTAAATAAAAAATAATAGAAATTTAAATAGTCACTCTCCTAAATAAACTGAGATCTTTCCGAAAAAATCAATTGTCGCACCTCTTTTATAGTAAATAAAATGAACTTGTCACTACATTTGAACGTGTGTGAATCTAGTAACATGCAAAATGCAACTGAAAAGGCCAATTAGCCTGACAAGTCATTGAATGTGTACCGGTTAATTCGGTGACCAGTCATTGCATGCGCCCAAACGAACTTTCCCCATTTTAATATAGTGATAGTCATCGAATCTATACATAAGGCTCACTAAATTCACTAGTACAAATGTATTGATGTTACGAAATAAATATTTCGGACCGGAGTTTCTTTCATCCCCGACTTTTGTTTGATATAGGTTACATATTTCAATTGAATCCACATATCCACCGAGCATTACAAAAAAAACTTACAAAAAAAATCAAGATTGTATCCTCTCCGTCACCTCAATACAGCGGCTTTCGGCATCATGGCGCCGTCAATTGCTGCGATAATTACTTATATCGCCTTACTTCTTTAACATGACACCACATTATTTAACAAATAATTTAATAAATTTATAGATGAGCCCCAATGGATCATTTTAATAAAAAGTGATTACCGTTTGCTAATACAGGACGATCGGGTTAAGTAGAAGAGAACATGGTGTTAATCACCTAAAGTTTGCTCAAGCTTATTCCTAGAACACTACTACAACCAAGTACTTCCTATTTGCCTTTGCCTTTGTCTTTTGCTCCTCCGCCAACAATCTTCGGGAAGGTCACCTTGAATCCCACCGGTTCGAGGGCATCAGGGGGAAACTGGTCGAAGGTCGAGGGCAACCCCGGACCGCTTGGTATCACGGGAGCCTCTCGAGATTGGGAAGACACGTCCTTCATCACACTCTCGGACTTGCGGGGTAGCTTCCGGAACAGCCCGAAACACGTCGTAAACGCTTCCTTGAGCATATTCAGCGTGTTCCCCAAGTTCTTGCCGACCACGTCCTTGTGCTGCTCCTCCTTGGCTCTCACGGGCAATTTGTCGGACGTTCTGCCTGCATTATCACCGCCCCTCTTCTCCAGTGGCTGCTCGATGGTCCCTGAATCAGAGACCTCGGGGGTCTCACGGCTCTTCATCCTGTTCTCGCTCTGTGAATCGGACATAGTGGTGATCAAGAGTGAATGGCTTAGTGGGTGTGGACGAATTTGAGATTGTGTTCCGGGCTTTAATAGCGAACAAGAGATCACTTTTCGTGGAGAAGTCCACGTTTTCATAATGGAAATTGGGTAGCGCCATTGGCTTTCCATCATCTCATATACGTGATTCTTAGATATTAATAGCACGTTTGGGTGAGGAGGAGCTTTCAAGAGCGTAGGTGGGAGAAGAAGATGAAATGAATATAGTGAAGTGAGAAAGGTGACAGAAAGACGTGGATTTTAGGAGTCCATTTTAGTTATGGGGGATTAGATTTTAACTCGAGAATTTTGGAAATTGAGTTCTAACAATTTCAGAACAAAATTGCCTATCCAAGGGGCGAATAATGGCATGTACTACGTAAGTGGCTGTCGTCCGCGACGACATGTGCTACTGCTGAGATGGGGATTCAATTGAGACGAAATCATCAACTTCGGGGTTTACTTTGAAACAAACATCACTTCAGTGGGTACTTTGAGTAAAATTGTCCCTATAGGGTTGTCTTGATTTTTTCCCCTACTCAGTTATTAAAACCACGCATTCGTATATTAACTTAAACTTTCTAAATAGTTGGCAACAATCGCACAAAATCTTTGATGATATAAGAAGAGGTTGTCCTGAGTTCAAATCTTTCCATCTCTTATGCCTTCCCTATTATATATTCTCACGATTTTATCTTAGGCCAAAGTCTAACCTATGTGCAAAGATAGTGTTATTTTTAAATATTAAATTTGATTCCCCTATTAGTTATTTCCATATTTTAGTTTTAGGTAAAATCCAACTTATGTGTAAGGGAAAGTGATATATTAAAATAATAAAATCATGCCTTCTTCTAGTTTAAGATTTTAAAACAACGGCCCTACTAAATCTTTCAATATCTTCACTCAAGCGAGTGAAGAAGAAGAAGACGGGGAAGATTTCATGTAAATTAGAATGGACGTGACCTGAGGAATTTCATTTAGGCATTTTTTATATGCAATGTCTGGATCGATCCCAGGCAGGTGTGCATGCGATGGATCCAACCTTCCTGGAGTAGCGCTTTGCATGGATGAAGCAAGTACGAGGTGGAGTGACAGGGTAATGGCCCGGACTTCACGTTTCCATGGATGACAAGTTGTATCCAGACTAGAAGAACACTCACATACATAAGTCCGCTAGTACAAGTTGTTGATTGCACATGGACGATGAAAAGGTAAGTTCACTCGTACAGTGCGGCAGGTACTGCGAAAAGACTTGGTTGACTAAGAAGAGTTTCGAATTCAACGGGAAAATTAATTGAAAAAGATTCAGATGGCTATTCAGTGTACAAAGCGTATACTATATTCATTTTGTGAATCAACTATCTCTGACAAAGCTTGAGAAGAAACCGTACCAAACGAAATTTACTTGTTTTCGAATGAGTTTAAGTGCAATAATTGAGTGCAAATTGTATTTCGCTGCATAATCACACCGTGCAATAGTTTTTTTCCATGAGACCTAAGGTGAATCTCATTATATTTTTATCATGTGGTTGATATACTTGATTAAATTAAATCTATCCTATTAGTTTTCAACAAATAAAATCATTCCTCTAGCGGAATGCTTTGTTACTTTATTTTTCAATAATTGCTCGATACGCGGGGCCAAGGACTAGGTGAGTTGGATACAAAATTGAGGCTCATGCATACAAGCAAACTAAGAGCAATCAACCAGGCCTTTGTCTGTTTCTCATTGGACTAGCTGGGATGCATGCTAGCGGGCATGATGCTCTATGACGAAACATTCTTATTGTATTTCATTCGAGTCTCACGATAGTGTATATATTCAGCGAATAAGAAAATCTAATGCCCATATAATATTATTTTGATGGGTTATGAGTATGAATATGGCCTACCCTTATTTATATCTAATTAGATGTGCACGGAGGTGATGTTCACAATTTTTAATCCACCGATCAAAGACGCGATTACAAGAGAGAGAAAGATAGAAATATGTTGACTGTCCCGAAAAGTGTAAAAAAATTTTCGAGTGCTGCAGCAATGCCAACGACAAGTGAAAGGTGCCCAGTTTATATCAATCAGAATGATGCCAATCAAAGGCCCTCACCCAGGGCTTTTGCAAGGCTGCCGGCAGCGACTGAGGTGGCCCTCACCTAGTTTGGGAGAGGCCTTTGTGGCCAACGAGGATCGTCGGAGACCCTTGTTGGCACAAAGAAAAGGAAATAAAAAAAAAAAGAAAAGAAAAAATTCAAAATTCAAAACAAAATTCAAATTATAAATTATAAAATTGTTCACGTCAGCGCAAGCGGTTACTGGTAGGATAACGACTGTTCACGTTAATGATTTCTAGTCAAAATTAGCTGGATGAACTCAATTGGCAAATTATCAAAATATTTATGACTTAATTGACAAATTAAAAAGTTTATGACTGAATTGGCAAAAATGCAATAGATTTAGAACTTTTTAAATAATTTTCCCTCGTTTTATAGGCGATGTCGCCCAGATTAGGGCGAGGCTTGCTAGGGCCTCACCCTCACCAAGGTGATTCCCGACGAGGCCGCCCTGGCTTGGGCAAGGGCGAGTGCGAGTGAGGCCAATCCTTACTTGTGGCGAGCAAGGATGACCCTTGCCCAGGCGAGGCCAGCCCTCATCGACCATCATTTGGGGCAGGTGGCCAGTGAGCAGCCATTGGCAAAAAGAAAAGAGAAAAACAAAGAAAGAAAAAAATTCAAAAAAAATTATTAAACTATATACATTAGTGTTGATCGTGCTATATAGGATGAACAGTGTCCATGTCATTCATTTCTGGCCAAAATTGGCGAATGGACTACATTGATAAATTGTCAAATGGTTTATAATTCAAATGGCAAAATTGAAAGGTTTAGAACTAAATTAATACAAATGCAATAAGTTCAGGACTTTTTCAGTAATTTCTCTCTAGTTAGCCTGACACACTATGCCGATTAAAGCGTTGGCAAGTCATTCCATGTGTCCAAATGAACTTTTACCGTTCATGATAGTGAGCCTTACCGGATCTATACATAAGGCTCACTAAATTCACTAGTACAAGTGAATTCGGGTGCTTGAACTGTCCATGTAAATGATCTTTCGGACCATATTTTCTTCTACCTTGAATTTTGTATGATATAGGTTTCATAATCCTACGTAAATCACATATCCACCTACCATAGAAAAACATATTCGACAAATCATAACCAAATCTTCACAATTATCTTCCCTCTCCCTCTCCTCAGCATAGTGGTACGTGGCATCGACGCATCGCCAACTGTTGTGGTAATTAACGGTATCGTTTTTACTTGTTTAACATGACACTACAGTATGTATTCAAGCGATTTAAGAAATTCGTTGACAAGCGCCAAGTGACTCGTTGAGAAGATATTACGGTTTTCATTGGATTAAATTATTTTAATAAAAGGGATTAGTATTTCGTTGGTACTCTAGGTAGGCAAAAGAACCGGGAACCGCCTGGACCCCCGGGACCACCCGAAATTAGATCGGAACCGGTGGTTCCTAATGGAACCGGTCCGGTTTCCGGTTCCAAGTGTAAAACCATCCACCCACTCACTCGGACCAGATCGATAATATAATAATAATATAATATTTAATTTAATTTTTAATTGAAAAAAGAAAAATCTTAAATCCCCAAACTAGATGGTCACAACCTCATACTGAGCCAAGAAACGCCTTCTTTTGCTTTTGCCTCATGCTCACTCTCACTCTCTCATTCTTCTCGGTCAATGCTTACCTTACCGTCTCTAACTCTCTATCTCTATCTCCATCTCTCCATCTCTATCCTTGACTAGTCGGACCGGTTCTATAGATCCACCCGAAAACTAAACCGGACCAGTAGTCCAATTTCCTAGTGAGTCCATGGAACCAATGGGCGATTTCCAATTCTAATTTTTTGAAACCGGTCCTTAGTGGGCAGCTCCCGATTTTAAGGTGGGAACCGTCCATCCGGACCATGTTCACTCTTAATTGGTATAAGACAATGGACTTATATATACTAGAGCATTAGAGTTAATCACCGAGAACACCGAAAAGTGTGGATACTTTTCGAGTGCTACGACAACGCTAACGACAGGTGAAAATACAAAGTTTATATTAACTCGAACAAGCAAGTGGAACACCTAGACAACAAGTACGGGAAAGAGGGGAAAATGCGAAAAATACTAATGAACACAAGAACAAGTGTGACTTATTGTTTGACGAGGTACAATAGACGTTTAGACTCTGTTTGTTTTGTAGAAAATGAATAATTTGAAAAATATTTTATTAAAAACAATCACTTGTGTCGCTTACAAAAATGAATGAATAAAAAATATTTTTATTATTCACGAAAATATTTAAACACAACTTGTTTTCGATAATGAAAATATTTTTCATTCACTAATTATTTCAAGTGATACAAATGATTATTTTTACAAAAATATTTTTCAAATAATTCATTTTATATAAAACAAACCGAGCTTTTATTCCCAAACTACGAAGAAATGCTAGGACAACATTTATAAGGACACCGAGCCATCCTTTCTCTTATCACCTTCGAGCATTCGGGCGAGGATGTCGCGGTGGCGAGCGAGGTGGCGGTGGTTTCCCAATGGTGGGGTGATGCCTCACACTGAAGCGTTCGTTCCCCATGCCGCGGTCCATCTCGTAACCAGCTTTAACAGGGGCCTCTTGTGATTGGGAAGACACGTCCTTCGCGAACAGCCCGAAACACCTCCCCGGAAACTTGAGCATGTTCAGCACGTTCGCCACGAACTTGCCGATCCCGTCCTTGGCTGTCCCGGGCAATTTGTCGGACATTTGCCTTGCATTACCATCGCCTTCCTTCTTCAACGACTGCTCCTCGTCGACAGGAACTCTGTTCGTCGTATCATCATCAACAGTGGCTCTGCGCCTAGGCTGAGGAACCATGGTCTCAGAATCGAAGACCTCGGAGGTCTCACGGCTCTTGTTCCCGTGCTCGCTCGGGGACTCGGACATAGTGGTGATCAAGAGTGAATGACTTAGTGGCGGAGGACAAATTTTGAGACAGGGTTCTGGGCTTTAATAGCGACCAAGAAATCACTTTTCGTGGAAGTTTTTCACGTTGTCATAATGGAAAATTGGGTAGCACCATTGGCTTTCCATCATCTCATGTACGTCATTCTTAGATATTAATACGGCGTTTGGGTGAGGAGGAGCTTTCAAGAGCGTAGATGGGAGAAGAAGATGAAATGGAATATAGTGAAGTGAGAAGGTCATATAAAGACCTGGATTTTAGGAGTCCGTTTTAATTGGGAAATTTGGGAATTAGGTTTTAGTTTAAAGATTTTGGGGACTAGATTTTAAATTTAGAATTTTGGAAATCGAGTTGAAATATTTTGCGACAAAAATTGCCTATATATGGGGCGAATAATGGCATGAAACAGAGACTTAGTTGCCATCCGTGACGACATGCGCCACTAGCGAGAAGGTGTCAAATGAGACAAAGTTATCAAGTTCAGGATTTACATTGTAACAAACATCCTCTTAAGTGGGTAATTTGAGGAAATTTGCCCGCAAAGAGTTGTCTTGATTTTTTTTTTCCTGTTTGGTTATTAAAACCATGCATTCACATGATAACTTAAAATTTTTCAAATAATTGGTAGTGATCGCACAAAATCTTTCATGATATCAAAGCAGATTGTTGAGAGTTCAAATATTTCCAGCCCTTATGTCTTCCATATTATATATTCTCACGTTTTAATGATAGGGCAAAGTCTAACCTATGTGAAAATAGAGTGCTATTTTTAAATATTAAATTTGAACCCGCTATCATTTATTTTCAAGTTTTAGTCTTAGATTAAAGTCCAACATATGGGTAAGGAAAAGTGTTATATAAAGGTAGTAAAAGCACGCCTTCTTTTAATAACTCAAATTTTTAAAATAGTGACCTCACAAAATCTTTTAATGTCTTCACTCAAGCTAGGAGGAAGAAGAAGTAGAGCGGAAATTTCATTAAGAGCAGGATGGTAGTGAGGAATTTCATTTGGGTAGTTTTTTTATGCAATGTCTAGATTGATCCCAGGAAGGTGTGCATGCGATGGATCCGACCTCCCCGGAGTAGCGCTTTGCATGGATGAAGCCAAGCACGAGGTGGAGTGACAGAGTGATGACCCGGACTTCAAGTTTCCATGGATGACAAGTTGTATCTTGAAGAACACTCACTAATACAAGTGATTGATGCACATGTACGAGGAATAGGTTAGTTCACTCGTACGGAGCTGCATGTATCGCGAAAAGGCTTGGTTGACTTAGAAGAATTTCGAATTCAACGGAAAGGTATTAAAAAAAGATTAAGATGAGGATGTTCAGTGTTCACATTGTATACTATATTCATTTTGTAGATTAATTTTCTTCGAGTAAGCTTGAGAAGAAACTGTACCAAATGAAATTTACTTGTTTCTGAATGAGTTTGAGTATGATACTTGAGTGTGAATTATATTTTTTATTGTGTAATTGCACGGAGCAATTTTTTTTCTCTATGAGACCTTATGCAAATCTCTTTTTTTTTTTTATCATTTGATATATATAATTGATCAAAATCAAATCTATTCAATTAGTTTTCGATGGGAGAATTACCAAAAAAGTTATAATTGCAATTATATCAATTCAATCATAAACTATTTTTTTGCCAACTGAGTCCTAAATATTTTGCATTTGTGTCAATTCAATCAATTTTAACGGGAAATTACTGACATGAATATCGACCATCCTCCTAGGTGAGCCCAAAGATTGACATAAATAATTTTTAATAATATTTTAATATATTTTTCAAATTTTTCTTTACTTTCTCTTTCTCTTTTTTTTTTTTCCTTCCTTCTTCCTCTGGTCGGTTGTCGGACCTTAATGACCAGCTAGAGGTGAGGGCTGGTGAGGTCGACCTCACCATCACTAGGTCGCCTCACTCGCCCTAGAGGAAGAAGGGAAGAAAAAGAAAAAAAAAAAAAGAATAAATCAAAAAAATCAAAAAAATATTATAATATTATTAAATTTGTCCACATTAGTACTTAACCCGTACACGAGGGGGCGGTAGGCGTCCATGTCAGCAATTTCCGGATAAAATTGGCCGGATTGATTGAATTGGCACAAATTACAATAGGTTTAGGAGTTTTTTTTTGGTAATTTTCCTAATTTTCAACAAATAAATTATTCCTTTAATTGCTAGATACGCGGGCCAAAGATTAGGTTTTTGTTTTCCCTCAACCAAGGATTAGGTGAGTTGGAGACAAAATGTAGATTCATGCATGCAAGCAAAACTACAACAAACTACCTTGCCTTTGTCTGTTTCTCGCTAGACTTGCTGGCATGCAAGCGCACGTGCGGTAAAGACTTTCTGTATCGATTGATAGAAAAGGCTATATAAAAATTAGCGGGTACGATGCTCGATGAAGAAACATTCTTATTGTATTTTTCCTCGAGTCTTACGCTAGTATATATATTCTGCAAATAAGAAAGTCTAATGCCCGTATAATATTATTTTGATGGGTTATGAGTATAAATATAACCTACCTTTATTTATATTTAATTAGATGTGCATGGAGGTGATATTCGCATTCTTAATCCACCAATCGAAGACGCGATTAAAGAGAGAAAGAGAGGAATATGTTGACCGTCACGAAAAAAAATAGGTGGCACCATTGACTTTGGATCGATCATATACCTTAACTCGCAAGAGGAGTGGAGATTCCATGGTGAGTGGCACGATCGTGTGGAATTTATTTGGGTTTTTGTATATGCAATCTCTGCGTTGATCCCAAGAAGGTGGGCATGTTATTGATCCATCCTCCCCGAGTATCGCTTTGCATAGATGAAGCAAGCAAGCAATCGACTGGACTTCACGTTTCAATGGATGGAAAGTCGTGTCCAGAAGAATACGTTCCTATCCCTCCATTGAGCTCACTAGGCTGGGAACTCACGTTAGATTGAATTGCCGAGTGCCAAAAAGGAACGAAAAATAGAAAGAAGTTCGCGAACCTGTTTGGCTCTCCTTGGAGGAGCAGTGGCCTGATCGAAAAGGAACCCCATTATTCTATAGACTCTTCTCAACTCTCTATATATGCAATGAAGTATACGGCGATAGCTACGATCACCTACCGAGATTATCAATTGATGTTTACTTTGTCTGCACCATATAGTTGCACGAGCTCAAAAGGCCATGACTAAAAGACATCGTCCAGTTCTTCCTCAACCGATCCAAAAACTTGCAATCAGCCGGAGCTACAAGAGAGGTCCAAGCTCATATTTTCACAACAAGGATTCATGAAACTTTTTGACGTACTTTTCTACATAAACTGCTATTATGAGTAATATTAGTTACTTCAACATTTTCCCGTAGGCGATCTGTAATTTCTCCACGCTTGACACCCTTTTTGGCTTGTAAAGTAAGTAACTTAAGTTACTTAACCAATAGGCAACAACGTGCCATGCAAGTTGCAATTTACCACTAAAAGAGAAGAAAAATGCAGGAAAATTGCAATGTATTACCTATGTAGTCCAAACCAACCCGATCCTCTAGACATGGGCCACAAAACCTTAAAGAACAAAGTATTAAATACAACAGCATTCAATAAAAGATAAGTTCCTTCACTCTGGGGATTAAGTAAAACGTAAAGTGGATTGAGTAAGTCTCTTCTTCCTCCCATCTTCTCTAAATCTTAAGGGTCCATCTGTTTATAAGAAAACTGTTTCCGGAAATTTGCTTCCAACTTTCCAGTGTTTTGATGATGGATAATTGATTGATTTACAAAGAATGTTTTCTATGAATTGAAAACATCAAGCTTAAATTGGGGGAAAATAACTAACAAGAAGGAAACATTTCCCCTAAACCATCAAACAAAAGATAACCATTTTCCTTGAAAACGATTTCCATGAAAATTAATTTTTTTTACGTGAAATTTTCAGTAAAATAAACACACCGGGAGATCATAACTACCCTTGAGCAACAGCTTGTCCAAAAAGAGCAATACAGGCTGGTGTGACTTGTTGTCTTTGGTTTTGGCAAGCTTCTTTCTATTTTTCGTTCCTAATTAGCACTCGGCTACTTGTTTGTTGCCTAGCCTGAGTAACCTACCAAGTGAGCTCAATGGAAGGCACCTGGGACTGTATTGCTTTAGAAAGAACTTTTCATCCATTGAGACGTGAGGTCAGTCGATCACTCTTTCACTCCCCCACGTGCTTGCTTCATCTATGCAAAGCGTTACTAAGGGAGGATGGATCAATCACATGTCCACCTATTCTTGGGATCGATGCACGATTGCAAATAAATTCCACACGATCATGCCACTCATCATGGAATCTCCACTCTTCTTGCTAGTGAAAATATAAGATCGATCCAAAGTCAATGGCGCCACCCATTTTCTCCTTTACTAAAACGTGGACTTTCGTCATTCCAATTCCACGAAAAATGATCTCTTGTTCGCTATTTAAGCCCCTGAAACCCCACTCCCAAATTCGTCCACCCCCACTAAGACATTCCCTCTTTATCACCAGTATGTCTCCGTCGGATTTCCAGGCCCAGAGCGGTAAGAGGAGCCGTGAGACCTCCGAGGTCTTCGAATCCGTGTTCAGCTTCCTCATGGGCTTTGCGAACGACGCCGAGACCATCATTCCTCAGCCTAAGCGCATAGCCCTTGTTGATGATGATGCCACGGATGGAGTTAATGTCTACGAGGAGGAACCATTGGAGAACGGGGGCGATGGTAATGCAGGGGACTTGTTCAACAAATTACCCGTGAAAGACAAGGAGGAGCTGCTTAAGGACGTGCTCGGCGAGATCGTGGGGAACATGCTGGGCAAGCTTCCTGAAGATGGGAAGGAAACATTTCTAGTGAGGTGTTTCGACGGGCTGTTCCCGATGCTTCCCTATGAGTCGCAGAGAGTTATTGAAATTAAAGTGAAGGAAGTGTCCTCCCAATCCCGGGAGGCTTTAGTCACACTGAGCGCTCCAGAATCGCCCTTGGCCATTCCGAACCTGTTTCCTGCGGATGCCCTTCGTCCAGTGGGGTTCAAGGTGAGGTACCCGCCTGCGATTGGCGGTAGAGGAAGAGGCGGGCAAAGATTCAAGGTGAAGTTCCCGGATGTGATTGGTGGTGGAGGAAGAGGAAGAGGAGGAGGAGGTGGGCAAGGGCAAGGGCAAGGAGGAAGTGAGTAATGAGACTGTCGCTCATCGCTACCTGCTCAGCCACGAAATGAGTCACCTAAACGGATGATATGAACTGTCAGACACATAGATTTCACACGAGATCTCTGGATCCAATGACTTCATATTAGACTGAATTTAGACAAGATGTTCACGGGTCAATGGGCACGAATGCGCGATTGCTCTTTACTACTTTCTTTCTTTTCTCTCTCTTTCAAAACGTGTAGAATAAATTCTTATGTATCCTAGTTGGCGACTACTTAATCGCTTTGCGTAATCGTTTGGTTGGTTTGTTGTATTAGTGGGGGTTTGAGAAGTTTAACGATGAATAAAATTGGTACCATCCTCGTACCTCTTATGTTTGCTTCTATTTTTTTTGGCTGACCAACTTTTATGAACTGTGGAGAACCGTCACGTGATACTGTAGAGTATCTAGTAACTAATGTCGTAGTGTTTTATCGATAAGGTAGCATTTTATAATTTTTATTAGATTTATTTGGACTGGGTAATGGAAAATTGCATGATCAAAAGAGGAAAGGATGAATGTGTTTCCTGACAAATATGTTAAGGCTCCTCAATTTAAATGATTTTTACAATGCAAGTAGTCGATTTCAATTCCATCATTAAGTAGTTTTGGCTTAAACGGAATATTTCATGGGGATAGAGGACTCTTATGTTAACTCCGAGAGAAGAAAGGTACACTGGTCGCTCTTCCCCATCATTTTATTAATCTAAAGGGCTAATACCATGAAAAATCCTAAACTGGTACACTTGTGACAATTTTACCCCAAACTATTTTTTTGACCATAAAAAATCCCAAACTGGTACACTTGTGACAATTTTACCCCGAACTATTTTTTTTGACCACAAAAACTTAAACTTAGTACACTTGTGACAATTTTACCCCGAACTATTTTTTGACCACCAAAAACCCCAAACCGGCATACATGTGATAATTTTACCCCCGAACTAATTTTTAATATTATTATTTTTTATTTTTCGAATTTTTTTTTATTAATTTTTATTTTTTCTTTACTTTATTTTTCTTTTCTCTTTAACCTTCGGCCGGTCGCCGAACCGGCGACTAGCCAGAGGTCGAAGCCGGCGAGGTCGGCCCCGCCGGGTCACCGGCAAGGCTCGACCCGGCGCGGGCAAGGTCACCGCCTCGCAGAACGGTGAGGTCGAGCCTCGCCCAGCGAGGCCGACCTTGCCCAACGCCGGCGAGGTCGTGCTCGCCAACGATCGGGCGGGCCGAGCTCGCCGAACCGCAACCGCCGGAGGTTAAAGAGAAAAAAAAAAAGTAAAGAAAAAATAAAAAATTAATAAAAAAAATTGAAAAATAAAAAAATAATATTAAAAAATTAGTTCGGGGTAAAATTGTCACATGTATACCAGTTTGGGGTTTTTGGTGGTCAAAAAAATAATTGGGGTAAAATTGTCACAAGTGTACTGGGCTTTGGGGTTTTTGGTGGTCAAAAAATAGTTCGGGGCAAAATTGTCACAAGTGTACCAGTTTAGGGTTTTTCGTGGTATTAACCCTAATCTAAAAGAAGATATTCAATTTCATCATGTTAACATATTAAAGCAACACGAACCGAATGAAAGAAGCATATTTGTACAAAAGGATTACGCCGATCAACGATAACGACTCTTGGTTTCAAGACCTAAACTTCTCTAAACAGGAAAAATTGTCCAAAAAGTCTTAAACCTATTGTACTGTTATCAATTCAGTCATAAATCTTTTAATTTTGTCAATTAAGTCATAAACATTTTCACCTTTTGTCAATTGAGTCTATTCAGTCAATTTTTGCAGGAATTCACTAATGTGGATGCCGGCCATCCTACGTGGCACAACCGGCACTAACATAAATAATTTTTAATAATATTTTAATATTTGTCAAATATTTTTATTATTATTTTCTTTTCTTGTTCTCTTTTTCTTTTTTTTTTTCGTTTTACTTCTCAACCTTTGTTTTTTTTAACCATGTGGTCGGCGAGGGTTGCTAGGCCCTTGTCGGCCACTAGGCAAGGGTTGCCTGGCCATCAAGGCAGTGAGCGAGGCAACCTAATAAACATAAGAACAAGAGTGACTTTTAGCTAAAAAGAAATAATTTTTGGTGGACTTGGAGTAGAGATTTGTAGTGATAGAAAAATGCAATATTATGTACATTGCTAATGAAAAGTACATGTGCCTATTATAGGCTTTAGAGGTTAACTATCCAAAGTAACAAATAACAAAATATCAATTACATCAAATCAGAATCAAGACAAAATCTCCTCAATATATCTATATCTCTAACATCCCCGTCAAACTCAAGTTGATTTGAAAGAAGTCAACTTGAGCTTGGAGAAAAGATTGAGAAAATGCTAAGGCAGATATGTCTTGGTAAAGACATCGGCAATTTGTTCGGTGGATGAAGTAGAGACAAGTCGATCAATGCCATGAAGAACATGAGATTGAATGAAATGATAGTTGATTTCAATGTGCTCGGTTCTTTCGTGAAAAACATCATTATGTGTTATTTGGATAGCACTCCAGCTGTCGCAATGAATGATTGTCCCACTATGTTGATACACTCTCATGTCTTCTAGTAGCCATCGCAACCATAGTAACTCGATATCGTATTAGCAAGAGCTCGATATTCTGCTTCTATACTGGAGTGAGCAATAATAGTCTTTTTCTTATTACGCCATGAGATAAGTGAGGTGCCTAAAAAGAAAACAGTAGCCTGTACTGGAGCAACGATATTGAGGGTCACCAGCCCGGTTAACATCAGAATAAGCCATCAACTTCAAGGTAGACTAAGAAGAATAGTGAAGACCATGAAATAACGTACCCTTGATGTAGCAAAGAATTCGAAATACTGCAGCAAAATGCATCATGTACTGACTAACAATATGGACAGCATAGGCAACGTCAAGTCAAGTAACAATGAAATATCTAAGACTGAAACAAATCAGATTTGAAGTCATGTGATTACAACAGGCAGAGTCAAAATACCACGAATTAGAAGTACCAGAAGCGACAAACAAAGTACAAGGAACAAAGAAACTAGAAGTACCAAGCTATCGAAGATTGGAATGAAGATCCTCTAATGAGAAAGTGACTGACAATCCATTGGAAGAAGTCTTAATAGCAGCAGCATTAGCAGATGAACTTGCATAGGGACCTCAGTTCTAGGGTTGATTTGCTGTCCCCGGAAGTTTCTTAGGTCGTAGTCCATGGCAATTGGACATCAAAACCTCCGATTTATCCATAATATGCACTCTACCAAATTTCAACACCAGTAGATTCGACAGCAAATGCAAAGAAACTAGTGCCTGGAGAGCCAATATGGAGAAACTAAGGCAAAAAATAGACTTAGCACATCGAAATACCTTGGGAACCGGTCTGTAATCTCCAAAAACCCGTTTAAAAGTTATTGAACCGGTCAAAAAAGTGTCCCGGAACCGGTTTGACCGGTCTGACTGAACCGGTCAAAGGTCAACGAAAGTCAACGGTCAACTATCGATCAACGGTCAAACTGCTGACGTGGCTGCATGATGAGGCAAATGACGTGTCGACTGAAGTGGATGATGATGTGGCAGCTAATTTGGTGTGAGTGTGCACACGGATGACATGTGAGTGACGTCAGCAGAGTGGTAGGCACTTGCGGCGCGTGGGGCATGTGGAGAAGCATGGATCGCAGCCGCAGTGGCGCATGATGGCGCCTGCGGACGCATGTGGCGGTTTCCAGCGTTGGACTCGGCGTTGGACGAATAGACGGGAGGTGGTTTTTCTGAAACAAGTCACCAATTGCGTCGAAACAATACTCAATAGTGTTGGCTCTATAGAGGCGCGTGAGCTTTACTCGTAGTCACACTAGGCGTAGGTGGGAGCGAAATTTAGATGTCTTGCATTTCTGAGGGCGATGAGTCAGGTGGTAGTGTTGGTTTGCTGAAATAAGCAACCAAAATAGTCGAAACAATAGTCGATATTTGTGGGTTTGGCGAAAAATGGATACCGGCAGGGCTCAATGACCGCTCCTCAGACAATTGGCACTAATACCAAGTTGAGATTTGTAGTGACGGAAAAATGTAGTATTCTAAACAGTGCTAATGAAAAGTACATGTGCCTATTCATAGGTTTTGGATGTTTAACTATATAAAGTAACAAATAACATAATATTAATTACATCAAATCAGATACAAGACTAAAATCTCATAAATATATCTATATCTCTAACACTAGGGAAGGACGAGAGTCCACGTTTAAGTAAAGGAAAAATGGGTGGCACCATTGACTTTGGATTGATCTTACTTCCTCTAATATATCTTCTTTTTGAAGCAATGTCTTTCCATTTTGATTTCAGATATAAGACTAAGCTTGTAATCCACAATGTGCGTTTGTGTATATCAATGTAATGTTCGTTTGAATGTTGTGCATAAAAGTGCTTGTAACTTCCCTTCGATTTTAAATCCAATGAAAGTATGGATCATAATAATTTTCTTTTCAATGTCGGCTTTGATTTCCTTTAATTTCGTCTTCTTATCTTTGATTTATTCTAATCCCTGCACCGTTCTTTTCATTTGCTTTCATCTTCCGATCATTGAAATTTACTTTTTGAGCAATTTACCTATTATCGTGTACATCAATTTAGCGAATTCCATCTCACACTTTGCTCTCGAGGAACGAGCACGCCTTTTTAGTATAGTCGTCATTATGTCCATCTTAAAAAAATATGTTTTGCGGTCGAGTTAGAACCAGAGAATAAGCTTTAGTTTGTTTTCCGAATCACCTATTTGCCAGATTAGCCTCACGTCGAAATAGCTCCAACAATAGTAGCAGACAACCACAGTTAGTTGCTATCAAAAATCGGTATGACGCAGCGTTCAATGAATAATTCAAGCAAAACCTTCCTTAGAGAGAAAAATCTCGAAATTCAATATTAATGATAATGTTATGTTATTCAAAAAAACCCTAAAACAAGCTTATATATCCCTAAACCAAACCCTACTAGGATTAGAAAACATAAAATATCAAAAAATTACAAAACTGTTCTTAAAATTAAAACCCATAAGAAATTATTAAAAAATAAAAAAGTTCATGTAAAAGATCCCGAATCGCTAAAATCGATCGTTAGTCACAGCCAAAGGTGTAAGTTTTGTTCAGAATGCCGTTTCGCTTCAAACGACCGAATTTGAGCCCGATTTGATGTCGTCAACCAGGTCCGCCGAGTCTGGTCACATAACCGTTTCGCCTTCCGTTTGGACTTCTGCCTATCCAATCAGTTTAGAAATGCTTCACTAATAGATTCTGCATCATGGTACCAGAAAGGAGGTTGATGTAGAGTAGGACATAGCACTGAAGGTGACATAAACTACGCATGATTTTCATATAGATGGTTGACGTAATCAATGACTAAGATGGATTTGGTGCGGTAAACATGGGTCAAACGCCCATACCTAGCGAAGAGGTCTGTGCCGTCACCACAATCTCTTCGTTGGTCATAAAATTACATAGCCGATGGAAGACTGACAAATGAGCAACAAAACCAAGGGGAATAAAAAAAGTCATGGCATCATTGCCAAGAGGGCTCACGGCTGTACATAGCTATCTAGGAGGGAAAAGTGTCAAAAAAGTCCTAAACATTTTACATTGGTATCAATTTAATCTTAAACATTTTTTTATGCCAATTCAGTCCTAAACCTTTTGCATTGGTACCAATTGAGTCATAAACCTTTTTTTTTAGGACTGAATTGGCACAAATGCAAAAAGTTTAGGACTAAATCGGCATCAATACAAAAGGTTTAGGACTCAATTAGCATCCAAAAAAAGATTAGGACTCAATTGGTACAAATGCAAAAGATTTAGGACTGAATTAGCATCAATGCAAAAGGTTTAGGACTAAATTGGCACAAAAAAAAGTTTAGAACTAAATTGGCACAAATGCAAAAGGTTTAGGATTGAATTGACACAAAAAAAGTTTTAGAACTAAATTGACATCAATGCAAAAGGTTTAGGACTTTTTTTTTTTACACTTTTGCCCTATCTAGGACCTCGAAAACAGATCACATTTTGCCGTAAGTCCATGTCTTCCCAAAAATGCGGTGGCGAGTGTCAGTTTTTAACGAGCATGCTTCTTTCATTCACTCTCCTGTTGCTTCGACATGTGAACATGGTGGACCGGACTATCTTCCATTCCATTACCGAACAAGATCGAATGCTAGTCCGCCATACTCACCGTTACAATGCTGATAGTCCTACACCCCTAACAGAATATTTGGTTTATGGTATAACTATTTAGTAGTGGAATGCAATCGACTATTTCCGTTTGTAAAATAATGTAGATTGACCAGACTCATGATATATCTCAGACAATGCATTCATTATTTCTGGTTTTCAATTATGCAAGTTCCAATTACCTTATCGAAAGAATGCTACGGCGTTAGCTACTAGATACTCTAAAGTATCGCGTGATAGTTCATAACATTTGCTAGAAGTTAGAAAGAGAGACAGAGCACCAATGATAACTACCACCAAGTGAAATATTTATGACTAATCTACGTTCCCGTGACAAGAGCTATTTGACTGCATCTACATGCAAGAATATACAAGGATGGAAACCTTTTTATTCACCATTAAACTTCTCAAACCACCATTAATGCAACAAACCCGAAGATTTTGCGTAACCTCTTGCTTTGATACCATAAAAGACTGATTCAAAAGTTTAAGTCGATAGATGAGTGTAATTTAACATTATATTATAACAAAACTAACCAAATGAGTACAAACAGACACCAAGTAGTCCACTACAAAAAAACTGGATTTTTGCCACGAAAATTTTCCAACGAAAAATTTTCGCCGCAAATTTGCGACAAATTTTCCAACGAAAAGTGAAATTCTTTGGAATTTTCCGACGAAAAAATTTTCGTCAGAAAATTCCAACGAATTTTCCAACAAAAAAAAATTCGTTAGAAATTTCCAACGAATTTTCCCACAATTTCAATTTTTGGGCAATTATTTTAGGGGTTTAAATTTCCCAACAATTTCAATTTTTGGGAAAATTGGAAAATTAGATTTGGTGATACCAACGAATTTTCCAACAATTTCAAAAACCGGTACTATTTGGTATTTTTTATATTCGTTGGAAAATTTGTTGGAAATTTCCAACGAATTTTCCAACGAATTTCAATTTTCTGGATAATTATTTTAATATGTATAATTTTCGTTGGAAAATTCGTTGGAAATTTCCAACGAAAAAAATTCGTTGGTAATTACCAACGAATTTTCCAACGAATTCGAAAAAAACCGGTACTATTTGGTATTTTTTATATTCGTTGGAAAATTTGTTGGAAATTTCCAACGAATTTTCCAACGAATTTCAATTTTCCGGATAATTATTTTAATATGTATAATTTTCGTTTGAAAATTCGTTGGAAATTTCAACGAAAAAAATTCGTTGGTAAAAAATTAAAAAATTTACCAACAATTTCAACAATTTTCAACCGAAAAAACCCGGTACTATTTGGTATTTTTATATTCGATTTGGAAAATTTGTTGAAATTTCAACGAATTTTCCAACAATTTCAATTTTCCGGATAATTATTTTAATATGTATAATTTTCGTTGGAAATTTCGTTGAAATTTCAACGAAAAAAAAATTCGTTGGTAATTACCAACGAATTTTCCAACAATTTCAAAAAACCGGTACTATTTGGTATTTATTATATTCGATTTGGGAAAATTTGTTGGAAATTTCAAAACGAATTTTTCAACAATTTCAATTTTTCGGATAATTATTTTAATATGTATAATTTTCGTTGGAAAATTCGTTGGAAATTTCCAACGAATTTCAAAAAAATATACTTCAATTTCCGCGCGCGCACAGAATTTTCACACACACTCACACACACACTCTCTCTCTCTCTCTCTCTCTCTCTCTCTCTCTCTCTCTCTCTCTCTCTCTCTCTCTCTCTCTCTCCCTTCTCCTTCACTTCTCCCTCCGTCTCCCCTCGCCCCTCCTTCTACCCCACTGCCCCCCTCCTCCTCCTCACGGCTCAGCTCCGGCGCCATGGACCTGAAAAAGCCTCAAGCGCCCCAAGCGCTCCCTCGTCGCCCGTGAGGGCGGCAGCGGACTTGGCCAGGCGGCGGCCTGCTGCTCGCCCTATTTGTGCTTCTTCTTCTTCTTCTTCTTGTTGCACAACAGCCTCGCCCGGCGAGGGATTTTGGCCGAGCTTCCTTGACCTGGTCAGGCGCTCGCCCGGGTCGGCGAGCTCGGCCCTCGTCAGCGAGCCGAGCTCCGCCCGGATGCGGGGGCGGGGCCAGCCGGCCAGCGAGCCCGAGCTCGCCGAGGGCTATTTTTTTGACCAAAAAAAAAATTGGACAAAAAAAATTTTCGATGGAAAAAAAAAAATTTCCACAATTTTTCGACTAAAAAAAAATAATTATAGTTTCCAACGAAAAAAAAAATTGTCGAAAAAAGAATTCGTTTCCAACGAATTTAGCCACCAAAAATTTTTCAACGAAAAAAAAAATTTATTGCAAATTTCCAACGAAAATTAAAATTTTTCGTTGGAACTTTTTCCGACGACTAATTACCAACGAATTTTTTTCGTTGGAAAATTCGATTGGAAATTCCCTTTCCAAGCGAATTTTCCAGAATTTTTCGTTGGTAATTTTGTCGGAAAAACATGGTTTTTTTTGTAGTGGTCGCCAAATAGGGCACACAAGAACAACATTCAGATGACAAGTGCGGGAAAAAAATGGGGAAAAAACGAGTAAGCACCGGAACAAGCAGAGTGACTTATTGTTTGACGGGGGGTGTAACAAAAGACGCTTGAATGTCCGAACGAGGAAGAAAAGCGAGGGCACCAAACCGTGCAAAATCCCTTATTTAGCACTCTTCCGAGCCGTGCTTTCTCTTTCCCCTTTTCAGGTACAAGGAAGATAACTAGCTTGTCCCCCCTTTATCTTGTCCGCTATCTCCATCTTTTCCCGTTCCTTTATCGTTTCCACCACCACCCACCGCAGTTGGGAATGTCACGATGAACGGCACTGGATGAAGGTATTCATCGGGAAAAGGGTTCGGCGTGGGCAAGCGTATTTCCGGGCCGCTCAGTGTGTCAGGAGCTTCCTGGGAGCTAGAAAACGTGCCCTTCACTTTGATTTCAATCGATGTCCGCGACTCGTGGGAAAGCTTCGGGAGCAGCTCCACGAAACACTTCACCAGAAACTCTTCCTTCCCTTCCTCAGGGAGCTTGTTCAGCACGTTCCCCACGATCTCGCCAAACAGGTCCTTGAGCAGCACCTCCTGTTAGAAATTAAATCAAATTTGTTAGTATTTTTTTTTTGAGTCTGTTCATATTTTCATATTTTAATTTTTCATAGATATTGCAAGATATTGTTTCTAGTTATATTTTAGGAAAGTTTCCTAAGTCAAGTAGGTTTCCTAATTAGAATAGGTTTCCTAGAAAGAGGTTTCCTATTTCGAATCAAACTATGGCCTATATATAGTCTATTTCTCTTGTAATTGAGACATGCAATAGAAAGACGCAAATTGCGATTGTTTCACCTTCAAAAATTTCTTTCATCAAATCAATATTGTTGCCGCGCTTCTGACGCTCAACAAATTGGTATCAGAGCTTACGGTTCGTGATCATGGCATCAACGAACAATCAACTTCCTCTTCAATATCCTCGTCTTACCAAAGAAAATTATGGTAACTGGGCTATTAGAATGAAAGCTCTACTCGGTGCTTACGGTGTATGGGAACTTGTTAGCACTGGCTATGATGAGCCAGAGGATGAAGCCACGTTGAACCGAACCGGAGGAATGCTTTGGAGAAGGTTCGAACGAAAGATCAATATGCCCTGTCGATCATCTATCAAGCGTTAGATGATTCCATGTTCGAAAAAGTTTCGAACGCCACTACCGCTAAAGAGGCATGGGAGATTCTTCAAAACACACATCAAGGAGTTCAGAAAGTTAAGAAGATTCGCCTTCAAACCTTAAGAGGCTTAATTCGAGGTAATTCATATGAAAGAATCTGAATCGATTGCTGATTATTTCACGAGAATTTTAGCAATTGTTAATCAGATGAAAAGAAACGGAGAAGACGTTTCCGATGTTCGCATTGTCGAGAAAATACTTCGGTCTTTAGACAAGAAGTATGATCATATTGCGGTTGCAATCGAAGAATCCAAAGACTTGGATGACATGACAGTCGATGAACTTATGGGTTCATTACAAGCCCATGAAGAAAGATTGAGAAAGAAAAAGATTGAGCCGATGGAGGAAGTTCTCCAAACGCAATTGACCATTCGAGATGAGAAGGAGCAAAGAAGAGATCCCGTACAAAATCGCGGGACAAATCAAGATCGTGATCGAGGTTGTGGCCGAGGTCACTTTCGAGGAAGAGGTCGCGGACGAAGCAGAGGAGATTCTGCTCGAAGTGATGGAGGATACCAGTACCAAAGAGGTGTTCGTGGAAGAGGAAAAAACTCGACAAGCCAATGGTATGATAAATCTAAAATCTGATGTTATCATTGCAATAAACTTGGCCATTATGCTTCTAACTGCTGGAACAAAGAAACTAGCAGATCGGACGAAAAGGCGAACTTGGTAAATAATGCTGATCAAGTTCTCTTATTGGCATTTAAAGAAGATGAAGAAGGTCAAAGCAATACGTGGTATTTGGATACCGGCGCAAGTAATCACATGTGTGGGAGAAAGGAGATGTTTGCCGAGTTAGATGAGACAATTAAAGGGAGTGTCTCATTCGGTGATAACTCTAAAATTCTTGTCGAAGGGAAAGGTACAATTTTGATTCGTTTAAAGAATGGTGCACGTCAGTTTATTACTAATGTTTATTATGTTCCAAAAATGTCGAGCAATATCTTAAGTTTGGGACAACTTCTAGAGAAAGGTTATACTGTTCATATGAGAAATTTTAATCTTATGTTGAGAGATCGAAATAATAAACTGATTGCAAATGTGAAGATGTCGAAGAACAGGATGTTTATTCTAAATATAAAGAGTGAGATGTCTCGATGTCTAAAGGCGTGCGTAGATGATCCTTCATGGTTGTGGCATTTGAGGTTTGACCATCTCAATTTTGGCGGACTCAATTTGCTTTCTCGCAAGAAGATGGTTTATGGCTTACCACATATTGATCATCCCGATCAATTATGTGAGGGGTGTGTTATCGACAAGCATTCCAGAACTAGCTTTCCGAAGGAGGCGACTTATCGAGCGAAGAAGCCGCTTGAGTTGATTCATTCTGATTTGTGTGGCCCGATCAATCCTCACTCATATGGTAATCATCGATATTTTGTTACTTTTATTGATGATTTTACTCAAAAAACTTGGGTGTATTTTTTGAAAGAAAAGACAGAAGTGTTTGATATTTTCAAACAATTCAAGAACCTGGCTGAAAAGGAAAGCGGCTATTTTATCAAGGCTTTGAGGATTGATCGTGGTGGAGAATTCACCTCATCCATATTCAACAAATTCTGTGAAAATCATGGTATTCGGCGTTTTTTTACGGCCCCATATTCTCCTCAACAAAACGGTGTGGCTGAACAGAAAAATAGAACCATTCTTGATATGGTTCAAGCATGTTGAAGAGCAAAAATTTATCCAAGGAACTTTGGGCAGAAGCTGTTTCGTGTGCCATCTATCTTCAGAATAGATGTCCAACATATGGACTTAAAGGCGTAACTCCACAAGAGGCATGGACCGGGAGAACACCAAATGTTTCGTGACTTGAGAATTTTCGGGAGCATTGCCTATGCTCATGTCTCGGATCAAAAAGATCGAAACTTGAAAACAAGAGCAAAAAGCTCATCTTTATCGGGTATGACTCATCATCCAAAGCCTATCGATTATTTGACCCTAATACTTTGAAAGTGTATGTAAGTAGAGATGTCAAGTTCGATGAAGATGGAATGTGGGAAGAAAATCCAAAAGAAGAAGCGAATGTTCGTGGTGATTCCGATCAAACGGAGTTGAAAAATCAACCTTCACCTTCTTCTTCAACATCTTATTCAAGTTCATCAATACCATCCTCTTCAAATAGTGTCGATGAACCGCTAGTGCCAAGATCAAGAAGATTGTTTGAAATTTACGAAGCTACCAAAGAGCTTCATCTTATATGTCTTTTGCATATTATGAACCACTTATTTATGATGATGCGCCAAAGAAGAAAAGTGGAGGAAAGCCATGAACGAAGAAATTGAAGCCATCAAGAAAAATCAAACATGGGAGCTTGCTAATCTTCCGAAGGACAAGAAATCAATTGGTGTTAAATGGGTGTACAAGGCCAAGAAGAATGAGAAAGGTGAAGTAACAAGGTACAAAGCTAGATTAGTAGCGAAGGGTACAAGCAAAAAGCCGGAATCGACTATGATGAAGTTTTTGGCCCTGTCATTCGCATGGAAACGATTAGATTAATTATTTCCATTGCTGCTCAAAATAATTGGCGGATTTATCAAATGGATGTCAAATCAGCATTCTTGAATGGCATCCTTGAAGAAGAAATTTATGTTGAACAACCCGAGGGATTTGTTGTGAAAGGTTATGAAGACAAAGTGCTAAGGTTGAAGAAAGCTCTATATGGGCTTAAACAAGCACCGAGAGCATGGAATTCTAGAATTGATGCATATTTCAAGGCTTAATGGATTCTCTCAATATCCATACAAGCATGCACTCTATTTGAAGCAAGAAAAAGGTGATATTCTACTCGCCTATTTATATGTTGATGATCTTGTTTTTACAGGAAATAATACGGTGATGATTGATGCTTTTAAGGCATCGATGGTGAAAGAATTTGAGATGACCGATAATGGTCTCATGAATTATTTTCTTGGTATCGAAGTAAAGCAAAGTGCCAATGGGATTTTTATTTCTCAAAAAGGATATGTAGAAAATATCCTTGAAAAATTCAACATGAAGAACTGTATGTCGGTCAATACACCAATGGAGTGTGGAACCAAGCTTTCGAAGTTTGATGATGGTGCCGATGTTGATTCAACATATTATAGAAGCTTGATTGGAAGTTTGAGATACTCGACATGCACGAGACCGGATATTATGTATAGTGTTGGAATTGTGAGTCGATACATGGAGAAGCTGAAATCATCTCATCTTAAAGCTGCAAAGAGAATACTTCGGTATATCAAAGGTACTATTTCTCATGGTTTACACTATTATTGCTCTGAATCTTTCAAACTTAGAGCTTATTCGGATAGTGATTACGGTGGAGATATCGACGATCGAAAAAGCACCACGGGATTTGTATTTTTCTTGTGCGACACTGCTTTCACGTGGTCATCAAAGAAGCAATCAAGTGTTACTCTGTCGACATGTGAAGCTGAATATGTAGCTGCATCTTCATGCGTTTGTCATGCAATATGGTTGAGAAGACTACTCAAAGATATTCTTATGGAGCAAAAGAAAGCAACGGAGATTTTTGTTGATAATGTTTCTGCTATTGCTTTGGCGAAAAATCCAGTTTTTCATGAACGAAGTAAACATATCGATGTTCGATATCACTTCATCCGAGAACAGGTTAAAGAGAATGAAGTTGAAGTATTGCATGTGAAGACCGGAGATCAAGTAGCAGATATTTTTACTAAACCTCTCAAGATCGATGCTTTTCGAAAGTTCAAGAGCCTGCTTGGAATGATCGATGGAAGAGAATTTGGTTTAGGGGGGAGTGTTAGAAATTAAACCAAATTTGTTAGTACTTGTTTTTTTTTTGAGTCTGTTCAGTATTTCCATATTTTGATTTTTCATAGATATTGTGAGATATTGTTTCTAGTTATATTTTAGGAAAGTTTCCTAAGTCAAGTAGGTTTCCTAATTAGAATAGGTTTCCTAGAAAGAGGTTTCCTATTTCGAATCAAACTATGGCCTATATATAGTCTATTTCTCTTGTAATTGAGACATGCAATAGAAAGACGCAAATTGCGATTGTTTCACCTTCAAAAATTTCTTCCATCAAATCAATATTGTTGCGCGCTTTTGACGCTCAACACCTCCTTGGCTCTAGCGGGCAACTTTCCGAACATTTCCCCTGCATTATTCTCCAATGGCTCCTCCTCACGAACTCTGTGCTTAGGCGGACGAACGATGGTCTCGGCATCGTTGGCAAAATTCATGAGGAAGCGGAAGACACGATCGAAGACCTCAGGATCGAAGACCTCGGAGGTATCACGACTCCTTTTCCCGTTCTGGGTCTGGGATTTCGACAGAGACATAGTGGTGATGACCAAGAGGGAATATGGCTTGGTCCCGGGGCTTAAACAGCGAACAAGAAATCCTTAGATGGTGAGACGGACTTGGGAAGGACGAAAGCCCCCATTTTATAATACGGGAAATCACGGACCACTTACAGGTCGGTACCGCCCGCCAAGGGGTTTCGTTCGCTTACAAGAGATTGCGATAGCTGTGTCATATACTACATTCAATAAAATTGATTGAACAGGATTAAATGCCTGGTAGTTGCGATACTTGAGCAAGAGTTGTATTTGCGCAGCACAATCACATGGTGAAGTTTTTGTTCCGTGGGATCTATCTAAGATGGTATTCATTATTTTTTATCGTGTGATTGACAAAATCCATTAGATCAAATCTGTCCAATTTCTTCTCCGCAAATAAATTAATCCTTTGGGCGAATGCTTTTGTCTTTTGTTTTGTCTGAGGAGTTTGGTAAGTTACTGACGAAATTGATAGACATCCTACATGTAAGAGCTCACAACCTGGCCTTTGTCTGTTGTCTAATTTTTAAAGAGAAAAACACAAAGAAGGAGACATGCGAATTTTTTAGGTGGAAAGTCCTTTTTGAAAATAAGAGAAGGAAAAGTCACGGTATCGCATTGAACAATCTCTTCACTATCAGTCTCAATATCGGAGTTATAAGCTTCAGCGTTGTAACTACAAAAGATATTGCCCCATTAAAAATTACATATGTGTCATTACCAGTAAAAGTTCTGAGCTTTAATAACATGAAAATTACATTTTTCCATCACAATCGAATGGTGTATTTTTTTTTTTTGCGTGAGACCTAATGTGAATCTCACTATGAATCTCATTAGTTATAATACTCCTTACCTTACCAAAATAAAATATGAATCTCACTATATCTTTGCCATATGATGGGGTATAAGTTCATTAGATCAAATCTGTCAAGTACTTTGGACAAATAAACTATTCCTTTAGCCGAGTGCATTGATATCGTTTTCAGTAATTGCTCGATGCGGATGCACATGTACGTGCATGTGCAGGGAATTTCTCATTGACTTTTACGTAGATTAATTGAAAAGGCTATATATAAATTAGTGAGCATGATGCTCACACTCCTGTTATATTTTCCTTGAAGGTGTGTTTCTTTCGCAGAAAACTTAATGATAAAAGAAAATATTTTCTGAAAAATCATTTTCTAGGAATACGCTTAGTTTTTCTTTATTTGGTGATATACGATGGAAATTGTTTTCTAATGTTTGGATTTCATTGGAAAATTATTTCAATCTCATGACTTTATTTCAGGCAAAAAAAATCAAAATTTTTAATATTTTTTACTTTTTAAAAAAATCGAATTTTTAATTATTTTATTTCTCTTTTTTATTTTTTACTTTCATTTTTTAAAGAAAATTGGAATAAGATTTTATTTTTTCTCTTTTCTTTTTTTTTTTTTTTTTTTTTTCTTTTTTTTTTTTTTCCCTCCTTCTTCTCTCGCAATCGGCCAACGACGACGACCGGGCGAGCTCGAGACTCGCCCAATGAGCTCGAGACTCGCCCGGCGATGGCCACAAGCAAGCTCAAGCTCGCCGACCTTGGCCAAGCCCGAGTTCGCCTAGATCACCGAGCTCGGGGCTCGCCTAGATCCGGGCTAACTCAAGCTCATCGGCTTGCATCTTGGTGGCCTCAAGCTGCCAACCTAGGGGGGAGCTCGAGGCTCGCCACCAAAGGTCGAGAGCTCGCCCGGGGCTGGCAACCGATCAAGGAAGAAGAAAAAAAAGAAAAGAAAAGAAAAGAAAAAATAATAAATAATTCGACTTTTAAAAATAATAATAATTTTGAGTTTTTATAAATAAAAATGATATTTTTAAAATAAATAAATAAATAAAAATTCTAATTTTTTAAACAAATATTTTTTAAAGAACAAACATTTCATTAACTAAAGACCCGAGCCCGAGCGCCGAGGACTTACACAAAGCCTTTGTAGACTCGGGTCGGGAGGATCGGGATTAGAGCTCAAGCATCAGGGACCTGAGCACAGCCTTTATAGACACGAGTTCGAGTGTCGAGCATCGGGTATGAGCACTAGGGGTTCGGGCTTAGCCTCGATGGACTTTAGTGTGGGCGCCGGGGGCCCAGGGCCTAGACACCGAGGTCTCGAGCCCGGCTGCTAAGATATGGTCCTGAATGTCAGGACTCGAGAACTATTGTTGGGGTTTTCATGCCTAAGCGTAAAGTTTCGAGTCTAAGCGTCGATAGCTAGTCATATTTCAGGTTCTTTTAAAGAGAAAATTATTTTTCCTGAATTTAAACTTTGATATGGAAACTTTTTCTTTTGATTAGGAAAACATTTTTCATTGACTTATTTTTTATGCAAATCAAACTCCAAAAATGAGGAAAGTGTTTTTTGTGAAAAATATTTTTCACAAAACAAATGTACCTTAGTGTCTTATACCAGTACATGCCTTCAACAAAGAAAGCTTGACACGGATATAATAATTATTTTGACGGGTGAGTATGATTGTTTTCTGCAGTTACTCATATTTAATAAAGTTAACGTGAAGGCGAAGGTCACAACTTTCTACCGACGAATTAAAAACGGGATTAAAGGGGATACGAGGAAGGAATATATCGTTCGTCACGGGAAGTGTTGAAGCTTTTCGATTGGAGGTACATAGTATAAATTAATCCGAACAAGCAAGAACAGCGCCTAGACAACACGCATGGGAAAGGGGGGTAAATGGAAACTGATAAAACTGGAACAAGAGTGGCTTATAGTTTGATGGGGCTGCAAGAGTTGTAATATTTGCTCTTCTTTTGATCGGGTCAAAAGATGTAGGCTGAAGGAGAAAAACAAAAAGAAAAGAAAAGAAAAGTCAAAAAAGCAGAAAAGAAGCTACAGTGGACTCGGCAGAAATAAAAGAGGACAGAGAGCTTCGGGAGGAGAAAACAGAAAGGAAAAACAGAAGAAGAAACAGAGGAAAAGAAAAGGAGAAAGGAGAGGAGAAAGGGAAGAAGAAAAAGGGAGGGTTTGTGTGCGCGGGTCCTCGCCGAGTCGTTCCGACGACGTAACGCAACGACTAGTAAGTACTCGCAACCCTCGTTAGTCCTATCGGAGTAATTTTTCAATTAGGGCTCGGAAATGAGAGGTATGTGGATTTGAGCTGCGTAATCTAAATTTTTGGGTTGCCAAGTCTTAAATATCCATGAAAATGAAAGATTATGGTGTTGTAGGGCTGTGCGTTTTGACGGATATCGATTTGGAGTTACGGTTTGTCCGGAATCAAATTTTCAAGTTGAGAGCATAATCTGAAATTTCGTGAACAGTACTTTCCAGGGCTTTTATTGTTGTTTTTGGACTGTTGTTTAGGTTGGCTATGTTGGGACATCCATAGTATGCTAGATGAGTTTCGTTTTGACTATAAGAGCGCGCAAAACGGAGTACGGTGGAGGAAGTTAAACAATCAAGGCTTTCCTTTTTGTAAAATCCATGTCAGAACCACTACTTGTTATGTTCTGAATTTTGCGTCTGGATAATTCTGAGTCTGAAGAATTTTCAGCGTCTGAGTCTGAAGAATTTCAGCGTCTGAGTCTGAAAAATCTTCTGGGTCTAAATCTCAGAACTTAGACTTTTCCTTGGAGCAAGCCATCGTAGGCTCGAGGGTGTCGGATTATTGGCTAGTTAGCCTTAGCTTTTTGAGTCGCGTTAGGGGGAAGTATTACTTGGTTTTGATGTCGATTCTCGTTTAATTGTTAGGATTGCGATATCATCGGTTCGGGTGAGGGAGGTTATTTGATATTTCGGGATTTCAGGTGAGTGGTACTATCTCTTCTTTGAATTTATAAACTCATATTTTGAAAGTAGTAAGGATTTGAGTAATCGTACGAGTTGTGAAAGAACATATTTATTGCATAAAAGTATGGATCGGGCATTTACTACTTTTTAATAGTTGAGAATGATTTGGAAATTGTTTTGGAAATATATATTGTGAAAGGATACATATGTATATTGCATTACGAACTAGTTTATGAAATGAGTTTGGAAATGTATTCTGGATTGGATTTTGATATTGGATGATGATTGTTTGATGCTCAATATGATTTGTGAACCTATTGAGGGGTTTTGGGGTATGCATACCGGGTTTAGGATATCCTTCGGGGCGAGCCACCGACTTTGTAGGTGGAGACCTTGCCAAGGGGAATCTTGGTAGCCTTGTTACAAGGCTTTGTGTCGTGACCATGGTTTGATATTGAGCAATAGATTGGCCAATGGAATGGACCATCGGCTTGTGCTTTTGATGAGATTGATCAATGGACTTGACCATTGATGTGTATGATGATTTAAAAATGAGTATTTTTCTGAATTGTATAAGGCTTTGAGGAAATGAAACAACTCTTATATGACTCGATATGTATTTTATGCCTTGAGTTTGATTTCTGAAGTTCTGGTAATGTTTTGTACACATGCATAGTGATTGCTCGATCTACTTAGAAGAGATGTACTATTCACTGAGCTGTGGTTGCTCACCCTCTATTTTCCCAATCTTTTCAGGTTCCTCGGCTAGAGGCCTTTAGTCTGAGGCCTATCGCGGGGATGTTTGGAAGATAGATTTTTGGGTATGATTTTGGAGTTGCTTGTGAGGTTGTTGATAGTTCGTCAGGTTGGTTGAGTTCTTGATGTATATGGATTTTTGGTGGATTATAGAAACTCTGATGTTGTAACCAGCCCGTTGGTTTATCTGATATATATATGTGGTTTGAAATATATATATGTTGATAACAGGTTGTTGGTTATTGTTGAGGTTGTGTCCTTCGTGTGGAAGGACAGCCGTGTCAACCCTTTTTCTAGTTGTTTTTGGGGTGTGACAAGAGTGACTTATCATTTAGAGCTAAATTTGGAGTAGTTTTCTCTTTCAGTCTAGAAATACCAGGTGTTTATGATTATAAAACTTTTTCCCTTGACAATCAAGCTGATCTCTTATCTGTGTTTATCTTTGCTTTCGTTTCGTTACATCAATGTACTTTTCTTGCACTTCCATGCAATTTATCTTTGGGTTACCACGAAAAATCCCAAACCGATACAAATATGACAAATTTATCTAAAATTAATTTTTTGACAATTAAAAACCTCGATGGCACACATGTAACAGATTTATCTAAAACTAATTTTTGACCATCAAAACCCCAAACCGATACATTTGTGACAAAATTTACCATCCGTTAAATTAAATTAATATTACGAAAAATTACAAAATGGTACACTTATGACAAACGGAGGATAAAATCCAAACTGGTATACCCGTTAAGCGCCACGTGTCATCTAATTTAGAAACTTAATGGTAAAATTTAACGGAAACTAACGGAAAATTATTCTTTGGTGCACCAATTTGGGATTTTTCGTGCTCAAAAAATTAGTTTTTGGTAAATTTATCGTAAGTATACAAGTTTCAAGTTTTTCGCAGTATTGACCCTTTTATCTTTTGTCCCATCAAAATTGGCGTAATTGAGTGACCAAAAAAAAATTTGGCATAATTCCGTCTCTGCATCCAAACTTCATTTTAACACTTTATACTCGAACGTGATACCGCGAAGCAATCTCGATCATTCTCCATAGTTTGAAGTTCAGCACAATTTCTTACAATCATTCTGCCTAGTTTGAAGTGCAGCACAATCGCTCTAAGTTTTTCTTCCTTAGGATCAAGCTCCCAAAAAAATACACTAAAACTCCGTTCGTTTTGCTGAAAATACTTTCAAGAAATTTTTATTTTATTTTTTACATGACGTGAATGTGGCACCAACTAAGTGTCACATCAATAAAAAGCTTGAAAATCCAAAAGATAAAAAGATGAAAATGAAAAATAAAAGAATAAAAAAACGATAATGATAAAAAAAAAAAAAAAGTATTTAGAGAAAAAAAAAAAAAGAATAGGACTCTTAGGTTGGGTTGAGGCAACCGCGGTCGGTAGGGATCAATCGCTTGAGGGTCACCCGAATCTTGCGTAGCCAAACTTTGCATGATGGTGCACCACCACCGCACAAGCTAGGGGCTATAAACCCTCGCTTGCTAGCCACGAGGGTCGTAAACCCTCGCCAATGAAGTGGGGAGCGGAGGCGCTTCCCTCCTTAACCCTTTAGCCCCCTCTAGCATATTGTTTTTTTTTTATCTTTTTAATTTAATCCTAATCAAACTTAGGAGGAAAACAATATTGTTTTGGTCATTATTGCACTTTTTATTAATATAACAGCAACGTAGGAAAAAGAAAGTAATAAAAAAAATATCTTGTCAGCAATTTCCGCCACTCAAATAGGATAGAGCTAACAGAGGAATCTTGCACAAATTAGAGAAGTTTTAAGATTTGATTCTACAAATGAGAAATTTCAGAACTCTATTTCCGTGACAAGCTTTAATATTTCGACTGCCATTGTCGTATTGACTGACATAAATTGCTTCTAGGAGTTATGTGTGTCAATCCCAATGGCACGGACTAAAAGAGCACTCCTTAAACACATTAAATAAGCCTTTGTTAAAAAAAAAACAAACACATTAAAAAGCCAACTCTCAAATTTAAACTCATCGCTAGCACACATCATGAGAAAAGTTAATGTATTAGCGATAAAAAAAAAAAAAAGAACTTCCTTATTTGTAAAAACTCATGAAAAATTATCTCCAAACACCTTGCCGTTAGATTTGAAGCCATTGTTGCATAGAATTCTTCTTATCAAACTGGCTCAAAAACCGGGACATGGATTGGAGAGAACACTCCATCGGACAAGAGCGCGTTCCGCGATAGTGATCAGAGTGGGGGTGAGCATGGTTTTGAGAACTTGATTGGTGGAAACCTACAAATTACATGCTCCAAAATATGCATGGTAGATTTTAGGTTTAAAAAATTGGAGAACTTGTTTCGACGAAGTATGGTAGATTCCAGGTTTTACCTATAACATGAAACTTGAAACCTGAAATCTTAAATAAGTTTTTATATTTTTTTTTCTTTGTATATGTCTTTATGTGATCTTGCGGTATTCCATGGTATTAAATGATAAGTGTATAATCTGGAATCACTAATCTGAACTTTTATTTTATGACTTTTTCACGTTTCATATATTTCATGTGCTTTAATATAAGTTGTGATCAGTAAATCATAACAGCAAGTGGTTTTTATTAAAGGCAATAATTCATTGTAATTGTTTAATTAATAATACAGATGGAATCTAGATAAATCCTGGAACCAACCTAAAAACCTGTGATGAAAGTAGGTTATAGGTTCCAAAGTATGTAGAGTAAGTTCCAGGTTCAAAAAAATGATGGACCCATTCCCATGAGTAGGTTCCAGGTGGAACATGTCCAAAACGTAAAACCGCTTTCGTCCCTAATCGGGATGCAGCTAAAGGTCCCATAGGTCTAAATTAGGCCAATGGGTCCAAGGCATATGATGGAGTTGAATGGCATGTCCTCGAGATCATTTTAAGAGAAGTTACAGGTTATGGACCTCGATTCTGCATATCTAGTGTCGTATTCATTGTTCCGGTGAATTTTTTTTTTTCATAAATAAAGTGAATATTAGATAGGATAGAAGTATAAGCAAGCTTATACACGGAGGCCCACTCGAGCACACAAAATGGGCCAAGAGCTAATAGAGCCCCGCGCGAAAGGGCCAATTTTGGAAACCGTGAAACCTGGCGAGGGGAAAAGCAACAAGATTGACTCCTGGAAGAGGACTACGACGGGGAGATCCTCTTTCCCTGCATCTCTTCAACGTTTGCACTGGAGACCGTGTCGCATATGATTCTCAAGGCCGAAACGAAAAGGTTCGTTTGAGGTTCAAGCTGTCATGCAAACCAACCGTCACATTGTTCACAGTCATATCTTATTACTCTCCAGAGAATCCAAGGAGCAAGGCGGCTTAGTCAGTCATGCAATGATGCAACAATATGGCCAATGGACAGGGCATCTTCTTATCTGGAAATGTGTTTCCCAGAAAACAATAGGAAATTCTTGTTACCTCACAGCTAGAATAAATCAATCAGAAAACTGAAGCCAATCTTGCAGCATGGAAATGCATATTCTTCCCTCAGGCAGGAAGTGGGAAGGCGAGCTCGGTCTCTGTTTACACTATGTCGAAGCAGAACCTGAAACGCTATATAAGCAACAATGTGGATATGCTGGCGAGGAGGTTTAGGTGGGCGAAGGAAATGGCACCCAAAAGCCAGGGGCCAAATCAATGCCGTGACCTTGTTTATCGGGAGATCTCATGACCTCATTCAAGCAATGATCTCCCAGATAGGATGACAATTTCTCGTTGAACCCAACTACAATCTGTTGTGGCTTGTGGGTGAGAGTGATGCTGGTGAAATAGGGTGAAGAAGAAATTTCCATAAATCACCAATCAAGAAGGTCCAACAATCTTCGCACGGAAGAACACAGTTTTTACAAGACCACTATTGAGGTGTTTCTGATAAGAATAATTTAAAGGTGAATTGTATTCTGGAAGAGAGTTGTCGACACAAGATGTTTGATGGTACACGCTCACAATTCAAAAGGAGACAGGCATTTACTTATTTCACTTTATCGCCTTATCTGGCCTTATCAAAAATGGATTGCAACACTTGCCTTTAAAGAGGCTTATTACATGACTCTTAAATATATCTAGCATTCCAAAGAGATTGATTCCTGAAAATTTACAAAACATTAACTACATATAGAAACACAAACAGTTGACAAAGAAATACAAACAAACTCTTGAAAGTAATAACGACTCTCTTGAAAGTTGAACAGACACTGGCATCATTATTGTAAATCGACAACTAGGTAGCCGATCAATAACCATTAAAATCGGCAACTTGTTTAGTGAATCGATAACCTTTTCTCTTGATCGCCAACTTCCAATAAATTTGGTTTAATTCGTTGGAAGATCTATTTGTGTCATCCTAATGTTCCTTCATTAGTGTATGATGTGGTCCGCAAGTTCACAGCTAGTAATGACACAATTTAGCAGTTCAGCAGTTGAAGTTCATTAAAGATTCCGAACCCAGGACAGCATACCCACACACATAAACTGGTCTCATTGCTTCGGGGGACGCAAGTAAGCGTAAAGCGCAAAGAAAGACTGAATGAAAGTGAGCACTAGAATCAGGGAGGCCGCCAGCGCCGAAATCAAAGACCATGGATTACCAAAGTACTTGCGCTTCAATCCTGTCCACCGCTTGCGCCACTGGTTCCTATTGTACCTGTTCAGGTCGTCCATCACTCCAGCCAGATAGCTCTTATTGATATCAATCCCCACGTCCTTCATTATGTCGTTGAAGAAGCTCGAGAAGCTCGTGACTCCGGCATAGGACCCGTAGTTATTTATTAGCACGTGCTGATCCAATAAGAAGCTCGAGTCATCTGCGGTGGCCATGGGGCACCCCATGAAGGTCACGTAGCTAGTGATGTCCCGCGAGCAGTGGCAGTAGCACTGCTCGAACGCAACGCAGTTGAATAAGAAGGAGCTGGCCAGTTCATCGATCATCAGGGAGGGGATCTCGAGCACTCCGTTGTTGAATCGAATGTCAAGCCTACTGCTGCACTTCCTTGGCTTGAATTTGATTCCCGAGCGGCGGAGCTTCGTGACTGAGTGGACCAGCTGCAGATACTCATTGTTGGATTCCCTCGGCACTTTCGGAGGGAGTTTATTAAAGCTCAGCCGGATTAGGTGGAGCGAGGGTTTGACGTCCCAGTCTCCATAATTCGCAAGGACATCCGGCTGCCGCAGGCCATAGTTGAAGAACTCCAATGCGAGCTCAATGAGAGAGCACTGGCAATCGGCAGGGCCCTTCGAATTATCATAGAGCATTTGGAGGACGAAGAAAGGGACTTGGTTCTCGAGATGGAGGAAGTCACGCATGAACGAAGTGAATGTCCACAACATATTGAAGATGTGGTCGTCGGGCTTGGGATCGACGATGCTCCCGTTTACTTGGCACACCTCGATGATGAAGCAGCCATCAAGGACCATCATCTCAATCAGCTCCGGGCCCGCAAATTTGAGAGGCTTTGAGTAACAATCTCGAATCTCCACTTCCCTCGATGTGACGGCATTTAAGTAATAGTTGTGATCCACTCCAAAGCTTCTGTTTCAGTCGAGCTTGTGCTCTTCGATCATCCGGACGCACTCACTCCTGTGGTGGTACGGGCCAATGGAAACGATGCGGGGTTTGTAGGCCTTGGGGTTGAGCTCGGAGAGGTTCCCAGGGACCTTGAAGATGCAGCAGGAGGAACTGCCAGCTCATGGCTTCAGACGGGTCGGCATCTGGCTGACCAACCGATTCTGTACGGATGACCAGTCACGTTCCGCCTCCGTTGCCACTGTGACCGCATGGTGGTGGTTGGCCTGACCGTTCATGGGGTTGGGATTGTCTCCTCCAATCATTTCAATCTCCATCTCGGCCTCTGTACTGCTCTGAGACCAGGTTTTCGTAGACACTAAAGATATGGAAGCAACGACCTCGTTGACCTATGGATAGCAGGCTCTGATGCTCCGGCTGATGATGCTGCAATTGCAAGGAGCTTTTTCGCACATGCAGTGAACCAAACCTGGTGGGAGCCAACTAAACAGACGCGTCCAGGGCATAGCTAATTTTCTATTGAAGCTTTCTCAGCTTTATTTGGACTAGGGGAGACCTGATGTCCTCTGATCAAAGAAGGATCTGTGCTTTAGGTTGCACCAACAACAAGAGAGTGGATTAGGAATATTTTCACTACTTAGATCATGTGTGAACTGCACCAGTTTTCTTTCACCTTTCCATTGACCTAAGGAACTGAAGTTCTGCTAAAAAATCTAACAATTACGGGGGACTGAGTTCATAATCAGAACCAGAAAGCCTGGTTTTAGTGAGGCCCCTGTAAATATGTGGTGCGTGCTAATTTTTGAACCAAATAACTGAGCTTTATTTTAATTTATTTCTGGCGCCAACAGCAAATTGACGTTTTGAAGATCTAATTGGCATTGATGTTACTGCTTTCTGATATGTACCATCTGTACACTGTGAATGAGGCCAGCTGAGTTGTACATTGTGGAATGTCCTCCCTAACCCAGGTCACTTGTGAATCCCGTAAAACTGTTCACTATTTAACAATCGCGTATCAAGATCTAATATAATCATTCTTCAAAAGAATCGATTGTAGAATCAGAAACATTTTTCCTATTAATTCCATCACAATATGACATATTCACCAACGAGTAATAATCACCCCTTGTCTGGGTCAAACAAAACAAAAGTGTCCGTCCCATCTAACAGATGTGTTGAAAAATCAGATCCAAATGACTCGATAGTGGGTGCAGTTTAGATTCCTTAAAGATAAGTGGTGTCACATAATCCACCTACTATAGTCCACCACTATACCTTACTGCTCATGGAATGACATAAAGAAGAGTCCAGCAATGGCAATCTGTGCTGTATGGTTTATCGAAGGAGGCAAAATTAAAAAAAGGACGGATTCGTTGCGTCTGGAACACTGCCTAGTCCCCCCCATTGAGCTCACTAGCCATGGAACTCAGGCTAGGCCAACAAACATCTTCAATTTTCGAGTTTGAAAATGGAGCGAAAGATAGAAAGAAGCTCACGAAACAAGTTACATGAGCCAGTTTTGCTCTTCTTGGAGGAGCTGTGGCCTGATTGAAAGACTCTTTTCAACTCTCAATACTAGTCTTGAAGTATAGGTTGCCCACTATATGGATCGCCACAATCACACTGCACCTTTTTGCTATGCTACCAAGATGTGGCTTTACCGCTCCCCAAGCGCCTTTCCCATGTTGCCATCTGCGTTGATCGCTTCTATCCGAGGAGGACCAACTAGCAATTCCCACTCTCTCGACCCGGCTAGGTTAATTGTTAAGCGCAGGTTATATGTCAGAATTTTTTGTGACAAAAGATGCTCAAAAGGAGCGCCTATCAAAGGAAGTAAATTTTCTCCTTTTTTTTCAAAGCTTGGGGGGCCTTTCATAGCGTAGTTGCCTGTAAACAAGGCTCTTTATTATTATTATTATTTTTGCTCTTTATAAAAAGCCCAGTTTCCATATAACTTGCGATGTGGCTTTGGATCGAGCCTGCCCTCTTTAAGTCAATAGCCGCTCCTCCAGTCCAAGTACACAATTGAAAGAGCCCACTTGAGCACCCTCCAATACCACAGCCATGACCCTATGAATGAGGACACCTAGTATTTATAAGGGATAATGACATGGACAATCCTTGAACTTTGCACAATATATAATGTGATCCTTGAATTTTTAATTGTTCAATATAATCCCCGAACTTTAGCTTAAAGTTCAGTGCGGTCTCTAAACTATTACTTTATTCATTATGGTCTCTAGACTTTTGGTACATATTCAATATAACCTCTGAACTACATGAAAATATTCAATGTAATCCTTCCATTAATTGAATACAGTTTAGGGATTACATTGAACATTTTCATATAGTTTGGAAACTAAATTGAACATGTACCAAAAGTCCAAGGACCGCATTGAATAAAATAAAAGTTCAGGGATCGCATTGAACATTAAGCTAAAGTTCTAAAATTTTCAAAAATTGTAATTAGATCTTTAAACTTATCGGGTGCAATAAACTCCCTTCTTAACAAAATATTGGCATAACAATTTTCAATGATTTTTTTTTTAAATAAACATGGAACCGATGTGGCCCCAATTAGGCGCCACATCAGCAAACAGCTTGAAAATTTAAAGAAACAAGATGAAAAGAAAAAGGAAAAAGAATTAAAGAAGAAAGCACAAACGAAAATAAAAAAAAAAAAACGATTGGGATTCCTAGATTGGAGTTGAGTGCCGGTCGTCGACGAGGGTCGGCTGTGCGAGGGCTAGCCAACCCTTGCGTGGTGGTTGCGCCGCCGCCACCACACACAAGCAAGAAGCTGTGAACCCTCGCCTGCTTGCCGCACGGGCCGGGAATGCTCGTTGGACCCTAGCAATAGCCGGTAGCCCTTGCAGGCCCTTTGCCTACATCACCACAAGGGGTCGCCAGTCCTCGTCGGCAAAGTAGGGTGTTTAGGAGCTGCCCCCCTTAATTTAATTTTACTTTAAGGTTAGGAGGAAAACAGTGTCGCTACCGATTATTGCACTTTTCATTAACGTAGTGGCAACATAGGAAGAAGAGAGTAATAAAAATATCACATCGATACTTTCTGTCGGATGGAACTAAGAGAGCTAGATTCTTGTATGATTGGATAAGTTGTAGGATTTAAGTGTGCAAATTAAAAGTTTCGTGACTATGATACAAGCTACTCCTACGAGTTGTGCATGTTAATCCTGAGGGCACCAGCTAAAAGAGCACTCCTTAAACACATTAAATAAGCAGAATGTCGACTTTAAACTCATTTTTTTTCAACCAATTAGAGATAGAGAACTTTTCTTATCTGCAAAGTGTTATGAAATACAATCTCTAAACACCTTGCTGGTAGATTTGAAGCCATTCTTTCATAGATTTATATTATGTTATCAAACAGGATAAAAAATTGGAGAATAATGACACCGCAAATACCATAATTTTCGTATGGCACTCATTTGAAGGTAATTTTTTTTGCACCCACTTGAATATCATAATTTCTAACCAAATGTTCATTCGAGTGCCGTAAGTTTCAATTAATCACTCAAATGTCATAACTTTTTAAAAATGTTCATCCTAATATCGAAAACCCGATGTGGCATAACACTTGTGCTCAACATTTTAAAAAGGTTAGGATAGTCAAGTGATCGGTTAAAAAGTTATGTGACACGTAAGTGATCTAGGAAAAAAATTATAGCACTTAAGCGAGTGTCATGTGTTAGTTAGGACACTCAAATAATCGGAAAAAAAAAGTTATGACTCTCAAATAAGTGCTATACAAAATTTATGACATTTGTGATGTCCTTTTCTTAAAACTAGGAGATAGACCGGAGAGAACACTCTCCTTCAAACAAGAGCTAGTTCACGCAATGATAATGCAATACGGGTAAAGGTCTCATAGGTACAAATTAGGCTGATGGGTCCAAGGCCTTTGATGGAGTTAAATGGCATGTCCTCAAGATCATTTTAAGATAAGTTACAGGTTCTGGACCTCAGATTCTGCACGTCTAGCATCATATGCCTTGTTCCGGCGACCTTGTTCTTGTATAAGTAAAGTGATTATGAGAGGATAGAGATGTAAGCGAGCTTATTGGCTTCCTCAAAGAGGATTACCACGGGGAGATCCCTGCATCTCTTCAGCGTATGCACGGAGACCCTGTTGCATACGATTCGCAAGGCCGAAACAAAGGGTTCCTTTGGAGGATCAAGCAGTCATGCCGACCCGTCGTCCCAATATTCTCAGTCATGCAATGATGGAAGAACAAGGTCAGTGGACAGGGCATCTTCTTCTCTGGCAATCCGTTTTCCAGGAAAGAAGACACTAAATTTCGATGCTAGGTATTATCAATTAGAAAAATGAAGCCAATCTTGCAGCATGTAAATGCATAACCTTCCCTCGGGCAGGAAGGCGGAAGGCTAGTTTGATAAGAGCTCAGTCTCTGCTTACACTATATGTCAACACAGAAGCTGAAACGCCATATAAGTGAAAATTTGGATATGATGGCGAGGAGTTTTAAGGGAGGAATGGTACTCGAAAGCCAGGGGCTAAATCGATGTGGTGAACTTGGTATCAGGAGACTTCAAGACCTCAGTCAAGCTATGATGTCCCAGACTAGGATGACAATTTTTCATAGGACCCAATCAGAACCAGCTGCGGCTTGCGCGTGAGAGTGATTCTGGTGAAACAGGGTGAAGAAGAAATTTGATGAATCACCAATCGAGAAGCTCCGACAATCGGCATCCTTCTTATGGAAGAATATACTTTCTACAAGACCTCTATTGAGGCAGGGTTTGTGTTTCGCTGTAAGGGACAGTCACGTTAATGATTTGGGAGATCCTATTTGAAGACGTATGTCATCCTAATGTTCCTTCGTTAGTGTATGATGTGGTTCGCAAGTTTGCAACTATGTAAAGACACAATTCAGCAGTTGAATTTCATCACAGATGCTGAACCTGGGAAAGCATACAGACACACAAACAGCTCATTACGACCGAGGAGGACGCACGTATGCATAAAGCGCAAAGAAAGACTGAATGAAAGTGAGCACTAGAATCAGGGAGGCCGCCAGTGCCGAAATCAAAGACCATGGAGTACCAAAGTACTTGCGCTTCAATCCCGCCCACCGCACACGCCACTGGTTCCTACAGTACCTGTTCAGGTCCTCCATCACTCCAGCCAGATAGCACCTCCCAATATCGAACCCCACGTCCTTCCCTAAGTCATTGAAGAAGCTCGCGACTTCGGGGTAGGTCCCGTAGTAATTCTCCAGCATGTGGTGATCCGATAAGAAGCTCGCATCATCCGCAGTGGCCATGAGGCACCCCATGAAGGTCACGTAGCTAGTGATGTGCTGCGAGCAGTAGCAGTAGCACTGCTCGAACGCAACGCAGTTGAGGAAGAAGGAGCTGGTCAGTTCATCAATCGTCAGTGGGGGAATCTCGAGCACTCCATTGTTGAACCGAATGTCAAGCCAACCGTCACACTTCCTCGGCTTGAATTTGATTCCCGAGCGACGGAGCTTTGTCACTGAGCGGACCAGCTGCAGATACTCGTCGTCGAATTCCCTCGGTGATTCCGGAGGAAGGTTGATAAGGCTCATCTGGATGAGATGGAGCAAGTGCTTGACGTCCGAGACTCCATAGTACTTCATAAGTACATCCGGCGGCCGCTGCACGCCGTAGTTGAAGAACCGCAGCGCGACCTCGACGAGAGAGCACTGGGGATCGGCAGGACACTTCGACATATCGTAGAGCGTTTGGAGGACGAAGAAGGGGACTTGGTTCTCGAGATGGAGGAAGTCACGCATGAACGAAGTGAACGTCCACAACATGTTGAAGATCGGGTCGTCGGGCTCGGGCGTGACGATGCTCTCAATCACTCGGAACATCTCGATGATAAAGCAGCCGTCGAGGACCATCATCTCAATGAGCTCCGAGCTCCCGAAGTTGAGTGGCTCAGAGTAACAATCTCGAATCTCCTCTTCCTTCGACGCAAGGGCATTGAAGTAATCGTTGTAATCAACTCCGAAGCTTCTGGTTCGGGCGAGAAGAGCAGAGAAGAACCGTGGCTTGTGCTCTTCGATCATGTGTACGTACTCTTTCCCATGGTGGTACGGGCCGATGGACACGATGCGGGGCTTGTACGCCTTGGGGTTGAGCTCTAAGAGGGTCCCAGGGACCTTGAAGATGCAGCAGGAGTAACTGCCAGCTGAATGCTTCAGACGGGTCGGCCTCTGGCTGAGCCTCCGATGCACTACGGATGACCAGTCCCTTGCCGCGTCCGTCGCCACCGTGACCACATGGTGGTGGTTGCCGTGACCGTTCATGGGGTTGGGATTGGCTCCTCCAATCATTTGAACCTCCATCTCGGCCGCTCTACTGTTCAGATACCAGGTTTTCGCAGACACCAAAGATGGGGAAGCGAAGACCTCGTTGACCTCTGGATAGTGGGCTCTGATGCTCCGGCTGATGATGCTGCAATCACAACGAGCTTTTTGGCACGTTCAGTGAACCAAACCCGGTAGGAGCCAACTAGACAGACACGAGTCCGAGGCATAGCTAATTTTCTACGGGAGCTTTCTTGGCTTTACTTGGACTAGTGGGAGACTTGAAGTCCTCTGATCAAACATAAAGAAAGGCGTTTGCGTTAGGTTACACCAAGAGCAAGACAGGGCATTAGGAATATTTTAACTACTTAGATCATGTGTGAACTGCACCAGTTTTCCTTCACCTTTCCATTGACCCAAGGAACTGAAGTTCTGCCAAAAATTCTAACAACTATGGGGGACTGAGTTCAGAATCAGAATCAGAAAGCTATTATGGTCATAATTCTTGTTGTGGATCAATTGCTAGAAAACCAGAAACTTTAGCTCGGATGAAATTTCTGATACTGGTGTGATCGTATAAATGCCTGGTTTTAGTGAAGACCCATGTAGATTTGTAGTGCATGCTATTTTTTTAACCAGAAAGCTGAGCTATCTTTTAATTTATTTCTGTCGCTAACAGAAAATTGACGTTTTGAATATCTAATTGGCATTGATGTTACTGCTTTCTGATATTGTACTATCTGCACATTGTGAATGAGACCAGCTGAGTTATGCATTGTGGAGTCTCCTCCCTACCCCAGGTAATTTGCGATTCCCATTAAACTATTCATTATTTAACTAATTACGCATCGAGATCTAATACAATCATTTATTTATAAGAATCGATTGTAGAATCAGAATTTTTTTTCCTATTAATTCCATCACTCGGAAATGAAACATTACTCTGTAAATCTCGTATGTGTACTAAAATGAATCTGGACCATCGAACCTAGTGAGATCTACAATTTTAATGATCCGGTTCAATATTAGGACGTATATCACGCTCGTGTAATAATTTCTCCGAGGAAGTGTATTAACAAAGCGAGATGACTTGTATATACTTCTTACCTTAACAAAAAAAAAAAAAAAAAAAGCAAAGCGAGATGACTTGTATACAGGTCCAAGCAACCATGCTCCAGGCAGGCAGGCAGGCAGCCAATTGAAGGCTTTCATCCAAGAGCACTTATTATATGGGTCCAAGTGGCCGGTGAGTCCACTCCAGGACCATGTTCCTGGCAGCCGATTGAAGGCTTTTGCTCAAAAGAACACTTGTGAAACTGGTCCAATTGGCCAATGGAATTGGCTCCAGTATTGCGTCCCAGCGACCGATGGCTTTCACTTGAGAATCCCAAGGATATAGGTCAGGGCAGCCAAAAGCTTTTGTTCCTGGACTGTGTTCAGGGCGACCACAGGCTTTCTCTCAAGAACACTGAGATGTGTGGCCGGGCAGCAGTAGGCTTTTGCAGTGGAGGCGGCGGGAGGCTTTCACCATAAATTATAAAATCCAGGTGGCTGACGGCTTTCACTACAGACGGTCCTGGCGGTCGAAGGCTTTCGCTGAGGACTGTCATCTCCAAGGTGGCCGAAGGCTTTCGCCGTTGGAGAGACTCTTCACTGTGCGCGGGCCCCCGCGTTCAATTATTTCCTACGATTAATTCATGACAAGCATATGATATGAGGATGACACAAATGGGACAAGGACAATGCTTTCATGTAACCATTGACAACTAAATCAACAGAAATTAGAAACAGTAATGAAAGCTGAACATGGGGAAGATTCTGTCAATAAACAGATTTGACCATATAAATCCTGTCGATTACAAAATCTCTAGCACAATATAGAGAGAAAGATGGGTCTTTGAAGACTAATAGGAACGACGGCTTGCCGACACCATCTACCGTTGATCTGCTGAGCGAATACCAGTATTAATGGAACTAAAACGGAAGATGGCTTTTTGTAACCAATTTAGTTTATTTTGAGTTCTTGTGACTGAACTTCAAGTCATTTTATTCTGAAACTCTACAACGACTGTTTCAAGTTACCAAATCAGGCACAAATTAATGGAAATATGAGGAAAAACAGATTGCACAATGGGAAGAATCTGTTCTGCCTCATCAGGAAGCCAGAAATCAAGATGACATATTCACCAATTAGTGATAATCCCCCCTTATCTGGGTCAAACATAACAAAAGCGTCCGTCCCACCTAACAGATCTGTTGAAAAATGAGATCCAGATGACTCATTGTGGGTGCAGTTTAGATTCCTTAAGGATGAGTGGTGTCATATAATCCACCCACTATAGTCCACTGCTATACCTTACTGCTCATGGAATGACATAAAGAAGAGTCCAGCAATGGCAATCTGTGCTGCATGGTTTATTGAAGGAGGCCAAATTAAAGAAGGTACTCGACTGGGAAAAGTTAACATCATTTTGCACGCACAAATCAAGAAAAGAAGAACACTGTCATGTGACGATACAGTCGGCAAAATGAAAGGGTGACCCCAACACTCGAACTTTTTTCCAAATAATTGACACCACTGACCCCATGGATGTAGGAAGGTAAGCATTAAGACAATGGCATAAGACATTTTTGCTGTACCATCAAGGAAGAAGTTGCTGGTTGGTGGGTCTATGCCGGCAATCACCGTACCTTTCCCACATATTGAGCTGCCGATTCTGTCGCAGAAAGAAGACACCTCTCTTTTGTGCACCTCCAATGACACGAGTGGTGAACTGGGCCACCGCGCAAACAGTGCACAGGTTGAGCTGTTGAAGTTGATGGGAGAGTAATGTGTATAAATTCTGTCGTTCAGTGACCTATTTTGCTTCGGGATTGAAGTAGCCATGGGAGACTTTAAGCATCTGGTTATCGTCAAGTTCAAAGAAGACGTTGTAATTGAAGAGATTCTCAAGGGATTGGAGAAGCTGGCCCTGGAGATCGATGCTGTCAAGTCCTTTGAATGGTAACATAATCAAACTTCTATTTAGCTGATGATGATACTCATGATGTTTTGGTCTGTGGGACAGTTCAGTGCACTCCAAAGTGCTAATCTCTCCATCAGTGTGATATTAGTGCACGGATTTGGTCTAGTCGACCAATTATTATTATCATAACAATTCTGTAAATTTCTAGACTGAATCTGCTTTAGTAGACCAGTAAAAATGCAGTGATATTCATATGCTGAGAGGACGGGCATAGGCTTTTTAAAAACTGAGGTGTGGCTTTGCTGTAGCAGAAGCATGCAGCTGCGCTCTTTTCCCTTTTTTCTGTTCAATGACAACATAATTAAGTGCATGATTTTCCAATCCACCAAGAATCAACCTTAATTAAAGCTACAATTCCCAAAACTGTTTCTCACTATTTGGTTTTAAAAATGTTAATGAAACAGGGGACAAGACATGGAAGGGCAAGAGATGCTTAAACAAGGTTTTACTCATGCATTCATAATGTCATTCAACAAGAAGGAGGACTTCACTGCCTTTCTCGGTCATTCGAATCACGTAGAGTTCTCCTCTACATTTTCCTCAGCTATTGAGAAGGTGGTTGTGCTTGATTTCCCCGCTGTTCTTGTGAAAACAGCAGCATGATTGCGATCATCCTCTGTGCAATGTGTATGTGACAGCATATGTGTGTACTCAGTTACTCGTCCAGTCTCGGTAGAATCTGATCAACCTACAGACTACCTGTTCTGTTTCAGCGTGTCCTATAATGTATTTTGGATTATATGCTTTTGATGAATAGACAGTAAGATTGGTACTGCTGGTAATGGATTCGATGAATCATGATAGTAATAGCATATGACTGTGATCCCAGAAGGCGTTAAACTAACTTTGACTTTATTGCTATGCCTTGTCTGCGAGAGTGGACAATTAGTACTAATGTGATGCTAACACACCATCCAATGCGATCACATCTGTAACGCCACCTAAGGAGAGCAAGTGGCCCGATTTAGTCTGAGGTACTTTACACCAACCAGCATGATTATGCGAATTTGAGATAAAATATGGATACTAAACTTTTGGTTCCTGACAAGCCCAGGCATCTGGTTCTAGTCTGGTTGCAATTGAAATGTAGCGAGATCAAAAGAAAAGAGATAAGCCAGAACATGCGCAAAAGGGGCATAAAATATGTACTCGATAGCTCGACCAAATACGAATATATGAAAGAGATGGGCTGGATACTCAGAGCTAAAAGCAAACAATAAAAGTGCCAATGACCACCGTGGAAAAGAGAAGAAACATGAAGTAAAAGGATTGGGGAAGAAAAAAGCTCTGATTCTTCTGCAAAAGGAGGCTTAAAATGATTCCATCTGGTCCAGAAGAAATCAAAACAAATAATAGAATAAACTTATTGCCACCAAGTGACCCAAAAAGGTGGATTGCATGAGGACAGATATTCAAAGATAAACTGAAAAGTAGATTCCATTTCCCAATTGCTTTCTTCTATCACTTCTATAATCTGCCCCCCAGAGAATCAAGCGCCAAAAAACTAAAATGAAGCCACTGAAGAGACTCCATCTCCTAGTAGTTCTGATACTGCACTACTTTCTTCACCTTTGCATAGCCGAACGAGCGCCTGGAACTCTCTGTGGCAAAACCCAGATCGACCCGCCTTTTTCGAACTTGAATTCGACAAAGGCATCTCCATTGAGCAGGATGATTCTCTGCAGATCTCAGAAGCCATATTTCAGAACATCTCTTGGTCTTTTTCGGATTTCCTCCATTGACTACACCAACAAACTACTAACCATCTCACACCAACCGTCTTGTTCATCTCAATCCCATTTGTTCTTTCCTTCACTTCTCACTGCTGGTTTTCCCTCGCCTACGCACCCAAACTCACTCCTCCTCCTCAACTGCAGCGATACAAGACTTCCCATAGTGTCGACTCTTATCCATAATTGCACTAATTTTCATACATGCCGAGTTCTTCCAGAAACTCCAGGGCAACCAACTGAACCTCTTGAATCATGCTTGCTTATTCATGATCTCGAAAAGCTTGAGAATGGTATTGATCCTAAGGCCCTGAACTGCTCCAGTTACAGATGGGTATACAAGAACAATGCTACTAATGATGGTACTGAGTTGGAGGACTACAAAGGGTATGAGCTTGGGACGAGGATATCATTCGACATTCCAGATCACGTGCCGAACATCTGCAACGAGTGTGAAAAGCCTAATGGAAACTGCGGTGCAGGATTAAGGTGCATTTGCCATCCAAGGGAGTGCAGTAAGTCCACAATTTCTTCCATTCGGTTTTGTTATCATCGAAATCATTTATCAGAGTCAAGAAATCAACATTTTCTTTTGCAGGGGATAAGGTCATCTCAGGAGGAAGTGCATCATCCAAGTCCTTTGGTATTGTCCTCTTCTGTTTCCTTGCTCTCCGTTTGGTTCTATTCATTTGAGAATCTGCTGGTGCACTGGTAATGAACAGACCAAGATTATTAGACAAGCGAATGGCCCTTGCTCTTCTGGTCCAACTTGGACATGCCCATGAAACCTTTTACAAGCTGCATCGCATCTTCAACTCGGTCCATTAGATTTCCAAACTCGAGTTCGAGCTCCGAAGCTCAAATTCGATCTCAGAATGACTTTAAACTGAAGTGAATTTCTGACGTGCGGAATTAAGTCGAAGCTTGAGATTTCGAAATTCATTCCCGATCGAAGCCCAAATCGAGCGGAGCTCGAGTAAATCGCTAGAGCTCGATTCAGCTCAACTAGACCCGGTTTCCGAAGTCCATCGATGCATGCCAACAAGATTTCTAGTCTTACCACCATGCCAATTATTTTGGAGCCCATCAATGCTGAGTACCCTGTGATGGACTCTGCAGCATGGTCAATCTTTTTTTATTTGCCACGATAAAATGATAATTAAGATTAGAAGGCCAGTTTTACCGCAATAATTGCTTAATTCGGCGGCAGTCCGGCCAATTTGGCATTTTCCCAACTGCTTCATCATTTTCGTGCGCAAAGTCAAACCTAGGAAGGATTGGAGGTGGCCCAAAGTTTAGGTATTTGGACTCAATCCGCACCCAAAATCTTGTGCCCTCGCGCCTATGTCACATGCACATGTGCCTTAATTTCCCGATCACCGAAAATCCCTCCATGGATCCACGTCGGTGATTCCGATGTGACGATTATATCGTGCGACGGTGAATCGAGGAAAATAAAAGTTGATGAGAGACGGGTTCTTTTTATATGCGAATTCAACGCAGAGCGTTGGACGTTAGCGATTTGTCCCCGTCATCCTACGCATTTGGTTAAACGAATCTCATGGCGATTAGGACTCCGATTTCGTCGTATCAAGCGAGACACAACACGTGAAGGAGTGTACACACGCGAGGTGTACATGGAATCATCCCCCCATCATCTCGCTTTCGCAGAGGTTGGAGATCTTGAGGAAAGGACAAAATCGTCCAATAATTTAGTTTCATTGCCTTGCCAATGGGAAGGCGAAAACCTTGAAGGAATCAAAAACTATATAAATAAATTAAATCTGACGAAAATTGAGTCCAACATGACGGAAAGAGAATGGGCGCTAGAGACTTCTGCATAAGGTTGGCAACTCGGCATCAGTTGAATAATATTACCGTAGCCCGTGTAGAAAACCCTTTTTGCCCCTTGTTTTTCTTTTTCAATTGAGATAATTACACAAATGGTTCCTGACCTTTGGCCCAATGTGCAGTGTAGTCCATAAATTTTTAATTCATTTAATGCGGTTCCTGAACTTTAGCTAAATGTGCAATGTGTTCCCTGAACTTTTAATTTGTTCAATGTGATCTCTAGACTTTTGATAAATATTCAACTTAGCCCGCGGACTATATGAAAATGTCAAATGTTGTCTCTGCCTTAAACTTGAATTAAGGGAAAGACAACATTAAATATTTTCATATAGTTCAAGGATTAAGTTGAACATACACCAAAAATCCTGGGATCACGTTGAAGATATTGAAAATTCAGGGATCACATTGTATATTGATATAAAATTCAGAAATCACATTAAATAAATTAAAAGTTCAAGGACATATTACACATTTAATCAAAGTTTAAAGATCATTTGTATCATTTTCCTTTTCCAATTTCCGTTGCGTTTGAGAGGCTTAAATTCGATCGAGAATGGCTTCTTGCTTTCGTTGTCACGTTCGAGTTTGAAGCCTCATTTTGTTGACTGAAGATTCTCTCTAAAAACTCGTTGAGGAAGTTCGCCGGCGCTTTGTGACGTTTTGTAAAAGCTCGCCATCATGAAACACGGATTCGTCAGGTCAACGAAGTTGAATTAGCGATGCATTCTTGTTGACTGAAAAGCATCATATATCCCAGCTGCAACTTTTCCATCTGTTCTTTCAAGGAACATTCAGTAACGAATGAAACATGTTGTTGACTCTCGTTTTGTTGCCAATGAATGCGCACGAGTATGGCCGGAGTATAGAACTGGGTTATGTATGCAGCATTTCGCGAGTCAACCGGAAGATGGTATCGTGAAATCTCGTGGGATCTGAACATTTTGTCTTAGAGGCTACGCCGTGAAATCCGATTGGAGTGGCCCGTGAATATTTTGGGGGGGCGACCCGATTCATTTTGTGGCCTGTAGGGTCTGGAATGCATTCCAAATTAACATTAGCGAAGGTGTCCGTGTGATGGCATGGTAGAGACTCCAGAGGCCCTCAGGGTTTGATTTGGAGAGATTACCCAACTCATGATTGCACATCATGCAATCATATGATGCTTTTCAACTCATGCTTGCTGTTTGCCACCCTCCCTTCCCCCTTAAAATAAACTTTGAAAATTCATTTGTGGGGTAGAGAGAGAGACAAAGAGAGAAAGAGAGAGAGACCAATCATTGTATATAATACATTAACACCTAAGCTCTGCAAAAAGCACCCTACTCAACAAATGAAGAGAATTTTGGCCAAAAAAAACGAATTAAGACCAAATATAACAAGGAAATATCTGTTCATCTGCACCTTCCTTGTTTGCCTAAAAAGACAAAGCTGACTCAAAAATATTCTGTACCTCTTTTAAACATGTAATGTGAGACAGATGAAGAAAGATCACAAGTTACACAATTCGATCTATGGTTCGGACTTGAAGAAACCCAAAGAAGAGAGAATCCGAAAGCTACACGTTTGAACTGGCCTCTGTCATCTTGGTTGCACATAACAATAAAGAAAAATCACCTCTCTGACACTCTTCCTCTTCTTGCATCACAAACTTCTCTTCCAACCAAAACCTTTCATTATCATCCGTCGTTGAGGTCGCCGCCGATGTTTCGTTTCTCATCCTGAACATGAACGTTGCACATCCGGTCCCCGGGGCAAAGAACCAGTCGTGCACATTCCACAACAGGTCGATAGACAAGCCATCGAGGAAAATCGTCTGGCTCCCCCGGAAGTTCCACTGCAACCTCTTCACTCTCAGCACAATCTTCTTGTCGACGTAAACGCATAGGACTGGATACTTCTGCCCCTCGCTTTCATCTCTGTGCTTGATCAGAACGTCATGCATGATGCCCGTCGTGCCGAACCTGGCCTTGGTACTGTACACTGAGTTGCCCGACAAATGCTCTCGCCGCGAAACCATAGAGAATTTCGATTTATACCCGCTTGCACAAACCTTGAGCTTCTTGGAGATGGCTTCTTGTGTTGCCATGTCACCAAGAACAAGACCTAATTCAGAATCAACCAGGACCAACACATAGAACCCATCCACAGGTTCCGGTCCCATCTCGTACGCGGCTTTCGAAAAGTCCCAGAAGACTTCTACCTCGGAATTCTGGTGCTCCATCTTCTTGTGGTGGCTCCTGTTCTTCCTGAACAAGCCCGAACTGGTGCTGAGCCTGAAGGAAGAAGACGGATCGTGGTCGAAGCTCATGATCACGTCTCGATGACCCGCTTGTGCGGTGAGCCAGGAGATGGTGACCAAGAGGTGCTTCTTGTGCTTGGAGAGGATGGTCTTGTAGACGCAGGTGACTGCATTTTGGACTGAAGGAAGAGGGGAGGGAGAGATGAAAGCGTTCTTGGAAGGGTGGGAGCATGATGGGTTGGAGAAACTGATGGAGTCATCGCTGAAGCAAGAAATGATGTCTCTCATTGTAGTTCTGAGAGATTTCTGTGGAAGAGAGAAGTGGTGATACAAAACCACAGCTCGTAGAGAGAGAGAGAGACAGAAAGAGAGATGAAGCAATTGCAGAGGGAGATGTATGCTGAGAAAATAAACGAATTCCTTTATCGTTTTGAGTTTTGGCATGAAAAGCGGTGAGTGCTCTTTGAACTGTCCGCGCTTTTAACTGTTGAAATTCTTTTAACTTGAAGAATGGTGGATGGACCCGTTCAAACCTTCCCCCGTTTGAATCATTTTTGGGCATGGAAGACCAAATTTTCAGAAAATGTATGTATTAATTAAACGGTGATAGACTCGTGCTGAGCAATGACTAGTACTCGTTTATTTAAACTAAGCATACGTCCCACTAGGAATTACAATATGCAATATCACTTTGCATATCTATTTTATAGATTAATCAATGTATTTAGCATTACTCCTTTTTGTGAGTCATTCTAGATAAATAAGACCAGCTTGATAAACCGATATGCTAAGTGATGTGACAAACTTTAAATAAGCTTTCAAACAAATAGAGCATTTTTATCATTAGTTAATATTTCATCACGTCATTTTGTGTATTAATGTAATAAAGGGAAATTTGTCCAAAAAATCTTAGACCTATTGTACAACGGTCAGTTAAGTCATAAACATTTAAATTGTACTAATTTATTTTTAAACTTTTTAATAATTTGCCAATTCAATCATAAACATTTTAATTGTGCCAATTTAATCCTAAACATTTTAAGGATTTGTCAATTTAGTCCTAAACATTTTAACGAATTACTAATGTAACCCATCTGGCTAATTTTAACAGAAAATTGCTAACGTGGTGCTTAGTCAACACCGGCTATCCTATGTAGTGCGGCCAATGGTAACGTGACTAATTTTTTTAATTTTAGCCGATGCTAACTGCATTGTCGCGTTAAGCAAATTCCGGGCAAATTATCCGGAAGGACTTCATTGGAAATTCGTTAAAAGGTTTATGACTAAATTGACAAATCCTCAGAAGATTTAGGACTAAATTGGCCGCCTTACAATTGGTTTAGGACTAAGTTAGTACAATTGAAAGGTTAAGGACTGAATTAGCCGCCGTACAATAAGTTTAGGACTTTTTTGACAAATTTCCCGTGTAATAAATCAACTAGACCATTAACCTGCCCTTTTTTGTACGGAAAAAAAAAATTAGTGGTCAACCAAAAAAGATAGATATAAACATCAACTGATCAACATAAGATGAAAGCAAAATCCAAAAGAAAAAAAAAATCAAAGGTTGGAACTCAGTAACCAAAAGCTCATTATTGTCAACCAAACTTTTAGGTAATATATTAGTGCTTGATCAAATGAAAAATGTAAAACACTCTAACAAACCAAACGCGAAAAAAAAAATCAAAATAATAATACAATCACATATCGGAACTCGGGTAACTTAAAAGAGAGAAAAGAATAACTGAAGTTTAAAGATCTATATGCTTGATCTTGTAGACAAAAAACTACGAAAGTCAAAACTTTAATAAATATTAGCCATAACCTAATTTTCAGAATCATACTGCTTCACATCCAACACTTTTCACATAACTTATTCGCCATTCCTTTAATACCCGGCGAGTATCAAGAGGATAGCTGAAACTTTCAAGAAAATACTTAGTACGATGAGTTACCCCGAAAACGTTAGCGATTATTATAATCGTTATACGATAATTTTTAGAGAAAAGCTTTGCTCGCTTTTTTTTTCAATTTGTATAGATCCCATTACCCCTAATAATAATGCTATTTTTCCACGTCTTGGTTTTCTGTTGGTTGACAGGTCATCTGAGATTATGACGAGCCCCTGAATAGGAAAGAGACGAAGAAGCTTTCCCATTGAAAAAACACCAAGGGAAAACGTCTTGGACAAAGTCAAGAAAGGGCATGGGGCCACCCCCACCACACCTTTTGCCCATTAACAAAACACCAAGTTTTGCCAGGGAGTTTTCTTGCAAAAAGCTTTCATGGCGTTCGTGACTCAAACCCTCTTTTGGTGGTGTAAAGTGTGTTATCGCATCTTGCACGCTACGCTTGGAGGAGGACCGACTTTTGATCATTTTCCATAAGCACGACCGACCGCTTAATTGACGGTTCGAAAAGTTTAATCTTCTTTGATTACCCATTGGATTGATGGAGTTTTTTAATCTTGTGCTTGACGATTAGTGGCCTCGTCAAAAACGACTCGAAATAGCAGGAGAGGAATTAGGTGTGTGTGGCGGCAAGGCCAAAGCCAAACTCCATAGTTCATCGCATTATGCAGCACCCTATCACCATGGACACTCGCACAGTACGGTTCCGCGCTTTTCCCGAGAAGTTGTTTATCCGAGCGATCTAAACCGCATAGTGTTATGTCCCAAAAAAAAAAACCGAATAGTGTCTTAAGTCACTAGCGCTATCACAGGAGTAAATTATGCTTGCGATTTAGTCAACTGGGAGATGAAGATTACAAAGTGAATCCTTAAATTTGTCGCGACAATGCCTTTGAACACTAGAATTTACCATTTCCTACATTTAAGCCTTGAAGACTTACAATTTGAACGCGCTTGAATCCTTTTGGTTAAATCAGCCAATGTTAAGCTGACGGAAAATGCTACATGACTGATTTTACTATTACTCACGTAAAGTTTTCCATCCGCTAAAATCTAAAATGTAAATGAAAAGGCTAAAGCGAACAGCTATAATGAGTTTTACCATTTAAATGTACAAAATGAAAGTTTTACAACTTGACTGCATTATCGAACCATGGGGCTAATGCCATAATTGTCTCGTTGGGAGAAGTTAGTAAGAACACACAATGAGTCCCTCGTGTATGTCGGGCAAACAAGAACTCCTGAATCAAGTAGGATGCACAGGACCGCTTTAGATCCAAGCATCGATCACCCTTTTTGAGTGCACCTAACGCATATTCGAACCTTCATCAATTGGCAGTAATTGCGAAATCAAGCTTTGTATCTCTGTTCGTAAGAATGCCGATCGCATGCACCGGGGAGAACACCGTTTGTTACACATATAATAAAAAAACAACTGTTGGCCATGAGAAGAAGTCGTTTGAGCTCGATTGTCTCGTTCGCGAGTTGCCATCAAACAATGGCTTCATCGATATAATAATAAGATAAGCTGAATCGACATCTCATCTACCGGTTGCATGTGCAGCTTCCCAATCTATATCAATATGGTCAGTGAAAGTTTTACGAGAATAGCCAACCACAAGCAGAAAATTGCTTACCATTCATGGAACAGAATAGTAAAACTTGATATGGTGAATCCACAAGAATAGAATAGATTTCCTTAAAATATTGCTAACCAAGCAATAGAACGATCGTTACACCAAGTATTGTATAGGCCTAAGGTGAAATGCTTATTTGATCGATCCGACCTTCTCGTTTTGGCCTTCCGAAGGCAAATCGAAAAGGAACAAGATATACTTGTATGGCAACGGAAAGAAAAGTAGTTAGAATAGGCCTAGATTCCACAAATACTCCTAACCTGTGAATAGAGTAATCATTCCAATCAGAAATACCTCCACTGAGAAACGGCGATTCCATTAGACCAAACATGGTGTTAGGGTCAGAGCCAACGCAAATTTACAATGCACAGCACATGGACTTGAAATCAATAGCTTTTCTGTTGTCTTCGTGGCCGTGAGTCGTGCCCGTGTGCATGGTGCCCATGCCTTGTTCGTGGCCGTGCGTATTGCCCGTGTGCATCGTTCGTGGCCATGTGTCGTGACCGTGTGCCTGTGCATCGTTCATGCGCGTGCTCGTGCCCGTGCATTGTGCCGTGCATTGTTCATGGCTGAGCATCGCACCTATGCATCGTGCCCATTAGGGGTGTAAATGGTTCGGTTCAGTTCGGTTTTTCGAAAAAATTGAACCGAACCGAACCATTAAGGGTGCCTCTTGAACCGAATCGAATTTGAACAGAACTGAATTGAAACCGAACCGAAAAATCAATTTGGTTCGGTTTGGTTCGGATCAATTTTCGATTTCAAGTTCATTAAGCATGAAGAGAGAGGAGAGAAGAGAGAGAAGGGGAGAGAGAGAGGGCAAAATAGCCCTAAACCAAAGTGTTTATTTTAGTTCGATTGGATCCGAACCGAACCGAACCGAACCAAAATGAACCGAACCGAAAAGAAAATTTGGTTTATTTTGATGATCCGAACCGAAATCGAAACCGAACCGAAATGCACGAAATTTTCGATTCGGTTCGTATCTCGGTTCGGTTTTTCGGTTCGGTTCTGACACCCCTAGTGCCCATGGATCGTTCATGGCCAAACATCGCGCCCATGCATCGTTCGTTCATGGCCGAGGCTGCAAATGACAATCATTCTATTTCAAAAATCAATTTCTAGCTAGAAATATTTTTCTATTTCTGTTCCTGAACGAATTTCTGAGCAAAAAAATACACGTTTGATAACGAAACAAAATTTTTATTCCCGAAACAAAAATTTGTTTGATAAGAGCACAAAATTTCATTCTCTCAAGTGGTCGATAAGTGGACAGCGAGCGGAGCGATGGGCGGTGGGTGGCGACCAGCTAGTAACGAAAGCAATCAATGAGAAGAATTTTTATTTCTCATTTTTACTTCAAAAAAAAAAAAAAAAAAAGTAGAAAATTTTTACTTCTTATTTCTGTTCCAAACATTTTCTAAAATCAAAATTTGTTCTAGAAATTGAAAAATGAAATTGCGTTACCAAACAAATTTTTGTTCCAAATTTGTTTCTGAAACAGAAAAATAGAAACAAAATGATTATCATTCATAGCCTTAGCTTACAGCAAAATTGTTAGGTAGAGATCGCTCGCACAAATCTCGGCAGACAGTTTCTGAAAGAAGACGGTGAATATCCAAGACACAAGACAAAATAATACAATCAGCATGAATTATACCCAAAACACGCAAAAGTTTCCGGTCACCTTAGCATCTGAGCTAATTAAATGTCTTTGAATTTCAAATACTAGACTTGAAGGCTATCGCTACAACAAATTCGAGCAAGAGTTAAACTTGCCTATCACACTCGATATAAATGAATTACACGGGAGACTGTAGAAGCGAGCAGTTGGGAGCAAAGGGGCAGTTACATGACCTGCATAGACAGATATCACCTCAATAGATTCTTCCCAGTTGTAGCCAGCCTTTGATGAAAAACGTGTTTTCACCTGCCAACCTCCATGGCCTAACCACCACATGAAAAAGGAGAAAGACAATTTTCTTCCCCTGGCAAATGATGAAACTTGTCCAAAATGCCTACTCTTTGAATTGGTCGGCCCAAGATGTTGCTCACCCAATCACAGATATGCAAACAGATTTTTGTCATGCGGCATGAGCAATGGCACAAAACTTGTGGTATTACAAAATTACAAACTGAACAGTCTTGGCTGATATTGATATGCTCGAAAAACAAAGTTAGTCCAAACCCATATACAACAACAGATAACCTAAGAAATTATGTCTGCTCTTGCTTGCAATAAAATCACAGCACAAGGAGGAGAATATGCTGGCAAATGAAGTTTCAAGACGACTAAGTAGAGCCTGTTGAGCTCCAGACCTCCGATTGTTCCACACATAAAGCACCGGCTGAAGAGGTACTAGTATCTTGTCTTGCTCTGAAAATTCACCTACTTCAACCAAAAATTCACTTTGCCACCATGGATTTATGTCTCCTTTCCAAGCTAGAGAAAAGCCCAATGAGAATATGAACCATCGAGCAGAATTACCTAATATTAAGAATCACCAGAAACTCTGCAGTTATTCCTAGTAAAGCTCTGAGTACATGTTTTGCCCTGATGTTGCACCCTCACATTTTACCCCTTCAAACTAGGCCAAGCATCTAGAGGTCAAACTCTCTAGATATTAAAGAGCCGCAAACGACAATAGTCAAAAGCCACTAAATAAAACCTTCCTTGGAATGTTTATGACTCCGATCAGATAAGTTCGGGCTGAGTTATTCGAACCAAGATGAGCAAATGGCTTCTAGCTCAATCTGATCCTTGTAGTTAAGAGGAAAAAATAAAGGATCGCATCTCACTATCAACTAAATCAGTATGCCATGCACTTGAAAGCCATGATAAAGAAATAAGCACAAGCCACCAGAATACAGAGTCGTGGGTCACATCACATCTCCCCACTCTCTCACAGATGAGTAAGAGCATACCATCACCATTCATCCCCAATCTGTCAACCCTAACTGTTCGAAGTATTAGAGAACAGAACTCTCGTTAATCATTATAATGGTGTAATCATTCCACTTCAGCAGGGAAGCAACTGTCATGTTATGAATATCCATGCCCTGTATTCGACTAATTCAAAGCCATCCATCCATCCATCCTTTTTCTGGCATGAACATCTCACAAGTCATTTAGCATGACCGGCACACAACTACATTCAAGATCCCACGAAATGCATCACAGTAAAAGAAAGCATTTCCTAATAGAGTAACTAAGATAGGGGAGCAGAATGAAAACTCGTCTAGAGGAAAGCACAACCTGCTGAATAACTCCGGACTTCAGGCCAACCCATTACATCTGCCAATTTCAACCACCGCATGCTAAAGATTAGCAAACATAGATTTTCCTCCAGATGATTCTCAGTGTATCTCGTTTGATGCAAATACAACCACAGCTTTCCTATTCTCAACAAACTGCAGAAGATCTCCAGAAGGGCAATTTTAGCCTCGAGTAACGTAAGTTGTTATAAATTCTTCATAATGGATACGCAATTTATCTCTTTACAGCAATGAAGAAGCACAGATACCATGCGATGCATCAAGGCAACTGCTATTTCAAGCAATACTTGAGATTCACGTCCAAACAGAAGGCTTAATTCAACACGACCAATTATAAACGAGTCATTAGTACTGCCCATTGATTCTCGCAGTGTACTTACATATCTCATATGGTATTTATTTGGGAAAAACAAAATTCCAATCCATCCTCACCATACAGAATGCTACAGAAAAAACAAAATCCCTCTAATATGAAAGTAATGGTTGAATGAACAGATAAAATCTTGGAAAGCCTATTCCGACCACCGAATGAATTACCCAATAGCTCCGAAGAAGTGAGAGCCATTCTCTACGTTTTGAGCAGGCACCAACTTCAGATGGGACTCAGATAGTTAGCGAACCTACCTGTCAACGTCAGGTTATTTTGAAGAAACGAAAAGCGTCATTAATTTTGCACGATGTTCTACACGAGTACTGTGAAGTTGCAAACTAACTCTAGAGAGAGAGAGAGAGGACCTTCAGCGGAAGAGTTGACCTCGCTGGGGAGCTTCGAAACAAGGCAAGCGGAAGCGATGGCGCTGTGGACGGGAAGGAGGGAGCTCAACTCTCGCCGCATCAACCTAACAAACAGCACGAATCCAAAAACGAGCTCGTAATCCAAACCCAGAACCCGACAACCTCATACATCCAAACGGCACCCTTTCTTTTTCCTGGCAAGGAAAACAAGAAGGCGCCCCAGAGAGGAGGAGACGGCGAAACAACCTGAACGACGGTGGAGGAGAAATCCGAGTCCGAGGAAGCGCGAAACGGGGACAACCCGAAGGACGAGGCGATGCGGAAACCGTTCCTCGGAGCGTCGAGCTAGCTGTCCTCGCCGTCGCTCTCGAGATGGCGCGGAGGAATGCGGATCTTCCGGCGACGGAAGCTGCCATTTTTCTTCAGCCCCAAAACCTCCCTAAACCCGCTTTCGCCGCTGCTCCGACCGGGGGCATTTGCAGAGCCGACGGCGAGCACGGGGACCGCTAGTTCGGCCGCAAGAGCAGCCTTCCCGATGGGCTGGGCCTGTCCGTACATCTTCTTCGTCCCCATTTCATCTTGGGCTCCAACCCAAGCTCCAGCAAAGGAACGTGAAAATGTGTAAACGTTAATAGATCTTCTTTTTTCTTTCTGTCGGGAAAAATGGCACAAATAATCCCTGAACTTTGATTCAATATATAATATGATTTCTGAATTTCAAATTTATTTAATGCGATCCCTAAACTTTAGCCTAATAGGCAACGTCATCCCTGAACTTTTAATTTCTTCGACGTGGTCCCTAAACTGTTCATACATATTTAATCTAGTCTCTGGATAATATGAAAAAGTTTAATGTTATCCTTGAACTTAAATCAATAGAAAGATAATGTTAAATATTTTCATATAATTCAGAGACTAACTTGAATATGTACCAAAAGTTCAGTGACCATATTATACATTGGGCTAAAGTTCTAGAGACCACATTAAACAAATCAAAAATTCATGAACCACATTACATATTTGGTGAAGGTTCAAAGAATATTTGTGCCACTATCTCTTTTTTCTATTACAGTGGTGCAATTACGGGAAGCTGGTTTTGCCCGTAAAGAAAGTTTCATGTCTTGCAATGTCTGAATGATTTTTACTTCTATTGATAAGGTCCATCGCCCCATCATTTCTTAATTTTTCTTCTGTGTACTTCGTTCTTTTTGCCCATTTGTTGACCCTCCAATTGACTTGAATTAGCTGGAATTTTGTCAACAAAGCAACATGACCAAAGAAAGTAGGACGCTATCTTTTTGTTCTTTTTCCCTCTTTTACAAAGAAAACTTTGGTTGATGAAGCAGGCTTAACATAAGTTAAGATTAGTACGGATGGTCCAATAATAACACCACCCGGACAATGTACTATACAGGCAGCAGGGTGTTAAGTACGTGCTCTCCTTATTGGAGTATACCTATCAACATTCGTGAGACGTCAAAAATCTTCATCATCTAGTGTTGGTCTGGTAATGGGAATCGACCATCTTCCCAAATGGGCGGTGTAATTTATACACCGGATAACCCCTCTTCCTGCCGGTCCATCAGGGAAGTCGATGACACTGATGCTCCCCGTGTCGAGGTGAAAGGATCCCATCCATTCTTTTGTCAAACCCAGGCAGTGCCCCATCAGTGCAATGTGAGGCACTGGATGCCCCACTGCAACCACGACTTTTTCAGGCTCGGATTCGTCGGATAGTTCATCCAAGAGAGATTGCCAGGCTCTCCCTGACTGATCCCACAGCGCTGTAAGGACTTTGTCTTCGTGTTGGTTTAACCAGCCGGGTTGAAGAAGAGGAACTGGGGCAGCATCCTGCAGGAAAAGAGACGAGGGCAATGTCCCCCCCCCAAAAAAACCAGATGCATGTTCAGCTGCTGTAATTCCTAGCGCGGCACAAAACTTCAAGATACCAATGGCACTAGGCAGTGGATAGAAGTTCAATTCATGGTCATGATTGGATGCCTTTACCTTCTTCGATTGCTGCAGAATGCTTTCACATCCCAGTTCCTGCATTTGCTTCATCTCAACATAGCGTGGCACACAGTCAGCACCCAAGCAGTCTGCGGCTTCTTGAACCTACAGTAGCAAGAACGACTTGAGAGAGAGATTAACTTCGCAATAGCATAACTAAGCTCCTTGAGAACCTAGGGTAGGGGCATTTTCTTCATAGCTACAATGATATGCTGATGTGAGGGCCCAGGACATGGGCTTACTTTCGATATAGCCATGGCTGTCTCGATGCTGGCGCTCCTCGGACTGCTGATTATCGAGCTGACCTTCAAATCAAGAAGAAGCTCTGCAATTTTCTGGGACTGTCATATAGGGCAAAAGAAAATCAATCATAATCATAGTACGCAAACGAGCCCATTCCTGTGCATCTCTTATATGGTTTATCCAAAGAGTCAAACCTGTATGATTCCAAGCATGTTCAATGGTTCATTACTATGACTTGGAAAAGTAACCTGCATATAATCAAAAGTTCAAATCATAATGTTAAAACCAAGAGACTGAAGAAGCTGGAAATAGAATAAAAAGATAACGGCGGCACGGGCAGAGTCCAATATACTGCCTTGCACTGCAAATGTCTGCAGCTAAAATGTGTATCTGCAGAGCAGAAGAGATCTGAGAAGTAGAAAGAAACCTCCACCCAAACAAGAAAAGCCTCACTATGAATCCCCATCTAGCAATTTTACTTTGAAGTGCACAAGAGGTGTCCTACTTAATAAGATGGATCTCTAGGCATTTGTACATACCGGTAATTGCAGTAAAGAATAATCTGAATTGACAGCCAATTACGCTAAGACTAGAAAAGAAGGTATGCACAATAGCCCTACAATTTGGCCTAAAAAGAAAAATTTGAACCCCGTAATGACATGTTCAAGGTAATATTTGCCATATAGAAACCAAGGACAAGGCACAGAAATATCCACCAAGCATAATCGGTTAAGTGGACTTGACTTTTCAGCGACCTGCATCTTATTGAGAGGCGAATGGCGGGAGTAATCAGATACATGATTCCCTAATGAATATGCAGTCGGGTTTTTTTTTTTTTTTTGCTTAAATAATAAGCAATAGGGTCATTGCTCTTACCTCAGCACTGCTCTCTGTTACTCCATGACAGATAAGTATGATCCTCTTGCTGGTTTTTCTGCCTGCAGAACTGCCAGCAGCAACAGGCGAACCTGGAGTCTGTGCAGTATCATTTGATTATTACACAAGAAGGGCTTTAATGTAGTAAACAATCATGAATACATCTTTGAGCACTTGAATGACGTATACCTGGTTTAGCCGGTTGAGGCATATAAATGGGGATCTGCCCTCAGCTCCCGGGGTAAAATCCAGTACACTGACTCCGCAATTGCTTTGTAGCAAAATCCGGAAATATTCTGTTCCTAATCCTGATCATTGAGAGGAAGAATGACAAAAGAAAAAGGTCAGATGGATAACAAAGCTATCTCAGAACTCATATATTCAGACATTCATCTGAAGAGTGAAAGGATGAAGTACCAATAGCAGTTGCGACAAGAGCCTGATTAACAGCATTGTGGGCAACCACAAGAACAGACCTGCTTTCATGGGCAAGAATTTTGGTCCAGCAGTCGCTAGCGCGTTGCCATAATTCCCTCACAGGATAGTGATCGTCAATGCAAAAGTTTGCGGCATCCACCTGCCATTGCCGAAATGCCGCACCATACTTCGCTTTCCCCTCGTGCTTCAGGAGGCCCTAGATTATGCACCACACCAACAAAAAGCAGTTCATATTTCGCACGCACCGCCCAATTTTCAATCTTGCACATCCAGATGGTTTATGGACAAATCGGGTAAGCGAGTGTACTTGAAATGAATAGAGGTCAATTTCCCTCAAGTCAGTATCAGCAATCATATCCTCCTCCCGTGCTCCCCATATGATCTCAGCTGTTTTCTTCGAGCGTGCTAGTGGGCTGAACAAAGAAACGCACCATTCAGAGACGAATTTCAACTCCATCCTCAAACAACGAATGCTAGATTTCAGTTCAAGAAAACATTTTGCGAGGAACTACACAGTAAAAGTAAGTTACATTAATTACATATTCCACACCGAAGCACGCTAGTCGTCAGTCATTCCATTCATCAAGCTCCACAGCACGCTCGCTGCTCCGATGAGAGGAAGCAAGGCAGGTTTCAGATATTACGAGGACTGCAACGAAAAACGACGCGCGCACCTGGTGAAGCAAACGTCGAAGGAGTCATCGATGAGCATCTGGCGCGAGGTCTCGGCCTGAGCCTCGCCCTTCTTCGTGAGGACCGCGAAATCGGAGCTGCCCTGGATACGACCTTCCGCATTCCACGTGCTCTGGCCGTGCCTCACCAGCACCACCCTCTTCGCCGCCCTTAGCGCCGGGAACCTCGCCGAGCCGCGAAGCTCGGCGCCCGGGCCTCCGACTCTGTCCTCGACGATCGCCGGCGGCTTCTCGGTGAGGCTCGGGAAGCCGATCGGACGCTGAGGAAACCGGCCGGCCGGGGCCGCGCGCGGGTCGGGCCGGCGCGCCGGAGAAGAGGATTGTGGACGACGGGAGCACTTGTGGAGGACAACATTTGGCGACGGTCTGCTTGCTGCGTCCTCTGTGTTTTGCCGCTAAATTCTGGAAAACCGAGAAATATCTTGTCGGAGGAGCAGTTTGGACCGTTGGATGGTTTCAGTTTAGCCTGATAATTGGGCCGGGCCGGGCCGGGCCTTAGATTGAGAGGCTACGGTCGGGTTCAGAAATAAGGTAAAAGCCCGGCCCGCCCACCATCGAACCAATTGATGTTCTTGCCGAGCCCAACGGGCCATTCTTTGTTATAAAGCTCGCTAGATGATGGTCCTTGGTCATGTATTGGGAGTAGCCCGTCAACCAAGCGGCTTAGGTCGGATTTCGGTCGAGTTGAAAATGGTCCAACCCAAATAGACCCATTTTCATGCAACACAAATCTCATAACCCATACTCAACCTGACCCATGTTGTTAGAATGCTTCCAAATTTAACTCAATTTAGGAAAGTTCGTACCCAAATCAAGGTGAGAGCGCCAATTAAGTGAGCATAAGATCTAGTGAGGACGAGATAAAATGAAAAGAGAGTCATAGAGGTGAGTTAGATCTAAGTAAGTTGTAAACTCATTTAATACCCATATTATGTTAAAACTCATGTATACCCATTTACCAAATATAACTAACCCATGTAACAATTCAATCCATCATATATGGATTAGAAAAAATAGGTTCATAACTCATTTTGATAGATCTAATTAAAAGTAAGTTCTCGGCATGAGGAACTTGTAGGCGTAAGAGCACTACTCCGATCGCTAAAACAATTGCACCCGACTTATTCATAACTATCGATGAAATTTTGCTCCCGCCACAGAAAGAACATTCCAAATCAGTCCTGATCGAGAAAAAAAAAAAAAAACCCTCGAGACACCCCGAACAACGTCATTCGTTCTCAAAAAGAAAGTCGATGCCGAGGCCATGGCTCCCGAGACGCGATCCGACGGCCGAGCCCAAATCTACCCCCGACGGCGACTCGGCATATTTTCACGACCCGGATTGGTTCGAAACGAACGGCTAGCCCGGAGGCTTCTTCTGATTGTGGTGGGGATGGGATTACGAATGGAGCCAAGAGAAAGAAAAGTAGCCGTTGCTTTCCGGACCTGGTGGCACCTCTCGTCCACCGCCGGGGGGGGGGGGGGATCCAGCTAAGCAGAACACGCGCCCCCACCCCTCACTTTTCTTTCCCCGAAAATCCAATTCGTGTCACCTCCAAACTCTATCCTTCCCTAGCAGCGCTAGCACTTTTAGCACCTGCACCGTCTCTCTCGCCCGTGGCCTTTCACGCCCTCTGAAGGGGGCCCCGCTTCGGTCAATTCATCGTGCCAGCTAGGATTGACCGCCCCTTCTCGTTTCTTCATTTTCATTTCCTACTTTTCGTTTCCTCTTTTTTTTTTTTTTTTTGGGTGGGTCGGGGGCAGGGATGGGGATCGATTTGATTAATCGGATTGGCTGGGCTGGGTCGGGTCGGGGGCGCGTTTAATCCGGGGATTCGCCTCTCCCTCTTTCGCGTGTGCGCGTCGCCGTAATGCTTTTGTCTTAGCAAAACCCACCACTAAAATCCAGGAGGATCCTCTCCCTCCCCACGACAAGGAGAGATATAAAAAAAAAGTCTCTTTGTTGGAAAAGACCGTTCGGACAACCCTCGGAAAAAACAAAAGAAGGGAAAAAAAGAAAGAAAGAGAAAAGGAAAGGAAAGGAAGCCGCTCGTTTGATATTTTTATCCCCTCTTTTTTTTTTAAAAAAAATTTCGGACAGTTTACATTTCTTAATCCCCTTTATCCTCTCGTTTTCGAGCTTCTTTAACCCCCGCTTTCCATTGTAATCAATGGACAGAGAAAGAGTGAGAGAGTGAGAAGGTGGGGGACTTTAGGAGCACTCCTGATCACTTCTTTTTTTTTTTTTTTTTTTTTTTATAGTACCGGCTGTTATTGCTCGATCGCCGCTTTCTTCGTGGAAGTGGAAAATTTGGGCAAAAAAGAACGCGGGGGGTTCGCGACCACCGGCCGGAATCCAAATCGCGATGTATCGATGAGCGACCCAATAAGGAGTCCGATGTAAACAGCAAGATCGAACTCCCCGTGAAGTATCGAGAGGAACGGCACGTATCTTTGCCCGAATTGATTCGGACGTTAAACTTTTTTAGGGAAGGCGATTAGAATGGCATTTCGATCCGGTCTGGTCGGCCTGAACGATACGACCGGGATCCTTTTCTCCATTTTCCGCGGTCGTTTCCATAAACGACCAGGTGCCATGACGAAAAAGTGGGGAGTTGCGTTAAAAAAATTATCAAAGCGTCTCCGGAGGAGTATTTAAAGGCGCGGGAGGCGTTGGAAATACTGATTGTATCTTCCTAAAGTGAGTAAAAAAAATTATCAAATGCTATTTGCGTTTGGCCAAGGGACTTTAGAGGCTAAATGCTCATTTGGAATGATAAACCAAACGGGGTGGAAATCGGATAACATAAAAAATCCGGGAAAATGACAGAGAGATAGAGAGAGAGAGACAACAACGGAGGGGGACGCGGCTCTGCCTTCTCCATCCCTCTCCCCTTTAATCGACTCCCTCACTCTCTCTCTCTCTCTCGTCTTTTCTCTCACTAGTCTCTCTCTCTCTCTCTCTCTCTCTACGCTCACTTTCACACTCTCGTTCACACTCTCACTCTCTCTCTCTCTCTCTTCGAGCTTCTGCGTCCTCTCTCTCTCTCTCTCTAGAACCTCACCTGTCAATCTTCTCCCCCGCACGGCACGAAGCGGGAGGAGGCCCTCGAACCAGAAACCCTAAAGTCGTCGCTCCCCTCCCCCCTCGCCCCCCCGAGGCCCGATCGTCGTCTCGGCCAGATCTGGGCGGCGGAGCTCGCGGTGATTTCCCAGCTATGCGACACTGATTTACCCCCGCGCGCGCCCGCCCCGGCCCCCAGAGCATGTCGAGCTCCGACCCGAAAGCCCGCCCCAAGCCGGGCCCCTGGCCCCCCGTGCCGGAATCATCGCCAATGCCGCCGCCGCCGCCGTCCTCGTGGGCCAAGCGCACCGGCTTCCGCCCCAAGTTCTCCGGCGAGGCCAATGCCGGCGACTCCGGCCAGATGCCCGTGCCCGTGGCCCCCGGCCCAGGGAGCCCGACGGCCAGCCGGATCTCGAGGCCGGCCGGGCCCGGGCCCAGCCTCCGCCGGCGCCGGCGCCGCATCCCCCCGCCGCGGCGAACGGGCAGGCCCAGGGGGGGGACAAGCCGCCTCTGCCGCCCCCGCCCGCCGCGGCGGCGGCGGCGGCGGCCGACAAGGATCAGCCGGCGAAGAGGCGGAGGGATTCTGATGGGGGAGGGGCGCCGAAGAGCTCCAGCCCTGGGGTGAACAGGCGGGCCTCGGCGGGGCCCCGGAGGCGCCGCGGCGGCCCAGCAGGAGCGAGGAAGCTGTCGACATGTTGCCTCAGACGGTGGATGATGATGGGTTTGGGAGCAGGCATTCGCATATGAAGTACGAGCTTCGAGATAATCCGGGCCTCGGTGAGTCTTTGGGTTTACTTAGTTCGTTAGCTTCGTGATCTTTTAGCGGCGCGTGGTCTTATTTAAGGTGTGATAGAGTTCATCTGTTTGAAAGTCTCGATTCTGTATCTGTCAAATGTGCAATTTGCAGGTTGCAACTGCAATCATTCGATCTTTAATGCCGTCACAAAATAATTAATTTAATTGGTGGCCACAAACAGTTTGGCTACAGTCATTTTGACATTTCAAGTCAAATTGTATGTTTTTGTGTGGCTGTACTTTTCATTCGATGATATCAGGGACATGATGCTTCTTGAAAAGATACCTTTTTTTTTTAATCAAATGACCTTAATTTTTTTCGGTCTGGATCAATGACCTTATAGATACGCCTGATTTTGCATGATTTCACTGGTGTAATATATATTTTTTGTGCATATTGCTACGCGAAAATATGTCATATCTATGTTTTAACAATCAGCATTATTTAATTTCTCTTCTACGGCGCAACTTTCAGTTCCAATTGGCTTCTATGGATTCCAGCATTTTCTTTCAATGTTGGGCTCGCTCGTTCTCGTCCCACTTGTCATAGTTCCTGCAATGGGTGGCGATCAAGTGAGTAGTCTGGTTTTATTTCCTAATGTATGTTGATTTTCATCTCCATCAACCAATGTACCTCATTTGATTTGATTTAAGAATGTAGGAGGACATCGCAGCTGTAGTCTCTACTGTGCTCCTTGTGTCTGGAGTTACCACACTTTTGCAAACTTGTTTTGGGTCAAGGTTGCCCTTGATACAGGGTCCATCTTTTGTTTACCTTGCTCCTGCTCTAGTGATAATCAACTCTCCAGAATTTCAAGGGCTGAATGGAAACGTAAGCAATCAATTTTCACTTGATCTAATTGTGGCTAGATAAATTAATTTACTTGTTGGTGCTTTCTCCAGACAACTGTTCAAATCATGAGCTATGCATCAAGTGCAACCGCTTATTCTCCTTGTACTGGCATGCTTTGATCTACGTTTAATTCCTTCATTGTGTATCTTCTACATCACCCTATCGGTGGACAGTTTTCTCCAGTTAGTTGGATGATATGATAGCTTACCAATGGAAAATGGACAAATGTTACTGGCTCTGGTTTTGTGGCTTACGCCCTTCATTGTCATGTTGCCTTCTTCAGTCTGAAGCTTCATCACAGAGCCATTTAGTCATGTGGGAGAATGGGTGTTAAGAAGTACTGATCACTTTTAGTCATGCCCTCCATAAGAAGAGGAGAGAGAAGTTGAACAAATTAAGTGACACTCCTTTCTCAATTAGATATGACAGAGTCTACCCATCCTTAGATACTAGATGAATTTTCTCAGCTGTCAGTGAGCATTTCATTGTCAGTGGTGGCATTAGCGACATGAAACTTCTTTAGCAATCACCTGTTGGAATTTTATACTTCTAGATGAAGCTGGAGTTTAAGTTTACTTTTGGACAACTTAAAAAAAAAATCCTCTAGTGGCTTTTGTCATCTAGGTAGGAGTCTTGAGGAGACTTCATCATTTTATTAGGCAGAATGCCTACTTTGTCGTTAACAATTTACAGATTTCAGTTTAAAGGTATGCAGGCGGCCAAAAATTTTATGAGTAATTTCACTTGTAAGAGTGAATTAGTTGCATGGGGTTGTGATGGACTGATAAATAGGAAGGTGGTTGAGATATGTCAATATCATGGTTTTGTTTTCATCCATTGAATTCATAACGTGTATTCATAAGTAAAATATACTTGTCTCTAGTCATGAACTTGTTAAAAAATTCCTATTTTGCATTTTTTCCAATTAATTTACATAATGCCGTTGTTAAGGAACTCTAGATTTAGGTATATTACCTCATCTTGTAAATAGATTTGATTCTTGATAATAAATTTGACATTTCAATTCAGTCTTACTGGATCACAATCTTTTGTGCATAGAAATTAGAATGTTCTCATCTCCCTCATGTGTCGGAGGTTGATATGGAGCTGCTCTTTGATTAGCTTAGGTTGATTCACAGTTAATATATTTTCACAGTGACAAGCGTGCATTGGGCAAACCATTCAAGAACACCTGCTATCAGTATGAAAGAAAAAGTTGGTTGATTTGTATCCTTTTGTAAAATTGGTTTTCTAAAGACTGTTATTGTTGCAAACCTATAGGTTTGGTTTCTGGAATTAGGAATGGCTATTTCTCTCCCTTTTATCGACTCTTTGCGTCTGTGTATAAGTGAATTTAAGCCTTTAAGGTCTAAGTCTACCTTGGTTTTAATCTTACGGATCTTACTATCTTACAATCTTTCTATTTCATCTTTGAATGCCATTGAGCCTAAGTTGTTTTGTGATGGCAGAATTTCAAACACATTATGAGAGAGCTACAGGGTGCCATAATTGTCGCTTCAGCTTTTCAAGCCATACTTGGTTATAGTGGACTTATGTCCATTCTTCTGAGGTAGAGCTATGCTTATCAGCTTATCAGCTTATTATCTATCAAGCACTGCCTATTAGCATGCTTGTTATTTAACTATGCTTTTATGAAATTATTGCTGAGCAATGCCAGATTAAACTACTGCAGTTCTTTTCTCTTACAATTCAGGTTGATAAATCCAGTAGTGGTGTCCCCGACTATTGCTGCTGTTGGACTGTCTTTTTATAGCTATGGTTTTCCTCTGGTTGGAAAGTGTCTTGAGATCGGCATTCTGCAGATATTACTGGTCATAGTTTTTTCTCTTGTAAGTTCTACATAGCTTTTTCAAAAGGGCACGTGCAGTTTCCTTCTTTCTCTATTTGGCAGTACATCAACTCTCTCTCTCTCTCTCTCTCTCTCGCTTGAGCGCACATGCATGTGCGCGCCCATGCACACACAACATTGCATTCTGAGCTGTTGTTTAATTGAAGGCATTCCTTTGGAATTTTATCATATTGTAATATCTGACATGTCTGTCTATTTTCTTGCAGTATCTTCGTAAGATATCAATTTTTGGTCATCGTATATTTTTAATCTATGCAGTAAGTTAAAAGCTGCAAAGCTCTACTTCTTTTTCTGTCTAACATTATATTCATAGTTTTCTTTACCATTTGCAAATTTCTATAGTTATGGCCGCTCATATTTGTAGGTTCCACTGGGTCTTGCTATCTCATGGGCTGCTGCTTTCCTGCTGACCGAAGCTGGTGCTTATAGCTACAAAGGTTGTGATGTAAATATACCAGCCTCAAACATAATATCTGAGCACTGCAGGAAGCATGCATCCCGGATGAAGTACTGCAGGGTCGATACCTCCCAGGCATTAAAATCTTCTCCATGGTTGAGGATTCCTTATCCATTACAGTGGGGAACTCCGGTCTTTCGCGGGAAAATGGCTATAGTTATGTGTCTCGTGTCGATAATATCGTCAGTGGATTCAGTAAGTGTTTGGTTTTGTTTCTCTAATGATTTTAAGCTATTTATTCAGATCTCATTTTCTTGATATGTCAAATGTCACATATAGCATTCCATAGGTGATCAATTATATATAAAGTGCATGTAAGTTCTTGGTTACAGAGTGTATTGTGTGCTAACCACAAACTGTGTCCGACATTATGAGATCAGTGTAGCTACAATTTTTTCCAACTCTATAGTTATTTATGTGAATGGAAGAACTATAATTCACATTTTGTATTATGGGATAAACCACACTCTGCATCATGGACTTTGGAAAAGAAAATTAAATCTATAACACACAAATATTCTGACAGCTAGCACATGAATTTCGCAAAACTGATGGCTAACAGATGACAACGTAACTTTATGTATTCATAGGAGTTACATATAAAGTATGTGTTTTGAACTTGATGAAATGTAGTAGTTACTGCGTTTTTGCACCCTTCTCCAAATAGTTGGTCTGCTAAATTCTCCTTTTGTTACATTCAGGTTGGATCATACCATGCATCTTCACTCTTGGTGGCGTCTCGACCTCCAACCCCAGGCATTCTTAGTCGAGGCATTGGTCTTGAGGGTCTTTCAAGTGTCTTAGCTGGTCTCTGGGGCACAGGAACCGGATCGTCCACACTAACTGAGAATGTGCACACTATTGCTGTGACTAAAATGGGAAGCCGTAGAGCAGTTGAAGTAGGTGCGGGTGTTTTGATAGTTTTATCTGTTATAGGTAAGAAGTCATCCTCAATATCTTTAACTTCTGAGATCATTGGATCACTCGGGTGGTGGAATCACTGTTGATGCTACCTGCTTGGGGTGCTAAACAAAGCCTTCTGTGGTATTTGGATAATTGAGTATAGATAATTGATAAATAGGCATCAAGGATGTGCCAACCATACCATTTACAAGATTTGTATATACGCATAATGACAAGTGACAACCTTCACAATTTAGATTCTTCTAACTGAGATGAACTAAAGTTTGTCAACTTCCATAATGTAAACAATACCAAAAGAATGATAATTTTCTAGAGAAACCCATTTTCTTTAAAGTTATTTTCAAGACGGCAATGTTTCACATAAAATTTTAAGTTTCTTAAATCTTTGAAGCACTAATCAACTGAGCTGACAAAATGATTGTGGCTTCATATTGCTGAACTTGATATGTAGCTGTGGTCGTGATTTAGATCTAGATGGCTGTTTTGCTAGCTTGAGACTGTCCTTTGACTGAATGTGCTGTTCCCTTCTCACCTTTTTTCCTTGAGAGCACCATCCTTGGATCAGGTGTCTTTTGTACTGTACAATTTTATAGGATCTTGTGTCAACTTGTCATATCTTTAAGACTTGCTCCTAGTGCTAATAAGGCTGCCAAATCCTTTCTAGTTCCTTTTATGGTAACGTGCCATATGAGTGATGCAATCAACAAAGGGCTGATTCTTTGAGCTAGAAGTTTAACATACTAAGCAGATGGAGTAGGTGATTTTGGCATATGCTTTTGCATGTGAAGTTTGATAATTTTTCATTTGTGATAGTCGAGCATGGAGGCAACTCTGTAGTCTTTGTTATTTATCTGGCAAATTAAGTTTGATTAAGGTTATGGCACTGAGATGCTGAACATACCGGTTCATGTTCTTTCTTTCTGCACCTCCTTGGGTACCCTTCCTGTGGGCATGAAGTGGCCTGTTTCCTTTCCAATGGTGAAATTTAGTCTCGGGTCTTGATGTTTTCTTTCAATTGCTCACAGGTAAAGTTGGAGGTTTTATTGCTTCAATTCCCATGGTCATGGTTGCTGCTCTCCTTTGCTACATGTGGGCAATGCTTGCTGCTTTAGGCCTGTCAAATCTACGTTACAGTGAGGCAGGAAGCTCTAGGAATATCATCATTGTTGGGCTATCTTTGTTTTTCGCCCTTTCAATACCAGCCTACTTCCAGCAATATGGTATCTCCCCCAATAGTAATTTGTCCGTTCAAAGTTATTTCCAGCCATATATCGTAGCCTCTCATGGACCTTTTCGCAGCAAGTATGGAGGGGTAAGCATCTCTTGGCCTGCTCTGCTTGCAAAATTCTTTTTCTGCTGCTTCATTAATCATTCTTCTTGGTGGTTTAGGAATCGATCATTTTGCATTCAAAACCCTTGATGGCATGGTGATCGGATAGGTTTTTAGAAATAGATGTGGAAATAGTAATAGACAAACTCTCGTTTTGGCAGGGAACATAGTGCCACACTAGAATAGATAACTGCTTTTGAATGGAGCATTAGTTCTTGAAGTTTCGGGATGCAATTGTGCTCCCAAGCTACACGATAACACCATCCTATGTGGTGTGAATGTCATCCCGTTGCACATGAGAGATGATATCCTAATATGTCAGCGAAAAAAATGATCCTGAAGCATTCTCTTTTATAGGAGCGTTTAAATCTGTGCTAGTGACCGTTCGTCATTTCCTCTTTGGTTTATAAAAAGAAACATCTATTAAATAGTCGGAAATGAAATGAGCTTATCTATCCAAGTTAAAGAACCCCAACCAAATCAATGATCCATCCAAGTTAAAGAACCCCAACCAAGTCAATGCTCTCAGTCAGATCGGCTTTGTTTTTAACTGATGATGGAATCTTTTAAGGCCCATAGGGCTTCCCAATGAAGAAAAGATTTCTCGCAAGTAATTTGTTTCTGTTATGTTAAACTTTGCAGGTGAACTATGTCTTGAATACATTACTTTCAATGCACATGGTAATTGCATTTTTTGTGGCTGTTATCCTGGACAACACTGTTCCTGGTAGTAAGCAAGAACGGGGTGTTTATGTGTGGTCTGAACGGGAAGCTGCGAGGAGGGAGCCTGCAGTTGTTAAGGACTATGAGCTTCCCTTCAGAGTCAGCAAGTTCTTTAGATGGGTTAAATGGGTTGGTCTCTGAGCAACGGCGTTGCTGGGTGGCTAAATCATTGCATTAAAGCAGCTGTTGTTACAAGATGGTTATAATAGCACTTGGGTTCTGAATCTGAGCTATTTAACACCATACTGAAGCAGAGCAATACCCCACGGTATGTTATTTTCTAGCAAAGTAGGACGACATGAGCCAATAGATTTTGGATATGAGTCGCAATGTACATTTGAGGTCTCTTGAGATCTGGTTGTGTTTGTAATTTTTTGAATGGTTAGCGGTAGCTTACTGAAATGTCTAGATACAGCTTCTGGCAAGCTAGGAGCTCTGTTGTGTAAATTCTGTTTGGATCATCTTTTTCTCGAACAAATTTTGTTTGGAATACTGAATGGAAATGAGTTCTACTCGGAAATATTGATCACAGGCATGATGTTTTATCTTCCTCCTAAGTCTTGTGTTTCGTACGATCTAGAAGATCGGTGGGATGAGCTTTTATTTTCTTTGCTGATGGTCGTTGCAGGTTTTCAATGGAAAATGACTGTTGGATTCATGATTTTGGGAACTTAATGGTGCTATGATAAGGGCTTAAGTGATCTAATAGTGTTATCCTTCCTTATTGGATCTTCGCGTCTTATTCATGCCCCTCTCCTAATGTTCGTGATAAGAATGTCATACCAATTGGAAAAACAGCAGGGCTTGCATTAACGGAGTTTATAGTGAAAAGCTAAGACCATGGGATTTTTCTCCACCGTGATTGGTTGTCTTTTATATCCAGTGCAGGATTAGGTACCAAATATATTTAGCGTGTCTCGGATGAGCGACCATGTCGAGGTAAATCTCAATCCAAATGCGTGCTGTCTCTTTTCAAAGCTCGATCGCTAGCAAGGGTCTGTCATGCATTGCGATATCATGCACATTACTTAATGTAACACTATTAATAGAAAAGGGCGTGGGCGCGCCCGTCATGGTTGATAATAGAATAGGGCTACGGCACGCCACCGTTGCCTTGTTTTTGACATGAGCCTTTCCTTACCGGCAAATGTAATGTGAGTTGTTTGACATCCTCAGATGGCAAGCTGTGTGAATAATATAAGTAAATCACAAGTCATGAAACAATATGTACATACTACAGCAATTTTTTGTATGTAGATATGGATATGACATGACTTATCGGATCCGCTACCCTTCATCTCGATGGCCATCTCCCTCTTTGTTTTGGACCCAACTGTCTTTAGCACCTTTAACCCCAGTCAACCCGTAGAATTCTTCTATCAAATCTCTCTCTCTCTCCCACAAAAGTTTTTTAGGACATTTTCAATACGAAACATATAAATTACTTGGCTAAAATCCCCACGATGATGAATTATATGAATTACTTAGCTATGACAGCGTTAAGTTGACATAATAATTTCGATGGCGGTATGATTGCCTCAATGCTTCTCGCGTAGTCGGGTCAATAGAAATCCAATAGACGGTTCCGACGGTACGAATTTCAATCACCCAAATTCAGTTTAGTGGACTATGCCCATGGGTGAGTTTTGCGACATAGAGACTTAAAATTGTTGAGCTTCTTTTTGTGGCTTAATTTTTTGTCGAATACGTCGTTTGGGAGTATGGGACTAAGCTCAAGATCTTCTAATATATGAGAGAGAAACTTCCGGGCATCCGTTGGGTTGAGAACGAACACCCCAAGAATGCCCCGGATCAGATTATGGCTGGTCCGGCGACCCCACTACACTTAAGTCGCATGGCCGGCCGGCGGCCTAGAAGATCTCTTGGCATTGGCTAGATGTCTGGCCACAATGTTGGCAGGGAACTCGGACTAGGGCACAGCTTTTGTCCAGGTATCCAGAGGGAACGCATTTTGACACGAACTTTTCCGTTTTTAAGTAAGTTTTTTCCTCCATCTTGAGTAGAACACGATCACAAGCTGTTCAAAGAGTCTCTTATGGTATTCTAGCAAAACTCAATAAGAGAAACATGAGCGCTTGTGAGGATTTGTGTCATGGGGCTTAAGAGACATATGAGCGAGTGATTGTAACCATGTAAGTCTCCGAACCATGTAAATCTTCGATTATCTTTATCGTTTCTTGATGTTTTCTCTGGCAAATTGCGTTCTTTCGCATTAGATCGCGTCATTTAAAAAAAAATAGTTATATGGCTCAGCTTCCATTCTTCGACTAGATCTCCTCCTACATACAAATTGATGGTCAGCACATATGCACATGTATTTGTCTTGACCACAGGTCGTTGATCAGAAGATGAGACTATCTCGAGTTGACCAGCTGAACTTCAACGTCAACTACATGTGTATTTTCTGCTACATCAATATAATTAAATTTTGTTCCCGATTTCGCTGCAAATGCAAGCTCGACAAATTCTTGGGGGGGGGCGGGCGGGGCGGGGCGATGACCTCCACCTGCCTGCCCTGCAAGAGATGAGCGAAAGTTCGATGCTTCTTCACCCATCCATCAGCCAACAGCATATTCCTTTCGAGGTACTAATTATCATCATGTTCACGTAAATCAGGATTGACTTCACAGTTCACATGTCCTTCTTTTTAAAAGATAAAAGGAGGGATCAAATTTTATGTGAATAACAATAAATTTAAAGCTAGGGCTTAGAAGATACTTCACTAATCTCATGAAATGAGTAGGATATGGAAAGAAACCTCGATGGCTCTCGCAAACAATGCTTGCTTTTGTTCTGTTTTCCGATTAATCGAAGACAGGAAGTAATCGCGTTTTTGTGCACACTTCAGTCTAGCAAAATAACATGTCATATCGAGTTTCTATACTACACCGAGTCAATTTATTTCCATGGAGGTCGTGATTCGTCGACTACAATACGTGTCTCAATCAATCATGTATTTCGATGTGACATGTCACGAACTCGAATCCATCCTCTCTAATCGAAGGGTCTCACTTCTTATACTTGGCATAATTTGTATATTCTTATGCAATCATTAGCTAGACATTAAATACTAATCAATTAGTTGAGAGTGGCTCTACTCACCCTATCGTCTCTTGCAGATCTTCTTCACCCTTTCTGCTTTTCTTTTCGGTTTGGTTGTTTCCGAGAAACCCTGGTTTTGACAGGGACAAATGCATGGCTCTCTCTCCCGTTGACTTTCAAGTTTGGGAACTCCACACATTAAAATGTTCCATAAATTTTCTTTTTCGCGCGACTTCACCATCTGTAGGTCAAGGTTTTCCCCGTGCTTCACATTCGTAAGATGTGAATCACGTGTACACTGAAAAGACAACGGAGCACATGCTCAGGCTCTGTTTCACGTTTTCATGTGCGGATCGCGCCCTGCATTATTGCGAAGGCCAGACGACAATCCAATGAGGAGAAGGCAACAAAACAGTTGGAAGAATAACTGCACCTCCCTAGGTTTTCGTGCAAGAATCTGGTCCAATCCCAGTACAGTACAGCATCTCTGCGTCACATGGACGTCGACTTTATAAAACCTGCATGGTCTGATCAATACAACTAGATTAATGTCTAGTCTAAGCAACATAAGACAGGTGGAACATATGCATCATTGGATATTGCCACGGAGAACACGGATGCCGAATCGTTTTGTCGATTATGGCCGGTGATCTCTGCGTTCACTTATCCGTCCATAACAGTTTAGAATCATTTAATTTTATCATGATTTCAGCTCTCTAGCGCGATAATGAAAAGGCGTCTTATGATTTAATTTAACGTAGTATGGTATTACTTTTTAACATGGTCAAAATGTCAAGGATGTTCTTGAGTCAGTTTTGAACTATGTCGATCATATAGTTGTAAATTCAGTTCATGTACAACCAACGTATATATATAAGAAGTGTCAAAGATCAAAATGCTTAGACTCGATGATCTTTGATCAAAGTATTTCTAATGTGTTATAACATTGCGAGGACCTTTCCCGTTCCCTTCCAACATTTCCATCACAAAGGAAGAGAAAAATTTCAGTTAACATGGTCTTTCTAACTCCCCTTTTCATGTTAATTCCGGTGAAGTTAAGGTTCCGCGATTTCCTTTCCAATGTATATGCTTTGATTTCCTTCTAATTTAGGGATAATGACACAAACAGTTCCTAAATTTTGGCCAATGTGCAATTCGATCCATGAACTTTTAATTTATTTAATGTCATCCCTGAACTTTAACATAATATTCAATGTTGTCCCTGAACTTTTAATTTGTTCAATTTAGTACCTAAACTTTTGATACATATTCAATTCAGTCCTTAAACTATATGAAAATGTTCAATGTAGTCCCTAAACTTGAATCAATGGAGGGATGACATTGAATATTCTCATATAGTTCAGGGACTACATTACATATCGGGTTAAAGTTTAGGGACTTCATTGAATAAATTAAAAGCTTACGGATCAAATTGCACATTGGGCCAAAGTTCAAGAACTGTTTTTGTCATTTTCTCTCTAATCTAATTCCTGCACCGTCCTTTAGTTTCCTTCAATTCCCTTTCACACTTTGCTCTAGGGAACTAGACAAGCTTTATTCGTGCACCTGTCGTTCGACCCATCTTTTGAAAACTTGTTTTGTGGATGGTTTGATCATTTTGCGATAGGATTATGACCGGAGAACAATCTTCTATTCGTTTTCCCGGTTGCTCGATAGTTAGATTCGCTCGATGTTGATTTAGGAACAATGTTATCGAACGTGTGGAAACCACAACACTCATTATCAAAACATATGGAGAAAGCAAAGACATTTGCTTCGAAGCACGCAAATTATTTGGAGAAATGCACCAAGCAAGCAAACAACAATGGTCACGAACGAGACATCAAAAGATACGTATCTTCAAACTCCGTAATTGATCGTCGACAACGACTTCCTAGAGCAATTTAGACCACAATAATATCCAGAAATTGCGTTTTTTTCTTTCTCTTTTCTTTCCATTTCATCTTTGTGTTTCATTGAATGTGACAAGGAAAATGTCATCCTCTTCGTGTAGAAAACCTGGCACGTGGACGTGGAGTAAAATCTATTGTTGTGTACAGACAGACGTCAATTAATTGGACTTGTTAAGCGTGTTGCCACAAACTTATAAGCCACGTGGGGTTTTCCTTCCCTTGTTTCGAAGTTGTCAACCCTAGTCGTACGTAAAGACAGTCGAATCGTGTCAAATCCCATGTTTGCCATGCAGCTTCAATTGCGCTCTAAGGAATCCAACCATAAGATAGCATGATGCGATTACAACCATACGTGTCTCGATCTCATATCGCAGCGTCTTCCGTTCGAAGTAACCTTAAAGAAATATGCGTATCTTCTCATGATAGGATTAGCGAATCCGGTGATTCATTACATGCATCAATAAAAGTCAGTTGAGGTGGGGACTTGAATACCTACCTTATGAAGAAAAAAAAAGTCGGTAGCTATCGAAAACGAGACATGAGGTTGTCGCGATGAACTCGTTTAACTACACATGGCGCAATTACAAGAAGAATTCAACTATAGGTGTGCGGAATGGGCAAATGAATTGGCTTGAAACTCGCATTCAAAATGTGACACGAGTGCTGTGTTCATATTGAGGAGTCTTCACGGACCCATATAACTCGAAAGGGCTTTGAGAGATGTACCTACCATTGACAAAGAGATGTTGTAGTGAATGAAAAATGTCATACGGTGTCGGTAGATTAAGGTGGGCCAATTCAAATCAAAGAGATGTGAAAGGCACGCCAACAACCACAGAGGCAAACCCTGAAATACGGATGATCTTCACTAAACGATGTTCCATCAACACGCCAAAAGGACTCTTATGTATATATTGATCTCAGAGAACTTACGTCCATCTCGCTATGACACATGTTTTCGTCCATGTGTCACAGGTCGATCGATATAGCATTTTCTTACCCGTGCAACCTAATGTAGCCTTAGGAATCTCTTCCCAAGTCAGTTTTATGGTTCACGGCTAGGAAGCATGGAGACTCTCTGGGGCCTCTATGTCGTGTCGGACACCGACACTCGTCCGACACTCTTTATTTATTTATTTATGGATTTGAATCAAATTAATTTGATTGAAATAATTATAAAAATGATAATTTATCGTGTATATATAAAAATATACACGTAATATACAATATGTTGGCATTCTCATTTTTTTGAGAAATAACATATCAGCGAGTCGTGTCGTGTAGTGTCGCATGTCGATGTCGGTGTCGGTGATACTTAGATTCACGGTACTTCGCATAGGAGAAACCTCGCAACCGTGACATATATGTGTTGTGATATGCAATGTCTCATCATCTGATAAAGAATTTTTTAGTATAGTCTAATGTACATATAACGGTCCATTTTGTTATGTGGTATTTTCCTATGTCTCATCAAGAGATTAAGGATTAGGATTAATACCACGAAAAACCCCAAACTGGTACACATATGATAATTTTACTCTAAACTAATTTTTTTAGTACGAAAAACCCTAAACTGGCACATTTGTGATAAATTTACTCCAAACTAATTTTTTAACAACCAAAAACCTTAAACTGGTGCATTTGTGACAATTTATCCTCCATTAATTTTCATTAAATTGAATTAATACCACAAAAAATTATAAACTTGTACACTTAGACAAACGGAGGGTAAAACATAAACTTGGCACATCTATAAATTGTCGTGCGTCATTTAACAAAGTAATTTAACGGAAATAAATTGAAGGTAAATTTATCACAGTTGTACAAGTTTGGGATTTTTTATGTTCAAAAAATTAGTTTGAGGTAAAATTATCATAGGTGTATCAGTTCGAGGGTTTTCGCAATATTAACCCTAAGGATTAACACCAGTCGATTAAAGTTGGAGGGTCCTAGAAATTCCGTCAACATGACATGATAATAATAAAAATGGATGTGAGGCGAAGTCTTCTTGGTCAGAGAGTAGCCACATAAAAAGGAGTAGGAACCTAATGTTGCTTTAACAAAGAGCCGACGTGATAACTATGGTGCAAAATATATAAAACTAGTGCCCTTATTCAGCACATACAATTGAGTTGGTGCAAGGAAAGCTTAAAGATAATTAAAATGATATGTATTGGAGGCCCCTTAGGAACCTTCTGGTCAAGTCAATACATGTCATTATATATACAATGAGTTGGTGAAATCCACCAAAAAGAAGAAAGAAACTGCCTCTCATAGGAGACGACCAATTCTATCTCTAAACCTTTCAATTGCACTAATTTAATCCTGAACATTCTAACGATTTGCTAATCTAGTCTTAAAATTTAATCCTAAATCTATTATTTGGATAATTGCTGAAAAGATTATATCGACAAATCGTTAAAAGATTTATAATTAAATCCGCACAATTGAAAGATTTAGGATTATATTGTCAAATCGTCAAAGACTTAATTGATATAATTAAAAAGTTTAAAACTGAATTGACCGCCGTAAGATAAATTTAGGACTATTTAGACAATTTTCACTATATCCATGCCATCTTAGTTTCTCACAACGTGTCCCAATGTTGGTGCATAGAAAGAAGAAAATGGGGTCGGCCATAAAAGATTGATTTGGCACAAATGCCTCACAACAACCCCACATCTACGGTGGGGAGTTCGATTCCCCACTTTCTTGGGGCAGGCCAGGGGTGGGGACACATAGTTTTAGGTATGGATTTCGACTCCCACGCTCTGTAAAAGGCGAGGCAGAAGTTTGAAAAGTGAGATGAGAGATAGAGTAAGAGTAGGAGTAGGACTAATTACAAAAAAAAAAAAGTAGCCATGCCCGTAGTCTACAATTGACACACGAATTTTCATTCGTAAGTTGGAATTTTATTTCACACGTGCGCAAAATGGTGGGTGCGCCCGGCCCTTAGCTACAAGTAACTTCTATAAAAATTGGAAAAACGACACGTGGACCGAGTTAGGGTTTTTAAGAGCGTGGGGATTAAGATAAACTCGAAATCATCTTTGCACTTGCGGGCAAGGCAATGGGTTGCTTGAGCATGAAAGGATCGCGGTTTCTTAGGGAAGAAATTCATAGAGGGGGGGAGGGGGGGCAAAATTGCAAAAAAAATTGGAAAAGAGCGGGCACAAATGAAATTTGCGAACATTGCGACGGACATCCTAACCAACCAGATTGATAGTGGGTTAGGCCGTGGAATCTTCCCAATTGCTCGTTCAACGCGGGCGATGTGCATTATCGAGGACCGCCCCGCAATTTCATATTTTTCTTTTTTGAAAGTTTCTTCCGGGGGCAACGAAAAACTAAAATATTATCTAAGGGAGGGATAACCTTTTAATTAATATGGGGTCGAGTGTAGCAATGTACATAATTTTTGGGGCCATGGCTTTCTTAATTTCTCATTAATGTGAAATGGTTTGACATTATCTTTTTCAGTTTGCTTAATTAATGTTTTAAGGCCAAGGCATGAGTCTATGTATATAGAGGCATTCCAATAAAGGGGCTAAAATTTTTGTATCGACTCAAAGTCGATACTTTATGTGAGAAAAAAAAATCGAGCTAGAATTGGGACTCAAATTAATGTTTGTGCTTTTTTATGAGACAAATAAAAAAATTTCAAGTTAGAATTAGGACCCGAGCTCAAATTGGCTTTTATGAGACAAAAAGTTTAAGTCAAAATTAAGACTTAGGCTAATTTCAGGGAATCGGGTCATTTTATAATATAAAATTAAGAAAAACATTAATTTGAGCAATTTAGAATGTTTTCCCCCACACGTGGTGCATGAAATTTTCCAGATACTTAATCATACCGAAACCATACTCTTTGACTAGGAGCAAGACCAAGTAAATCAGCATTAAGGGAGTACTTTTCAAACCCATCTCTAACCTCATTGAAGAAATAGTCTCATCCAATTTTCTCTCAAGGCTCTCTCCAACCGTTCTCTCCTCATTATTCAAATCAAGAATCATAGCATGCACTTCCCATTCACACGACGTCATCACATCAAAGACCCCAATTATTCTCTCTTTTTCCAATTAAGCACTTGTCCCTTTCCAGAACAAAACCAAACCAAACCAAAACGAAAATTTGGTTTCGTCTCTTTATATAAGAATAAGAGGAAGATATAACGATTGCGCCATTATGACGGGAGCATAACGCACGTAATTTAGCATTGATTGCAACCATTTCTTTTGTAAGCATATTTTCCACAATTGCTTAGACTAAACAACGAAAGGATGGCTACCGTGACGCGATGCTTTAACGTGGTAAAACACTACATGACTAGGAGCTGTAGAATGGTTGATTGAGGCATCCGGGTTTTCCGGCTTTGGTACCGGAAGTCGCCCGTTCGAGTATCACCAATTGAACGCAAACCACTCCCGATTAGGGTAACCTGCATATGCAGAAGTATGTATTGAACCGGTTCATGAGACTATTCGGGTGTTTCAGGATCCTTCGGGCAATCAAGTCCGCCTATTATGCTTTCCTAGAGAAATTGAGGTGGTAAGAGACAAATGGGAACCCTTCTTGGGGGCTCTACTCTAAGTACAATCTTTCATTCTTCCAGTGCGCACTTGCGATTTCAATGGCCTCAAGGCGTTCGAGCAGTCAATTGTCCGTAACTACGCTAACCTCGGTGCCCTCCATCGTGCTCTCGATTCTCCTTTCACTCACGGTGTCATTGCAATCCGCAATGAGGTCCGTCGGGACTGATACTGTGGGATGTCGTGGATTTTCTGAATTCGACACGACAAGAGGGAGATAATTAGTCGATGGTATCACCTTTGATTTCAAGCAAAAATGCACTCCCTAATCAGCCGATTCGAAGCTTAATTAGGATCGCTAAAAGTACTGTAACTCGGCAATGTTTGTAGGAATGCATCATCGCACTCTCTATAGTCATTCAGCAGTCGAACGACCGCCCTTTTGCTATCTCCCAAGTTTTGAACCAAGGACGGTGTTTAAAAGGGTCGATTGTTTTTTGCATCGTAAATCACTTGCTTTTGTCAGAGGCATATGTTTGCAAATCGACACGTATTAAAGAGCAAAAGCGCACGATTAAATGGAGATTAAAACCGGCCGGTTTGCTCCTATCAAGACATCGGATTAAACTAATAGCGAGTCGCCAGGCCTCCCGCCATCGATCCCCGGTGTACAAGTGACTCTTCTTGACCAACTCAATCGAGCAATATTTCTTCCCTTTTCTTTTCGGTTGGAACCTTCGCTGAATCCTCATCACGTTTATAAAAATACGCACACTCCGCAAAGACTCGGACCAAAACGAAATTTTAAAAAGAAGAAAAGAAGAAAAAAAGGGGACATGGAAATTGGAAAGTAGTTGTCTATGCGAGTCTTTGTCCGGTTCTCCATGTCCATTATTTTTTTTAAAAAAAAAATTTGAAGAATGAAGAAGCCTCAAGGCAAGGCAAGGCAAGGCAAGGGGGGGTGTTTTCTTCGTTGGATGGATGGTGGTAGGTGAAGCCTTGACCGAACCACCCACCTCGGCGCGTACAGAGGCTCTGTGTCTCAAAAGTCTTCTCCTTCACCGTTCGTCCGACTCGCTATAAAAGCACCGCAGCCTCCCCTCGTGTCTCTCAGCTTGACGTTCACTTTCTCATAAGCGAACACCAAGCTTTCCTCTCCATCTTCCCCTCTCTCTCCTTCTCTTTCTCTCTTTCTTCCGGCTTTTCACCCTTTTTCTTTAACCTTTTTTTTTTTTCTGTTACCGGAGTAATAAACCGTCGACCCAGAAACAGAAGCCGAAGGCGGAACGAGCGATCGAAGGAGGGTTAGCGATTCTATCGACCACCATGCAGGCTATATCTCCGTCCGCTCCCGGCAATCTCAAGTCCCTGATCAGGCCGAGGCCGGCGCCGGCCCCGACCCGGATGGGCACGGCCGTCCGCTGCGCCTTCCGCTCCGACTCCGTCTACTTCCCCAACGGCGTCGGCCACAGCCGCGCCGACTGGCAGAGCTCCTGCGCCATCCTATCCAGCAAGGTCCTGTCCCTGGAGCAGCCCGCCGAGAAGGGCGGCGGCGGCGGCGGCGCCGACCACGTCGCCGCCGTGAACGGACACCGGGCCGCCGTGGACCTCAACCTCGTCCCCATCGAGACCAAGGACGGCCCGGCGGCCCCGCCCGTGCCGGCCCCCGCGCCGCAGGGGCCGAAGCCGCTATCGATAAGCGACCTCGCCCCGGCGCCGTTGCATGGCTCGCAGCTGCGCGTGGCGTACCAGGGCGTCCCCGGCGCGTACTCCGAGGCGGCTGCGGGGGAAGGCGTACCCGAACTGCGAGGCCATCCCGTGTGACCAGTTCGAGGTCGCCTTCCAGGCGGTCGAGCTGTGGATCGCCGACCGGGCCGTGCTGCCCGTGGAGAACTCCCTAGGCGGCTCGATCCACCGGAACTACGACCTCCTCCTCCGCCACCGCCTCCACATCGTGGGCGAGGTCCAAATGCCAGTCCACCACTGCCTCCTCGCGCTCCCGGGTAGCCGCCTCGAGTGCCTCTCCCGCGTCATCTCGCACCCGCAGGCCCTCTCGCAGTGCGAGAACACGATCACGCGGCTCGCTCCGCAAGCCACCCGAGAGGCCGTCGACGACACCGCCGGCGCCGCTGAATACATCGCGACAAACCGCCTCCGAGACACGGCAGCCATCGCGAGCGCGCGTGCCGCCGAGCTCTACGGCATGCAGGTGCTCGCCGACGGCGTACAGGACGACTGCGGCAACGTGACCCGCTTCCTGATGCTGGCGCGGGAGCCTATCATCCCGCGAACGGACCGACCCTTCAAGACGAGCATCGTGTTCGCGCACAACGGAGGGGAAGGGACGGGGGTGCTGTTCAAGGTGCTGTCGGCGTTCGCGTTCCGCAACATAAGCCTGACAAAGATCGAGTCGAGGCCGCACCGGAACAGGCCCATCAGGCTCGTCGACGACGCCAACGTCGGGACGGCGAAGCACTTCGAGTACATGTTCTACGTCGACTTCGAGGCCTCGATGGCGGAGGTGAGGGCCCAGAACGCGCTCGCCGAGGTGCAGGAGTACACGTCGTTCCTCCGGGTGCTGGGGAGTTACCCCATGGACATGACCCCTTGGAGCCCTCCTCCTCCGACGAGCGGCGGCGATAGTGATTGATTGGCCTAAATTCTTTCTTTTTAAAAGAGAAACAAGTAAAGGGGTGTGATTATTGATTGCACAGACAAAAGAGGGTTATTGAATTGAATTGAAATGTAATTTAATTTTCTTCTTTTTTTCTCTATCGGAAAATATTTCGTACTTTCGCATGTTTCTGGCTACGACCAACCAGCAAGGGGGGAGAAATATTGGTGGAGAGCATAGAATAGAATTTGAAACGACGATGAATGGCGATAATATGTCGAAATGGGACCACCGTTTCTTCTGCCCCTGTCGTTCTTTGTTTGTTTGGGACATGAAAGACAGGTACGAGGAGAGAGAGGAGACCGGAGGATGTGGTGTGCACATAGAATGGCTCGACTCAAATGTCAGCCTTGTTCGTAATTTCTTTGATTCAACTAACATTTGGTCAAAAACACAGAAATGACTAACTACGATTTAGGTCGTGACGGCCGGCCAGCAGCCACCGGTCGACTTTGGGTCCGATGGGACGAGTTGGTGGAGGGATCATTGGCAGCATCGAACATGTAGCGCTTGAGAAGGCCGTTGTTTAAAGGGAATAAGCTGCATTAGGGATTGGGCAGGGAGGGATTGTAGACTCGACCGGGATATGCAGAGGATCGTCGTCAAAAAAGAATAAACTCCATTTGGGATGGCGAAGAGAATCGAAAAATTTTCGCACATTCTTTGATTGATTTATCCGGCGCATCAATACCTATGAGCTAAATCTCGACTTAAGTTTCTTGTCCAAGACAATTGCCTCCTCCTGTGTCACGGTCAGGGCTGGTGGCCCAAGTTTAGGTACCATGTGGCGTGCACTATCGTCGGCCACAGGTATTACGCTAGCCAACTCGAACGGGCGATACTCCAATGCCTAAGGGCGCACGCACAGTTCGCAGATAGATCGTAAGCAAGAAAGAGAGCCGGTCTCAGGAAAATGGTCTGTCCTATTGTATTAATCAACCGTACAAGCAATGCACTGAGATGGGACTATCTGAATACGATGGCTTGAGTGGTTTCACATCGCAAAGAGTAGTATTACAGGCATTACCTATGCCAGCAAGAGTAAACCTTACAATTGGCTAAGATGACGCCAGCAAGAGTAAACCTTACATCGCAAAGAGTACTATCTGAAAATACGACAAGACTAATTGTCCTTACGCTGCACGGACGTGTACTTGACCCAAGCGGCCATGGATAATTAGCCCTTGATATGCCGGATGAAAGCACTCGCGATGATAAGTGACACCGGCGGCGGTTGCGGCGATGCCATTGGCCTAATTAACCATTTTCTGCCGGTGGCGATCATATCATAGCAACTTGGAGCCCGGCGATTGTTGCCGATTGGCACTTTTAGTAAGTTCGCAAGAACAATATCCTAATTCATGAAGATATTGTTTCAAAGTATAAGCTACGATAGAGATTGATACTTTTAGGTTTCGTTTGTTTCACGGAAAATATTTTTCAAGAACACATTTTCCTTATTTTCTGATGTTTGGATCACTTAAAAAAATGAATTAAGGGAAAAGGTTTTCCTACCAAAACTTCAATTCAAGAAAATGATTTACTCTTTACAAATCGAAAATCATTTTTCGAAAATATGACTAGGTATCGACACTTAGACAAAAAAAAACGTTATGCTTTGACTTGGGAACCCTTGACACAATAACCCTAGGACTCATTCTTGAGTCCTTGGCAATGGGGCTAGGTCCCCGGCACCCTAGCCCGGGTCCATCTAGGCCTCATTCGAGACCCCGGCCGCCACGCGAGGGTCCATCGAGGCCAAGTCTGGGACACCAGTGCTCGTACTTGGGATGCCAGGCCTGGTAATATCGAGGTCGGGTCTTGGTTCACAGAACCCGTGCTTGAGTCCATCAAGGCCAAGCCCCAAATCCTAGCGCCCATATGCCGGGTTCCTTAGCTATCCATGCACAAGCAATTAGTAGTGCCCGAATATTGTATGTAAATTTAGGAAAATCAAATGAGATTTTTTTTTACTAAACGATAGAAAATATTTTCCAGTTCATTTTCAAGTCTTGGCCAAACACTGGAAAATATTGATATTTTCGTGGAAAATGACTTCCCTAAAAACATTTTCCGGAGATGTCACATTTTGTGCGAAACCAATGGAGCCTTGTGATGTAACTATTTTCCAAAATATGAATACAACGACCTTTACATTATGGTGTAGATGTATTAAGTATCTTGATTTGATATGAATATAGATGACCTTAAATGCCAATAACTACTATCACGCAATATTATCAAATACTACTATCATCTTATTCAATTCTTCTGATGTCATTATACCATATCGTATCTAACATTAAATGCCACAACGATGCTCCTAAATCATGTGGTCGTCAGTTTGACTGCTTTTAGTAATCATTATTTCCCGTGGTACGTTTTGATATACTTAGATATATAGAGCATTTACTTGTCATTAGTTAATATCATCATTTAAACCTAATAGCAACATTCACATCCCTAGAATTTAAAGAATAGCTAAGAAATGAATCCATTGAAAACCGTGGGTCTTATATTAGTCTCCCATATCTAACCATTCAAACTCAACATGACAACGTTGCTCCATCGAAGAATGCCCCAAAATTCGATATAAAATTGCGCCGTGGTTTTCATGGCTGTCTTGATGAGCAATTGGACACTGGGAGTAGGTGTTTCCCTTCGATGAAAACAATGTTTCATCCAATTTGCTATTAAAGTATAACGAAAACTAATGTTAGACCGCCGAATTTTTAATGATTGGGTTGTTCTCACTTAATGAAAATCTTCATGTTCTTGGTACAATTCCTAAGGTCCCAAAAGTGCTCTTCCCATCTTCCTTCACTCGTCCTTCTCTTTCAAACCGACCCAACAAATAAAACTTCAAGTGTACATTATCTCTTTAACGCTCATTAATTATTTATTGTCTCTTCTTGGATTCACCTACCAAAGGGAAGAAAACAAGTGCCATCATGCATTGGCATAAGCAATGACGATAGCCTACATCATCAACTCAACATACGATAACGTGGATAAGCATGAATATATGAAGAATATGTATCATTTTTTAAGATCATTAATTGACATTTATTTGGGACAGACTTGTGGCTTTAATAAACCAGGATGGGTGCAAAGAGGAATGACCCACTTGTGAGTGTTGATATGCTATTAAGTACTAATGACATAGGGGAAAGTTACTAATTTGTCCCTTGAGTTTTTGGGGCCATCACGACTTGCCGCCCAATATCTCGACTTTAGCGTAAATGGCCCCGATGGTTTCAATTTATTTTCAATGCACCCCTGACATTGACTCCGCCCAATTTCTCTCTGAAAAGTTGGTCACATGCTCTCACGTGATCGCCGGTGCTCCCTTGAGAGGGCCAAAAGAGAGCGGTTGAAGTTGAAATCTATTGGAAAACATAACGGGGAATTCAGGTCAAAGTTGCAACAATCCATAATCTTGGGGAGCAAACTGTAATTTTCCCAACAATATAGGGACACTATTGCTAGAATGTCGCGGTAGGAATAGTGAAACCATTATACTATGATCGTTTTAGGAAGTGCATAAAACCACGAAATTCAAACATTTAATTAAAGTCTATGACTTTTAATGTCATTATTTTATGGTTAGACATCATATCTTCCTAATGGAAGCGAGGGTTCGTGATAATGATTTTGGTACATTGTACACGGAGAAGAGGATTTGGTGAGAAAAGGGCGGCATGGTGAAAATTCAAGGGGTGGTGGTAGGTGAAGATGATGTGCTTGTCATGGTTGAAAGCCAAGTTTCAAGCAAGTCGAGCTACTCATTCAATAACCTCAATTGTCTGGCCAAAAAACAAACCTCAAGTGCATTAGTAGCAATCAAGCGTGAGTTAAAAAAAATTTATATGTTTCTATTATCAATTTTGTAAATTATCATTTGGTATCGTTCGAGCAACTTCTTGATTATAAAATATTACATAATATAGACACGATAGTTACACAGACTCATACTCCTTGTCTCTTTTGGAATGAATAGGAGCCTGACTTGATTTAAAAACAAAAGACGAGATAATACGGAGATGGAAGATACAAAATTTTCCACATAATTAGGTTTTTTTGCATAAGAGAGGGTTTGTGACCAAGATATAATTATTTATAAGCAATATGACAGCAATTTATCTATACTTCAAGTACAAATCACGATGGGCTGATTGTGGTGCCTGGCAATTAGCGAACGGATACGTAATTTCTTCCGAGTTTTAATCATAGAAAAGGGTAGCAATCATGAAGATTTTCCTGATTATTCTACATAGACAAATGAAATAATAGGGAGAGAAATATATTAATGTGAGATTTGTCAGGGCCATAAATATATATTTATATATAATTCCTAATTTATATATATATTTCTATTTTCAACTAGGCTTCTGAATTATTTACAAATAAGGGTCTCTAAACGTGCGAAAGGGAATTTTCATGTGCCAGCCAGGATGAAGATACGGCTCGATTTGCATATATATATTACCCGGGGCCTAATTTTATATGTGAGCCCATTTATCGATTATTGTATCTGGTAAATATTATAAATGAAGTAAGCCGCAAGATACGGAATTTCTTTTTTTTTAATAAATATTAGGAATACAAAGAGTTACCTTCCCCAGAAGCTCTCTAATCACAACCCAAGTTTCATCTAAATCTGCTCCCCTTCATTATAAGGTTCGAGTCTAGAACGTGTTAAGTTTTTTTTTTTTTTAATTCATGAGCTCATATCGTTGAATAATCTGAAATTCAGAAAGATCCCGGGGTGTTCTTTCGGAGCCCGACAGAAATAAATTAGGAAAAAAAATTGAGAATTTTAAATTGGGGTTAGGGTATGTATGTAGTAGTGCCAGAGGCATATCTGCTGGCAAGCTTAGTTAATGGAATTATGACATTTTGGCGTATGATTTCTACATACATTCAATTGCCGGGTCGAATCAGTCTTTTTCCCCCTAAATGAAGTGTCGTCGTATTGGTTGACTAATAATTGTGATTTTTTTTAATAATTAGGTCAAAACAAGAAGATCATTAGGAATCTATTGTGCGCAATTACATAGGTGGGCTTCACCGTGACCCGTGGATTTTATGTCATATCCATGGGTTGGGCCATGACCGCTGGGTATATGGAAAGCCCTGTCTGTTACTACATCACTTGTTATAAGATGGGATGGACCAAAATTAAAAGGGATAATGACATAAATGATCTATGAACTTTATCATAATATGCAATGTGGTTTATGAACTTTCAATTTGTTTAATGCGGTCCTTGAACTTTAGCTAAAATGTGCATTGTGATCCCTGAACTTTTAATTTGTTCAGTGTGATTTTTTAACTTTTGGTATATGTTTAAACTAGTCACTGGACCATACGAAAATGCTTAATGTTGTCCATGAATTTAAAGTGATGAAAAGACAACATTGAGCATTTTAGTATAGTCCGATAACTAGTTTGAACATATACCAAAAGTTCAGAAACCATATTGAACAAAATCAAAGTTTAGAGACCATACTGAGCTAAAGTTCAGGGACCACATCGAACATATGAAAAGTTCAAAAACCACGTTGCACGTTAGGTCAAAGTTCATGGATCATTTGTGTCATTTTCCCAAATTAAAATTTCTTTATTTTCTGAAGGAAGTAGTGAATTGTACAAAATTAGGGGGGTCGTTCTGTCTCAAAAATAGGAATTTGCAATATTAATGATTAAAGAGAAAAAGATGCTAAGACTATTTGAATCCTTGTCCCACTTCTAAGTTTATTACGAGGAATTAACGTTGGAGAAAACATTGGTTATGCGAGAAGCCTGGCTAAGATTTTGTCTCCCTCCTATGTAGGCCCTAACTTTACACAAGACAAGCTTACAATTTCAGCCCAATTAGAGTATAAAACCCAAAGAATAGAGACGCTAATGAATTGCGCTAAATTTTGTTTTTTGTTCTTTTATTATCACGATGAACTGAGGAAGTATGAACTGAAAGTAATTCAGTGATCGGAGTGGCAAAAGAAAAAAATGGACATGCTGATCAATCTATGAACAGATAAAAATGAACCTAAGCAAGAGATTGCCGTGCTTGGTTAGGTCGAGGTTAATGAGTTGTCCAACTTGCTAGAGGTAGTGACTGTCGAGTTCAAGTCTCCGTCCGCCGAGGGAAATGAAGCTCGGGATTAGGGATGTAGCTGAGTGGAGTTGAGTCGATACATTATCGGGTTTGAGTTGATAGATACACTGTCATATTCTAGTTCGACTCAAGCTGCAACTTGGATGCTCAAATCATGATCTTAGCTCTCGATCGAGCGTTACATTCTTGCCCAAGATTGACTCCAAAGATAATCGCGTTCGACTTGAATAATTGGTAAAATAACAATCTTTTTTATTTTTTTTACATTGTTTTATAAAAAAATATATAAATAATTGGTGAAGCTTACGAGCCTTTCAATTTGAAGATCAGGGGGTTTGACCTCGACCTAACATTCTTTTTTTTTTTTTACGTATTAGTAAGTAACTTTATTTAGTGAATGTATGGTAGAGAATTCTGTCATGAAATAAGAATTCATTCGTTTCTATGATCACAATCTAATTCGTGTAACAAAGATGCATTTTGTTTCTTGAAATAGAAAGATATCTTATTAGTTGAGCAAATTGAATAAAATATTTATATTAATTTTCAGTAGATTTTCGACTTGCTTAATAATCTTTAAATATCACATTTATTCTTGACTTTTTGTGATTATAATAATAAGACTCTCAATATAATTCGTTCCTTAACAATGGATTCCTTTCCTTAAATCTCCTATAAGAGCTAATAGATGCAAGCTTTTAAGTAAATACAATACTTCCATTGGCACCAAACAATGCCTTTTCTCAAGTTGGAAACAATCAATTTGTCTTATATTTTATAATTAGAAGTATTATCGTTGTAAGATTTAGCTTTTAAATTGGAATATTTCTGTTGAATAGTTCCTAAAATTACTTTGTGAGAATTTGAAATTTCATGAGATTCGAGAAATATGAGGCCAAGTTAAGGCGGTTCTTGCAATTGTTTTTACTTTTTTGGTTGGTAATACTGAAATTTCATTAACTCGAAGGACGTCTGTTCACAACTTCACATAAAAACTAATATATTTAACATAGGGGTCGGGGGACAATACAGCCAATTATTGGGAAGTGCTTGTTTTTTGGCTGGGCCTTGGCCACCCAATTCTCCTCCAAGCCGTCCTCAGCTAATATACAAATATCGATCACTAAATACATCCGATTAATTTACCAAATATCACCCATTCGAGTCCAACCCACTACGTCAAACTACTTTGGGTAAGAGCCCTGCATAGGTTGAAGATCTAAATTTAATCGGTTCATGAGACTTGCAAGATGTTTCATGTGCTTCTTAGGTAGTCAAATATACACATGCATGCCCTTGGACTATAAAATAAACAACTAGGAAAATGACACTAATAGTTCATAAAATTTGACTCAATATGCTATGTCACCTTGAACTTTTAAATTATTTAGTGTGATCATTTAAATATTCTTAAATGTTTAATCTAGTTCCTAAACTTTTAATTTTTTTAATAGTTCCTCAACTTTCCACAAGAAAGTCAAATTAGTCCCTCTTTACTATGACAAGTTTTCATAATTACCCAGGTTTTAAAATTCTTTTCATTTCAATCCATTTGCTATATCAAAAAAAAAAAAGTATGCTGTTTTTTATTATCATTTTACCTTTTTGGTTTTTATAATATCACAATTGTTCCATTTAAGTATATTTTAACTTATGACCACTATAATAGAAAAAATAGAAACTTACGACTTTGAGTTGTATCGGGTTAATAATGCTGCTATTTTAATTTCCTAATTCATAGATTTAACTAAATTTAACTTAGAAAACATGACAGACAATAGTGAAAAAATTCATATATCCGAAAGATTGGGAACAAGATTTAGATTAACAAACGAGCATCTATAGATAAATTAACACCATTTACATATATCCTTAAGAAAACACTTATTCTTCAAAATAGTGGGAATATCAATTAGATGTAACTCCAAAAAAAAATCTATTATTAGTGTTATAGAGATTATAAACTAAAATATACTAATATGACACTATCGTAATAGTTATAAAGATCAAAAAGATAAAAAGGTAATAAAAATAGCATAGTTTTAATAGGAAAATGATTACGATAAAAACAACATAAGTGCTATAACTTTCATGCGGTGCTTACTTATGTGTCATAACTTTTTTTTTGCTCACTTAAGAACCACATCAAAGTAAAATCGATCATTTGAATGCCACTTCCGGAAAATCATCCTACATTGATTTTTTTGTATATTTTTAAATTGATCTTTTTTAATTTGTTATTTTCCTTTTTTCTTTGTTTTTTTTTGCCCGCCAGTAGTAAAGGCCTTGTCCTTGGCGGGTAGGGCTGCGAAGGCCCTAGGCAAGGCCATCACCGGCTACAGGCGAGGACCTTCGTAGCAAGGCCACCTCGCCCACGACCGGTGGGGACGTAAAGGCCCTCCCCTGGATCCTGCAAGGGCCTTCCCCCGAACTGGTGAGACCTCGATTGCCTTACCTAAGGCCATCGCGCCCTCGCCGGCCACGAGCAAGGGCGCGAAGGCCCTTGCCAGATTTCGGTAAAGCCGGCGATAGATTTTCTGGCAAGGAAAATTATCAATGTCACTTAAGTAATTGATTTTTCAAATTTGTGACATTTGAGTGATCGATCTTTCAAATTTGTGACACTTAAGTAAGCAAAAAAAAATTAAAAAAATTGTTCACGCCCGCACCAGTGGTGCTATATAGGACAATTGGCATCCATATTAGATTTTCCGACGAGGCACATCACCTATGGCACTTAAGTAATCGATTTTTCAAATTTATGGGACTTAAATGAGCGAAAAAAAAAGTTCTGACCCTCAAGTGAGCATCATACGAAAGTTAAGGCATTCATGTTGTTCTTATCCGAAAATGATTGAAATGAAAAGATATTACAAAACATGGGCAAATGATATTATGAAAACTCGAGAATAGTACCAAAGAGCCAATTTTATTTATGAGAGATTATATTGAACAAATTGAAAGTTTAGGGACTAGATTGAACACATAGAAATTATTAAATATCACATCGAACAATTTAAAAAGTTCAACAACAGCAACATTATACATCAGGTTAAAGTTTAAAAACCATCCGTGCCGTTTCCTCCAATAAAAGCGAGCCCCATCGGCACGACCGTGACATTACATATATATATCCTCGAAACGGATTGGGTGGGCAGAGGGGCGGGGCCGATCGTGCGCCCCACGTTAAATGTCATGCCATCCGAGGGCTCCGGCTCGGCTACTAGAAAAAGGAACTCCGCGGGGCCACCGCCCCCCTTCCCCGAGCCGGGTCAAGTCGACGTCCCATAAAAGCTCCGATCGCGGCCATAAAGAAGCTCGCGATGGGAAAGAAAACCTCACAGAGAAAATGACATTTATCCTCCCAATTTGTGCTGTGACTTCTCCAATTAAGGGACGGGAATCGGGTCACAATCAGGCTCGTTTACGTGCCGAGCCGTGAAGTGCGTCCCGAAGGAGACGATCGGTCCGCGCGCCGTGCAACCACCGCGGAGTTCACGCCACACCTCCGACCGACGAGGACCAATGTTGTCTCTGACCATCCTTGGGATGGACGGGATCAATTAAGCTAATGGACAGTTTGATATAACACTTGTTCTTTTCTAAATCTTGACTAATCGTGGTCAAACATGATTCTTGGATTCTTTCGCTAAAAAAAAAACAGAGAATTTCGCTCATTATCTCTATCCATACACATTTTGCCGGATGATTTGACACGCGAATAAATTCCATTAGAAATTTGATTTTGAACACACATATCACTCATCCAGTATAGAATGTGCGAAGATTTTTCTATGTTGACGGCGGACCCGATAATAATCTCACACCCGCAGTCCTTCTCTTAACACGATAATCGAACATTAACATTGCACTATCATAACACTTGATATTGCCATATATGAAAGCGGGTATTACAAATAAGATACATAGACGAAGTAGAAAATGTGATAAAAGTACTAAGAAACATTTCCCCTAAAGAAAGTATTAACGTAGGTCATCCATTAAAGAGAGAGAGAGGAAAAAAAATTATAGAATGTCAAAAGTTTCTTTTTCCAGCTCCAAGGCCCAGGCAGGCATATCGGGCGTGAACCTTTGCTTTTGTCTCTCGCTCCAGTACCGTTCCTCTCGTCTCTCCCGATCTCTTCGGGTCTTTGTTCCTCGGTGGTCTCTAGAACGCGGCCACCGATCGTTCATCTTCTCCAATGGCGACGGAGCAAGGGTAGAGAGTTTTTCGCAGCTGCGAAGCCTCCAAATCTCGCGCGGCGGGCAACAAAGGTGGGGGTCGGAGTGCTACAAGCAATGTCTTCCGCGACTCAATTCGTCGACCATTCCGATCATCAGGTGCGGCCTCCTCCTCCTCCTCCTCCTCCTCTGTTGAGCGGCGATGACGAGAATCGTCGTGGGTGTTCCAAGGCTCAGGCGTGTCTCCACAAGATCCTCCGCATAATCGCTTCGTCCAAGGACCCACCTTCCAGCCTCCAGGGCTCGAACGGAGGCCTGGGCATCGATCTGAACCTGCGATTGTGCAGCGCTTCGTTCGGCGACGAGGAGGAGGAGGAAGAAGAAGAAGAAGAAGAAGAAGAGAACGTGGGTTTTGCGGAGGAAAGCGGCTCGTTCAGTTCGAGCTCTGTCGCGGCTCCTGAGGCGGATGAGAGGAATACGGCGCTCGAGAAGAGCTCTGAGGTTGAACGCGAGACGGCGAAGCAAACTGATGAGAGGAACCGCGAACGAGCCGCCGTGGGTGGAGAGCGAAATCGCGCCGAAGCTGAAGAAGAAGGAGAAGAGAATGGTGAAGATGACAGTGGTTCGGAGATCACGAACGTGCAAGTTCAGAGCTTTGAGAAGAGCGACGAAGATCGCGCGAGCGAGATGAAGCGGTCGAACAGCGACGGCTTCTTGGGCTTGCTCGTCGAAGCGGCGAAATTGGTCTCCGGACGCGACGTCCGCGACGGCGATGAAGACGAGGACGACGGCACCGAGTCAAGAGAGCGACCGGGTCCGCTGCGCGAGCTCCACGATTCCGCTCGAACCAAAGCAGACGCGACCGAGGAACCGACCAAGACCGAGCTGCAGGGGTCGAAGAGGAAGCGACAGGTTCCGGAGGCGGCCTTCGGAGAGTCCGAGGTGGACGCGTCGCCGTCGCCGTCGCCGCCGCCGCCGCCGCCGCCGCCGTCGCCGCCGCCGGTGGTGAGGTCGAAGCGGGGGAGGAGCCAGGTTCTCCCCTACAGGTTCCGCGACTCGGTCCTGGAGCCGTGGGCCCGCCCGTCCCGGTCGAACGCGGTCCCCAGCAAACCGAGGGTCGGGGTAAAACCGTAATTCGACGATCTTTTCACTTCGGGGGGGGGGAGGATTTCAAGGCTCGCCTCCGTGGAGCCACTTCACACGTACGGGTGGATCCGTGCCGATGAAAGCTCCTGTAGCACAGCAGAGGGATGTGTGTCGCGTGCTGTTGTTCCGTTTCTCGTTCTAGATGAATCTTATTGTAACTCTCTTTAAAAGGCAGCAAATGAAGATGAATTGAGTTTGGTGGGATTAAATTATGTAATCCAATTTCTGGGTGTCGCAGATGTTGTACATATAGATCGTTAGATGGATGGCTACGAGGGAAATTCAATGGGCAATAGTTACAGTTTTCAATATGCCACGTCACCAATTCACTATTCCTGATCGTTCATTTTAATGTATATGAACTTACGTGCTTGTAATTTCACAAAGTGAATTTCCAGCACGGGAATAGGACTGCTGAATGTATTGCTCCGTACATGGGATGGGACGGCAATGGATCTAGTCGCTCCCGCCTCATCCCGTGGCTGGTGTGTTTATACGAGCTACAATTATTCGTGCCTGTTCTTCTTCTTCGGATATTCTTTAGGAAATCGTGTCTCTTCTCTTGGAACTCTTGTTTGGCGAGGAAACCAAGCTTCTTTGAAAGGGAATCATCCTTATCTTAAAGATAACGGCTATTTGAGATCATTTGAGGGCTTAGGCCATGCCAATGCTCCTCGGGAAGGAAAATTGTGGTAGACATAGGTTCATACGAGCTCAATGCACCTCAATCTTTGCTAAATCTCACATAGAGAAGGATCTATTAATTTTTCTGGATGGACATAAAATTAGCGCAATTGTACAAGAAGTCCAAAACTTATTGTACAACGGCCGGTTCAGTATAAAATTTTTAATTTGATCAATTTAGTCTTAAACCTTTTTAATGATTTTTCAATATAGTCATAGCAATCAATTTTGCCCAAAAACCACTGACATGGCCATCAGCCATCATATGTGGTATAGTTGACGCTAATGTGGACGATTTTGTTATTTTTATTTAATTTTCTAGATTTGTATAATTTTTCTTTTTTTTCCCACTATTCATCATCTCGAAAGGGTTAGCAAAGGTTTTGCTGCCCTTGCCTAGTGGCCAGCAAGGGCAAGCGCACACCCAATGGCTGGTGACAACACCAGGGCCCCGACAACTCCTACCGGCACTTGATAGCAGGAAAAAATAGAAAAAAGACAATAAAAAATCTGAAAATTTATAAAATTTAAAAAATGAAGAAATCATTCACGTTCACGCCAACCATGGCGTCGAGAATTTTAGGATTAAATTGGTCAAATTGAAAAGTTTGAAACTAAATTGATTCTCGTACAGTAAATTTGGCAATTTTTGGACAATTTTCCTATAAAAATATGGTCAGGGATTATTTTTATAACTAATTTTGGATTTTTTTGTCGCACTAATTTGGCACTAAGAACATGATAAAAATCAATAAAATGTAGGTTTTTTTTTTTGTCGTCATGATCTAAAATTCTATGTCAAGCTTTATCAAATTTTTTTTGTTAGAAGCTTTATCAATTTGTGGGGGCAAATTGAAATGAAGATATTACTCTCATCTTGGTTGTCTACTTTTTAAGAAATCTAGTAGGAACAAAAGATAATTTTCCAGGCTAAAATAATTTTTTTTTTTTTTTGGTCAGAAGGCTAAACTAATTTCATAAAACCTAAATCACTGTATTATTTTGATATATCAGAAAAATGAGGGGGCAGGAGTCCCATCTCCTTTCTACTCTGATCCATCATTGATCTTTTCACATAATTTAACGGCTCTGACTCAAGCTTTCCGTATATTAACTATAACGATTCATCGATAACAAAAAGCAAAATAATCAATTTCCTGGCTGAAATGAGATTTAAGCCCTTGATATGCTACATTGAGTTTTGTCGTTCGCCTCAGCGGCAGTGGAAATTGATTTTATATCAAACATTGAACTAAACAAATCGTTAATAATCATTAACAATGGGAATGTCATTTTGTCGAATATGGAGATAAAGAATGAAGTTTGGCACAATTTCATGCCATTTGGATACATCTTATCAAACTGAAACTTTACAATGAGAGATTTCAATTTAGTTAATCACTGTCTCCAATATTAAAGAGGGTACAAAACCAACATATGTACAAAGTATTACATTTATCTAAGTCGACTTCTTTGACTTCTTGGACATAGGTGCCTTATGCGCTAGTCGATGAAATCTTGGTATTAGGGGTCTGGGAGCTCCCGTTTTCCGATCAATTCCTCTAATACAAATAAATCCTACATATCAAAATTCATTTATCAGACGAATCTATTAAAATTCTTATTAAAGAGAACGCTATCTTTAGGTAAAGACGAAAAAATTCATATCGGCAGTTTAATAGAAAGGCTCTTTCTTACCGTTGCGAAAGCAAGACTGAATCTTCTCCATGGTTAATCCTGCTTGAGAAAAAAAAACGATTTGGTAAGCCATATATCAGGATATTGTCGGAATTGATAACTGGGCAACCCACCTTTGAAAATTGAGGATGCTGAAGTTCCAAAGTACACAATTCTCCTCCTTAAGTTCCATATCCACCTTCTCGGAACCTCGATTGGATTATGACTCGATTCATGGTCGGCGAAAACCTGAGTAATTGAGATGTCAATGCTAATCCGGATATTAAACCAGTTATGCTTTACGTATGAGAGGCAACATATCAAAGAACAAAAATGAAAGTGATGTCGACATAATAGGAGAAAAAGATTGGTCTAGATTATGCTCACCTCATTTACTTGAAAGTATGTTCCATTTAGCGGAAATCTTGCACCCAACGATGTTCGACAAGGGATCTGTTAATATGTATTTTATACATTAGTCACTATTGCGCCGGAAACATACATCTGCACGGTCTCATTAGGACAAATCAATTCGGATGAAACTTAATGTTCACCAACCAGAAGAGTTCCTTTGATTGTAGCATAACTCTCTTCTTGACAAGTCTGTTCATTACAAGAATTGCATGCGCCATTGAGAGACTTGGATGAATCTGCGGCTTCCTCTGACCACGGAAAAGTTCACAAGAGATGTTGGTTATGAAGTTGACAGTGCTCATATAATTCTCATGACCCGGCCGTAAATCACCGCCGCATATTGTCTTTCACAGGATCAAAGAATCAAAATATGCATACTTATTCTTCTAAATCATCTAATCTAGTCATTCATGGAACCCCTCATGCTCTTTTTATGGGTTGTTCATACCTTCAGTCCGTACAAGAAGAAGATAGGGGCATGGATCATCCGCTTCGCGCCTCGGTAACTGTCATACACAGAGTGTGAGTCCCAAACATACATTAAAACCTGCATTAAAAGAGGGGAATCAACTCACTTCTCTAAGGAGAGGATGTGAATCTGGAAGCTCATATCTGCCGAAAAGAAAAATCGAGTATCAAACGATGTATTCTTTTTTCATTAGAGAAAACAATTAATCGACTACAACTTATATTCTTTATTCACAATTTACTACAAGAATCTAAAATCCATCACTACATAACTAAAAAGTATTCTGTCAAGTATCTTCTAAGCATATCATTGTTCTTATTATTTTCTTGAATTCGAATAATGTGTTTTCAATTTACTGAAGCCGAACAATTCTTCTTTTTCATATAAGGGCATATAAAAAAATATGATTCCGTAGCCAAAAATTTACTACTTACACATAGTGTTCAGTCCTTAAGCGAGTCACCTCCTTCAGTTTGGGCATGGGAATGAAGTTGTGTATAGCGACTAAGGCTCTCGAGTTTTCTTCAGACATGCCAACATCATTTATGGGGCTTTGCAAGTCTGTTGAGAATTTTGCTGAACTGAGATTGATAGTCAGAAGTTCATCACCATCATCACAATAAAAATCTTCTATGTCTCTCTCTAACAATTCGTTGGATGCAATCTTAGGTGATGCCGGCTCTTCAATAATGGGCTCGCAACTTCCGGTTTGATATCCTGACTCTGGAAGTGGAATGGCACCGTGGGCAGCAGTTGACTCTCCGTTGCCGTTGGAAAGTACAATGGTATTTTCACCGTTTTTAGGTGCTTTAGGTGCCGGAAGGGAAAGTCTTGCACTAGAATAAGATGTTAAGGTTTAAGATATTAGTCCATATACCAAAAGACAGATCCAGCTCTAGCAAAGCAGTTTTGCAGAATTTACATTACAATTCAAAGTTATCAAAATTCTCGATTATTTCTAAGCACAGGCACGTAAATCGACAGAACGAGAACAGTCACAATTGTAGTATCGACAATACTCAATATCCGTAATTCTGGATTTTGTTATGTTCTAAATGACACTTGTGTGTTAACAGTATTATATTTAAATATTAAGAATCGACAGTTCAAAGCAGGAGCTTTTAAGTTCAAATCTTTCCAGGTCTCTATTTGCTCTCCCTATTATATGTTTCCACACTTTAGTCTCAAGTCAAAAGTCCAGGGGCAATGTTATATTTAAGTATTAAGATTGCGACGTCATCTAACAGTTTAATTTTTTAGAATAGTTGGCCATACTTTCAAAGATAACAAGGAACCAAGAAGATGAACCTGGCATATGCACTTGCAAAATGCTTGCACTCTCCCCTCATTGGACATGCGTTGCAATTGGGCTTGGTCTTTGTACAGAAAACCTGTTTCCAATATGAAATAATCAGCAATGCATATTCTCAAAGCAAGAGAATGATAAACGGGACATACCTTTCCAAATGTAATTAAATGATAGTGTAGCTCATACCTGGAAAATGGGTATACAAACTTCAGCACAAAATACACTAGTTGATACTAAATTTCCAATTAAACATAACTTCTAACACAATTTCTCCGAAAGAGAAGTAGGCGTTTACAAGGTCCGTTGATCAAGTTCGCACAGTCGTGGCCATAGGTACTTCTGAATTTCATCCATTATTGGGAAGCTGCAAGCTAACAATATTTGAGTTTCCACTTTCCCCTCCTTCTAAAAGTTATGCTATCACTTAGTTTTTGGTGGAATTTTTACCTTTCAAGCAGATGAAATTGAAGATCTCCAGGTAATGGTTCAAGGGGAACCCAACCAAGACGCACCGCTATGCGACCAACATTAGTATCAACCTGAATTTGCGAAAAACTAAACTTGTGAGGCGATCAAACAAACTCCTTTCTAGAATGAGCTTATTTGTTTATTCACTGCAATCTTTACCGGAAAGGCTACATGCTGAAGTGCCAAAAGTCGTACACACTCCACACTTTTCAATCCCAATCCAGGTACTTCTAACAAGTACTCTCTGTGCACACAAAAAAGAAGTGAATGAGTAACAATGGCTTTTACAAAATATCTAGCAAACTAAACAATCAACAAGTGCTTACTTTACTTTGTCAGGTGGGCAATTTCTTAACCATTCTAGGTCGATGCTGCCCTGTTTCCTAACCAGATCATCAAGAAAATCCTACATGCACAATAAGTATTTCATTCATTGAATCAAATTTCTATGGTACACTAGGAAGGAATAGCTTGTCAGGGATTGAAGGTAAAGAAACATACATGGATCCTATCAGCTAGTATGTTATGTTGACCGCGCTCTTTGATGGTTGCTGCAACTTCGTCACGCTCTGCACGCCTAACTGCATCCCAATCCACAGAATCCATATGATCAGCAATTCTTGGTCCAGCAGTGGAATATAACATCCTCAGTTTCTCCCACTCCAAGGGGTCAGTTTTCTTCTCCTCGACTTTTCCTTTCTTTTTCTTTTCTCTTTTAGTGACTTCATTTTTCTTTTCTGCTGAAGGAGATGCTGGTCTTCCGGCATGCCCTTTCTCATGTTTGAGATCACCTTGGGATCGCACTACTTCTTCTTTTCCCACGAATTGTTCCAGGATTTGTTCGAAGATGTTATGGGATTCCTTAATCTTCACTGTTTCTTCTTTTCCGACGATTTTTTCTAAGATTTGTTCCAAGATGTTATGGAATTCCTGAATCTTGTCAGCAATCTCCCCATTTTGTTCAGCATTGACTGGGTAGAGGGGAAACTTTGAAGCTAATGACATGAACGCGTTGCTGGAAGTGAAACAGACGGTCACAAAGAACATAGTCGGTTACTTCTTTCCAAAGTCTTATGTCCCTAGTAAGAGGGATGAATACATAATTTTCAAGAAAGAAACAAAATTGCCACCTGTACTAAGCTGAAACTAACCTCGAAAGATAGTCTGACACATTCTGAGTCAGATAAACTCCAATAATTGAGTCCACAACAGAGCCTTTCCAGAATGTGAAATGTCTATCCCCTGCAAAGTTTGCAAATATATTTTTCCGTTACTTCTTCATGTAACCACAATGATTGTAGATACTGCTATTTGAAATCACTAAATCTCACAACCAATGGTCTCAGAGTAAGATAAGTATGTTGATTTAATCTTACTTGAAGAGAAACATGCATTCTTTTGGAAAATCCTAAGATGTATAAATTTATCTACTCAAATAATTGGAAGATTCGACTTTCTCTCAAAGATCTAGCACCAGCTGACCTAATTGCTTGCTATCAAGCAAAGCTCTGCAAGCCAAAATGGCCTGAATCAATCATGAAGCTTCTTCCTTTGAATGAAATGAGACATTGTGGGTTCATTCTTCTGTTATTATGACTGCACTGCACAGCATATATGTATTCATTATGAAATGACCAATACCATTCTATCTTTCTAGGATTCTCTAGGACTTACCCAAGACTCTTCCTACATTGGTTAAATATAAATCTTGAATGTGCCTCGATTATGTCCGCAATATCATTGATATGTGTGCCTAGAAATCATTCAGATTTCGTTTATGATGTGTAAAGGCAATGTGCAGGAAATTTCCCGCAAAAATGTCGCAGCAAGGATGACCAGCCTAGTGCGCCTGTAAATAGCCTAGAAGAATTCGGTGAATAGTGCACCCGAGAGAGAGGAAAATAAGAAGTTTGAATTCTTGTGAGTGAGGTGAGGGGCATGAGTTTGTGTTGAGTAAGTGAAGTCGGTGAGTTGTGTTGTGTAGATTGAGTGGCGAGTGACAATTTGGTGTGGTCTTTTGAGCTTGTGAGGTGCATGAGAGTAAGTCGCTTATTTAAAGGTGTGTTCACGCACCTGAAACTGTTGTTGCAATAAAATCTAAGTTATGTTGCCAACCGTGCTTCCTACTAAACATTCATTTCTGAGGTTTCTGGTGTACTAAAAGTTGCAGGATGATAAAGCTGTTGCATTGAGATGTTTTACCTAAAATCAGATGCATGAGGGCAAGGAATGACTCGACCCGGCCTCGGAAGAGGCCTCTTTCCCGTTCCCACTTGCTACTGTCTTCGTCCGCCTCATCCCTGGCACCACCATCTAACAACATTGATTGCTTCCACCTTTGAATTGTCACTGCATCGAGTTCGACTCTAGGCCGTTTCTTTTTCACTTTGTAGGGTAATGCGCCCTGCACACTCGGTGGTTTCTTCTTCGTTTTCTTCTCAGTCTTCACTTTGTAGAGTACTAATATGCCCTCTGCGCCCCGTGGCTGGGGAGTGTTTTGATCTTGCCTCTCGTCCTCCTGGTTTTCAACATCATCACCAATTTTCAACTCCATAATCTTCTGAATGATGCGCTTAAGTTCCTGCTGCAATTTCAGCTTAGGACCTGCCATAAAATGTCAGGATAAGTAGCTTGCAATAGTATCTCACAGACAGGATCCTATCTGAGCTTTTCTGCACTTCTGAAATCCGATTTACTCATGATGCAGAATCAGAAATTTACTTGATCAAATTTCATATATTGACATGACATAGTAAAACAATATAACATGCATAAAATATTTATACAATTTTACAATGACCTCCTTATAATAAGGAAAAGACCAACAAAAAAGCTTAAGAGTTATGTCGAGCGTTATATTATTATTTTGTTTTTCATTGTATCATATTTATTTGACTGTTCTTGTTATATATAAATTTATTGTATGAATTCCCAAAATTCTTTACGATTATCTCTACTTTATAAACCTACGTTTCTATATTTGCATGTTCAAAACGAAATGTTCTAAAGATTTACGTGGATTAACTAATAACTCTTATAAAAAAAAATTAAGTACGGCACCATACAATATTGGATAGTTTTTATTTAATAATTGATAAAAAAATTATATGAATAACAGATAAAAAAAATAAAGGGTAGATTTTCAATAATTAATTTAGATTGTTATTATCACTTGTTTCAAGTTACGTCGACACAATCAATCGACATAATTAAGTTTATAAGCTCTTAACATGCTACATGTATTAATCATGTACATTTAATATAAAAGGGTGTGGCAATTATCAAAGGCTATTCTATCATACTTTCTTATTTTATAATTGGACGCACCTTTACTCTTCTCTTGCCCCTTTGCCCTACCTTGACGCATCTTGTTCCCCTTTCTCGTGCCATCCGATGTCTGTCGATAGATATTAGCAAAATGCCCTGCTTCAAACTCGAAACCAATTGCATTAGCGTCAACAAGTGCATGATGACTAACGGGAATTTCAAGCTTTTGCGTTTCGACAGTAGATTCGATATGATTTGCCTTCCGCCTCATCCGCTTCATCGTCCTTTTCTTTTTCAAATGTCTTGGATATGAAACATAGAAATCTCTTGGACATAAAACAAATAACATATACGTCATCTTCTCCATCGATGTCCTTTTCTTCCTTCTTGTCCTCTTCTTCTTGAATTTCTTGGGAAAATTCTTTCCAATTCTTCTGATTCTATTGAGAATCTGGCTTTTCCTATTGACCGGCTTGCGCGATGGAAGGACTGGACTACTTGTCTGATCAGCAATATAGCTCTCTCGTTTCGACTGCACCAGACCATTTCCAAGGTGCACTCGACTACTTGTTTGATCAGCAATATAGCTGTCCCGTGTCGACTGAACTAGACCTGCTAATAAATCATTTCCACAGTACTGATCTGTAACTTTTCCATTCTCAGTATGATTTGCACCAAAATCCAAATGCCTCCTGCATGATTTCACTTGGCTAATTTCCTTCTCCGTGATAGCATCCTTTAATGCAGGTGCATCATTAATGTCTCCTACTGGGCGTGAATCATTGCCAATTTTTTCTCTTGCTCGCTTCTTCTTCTTCCGGTAATGGAGTTGTTGAGCCCAAATTTTTGCGTTTCAGAGTTCGACGAGGTTTTCCCTCACGAATTACCTTAGGAGTATGCTTCTTCCTTTTCGGCTTCTGTTGTCGTCTCCTCTTATTCGGATTTATGCTAATTTTGGGCTCGTGGATTTGCACTGGAGTTGACGTAATAGACGGACCTGTCGGCTTGTCATGAGCAGTCGGGAGTTCGGAAAGATCATTCCACATAATTGAAAGCACTGATGCATATAGGAAATGCACATAGGAAATAGAATAACAACGATCGAACAGCATCCGAAAATTTGTCTATCCTTTTTTTATATTCAAATTAACATGCAACTAGCTGAGATCATAACTAATAAATGATTATTTATTTTCATATCTTTTGGCTAAATGATTGTCTCGTCTTAAAGATTATAATCTCAGTCATACTAAACTTAAACCGGTAACTCTATGGCAATACATAGGCATGCAAGCTTACCGTTCGACGATGGAATGTTGGTATTGAACACTGGAGTACTTCCTCGGTGGGCTGAATTCAGCAACTCTACCGATTGCTGACCAGCCATTGGTGCAGCCAAATTGGACCCCAAACAACCCGAGCCATCTGAGGAACCAGCCGCCCCTCTATTGGCGAAAGGAACATCCTTATCTCCTGCACCCTCCGGAACTTCTCGCCGCCGGTCAAAATGCTCGAACGAATCTGCGCAACAACTAGTATCGAAACAAGCAAAGTCGCGAGCATCCCCAACATGATTAACTTCTAAGAAGTTGACCCCAGCAACGATAGCGCTCCCTTTCTTCTGTCTAACATCTTCGTTTAAATCCCCAATTCTCACAGCATCACCCCCAGGAGAACTCTGGCAACTGAGATCATCCCCCGATCGCCGTCTAACATAGACCTTATTTACCTTTTCTGGAGTGATTGGCTCCCAGGATTCACGTCCCTTCGAACCTATCTCGACCGCATTGTCGATTCCCATGACTTTTGCTTTTCTCCTAACCCTGGAATTCCTCCATCAAATCAGTGCACAAGACCACCAAAAGCCGCTGAAACTTAACCTAAGAGGCAGGACTAGAAACTACTGCAATACCACCTAACGGCAGAGACAACCCAGTAGCCACATTGGCATTACTCTCGCTCAGAACAGAAGCGGATAAACGGGAAATGAGGAAAAAAAGGTTTTTTGAAGAGGAATTCGTCAGGTATGCAACACAAACAACACGGCGAGATGATCATTGGCAGAAAAATCACACGAATCAGAGAACAATAGCCAAAAAAAAAGGCACTCCAACTGTACGAAAAAGATCACTGCTTTCGCGCCCGCTTGCATTACTAGAAGCTAAATCGCCAGACGATCGACGTGCCAAAAAAAAAAGGAACTATTGAGAGCTCTCGCTCACCTGCAGATTACGTCGAACAAGATTCCGTATCTGGGCTTTACTTGGCCGAAGCAGAGGAGCTCTGAATCAAATCGAATTTGCAGAAGCAAAATCCGGCTGCGATCTCGCGGGACCCGGTGCGCGACGCTAACCTGCGCCTGAGTTTCAAGAACACGCGAAGATGATGGCGACGGGCTGACACTGATTAGCTCAGACCTGAAGCGGACTGACGTGGGACGACCAAAGTTTTGATTTTTGAGGGACTCTGTTTCTCTGTTGAAAGAGAGAGAGAGAGAGAGAGAGAGAGAGAGTCGCTGTTATCCATTGACTTTGCATGGGCAGCGAAAGAGGAAGGGAAAAACCTCGGACGTAATCTTTGTGTATCTGAGTGGAAAAAGATATATCTTTTTTTTAAATATCCTTTTAAGGAAAAAGAGGAGAAAAATAATAAAAAAAAATAGCTGTCTTCGCCAAGGAAATTATTCCTACATTAAATTATTACTCGTTTCGATGGTGAAATTATTACCCGTTTCACTAAATGTGAGTAAAGCGAACATAATGAGAAAATTCGGCCGATTTCACGAGCACAACAAAATTAGTAATGCAACAAATATGAGGGGGATAATGAAATGCGCATACTGGAGATCAAAAACATTCAAGTTTGCAAAAGGCCAAGAGCTTTTAAACTAATCTCTTTAGATCCATTTATAATTAATCTTGACTTCTAAATTTCCATGCCACTTTTTTTTTTTTTCATATCCAACTATAGATAAAGTACTTTCAAAACGATAATCATAAAAAACAATATATGCACCTGCAAAGTCACGAGCCATCTCTTCCGATACACAAATGTAGGGAGAAGAATACTATAAGTGCCAAAAGTTGTGTACAGTGCTCCCTTTGGTGCCAAAAGTTTCTTTTAGATCACTTTTTTTTTGTTAAATTCTTTTAGATTACTTAAGTGCCAATTTTTTTTAAAAACGATCAGTTAAGTACTAACTCCAATCCGATTGGCCGAAAATCCAACGTGGCCTTTTTTTATTAATTTTTGAAGCCAACGTGGGTCGTCGGAGGTCTAGTCAACACATCAATAATAAAAACGACGTCGTTCGGCGGATTTTCGCCAAATAAGAATCCTAAATCCCCAAATTGAAAGAGAACCCCAATTTGAAAACCCTTACTAGCCAATTTGAGCATCTATTTCAGTTCACCCTCAAAATTACTAGCTCAATCTTTTGAATAGAAGGCATGAGCTTCTATAATAGCTCACATTCGTCCCAACAAAGCAAACTATACAGTGAGTGTTATTGTTATTATGGGTTACCAAGTCCAAGAACAACATCTTGGACTCGGTTGAATCTCAAGAAAAGGTTCCATAGATGCGCTAGGTATAAAGAAGACTCGAAGTGCAAATATTTCGAATGGGTCGATCTGAAATTTTCCGGTCGAGCAAAGGAGGTGATCTTGGAGCTACTTGAAGGATAACATTAACCCCCGTTTACATTAATGGAAGTATTGAAGGATGTCGACTCAATGCAATCTCAAATGAAGGATTTAACATGTCTGGCCAACTATTTGAAGAAGGATGTTTCAAGGCTGAAGATTGAAAAAAAAACTTTTATCAAGCATTAATAGTGTTATTATTCTCTTGTGTAGCCTATTTTTTGGTCAAATGTCGAGTAAGTAATGAGAAGAAGTTTGTATGTCTACCATAATCAAAGATTAGTGGAATATGTACTTGTATTGGACTATTTGTAAGTATAGTTGTGTTGTTGGTTTGCTGCAATTGTTGTAATGAACAAAAGGTTTGCTGCAATATATGGTGGAAATGGAAAGTCGGATTTCATTGATTGTGAGCACTTAAAAGTTTTCTTGTTCAGTTGTATATTGTCAATGTTAATTTGCTTAGCTTTTACTTTAGATGTTTGGTTTGCTCCACATGTAACGGTTTGCTGCATGTTTTGCTTGGTAATGGTTTGCTGGTTTGCTACAACTATTGCTGCAAACCATGGCCAAATTAAGGAGTAACAAATTCCCGAGTGACTATTTCAATGACATAAGTTGTAAATAATGATCGTTTGAATGTCAAGTTTTTCTAAAAGTGACCACTTAAATACTAGTTGCGCTTGAAAATGATCATTTAAATGTCAGTTGTGGTTTAAAAGGTGCTGGTGCACAAAATGAACCCGGTAAAGTTGCTAATGCATACCCAAAACTGCACTAGCACATAAAACTAGTGGGATCAGCAGCCACAAATGCACCAGTACCCACAATTTCCAGCTAGCAACAAAACATGAGCCCATCATTTTCAAAAACGACATCAGTCTCATCACAACCTTGCACCAGCATACAACATGACAACCATTTGCATCAACAGCCAGAACCACCAGCACTACTCTCGGCCACCAGCACCACTCTCAACCACCACCACCAACACCACCACTCAACCACCAGTAGCACCAAGCTACTGGTGCAATCTTATGCTTGCTGTGCAAGCACAATACTCTGCACCAGTACACAAAATCAAGCACAACTTACACAAACCAGTCAAACACACCAGTACAACCCGTAACACCAACACAACTAGCACACCCAAAAGTAAAACATGGAAATGGCAAAAACATAGACAAAATAAATATCGGTCCATTGACATTGAATGTAGTTTTTTACATTTGATCAATTTGAATAACTAACTAAAACATATGAACCTCCTAATAAAAAAACAGAAACTACCATATGTACAACCTCCCAACAAAACATAGAAACTATCATATCCAGCATAACTTTCCAACAAAAAATAAAAACTGCCATATCTACAACCCCTTCCCATCAGTCGTCAATATTCATAACCCCCCTAGTCTCTACCCCTTTAGATGGACCTTTGGCTTGAATCCTTGCACTCTTTCTAACTGGAACTAGATTTGGAGGTTTTTGTACTAGACTTGAAGATTGTTGCACTAGATTTAGAGGTTGTTGTATTGAAACTTCATTTGGCCTTTTCTTTTTAGCCTATGTTCTTGTCTTTGGCCCTCCATGTGCTTGTCTTTGGACATGCCGCTCGTGTCATTTGTTTTTTAGCACTTTTCTTACTGGATCATGCTCTAGTTAACTTTGGTTAGGTTCTTCTTTTGGGTGCAGCTCTTGACTCTTGACTTAGGTCACCTTAAAAGATAAGCACTCTGAAATTCTTCCAAGCTACAAATACATAGCCATATTGTCAACAACTATTGTCGTTTAGTGGAAAAGAAGCACATACATTGTTTAGTAGAAACAAGGCAACATCGAGTTGTTTAAACAAATTGAGGTCCCCACCCACAATCGTAACATCACTATTGATATCGTGATTAAACAAATTGAGGACCCCACGGCTGCAAGTTGATACTATGATCAAACAATTCGATGTGATTAAACAACATCATTGTGATTAAACAAATTAAAGTCTCCACGGCTGCAAGTACCATCATCTCCACAAAAGAAGAAGATACCATGATTAAAGAAATTGAGGTCCCTATCCACAATCACAATCTTACTTTTTCCCCAGTCCTAAATTTGCTCTCCATGCCCTAATTTTGCTCTGAACCCTAATTTTGCCGTCGGATCCCTAATTTTCGCCTCATAGCCCTAATTTTTCCAGCAACTGAGCCAAGGAGAGAAGATCACAAACTTGGGTTGTAGAGATGCGACAACGAGCGACGATGGCGATCAAGTGAGCGACGACGACGACGAAGCGAGCAATGACGACGATGAACAACAACAAGCGATGTTGATGCCGAGAGGATGTCGACGACGATCGGTCTAAGATAAAAAGATCTTAAAGCCGTGCAATGTTGTCTAGGTGAGGGAGAGGAAACAACGTTGTTTTGATGCAATCCACCACGTAGGAGCATGTGATGTTGTTTTGGATGTCCACGTGTAGAAATTTTTTTAAATGATATTCCACGTCAGTATAAATTTATAATTATAAAGGCCACGTAATTAATTTGGCGGGATTTTCTCACCGTTGGCATTTAAGTGATCATTTTTTCTCCGATTTGGCACTTAAGTAAACTGGCGAAAACTTTTAGTACTAAAGTGAGCATTGTACCCAATTTTTGGAACTTTTGATGTCCTTATCCTCACAAATGTATGATACTAAGAGAGAAACCCGTGAGCGTATGCCACATAACGACTCGTGTCAATTGACGAGAGCAGTTTAGTACCATTAACTCACCGAATTTATATATTCATAGACACTATATAACTATATATAAACATATATATGTGTGTGTATTAATGGATAAAACATCAATAGCCCAATGGCGGCGGCATAGACTTCTTTGAGGGTGTGGCTCCAAATTCCGGTGCCGGGGATTACGGTTAATCTTAACTTGGACGGTATGTAACTAAATCTTAACAAAAGCATTTCTTTTAAAGGGAAGATAATGGTGTTCAGATGATCTGTTACATAGAAAACTTAATTCTTGTTTTCCTGCCCCAGTTTATTGCTCTAAAGTCAAGCCAAAGCTGTACTTCTTCAATTTTGTTCCCTTTTTGTTAGGGTGACAACATAAACAATATCTGAAATTTAGCTCGATGTGTAATTGATTCATGAACTCTTAACTTGTTCAATATATTCCCCGAACTTCAGCCTAACATTCAATATAATCCATGAACTCTTTATTTGTTCAATGTGGTCTTTGGACTCTTGGCACAAGTTCAATGCAGTATCTGAAATTGAATTAATTGGAACGACTACATTGAACATTTTCACACAGTTTAGGAACTACATTGAACATTTATCAAAAGTTAATGGACTACATTGAACAAATCAAAAGTTCAAGGGTCATATTGGACATCGAGTTAAAGTTCAGGGATGGCATTAAATGGATTAAAATTTCACGGACTGCATTGCACATCGGGCCAATTAGACTGTTGGTATCATATTCCCTCCCCTTTTTCGGCCCACAGTCACGGCCCAGTCTGCGTGTAAAGCCCATCTTAGCCTTCTTCAAAGCTCCAAGAAAAAACACTAGAAACCATCAGCCGTCGTTGTTAAACCGAATGACCGCTCCTGCTCCGGTCAGAGGACAAAGGCGCACCAAAACCTCTCAAGCCTCCTCCCTACTTCACTTCTCGTTTCCATCGTTCGCGGCCTTATCCTCTTCATCATCTTCTTCTTCTTCTTCTTCTTCTTCCTCTGCAATGCCTAGCGACGACCCTTCGGACCTTTCAGGCTCGCGGCGACGGCAAGACGAGCCATATAAGGAGCGAGACGCCGCCCCGAAAGAAAATGACCCGAATGCGAGCCTGTCCGACTCCGACTCCGATTCCGACTCCGACGAGTCCTCCTCCGACTCCGACGAGGAGGAAGGAGGAGGAGGAGGTGCGGAAGGACCCGACTCGGGAGCCGCCGGAGACGACGTTCTCACCTACACCCGGCCCTCGGACGGCGACCTGGACGAGTCCGACAACACGCCGGCGGCCAACCTCCGGCGCTTCTCCGACATCCTGAACAGCCGGCGGATGCGGCGGAAGCAGGAGGAGGAGGACAGGAACTACGTCTTCCACGAGGACCTGTTCGACTTTCCTGAGGACCCCGAGAACTGGCGGGAGGAGGACCTGAGGGAGCTCTGGGCGGACGCGCCGCTCGAGTCCACGAAGCCCGGGTGGGACCCGGCGTTCGCCGACGAGGAGGACTGGGACATCGTGAGGGAGGACATCAAGGCAGGCCGGGAACCGGCGATAGCCCCGTTCTACTTGCCGTACCGGAAGCCGTACCCGGCGATACCGGACAACCATTACGACATATCGAACCCCAAGCAGGTGATTGAGGAGTTGGACCGGATTGAGGAGTTCCTGACATGGGTCAGCTACATTTTCCCTGACGGCAGCTCGTATGTGCTCTTTTACTCTTCTCTTTTTTTTTTTTTTTAGAGATTCAGCTTTTGGAAATGCAGATACAGTTGGTGGGTGTCGGGATTTTTATTCTTAGAGTACGGAATTGTATTCTGGTTAGTCTGTTGTGTAGCATTCTCTGTATCCTTTTTGTTCAATTGCTCATATTGCATTAGCGTAGCGAGTCTTTGAAAGATGAGTATGCTGATTGCAGGAGTGAGTTATTGACTGGCATTAAAATTGTCCCTGTTTGAAAGATTGAGCATGAGCAGTAATTTTATTAGTTTAAGTAAATTGATCCTATATGGTCTTTTCTACATAATTATTTCAAAATTCAAATTTACAGATGCTGATACGTTTAGTGAGTGCAGTGTTTACCTGCTGTTTTTCCCTTCCACGCCATAGTCTCTGCAACTGCCTGTATCATGTTAAATTCAGTGGTTTCGGAAGATCGAGCTTGGTGGTTGTTATGAATTTGTAAAGTTCTATTCAGTTGATTTGGATGTGATTGTTTTTGGAGTCACTGTTCTTCTGCAGTATCTCTCTCAACTGTTCACAAGTATGTCACTTATTCATGCTATGCTTGATAACAGGATTAATCATTGATGTGTTAGTCTATACGTTTCGTGCTTGGTGTAGATTTCAATTGACTGCAACCACGATACCGTTTCTTTTCTATTTTAATCACAATGTTGATAGGATATGCAAAACTTGTGCTCTGGATGGCTAAGCCACTTTTTGCTTCAACTCATTTTCCATTGCCTGTTGTACTTCCTTTCAGGTATGAAGGAACGGTTTGGGATGACTTGGCCCATGGAAAAGGTGTCTATGTCGCCGAAATGGGGCTCGTTAGGTTTGCTTCTTCTTCATTTTCACATGCTAGGCGGTAGCACTAATATGGATGCTTTACACGTCATTAGATGCTTGGAGTTTCTAAAGGCCATGAGAAGTTCAAAGTTCTCTACCTTATCATTTGATTCATTAATTCACAATTTGACTGGTTCATGACTCGCCATTGGCAATAATGTGAATGTAGTATTGCTATTCACTTGCTTTGTCTGGCACGGTGAATTTTGGTTTATAAATTTCTTAAATAGTGTGGCTTGTTGGCCTTCCTGATCAGAAATGTTCTATTGGTAATATCAGTGTCAAGCAAAAGAATGATCCCATATTTCCGTATATTACCTCTTGTCACCAGTTTTTGCTGATACTTTTTGCCATATGCTTAATCAAGCATCAGTCGTGAAAGATAGAAATCTATCACAATTCATTGGACGTACATATATTTTTTTTGTTAATGATGTTTTCCCTTTTTTAGGAGTTGACCTAGAACCCTCCATTCTTTACAAAGATAGAAGCTGCATTTTCCTTAGCAGCATTCGGAAGTAGAAGTAATTGTGTCGTTAATATAAGTTCATTAGTCCGTAAAGGTTTCTTTTGTTAACGGCTACGATGTTGCTTTGTAGTTGTGTGATTTTCTTGAAATCTAGGAGACTTCACTTGAAACCCTAAAACTAACATGTGCTTATCTACAACCATGACATGTGAGTTTTCTAAAGATCTGGATATTGGAGGAAGATAATCTTTTTGCTTCTCCCTGAGATTACTGGTCAAGTTTTCCATAAATCGCTTCTTTTTCACCTTTTTTGGGTTTAAGAAGAAGGAACTATCCAAGTTGACCTTGGCTTAATGTGCCTTATTGCTTGGAGGAATGATCTTATTATTTACTTTTTCCCCTGTAGGTATGAAGGTGAATGGCTTCAAAATAATATGGAAGGACATGGAGTCCTTGAAGTGGATATACCTGACATTGAACCTATTCCAGGTTCCAAGTAGGTTTTGAATTGTATATAGACTCCCCTACTGCAGCGCCACAATGAAAAATGTAGTGATTATTCTCCCAGTATTAAGTTGAGATGATGTCATTCTCCTCAGGCTAGAAGAGAAAATGCGTGCTGAAGGGAAGATCATAAAAAGAGATTATATGTCTCCAGAAGACAGGGAGTGGCTGGAAATGGATATAGAAGATAGCATTCGCTTGACTGGGGATAACTATCAAGTCCCTTTCTATGAAAATGATGAGTGGATCAGACAATTTGGTCAAAAACCGTAAGTTTTTATTTGCTTCTTCATATACAACTTTTCAAAAAGCTCCAGAAGGTGCTACACAGTGGTTGTCTATATGTTTTCTGATGAAGTCCTAGTGTCCAACTCTCTCTCTCTCTCTCTCTCTCTCTCTCTCTCCAACACTAAATGTTTCAAGTTGAGATATGAAAGAAGTTGATTTTGTTCTGAGCTCTCATTGTTTAGATTACTTTACTCCCATTGTACTAGAAACTAGAATAGTCACTTTGCGGGATCTGATTAATTGTGATGGAGGTCCCTATGACCGGATCCCTTGATCCATCCAGATAGACACATTGTACAAGAGTTTTCTACTGTTAATCTGGTGCTCTTAAATTTTTTTCTATGCCAGGGAAAAAGGTCGATATCGGTATGCTGGCCAATGGAAGCATGGAAGGATGCATGGGTGCGGTGTTTATGAAGTCAACGAGCGTACAATCTATGTATGTCTGTTAGGACAAGTTTAGTGTAGCAAGATTAATTTACTTTTCAGCTATATAATTGGCGTGTGCTTATTAGCAAATACTTTAATTGGCTTGACTATCCGTGTCAGGTATTCAGAATACACTATCCACTAGCAATCTGCAATTGGAACAGCTTTCCCTTAACGGCACACTAATTATCTAAAGCACCAGTATCAATAGATAAATTCAACGCACTTTCTCGAGACATGCTATTCTCGGGGATATTCCATATCAAGAAATATCTCAACTAAAAAAATTTTCTCGCTTTAATGTGGGATTATGGTCTTTTAGTAATACTTCAATACGTTGATCGTCTCGAATAGCAGTTAAAATTTGTCTCATCCCAACTGCATGATCACAAGAAATCTACTCATATGGTACTGGACCATCATTCATCATTTTGTGAATCTATTCCAATTCCAAACATGGTGCAGCAGAGATGTTTGCTACTTGTGGAAATACCATGTCATGGCAATGGATTATTTGAGTGAGCAACTTAGATGCCATGATGACCTCTTATTGGTAAAAACAATGAAAACACTCTTTATATATGGCATATGCTATGAGGTTCGAGTTCTTTTTTTGTTTGTATTTTAGAAGAAGACGAATTTCTATTGTTAAACAGCTCTAGCCTATAGTGCATGACAGTATAGATGGAGTATGAGCAAGTCATAACTTACTACTAACATTCAAAATTTGAAAGAGCTTTGCAATCTGGGTGGCCGTCGTGTGCTTTACTAATTTTTATCTTTTTAAAGGGTCATAATCATCTTTCTTTTTTTTTTTTTTTCCTTCAGCTTCAATTTGTGGGATAGAATGAGCAATATTGCATTATGAATGTATGCAGGGTAGATTTTACTTTGGGGAGCTATTAGACGATGAGTATGGCTGTGATGAGGATGTTTCAGCGGTATGTCCTGAAGTTGAGTTCTTTAGCTGTCTGAGTAAAGATGTGACATTTGTGACTCTTACATGCTGGCCCCTTTCAGCTTCATTATGGGTTAGCGGAAGTAGCTGCTGGTAAGGCAAGGATGTTTATCAACAAGCCAGATGGAAGTATGTCTTTTGAACCCTACAACATTCATTGATGTCAGAATTTGACTTAGAAAAAGTAAAAATTGCATCAGAGTGAATGTGAGGACTAGAACCTTCTAACCTTCGGCAGATTGCTGCACTCTCATATTATTCATTTTTAAGTTTTACCCGAGCAATACCGGTTGATGATATCTCTATATGTTGGTATGCTTCTGGATTTACTTGGAATAAACATGACCATATCTTCGTGGTTGGAGATCTGAGAAAGGATGCTCCTATTCTCTTGAATTGAATATTTGTAATCTGTAAGGTCTTTGAGCTGATGTTTCTCTGGAAACTCAAGGGTCTGGAAAAGCATCATCCTTGAACCATAGGTTCTCTTGTTAATAGATCTGCAATTTGGTTTGCGGATTATTTTTAATATGTCGCACCATTGTCTTCTGAGTACATGCTCCTGCTTGGTACTGCAGTTTAAATTTTTGAGAACGGGGACTCACGACACCGTTTTTCAGCTAGGTTTATTAAAAGTCTTTCCCTACTGATGAGCAGCTTTTGTATAAGTACGATGGTGTCAACTTGCCCTTAAATCAAACTTCAACTTCATACCTCTGATTTTCTGCTGGCAGTGGTCAGAGAAGAGAGAGGTCCCTATGGTGATCCCCAGCATCCTTATTTTTATGAGGAAGAAGATGTGTGGATGGCTCCTGGCTTCATCAATCAGTTCTATGAAGTAAGTTTTATAGTGTATTGGTGGATTCAGAGCATATTTTTATGATGGGGTTTCACTGTGCCTCTTAATGGCAGGTCCCCGATTATTGGAAAACATACGTTGGTGAAGTGGATCAGGAAAGAGAAATGTGGTTAAATTCCTTCTACAAAGCACCACTGAGGCTGCCTATGCCCGCTGAGCTTGAGTATTGGTGGTCAAAAGGTATGCATTCAAGACACTCCTCCTTCGGTCTCTCTACATGCATACATTCGTGGGGAATGGAGCAAGAAAGGAATGACCCTTCTAGTTTCTATTCTTTTTAAACTTTGTTGGGCTTGGGAATAATGAAGTGGAACCGAAAGTTTAGGCAGAATTTTCCACCATTCTATCCCATCAGTGAGAAATGCCCGTTTCTGCCAACAAACTCTGGAGTGCGTAAAAATTTGATTTGGGTACAAAGAAGAGCAGAAGTGAAGTAGATGTAATAAACTTAGGATATGCTTCTTTTGCATAATTTTTTTTCTGGGCAAACTCTTGGATCCTTATTTAGAACGAGTCATCTGGACTTTGTGATTGCTGTAGCTAAGCTAGCAAAAATAAAACCTTCTTCTCACTGAGTAGCCTAGATATGTTTTTTCGCTTGTTCTTTGAGTGCTTGAAGTTGGATCTCTAGCTTGAAAAGAGCAAATACGTGGATCTTGAATGACATGCCTAGTACTTGCTTGATCAGATCATACTCCAGAATTTGTTCTGATCAATAAGGAACCAGAACCTGATCCGCAAGATCCATCAAAGCTTATATACACAGAAGATCCCCTAATCCTTCACACTCCAACTGGGCGTATAATTAATTATGTTGAAGATGAAGAGCATGGGATCCGCTTGTTCTGGCAGCCAGATGTTAAAGAAGGGGAAGATTTTGACCCTGAGAAGATAGAATTTCTACCCCTTGGTTTTGATGAGTTCTATGGGAAAGAAGAGGTTGTCAAGAAGGAAAGTCTTTGGAAAAGGATTATCATGGCAATGGAAAATGCATGTAAGCCCACATTTGACAGACTAGAGAAGTGGACGGAGGAGAAGAAGAGAGCCAGTGAAATGAGGATTAAGCTGATTGAGAAGGAGCTTGACCTCATCGAAGCTGAATTGTGCTTGGAAGAGGCCATTGAGGACATGGATGAGGAGTTGAAGATGAGAGAGAAAGAGGAAGAGAGTAAGGAAGTGGGTTTGCGTGAGGAAGTGGAAGTGGATTCTTCTGTGTCGGCCAAAAACAATGTGAAAACTTTGGCTGCTGATGAGGAAGAGGAAGCAGAAGGAGAAGAGGAAGAGGATGAATATGAAGACGAGGACATTGAACAGTCAAGTTTTGGTTCTGTCGCTGTTGATCAGGACTCGTCGAAGAATGACCCAAAAGTCAGCAAGCCTGGGGGGTCGCCATTTTCTACTTCCTCATTGGGATTTGCTTCATGTGGCCTTGTCTCTGTTGTAAGTATCGAGTTTCCAAGATTACCCTCATGAACCCTATGTCTTAATTTAAGTTTGATAACCCAACATAGGCTTTCGAGGTGTTTTGACTTGGCAAATTTGTATAACCATTCCACTATGTCTCAATGCATGAGCATTTCCTGCTGAGCATGTGGATGTTATTTCCCTGGTTTGTTGGTATATTGACCGCAATAGCCATGTGAACGTCTACAGTGGAAGAAATGCGTGCATTGATTTGTGAGAACTCTTTGGTGGAAATTTACATAGATACTCATTTTCTTTTGTTAACTCTTGTCTGATTTATCACGAACTCAAATGTCCTTTAACCAGTTGCTCTTGTTTCCCTCTGTAGGTTTCTTCAAAGCTGCAAAACTCATTTTTATCATGGAAGGAGAGCAGATCCTCAGTAAAGCCAACTCTGGAATTGCTCATCCCGGCCTGTTGTAGCCTGAATCAAGTTCCTCACAACCTCAGTTACGCGCCAAATCTTTGCAAGGAAGGGAGATTAAGAGCAAGGAGGCAAGAACACCGAAAGCATCAAGCAAGAAGACCGTCTAAGGGGAGTGCAGCTCAACTGCATTCCTTATCAAGGATCCTCTCGCCTGGTCCAGCTTCTAGAAAGTCCAAGATGAATCTGAAGGAGCCAAGAAGTTGGAGGCATGCTTGGCTGCATAAAGCACCAAAGGATGACTTAAGCAGCGTCTTGTCTTTACATAATTCGCTGTACTATTCGGAATCATACATGGATAATGGTATGAAGTGAGCTTTGTTCATCTCTTCCGCAATATATTTTCTGACATGAATATGTTACATTTGGAAGGTCAATTTAGTTATGTAACATTGGCTATTATTCTTGTTTTTAGGCAAGCGAAGGAAATAAAAGAAAAATGGAGAGGGGGCTTCGCCGAGTTGTATTATTTCGGTTGAGAGAAATACATGAATTGAGTGGAGTCGAAATAGTATTTTGCCGGAACGCAATATGTCCCTGGGCGTGCATGAAATCTGATATCTTTTTTGTTTGCTTTGTAGAGTTTATGTAATTTAAAGAATCTCTCATCTGTTGTCTTCCGTTCCAGACTCTCGCCCACCATGTCAAATGCCTAGTGGCGATCACTTGTGAAACTAATGAAAGTCGCGGCCTTCGTCTTTCTGAAGGCATACCCCCTGGCTCTGGTAAACTTGTGTGAGTCGCATTGAGGATTCACGTCGAGATGGTCCACACGTTAGTCATCCGATCTGGCCTAGATCCATTTGTTTTGAACCTATTTTTTAAGTTCTAATTCAACTGGGCATATGCTCATGTACACGCAGAAAGCAGAGAGGTGTCCGTGATAATGTTTTCTTCGTTTTCTCTAATCGAGTTCAAGTAGCTGCCTCTCATTGACCTCTTCTTTGGAAGAATGGGAGCACAGTGAAAGATTTCTCTCCCCCTTGAGCGCAGGTGTCAGAGTAGTCTTCTGATAATGAGCTAACTTTCTGTAAAACTCGCGAGCTTGAGGCCTCGGGTTCCATTCTTAATCCTGGCGTGGGTAAGCGGTCTTTGATCGGATCAGAGTGTCGAACTTGACGGGCGCACGCGAACTGCTGAACAAGGAATACGCTCTGAAAGAATTAAATTACCAGCAGAGTGATCAGTAAATTCAGTCTTTCATCAAGATTTGTGAAACTGTTTGGGCATCTAGACATGGTTTTTTTTTTCCTTTGTTCCTTTTTGGGTCTCAGAATCTGACACAAATCTCATGTGGGGACTGAGCCTCGGTGCATTGCATTGCAGCCATTCCACACAAAGCAACAAAAAGAACAGAGAAATCAAATTTGCCTGCCCTGCCGCCCCCACTTGCTGTACTATCCTTAAGTCCCACCTCGGACCAATTGTCGTCATTCATTAGTCAATCCGAAATTGCATTATGAAGAGGAGAAGATGCTTCGGCCTCCGACCCTGCAGGCCACCTCATTCTCTCTCTCTCTCTCTGCGCATGATGTGTCTCTTTCCTTTGCCCAATCAAGAAGATGAATAGACTTCCACAGTGAACTAATTTGGATGATCGCGTCTGCTTCCTAAAAAGCATATTTTAAAGCAGGATGCCTTTTTTTTTTTTTTTTTCTCTTTTCCCTGAAATCAAATTACCAACTTTATCCGAATCAATTGCCATTTCTTTTCCGCTTAAGTTATTAATTATATTTACATTAAATGATGTTATTTGAACCACTTACGAAATCTACAATTACCGACTTTTATCAGAATGACCGACTTATACATGAAATTACCAACTTCATTTGAGCTTGGTACCAACTAATTGTAGATTACCAACTCTTATTTAAACATTTACTGATATTGGGTCGGTCAATTTTTACCCGAATAAGGGCCGGCAGATTAGCAAAAAATCGATAATCCAAAAAAGATCAAATAAACCTTGTCAAGTGATTCAAAGACCCACTCCCACAAATATGTATACTTTCTTACATCATTTCCCATATGCAAAGGCGGGTGAAGTAGCCATATCTCTGTCTTTCCCAATGTTCTGTTGTGTGATGAAACCTTATCCATATTACAAATTACAATGTACATCATTGTCAAACTGCGTAAGAAAACATCATGAGAATTTGTTTTAGATTTATGCAACTCCCCATGCCTTTCCTAACATGGGAAACTGACCCTTTCTGGCCTGACGTCCCCCAATCCCAAAGCAGATCAAAAGATTCAAGCCCAGACCCCCAAATATCTGCTCTTCTTCCATGCCTTGTTGCCCATAGTTTCGACGTACCCTTCTGTATAGATATCATCATATACGTCCAGAGACCCGCATACATGCGAGTTCAAAAACAAGACGCCTGGCCCAAGAAACAGAGAGATGAGAATCCTTTTCGAGGAGACGATGGGAAGTGGCCTCGGTGTGACAGTGGGGGGTAAAATGTCCCATGATACCAACAGATCGCAATGGCCCCTCCTCAAAGGCGATGGTGTGACAGTTCGAGCTTCGTATTACCCGTCTCCGTCGGGTCACACGTTAGCAAGACCCCACCCCTAAATGTTATTTGCAGTCAAGATGGGCATCGAAGCAATTACGATGGACCCGCTCCGATAAGCACGTGAAGTTCGAGGACGGTTTGGGCCTCCGATCGATCTGATAAGCGTGGCGGACACAGTTACCCTCCCGGGTTATTGTCATCGCCACGAAAGTGCAGCTCTCGCCCAACATCCGTATCCATACAAATTTCTCTGCGCATCGGTGCTGATAATGGAATTCCAAGGATCCGGACGCAAAAATTCATCTCCCGTGCAAAAATCACATCAGCTTTTCATAAATTACTTTGTGGGATTCGGGTGTCGCGTCTTTTTCTTATCGTTTCGCAGGGGGGCCCCACACGAACAGTACCAAGCCATGGTCTTAATCATTGCAAGCAAATTCCACGTTTTCAACAAGGAATGGCCGATGGATAAAGTACCGCATCTATCTATTTGTAATATTATAAACGCGGGTCCTCTCGTTAAACGAGGTACATTCATCAGAAGTGCTCGTTGTTATTAAACGAAAAAAGTAAATTGAAAAAAAAAATGTCTATTAAATTAATACAATTTATTGTATTAGTCATTGGTTATCGAAAAAATAATGGGATATGAATAAGAGTACCATTAAATTGGTCTTCCTCCAAGATTTGCGAGTTTCTCCGTGTTCACGTCATTCCCAATTTACCGATAAATATTTCGACCAAAAAAAAATAAAAGAATTGTTGATAAAGAAAGAAATATAACAAGGCATCTCTTAAGAGCAGCCAAATAATTAAACAAAAACGAAAGCAGAAAAGAAAGAGATACGAGTCTCGTGCACTGCACTGCTTTCAACTGCTAGTCATTTGCAAATAAATTGGATTAAGGGTCCAGACTTTTCCATTCGGAAAACAGATTAATCGATCGAATTACCACTATTAAAAAGAGCTGCCGTGCATACTTAATCTAACAGGCTACGTCAATCACAGCAACAACAACAAAAAATTTATAAAAAAACAAAAGCGAGACCCCACGAAACGGGTCTCGCTTACAAAATAAAATGGACACGATAGGCTTTTTACGATACGATTTGCCGTATTTCGCACCCAAACATCCCTCGATTTATAAGCTCGTGCGTGGCCATTAGCCCCCCCGGATGCTCCATGATCACACGGTATTGAATGTTCGTTCATTTTTTTCAACCCGACACGGCAATGTATCTGCCACGCAGGATCGTCAGGATCTTTTTATTTTGGCCGAAAGAAAGCAAGATTAGAAGGCTAATTAAACACAAGTTTCCGGATCAGGTATCTCCTAATTCATGACGGCGCGCATGCGTTTTCTCATTCCTATCCACGAGAGAGAGAGATAGGGAGAGAGAGAAGAGTCTCCCGAATGGAACCCTCCCAAGTATGCTCACACTAGTTTACTACTTTGTGTATGTATATTATATAGGGCCTAGGGAAAGTCCGATCGAATGTTGAGCTTAGGTTAATGCACGCTTGTGATTTTTAGTGTCGTTTCATACCTATAATGTTTTCTAGTATAGGGAAAAAAATTGTTCCAAAAGTTCTAAACCTGTTAGACGACAACCAATTCAATCTTAGAACTTTCTATTTGGCTTATTTAGTTCTAAACTTTTTGACGATTTACTAATGTAGTCCTTCTTCCGGCCAATTTTGGCCTAAAATCGCTGATGTGATGATTCAATCGGTATGTGGTCATCCTACGTGATACGGTAAACACGACGTGGATGGATTTTGTAATATTTTAGATTTTTTGAATTTTTTTTTTTTTTTTTCCATTTTTTCCTAATTTCCTCCGCCGGTCACCGGGGCGTTGGCAATGGCCGATGGAGGTCCCCGGCCACAAAAAGTGCTCACAGGCCCTCGCCAAAGAAAGGAAAAGAAACGAAAGTACATGACAAGCCAAAAAAATATTCATAATTTTTTTTAAAAATAATGCAAAGGTTGACCACAGCAATGCCGGTAATTCTACGTCGGCCGTGCCCTGTAAAACAGTCGGTGTCCACATTAGCAATATCCGATCAAAACTGACTAGAAAAACTATATTGACAAATCGTCAAAAGGGTTCAGAACTAAATAGATCAAATTAAAAGGTTTGAAACCGAATCGGCCATCCTACAATGGTTTTCAAGATTTTCATATAGTCATCCATTCTAGTATGTCTAGGATTACTCTTATGAACATTCCTTAAGGTGCCACCCACGGTGCCACCGAAGCAAAGAAAAGCCTGCAAACTCTCGTTTGCTTAGCTTGGAATAAAGTAGGCTCTCGGTCCATTTCACAAAACGCACGACTTCTTCGACATGGAAGTATCGTCACGCGAAACTTTGGGGCCCATGCAATGATGGAGAGGTCGAGGTAGGGCAGTGTGTGGGAAGGAAGCTGAGTCCACACCACCACCCGTAACGTTCAACACAGTTCAAAGCACTACCCAGTAACCGACAAATGATGATGGTGAAGACTGAAGAGCAAGGAACCAACGTACCAGTCTTCTTGAGCAGCCATAGACTTCCCCCACTTGTTTCCTCGCATGTCGTTTTGCTATTTCCTCCTCTCCAGACCCGCCCTCCACCAGTTAAACCCGCTTCCTCTCTCGTGTCGTTTTGGGGGCGCAGATCGCCATCCTTTGTCAAATCATAGATATATGTAGACATACATGATGGGGTGAAATAATGGGAGAAAGAAGCCGAAATTCCCTCCCTTGGATATGCAGGTGTCGCCTCCACCAGATGCAGCCCCCGTACATGACAGTTCTGGCCCATACGCAATACCAAAGGGTTACGGCAGACCTTATAGCAGCTCCTCGTGCTCTTTCAGCATCTGAAGCTTGATCTGGTGCGGGTGCAATCTAGAGCTCCATCTGTGATTATCGGAATTGATACTGAAAGATAAAGGGCTGCTCAGAAAACGTTCTTCTCGGCCTAACCTCAAGAGCGTGCTCATGAAAAGGATCGACAGCGAAAGGGATGACGTCGTTGCTTGCCTTGCCCAATCATGTGCATTTCGAGTGATTACTCGAAATGGCTGACGTGATTCTGATGCAACGGATATTACCCGTTCCAAGTCCTAAAAGGGCGGCCGCCGACAAAGAGGAAAAGTCCAGTGAAACCTCTTACAGAAACGGTGAAGTCATGGTCACTATCCAACTTTTTTTTTCTATCAATGGCTCGAAAAGTTAAGCGAACTGAGAAATGTAATTTAATACAAGCTAAAATCATGTGGAACGAGTATAACGTGAATAAAAGGTCTGAACGGGAAATTAGATTCGAACATGAGGTTGTTTGTACTTTGACGGCTTGGGAAATGGAAGAACAATGTTTCAGTGATGGCTAATTTTTGTGGAGCCATACCAAGTGCGCTGTGAAATCACTCCGAAACTAGCAAATCTTGCAAATTGAAACCGACGCAAGAAGCAGAAATACCCCGGTGAAATTAATGAGGAACAATAATGACACTGGAAATTTACGTGGTTCGATCGGAATGTCGGTATCTACTCCACCAAGATGGTTGATCCCAAAAAAACCAATCCGGAAAGTTACAGAGCTACGATCGTTTAATCGCTCAAGTGTTTCCTAGCTAAGATTACACCCAAAGTAAATCACAAGTGTTATCTCACAGTCTCTCGTAGAAAATTCACTCAAAATACTCACACACGGAGAAAATCCTAGCACTCATCTTATTTGCCTTAACGTGCCAAAACCAAAATCCACTTCTTATATATGAAGTATCTGTATCCAAACAAGGAAACCCTTTCAGCCGAATCAAACTAGAAATCCAACTCCAACAAGGCTTTGCCGCCGTTGCACCATATCCGGTCCATCAAGAGACCAACCAAACTCAAATCACGTGGTCGAGTTCCGGGTCGAGCTTCGTTCACAAGAATCAAGCTCGGACCACATCCCAACAAGACAAAAGCTATGAAAATGCAGTTGGGACGAGCTCCCCTTTCTTGACCTTTTAATACAACATTCTTACATGCGAGATCCGCCATTACTGTGGAGGTCAAATGTCATGCGGGAATCTAGGAAAAAGAAAGCGCACGCAATCACTTGTTTAACTGTCCCAAGCGTTCAAAGCCCGCCGCGCACGTTCTCCCGCCCCAAAACTACTTAAGTTACCTTTTCGTAAAATCTAGTGTTTCGCGTCAACTTCGAGTCGTCAGGCCGGCCCTTTTTGTCCCCCCGCCGTCTCCCCCTCTTCTGTACGAGAGCTAGAGCGAAGTGAACCAAAGTCCATTGAAGGTGGAATTCACCTGTACGAACTCCTCTTTCCATGTCATGTACACGAACTCCTCTTTCCATGTGCTCATGTACACCGTATAGAACTATCCCTTCGCTCGCCTTTCACTAAAGGATACCGCGTGTTCGCCGCAGCATGCGCCCAGTTTTTGTCCCGTATACATCAAATGACGCAATACCCACCTGCTCGTACGAGTTTATATCATCTCAACAATTACACGTGACGTACATGATTCTTTCCGGTCGACGGCTGCTACGACTTCCATATGTAAGTTCCCAACGTTCGGAAACGATCGATCGCCCTCGCGGGCACGTGACAGGCACGTGACTCACGGACCCACCCCCCACCCCCTGCCCCGCGCGCCCACCACCACGAAAGCCGCCTAAAGGCGGGTGCCGGTTGTCTGCTCTCGCGACCAGGGGCCGCGCCGCTCGCGACCGTACACGTGTCCAGCCCCAGCCACTCGCGTCGCGCCACGCGGGCCCGCTCGACCCCCCCCCAACCCCCACGCGGCGAACGAGCGCCACGGGCGTGTCCAGGCACGGGCAATAGCCCGTCCACCCTCTGGAATCGACCGGGTACAGCCGGTCACTCTTCCATCGACAAAGTTCCTGCAGCTCTCTCTCTCTCTCTCTCTCTCATCTCTTTCGCGGGTATAAAATGAGACGCAGGGGCTCCGCTTTCCTCCGCCGTCCGCCACCGTCTCCGAGCGCGAGTGTTAATCGCATACGCCCTCGGGATTCGCGTTAATTGCGGGCACAACCATCCTGGTTAATGGTAGCTTCCGGTGATCGGGAATCTGAGAGCCCAAGCTCCGCCGTAGCTCTCGGTTTCCCTCGCCCGAGGTTCTTCCGCTACCGCCGATTGAGGTGAACCCGCGCCGGGGAGGAGAGCCCCTCGCCCCCCGCCCTTTGCCTTGATCGGTCTCGTCCTTTTCTCCGAGCCCCGAGAAGCGATGCCGAGCTCGAAGGCTCACCGGAGAGGCCACGAGGAGAGGAGCCGGAAGGGGAAGCCGCTGGCTCCGCCGCCGCCGCTGCTGCTGTCGGAGAAGGCGTCGTCGTTCCACGGGAGGAGCCCCGCGGCGATGGAGGCGGTGAAGCCGCTCCCGAGGCCGAGGACGGTGCCGGAGCTGCCCGCGAGGAAGGGCCTCGCCGCCCAGGCGTCCGCGTCGGCGGGCGCCGATGAGAAGCCGCGCCTGACGAAGCTGCTCCTGAACGTGACGTTGCAGGGAAGCGTCGGGCCCGTCCACGTGGTGACGACGCCGGAGTCGACGGTCGGGGATCTGATCGCGGCGGCTCTCCGGCAGCACCTGAAGGAAGGGCGCCGGCCAATATCACCCACCGCCGATCCTTCCGGCTTCGACCTCCATTACTCTCAATTTAGCTTGGAGAGTAAGTCCCGTTCTCAGCCGTTGGATCCTCAACTCGCGTGGGAAATTTCTCCCGGCATCGCTGATAGTACGCATCGCGCGTGATGATTGACGGGGTTTTTTGTTCGCGGTTGCTTCCCACCAGGTTTGGACAGGGAGGAGAAACTGATGGCGTTGGGGTCGAGGAACTTCTTCCTCTGCGCGAAGAGGACCCCCCCCGAGGGACGGCGTCGCCGCCGCCGCCGCCGGAAGTGGCGGCGGCTCGTCGCCGGCTTCGTGCGGGAAGGAAGCGGAGAAGGTGTCGAGGAACGGATTCAATTGGCTGAAGTTCATGGATTTCAAGCTGTGAAGTAAACATCCCTCTCGTGAACGTCGGCTCCCAAAAAAAAAATATTGTTTTTTTTTCATATATCAATTGCTAGGGCTCGTGCAAAAAAATAAGAGTCTTGAATTGGTAATTTGTTGGTTAGTTCTCTATGCGGGGATCGATTTCTTTTTCTAATTTTCCAGATGAAATTTAGGGTGCAAACTGCAAGTCATTCTCTCTAATGCAAAAGTAATCTTTGGACTTTGGACTTGAATTATTGATCTTACTTTATTCGGGGTCTATCGCGGAATGATCGAAAGGAAGAACAAAAAAAAAAGAGAGAGAGAGAGATCGTGTGTGAGCGAAGAAGAACAAACATTATTGTTTCTCAACTTAGAAGCTTCTATCGGAGTCATGAATTGATTTCTCAATCGTTGTACCTTTCGATATTTGCTTTTCAACTTGGTGAACTTATATGACCGAAAGAAAAAACTTGGTGAACTTAAGAGCATGCATTGACTGTTTCACAAGCTCGTGCATTGACTGTTTCACGAGCCTGCGACCCGGTCGACATGGTCCAAACCCTCCTGTAATCTAGGGGGAGAACCAAGTCCCAACCTATTTCTTTGACAGATATTGCCCAAACTTCTCTACTATATATTGCAGTAGATATTCAGTAAATCTGTCAAAAAGGATTATAGACCCATCTGAGTTATTAAATAGATAAGTTATATTCAGTAAATGAGTTTAGAATGGTAAAATTCAAAATAATATAAATATTAAATTGAGTTCCCGATTTATTTAGACTCAACTCACCTTACGACTCTCTCTCGCCTTCATTCGATCTGACGCTCATTTGCTTTGCGCTCTCACTCAGTTTGGGTATTCGTAATTCGGGTCGGGTCGAGTCGGGTATGGATATGTGTTCAGGTATGGGTCACTAGATTTTTATTACATGGAAATTAGTCAATTTGGGTCGGACCATTTTAACCAATCCAAGTCCGACCCGACCTACTCATTTTATGGGTCTAATATTTAGTCAACCTCCTCCTTATATTCAAACAAAAAAAAAAAACATAACGTTCGACTAACTAGTTGAGACGTCCGGGGGGAGGGGGGGTTTTCAGTTGGAGGACTGAATATTATATGTTCATTTCTCATCATTTACCTACAAACTACTTTGAATCGGAGTTATAGAAGGTTTTGACTTAACCGATCTGTGGTTGTTCTATTGGCCTTTTGGAGACCGGGCTTCTGCATTCGTGCTCTTGGTCTATGAAAAGAACAAGAAATTCATTACATTCATGCCCTCGGCTCTCTTCGATAAGTCTTATCAACGCCAACCCACGCCGGACGTAACACCACACTACTCGCTTTCGTGACTAATGACTTCCACTCATACATGGATTTGGTGAGTAGTGAGTCACGATTACAAGATAATTGGTTAGTAGAAGTTTTTCGAAATAACATAAAGATGAAAAAAAAAGGTGAACGGTAATATGAGAGAGAGGCCAAAGTGAAGAATTATAGGTTACAAGGCTATCTGCAGTAAAATTTGTAGGGTTAACACCTCAAAAAATTTCATACCAGTATATATGTAATAAATTTGCTCCGAATTAATTTTTTGACCACCAAAAACCCTAAACATGTATATTTGTGACATATTTACTCTCCGTAAAGTTGGATTAATGCCACAAAAAATCACAAATTGGTAAATCCGTGATAAATAGAGGGGTAAAACCCTAAACTGGTATACACCGTCAACTGTTACTTGTCATCTAACTCAACAATTTGATGATAAAATTTAACGGAAACTGACGGATGGTAAATTTGTTATAGGTATACCACTTTTGGATTTTTAGTGGTCAAAAAAATATTTTAAGGTAAATTTATTACAAGTACACTAGTTTAGAATTTTTCGCGGTATTAACCCAAATTTATATGCGTGTGGACATGTTTTTAAGCTCTTGGAGTTCTTGTTTAAGATCACCCTTTCCTTTCTTTCTTGTACGTGGAGTTTAACGTCCTTTTTTGGATATTCGTCGAATGAGAAGATCCCGATTAAAGAATCTCTTTGAAAAAGAATGGGATAAAAAATGCTTTCTTTTCTTCTATCAAAAAATCTAATCGTGATCATGTGAGTCATAAAACTTTCAAAAAAATTATGACCAATGTCCTAAAAATTCAATTTCATTATTCCTTTAAAGAAGGCCAAATTTCGTTTTCCTTTTTCAACGCTCGTGGTTCTCTCCGCACCTCCACAATTATCGAGCAATACAATTAATTAAGTATCAAATTTCCAAAATTGATTAAACAAATAAATAAATTCTATGCCTCTGATCATTGCGGTTTGGAAGAAGATTTGGAACGCCCCAAAATTCAAACTCCCAAATCCTTTACTCACACCGTGACCACAAAATCATACAAATATCCTTTAACCCCTTTCAAACACAAGTATATATTATTCTCTCACGTCAATGATCTGATGTCGTCGGCTCCACCATAACTCACGATTAAGACCCAAAAGAAAGTGCAATAATCCAAATAATGCTTGTCGTCAGAATAATCTATGAAATCGGTGAATAAAAAAGACATTTTCTATTTTATATATTATGCGACGAATTACATAGAAGTGATAAGAGCCACTTACTTAGGCTCCGTTTCTTTTTCGCGAAAAATGTGATAGTTATGGAAGATATTTTCTAGGAAATCATTTCCAAGGAAAATGACAATATTTTCTGAACCCTGAAAATCAAAAAAAATTTTTTCCATCATTTGATATGAAAATTTAATTTGATTTTACCAGGGAAAATTACCAAAAAAATCAAATTTCTATTTTTTTTTTTTTTTTTTTTTTTTACCTTCTTCCTTGGCTGATGGCCAGCCACGACGATGACTAGCGACCAACCACAGGCACGGGAGGATCTCTCTAATGCAAAGTAATCTTTGGACCTTGGACTTGAATTATTGATCTTACTTTATTCAGGATCTATCACGGAAAGATCAAAAGGAAGAACAAACAAAAAAGAGAGAGATCATGTATGAGTGAAAAAGAACAAACGTTGTTTTTCAACTTAAAAGCTTTTATCGAAGTCATAAATTGATTTTTCGATCATTGTAACTTTCGATATTTGCTTTTCAACTTAGTGAACTTATATGACCAAAAGAAAAAACTGAGTGAACTTAATAGCATGCATTGACTGTTTCACAAGCTTATGACCCGGTCGACATGGTCCAAACCCTCCAGTAATCTAAGGGGAGAACCAAGTCCGACCTGATTCTTTGACAAATATTGCCCAAACTTCTCCATTATAAATTGCAGTAGATATTTAGTAGATCTATCAAAAAGGGTTATAGACCCATTTTTTAATCCGTATTTGATGGACTGAATTATTATATAGATAAGTTATATTTAGTAAATGAGTTTAGAATGGTAAAACCCAAAATAATATAAGTGTTAAATTGAGTTCCCAACTTACTTAGACTTAACTCACCCTAAGATTTTTTTTCACTCTCACTTGATCTCACGACCGCTTTCTTTGCGCTCTTACTCAGTTTGGGTATTCATAATCCGGGTCGGGTTGGGTATGGGTATATGTTGGTTCGGGTATAGGTTACTAGATTTGTATTGCATGGAAATTAGTCAATTTGGATTGGACCATTTTATTTTAACCAACCCAACCCAAACTGGACCTGATCTACTCATTTTATGGGTTTAATACTTAGTCAACCTCCTCCTTATATTCAAAAAAAAAAACATAACGTTCAACTAACTAGTTGAGACGTCGGGGGGATTTTCAGTTTGAGGATTGAATACCATATGTTCATTTCTCATCAATTACCTACAAACTACTTTGAATAGTGTTAAGGAAGATTATCTATTGAAGTTGACAAAACTATCCATGAGTGCTTTGTAAGTCTGATAAATGCTTTGAAGTATTTAGATTTGGAAAGTTATTTTTGGAAGAAAAGCATATGTCAATCTTGATCTAGTTCGTGTTCAAATTGTGAAAGAACTTCAAACAAAAGAGATTCAGACTCAGAACGAGAAGTTCGGACTCAGAACAAGAAGTTCAAACTCAGAACGAGAAAGTTCAAACGCAGAATTTATTCAAACGCTAAAATTATTCAAACAATGAATTTATTCAAATGCAGACGCAGACGCTGAAATTATTCAAATACAGAACTCAGAACGAAGAATAACGGCTAGTGATCTGATATGGATTTCACAAAAAGAAAGTTTTGATTATATCAATCTTAATCAAATTGATTGACAATCAAACATTTTGACAAGTATGCATTACAACGAACAAAACTCTACTTATGAAAATCAAAATTCTGATTGTATGGACGACCAGAATCAACGGGATTCAGATTTTATCAACCAACGGCTACTCAATCCATTTTATACAAATCTGTCCAAAGGTGAATATTGGAAGATGATCCTCTGAAGACTGTCCAACGGCTAGTTTGAAAGTGGAGGAGTATAAAAGGAGATCAACGAGGAGCAGAAGGAAGAGAACGAAATCAATAATCAATAAGTCCAAAGTCTGAACATGCTCCGATTCAATCTCATCTTTAGTGAGCTTAAACGTGTAATCATTTGAGAGGTGTAGATAGTATTATAAGTGTGTGCTTAGGTGTGAGATAATGTGATCTATCAGCTTGGTATAAGCAGCACCAGCTTCAAGGAGAAGTGCTTGAGTTTAAGTAGCACAACTTGCTGTAACTTCTCATTGATTTGATTAGTGAAATCCAGCTAGTAGGCTGTCAGCGTGGGAGAATGGATGTAGGCTTGCTATAAGCCGAACCACTATAAACTCGTGTGCGGTTTTTTATCCCTTAACTTTTACTTTACATACTGCACATCAAGAGTACTATCTATATAAACTGTTTTGAATCTGAATTTTATTTAGACTTAACCGTGATCTTTCATTTCCGCATAAATTAATAAAATTTATTTAAGATCACCTATTCATCCCCCCTCTAGGTGATCCTTGCTAGCTACATCAAATAGGAGTTATATAAGGTTTTGACTTAATCGATCTGTGGTCGTTATATTGGCCTTTTGGAGACCGGGCCTCTGCATTCGTGCTCTTGATCTATGGAAAAGAACAAGAAATCCATTCCATTCATGCCCTCGGCGCTCTTCAGTAAGTTTCATCAACGCCAATTCACGCGGGACGTGTCTTTTGAACACCACGCAACTCGCTTTTCCAACTAATGACTTCCACTCGTACATGGATTTGGTGAGTAATGAGCAATGATCCCAAGACAATAGGTTGGTAGAAATTTTTCAAAAGAACAAATAGATGAAAAAATAAAAAGTGAACAGTAATTTGGGAGAGAGAGACCAAAGTGAAGAATAATAGGTTATATGATTATTTGCAGTAAAATTTGTATGCGTGTAGACATGTTTTTAAGCTCTTGGAGTTCTTGTTTAAGATCACTCGTTTTGTTTTTTTTCCTGTAGGTGGAGTTTAACATCCTTTCTTGGATATTCGTCGAACGAGAAGATCCCGATTAAAGAATCTCTTTGAAAAAGAAAATGGGATAAAAGATGCTTTCTTCTATCAAAAAGTCCAATTGTGAGTCATAAAATTCTCAAAAAAAAAAAAAATTACGATCCGTGTCCTGAAAATTCAATTTCATTGTCCTTTAAAGAAGGCCAAATTTCATTTCCGTTTTCTCCGTGCGTTTTCCTTTTTCAACACACGTGGTTCTCTTCGCACCTCATCAGTTACCAAGCAATACAATTAATTAAGTATCAAAATTCCAAAATTGATTAAACAAATAAATAAATTCTATGCCTCCGATCATTGCGGTTTGGAAGAAGATTTGGAACACCCCAAAATTCAAACTCCCAAATCCTTTACTCACACCGTGACCACAAAATCATACAAATATCCTTTAACCCCCTTCAAACACCAAGTATATATTATTCTTTTACGTCAATGATCTGATATCGTCGGCTCCACCATAACTCACGACTAAGACCCAAAAGAAAGTGCAGCAATCCAAATAATGCTTTTCGTCAGAATAATCTATGAAATCGGTGAATAAAAAAGATATATTTTCTACTTTATATATTATGCGACGAATTACATAAAAGTAATAAGAGCCACTTACTTAGGCTCCGTTTCTTTTTCGCAAAAAATGTGATAGTTATGGAAGATATTTTCTAGGATATCATTTCCAAGGAAAATGACAATATTTCTGAAGCCTGAAAATCAACAAAAAAAATATTTTTCTGTCATTTGATATGAAAATCTAATTTGATTTTACTAGGGAAAATTACCAAAAAATCGAATTTCTATTTTTTTTCTTTTCTTTTTTTTTCCTTTTCTTTTTTTTTACCTTCTTCCTTGGCCGATGGCCAGCCACGACGATGACTAGCGACCAACCACAAGCAAGTGAGGCTCTCGCCTTAGGCTAGCTAGGCTCGAGCTCGCTGCAACTTGCAAAGCCTCGAGCTCCACTCGCGAGGCTTTGAGCTTGCCACCAACTTGTGAGGGCCCGAGCTTGTTGCCTTCTCCTCAAGCTTGCCAACCTCTGGCAAGGCCTTGAACTCTCCAATATGGTGAGACTTGAGCTAACCAGCCTCGGGTGAGCTTAGCATAACCGGAATTTAGCGAGCTCGAGCCTTGCCGACCATGGGCAAGCTCACCTCTCACATGTAGTCGAGTCATCGATTATCGCCATGACTCGCCGTCGGCAAAGGAAGAATGAAAAAGAAAAAGGAAAAAAATAATAAAATGTTCAAATTTTAAAAATAAATATTTTTATAATAACTAATATTTAATTATCGAATGACTCAAACTTGAGCGCCGGGGATCCACGCTCGACCTTTGTGAACCTGGGCCTAAGTGCTGGGGACCAAAGCTTGAGTATCAAGGACCCAAGCATGGCATTTATGGACCCAAGCTCAAGTGTCGGGACATCGGGCACGAGCGCGAAGGCTTCTGGCCCAGCCTTATGGACTCAAGTAGGGGCATCGGGGCACTAGGGTACTTGGCTCGGCCTCAATGGACTCGAGCTCAGGCGCCGAGGATCTAGTCTTGACCGCCGAGGACCCAAGAACCAATGTTGGGGTTTTTCGTGCCCAAGTGTCAAGTTTCGGGTCCAAGCATCCAAGCCTAATCATACATTTGGAAAATGTTTTCCGGTTATTTAAAAAAGAAATCATTTTCATGAATTTAAGTATAGATTTTTCGCTGATTAGGAAAACGTTTTTCGTCGACTCTTTTTCACTAAGCGAATCAAATGTCGGAGAATGAGAAAAATGTTTCCTGCGAAACAAATGGAGCCTTAATTCATCTTGAATCGATATAACCGAAACATCAAGTAAAGACCAATTGTCCTCGAATAAACACCCTCGTTTGTTTACCAACAAACTCGATATTGTCAGGAATTCAGTTCCCATCTTAGCTTAATCTCCTTTTAAGTCGGAATCGATCTAATACAAAAAGAATTTAGAGACAACCGGACGATCGACGGAGCAACCATTCAAAGAATTTAGGTCCTCATGAACCAATTGAAAGTTCGCGAATGAAATCGCCTATCGAGCAAAGCCCACAAAAGGCCGGCAATCTCACTCAAATCCCGATTCGAAACTCGGGATTCTCTCGCGGTTAAAAAGAAAAGCAGCATGGTCTAGCAATGCTCTAGGAATATGCAGGAATCGCTGCGAGATTACGTAAAGTGGGATATGGATGAAGCGTGAGGGAAGAGATTGGGTTTTGGGCCACCGGAGTAAGCTGGGCTGGGCCTGAAAAGAAAGGGCCCATTGGGCCGAACCCGGGGACTCTCCCAAAACCAGAACCCAGGGCGAAGCTCTCGTCCGCCGTATCCGCCGGGTTGGAACCGAAAAACCCTAGCTCTCCTTCCCCCGGCGGCCAGCCAAATCCCGCTATAAATCCCCTCCTAAACCCTCAATCTCTCTCTCTCTCACTCACTCGCGGAAGAGCTTCCCTCGCTCCCCTTCTCCCTTCGAACCATAGAAGCTTTCGATGGCCCTTCCTATGGAGTTCTGGGGTAAGCTCTCGCAACTTTTCGAGGGGTTTCTCTTTCCATGACCTAGAGCTTCGTTTCATTTCGCCTCCGCTTCGCAGCCGCTCGCGGCGAGCTTCGTGTATTCTCTGCGGCATTTTCTTTTGTAGTTTTTCTGTCATGTTTGCTGCTCCTGCTCGTGTTGTCCGGGCACTCGCGGATATGCTTGCATCTCGGGGCAGTTTGGTGGTGCTGCCCGGCTTTTGCGTGCTCGGTCGTGTTGAATGGGCTCTCTGGGTCTGCTGATTTTATGCACCGTTCTCTGTATATGCACCGTGGATATTGCGCGCGTCCCTTGCCTTTTGCTGGGCACTTGCTGTCATCGCGCTTGCGGCTGTGGAGGGCACTGCTTTCTCGCTTTTGCCGCCGGCTTTGCGCTCTGTGCTACTCTTCGAAGTTTGATTATGCATTTGTCTAATTTTGCCTCCAAAATAAGGCATTATGCATGCAGTAGTTATGCAAGCGGTGTTGATTCATTTTGGGTGTGCTTCTTGTTGTTGGATGAGAGTGTGTGTTTGTGGCTGACCAGTAAATGGTAGTTCTTATAAGTGGCACCGAAACGGCACACGCAACACGGCATGCCAACACGTCATTTATAAAAAAAATAGAGAATTCCGGCACGTCGGGACACGTTCGTATATTAAATGTATATTTTTATATATGCATGAGAAATTATCATTTTTATAATTATTTTCAATCAAATTGATTTGGTTCAAATCCACAAATAAATAAATAATAAAAAAAAGAGTGTCGGACGAGTGTTGGTGTCCGACACCGACATGGAGGCCCCCGGAGAGTGTCGATGCTTCCTAGGTTCTTACTGGGTGCACTCTTAGGCACATTCGTTTGATCTTCAATGATCATCTTCTCAAATTCAAGCGTTTCCGAAACCAAACAACTGTATTCCAAACTACTTCAAACTTTAGATGGATCCTTATTGTAATAACTCTTTTTTGGACGAAAGTGAGAATAAATGCATGCGGATAATTGGATGAGACTGAGTAGTGGAATAGTTCTCTCTCTCTCTCTCTCTCTCTCTCTCTCATCTGCTTAGCCATTCTCATGGGTTTAATATGTGTATTATTCTTATTAAATTTCTTTGCTTCCATTTTTGCAGGAGTTGAAGTGAAGGCTGGACAGCCCCTTAAAGTCAATCCTGGCAATGCAAAAATTTTGCATCTTTCTCAGGTATGAAAATATTTCCTCATGGATTTGGACAGTTTGGGTTTCTGTGGGGTTTTTCTGTTAAAAGACTCGAATTTGCTTTTCTGCAGGCATCACTTGGCGAATCCAAGAATAGTAAAGGAAATGAATTTGTGCCTCTCCATGTGAAACTTGGTGATCAGAAGCTTGTTTTAGGAACTCTCTCTACAGAGAACTTCCCTCAATTATCATTGGACTTGGTATTTGAGAAAGAGTTTGAACTATCACACAACTGGAAAAGTGGAAGTGTCTACTTTTGTGGATACAAATCTGTTGTACAGGACGAATATCCTTTTGTGTTTTCTGCAGCTCAGTCACTGCATTATATTATTTTCTTTCAGTTTCTAGTACCTTCTCTTTTATTTCTTCTGATTTTTCTGCAGCTTTCAATGTAGACTCCAACTTAAATATGTTTTTGATGCTATTTTTAACTCAGAGCGACCATGATGGCTGGCAGTTTAAATATGTAGAAGGCCATATTTATAGCAAAAAACAACCCTTTTGAGCAAGCTATTTAGATTTCCCAATATAGAGTTAGATTTTTAACTCCAGTTACTTCAATGTGCTGGGCCAGTTATGACAATTTTGGGGGCTTTTTTGATATCTACTCTGTCTCTTCCCCTTTATAAGTTGATGCTATACAGTCATGCTCTGTAGTTATCTCTTTAGTGTAGGATAGTTAATCAGAATGTGGTACTCATATTAGCTGATGCTCGCATTCCTTTCAAACTTTTGTTTTCTCCTTGACTTGCTGGTTTTCTGCTCAGCACGGATGATTTTTCTGGTGAGTATGATTAACATCTATTATCCTCATCAGTGCAATCTACTTATTCATAGTTATGTGGCTGATGTTGCCCGACTGTTTTCTTATATTTAGATTTGGAGAGTGATTCAGAAGAGGAAGACCTTCCAATGAGTGCTGTGGAAAATGGTAGCTACCTTTTAAGGAATCAGAATTTTATTTCCATCTTGTTACTATTGAAATTAGATGAGTGCGTAGCATAAACTCATGCAAGTGCAAACTTAATTCAGGAAAGGTTGTGGCACAAGCATCAGCTAAGACTACTGCTGCCAGTGCTAATGCTGGCAAGGCTGAATCATCGGGGAAGCAAAAGGCCAGCATTCCACAACCAATGAAAGTTGACGAGGATGACAGTGATGAGGATGATGATGAGGACGACGATGACGACGATGACGAATCAGACGAGGAGGTACCTAAATTATCGACCATTCTACATTTGAGAATGTATTTTCTTTGGTGGTCTCCAATTACTTCTCGTTATTGTCTGAATATAGGATCTGTTTAGATTTCATCTGTACACTTCTATACAATTTGGAGCTGTACATCTTAGGGGTTATTTTTTCATTATAATGAAGCGTTCTTTTTTCCAGAGTACAGTTCTGAGTTTTCTTCAGGAGTAGTGTCCTTGAGCTAGGATAGGTCGTGGAATCAACAATGTTGTTTAATCGGGGAGTTGAGTTAAAGGGATAGGTTTTATTACCATGCAAATATTAGTTAAAGTCTCTCAGCATTTTTGAGGAATTTCTAGTTTCTAGGTATTGTCAAACAGATCATCTGTAGACATCTTTTTTACAAATTTTGTTTTCTTATTACAAATTATAATTCAAGACTAGGTTCAATATGTGCATATGGTTTTTTAAACAGGGAGGTGATAGTGAGGCTGATTCGGACGAGGAGGAAGATGATAGTGATGAAGAAGAGACTCCAAAGAAGGTAATGACACGAAGATTTCCGAGATGCTTCTCAGGAATGGATTTGACCATTTTCCAAGTCTTATCTCTCCTTTACACGATCTCTCTTTTTTCTTTTTCTTTTTTCTGTAGGCTGAAATAGGCAAGAAGAGAGCTGCGGATTCTGCAACTAAAACACCTGTTCCTGCCAAGAAGTCAAAGTTACCTACTCCACAGAAGACAGGTCATTTGGTCTATATTCGAATATGCTGGCACGTTAATTGGTGGAATATTTTTCTGATATTACATTTTTTCACTGTTTATATATTCCATCTGGTAATATAAGCTATCTATTCATTATGGTAAGGTGCTCTCTTTTGGTGGTTAGTTATGATAAGATGGAGCGAGTTTGACTTAGAATTTCTGTCATGTACATTGTGTATAAAAACCTTGAACCTGCACAAGTACTTCTTTAGGTTTTCTTTAGTTCCTTTACAGTTGATCATCAGTCGCCTAACTGCTTATTTGCATTCTCATTCAGATGGTAAGAAAGGTGGCCATACAGCGACTCCTCACCCTGCAAAACAGGCTGGGAAGAATCCTGCCAACAGCGCCAACAAGTCGCAGTCCCCTAAATCAGCTGGCCAAGTCTCTTGCAAATCATGCAACAAGTATGCTCTCTCTCTCTCTCTCTCTCTCTCTCTCTCTCTCTCTCTCTCTCTCTGTGCCCTGGAAAGTATTGCTTTATGGGCTGAGTGAGCTCCTGTTTATTCTCTTTGCTGATATTGTGGTTTGAAACAGGACGTTTAATTCAGAAGTCGCTGTTCAGTCTCATTCAAAGGCTAAGCATGGTGGCAAGTAGATTAAAAAACCAAGATAATCATCCGGAAATAGGCAGATGTTTTTTGTTCGTCTGTGTCCCCCAAAAAGTGTTGTTTGAGGTGAATCTTGAGAGGAGGTTTTGTTGTGAGGGCTCGGTAGGTTTTCATTATATTGTAAGGTCAATGGAGATTTTGGACCGGGATTCTTTATTCTAATCAGTAGTAATTAGTCATTCGGTTGTCACCTTGTCCCTCTTTCCTCCACTCGGTCGCGGTACATTTATATTGTGATGGATTTATGACCCTTGTCTAGTTGTTACTATCTTCTCTTCATCTCAATTTATGCCAAAATCACCGTGGTTGAACTACTTGGACTTGTTTCTTCAGGAATTTGTCAGTATTTTGCTCTTCTAGAAAGGCTGATGATGGTGGGCTGAGGTTAAATGCTGTGAAAACGTTCACAATTGTATAGGAGTCTAAATGCTGTTGTCACAGTTGCCCTGAGGGACCGCTATGGCAGTAGCTTGATTACGGCTTCCAGTCAATTTAAGTGCCGATTGATAAAATCTATGTGGGTTTGGTTTGAAAGAGTAACTATGATTGTAGCTAAAATTCAATCAAAGGGTTCCAGTCATGTTTGTGTCTGAATGTTCGAGGGACCCTTTGACAGTGAGGTGCTCGCTTTTTCGTGCCATTTTAGCCTTGGACCTAGTGCGAAGATGATCGGTAGTTACGGGGATATGGTATTGTAGGAGCTATTTTGACGCCAACATCCTGGAAAATGAAATGATTTAAGTACAAGGAGTGAAACAGAAGTGGAATGCGGGGACGTGTCTTGTAAGGATCGTTCATATGGCATTTTCCTAGATCGAAAATCTGTCCCTTTGGAATTGTTACAGAGGCAACTTGCTATGCACATGCTATCTCTGTAGTGTACACAATCCAATTAATAGGATAAAAGTTTACGGGAAAGTGGTAAAGTGCGTCGTTACATAAGAGCGTGTTTACTGTGACGCACAATTTCGGATACTAGGGTCAGATCAGAGGGAGCAGGAGTTCATACAAGAAGGCAGTCAAGTGCACATTCTGTGGTGCAGTCTGACAAGAGGCGATTCCTCTTAAGGTTAGACTCCCTCATCTGGAGGAGAAAACGTTCCCCACTCCTCACCATCCTCACCGCTATACAGCTCCCGGTCGTCTCGTCAAAGTCATTCGCTTTCGGAATCTCGAAGCCCAAACACGTTCCTAGTAATTTGGTGAGGCATCGTATTGTCCCGCCGTGGTCGTCGCCAAAAGGCGGGGCTACGCACCTTTTTTCGGTCGTGCGATTGGACCTATCCTAACAGAGTCGGGCAGAGGATTTTGAGGGCCGAATGATACTTATGGGGCCTCGAAGAGCCTCGCTGTGCACGAATTCAGTGGAGGACGGGCCACTTTACTGAAGTCGATTTAGATTTAAATAAAATTACACGAAAACAGTTGCAAGCAGACCGCTGGTTTGCCCGAGAGGTTAAGGGGGAAGACTTAAGATCTTCTGCACATAAGTGCGCGTGGGTTCGAACCCCACAGCCAGCATCATCCTTTTTCCCTTTTTTTTTTCCCCCTGTTTTTTTCCTTCCCTTTTTTTTCTTTTCTAACCTCTACTTACGGGCAAAATAAATTAAAAAAATATCGATAGTAGTAGTAAATAATAATAAACATCTGTCTTTGCCTTAAATTAATGGGGCTCACTGCTATTATTCTCTTTTTCCTTTTTTTTTTTTTGGCCAGCTGGAAGTTGTACTTATAGATTCATAAAATAGCAAGATTATAAAAATAAATATATTACTTTAAAACCATGCGTTTGCCGGGAGTCGAACCCGGGTCTATTGCTTGGAAGGCAATTATCCTAACCGTTGGACTACAAACGCCCCCGCTGGCCAATTCTGTTTACATATTTTAATACGTAGTTCGATTATCTCGTTATATTTTCCCAAGCCAATGTGAAAGTTAGATGGCGAGGGTGACCAATTACTGATCAGCAACCAAAGTTCATGTCATTCACATAAGCCAATACGGACGGGTCGCTGTACATTTCTATAGAACGTCGTACCGGAATCGACAATCTTTATAAATTTTTCTAATCACGTCGCAATCTCCAGACCGAATGGGGGCCAGGGACATGAATGAACCCTCTTTGCTTCATCGTATAATCGTCGGGACTTTAGAGAAGGACAAAAAAAAAAAGGACAAAAGACCCACTTGCTGGTTGGTTTATTTAATTTGATTTGGCAAAGCCAAACAAAAGCCCCCCCCCCCACGTCCCCTAAAATTTCCAAAGCCCGTGCTCCTCATATCATCGAGTGGAAAAATAAAAACAAATCATATTTCTGTGGTGTGCGGTGGGAAAACGAATTTCTTGCAGCAGACAATGAAGGACAGAAACAAGACACCACTAGTTCCCAAAGACCCAACCGCGCCGGGACAAGGACAGCGAGTTGTCCGAAGAAGACCCCTCACCCAACTCGTCTTAAATTCTGAAACAAAGTTTCCGTGCAATTTGCTTCGTCTCCCTCGATTTTCTTCGCTCCGTCTGTGTTTACGTCTTGGTCCACCGTTTCGCCAGGTAACAAGTCGCATGCCATTCGAATTTCCCACCACCATCTGATACTCGACGAAGTCTCGTTCAGTTCAATCGAATTAAGGAGCAGTAATTCTTGCGAGAAGAAATTTATGCGTAAGGATTTAGGCTTATTACGTATATCGATCGGTAAGTTATGTTGTCTAAAATCCTGAATGAAATTAGACGTGCTTCGGCCAATCTCAATTAAGCCATACGAGAAGCTATTTCAAAGCGGTGTGCGGCGACCACATCAACGTAGAAAAATAAAAATAAATAATAAAAATCCCGTATGCCCTTTCTTTTCTGTTTTTTCCGAATTTCTGTCCCCCCTTTGCTTATAATTTTCTGCGGAGAGAGAGATGCCTTCCATGTCGTTTCCATAGGAATAAGACTTTGGAGGGACACTGTAAACCAGAACAAGCCACAATTATTAACTTATTCCAGCCGCTTGTTTTGTCAATCCCTCTTTCCTAGCCGCCCCTAACCATCACGTCTTCTTTTGGAAGATTCCCTAATCGAAAAATAATTACGTGAGGGTCATTAATTTACTGTGAGACTAATCGCATGTACTAAATTATAAAAAGAATAAATAACAAATAATTGTAAATTGTTGTTGAGTCAACCTTTTCGAGAATCCGTGACTCATGACATGCTTTTATTCTCACGGCGGCTCAAAGACCGTTACGCTAGCAAAACCCATGTTGGACCGAAAAAAAAAAACGAAGAAGAAATCCTCCTAAGACCATTGCAAATGCATCCAAATCGTCCTGTCCATTCTCGCGATGATGTCACGCGGTTTTTAGGAGATAATGAGACCGAAACTCTTCAAGCAAAACAAAAAAAATAAAATAAAAAAGGCGGTTTCGTAAAGACAAATGACACTTTCCTTAGAAGGAACCAACCGGTAACCAGAGGCTTCCTTTGAGCAACATCATCATCATCTTGTGAAGGGACAATTCTCATACCATAAAATGTCCATCAATCCTCTGTTTCAGTACCAACATTACGATGACAGAAAGGGGGAAAGGGAACAAAAAGGGCGGGGTGGGTGCTAAAAACCAATCATCCTCACGAATTCTCCAAAGTCAAAACAAATCATTGGAATTATCCCAAGCGGAATTTGCAAAGCGGCTTCCAATCATCAGATTTGAGATGGGGAGGAATTTGAGGGGGCTTAGGACGGATGATGATGCCGTGTCTTCATTTGCATATGCCGTGGAATGATGATCATCTAAAGTGAACTTTGCTGCAAGCTGCAGGGACATTGACTTTTGGGACCCCTCGTGCACTCATTTAGCTACGAAGCCAGAAAAAAAACACTAGGCTTAGGCTTCAATCGCCCTTTAAAAAAGCAATCCAATCCCGATTGTGATTTGTGTGTATGTATGCGTGGCCATTGTTCTGTGAGTGTAAAAGGTGGATTGCATTGCATCGGAAACTAAAAGAAGCGTATTAAGCAGTATGCGACAGAGGCGAATTTGCAACCACCAAAGCTATCGCATCGCAGCTGCACGAACTTTGCTAGCTCGACCAAAACTACTTGGTCGATTTGAAACGACCGACATTGTATACGTCGGAACCTTTTGAACCTCCAAACAAGCGCAAATAGTATGTAGTACATCGGTAAAGTATCCGAAAAGTTCACAGTTTCGCTTTGCTATTACAGCTTGAAAACTCACATCAACACCAGAGTAGAAAATGTGAAGCAATCTCTCTCCCGAACCCTCCCTCTCAGACGACACGGAAACAAGGAAAACAAGGCGACTATCGAAAAATCGAAGAAAGATACGTACAGCCTATTGAGATGAAACAATCCCATTCCTCTGTCAACTAAAACTAATTAACAAGCTCGTTCTTATTCCCCTACATGACTGAATTGTGTATATAGAAAGAATGCAACATTGGTTTTTGTTCTTTCACCCTTTTGTACCTTCCTGAAAGCTAAGTAGCCCCAAAAACAAAGAGCCAACATATATCTGGGATGAAGCATGGCAAGGACTCTCTGCCACAAACCGTTTGGGACCTTATGATCTTCATAATCAATAACTTAATTGGAGGTTTCTCCTCATAGTTCCACTCATTATAAACTATGCTGTAAAACACAAATGCTGGAAACACACTAAATCTTGGGCCTTTTGCGGCTGGGCCGTTCGATGACCATCACTTTTTGGGTCGTCGATGATGAACTGGCTCGCCGCGTCTACACAATTGTCCCGATGTACCCGAATCCCGCGATGAAGAAAGTGATCGTCTGGAGCCACAGGTATACAAAGTAGTTGTTCTTCCCATACAAGAAGTCGTAGCACCCGGTGACGAACAGGAATACTGCAAACCCGAGCTCCAAGAGATGGAGTCTGTAAATGCAAGAGCCAGTGAGCAAAGCAACTTGTGATCGTAAATTCATCGGAATAATGTCAAACCCGATCTTTCTGATGTTAAGCTCGATAATTGTTGCATACAACTTTTATTCCCCTAGAGATGAACTTAACAAGTTTGGATCTACTATCTAGATAAATGGGCTCTGTTGTAGATAGGATTTGGTGGGGTTTGGTAAAGTATTGCCTCTCTTGTCTTGTATCATATATCACTATAACAATGAACTAAGATCACATGCAGTTTCCAACTACTCTGAGCAATTCACGTGAATGAATTGCCTGTTCAGCTGACTCCACATGTTGATGCATTAGGAACTGAGAGGATAAGCCAAAAAATAACAACAACTTGCCTGTCTCCGATTTTGAAAGTGAATCGAGGCTTCTTCGATTTGTTTTTGGTAGCGTCTCCGAGTTTCTCCGTGACGACCCACTCGTTGGCTCTCCCGGCTTCTAGGAGACCGATGAAGGTGGCCTTGGTCCGGTGCATGGACATCACGTTCTCGAAAAGGATCCAGTAAAACAACAGGTGAATCGACCTGCCCCAATTAGGATAACCAAACCAAATTAGAGAGTCACGGGCACCAATAAACAGCAGCAACGAATCGGCGAAGATCACCAAAGGGCGTTGAGAACTTAAGGGAGCCCGACCTCGGAGTTCCAACGGAGTTGAGGATGGTGATGACGGAAGGGATGTAAACGGCGCCCCAAATCGGGACGTGGACTTCCGGGATCCAAATGGTGAGGGGAAGGACCACACAGTAGAAGAAGAAGGTGACCATGTGGGCTATGATCTTTCGGACAAAGAAGAAGCTGTATATAACGTACACTTTCTTCCAGAATCTGACTTTCTGCATCAAATCCGAAGATAAAATCAGCCAACTAATAAGGCTAAAAAGTCAAGATCAGATGCTCAGCATCATCACACGGGAACTTTCTAATTCCTGGGGACGAATTTGATTCGCTTTTAATCCATGAAAGTCACTTTATCACGGGAGGTCAAGAAAGGGACAGACCTTGTTCCGGACAATCTCCATCACCATTTTCCTGAACAGATTGGCAGGACCACAGGACCAACGGTGCTGCTGGAAGCGGAAAGCCTTGAAAGTGCTCGGAAGTTCACTTTTCACCTATCCCACAATGACCCCCCACAACAAAAAAATTGCATCTTCGATTAGATAATATCCTCGGTTAATTAAATATAAACATGCCTCGTAGAAAAAAAAAAGAAAAAAGCATTAACCTAGAGCAAGAGCTTATAGCATTTCTCTACTAGTTCAACACAGAGAGCAGCAGACATTGCTCCATGCGAGAATTGACATTTATGGCCCGTCAAAACAAAGGGGCCGCCTTTGCATTCTCGATAGGTACCTGGAGGTCGCCGAGGTAGACAAACTTCCAACCGCGGAGGCTAGCCCTGACAGCGAGGTCCATGTCCTCCACGGTGGTCCGGTCCTTCCAACCACCCGCCTCATTAATGGCACCGATCCTCCACACACCCGCGGTTCCTGCACATGCGCATCGGATTCCCCTTCAGTTAAGACCACATTGCACCCCCCCCCCTCCCCCCCCAAACTTCCACGCTCACTCCAACTCTACTACCAATAATGAGTTCAAACAGCCCAATAGTGACAAAGGGATCAATAACGCCACACGGGCAGAAGTTGGATCAGGGAAATCCCGTTACAAACTGTAGAAACAGCGAGCAACGGCTAAAGGGTTAAAAGATTGATTTAAGAAGAGTTCCATGCTGGGAACGGGCATTTGCCTGTTCAGAAGCCCTGTGGTTCCAAAGTTTTTCCATGCCGCTCACGGGACATATCAGCCTTTCCCCGCTGGCGGGGAAAAGACGAAGGAAGACAGGATGTTTCAGAACAGGGAGGGAGGGAGGGACTCACCGTTGAAGCCGAAGAAGGCGTGCGTGGCCGACCCCACCTCTTGCTCCACGGTGAAATGGTAGTCCAGCGACATCTCCTGCATCCTTGTCAACAAGCACTCGTCCGAATTCACTGCCAACAAAAAATCAACGCGACGACGCAAAGACCCCCACCAAACCCCATCAGCACATTTGCCCAAAAAAAAAAAAACTTTCGAAATCAATCGCGATTACACATTAACACCCGAAATCGATGGTCATTATACACATGGGCCAGCGGGGGGTGTCTGTCTCATTAATGTATCCGAACGCCGGTCATGTAGTAACGCCCCGAGAACAACGGACGAGCGACCTAACTCGAATTTTTTCTCGAAGCTAGCTAATAAATTCAAAGGATTTAAGCTGCTTCTCGCGTCAATATCAATCGAAATGAGCGAATACCCTTTCTCTAATTCTTGTCCAAACACCAGCACAAACGCACGCACAACCACATAGACGCACACCTGCGCGCGCGCGCGCGCGACTGAACAGTAAGTGCTGGACCGAGGTGCGGGGTGGGGTGTGGGGTGGTGGGGTGGGTCAATAATTGGAGGGGACATGCGCGAGAATTCGGCCCCGATTCCCCTGCGTTCGGACAAAAGCCGGATCCGACACACACGGGTTGGGCCCAAAGGAAGAACGTCCCCCCCTATCATTCGCTGTCCCAGTGGCAACGGGGGGCACACTCCCTCATCTCGAGAACCACCACGTGCTCCTGTTACCCCCAGAGAAAAAAAAGAAAAAAAGAAAAAAAGAAAAAAAGAAAAAGAGGAGGAGGAGGAGGAGAAAATCTCTCGGCCACGTTATCGAAATTCAGCCGTTTGCCATCGCCACGTTCGCGCGCCCCTCCCTTCCCCACCCGGGTCACGTGACTCCCCGGCGCCCGCCATTATTTCGCCACGTCACCCCGGGAAGGGGGCCCCCCTTCGTGTCTTTTCTCTAGTGTCGGCAGGCGATACGGCGTGGTCCACGTCACCGGGGTCCTTACCGTACGACCTCACATGTTCCTATTTTTTTTCCCCATTTTTCCCATGAATGAAGGGAAAAGAAGAAAAAGAGAAAAAAAGAAAGAAAGAAAGAAAGAAAAAGCTGCTGCGGGTGCGGCAAAGGACGTATTTACCCCTCCCCATTTCGCCATTTTGCTCTGTTGACCGGGATGGAAAAAGTTTCACCGACCCCCCAAACCGCGAGAGGGTTGACCCCGTACTGTTTCGCCGCAAGATAAAAAAAAGAAAAGATAAAAAAGAAAAATAGAGCATGAAAAATCTCGTTCTACACATCTTACCTAAAAAAAAAAAAATCTTGTTCTATCAAACAATATATACACGTTTGTGTAATTAATTAGCTTAAACAGCGGAATTGCTCGATTGAAGCAAAACGCAAAGGATCCGGGATTACTTCTTTTCTTTTTTTTTCTTTTTTTTTTTTTTTTTTTGCGGTGACAAATCACTATGAAAACAGACAATGTAATTATTTTTCAGGGGGTTTAAAAGAAAACATGGGAATTAAAAACGAATTTCGGACGGTCAATGCACGGGGCGCGCCATTTGACATTTGAAGAAAGACTCGTTCAAGCAAAGAGCCCCCCCCCCTCAACTTAATCAAAGGCGCTACCCGAAGAAGCAGCGTCCGGAGTGCGTTGCGTTTCAGTCGCTATTGACCATGCGCTAGCGCAGTGCATTAGGTCGGGGGCTCTGATCGGGTGCGACGCACCGCGATGTACGGTCCCCTGGGGGTGGGGGGGGGGCCGTCGCCGTGGGGCCCCCACGGTGGCGGCCGGGCGGACGGGTGGCCGATCGATCATCCCCCCTGCGTGATTGATGGACGGACTTTCCCCCCTTTTCTCGTGGACCCGCGAGAGCGGTCAAATCTTTTGATATATAATAAAAAAATTTAAAAATAATACAAAAAGTTGCGGAAATTGCATGCGGGAGTCACGACACCCCTCCGGGTATAGTGCCAGACGAAAGGCCACCGACACTTCTCAAGACGCCCTTTTGAGAAAGACCCTTCAAACCCCCCCTTTTTCGATCCGAAGGCCGGTTCGGACCCGATCAGGTTCGGTTCTCGGCCCCGGTCCGAGAGAAGCCAGAGGGAGGTTCGCGGGAAGGTACTCCCGCTCGCGGGCCTTAATTACGGGGGGGGGAATCGATCGACCGTACGCCCCGAATCCCAGTGCTTCGGATTTTAACCTACATGGTCCCACGGCTACATCATGAAAGTAAGCACCAAATTTGTTAGGGGTGATCAACCCTTTGAAGTGATGATTCCGTGGTCTAAGGATGATTTTGTTTCGTGTGTTTTGCCCTCTTCGGCTCGGGCCACATGACTATCCTATTCCTTTCTGGAATCTGCGCTACGGTCTCTGACAAATTAGCTGTGGCCCCACCACGCCACATGACTGACTCCCCCGGAACCAGCGTACCAAATTATAAAACGAAAAAAATAAAAAAAAAATCATGGAAAAAAAAGGAAAAATCGGAACTCCCTCCCCCCACCACCGCTAATTAATGCGAAAATCAACCGGACAAATTGACACGGCGCAGTAGCAATTAAGTTCCGCGTGCATTGCGGGAAAAAGAGGTTCGGGGGGGAGCTTACCGAACCTCCAGCGAGCTTGAACCAGGGCGAGGTCCGGGTTGCGGAGGAAGTACGGGATGGCGCGCTTGAGGAAGTCGGGCTCGGGCCGGAAGTCGGCGTCGAAGATGGCCACGAACTCGCAGTGCTTCACGTAGCTCCGCTTGAGCCCTTCCTTGAGCGCCCCGGCCTTGTACCCGCCCCGCGTCTCCCTGATCTGGTACACCACGTTGATCCCTTTGCTCGCCCATCTCTGGCACTCCAGCTCCACCATTTGCTGCGCCGAAGAGACCGAACCAGAAAGGTCAGATAGATAATAAATGGGGCGGGGGGCCAATGATGCGGGAGACAGTTGCCGAGTTTGATGTCAGAAGGGCACGCGAGGGAAAACCAAATTGATTTCGACAAGAATTCAGTAGCGGGGGTACTTGCGCTGGGGGCGTTGCCGGGAAAATTGACTGTTCTGGTGGCAATTGTCGAGATGCGGGATTGAAACGGGGAAGTGGGTACGAAGGATGCTGTTTCGAGAGCAGGGGCGCAATCGGCGACTTGGAAAAGGAGACGGAGAAGAAGGCGGATTTTACCTTGATTACGGGATCGGTCGAGTCGTCGAGGACTTGGATCACGAGGCGGTCTGCCGGCCAGGACAGCCCGCACGCCGCTCCGATCGAAATCTTGTACACCTGTTCGAGCATTTCACACACGAAGCACGCATGAGCCTCCTGTTCTCGGGGAGTAGCAATGCAGTGGTTACCGCTAAATCTAGAGGCGGGGTTACCTCTTTCTCGTTGTACATTGGGATTTGGACGAGGACGATGGGGAAGTTGGAGCTGCCGGACTCGAGGTCCTCCTCGATGGGCTGCCAATTGTAGCGCTTCGCCGGCTTCTGCCAGAAGAGCTTGACGAGGACGATGACGATGCCCATGTAGACCCTCTCCATGAAGAGCATGAGCGCCATCGCGAGGCACACGTAGACCGAGAGCCGCAGCACCGGGACGATCAGCGGCGCCTTGATCAGCTCCCACACCATCCCCAGCTGGCCCGCGATGTCCTCCCGGGACATCGCGAACGAGTTCGGGATCAGGTCCTTGGCCGAGATTTGCGCCATTCCGGGACACAGAGAACCCGAGGCTCTGTTTTTCACCTGCTCTGTTTTTCCGAAGCAGAGCACCGAGTGAGAGAGAAAAAGGCGAAAACAGGGGAAGATGTTATATAGGATGGAAAGTGGGGGTCGAACTAGGAAAGTTCCTGAGATGGTAAAGTGATCGGGGGCGTTCTTAACTAGGTCAAAGCTGGCATCCTGGGAAGCGAGCGACGGAGATGGTGAATGCGCAAGCTAGATCTCACTCGTCTCCCTCCCACTCTCTCTCTGTTGAGCAGATAAGGCAAGTACAGAGGAAATGCCCTCTGTTCTCCAAGTTCTCACTTCCCTCTTTTTAGTTTTTACCTTTCAAGGACCTCCTCCTCCTTCTCCAGTCTCTCTCTCTCTCTCTCTCTGAGTTTGTGCCGACGAATGCTCCTGTTCTTCTCTTCGGCTAGAGTGAAGCCAGAAAGGGAAGGAACAGAGGCATTGCACTGGAGAGAGAGAGAGACAGTGGGAGTCGATGTGAGAGAGAGAGAGAGAGGAGCAATGGACAGGCGGAGAACAGGGGGGGTCTTTTATAGTAATATGTTCGCTTCCTATTCATCAACTTTCCAACTTCATTAATTTATCTATCGGCTTCTCTCTTTTTTTTCCCCTTTATGGCGAGAACTCCTTATTTTCCGATTTATCTTTTGATGGAGGTCGCTAAATATATATATATATAAATAAATAAATAAAATAAAATAAAACCGTGCGAATAAAATTCTAAGAAAGCGCGAGAGGCGTTTCGGTAAATTTTTCGGTAATTTGAGTAAAACGGGCGTGCAGACAGAGAAAACATGCGTATTCATTGGTACCCCTGCACGGGACGCGAATGGCTCGACCCCCAGGCCCCCCCCCGCGGCGCGACGTGGCGTCTCCTGATTGGGCGGTGAGGAGCCGGTAGGGGACCGACCGTCTCTGAGAAACGGTTAAGCTTTCGGGAATTGAAGGGAGGGAAAGAAGGGAGGTGTTCTGCACTTTTAGGCGGTTTTTTCCCGCCGTGGGCCTGAAAATCCGCCGGAGAGACCAGTCACGGACACCTGTCGGTTTAGCTTCCCAAATCGCCGAGAAACAGGACCCTTGTCCGAAGAGATTGTTTTAGTCGCCCCCAACAAAAAGCGATGGCTGGCGAATGCCAGCGCTGGTTATTAACCGGGGGGGTGGGGGCAGTAACTGCCTTGACCCGACCCGATATCGGGGTCGGGTCGATGTCCGACCTGAAAGCTCGAAACGGGCGGACAAGGCGAAGAGAACCCGCGTGGATACGAGGCGGGGCGGGATTACGTTCTGTACCCGGGAAAAAGATCGAATGGCGTCTTAAGATCGAATGTCGCCATCTCTCCCGGACAGGGGGGAGTGCTTCATCGAAGCCCTTTTCGTGGTTCGGATTCGATTTCGTGATTTGCCGTATGCGGATCACACCATGACGGATCGAGATTCGGTCGTTCGAGGTATCTCTTGAAGCGGGACTTTTCACTTTGTACGCGCGCCGTGGCTATAACGAGGGGTCAAGGCACGTTCTTTTCCTCTCTTATCATAAGCGCTCGATGGACAAGTGCGAGTTTGGATAGGCCGAAGGGCAGTGGATCGACGTGGGATGTGATGTCCCAAATCCAAACCGTTTTCGTATTGTTAAATAAGAGTTCCAATTTGCGGTTCAATCCCGGAGGGATTGAGGGCAAGCATCGAGGCGCCATCGAGCGCGGATTTAGCGCCCCGAAAACGACCGTATATAAGCATGAAGCATCCGCTCAAGGACAAAGATAAGCACCCGATCGTTCAAAATTAAACGATTCTTAAAAACAGCTAAAAGAAGGAAGAAATTAACGGAATGCTCAATCGGATTTGGACTAGAATTTCGTGTATAGTCCAAGCGAAAAGAGGCCGAGAAGGGGATGATGTCCTTCTGCCACATTCAATCGCTCCGCATGTGGTGCCACTCGGCGAGGTATGATGACGGTTCAATTAGTTAGGTCAAACACTCGATCTAATTTATTTTCCATCCCAACCACTCCAGCTTTGTCAAAACTAGGGGGTCAACAAATTTGATGCCGCCATCCCCATGCAACCTGGAAAGATTAAAGTAAAGCTTAATTAGGACCCTTGATCAAAGATTACTGGTCGTGTTTTGGTCGCACGAACCTTATCGTGTTAGTTGCGAAAGGGACGAGAGCCATGGCTCGTAGGAAGGATAGATAGACAGACCCCACTACCGTAGTTTACGAAATCCTCATCATGTTTTAGAAATGGGTTGTCTTAGTCAGGGTACAATTCCCTAGCTTTAGAACTCAAGTACAAAAGCGAAGCGGCTCAATGCATCATTCTTCTCGAACCGAACCGCTTTTTATTCGAAATTAGACACTGAACATACATGTTTCTGGTCGGTAAGTCGCTGTACGCAGCGCCCACGATAAAACCATATAGTTCAAGCCAACACAATTGACTCGAGCATCCAATGCATGTGACGGGATGGTTTGTGTGCATTTATGAAGATTAATCTGAGTTGAATATTTCAATATCCTGTCTTATTAACAAAAAAATTCCAGCGTGCAATTCTGTGCCTTACGACGTAAATTGCCTTTAATTAACCCACGATGTAAAATCGAAATTCAGATATTACCATTTTCTCGGGAATGAAATGAAGGAGTTCCTTCATTTGTCGAGATCTAGGGTTGACTGGGATATCAAAATGATGGTGGAGACTATGTTAATGTTGTCAAAAAGCAGTTGGCATTTCACTTTTCCCTTGCCGCCCGGCTTTTATCTTTATCCACGCAAATAATTCATGTGTAATATAATATGATCTTCAAATCTAGGCTACTATACTAGCTACACTATGTTTAATAAGTCCGGTCGATCGGATCGCAACTTGACGAGTAGGAAGGGCCATATGCAAAGTCCCCCAATTTCCAAACTTGATTAGTTGTTCCAATTTTGTTAATGTAATTTATGAAAGATATATATGTGTGTGTGCGTGTATAAGGTGCACCAACTTCAAGATCTTCCTTCCTCGTTCTTGCCCTAGAAGTAATGTCAAAGTTCATTCAATGCTCTGAAAACAAATTCGTATTATATCCCGACTGAGTTATATAATATACAGACCAAATATAGCATATTTTTTTTTTTAGGCTCTTAGCTTCGATTTGTATGCCAAATTAACGAAACGCCCAGCTTCGTGTTTCTGACTTTCTTTTGACTCTCGAAAGCACAATAGCCCGCAAGTCCCGTTGATTTCAAGGTGGAGCGAGATGGGACCAATCAACAACCCACGAGTCCAAATAAGATCTGCAATCTGTGGCCAAATCGACACTCCAAAGAAGCAAGCATTCGAAGCAGTCCCGAGTCCCCGGCCCGCAAATCGTCCTCGTCGGCGTGCCCGCGTAGGACGGCCGGCGGTGAACAGGCGTCACGTCATCAGTTCCGGGCGTCAATTGGCCGGGGAGAACTGCGTCGGACTACAGATTTAGGACCGGTTGGGTGTTTATCCCCCGCTTGCGCACGTCCTCCCCCCAGATGATCTCTGCGTGATTTATGGGGGGGGAATGTATAAACGTCTGAGGGCGACGGAAAGTGAGCTTTACGAGTAAAGGCAACGTCCACCGATTTCTGGATTAGATTACGGTGCAATTTGTACGTTGTCTTTAATGATCTTTGGACTGTAACCATGTCGTGATTCACGAAATGGGGAATGCGGAAGAGAGATATGGTCTCGGCATAGAGCCCTGCGTCAAAGTGCTTTCGAGATCTTTCCCCTCCTCTTTCTCGTTGATGGTTGCGGAAGCGATTGGCACTTAACCCAAATTCATAACCAAAACCCTACCTAGTTCCCGCCTTTGACAATAACTCTTTAAGTTTTTTTAACTTCACATGCTGAAAATTTTCGCAGTGTACTTTTAAAATTGGATGAGTGCAGATTAACATTCAATTGACAGACTGAAAAAATGTGGAGTAATAAGTCGTTCAGATCAAGCATGAGGTAGAATTACGAAACACTTCGTAAACTTGGATATGCGATGTGAACAAAAGATATATAGAGAAGAACCCTCAAAATGACAAGACTTCGTGCACAGAAAAGGCATCGGCTCGCGCGGGATTAACTTTAGGACTCGCCCTTTTGGTACGAGATCTTGCTCAATGGCAATCTATAGGTAGTAACGCGGAAGGTACTGAAAAAGAAATATTAGGAGTCTTCCGAGCAAGTGTGTATAAAAGAATCAATGTGTTCCTAATGCATTTTTTTTTTTTTTTGTTCTATCTTTAACTCTCCTCACTTTCTGATTGCTGCTCTATCTCTTGTAGAGCATGAGAATCGAATTCTGCACCTGTAATACTAGAATCTCCAACCCCTCCCCTCAATCTCTTTACCAATAGGACCGCATACCCATTGACAATGCGAAGATATTCACAAGCAAGCAAATTTGGGGAAGTTTCAAGAGAAACCCAAGTCACTGTACATGCGCCGCAAGATTCCAAATGAAATAACCAAAGATCTAATACCACACAATAATCCCTTAAAAAAAGGGTACAAACATCCATCGCTAGAAATACAGTGTGTAAGAAAAGAACAGCACTGCATCTTCCTTCAAAGAGCTGCATGTTACCCCCACGTTCTTGACTGAACGTTCTGAGGTAACAACTGTCTCTTATTGTTTTTAATCTTCACTTACAAAATATAATCAATCCAGACATGAAAGGCCAAAGAGCAAGGCGTAACGACGCTGTTAAACTAATTGGTGTCCTTAATACCTGCTGTCTACGGGTTTTAGGACTATAGCTATAATTAAAGCAGGAACTCCGTTTGCTTAATCATCAAAGGACCTCTTAACGTAGTTTAATATTACATTGTTTATTCTGCAACAGATATAGAACCAATTACATCACGCAGCAGACACTGCTCCAGTACTTAACTTTGAGTGAATTCTCAGTCACAAGAATAATGAGAACATCTTCCTAATGATTGACCTGATGCAAGGATTAATCTAAAGTTACAGAACAATCTGTATGAATTCAGCATACATGGTGGGTATCAAGATTCAGCAAAAGGGTCCAAAGTGCCCTAGGCTAATGGGAAGTAGTCGAAGCCAATCACGAGAAGAATGTGCACGAAAGCATAGACATAATGCAGAATAATAGAGAAAAGATAATGAAAAAGAGGTGGACAAAAAGAAAAAGAAAGTTTCTGGACACCTTGACCTACCACTTCTTGATTCTGGCGTTCATCTTTGCAGCCACTACCCTACCTTACGTTGTCCTCTTCGCCTCTTTGTTTTCTTTTCTTTCGTAGGCAGTATGTATACATAATAATGTAGAGTGAATAGACGGTAATGTTTTTAACTTAATTAAGGGTAACATTTATTTTTCTTCCTCCTAAATTAAAAAAAAAAAGGGCAAGTTGGCAAAGACTTTTGGAGCCCAAAAGAAAAACTAATCTTGGTCACGTGAGTTTCAAGAGCAGATGAATTAAGATAATGCATTGCGTTTGCTTGTACACAAAACCCTAGCAATGCACAAAGTCCATAGAAAGAAAAAGAAAAGAAAAAAAAATCAATGGTGAAGCTTCTTTTCCCAATCAAACTGATCATGTCCCTCAGATGACAACTTTCTCTCTCAACCGACAGTCCTCTCCCAACTACATACGCTTGCTTGGTCGATCGATCATGCTTTGGATTCCTTGTGATTTCTGTCCTTTCTCTAGTGCCTTTAGTCGCCATAAATATAATGGAAAAATGAAGAAAAACTCCCCTTTTTTTCCCCACTTTGGATTTCTCAAACAGAATTGAAGTAATGGAATAATATTATTGAATCATCCGAACTGCTTTTGTATCTCTTCTTTAGTTCCTACCCACAAATTAGCAAATGATTTTGCATTCTTTTTGAGTTTATTGACGATGGGGATAGTTTTTCCATTTCAAGTCAGATCAAATCAAAAATCAAAAGAGAGAGAATTGGATGAGCAACAACAATTAACAGGCGTGTTGTTGACTAACACATGGAGACAAAAATTAAGGGAACTGATTAAGAAATGAAAAATAATGCAAATCTGATGGTTACCCTTGATCTAACCAATTTATATAAATAATTTCGGGCCAAAACCAACCTATATATATTGGTACGGCAGTTGAATGCCATAGCGATTGTTCTAATTAACAATTAGGATGCTGAACCCTATAACACAAGTGTCGGTAGTCCTACGTGGAGGGTAGTCGAAATTATTCTTTTTCCAGCTGTGCATCTGCGATTGTACTAAAGTGTGCCAAGTAGAATCAGCATATTCTTTCTCATCTCTCTAAGATTTTGACGTTTATTGAGCGAGTGGGGTGTCCTGTGGGGATGAGTTTGGCTATACTTAAGCTTTTAACATTTCGCATCTAAGCAAAGGAACTTCACTCAAAAAGAGTTTTCATTGGAAGCAAGTAGTGTTTTGATTAATCACATTGTAATGAAATCGTTAAAGCAACATCAGGAATGAGAGAAGATGAAAATGAAATTACTCGGAAACTAGAGTGAAGTATGTAGATAGGCGGCGCAAGCCAACCGCGTCGATTTCGGTCTCACCAGAAGCTAGGCGACACGATGCTGGGGTCACTCAACCACCTAGGAGATCTAGGACGGTGCTGTTGATCCAACCAGATCTAACAAGGTCAATTGCTCGTCATTGTCACTAGCTCGTTGGGGTTGCTTGCTCTTCAGGGTCGCGCTGCGAAATTTGAAACGTCAAGGGTCTTGCGGCGCAACAACATTTCACAATTGAGTCGCCACTGAGGTTGCTGACCCAAGCTAGATCTGATAGGGTCTAGAGAAGCACAAGCCCACCCGAAATCTCATCGGGATTGCCAAACCCCTCGGCCAAATCTCGCCGGCGTCACGCTACCCCGGACAGAGCTTCTCCGGCGTCCTCAACAACCCTCGATTGACCCCCATTCTTCACGTCTTATAGCCCGCGATACATAGCCAATGTGAAAAATACCTCCCAGTCAAGACTTAGCCGTCAGTTTTTCCACATAAAGCCACACATTTTCTTTTCCTCCCAAGTAGATAAATACCTTGAGAGGGGAAAGCTTACAATCCTTTCCAAAATCATGGAGGCAAATTCATGCTTTTTCCACAACTAACCAAAGAAAATATGACATTAAATATAACTATCGAAAAGTTCGATTGCAGCGTGCGAACAAGTTTGAGCAGGTTCTAGATTATGTTCCTAATAATTGATAAATAAAGATACTAAATCTAGGTGCCATCATGCGTGCATGTATCACATCTTATTTTTCTCGTTCTTTTTCCTCTGATTTTTCTCGTTCGACCTGCGAAATCAAGATGCAGTCTATCCACATTTTGAGCTGTTGAGACAAAAGGACGTTTTGAATGTGGACAAGTCAATTAGGGCATAATTCAAATCTAGGTGCCGATTTGTCAATATTGCTATTATTTGGTATACTATATGCTAGTGATCATATTATCATATTGTGGTACTGATGTGACTATGAATATTTTTTGGAGTCAATCGCAAGGTGGTGTTCAAACATCACATTTATAATCTCTCTGGTTTAATAGAATAAGCGAATAAGTTATGTCACTTTAAAAAAAAAATTTGATGATGCTTGATGCAATAGATTCACAATTAACAAGCTAACAACCCCTTCATTTGGAACTTCTGTGATCAAGGTTGACAACATACTCATACTGCAACATGAGTGTAAGGCTTCTCTCGGATCCTTGGTGTTCGGTAAAGATGTAACCTTACCAAAGAAATGAAGCTTTCACTTCTACGAGAGCCGCCACGGCTTGTCCCCATCCTGTGGGGCAAACTCTACTAATGCATTCTTTATTTTAACGCACCGGTGCCTGTACGCCTCGGACTCTCAATTCAAAATAGATTTTTGTCTTTTCTAAAGAGAAAGAATACCCACTAGTATTTTATATTCCGTTAACTTCGAGATTTGAATAAGAACCGAGATAAAGCCTTTTAAGGACTTATTTAAGTCCAACCCTCTTATTTTGAGGAAGGGGGAAAAATGATTTGACAGATCATGAAACAAGAATACAAGATTGATGCTATCTTTTAGGGCTTGTGGGTAAGAGAGAGAGAGAGAGAGAGAGAGAGATATGCTATCTTCCTCCTTTTAGAGACCTACAAGAGATGTCATGGACAGTATATGTCCTTGCTGTCTAACAAATGGACCAATCAAAGCTGTGACTGCAATTCGCCCTCTAAAACTAGTGTTAAAGTCCGCTACCACAAGGGCAACGTGTGCACCGACACTCGCACCAGACCACTGAGCTGATGTTCTCTTCCGCCAACTGGAGGGAAAAACAATTGACAAAAAGTGGTACAAGCCAAGGAAAGCACCAAGCTCAAGGCTACAAAACAAAGCTAGTAAGATTTGATAAAATCCCAAAGGCTTGTTCAACTTTGCACAATTGGATCAATCGTGAGTGGAATCGTCAACATCCACAGAATTCCAGAAAATTAAGTAAGTTATACTACGTTCATTGTCTTTTAACACAAGTATCGTCAATCTCATGCCAAGTGGGGGAAACTCGATTCCCTTAATTGATTTGTCTGTGCAATGATGAAAAACCGAGTATGCTTTCGGAGATTTTTGTTTAACTGGGCGACGAACCTATGAAGTCAATCTCATTGATATCTTTACAATGTATGCCATTGGACCGAGGAGGCAAACCACTCCCGGAGCTCAAAAGGAAGCGCTCCTGATTACTGACTTTTTCTGCATCTTTTTTCCTTCCTCGAGCTTCCTATACTTGTCCTTTTTACCCAAAAGAAGCCTGCTTCTGCCGACACTCCCACCTTACATTGTCTCAAAACAATATGAAAATCAACGCTCGACAAAGGAGTCTTTAACCCTTAATTTATGGGGTGCCCACATGCAAATTGCTTTCTAAAGATTACATATATTACGCTATTTGTCAATCTGCTGACGTCGTCTCGCCACAAACCCCGCTCGTAAACCTTGCAAAAACCATGATTATATCGGCCATGTAGATCCCCTTTTGAGTCTTTTAACGTTGTATAATGTATTTTGTCCTCTAAAATATGCATTTTTCTGGGTATATGGTCGCAAGAGCTCGACTTGTTTCGGCAAATATGGCTTTAATGGGGGGTTTAATCCTTCTTTCACAAGTAAAGCAGATGCTTAAAATCTTCGCTCCTTTTTCCATCAAACATTATGCAGACAATACGCCACACTGAAAAATATTTTATGTCTCATGGTGCGGAGGCTTAATTAGCCTGTCGCTTTGTAGAAATGTCTCTTTCTTCCCCCAACATCCGCATTTATTTTTTATAAATCATCCGACATCGAGTTGCAAAGTATGAAAAGCATTATTTGCAGATTCTACAATCTTCACGTAGAAGCAGCATCGCGCAAAGTAATCTAAACTTATTTACGAAAAGAAGTTTGTGATAGTCAAGTCGGATTTGGTGCTAAATAAAGAGGATTGAGTTGAATATGAAGAAGACTGATAAAGAGGGCTATTGCTGACATCAAAAGATAGATGGCAATATAGAAAATCCGGAGATTTGCTTTAGAACGCCATAGAAGTGGGCTTGTGTAGGTTCAAAGAGTGACTTGAAATTAGTATACCAGAAGAGAGAAGCTTTTGATATGATTCTATAGATGTGTTTCAAACTAAAAAGCCTGTCCATCCTTCCTCGTACAGATCACTTGTTTATAGAGAAACTGTGTCTTCATCACCGTCGTAAGGAGCACAGAAATCCCTTTTCGCTGCACAACTGATATTTTCTGGTACGTGCAGGCACTTTTTCCAAATGTAAATCTCATTTCAACAATAGTGGATGGATATAACAACCACCGGGTGTACCTCAAATTCATTCCTAAAGCAATTCTGATAAGAGTTAGTCCAAAAGGCACATCTAAAGTTTGCTTCGACACTTACTCTCTGCTTCGTGATGGTATGATTGTCTGAAATAATATAAGTGGTAAACATTCATACCACTTAAAGAGGAACACCACGAGCCACGCAGCAAAAGTATGGTTGGACTCTCTGATTTGAACCTGGAATTATTACCGACAGTTTGGAGCTATGCTAAATAGCACATAATTAAGTTCAATTCCTCTGCTAGACACAGAAGTACAATGCAATCACAAATATGGCATGCATCTCCTATTTTAGTCTCACTCCCATGGATAAAGATAAAAAGCGCGCATCAATCTTTCCAGATCGACTCGTTTCAATTATCACATTTATTGTGGTAGGCCATGGGAATGAATATGCAAACAAAGAAAGACGAGTAGGACCACATAGAAAAAGTACTATACCATTACCATGTTGAGCATACAGTGTAGTGTGTGTACACAGATAAGTGGCATATGAGGGTCAAAAGCAAGAACATAAACCATCTATCTGCTGAAACCTATGAGTCCCGGAACCAGATTAAAACGAGATAAAGTACCTCTGAAGTATGAAGTGAGGTAAAGCCATAAGCTCAATCCGTTCTAGGCTAATAACTTTCCCCCCGGTAAAAGAGTATAACTGATGATGCAAAAGGCGAATTCCTTCTACAAAGAGAAACATAGACAACAACGGATTCAATTTATTGTGGAAGTACGCAAAACTATAATTCGCATACCCACCAATGTTTTCACTTTTTCAAGCAAAATACCATGACACTAGTGGACATTTAAATTATTTTCATCTGGAGAATCATGGAAAGCTGCATTCTCCATAGCAGATAGAAAGGAATCGCCATCCAAAGTTTATGGTCAAGAGTCAAGACACTGGCTTTCACTGGCCTTCAAGTCTAGCGTAGTGACAACATCACAAATTAACCTAGTGATTGCAGAAAGTTCCTGGATCAATAATTTTGCTGAGGCTAATTCAAATCCATCAGATTGGACCATAAACAGATAAAAGAAAATTCCATATGGACAAAGGCAAGATAAAATCAGGTAATATGTGAAAAGCAGAATACGTGCTTTTGGTTTGCAACTCATAGTCCCAATAGAAGGTTAATATGATTCATAATGGCAAAGTTTTATAGACAGTAAGGAAAGTATCTAATAGATAACAAGAATGGGAGAAACTTTACACAACAATAACAACTTGTGGTAACCCACCATGTGGGAATGAATGCACCACCAGTCTCAACTTGCCATTACGGCAAATGAACCAAACTTCCTTATAGTCCCACTAGTCTCATATACAAAACCTAGCACATAATAACCATAACAGTAACAATCAATTACCTTGTACTTGCCATCTTCAGCACATTACATGCACACACACACTGAGAAAAATATTTTCACAGTTCAGGGACATTAGCTTTGGTGTCTGTGGATATGTTCCGATCTAACATTGGCTCCACCGGTTCCAAGGGATTATGCTCATCAATGGGCAGAGAAGCAGGGTTCATGTCATTGTTTCCAGAAGTGATGGTAGCCTTGGCTTCCTTGTCAATTGGCTCCAGTAACACAGAGGTCAGACTGCCAGAATAGTCATTGACTTCTGCCGTCCTGGCAATTTGCTCAGGCTGTCTCACTTCATGACTTGGATTTGCAGAGACACTGTTAGCTGCACTTGCATAAGATTTGGTGGACTCCACTCTTATAAGCTCATCGGGCACGTTATGCTTAAATGTGGCCACTACAAGCTAATGAAATAAAAAACCAGTGTGTCAGACTCTTATAAAATATTGATCAAACAGAAAAATTAATTTTCTTATCGCAAAAAACATTTGAACAATATGCAAGCGCTAAATGAAGACATTGTACTTGCACATTATGATCGTGTCAGCAAACTTGCGCTAAAACTCCATTTGTTTCACTGAAAATTTTTACGATAAAAGAAAATATTTTCCATGAAAATCATTTCCAAGAAAAATGGTTAATAACTTATTATTCATTTGTTTGGATGATTTAAGGGAAAATGATTTCCTTCTTGCTAGAAGGAAAAGTTATTTTCCCCCAATCTAAACTTGTTGTTTTCAATTCATGGAAATGTTTTTAGTAGATCAATTAGTTTTATGTTATCCAAACACCAAAAAGTCGGGAAATAATTCCTCGGAAACAATTTTTCATCGAAAAAATGGACCCTAAGAGTTAATCTAACTCATATTGGTCAATATAGAACAATAGAGAGTCAGCATCCACTCTAGTGCTGTGATCTAGCTTTTGCTATAATGAGCAACTTAGAGAAAGATACCATTTAAGACCAGGGATCATAGGGTGCGACCGATGTAATAAAGGAGAAAGACGCATAGTTTGGCAATTTCATTTTACATGACAAATATAAAAACATTACTTGAGTAGGGCCAGCAGCTATCAATGGACCAGCAACTCCACCGCCAAAAACCCTACCATCAGGCTTAGCAAGCATGACACTGACCAAGCTAAGTCTAGGGTGCGTAGAAATTCTACCTTCCCAAATTGTAAATGAGCCATTCAGGGCCAAAATTTCAAAACACCCCTGCACAACAAGGAGAACATAAAAAAGCCGAACTAAACCTTGCAGTCAGTTGCTCTTTCTATCATTTAAGGACCCAAACCGATCTCTAACATAATTCAAACAAACCAATCCGTACGACCTCAAGTATTTACTGTTCCTCATCTGTACTAATGTAGGATTTGGTTGGTCAAGGTTCAGCATAAAACTTGAAAAGAAATAACTTCTATAGAGAACCAAAACCGATACAAAGATGCCTCTAGTAACAAGTATTCTGAGTTTTTCCCTCATCTGCACCTTTCATCAATAAGAACAAATTCAAAACTTGCCATTCCACACTAGAATACTAAAAAAGCCATTGAAATTGTAGATTCTTGTTCAAAGAAAGTCCACAGGTAGCAACCAGTTGAAAAGGTAATGCTATGATTAACTGCTATAAAGGGGGGGGGGGGGGTGTGGGGGCAGAAGAAGCTGTTTAAGAGATAAATAAATTGTTGTTTCATGGAAGAAAAACTTGCAAGAGGATTGGCCGTTTCCCTGAGAACGCAACTAGCCCTCGGCAGGAAGTTCATGCAACCTTTCATACTATGTATGCCAATGTAGGATGAACAGTGGTTAATTTGTAATCAACAGAGGGAAGAGCAGATGGAAAGCTCTGTTTTCATCGGCACTAAATAAATACACAGTAGTTAAATGACAAATCCATATCATGTTGCAGATGCCCCCTTTTAACCACTAAGATACAGAATGTAGGATCTTCATGATTTTGGTACATGATCCAGCATCAGGAACTGAGAAAGTAGTGTTAATCGCGGCCGACACAATACCTCATAACTCAAAACACCGCCAAGAGGCCCAGGTTGGCGTACGATGGCAGTGGAGACAGCACCAGTTGCCGAAAGCACCGAGAGCGAATGAGAGTCCGGTTGAATCAAAGATGATAACTTAGCAAGAATTTCCTACAGACGACGCAAATCTTTTAGGATGGGATCCATCACATTACAATGGGTATCAGGAAAAAGAACACTCCATAGGAAACATCCATATCTCACCTCCCCTCTATGTACGGTCACCGTCTGAGCGCCGAAGCTTCCTCCAAGTCCCCCCGTTGGACGTCCACCTTCACAGAACAGGTTCAAACATCAGGAGAAGCAAAAGCATGCTCAAATCGCTACAACCAACAGATTCGTACACACAAATCGCATGAAACGAAGACGTTTCTGATTCTAGTGTTGGCGATCACTCACCAACGGGAGCGACATGCAGAATCCCACTGGAGAAACCTCGGGGCCTCCCTCTGCCGCGCTTCACCGAGACCTCCGGCGCGAGGCTCCGAGACGACGGCAGCGGCGGCGGCGGCATGACTCCTTCGTCGACTCCGTACTTCTTCGGCCTCCCTCTCTTCTTCTTGACCGCGGCTCCGGCGACATCGGCACCCGATCCTCCCGCGCCCGCTTCGGATCGCGATTTCGCCCCACCGGCATCGCCGCCATTGCCTCCCGCGCCGAGCCCCGCGCTCGCCTGCAGCACGACCCGCGACTCGGCGGCGCCTCCGCCTTCCATGGACGCGAATCCTCCGCGCCGCCGCGAGCTCTGGAAGCAGAAGCAGAAGCAGAAGCAGCGCGAGACATTTCTCTAGCGTTTGTCAACGAAGCTCGGTGAAGGGGGAAAAGCGCTCGTCGGAGGAAGACGACGACGACCATCGCCAAACGAAGGCGTTTGGAGTGAACAGCGAGCTTGGCAAAAGCGCGCCGGAAATGGCAGAGAAAAAGAAGGGGGAAAAGAAAAAAAGGAAAAAAGAAAAAGAAAAGAAAATTCACCTGCTTTTTTTCCGCTGACGACGACGGATTTAGTTTTCTTAATCCTGGTTTACCAGTGCGGTAATGGAGATTAAAGATAATAAAAAAAACGCCCGGACGGTTGGTTTATCAAGCGAAGCGCCAGATATTTTGGATTCCCAAAATGCCCCCGGAAATATCTAATTATTTATTTATTTATTTTTCCCTTTTTTGTTGGGCTTCCAATCATTCCGCATTTGGCAAAGGATGGACATATAGAAGAGCAGCTGCAATTAGAGATGGATTTCTCATAATTGTGAGAGATTTTGTTACCATGTTCGATATTTCTCATAATTAGAGATGCATTTGCCAAAGAACAAGAGATATTTGGTCGCTTATTAGATGAATTAGGGACAGATTCGGTAATGAGGAATTTGTATACAAATATTAGATCATACGTGTCTACCCTCTATATACATGATCAATTTTACATAAGAAAATTTGTCTTTGCGGAAATGATCGGCCCGAGCTAGGCAGACCGAGCCCTACATTTGGTAGATTGAATATAACTCCGGAAAGGATAACATATATTTTATATATCTTATCCAAGATTTGAGATGACCGGATTTATCCGGATAAAATAATCTCACCTAAGAGATGACTTATATCCGGATAGGACGAGGAATATAAAAAATGAAAAGACAAGGAAAAGGACAGAGAGAGATAGATGAGGAGGAGGAGAAGGCAATATTTGCTTATGCTAATTGAAATCGCAAAAAGATAGATCGATGGAGGAGACGGAGCATATAGCACATTGAGCAACGAATGCCCATCCACGGCTTCTTTATCATCTCCTCTAATTGAACCAGCCCGCAAGCTCCACCACCATTCGACGTTGGAGCAGTGCTTAGCCATTATCCCCCTCTATCTCACGCTCTCTAGATTCGTTTAATCCGTTGGATCGACGCAGCCCGACTCTCTAGACCTCGAATTTGAGGCCATAAACCTCATATCCGAGGTTGCCAGAAAAAGGGGACCGTAGAGCTGAGGTCACCTGAGGGTGGAGCTCAGGCTCGACATCGATTGCGGCCAAAAACAGATATCGCAGCTGCGACCTTCCGTTCGTTGAAATTATAGGTAGTAGGCTAACGCTAGAGGCATCTGAGGCTAGGCTGGTCATCGGTCATGGCGATTGTGTCGAGACCGGTGACCATAATGACTGCCTTGCTAAGAAACGGCAAGAAAGTCACCTCAATTACCATAGGGCAAAAGTTAAGTAAAACGACAACATTTGAGAAAGCGAAAAAGACACAAATAGCTTTTTTCTTGGGAAGAATCATGAGAAGGCGAGAAGACAGTTAGTTGGGACTTGCAAAAAAACTGGCCAATTTTCTTGGCTCGTCTCGAAGGGAGAAGATGAAGTTCAGACTTGAAACGGGTGAGGGAGGAAGGAAAAGATTCAGATTTGATTCAAGCGCATATCTATATCCATAGTATATCCGGGCTTCTACCAAACACTATATAAGACATTATAAATCCCATTATCCTACATCATCTTTATCCTATCCGACAAAAAAATCCAGATGACCATAAACTAGGCTTGTCTGGTCCATCCAATTGCCTTCTGGCTTGGCTAGGCCGGCCAAGCCGCCAAGCCCATAGTCAGATTCAAATGGCCATAAGGATCGTCTTCGATCTACCGAGTAAATATGAGTGACCAAATGAAACTGGATCAATACATATTTCTAACTTCTTGTATAGAATAATCAAATAACCGATCAACATTATCCTATATTATCATATCATATCCTATCGACTTCTTCGCATGCATTAGCAATGAAAAGATCCACGAAAAAGGCATGAATCTAGGGAAGAAAGATACTCTCTCTTGTCAATCTTGTCCACCAAAAAAACTGATCCGTCACCCACAGATACTAGTCCATAGCTGGTCAGTGATATGGTGAAAGACCAAGTTGCAATGACAATTTCAGAGTCCCTGGCCATACTCATAGTTGTCTATCCATGAATTGGCTCTTAGCCGTCGGCATCTTTATTTCCCTCAACATTATGAATCAATTCAATTTCGCAAAAAAATTTCGATTGCACCAACAGCATTTGAATGAGAAGGGGTCGAGAAGACGAACGTGACATCAAACAGAACCAGACTTCTTTCATTCCGCCTCATCCAGATGTCCAAACAGCTCTTCCCAGTGAGACAAAGCTTCCTCTGGCGTCCGGAAAGTCCAGATATGATGCTTGGCTTTCTCGCGGGTTTCCAGGATTTCCTGCAAAATATTCCGCTCCCTGATTAGTTTCAACAGAAAAGAGACGGATAAATTCTAATAAGCGAATTTCTGATTAGTTTCAACAGCATAAAAACAAGCCAATTGTCTCAAAATGAATTTTCACCATAACCCACAGTGACAACGAAAAGGTGTGACGGTATAATTCAGCAGAACAGTTTTTAGCTAGTTGCATAACAGGAGCAGGGAAACATCAATACAATTTAGTGGAGGAATTTCCCAACTTTTCCAAATGAAATTTGTCCCGCGATATGCAGGATAAACTTTAATGCACGAAGGTGACAATTCTTACTCTTGGCAGAGGAAGCATTAGAACAGATGGTAAGACCTCTACAAATAGTATGGACTTCCTGTCCAGAGGCTCGGTTCTCCCCCTCTTACAGTCCACACAACGAGTGAGCATTCATCAATTTCTTTTGGAATGAGGATTTGCCAAACTTTTATCCTCCTAAAAGAGAAAAGGCATGAAAAAAGAAGAGCATTTCTACTCCTTTACACTAGCAGAACTCTGAGTATCAGTTGTGCATGCAGTGATTTTCTTCACAGTGTCAAAACTGAGTCCACCAAGTGACGCATGATATCAGGATTTTCATAAGTAACTAAAGGTTCAATGGCCATCCCTTTGGTAGAAAAGATGACAGAGGAGAAAGAAAATACATACGCTTGGATGCAAATTTATAAAAGTAGTGGAGCAGACACTCGGTATTTGGAAAATCCTATGATCATGCTCCTCGATGGATGATTTACCATCATCTAGAGATAAAGCTCCACCAAAACACCCAAGAAAACGAGGAGTTCACCAATTTAAACAGGAGAAAGAAACGAGCTCAAAAAGGTGTACAACAGAACATGATGGAATGGAAAGGAATCGAGCCTCTCTAGCATCATCCTAGTTCTAAAATCTTTATAAGTCATTAAAGCAGGGGGACTGTACAAGTACTTCTCATCAAACCTAAACCTATATATCCACATTTGTTTGCCGCTTTCACCAAACCGACCAGCTTCCAGCTCTTTCGGGGCAGAAAGAGAAGAAAGAAAAAAAAAAAGGAAAGAAAGACACAGGAATTCTTCAACATCCTTATCTAGCTATAACAAGGCTATCGGCGGAGGATTAGAACACAAGAAAGAATAGAAAGATGATCCATTGGACGTACTGCTTAAACTCTTTAGAGGACGAGGACCCAAGAACATTAGTGAACATGGCAATGAAACAAGCAATCGCAGAAGAATATCAGCGTTCGCCATCACATGTCGAGGAGGAACCAACAAGCAAATCTCAAAGCAACAATGATAGAAAAACCATCTAACAACAATGCCGTCCAATGTCCACCCTAAACGAGCCCGAGCAATGCGCTGTGAGAGCTATCGCCCTTCAGCACAAAGTCTCACTCTTTCTCCCTCCCTCTATCTTAACTCGAATCCAATCATCTTTACTACTTTGTCAATTTCCCGAGAACATTATACAAGCATTTCTTCGATCCTTTGAGACAATTACATCTATTTCTAGACTAGGGCGAGTTCCGTCTCGATTATTTCCAGACTTCGGTCGACTTCGCCGCATTTCATTATCTTCATCGGTCGGCATTCACTTGGAAGACCAGATGCGCCATCCCTAAACTCACTTCCAAGCTCCAATTTCTATCAGTTACACTACTCCTGGCATAACAAAAGAAGCCGGAAACCACCGGAAGGGACTCCTCGCGCCGCGAGCACCTGCGCTATCCGCGAATGAAATGAGGCGAGCAGCGGCGCGAAGACGGAAGCGATCACTGACCTGAACCTCGGACGCTCGTTTGGTCTTGAGAGCCAGGCAATCGACGAGGGCGCTCCACTTTCCGGAGCAGTTGTCGAGAACCCCCGCCCGGTAGTACTGCTGCATCTGATGAACCGGAGCTGCCGCGACAGAATTTGCCGAGAATTACCAAAACCGCGAGAAGAAGAAGAAGAAGATAGACGAAACGAAGCAGCGGAATCGCAGGCCAAAAATTCGAGGCAACGCAAGGTCAGAGACGAAGTAGATCCTTCGCCCACACACAACATGCATCTGAGAGAGAGAGAGAGAGAGGGTGTACAGTAGCAGAACCAAAGAGCGTTGAAGCAGGTGGTGCACGACAAGCGCCGCCGCCGCGGGACGGCGGAGGAGGCTCCTTCGTCCGCCGACGCCATGGTCGCGGGCGCTCGATCGAAACCGGGCCGACGTTACGCACGCGCCGATTGCGGACCGCTCCCTCTTTAGGACCCCGTCGGAGCCCCGCGGATCCGATCCGGGCTCCATGCCGGATCGGACTCCATTATTCCCCGTAGTCAATCGGAGTTAAATTGAACTCAAAGTGTTTTTTTCCCTTTTCTGCTGGAGTTAAGCTCGAGTAAGAAACTTAATGCTCAATTGCGCTCGAGTTGGCTAGAGTCGAGCTGAAGCTTGCAACCGTGTCGACTCGATTATGTTGACTCGACCCGGTTCGATTGACGGCCCGGTATTTCTGTCGACCAAATGAAATATTCATATAATGAGTAACATCCTAACGCAACACGTTAAGTTCTTTATGTCTAAACATTAGGATTAACATCACGAAAAACCCAAAACCGGTACACTTATAACAATTTTGCCCCGAACTATTTTTTTAACTACAAAATATCCCAAACTGGTCCACTTGTGACAAATTTATCCCGAACTATTTTTTTTACCACCAAAAACCTCAAATTAGTACATTTGTGATAATTTTAACCTGAACTAATTTTTTGACTAACAAAAAACCCAAACTGGTACATCTGCGATAATTTTACCCCGAACTAATTTTTTGACCACTAAAAACCCTAAATTAGTATATTTGTAACAAATTTACCATCCATTAGTGTCCGTTAAATTGGATTAATATCATAAAAAATCACAAATTGGTGAACTTGTGACAAACAGAGGGGTAAAACCCCAAATCGATACACTGTCAATTACCACGTGTCATTAAACTTAGCAATTTGACAGTAAAATTTAACGGAAACTAACTAAGGATAAATTTATCACAAGTGTAAGTGTCTGGGTTTGGGTTTTTTGATTTTTGGGGTAAAAAAAATTATAATCTTGGGTTTTAAAATCAAAAAAAAATATGGGGTAAAATATAGGTGTATCAGTTTGGAGTAAATTTGTCACAAGTATACCAATTTAAAATTTTTCGTGGTATTAACCCCAAACATTAAGTCTACAATTTTTGTACAATTTTTTCATGACTTCTTTTTTTAAAATTTTGCTTTCATTTTAAATTTAACAGGGAAATCATTCATAGAAATTGAATGAAACTGCCCCAAATCTGCTTTGATCAAGCGTTATATTTCACAAGCTCAGTGAACCCAAAAGAGTACAACAGTGTTCCCATTTCATTGCCTCCCCTCCCTAATTGAATTGATCGTCTAGCAAAAGGGTTAAAAACTACAAAAAGCCAAAAAAAAACACTAGAAAAAAACATACAAGGATTAACAGGATTACCAAATTTTAATGCAGTAGCCTCTTGCTACATCCACACCATTCTACTCATCAGCGAGGTCCGGCAATAAAATCGTTATAACACCATCCAATCGTCTTACTGAGATAAGCTTGCTCATATCATATGCTTAAGCCTGTACAAAGCCGAGGCACCAAGACAATATGTTTTACATTTGACTTTCGAGAAAATAATGCAATCATTTCGACGACAAATCGCAATATGTTCATTCTGTCGAAATGAAGCCATATTGGAACATACAAAATCCACCCGACCCTTCATTTCAATGTTTTCCCACGTCTCGCTCCCATACAACTGTTCTCGAGTTCAGTCCTACCAAGAACAGGAACCGGAACCCCCCAAATATCCATGAAAAGCCAGTTGCATCAAAGCCTGCTCTGATCTCCTCTCCATTAACTTATGAAACATCCATGGCCCCGAATGACCTTATCAGACTTGCCTCCAACCGGAGCCTGATAAATCTAGAATTAGCGAGCCTAGATAGCCCAACTTCTTTCACAGCAAAGCAAAGCGAGGATTCTTTTCACTGTGCTGGCTTCTGAGAAATCTGGATCTTCATGGCTTTCTAGCTCTGAGTCATCTCAAAAAAATCACAAGAATGGGAATTTTGTGAGGACTATGTGAAAAGCATCTTCAGCTCCTCTATACGTGCCGTGCGAACTTCTTGATCCGTCAAAGCACCGGATATAATTCGCTGTTTGCGTGCTTGCACTGCTTCCATCCTCTCCTCAACCGTTCCCTGCCATTTGCAGATGTCAACAATTGTAAGGCTCTAAAAACACAAAACAGTCAAAGAGGAGAACACACAGTAATGGATAACAATCACACAGACATAGTAAGGACTTTATCAGAGAAATAGCCGCCTCATGCAAGTATGTAAATAATGCACCTGGTAACAAGCAAAACCATCTTAAAAAATGCCAAAATAAAAAGAAATGGGCATAAATCTAAGTGCGTTAGTGGTAACAGTGCACAAGTCAAACGCCACACTCATGGATGTGAACCATGTGATCATCAAAAAATTCTTCAACCAATAAAAGAAATGAACCCAGTTACCCACCACATGAACGAACATCATTCACATGATAGTCATCTTTTTCTTGGCCAGACATGATAAGTCACCTTGACAACACCTAATTTCAACCCCCAAAACTTAAAGATTTCTGCTGCTGGAGCCATTAGAGCCAAAAAGGATAAATCCCATCCATACAACTACTCAGTCTAAGTAAATAGGGAAAACCTTCACAATGAACCGTTTGATCATAACACTTTTTGTTTGCCCAATACGATGAATGCGCATGACAGCTTGTTCCTCCACTGCTGGATTCCACCATGGATCCTGCAGAATATTTTAGGACAACGTCAATACTATATTAACAAATTTTCTTCTTTAAGACCTTATGAAAACATTTGCCTAAAACTTTTCAAGCTTCTGCAAGAATATTAAATTTGGAGATTACTGCAAGCAATGCAAGGCATAACAGAACTTCATCCAAGGAAAGCCCCCAATGCATTGAGAGTGGATGCCAGTTAGATGGAGCACAAAAGTTAGCTCAAACGTTCCTGTTCTTCTACATGAGCACTCTCCCTGTGCTATTATAATCTTGAATAGAGCCACATTCCCTATTACCTTTTTCCTGATATTAAAATGTATCTTACATTTACTATTCTTATCCGAACAAGGCAATATTGATCCTAAATATTTCCCGAAAGCATCTTTCCGTACTCTTTGAATTTATCATCAGCAACGTAAGCTGAAATCAGATCATAAATTTATACTTTATTGAACATAGCATGAAATACAGCTTATACTCCAGTAAGATAACAAGAGGCAACACATTTGATCCAACTAATCCAAATAGTACCAGCTTACCAGGACAAAAGCATTGGAAGCAGCTATCAAATTTACTCCCACCCCACCAGCCTTCAATGACATCAGTAAGACCTAAGCAAATAGATCATCCATGGAAATCTATCAGCCAAAATAAATCATCCCCCAAACACCAGCAAAACAAAAGTTAAAAATATAAAGAAAGTAAAAAGAAGAAACCAAAGGAGAAAACTATCTATGCTAACCCGAATATCATTGTCCTCCGAAAACCGTTTGATCACATTTTCACGCTGTTGCTGACTGAGAGACCCATCCAGACGAACAAATGGAAACTTATTTCTGCAAAAAATTGGTGAATATTCAGATGACAAGCTAGAGAGAACCGTAAAGAAAATTGACAACTATGTAAATGCAGCAAAAATCACTGGCACTTAGGCTCTGTTTCTTTTGCAGAAAATGAATGATTTGGAAAACATTTTCCTATAAATAATTGCCTGCATCGTTTGAATTAAATAGCCTATGAAACTTCTTTTCATTATCGATAAGTACTTATGTCTAAACATTTTTGTAAACGGTGAAAATATTTTTCTTTCATTCATTTTGTAAACGATATAAGCAACCACTTTTAGAATAATATTTTTCAAATTATTCATTTTCCACGAAACAAATGCACCCTTAATTGTTTATAGCCTGAGGATATTCACAACTCTTTAAGTTTGTATCTATATAGATAACCTAAAAAACTGCTTGCATATAGACAACACAACGTTATGTCAGGCATAAAGCATAGAGCAACAAAAATAAAAGGCATCATGCTCATCTACAGGAAGCATTTCAGCACATACACGTAAGCCATTTACAAAAGCTGCAGGACCTAGCCAGGAGCAGAAGTGCACATTAAATAGTGGTTCATATTTGCTACTTCGTAAAGTGAGGAAAAAAGAGGTTTGGATGACTTGGAAATTTTGGATCCAAACCAACTATACATCCCTCTTAATGAGATACTAAGGTACTCATGAAAATTGCTGGCGCAAATCCTACCGAGAAAGAGGAATCTGCAAAAGGTCCAAAAAGGCAGTCCATTGGCTGAAAACAATGCTCTTTGAGCCTGAAGAGCGAAGGTTCTCGAGTTCATGCAAGAGAGCAGAAACTTTGGATGATTCAATCCAGTTTTTCTCAATGTCAACTTGAAAACGACTTTCAGTTGGTGCCGTGATCAAATCTTGTCTAGTGATAGTTTTCCTGCAAAGTACAACAAAGATCACAATACTTACTGACGTACCTCAAAACGCAGATTTAAAATGGGACAAGACTCTAAGGAGGAATGAAAAAATGATGATTAGACTTCTATAAATTGCGTGAGCTTTCCCAAAATACCTACAAACAGGACATAAACCAGAATTTGAATTATGCCAACTTGCCAAAAGACACTCTCTGCATAAGCGGTGAGCACAAGATGTTAGAACTGCATCTTCAAAGGCTTCAAGACATATCGGGCATTCTCCTACTTCCCCCTTGCGGAGCTCTTCCATGACCTCTTGAACATAAGCCCGCGATGGTGCATTACTGTTCCCCTCATCCAGGACACTCAGACTTCCTTTTAAGAAACGTCTCGCTAGCTTGTTCAGGTCAGCATATTCCTGTGTATCCCCTCGACTGGACAGACAAGCCACAAATCACTAAGCATTAACACGATGAGAGCTTCCTAATATATAGAACTAGATGTAACACAGATAGAACGCATAATAATGCAATGAAAAGAATACTCTCAGAAATCACAATTTCAGCAGTGCCATCCAGCAATTAGATGTTCCAAAACAAGAATCAGGGGAAAGAAACCTACACAGGAAGCATTGTTTTCCCACCCTATTCCATATTCATGGATAGAACTGCTGAAATATTATCCCACATCGATTGACAACGGATCCTAAATGCTCTTTATATTCATGTGATCTCCCTCCACCTACTAGCTTAAGCTTTTGGGTTGGACTTTCTAACATGGTATTAGAGCCAATGCTTTCCGTTTCACAAATGTGCGTGGTAAAAATTCCATGTGAATGTGCGATGTCAAAATTTCATGCGCTGCTCGTAATCCGGCTTGCACGTGAACGGGGTACTGAAGTATTATCCCACATCGATCAACAACGGGTTTTAAATACTCTTTATACTCATGTGGTCTCCCTCCACCTAATTGCTTAAACTTTTGAGTTGGACTTTCTAACAAGAACTATAACTGTAAGGAGTAAGTTTCACTCGTTTCTTCTTTTTCCCAATCTATGTTTTCTAAAAAAAAAAAAAAAATTATGACAGTTTAAAAATGTAAAAAGAAGGTTATGTGATGAAAAGGTGTAGACTCCAACATAAACAAGACAAAGAATTATCATGCAACACAGTTCCTACTTAATCAAAACAACAACAACAACAACAATAATAAGAATAAGAATAAAAAATCAACGAATATGTTGCTCAATGAAAGTATCCATTTTCTTGACTGTTGACGCTTTTCATATTACTAGTTAGTGTATCTTTTTATGGAAGAAGAGATATATCTAGGAAGAAAACGACACCTTCACAAGCACACAAGGAGGTTTATGTTTAGCTCTGCCAAAACAAGAGTGTATTTTGTATGAGTTTATGTATTCCGTTTCTCACAGAAAAGCTAATAGTTAAGATATGGAACATGGAGTAGAAAGCAAATAAGAAAAGCAGATTCCAAGAGTGGGTAGATGCTAAACATATGGAATTTAGCAGCACTTGTCATCATTTTAGTTTCTAATAAGACCACTACCCCAGAGTTTGGGATAATATTTCCATGTCTATATAGACAGAGAGAAATATCCGGATCATATTTCCGTTCAAAAAGACCTTTTGAATTTATCAATTTCATAACAATCTTCCCGGTGTTATACAATAGCATACACCACCTCACCTCCATGAAGTGATCGTCATACAGAGGCAATGCAACTATACATAATAGTAAGGACGAACACATAAAGATACCACACCTCATCACAAGAAATGGGTGATCACAACATTGGCGAAGACGTAAAAGTAACTCCAATATCGAGGCATAATTGTGAAGAACCCGGCCTTGCTCAACAAATTGATCAAACTTGACCTAGAGAAATTAAATGCTTAATCAAAATGGGAATAATAGTGCCTATTCATAATGAGAATAATAATAAGAAACTATGTTCCATTTGATTCACATAAATCAACAATTTGAAAAATATTTTCCAAACTTTAATCATTTTCTTCGCTTAAGAAAATGAGTCAATGAAATCTATTTCCATTATTAACAACAATCAACACCTAAACAATTTCGCTGATAATGAAAACATTTTCTGTTAACTCATTTTGCTAAAAGATATAGATGATCACAATTAGAGAAACATTTTCCAAATTATTGATTTTCTACAAAACATACAGAGTATAAACGGAAATTTATCTTCCATAAAACTGCTGATGGGGACACAAACCTTCGATTTTTTAAAAAGTGCTTCGTAGAAGTCCTTTTCAGCTTCACTCAATTCACAATAAATGATCTTAACATCAGCTGGAGGAAGAACTAGAATAGGCCTGCAGTTGCACAAATTAAAATCTAGATTCGAATCAAACAGAAGGAAGAGACCAAGTACTGGCATGTCCTCTATCATTCTGCTCACCTTCCTTCTCGATCTGTGGTTAACTTTGTTCTTCTCAGCATAATCGGCTTTAAGATTGTTTGCACCAGTTTCAAGCCCCTCTCGTCCCCTTCCTCAAAGGGTCTTTGGATGAGTTTATTCCACCTAGATAAAGGTTTATGGATCATACATTTAAAGGAACACTATAACTATATCTTTAAAGGAAAATTCATTGATAAAGTAACAAAGGAAGATTCGCAACATTCCATGAAATCAAAAATAGAGGTTAGAATCTCTAAAAGATCCTCAGTCTTTAAACTATTAGAATTATTTCTGAGGATTCCTAGAAAGCATCAGAAACACAAGGTCCTGAGAATATACACCAAAAGCATATCAGTGCCATGACAACTCAAAAGCCACCATCAATACAGCTCTCTTACCAAAATGGAACCTAATTTGAATATCCTTAACCAGAGTGGCCATGACCCAAGCATTAAACAGTAATTGAATACTGCATACCCCACTAAAAAGGACAAAATTGATTATTAGTGCAAATTCTCAGTTTCCAAGTATCTGTCATCATATTTCTGAAAAGGGACCTTCTGTACAAATGCACCATAAAACAAAAACTCAAGAGAAGAAGTTTATGAATTATGATCACAATGAATCAGAAAAAAAATGGCCTTTGGCATATCAATGATATCTTTCTCATCCGCTGAACTCAATGCCAACCCTTGAGCTTATAAAAATTCAACTTATCCTAGCAAGTTCTGAGAGCATAAAGGTTGATGAGAAAGATCTGCATTATTGGTGCCACAATAAGTTCAAGAACTGAACACGCCAATAAATGGTAGACCAATATCATGATGAGTAGTGAGTCACGGGCTGCTTAGTCTGACATTCCGTAGCTTTTGCACAAGCTCAAAAAATGATCTGAGCAAGATCTCGGCTATTAATTCAAACTATGCAAAATTAACTGAGACACGTCATCCACTCTCAACGTGCCTGTTATATTAATCAGCCAAGGTTTCATTACAACATGAGCTCTTGTTCAAGGGAAAATGAGCTTCAAGCAATCGGTTAATTCATAATTGCCCAAGCTTATTATATCGTCATACTTACACTTTCCAATGTTCAGCAGTACATCAAAAATGGAACATTGAATGATTTTTACGTATGAAGAGGCTTCTTGGAAATGACAGCTTGTAATTCTAAAGGCACTCCCTCATATATCAAATTTAATAAGACTTCTCTTCGTAAATGGACACTCCAAGCATCAAATTACGTAAAGAAAAGTGGGAAAAATGTACAAGGCTTACCACGCCCAGTTGGCCCAAGGCTCCACTCTCAGAAACCGAAGAAGACTGTAGATGTCCTCAAGACTGTTCTGTGACAGAAAAAGTACACAAGCCAAGGCCCAACAATATATCAGATAAAAATGGATAATAGTTTTTCTTGTCTTGAAACATGACTTCGAAGTACAGCAGAGAAAAAGGGGCAAAGCTAAAGCCAGCACATCTCAGAAGTATTTGTTTGCCTAATTCTTGCAAATCCATATACATTTGGATCTCCATACACTTAAATGCAAAAGTTCACCTGAATGGGGGTACCAGTCAGACACCACCGGCAATTGGCAACTAAGGCAGCAGCAGCCATAGAAATTTGGCTCTTTGAGGATTTTATAGTATGTGCCTCATCAAGAACCACTCTGAACCACTGAACTGAGAAAAGCACCCCACTCTCCCCAGAATTCTGCAAAGTAATCAATTGTGCAGAAACATATGTCACCTGCTTATATCTAGATAGAGAGAGAGAGAGAGAGAGAGAGAGGTCTTTAAGCTACCTCTCCAGAATATTCAGAGCCTAAAACACCATATGTAGTGACTACAACGTCACTTTGTGCTAAGAGCTTTGCATCCTTTGGTCGACTTTGTCCATAATGAACATATACAGAGAGAGACCCAGGTTGCACATGAGTTTCAATCTCAGCCTGTCAAAACAATTCTATGGATCCGGTAACTTGCAAATACAAAACCACCCAGGTATGTAAATCTTGACATAAACATAACACAACCTTCTCCAACAAACAAAAGCAACCTTAGCAATAGCTTATTGTATTACGCGTACCTTCCACTGGCCTAGCAAAGTCATTGGACATACAATCAGACAGCCACCATTCAACATCCTCTGCTTCATCAACTTGTTGAAGCCCGAGAACTTAATTTCCCTCTTGGATGGATTTGGAGACTGCTCTAACGTGTTTGCAGTTTCAGCACCTTCATTAAGCGGTTGAGTTATGTTCTGACTGCCCAAAGATTCACCTATTCCCTTATGAGTGAGGAGGAGAGCTATAGTCATGATGGTCTTCCCAAGACCCATAGCATCTGCCAGAATCTTCAAGAAGAATCATAAATTCAATAAATAGGATGTTACAACATAAACCTAACTTAAAGTAGTAATGTCTCAATTCCATACTCCTCCTCGAGCCATTTGTAGCATGCTTGGGAATTCTATCGTAGCATCCCCTGAGAACGCATTCAAATAAACAACAAGATCCCTCCTGAAAAGAAAAAATCATCAGTGAACCAACTCTAAGCAAACAAATGGAAAAAAAAAAAATACCAAAAGTAGTACAAACATGCCATACTTGTCTGCCAAACGATATGCCTCCCAGCATGGATGAAGTGTAGTCGCCGCATCATCCATGCAGCGTCCCTTCTCCCGTTGGACCATCCAGTGAAGAGCCTGCTTCTGATATGGACGAAGTTCACAGTGAAGTGTACATGGAGGATCCATCTCCTGCAGTATTACATTGAGAAGTGACTGTGACTCAATGCTGCTAACTGTAACACAACGTAGATGAAAAAATAACAAAATGCATTTGGTACCTCCAAATCAAGATTATCTCCGACACCAACTATCCTGTCGACATCAGAATCTGATATGGGCTCCTCATTTTCAGCTTCATCTCCGTTTTGACATGGATTATGAGACTTATTAGGTCGTGACAAAGGGATTGGAAGACCAGAGCTAAGCTGTTCAAATTTAATTCTTTAGTTGTTGAATTTTTTGAAATGATGTACAGAGAGGAAAATATTATCCATATACCTTTGATTCTAAGGGCCGTTTCCTTGGAAACATATCGTTGGGAGTCAACTCAGCCTACTTAGCAAGGAGACAAAGATGCCAATGAACTTATACAAATATATGGAGAAGTGCAAAAAAAAATCACCAAATTGCATTAAACAACTACAGCTTCGAAATTGTGTGGAGAAAATCACACCTTCTTGAATGGTGCTAGGCCCAGCAATCGGAACAGATTTGGGAAGGGATGTACCACAGATTCATCAGCAACATTACTAGCTGCCTTGAGCGAGGCCTGCTTTTGCTCGTGGAACATAGAACTATTGATGTATACACTGGGCAAACGCAAAGATCCATCATCACCAACTGTTACATGCAGCATTCAGGCAATGCAAGGACTAAAACAGAGTATCATCTTGTTTAAAGAGTTGCAACAGTGGGCTAATGGTGTGTCTGGCTGTAATGGATAGGACCCATGAATTCATAAAGAGACACATGCAAATGACAACTCGCCAGTCGCCAGTTGACATTACCTTATTGATATCGAAATCGAGTCCATGACGCCCAACATTTCGGGAGCAGACTTGCACGATCCCTCGATCTTCACCTTCTGATCTCTCACTAGCGGCACAAGACACCGAGCCCACTCATTCGGAATTCGACCAAGCTGCCAACATTGCCATCAAAAAGCTCAGCGGTGAGAACCAAAAATCAACAGAAACCCCCCCCCCCGGCCCGGAAACCCCCCCGAAAGAAAAAGGCCACTATAACTTTTCGAAATTGAAGTTGAATGGAACGGAACACACCTCTCCGCATTCCTTCGTCGAAAACCTCACAATCTCCGAACAAGCTGCAGCGCCCCGTCCTTTACCAAATTTTCCCGGCGAAGGCGACGCGGCACTCTGCTTCGGCGGGAATGTAAAAAGTCAGCTTATCTCCAGGCCTCACTCTTCTCCCCTTGCAGGTGGAGAGCCCGGCAACCTCGCCGCACCCGACGAGCCACCACTCGCTCTCCGCACCCCTGATGATCCTCCGCCATCTTCAACATCCTCTCTCAAAACCGCTAAATCCGTCGCCCCGCCGCCCGGACCATCCAGCCCGCGACCTCCTCCGTCCGGCCTCCCTTTCAAGACCGCGCCGCCACTCCTGGAGCCGGAGCTGCGACTCACGACCCCGGGATTCCTCCGGGGCAGAGGCCGCTCCCTCGTCTTGAAATTGGGGGTGTCGAAGATTATGTTGATGGCCCTCGTGGCGTCGTTGCTGGCCAGGTGCAGGGCTCGGATTATGTCCATGTCCGAGAAATCGGCGCCGACGACGGACCGTACGGTCGACAGCAGTTCGTCCGTCGCCTTGCTCCCCATCCGGCGGCCGCCGGCAACGACCCCGGGCCCCCGAACCCCGAGCCCTAATCCCAATCTCGGGGGAATCGAACCCGCCGATCGAGGGACGGAGCGAGGATCCTTCGGATCAAACGAGGGATTCGCGGGTCCGGAATCCGAGAAGTTAGCGAGGAGTTTTCGAAGGGGCGTGCTTGAATCGAGAGCGATGAGAGGCGAGAGGGGGTTGAAAATGGCGGGCCGGGGTTGAACTCGAAGCCGGAAGCGAGAGCGAGAAAAGAGTGCGCGAGGGAGGTGGGGCAGGACGCTCGGCGCTTTCGCTTCGCCCTTCCCGCCACGAGAAGAGAGAGCGCGCGGGGGTTCAGTGCGGAACGGCTCACGGTAGCGATCGTAGGGACCATCGACGCCGCGTTTGATTCGGTTTTGGAAAATGGGCTTTTAAGGAATTTGCAAAAGGGCGTTTGATCTAAACGGCTCTGGATAAAATACAAGTTGCCTTTGGTTAAAGTCTTAAAGAAATTTTTTAATTCGACCAAAAAAAAAAGTCTTAAAGAAACCTGGATGCTTCGAGCCGAAGGTTCGATAGCTTCTTGGCAACGTCTTGAAAAGCTAATATACCTCACAAGAACTGAGACCGCAATAACGTTGATTGTGCACTTCAGCCCCAAAACTTTCGAATATTACATTTAAATCGTAAAACTTCTAAACTCATTCACATGTGGACAGAATTGCGCGCATGGCTTTCTTCATTGATTCTTTTACCCTACGTGACCGTTAATGATCCTTGTCACCCAAAATAAATAACCCAATTAACGAGGTCAGTTTCTTCCAACCCCGAATTAAACAGGCGTAGGTGTTGTTGGGAAAATCTCTTATGATGTTTTGACGATTAAAAAATAACCAAAGGCTACTAACGAGTTTAATGGTTGAGTTACTAGGTAATCCACGAGTCGTTATGCATATGATGTCTTAATAAGGTGAACAAAGTATTGGGCGTAGAGGTGTTTACAAACTGGAAATATCCTAAACAAACCTTGAAAGGGGAGTATGGTAAAGTTTGAAAGTACCATGGATAGGTAACGATGAGGTGGATCCATGATTGTCAATAGGCTTGGATATCACCAGTCGACTGGACTTAAATATCACCAGACAACTGGACTTGGACATCATCAAAAGCCAGTCATAACATGGATACGAGCAAAACTCATATGCAAATATTGACATGTGTTCAGACTCTATGATAAAGTTGAATATCATCATAATATTAGTAGACTCTTGATATCTTCGGATTCTGTACTAAAACTGGATATAATCATAAATCTACTCACACATTCAGGCGCATTGAAATATATTCAGAGGCAAGCTTTAATCATCACAGCTAGTAATATGCCTCGGATTTCCTATTTAGAATGAAATGATTAACCTTCGATATTAAATATAGTTTTACAATGACATTCTTCGTGCAAAACATCTTGATTGATTGGCAATCATTTCAAAGACAATCTACTTTCCATTATCGAAGAATTCCACTTATGGAAACTGAATATTTGCTCCTATGGGCAACCAAATTAACAAGAGTTTTGATCTTATCTTTCAACAAGTTGATTGGAGAGTGATCCTCTAAAAACTGTCCAATGAGCATATTAGAAGTAGTTGAATATAAAAGGAAACCGAAGTACTGAAAGAGAAAAGAGAGGTAGAATAAAAGAAAAAAATTGATTAAAGTGTTAGTAATGCTAAACTTTTAGTGTTTAGTAATGTTAGAGTTCGTGTGAATCTGAATCAACTTTGGTATAAGTAGCACCAACTTCAGGGAGAAGTAGTTGGGTGTAAGTGGTTATTAGTGTGGATTTCAACTAGAAATCTTCTTGGATTTCAAAAATATTTCTAGTGAAATCTAGCAACTAGGTTATTAGCGTGGAAAAGTAGATATGGGCTTACATCAAGTCAAATCACTATAAATTATTTGTGCAAATTCTTCCATCTCTCAAACTCTGGCTCTTTATTTTAATAGAACTTTGCACACCTTGATTATCATCATATCACCATCAACATTCAGCTTTATCTTCGCTCGACTTTGATAATATTCAAATTGATTGTCCTACTTCCCCATTATATTATCAAGTTTTTTAAAATCACATATTCATCCCTTTCTATGTTATATTGCTAGCTAAAACAAGTGCTACTCAAAATGGAGAGCCCTAATCAGCAAATGAACCCTAATTGGTGTTTGATTTGGGACTGCGGCGAGCAGAAGGAACATGCCCCATTCAGTAAGAAAACGAAACTAGAAATGTCATAACTTTGGTACATTACTTACTTTAAGTGTAATAACTTTTCACCGGATTACTTTAGTATGATCACTTAAGTGCCTTCGTTATTATATTCCGGCAAAAAGTCATATGTGGCTTTTTTAAATAAAATTTTAAATCAAACGCGGCTTTTTTATTCTGTTTGGACGATCAATTGCTACCTAAACGACGTCGCACCTAAAAATCTCTCTCAAATAAACAAATATCTTTGTTGACTATCTCTCGCTCTATCGTTCAATTTGCATCACTCAATCCTCGTCATTCATTCACTTACTTGATTGACTTGGGGAAAAATTAGGGTTTGGCTCGGGGTTAGAGGGAAAAATTAGGACTCGGTGGTTGGAGGGAAAAAATTAGGACTCGGTGCCAAATCGGCAAGCATTCTGCTTATTCTCGCCTTCGTCCTTGCTGCTTTGTTGACGTGAACTTGAACCGCTCCTGCTTATTGTTCTCTCCATTGCAAGATTTAGAGATTTAGGCTTTCAATTAGAGATTTACGATTGTAATTAAAGTTTCTTAAGTATATAGAGAGGTCCCTCCTTGTAATTCAACAATCCATAGAAGAGCACTCTCTCTCAATCATTCTCTCTTTACGATCCAGGTCGGCCAAATGAGCAAGTGGGGTGAACGAGCTATTCCAAGCCTAAGCGTTGCACGATCACACGATCTCAAGTGTTGCCCCGTGATAATATGTAGGAACTTCATTCAACATCGATGATGATGACTCCATAGCTTATAGTTCCCAAGCCAGTTTGGGCACCGAATAATAATATAGTGTCGAGAACTGGTGTTTCCATTGATTGTCAACTCTAATCCTTAATCAAACCAAACTCCATTTAACAGCAATTACTTACGCAAAATGGCCAATTGCAGTCAATAGCGCCCGCAGCTCAGCTCAGATGTACAGAAGCAATCCGAGTGTTGCCTAAAGAGAAATTGGAAAGATCACTTCGGATGATCGAGCATCATCAATTACCGCGCGAAAATGGCCGTGACTTCTCAATTTGTCGGTCTTTATTTCGCGGCGAAACTAGGACGCGATTCGTGCTACTAGATGCAATCGATCGAAAATGGAGTCATGGGTCGAATCGCTTGGCACCCTTACACTTCCTTCCTTCTTCTGTTGCACCGCTACCGCGTACGTATACCCCCGTATATGCACAGGCACGGCGCAGACAGCAACGCGAGCTAGATGAGGAGAAGTCCGAATCGAAAGTCCCGAACTCGAATAAGGAATGCAATTAAGTTTTAAACCTCGCAGCAATCGATAAGATTAAAAAAAAAAGAAAAAGAGAGAAACCATAGCGAATTTCTGCCAAATCAACGAGGCAATTTCAATTTCCTCGATCGTTCAATTGTTTTCACAGGAGAGCCCCCCACCCCCAAATTAGCCGAATCAAGTGACGGGGCGCGCCGAAATCGGCAATTTTGCGCCGTTCCAAAGACGAAAAAGGGGCTCCCGCGGGGTTTTGCAAAAAAAAAATGAGAAAAAAAAGGAGGAAAAAGAAACGTTCGGGGAATTTGGCGGGTAACGATATCGAAGCCGGACGCGTTCCCGCCAATTTTGTGATTTCGCCGTTTCATTTTAAGGGCGCAAATAAGAACAAAAAAGGAAAAAAGAAAAAAGGGGGAAGAAAGCCCCGCGCGCGCGCTCGACCGATTCGAGTGGGAAGAAAAATGAACTTGCGCGAGCGGCGAAGGTGCACTGAGTTGACTCGTTCGGTTCCCGCGTTTCCCGACGACAATCGTCATGTCTTCGTTCTGTTTTTTTCTTTCGGGAGTCCTTGGTTCGTTAGCCGCTAATTCTTGTATTATTGATTTGAGGCCTTGGTCGTTTGAAAGCCCAAAAAAAAAAAAAACAGAAAGAAAGAAAAATATGTTCCTAGCCACCGGACCGTAATATTACATGTTTAAGTAATGTAAATTTGAAGATACCGACTTAATCCAATAAGTGAAGCCCGGCTGAAGAATTGCATGTGCATATCGGAATTTGGGCACACAAAGGCGAAATATTAGCTCATGAGACATGTTAATTCGAGGTGATTGGTTTTAAAGTAGGTCAGTTGCCATCCTGAAACCGAGAACGACCCACCTGATTGTGGACCCAGGCGGGAATTGGACCGACCAATCTGTTTCGATTCCTGGGTGGGTTTGCAAACTGGCCATATTTCCTTTGTTTTTTCTATTCGTTACAAGATTGTAAGTGTTGTTGCATAACCACAGCACAATGGTCATCTCCACGAATAAAATTCGCGATAAACATGATGATTGTCTCCATGAATAAAGCTATAATGATAATCAAGAACCAAGTACGACAGGCGTTGAGTCGCGAGGGAGGTGCGAGCATTGCATGACTAAAATCGAGAGAAGTGAGAATGGGAGGCGTAATCAACAAGCGCGCGTGAGTGAGTCCGAGCAAGAAAAGAATGGGAATTAATGTTTTTGAAATATGAAATAATAAGAATTAAAAAATCGGTGCAGTCCAGGAGGGTAGGTCCACACTTAAAATCGGGAATATGACCGACATTCACCGGTTCTAAATTGTAGGAATCAAGAACCGGTCGGTTCAGTCCGATTCTTTCACTCACCCCTATTAATTATGTTGGATCTAATCTGTAATGGATCGAGATCCATCGAGGAAATTTCTAATTTTCAACTCTTTGACTTTTTGCGAATTGACTTTCGTTAAAATTCTTGAAATATTTCGAATAATTCAAATAACGACATATTCAATCACAGTCCCATCCATTGACCCTTCCGCTAAGTGTTTCTCGTGTTACTAATTCTTTCGATCAACACGGGCTATCAGTTTTGGAAAAATATTTTTTGAATCATTCATTTTTCGCGAAATACATATAAGCCTTTAATACCTTTTACATTTCGAGAAAATCGAGGCATTCGACGCTAAATAAATTTCCGGTACCAATAAGAACTAGAAGTAAATGCAATGCCGAACAAACAGCTTAATTCCCATTTTTTGGGGACCGGCAAATGAATATCAATTTATTGCTTCCTCTCTCTTCATGCTAAATAATCCAACATCTCTCCAACCGTTAATCCGAAAAAAAAAAAGAATTGACCCGAGTTCATTTTTTGAATTTCTAAAGAAAGCGCGCGTTGGTCCTCTTCCTCCTATTTCTCTCTCTCTCTTTTTTTATTCTTCATTTTTTACGTTAAAGTGTTTTTAAAAAAAAACCGAGTTAACTCAGCGAGTCGAAATCCGAAATCTCGCCTGGGATTGACGACGAGTCAGGGGGCACGTGCGTATCCAGAGGAGAGACACGTAAGAACCGTGCGGTAAACTTGAGCCCCCCGCAGAATAGCGAGCGCGAGAAGGAAGAGAAAGAAAAGAAGAAAAAAGATGGTGACGGGGAGGAGAAGAGCAGCCCATCCTCGTCTCTCCCCTCGTTAGGGCTTCTCCTCTCTCTCGTCCGAGCCCCCCATGCTTCCATGGCGGTTACCGTCCCTCGCCAGAAGGTGCGCCCCTCTCTTCTCCGTCTCCTTCCACTGCCGTCGATCCTTCTTCGGTAGTCGCGCTTGACGACGGACGTCCCCCGCGCGCGCTATCCTCCATTGTTTTTCCGGTCCCCTCCCCGGCGGCATATGCTCGGCGAAGCAGCAGCTATCCGCGCGAGGCGATTCACGGCTCGTCTTCCGTCCCGGGACGCGCGCAAACCCTAATTTCCCGTTCGGTCCGGAGGAAGCGTCGCCGTCGCGGTCGAGCTTCGCTGGAGTCCGCAAATCCGAAGGTGTTGGGGGGGGGGACGTTTAGGATCTGAAAGTCGGCGGGATTGATCGATGGATCCGGCGCTGCCCAGGAAGAGGGGCCGGCCTAGGAAACGGCCCTTGCCGGCCGAGGAGAATGCGACCGCCGGCGTGGGAGGCGGTTCGGATCCTAAGAAGCGGGCGCGGAGCGCGAGGCCGATGGCGATGGTGGGCAGATACGTGTTGAAGGAATTCCATGGGAGAAAGTTTCTTGGAAAAGTAGTGTATTACGATACTGGCTTGTACAGGATTGAGTACGAGGATGGCGATCGAGAGGATCTCGAGAGCGGTGAGCTCCGTCGAATTATATTAGACGACGACAGCTTCGCTGAGGAATTGAGTAGAAGGAGAAAGAAATTGGATAAGATGATAGCTGATGCCAGTGCAAAACCTTCAGGTGTTCCTGAGAAGAATCGGGTGGGTGATGCCGAAGCATCTTCGCTGAGTGAATTGAGCAGTGTCCCGGTTCGTGAGGATAACGAGGGTCGAGTTGATGTTGAAGGTGTTGGCCACGCCGATTCATCAACTGACTCCTGTGAGTATGGTGAGGATGGAGGTTCGGGTTCGGAGCCTGAGGCACCGGCAATACCCCCAGCTCCGCAATTGCCGCCATCCTCTGGATCCATAGGCATTGCAGAGGAGTACGTTTCTCATCTGCTGTCTGTATATGGCTTCTTGAGGTCGTTTAGTGTCGCACTTTATTTGTGTCCCTTCGGATTGGATGATTTTGTCGGAGCACTAAATTGTTCGCTTCCAAATTCATTGTTGGATGCCATCCATGTCGCACTGATGCGTTCATTAAGGCTTCATCTGGAAATTGTCTCTTCCGATGGTTCGGAGCTTGCTTCGAAATGTCTGAGGTACTCACTTTGCTTTGCACCTTTTATTTACCTCGAGGCGATAAGTGGCCTCCTTTTCACTTAGACGGCTGCATTACCTGAACATGTCTCTTGCGGAGATGATCTCTCCCACTGTTCGACATTTATCCCTTTGCGAATTTCACATACTGAAGTGTTGAACCCAAATTAAAAAGATAGACAAGCTTCCATGACTGTCCGCACACACATTGCTTACATGTCACTGATTTCTAGGAGCTAGGAATTTTTTTTATTTGTGGCTGATTCACTTAGATAATCACGTTCCATCCATTACTAAGTGAAGGGCCTGGGCTTGTTAGCACATAATTCGCTTTAGCCAGCTTGTTTTCAACTTATAAGGAAACATGTCAGCTGATTTTACTATATTCAGAAGAGCTTCTCAGTTACTCATGTGTTGTGCGACTTTGTACTGCAGATATGAAAAATGCTATAATTTAGTCATATTTCTTTTTGAGTTTTTCTCTTTTTGTGCTTTCTCTTAGCTAAATTTTTCTTCGAATGCTTTTATCACATAATTTGCAGATGCATTGATTGGGACTTGCTGGATACTTTGACGTGGCCCATTTATGTACTCCATTATTTAACTGTGATGGGTCATGCGAGAGGGCAGGAGTGGAAAGGTTTCTCTGTGGATGTTTTGCACAGGGATTATTACTCCTTATCTGTTGGTAAGAAGCTGTTGATTCTTCAAATTCTGTGCGACCATGCCTTGGAGTGTGCAGATCTGAGAGCTGAGATGGACATGCGTGAAGAGTCAGAAGTTGGAATTGACTTGGATGGGGCTGCAAGTAATGTATCCCAGAATGGTATGAGAATGGTCCATTCGCGATATTGCAAAGCAACTTCTTTTCTGAACCGAGAAGCTGCAGGAGCCATCGCAGCAAGTTACGAGATGAAACCACGGACTAATTCAAATTGTAAGGCCAATGGTTCAGAAGGTGTTCAAGTTGTTGCTGATGCTGCAAATCTTGGTGGGGATGGAAATGGGGATGAGTGTCGGCTCTGTGGAATGGATGGGACCTTGCTCTGTTGTGACGGCTGTCCATCAGCATACCATGCAAGATGTATTGGCTTGGTTAAGATGCATATACCAGAAGGATCATGGTATTGCCCAGAGTGCACGAGTGATAGGATTGGACCCTCAATTACTGCAGGGACATCTCTTGTTGGAGCAAAAATGTTTGGGATTGATCCATACGAGCAAGTTTACTTGGGTACTTGCAATTACCTACTGGTGTATGTTTTCCTCTACCTGCATAAGTCTATCTTTTGTTTCTTGATTCATATTTTGATCGTGAAATGTTGTGAACTGGCTTCTTTTCCTTTACCTTCTCCTTTTGTCTTGCCAAAAGATGTCCCCTTCACTTCTTTGCCGTACTTGCTTACCAATTTTAAAGTTTTGCTAGAATCTGTTTGGTTTGGTCTTGAAATTTGCTGTTTAGCGAGCTATCTTCCTACTTTTTCTATTTGTAAGTACTTCCCGATTATCTATTTATTCTATTAAACAATGCCCAATGCTTTCTGTAGGCTGAAAGCATCTATGTCCGACAAGTTGTGCCTTAGATACTACAACCAGAAAGACATTGTGAAAGTCCTGGAAGCCATCAACTCCTCTGTGCAGCATACGACTTTATATTTGGAGATATGCAAGGGAATCATACAGTACTGGAATATACCAGATAATATTTTTTCTCTCCCTCAAGTGAATGAAGTGCAAAGAAAGCAGGTGAATGACAACGACATAAAGATTTCTTCTCAACCATTCGTTTCTTCTGATGACGGAGGACAGAAGATTTTAGGTGCTACTGGAATTGAGAATGTTAGTGGTGTAAGTGGAGGTGCTGCCGTTACTATTGCAACATCATCAGTCCAGACAATTGCGACTGAAACGACACACTGTGAAATAGCTGGTCATCATATAAGTAGTAACTCAAATATGGTGAAAAATGGACCTCCTGTTGATTTGAAGCTACTAGAGCATATCAAAGTGGATTCCGCGATCGTCTTCTGGTTCAGTTACTCAGCAAGCTGATCCATCTGACATCAATCACCAAGTTTCTGTTGACAGATCAAGCGCTTCCAACTATGTTATGTGCACCTCTAAGAACAGCAGTAGCAGTTGCAATGGACATCCAGATGGTATTGGTTTACCCAATGTTAAGTCTTACCAGAATAAACATTGTTATAGTGTCGGAGTTGGAGGAGGTGCACGAAATGTGGGGGATGATTGCATGTACACTGGTGCCCTTTTTAGACCTCAGGCATACATAAATAATTATATCCATGGATGTACTGCTGCTACTGCTGCTGCTAATCTGGCAACTCTTTCAGCTGAGGAAGGCCAGATTTCAGAGGTTCATGTTTCTGGAAGTTCTAAAAAGCTCACATCTGCCAACTCCCATCAAATGAAAGCTTTTATATCAGCCACCCCGCGATTTTTTTGGCCAATCTCTGAGAAGAAACTTGGAGAGGTGCCGAGGGAGAGGTGTGGTTGGTGCTATACTTGTAAGGCTCAAGTTATCAGCAGGAGAGGATGTATGCTAAATGCAGCAGCCCTGCTGGCCACTAAAAGTACAACCAAGATTCTCAGTGGTCTACCACCCACTAAGCATGGTCAAGGGAGTCTTTCTAGCATAGCAATATATATTTTATTGATAGAGGAGAGTTTTCGAGGTCTTACCGCTGGTCCATTTCTTGGTGGGACTCAAAGAAAAGAATGGTGCGAACGAGTAGTGGAGGCTGCAGATTGCATAGCAGTGAAAGCTCTCTTGCTTGAGGTAAGTTTTACATGCTCATTATTCTTGGTGCCGGCTATTTTTATATGAAAAAAGTAATTGTCTTGGACCAAATGAGATTTTGTAATGAGCCTTTGACTGAATTCTTTAGCTCTAGGCAACACCAGGCATTTAATATTCAATAATGTCAAGCTGGTGTGACAATGATAGGTGCCTCTGACAAATCGAGTTCTTTTCATTCAAGTTAGTTAACAAGTAAACCGGAAAGAAAAAAAAGGGCAAAAACAACTCGGAGACAATAACTTTTATAGTTTGAAAGAATTTCTTTTTTAAAAAATAGTTTGAAAAGAGCTTATAATTTGTACATTGTAATGTTCCTTTCCTACATATCATGCGAAGGAAGAATTATAAGACAGCGCTAAAGCAGTTAGACCTGTGCAATGCTTTTGATGTATGTAAGTATAAACCATTAGAAGAACTTCCGATTTTCGATTTGCTAGATTTTCTTCAAATCCTTCATTATATGGTGAAAATGTATGTTCACATATTCAAGTGATCATTATTAGTTTCAAATCACTTTACTGGCATTAATGCTTTAGTGGAAAATAGTTCTCTCTTTTAAATCCTCTCACTTAATGCCTGCCCTTTCTAGTATGCTGATCTTTACACGGCCAAAATTAACACCATTTGTATCTAAGTTTTAAACCTTCTAGTCTGTTCTTAGCAGTTGCCTCTTGTTCAGAATCTGAGGAATTCTGCGTTTGAAATCTAGTGAAGAGGTTATAAAACTGGCCTAAACTACCCTCTTGAATTTGTAATCAATTGTGCTTCTTTGTTGAGTTTGGTGCATTGTGCACACGTAAGAATGGATTTATTGATTTGATATTGATTTCCACTGGCAGCTTGAGGAGCACATTCGCCCAATTGCGCTGTCTGGTGACTGGATTAAGCCAGTGGATGATTGTTTGATGGAGGCTTCTGTTACTCAAAGTGTCTCGTCCACTGTTGATACGGCACAGAGGCGCATTCCTGGTGGTAGACGGAGGAAAAATGCTGCTGTATCTGATGTTGCATCTGATGAAGGTCTGGACAAGAGTTTCAGTTGGTGGCGAGGAGGGAAACTATCAAAGCTTTTAATGCACAAAGCAATTTTGCCACGGTCATTGGTAAAAAGAGCTGCTCGCCAAGGTACTTTGAGTGTGCCATTATCTTCCTCATTTTAAGCTGTCTTTTAACTCCCACATTAGATTTTCTCCGAGTCACGTAGGATCCTGAATATTCTTTTTTTGTGGTCTTTTAGGCGGCTCAAGAAAGATTCCCGGTGTTCACTATTATTATGGTTCTGAGATTCCTAGAAGAAGCAGGCAATTAGCATGGAGAGCTGCTGTTGAAATGAGTAAAAATGCTTCACAGCTTGCTCTTCAGGTCTGTGGTAATTGTCTGCCGTGTATATCTGCATTCTTGTCTCTGAGTCTGTGTACTTCTATTAAGCAAGTTGCACTTACTTTAAGGTTATTATGTACAGTGAAGTAATTCTATGTTTTAACCTCTTATGAGTTATGAATATATTTACTTGCATCAGGTTAGATATCTGGATTCTTATTTGAGGTGGAGTGATCTGGTACGGCCAGAACAGAGCCCTCAGGATGCAAAGGTCCAGAGTTGGAATCTTCTGTTTTCAGAAATGCATTGATATGTGATAAGAAAAATTTGGAACGCAAGGTATTGTATGCTGTTGATTTTGGGATTCAAAAGCACCTTCCATCCCGTGTCATGAAGAGTATCATTGACATAGAACAAAGTCAAGGAGGAAAGGAGAAGTACTGGTTTTCAGAAGCACACATTCCTCTATATTTAATCAAAGAGTATGAAGAAGGTGTTGATAGGTTGCCTATGCCTTCAGAGAAGATGCGTCTGTTTTCGCATATCCAAAGAGTGCAGTTAAAAGCTGTTCGCATTGATATATTCTCCTATCTTGTGTATCGGAGGGATAATGTGGATAAGTTCTCTTGCAGTTCATGTCAACGGGATGTTCCGCTCAGGTAGATGGTTTTATTACTTAATCTCAATTGTCCATGTCTATAGAACTTGTTTTCATAGTAACTTTGATCCCGCGCTTGGCTTATTTTTTTTTCTGCTCTGAATTTCAGGAATGCAGTAAAATGCAGCTCATGTCGAGGTATGCCTATTTGTAGCAACTTCATTTGCATGCTTTTTTTTTATTGAGAAACCAAATTATGCCTATTGAATTGGTGTATTTGCCTCCAGATTCCTCTGCTCAGAAAAATGAGAAAAAAACATGTTAAACCTTTCGTTTTTCTCTTTGTACGACAGAAGGTCCATGAGGATTATTTTAAATAGGCTTATTCTTTTCAGTTATGATTTGCTCTTGAAGCTCCTATTTTAGCAACTATAAGTAATGTGGCAAGACTTTTGAAAATTATTTTCCTGGTCAGAGTATTTGCCGAATGGAAGTGTATTTTGAAAGGATTTCTTTTCCTCACAAGTTGGGAAGGTGTTTGATGTGTTAAATATTCTTGTGAATATCACCCATCAGTTTTGGTTGATGCTCTTATTGATCTTATGGCTCAGTCAAATTATCATCCTGTTTTGGGAACAAGATGGCGATTTTACCTTTAAGAATAGAGTAGGCTTGGTATGTAATTGCAGAGTCCTTAGATAATTGCTTTTCAGTTGTAGTAGGTAGGATAAACAGGGGGAAGATGTGGTGTCCATTCTGCAAATTGTTCCCTTAAATTTGTTCTGCCAACTATAGCCTTTCTTGCCTATGTAGACATTAAAAAAATTATCGAGCCATTAGTTCTGAGCTTTTAGTGACTGAGATTTTACAAGGAGGTGTTCAGATATTTCCTTACTGCTGATTTATCTCCTGCAATGTATTGGTCAGGTTATTGTCATGAGCAATGTATCGTAGGTTCAAGAATTATGGCAAATGGGTTCAGTTGCAGGCAGTGCTTCAATGCCAAAGCTTTTTCGAGGAAGGAAAGCACAGAATCTCCAACCAGTCCATTGCTTTTACAAACCCGCGAAAATCCTGCCAATGGGACAATCATCAGACTTCCTAAAGTTAAGGGGTACAGTCAACCATTTGCATCTGCCAGAGCTATGGATAACGGTCAGGAGATAAAGCATGGCACTTCAGGATCTAGTTTGGCGACGAAATCCCGAGCTAAGCTCCCTACTTGGGGTGTTATATGGAGGAAGAAGATCTGTGATGATACAGGGTCAGAGTTCAGGGTTAATAACATTCTTTTGAGGGGAGATGCAGATTTGCGGTGGTCCGGACCTGTATGCCATCTTTGTGGGAAGCCATATAATTCTGAACTGATGTACATTCGATGCCAAAATTGCACCCGTAAGCATGTTTTTTAATATTCAGGGCTATTTTTTTCCCTGGACCTTTGTTAGTGTGTATTTGCCAGAAATCTTTTAATGTTGATGATATACAATCATTTGCAGATTGGTTTCATGCTGATGCTGTTGAACTTACGGAGTCGAGAATATTTGATGTGGTGGGTTTTAAGTGTTGCAAGTGTCGTAGAATAAGATCACCCGAGTGTCCTTATGATGACAAAGGCAAGAAGCGAACAGTTAAAAAGCAGCAATCTTTGGCTATAAAGCAAGAATCGGAGTCTGATTTGGGAAATACATCTGAATCGAGAGAATATGAACCCACAACTCCAATGTTCCCTCCTGAGGAGATGCAAATACAAGAGGAGGATCCTCTTCTTCAGTCTACCTCAAGAGTGCATCAGATTGCTGACGACAATTGGGAGGTGGATTTTGGCCAGGTGAGTGTGCCAGGGCCGGCACTGCAGAAACTTCCTGTTAGAAGGCATGTAAAGCGAGACGGAGTTGCAGATGGCCTTTTGGAGAACAATTACTTTTATTCAGAATCCTCAACTTCAATGGAAATAAATATTCCCATGGATCAGATTGGGGATGCAACGACTCCAGCAGCAGCGTGGGATATTCCCAGCAATGGCTTCGATGGGGAGGTTCTTATTGATTATGAAAGTTTTGACTACGGTGATATGGAGTTTGAACCGCAGACTTACTTCTCTTTTACGGAGTTGTTGGCTTCTGATGATGGTGATCAGTTTGATGAAGCTCATACAATTGAGGAAGTGTCGGGGAAATGGGATAATTTGGCTTCTGCAGCTTTGCAGGGTGGTGTTGCTGAGGACTTTGGAGAGGTCCCCTCTGATAATGGAGTTGGGCAGACTAGTTCCGAAATGTCTGGCGTTGCTGTCCCCTGTCGGATATGTACATGCTCAGATCCCACTCCTGATCTCTGTTGCCAGTTTTGTGGGTTGTGTGTGCATAGCGGTTGTTCTCCTTGGGGTGGGATGGAATCTGGGGAAGGTGACTGGAAGTGTGGAGATTGCCGGGAATGGAGGTAGGAGCTCTTGGCTTCAGTCGCTTCTTAAGAGAAAATGTTTTTACTGTAAATTGAGACCACCGCTAGCAAAATGGAGAGGAGGCGGCAGAGATTGCATGGCAGGTTCAGTCAAATCAAATCTTGTTTCTAGAGATATTGTCGCATTGGTGATCGGCCTGAAGAGCCGGATGGTGATCATCCAGAAGAGGCAGAGACAGACCAGGTAGCTGCTTGTGCCTCCGTCGATGATGCCAATGACTAGCTGAGAGTAGCTCCTTCCGGTACCAGCTGCGATGTTTTTGACTCTGAATTATTTGGTTCCATGAGTTTTGGAGGACTCGGATTCTTTTGGTTCTGGGGAAAAAGGAACCACATTTTATATCATCCTTGAAGAAGATAAGCTAGGTTTTTGTCGTGCTTATCTGATTTTAAAATGATTGTATAAAGTTAGTGATAGCTATTTGATTATCTCGAAGTCTTGGCTTCAGTGAGAATCATATTGGGTCATCTTTAATTCAATACCGAAAGAGTTCTCGAAGAAAAATGACCTACCGAGAGAGAGAGAGAGAGTTCAATGTAACCCCTTTATATTTCAACTCTTGGCAAGTAAAGGAGCAAGTTAGGGCCTGTTTGGTAATTGGTTTATTTTTCTAATTTTTTGTTCCTCGGAATAGACAAAAAATAGAAATTTATTTGTGTACTCTATTTCTTGGAATAGATCATGTGGTTAGGAAATAGATTTGGAATAGAAACAAGAAATAAAAAAAATTTGCTTTGATGTTCCCGGGAGCAAAAAGGAGAAGGTTATATTAGAGAAACAAGCTTAGCTTGTCTTTGCACAATCAACACAAACCTAATGTAAATCCTAAATCCTTAAACAAGTTGAGGTTCTAGATCATACATTGCATGGGGTGGCAATTGAGATAAACATGTTTAGGAAAAATATTGCAAATAAAATGGCAATGGATGACAATATGTTTGCGTCTTCGACGTTTGTAATGTTGTTTTTAAATACTCAGCAACATTTTTGTTAATAGTATTAAGGCCATTCAATTCTATGTCATAATATATTCTGATTTTAGTTGTTTGTTAATCGTATAGTGATATATATTTTTAAATTTAAAAAACACGAGTTTTGAATTCCAATTCCATCTTCCTCTTTCAAAAACTTTATACAGTCAACTATAACTGGGACGTGAATGTTGAAGTGCTTAAAAAACCAAAGAAATTGTCTTCTTCAAGAGCATTCAGTAGATAAATCAAGTTATTGAAGACATATGCTATAGTTTATGACCTACGTATGGACTTCACCAATTGGAATCAGTTAATGCTATTACCGTTTGTCTTGTGTTCATAAAGTCGAATAAGCCTGTGCTCTAGGGATTTCTAATATCATTTGCTTGAAGGATTGATGAGTTTGTGCAAATAAACGCACCAAGGCAACGTTTACTCTTCTTCTTGCAGCTAAAAAAGCCCAAAAGGTCTTATGCATATGTTTATTGTAAAGACAAAAGATTGAATTTTCTGTGGTTATCTTAAAATATCTCGATCAGTTAAATCCTTACAAATGTATAGTTTATAGAAATTTTGAGATCGCACCAAAGGCATTTCTATTTTTTTCTATTCTGAGAATAAAATTTCTTTCCGTTACCAAAACACATTCTCCTGCTCAATGACTTGTCCATGAAATAGAAATAGAGAACTATATTTGAACATAAATTATTGCCAAAAACAAAATGTTACCAGGCACACCCTTAGCCACACTAGCAAACACATTTCTGTAGGCCTTTTACTAATTTGCAAGGTAATGCCAATTACTTGGCCTCCTGCGTAACGTTTCCACAACAGAATAACGAGAAAGGGTCTTTAAAATTAAAGTATCGGATCAAATCTTGGGGTCATTATTGGAATATAATCAATTTTAATTATCAATTGACAAGCACATTTCTAAGCAGTTACAACTGGTTCTACATTACCACATATCTTACAATGCTTCTCATGAAACCGAACGTATTGGGGAACTGGAGACCTAAGGAAAAGGGGCTGAAAACCTCCCCGCCCACCAACTCAATAAGAGAGAATTAAGGACAAAGAAGAAAAAGAAGAGGACCAAAGAAGTGAAATGCTCGCTATTTGCACCCAAAATTTTGCAGAAAGAATCTCAAAAAAGCCGACCAACCCTGGAAACGCTACTCAAACCATTGACTCAACCAATTGGATTCACCCTTTACACCGCCAGCCCCAGCATCATATTTCTGCAATTGACCTCCTCACTTAGAGGGGATGAAGGGGTGGGACCGGCCGTATCAGTCCTATATAGGTGTGTAATTTCAACAAATCTTCCGATGATCACTCCCAACTTATAACTGTCACAACAAACCAGCTAGAATAGCGCCAGGATCATTTGAAGGTGCTACTGGAGCCATCGGCGAAGCTACAGCAGGAGCCATTGGCGAAGCTACAGCAGGAGCCATCGGAGGTGCAGGGGAACTTGTCGGAATGTGAACTAGCTGTTCCTTGATGTACTCCTTCAACCTGCGGGGTAAAAGTTAGACCCGTTGGAGGAGAATCTGAAAAAATACATAAATACTGAGCCATTTAAGAACGACATGTACTCGAACGTTAAGGTAGGATCCCCAGAAGCAACTGTCATGCGCAACTGAGTTCTGTCTGCTGGATCCGTCTCAATTCTTACCTGCATATTGGAATTAGATGGTCATAATAGGATCGTCTTTTCAACACCCCCATTGACACATGGAAAATTGTGAAGAGCATTGATCCGAACTAGTTTTAGCATTAGAAGGTTTAACTGTAGATCTAATTTGGCAGCTCAGCACGGTTCTCGATTTGGAGAAATAAATGGATGCGCTGTAATTACCTTCTCAAAGCAACTTATTTACCAAATGATTTTATTCACGGAGATTTCAAACTGGACATACTCGAGAAGATGGGATGCATTTAGTTCCTAGTATATACCATAAGTTGCCCAAGCCAAATAGAAGGCAAGTTTTAGTAATGATGCATGGGGAAAAAGTGCACTTACCAAACAGAACATGGCACGTGTACTTTCTGAGTAGAACGTTGTACTTGCAACAAGATTATTAGGATTTGGATCCTAAACAGAGATATAGAAGTTAATGGAACTTCATCAGGGGAGAGGAGAGAGAGAGAGAGAGAGAGAGAGAGAGAGAGAGAGAGAGAGAGAGAGAGACTTACAAGCCCTGGACAAACCATCACTCTTATACTGTTAAGTAAGTTTGCCATTTCCAAGAGTGGAAGCGGTCTTACGCCTCTGACCTGCATTGTTTATGTGCATGAATGAGAATATGTCTTGGATAGAATGACTAAAGGATAGCAGCAGCTAGCAAACAATAGTATATTCAGGGTCTAAATAGCTCCTATGCCACTAGTAAATTCAAGAAATTCATATCACATCAGACAGATGCGAAAGCAGCAACCAATTCTAGACAAGAATTGGGATGATATTGATGACAACTATTGTCATACTAGAGGGAGGTATATCATAAGTGCTCGAAGTTATGTGCTACGTCAAGATTGAGGACGAGTAATGCATGCAAAGCAGGTCGAATAGTATACGATAGTCTCTTTAGGCACCACTTAAAACTTCACAGTTACGTTTTGGCCAGCAACGTCACAATTAAAGACAGAAATAACCCATACCACTTCTTGAAGCTTCAAAGGCGGTCCAGACAGTGATCTCCATTGAGGAAAGAACTCATCCGTAGTCAATGTCAAGGGCTGCAGAAATTTGTTTAAAACAGCAGGAAGGCGTAGCTTGACGTTGACCTATAAAAGGCAGACCAGAAATCATTGCCAGTCACCTAACAAGCAACGTTGGCTAGAAGCCAGGAGGAACTAGTTTGGAAGTATTACCACATGACTACCAAACTTGTAGGAAAAGTCTAGTACAGCAACGTCTCTGCTTGGGCGAAGATTCACAATTTCAAGAGGACATTGCACCTTGATCATGAAAGTCAAGATGTGAATGTCTATAAAATACAGGAAAATGCGAACAAGCTATCATGAATGATAAAACACCACGAATGAGGCCTAGAAACCCACCTGTGCTCGTGGGGGAATGGTGTCAGGCACTGGTGAGAGCTCCGTTTTTAAATGGGAGGGAGGCAATATCAGAGCCTGAACTGATACAAGCGGAGATGTATTCTTGTTTCCCAAGAATAGTATAAGACGTCCATGGTGGACTCGCCACTCAGCTTTAATACCAATCTGAAATTGAATGTAAAAGAATTCAACACAAACCCTTTGCATATACCTTAACAGAAGATTCCAAAACTGATAAGATGAATACCTGAATATGGGGATCCTCATACAACACACCACTATCTTTTAAGCATAATGCATGGAACCTTTCAGCAATATTTCCGATTGGCTGCAAAGTCAATCAACTTATTAAAAGTGAGAATAACCACATTGTTGCAGTCTCTGTACTAAACTCTAAACCCGAACCAGTATGGGAAATAATTTTTATCCATAGACTCAAATTTTTCTTAAGTATGTTAACATTTACATGTTTTACAACAACAAACCGAGATTCTTAAAACATCTGGATATGAAAAAATGAAGCAAAAACTTTGGCACACTGCTAGTCTACCGAAACATCTTCTCTTGCTATGATAACAAACGTTTTTTTAACTAAAATCAATGACCAGAACATTGAAAATGCAATTTCACCGGGTTCTTTTTGAAAATTGAATAACAATCAAGAACATTTCATGGAAGAGCTGGAAAATAACCTAAGTCAGATATACATCAAATTCCTTCCCTGTTCTAATACAATGGAGAGAAAAACGATAAAAAAGATTGCATCTGCCAATGGTAGTATTTTTTACAAAAACGAGGAAGCACTGCGCTTTATATATTTGCCTTCAGACTCAGAAAGAAGTGGATTCAATAAGCATCTAAACAACCAGTACCTGAACAGTATTCAATTGCTCTTCAATAGGTACTATTGCCGCAGTATCTGCTGCACTGGGGACACCATCTACTCCTGGCACATTCTGCTCTGATTGGACAGCCCCTGGGGGACCTTCAATAGCTAGTGGACCCAAAAGATCGCTCAGAAGGTCTGCTGAAGGAGGTTGAGGATCTACTCTGCTCAAAGTGCCATTCTCCTGTCTCGCTCCTTCTTCCGCTGAATAATTGTCCTGTTATTATATTCATACAGTTTATTGCATGCTGTTGCTATCCGATACCAATGAAAATTTGTGACAGCAAAGTAATCATGTAAATCATGAAGATCATTTGGGTGAAACCTTGATGCATCTTCTGAGGGGAAAAAGCACCGGCCCACAGTTTTCACTTTGTAAAGAAGAAGTTTTTTTTTGGTCAATTGTAAGGAAGAAGTTGAATTGGTGAATAACGTACTATTTTTGGATGAAGGCGTGAATGGTGTAGTTTTTGCTCATGCGTGCAGACAGAAGTCAATTGCTACTTCAGTCATGGAAATAACGAGCAGTTACAGGCTCATCCACGAACAAAGTGCTGGAACTTAGGCACATGCTAAAGGAATAGAGAGATACATGCTTTCTAATGTATAGTGCATATCTTTGACCAAAAAAAAAATGTATAGTGCAAATCATAATCTTCCAGTTGTTTACAAGATTGCAGGTGATGTGCCTTCATGTGTAAACTCGTGTAGGCTGCCATTGCATTTGCTGCTTCTACAGATAATAATGCTTATATTAAGGGAAATGATTCTATGCTATCAAGAGAAACCACTAACCGAATTACTGCTTATGCTAGGCAGCTTCACAAGACTAAGCTGACCGACTGATGGTGTCCCATTTGCAGGGCGCTGGTCTGTTACAACCAGAGCATTAGACATTTGTTGTTGAGCCCGCAGCTTAATAGCACTTTGCTCTGCAGTGTCAGTTTCGATATCTTCTGCCTTCTTGATCAGTGCAGACTGAGTTTGAAAACTCAAGTGTCAGAATCAAAAGCAACACTCCGGCCTTTTATGGTCAAGTTTGTTTTGATTTATGAAAGATATTAACTGTTTCAAAAAGGAAATCAAAAGGTACCTGCCGTTCAGGAAACTTAGGCATTTCGGCCAATATATCGGCTAAAGCTGCACCTTTTGCACTCAATGCAAAGTATTCAACAGCTCTTTGTTGTATCTCAACATCAATGCAACTCTCATACCTATGCAAAAGCATCATTAAGTCACAGAAAATATGTCAGAAAAAAATTAAAAGAGTAAAAGGAGATTAGTTAACACAAGCTCACTTATGGAATATAGCCCAGATCTGATTCTGTAGTTCCGGTTCTGGGGGTTGAGTATGCATCAATATCTTAGCATACGTTGAAAGAAGTATTGGAACTGTAGACATCCTGAAAAAATGGGCATATTCTCAGATAGATCTTGTAGTTAGAACTCGGGGAAAACATAACAGAAATACAGAGGGACTTCTCTTACGATACTGTAGGAAGCTTTTCATGTATGATGCTGAAAATTTCCTTCGGACTACACCCTGGTCGTCTTGCTAAAAAGTGACTGTACTCTCCGAGAAGATAAGCACTGACCTGTCATATTTATGCTTATTCAAGTTAAAATCAGAATGAAAAAATTTCTTTGGCAGACATGTCATCTATTATGGTAGATATTTCTCAACATAATTAGGATACGAACAAAAAAAATTGCCAAATTGCTCAGCCAAATATGCCAAGTAAGATCACATCATGAGAAATAAACAGGGACCAAGGATTTCTGAAAATATGGGTTGGAATATGCCCCAAAAGTGGAGCTAAAAAGAGAACTGGATCTCTCTCCAATGAAAAGAAACATAAATTACAGATCCCATGCTTGACAATAGATTCTTTCAGGTACATGAACCAAACTACGCTGGACAAGCACAAGAGGGTGAAGAATTTGTGAAGTGAAGAAGAAAGAAAAACTGACACCAAAAGACTCGCAAACTATCCTCAAAGAATTTTGCTTCAGCTAGCAATAGACAACATCTCTGAAACAATGACAAAAAATGTAGTCTCCCAGCACGAAACTTTGCAATGAGTGAAGCATCCTGGAGTAGGGAAATTCCGCTGACTGTCACTCCCACTGCCACTCTCATGATTCTCATGCAAACAGTTCATCATGTCCTACCAACTCATGTTTGGCGCTTAGATACTAAACAAAATTATAGTATAAAACCAACTTCAAGGACTTCTCCCAACAAATACTTCAGTGACTGCAGAACATTTTACCAAATCAATATAACTATGACCATGAACCAGTAAAACCCAACAGAAATGATGCGCTAAGATATTCAGAACTGGCACTTCCAAACAACTAGTTTCCTTTCATATGTGAAAAAGCTTACATGACAGAACAGTTAAAGCCACAATTCCATACCTTCACCATGGTCTCGTGTATAGCAGGCTTATCAAGATACTCTCTGGCTTTTGCAGCAGCATAAGGCTGGTTGGAACAAACACCAACACTCAGATTATAATGCTTTGTACACACAAGACACGCACAAACAAAAACACACACACAAAAAAAGAACAATGTCGTCAAAGCCATTATGAGCAGAATTATATAATCCCTTCACCTGCAGATCCTCATTGTTTGTAACAAATTGCACAACGCGAAACCATATGTCATCACTAACAAAATCTCCTGCCTTGTCGATTAATTGAAGAATCACATCAACATACCTGTGAGGTGATAAAAAACAGAAGATCACACAACGAGTAGTAAAGCATCTGCTTTGACGGCAAATAACATTATATATTCAACTGCAGTTGAAATGTGACACAGAGATCCGACCAAGTAATGAAATTTCCTCCCAAATTCTTCAGCATCTGTAAGCTATCTTAAAATCAGGAATTTAAATAAAAAAGGGATAATCCATTTATTTCCAATCATGACAGGTGCACTTTGCAGCTTTGATGCATTACTACAAAACCTCCAGAATAGATTATCGCAACAATGAGGAAAGGAGGATTAGGAAACAAAGACCAAGCTCACTCTCCCACAAGATGGTGGATCATCAACGAAAAGAGGGAACTTTAACCACTTTTCTAAGAGTAAAGCCAATGGCTTGGAAAAGATTAGTGTTGCATACATTGAAGATATTGCCAAAAGAAAGTGTCAGTGCTGCAGAAAGAGATTAATTGACACATTGCTTTGTCTAGCAGGTTCTATAGAAATCGAGATTTATGACAGGAAAAATGCCTAACATACTTACCATGATAAATCAGGTGCGAACTTTTCTGAAAGAATTGCAGCTTTCAAAGACAGTTCTTCACGCATAGCAAAGTCGGAAGTGCTGAGATACTGAATTATATTTCAAAATTAGAGGTAAAGCAAAATTTGCGTATCGTTTCACTGACCAAAAAGCAATTCAAATAGAACTTTTTACTCTAAACTCCAGGTATGATTAACTACAGAACATACCTGCAGTAATTCTTCGACTATGTCCTTTGCATTCGAGACGTCACACATGCCGTAAAGCAAATCAAGAGCTCGCCTCCGGATGCTGCAAGCATGACAAATACATGTGACAAATGAAAACAAAGGTCGATACAAGACCTTTAGGTCAATTGTTTCCTAAAGACCATTGCAATGACATTCAGGATATAATCGCCGTGACAATAATTTGGGATCAATTTCAGCAAAGACATGTACCCAGTCTCTTTGGTCAAGGAAATTATTAAAGAAAACAATTAAACACGTGTCTGAACTCTTATTGAAGGCTCAATACCCGACTAGTACTCTAAAATGCTATAGGTATTATTGTACTCATTGTATTCAATATATATACTATATATATATATATATCTCCAAGATAAAAATAAGATGTATGCATGTACACTTTGCTTTATTGTGCATGTATTGATGAGTTCAGTTGCTTCCCTAAAACCATGGTTCTAAAGTGCTCATGCAATTTTGCATTGCTCAAGTGTACTTTAGAAAATAAGCCTGCTACACTTTTATATTTCTCTATAGTAGCCTTTTCTGTTGTAGATATTAATCGTGAAAAAAAAAGAGTACGTATGCACATATTTGATTAGTAAGGTGCGAAGGGGAAAGCTGGGAATTGAACACAAACTCTTGGATATTGGTAGGGTTGGAGGACTACTAGTCCAAGCCCACATTGCTGTATCATAATTATAGGATCCTCTCGTTCCATAAAAAGAAACAGCACAGCAAGAGGGTCAATGCTTTTGCGCTCAGGGAAGAGCAGGTTCTCAAATTAAAAGGGACAACAGTAGATCTACCGGACCATATCAACATGCCGACTTGACAAAAACAGTAAATGCACATTGCATGGATCCCTATATAGCAAGGGCATCCATTGAGTCCGACCAACGACCGACCGAATTAAACAAGTAGAGTCAAAGAAAAGAACAAGGAACAGCTGCTCTTCAACATTCTTTTGTCAACCCAATTCCCCCCCCCAACAAAATCTTTCAAACTTCCAGTGCTTACGCAGACTAAAGGGAAGAAATCTTATTCAAGCAAGACAAAATAAAGGTGGACCTTGGATATACACAGAACAAAACTACACAATCTAGCTCCCACATAATACTCTTCCACAAACATCAACTAACGAACAGATGTAGTAATACTGATGAAGTAGTTCCAGGCATATAACCTCAGTGGGGAGGAAGTGCAAACACCACGTACAAGACAACTTTTGGATGCTAGCGAAGGCCTTCACTAATTAATAGTGGGAAGGACGAGAAAACTTATGACAGGCATTTTCATTATGCAAGGGAATAGAGCTACATCATAGAAATTTCAATTGCATGACAACAGCATGCAAAAAACAGGTACTCCACCTGATATCAGGATCCTTCAATGATGTAATTATCTGAGCTTGGTGTCTCTTGATAATATCCTGTACATCTGTCACCATCAACATCCGTGTCATGTTCTCCTGCGTTAAGGCAATTGACCCATTAGAATCATAGAATTACAGACTTGGGGAGCTCCATTTTGCAGATACTGCAAATCATTATCATCAATAAAAAGAACGCAAGGAAATTTTCAGAGTCTAAGTGACAATTCTGCAACTCACCAAACCAAGATATCTAATGTTAGGTTCACGAACCGCAATGAATTTTCCAAGAAGGGCAACACATTGAGACATCATTTCTTTTTCAGCATCAAGATGCATAACCTGAAATTGTAAAATCAAGAAATACCAACAGACAGAGTCACTCAAAGTGACTGAATAGAAAATACAAATATGAATGACAAGTCAATGAGCTGAGGAACTTCTTCCAAAAATAAAAATCTGACTGGGGCTTATTACATTTGAGCTTAGGCAGTTTAAAAATCACCACTGCAAGTCTGCAACCTACTATCCATATGATTTAATAAAAATTAAAAACAGGCAGCATACTTACCAGAGAGAGGGCTTCAAAGAGAACAGCATGTGAAGCATTGTTCTTATTCACATTCTTAACAACATCAGTTCCCATTAGTATCCTTTGCAGCACCTGACCGAAAAACCACAGCTCATTAAAGAAAGTTCTAGTTAGTATGAAAATAAATCCCTATCACAGATATAAACCTCAAATAATGATCTTCTTGTATTTGGGTCTTCAATCGTTGGGAAGTACTGCAGAGCTCTCATTGTCTTGACCTGTGTCAAGTGGACACACATAAGAACGATATCACCACGCTTAATGTACACAAGTCTAGATTGGTGCCAAAAGCAACATTATAAAAACAAATCCAGGATCAGAATCCAAACATGAAGTGGAAACCTTAAAGAAAATAAAACAAGAAACTCCACAAGATTTTCGTATTGGGTATTATTCTGAAAAAGAAATTCACCAAACTATCTACCAGTAGAAAGAATTGTTCCCTTTTCAATGTTACTTAATTGCTCTTTTTATAACCTGTTTCAAATTCAAGTGGCCTGTGCTGTGATATTCCGAAAAAGAAATACACTAATCATTTTCATTGTTACTTATTTGTCCTCCAGTCATTTAATGTGGTTATGTCTACATCCTATGTTCTACATTTAAGGTGGTAAACCAGAGTGTTAAGAAACATGCTTAATCTAAATTGTAGGCATTTTATGAGTGTGGACAGCTTAAACTTTCAGGGAAAACAGTTCATATACTAGAATGGGTCGCAATGATGGGACAGGGAGCTGTGATCAAGGTAATGTTGTGGAAGATTAACTGGTTTTGACTTTAATTCATTAGCACCGGTTATAATTATAAAACAGGTGTAAGGTCACACAATATCGAATATTATATGGAAGTATTAATGGTGATAGGGCTTGATATTTCCTCAATTATTAGCTTGCAAAGAATTTTTTCTAGCACCGGGATAACTAAGGCTTTATTCATGCTAAAAGATAGCTCCAAGCCCTAACAAGCTCCTATGCATGTTACCACCAGGTAACACCTTTTTAAGCAGAACTACAAGTCAGAAAGATCATAGTACAATCATTCTCCTTGGGTAAGACACAATATAGCAACACCATTAAGTATCAACTGTACTCACTGAACCAATGCAAACTATGCCATCCGTGTTTGAAGCAAGGAATCTGCTACATCCCTATATGTTGAAAGATGGAGAGATATACAAACCTGAAGCCAGGGAGATGGGATGCCATAGTAGGTATACTCTTGTGGAATGTCCTGGTTTCTAGCAAGTCGCTCCAATGTCTTAACACACTTTGGAAGACAGCTCCAATATGCTTCGTGATTATTTGAGACTAGAGCCACAAGTAGGCTCATCGAAGAAGTTAACACACCTAGATCACGTTCATCTAAAAGCTGAGCCATCCGATCCGCCCTTCAGAACCCATGAGGGAAACTTCCGATAAGTAACCAAACAATTATTGTCATTACAGAGTGACATCCATGCTAAGAATTAGAAATTACCAGCCATCTACATTCACAACATCAGGATTCTTTCGATACAGCCGCAAGAGACATAATGCTGTTTTTTTCCTCACAAGCGGTCTGCAGCTACTAGAAATCTAATGTACACAATGAGTTAAAACCAAAAACCTGATGGAAAGGTTAAAAAAAAAAATCTAAAGGAAAAGTTAAAGATTAATATCAGGATATTCTTACAAGTAACTTTTGCACATCGGGTGCCAGAGATTCAGCAAACTCTCTACCACCAATATTTCCCACCTAAGATGATGAACAATAAAGATTATCACTAATGCAGAAAAATAAAGCTTTTAGACAGAAGAAATATTCCTATGACAACCACATAGCCATACCATAGTCAATGCCAAGCATTGGAAGGTCTCATTCCGACCAATGATATCGTTGCGGACAGTGTTTATAGCTAATCTGAGGAAATCATGGTTTTCGTTGAGTAAACATGCTGTTACAATGTACCCAACCTGCAAACATAGACAGCAAAGTGAGAAGTCATTTTTGTTCCGACTATACCATGTGAAATTAGAAAATTATTTATCGTACAATGAAGTAATCAAGTCCCTCATTTGTTTATGTAAATTAGGACACAAGAGATTGATGAAAAAAATCCCAACTAGGATGCAGTGGGTCCGTGTTCTATTTATACTATTAATTTGTTCGTGAAATTACGAGAATGCCACAGGATACAATATAACTTCATATACTATACATTCCAAATACTCACTCAACAGTTTAGACATAAAAGAACACTAACCTCACTGATCCTCTTACTAACATTCAGCCAACATAGAGGAAGAGAGATTAGAGCAATTAAGACTCACAGGCACATGTGCATGCACACACAAACACACATCATAGTGAAACACAGCCACAATGGGACTCTCCCTTAAGATGAAAGGAGCATGTAGCAGTTCCAGGAATAATCAGAACCCTTTGTGCTAATAATCAAACCCTTAACTCCTCTTTAAGGATCAGAACAAGCATATCTTTTAAGCCTTTACTCTCTAAAGGATATTTTCTGGGACTTATCAACAAAACAAGGGAAATTTTATCTTGAAAGATACGATGTCCTGACTACCCAACAGCAACCCCATTCCCATTGTCTGTTGTGCCCACTCTGGTTAAGCCCCCCTTGCCCAATTATTAAATATGTAAGCATAAAAAGCTAATTCTTCAAGAACTTTAGACCAAGCTTCAGAAAAACTTTGACTTTTTGCTAGCCCAGCACCAGCTCTTGGATATATTGCTTGCTCCGATCCCATTGATAAGGAGTGGGACTGAATAACTCAATAGGGGTAGTTGCTTTAATGTGGAAGAACAACAACGCATTTATTATCTTACTAATATTGTCTTTTACCATATCTTACTAGAGATTGGAAAAAATTCATTTCGTTCATCGAAAATAAAATCAACCCCCACTGCGTATTGGTACTTATCAGGGTTACAATAGATCTGTTTCTCTTTGTTCCAACAAACCGAACTGTTCCTAAATTCTCTAGCTATATTTTATTCCTAGTGCAAATATGAATTTTCTAGAAGTTGTACAGCACTGCAACTTGAAATATCTGGCCCACTTATCAATTCAATCATTGGAGCAATTGTCATATGAGAAGCCAATAATTATGAATATGGCTGCAAAACCATGACAGGAATCTTCTCATCTTTGATTCCAAAAGTAACACCACTAAAGAAGATTCTACCAATTATCTGATGCCGGGATCTCTAAGTTATATATATTCCAACAGACACTAAATAAGATTAAGTCAAGTTGTAGACTTAGCTTAAATTTTAGTTCCAGGGATACTATAGATCTCTATTATTTTATTCGGTACATTAGTAGCTTCAATCTTAACACAAGCAAATTACTATCTTAACAATAATCTTGATTTATTTATCCTAGAATCTCTAGAATTCTGAGAGTAACCAACCCATTGTCATGACTTATCGAAGTAAGATCCTAAAACTAACATTCTTGCTTGTTAGTTAAGTAAATACCACATCATGAAAGGATTAAGATGAAAAATCGAGAACTTCACCTGCTTTTCGGGATATTTTGGTGCAGATATTAAAGAAACAGTTTCCATGTGGCCAAAATCTACATCATAACCAAGCATATGTATGTACAGCATCTTCCAAACATACTTCTTCTTTTCGTAAGGTGTCAATCCCTGCCAAATCAACAAACTTAGCATTTAATTTTTGCAATGACTAGCAAAATCTCAAAGAACACTGGTGAATGACAATGTCCCATGAGCTAATCGACCTAAAGTTCAAAAAATATATGCCGAGTATAAATATTGTTGATAAGGAACATGATGTCAAATTGAGAAGCGCAGAAAATGATCTCTCCAAACTACATGCCCATCACCTTACTTTCATGCCAATGCTTGTTCCAATTGTAAGATGAAATCTACATGAAAAGACAGATAACCTAAAATCTGACTAGAATATCCAATCTTCATGAAAGTGACATTGGTACGGAGCAAGAACCCCCAAAAGTGCAATTGAACATCGATAGAAAAACAGGCCTGAATTTGGATAAAGAAAGTAAACTCTCAATTTCTGTTGCTCCATACTCTTGAAAAAATAAAGCAGAAAAAAGAAAGAAGTACACAGGATGATTAGGAGATTACTTTCCTTTCCTTTTCTCCAAGCAGAAAAATCATCAATATCTCCTCTCACCCTCATATTGATGGGAACAGCAGGAGAAAAACCGACTCTGAGTAGTGTGATTTAGTAAATGTGTCTCTTATCCGTGTGCCATAAGTGTGATGTAAAATCTTGTCAGAAAGAGAGCATATATCAGACAAAGTGTTCCATCTCTTCAGAAAATTAGACAAAGGAAGAGATTGTCTAGCAAATTCTGAAGAGAGCTACTCTCTAGGGAAATGCTACATTTCGGGTTGTAAAAGATCCTTAGAAGAAAACTAACTATAGGACATTGAAATGGATTCCCCAATCCTCACTGTTCCCCAATTAAATGTCCCCCACAAGTATTTGTATAGGATTTGTACAACACTCCAAGAGCAAATGAGCTCAAAATATTGTGATTTAGTAAATGTGTCTCTCACCCGTGTGCCATAAGTGTGATGTAAAATCTTGTCAGAAAGAGAGCATTCATCAGACAAAGTCTTCCATCTCTTAAGAAAATTTGACAAAGGAAGAGAATGTCTAGCAAATTCAGAAGAGAGCTACTCTCCAGGGCAATGATACATTTCATGTTGTAAGAGATCTTTAGAAGAAAACTGAGTATAGGACATTGCAATGGATTCCCCAATCTTCACTGATCCCCAATTAAATGCCCTCCACAAGTACTTGTCTAGGATTTGTACAGCACTCCAAGAGCAAAAGAGCTCAAATTGTCTCCCAATCCTAACCAAATACTTGTAGCAACAACAAGAATAATTAAAGTTCTGTCTCATGACCAACAAACAGAGATAAGAATGCATCAACTTTGTCCCCCTCAGTACGCACACAAAAGAAAATTATGATGGGAAAATCAGTGCCCACCATCTGTATACACCCCAAAATCAGAGTTATCAAAACTCAGAAAAGCTTAAGATTCCACTTATTTTCATCCATTCTAATTTCGCTTCTAGAAGTCTCCTCAAGTATGATCTTTTTTTTTTTTATAGTCATAAACACCCTAGCTACTTTGTCAGATCTACTAAAGGAACAGCTGATTTGCTCCTTAAGTTCCCTTAGTTCTACGGAATTCATATAGTTGAAAAATTATTCAACCTTCAAGGTATCTTCTCCTAGATTTTTTTGAACTTCATCATTCTACAAGTAATCTATACTCATCAAGAGCACCCTTGATCAGGTTTCAAGCTATTCTTAGCTACTCATCACAAGCTTTTGGTTGCGCTGACTTTGGAATCTGCTAAGCCCAAGCAGCATTGCCTCGCAGCAAAGGAGCTTCTGACAAAATCAGAGCTGCCGATTGTACAGTAAACACCACATGAAACTTGATTTTGCATGAGTAAATAAAAGCTAAAGAACCTAATACTCTATTACCAACATTATTCGTATTCTTTGAGCGGAGTACTCGCGTAATATAGTACAAATGCAACCACGTGGCTGAGCTAGCACTATTGGGGTACCCATGCTCGTCAGGCCACAAACACCATTCAATTGCCAGGACCGGATGAGATCACAAGATTATGGATCGGGTTCGATCCAGCATCCAGTTTAAAAGCCGTGCTCCACCTTTCCCCCATTTAACCCAAGAGTAGAACAAGCAATCAAAACAGAGCTTCCGGCACATAGTTTACCGCCAGGAATCCGAAATCACCTTTGCAATCAGCCAAGCCAAAATAAACTACACAGCTTGAGGTCATCCGGGATCAAGGACTACGCAGCATTAACAGCTCACAACATCTCACACGAACACAAGCATCGACGAAACCTCTCTCGAAAGCACGGGGGGCAACCCCAACCGCCGCGCGACACCGAGAACTCCCCTCGTTTCCCCCGACCCCGTCGATGCGGAAATTCCGACCGGGCCCGCCGAGCACCAACCCACTAGCAGCATCGTCAGTGGGGAAGGGGAAGGGGAAGGGAGGGAACCCTAACCTTTTCGTTCTTGAAGCGGGTGCGAACGTTGCCGAGCTCCTTGTCGACGCGGAGCCGCTCCTGCTCCTTGTTCTGGCAATTGCGGATGTCGCTGATGAACACCGAGAGACCTCTCATGCCCGATAACGCCATCCCTTCCCGCAGATCCGACGAGCAGCGGCCGCAGCTTCAAATCATAACACGCGCGCACGGCCACCTCCGAGCACCGCTGGATCCCCCCTCTTCCTCCTCCTCCTCCTCCTCCTCCTCCTCCTCCTCCTCCTCTCGTTCCGGCGGCGGATCCCTAGATCTCGGCGACGAGCTCCGGAATCAGGATCTTAGCGCGCCATTGCGGGGATATTCCAGCTTCGACCCGGAGAGATCCACGAGATGGCCGACGCTTGATCTAGAGAGAGGCAGCTGAAATTCGTGTTCGTTTTTTGTTTTTTGTTTTTTCCTTTTTCTAAGGGAGAGAAAGGGGTGGACTGAGGAAAATTGGAAACGACGGGGGGTGGGGGGGGGGAGCGCAGGAGACGACTTTTAAAATCCTTTTTTTAATTTTCACCGATTTTATTGACCCCATTTTCCCTTTTTTTTAAAATAAATAAGGACCGTCGTCTCGTCTTTCTTTTTTTCTTTTTTTTTTTTTGCGTTCTTTCATTTTCCACCTAATGCTTCTGCTATGCCAGCTCTATATTTTTTTTTTTTTAATTCCCTAATTTTTTTCCCTAATCATTATTGTCGCTTTTCTTTTCCGGTGTGGGGTTGTCCTAAAGAAGCATTTTGCCACGTTCATAATTGCACAAGATTCGATCATATTCCCTTCGCCTTTTCCCTTGGAGAAAAGAAACACGCGCACCTCCGTACGGATTTCCGATGCTTCTCCTGTAGGCAGTGGCAAGAACGGCGCCGGATTGGCCGATGCGTCTAGTGAAACGAGATGCGTGCGCGCTAGCCAATTCAGTCAAATGCCCTTCGCGAATTCAATTTGCCGTCTCTTTCCTCCGTCCTGAACAGTCAAAGTTGGTGTGCAACATTGAAATCTTTATCGGCACTTCTCCTTCGGACTAAATAAGAAGCGATGAGAAATTATTGAAATCGGCTTTTCGAGAAGGATCGAAGTTTCCGTCGGGCGCGAAAGGTCAATGGGGACGAATCCGCCATCTTTGTAGGCACCAATGGAGGAGGAGAAGAAGAAGAAAGACGATGTAGGCTTTCACACCAATCGGAAACAGTCCCGGTCCATCGTGAATCGAGCCGAGCCGAGCCGATCGCCATTCGACGGTCAAAGGGTCTCGTGACAAATCAGGGAGCGTGCGTTTGAAAGTGCTGCTCTATGCCTAAACCGAATCCATCAAGAAGACGAGCGCTTGTTTTGCCATCTCCGCTCGTTCCCACGACATGTCGAGTTGCCATGCTTTTGCCATGGCCTAGAGCTAGCAATCTACCCTTTTCTTTCGTACTGATCCACTGAAAAAACAGAACACATACGACTGGCAGCGTCTTGAAGAGTCCACTTCATGGTATGTTTCGACTCTTGAGCAAAAGAGCGACTGAAATGCATAACCCAATGGCCTTCGAAGCGGCCTGCTCGAACATCTAAATGAAGAGAGATGGGCGGGCATGCATTTGGTCCCATCTTTTTTCGCCCTGTAAAGACGATCTGATGGATAGAAGCGTGCACATCATTCAGGAGTTTGTATATGTGTATTGTCCAATCTTGAAGATCTGTTCACAATCAATAGTTCCGCACATGAACTGTATATGTATAACACCATGATTACAGAAGGTACAAAAAGAAGGCAGCAACATAGAGATACACCTATCCCATGACCAGACAATGAAAAATATACAGATGCTTGATCGTGAGACCTGCATCAAGCTTATCAGTGACCGCCCAGCGTCTACATCTTTGAAACTAAGCATTGCATGTATGCTGGAATTGGGGGGTCATCTACCAAATTAAGTGTGATCCTCTATTCATTGCTGTAAAAATGACTAGAAAGTCGAGCCAAAGAAAAAGATAGTATGCGGAGGAGCCTCCAGAAGCCTCCAATCTTGACTGTGGCTCCTCCTCATACTGTCTTCCTAGATCAATATCAATATCCGGTATCTCAAAAGACCAAAACCTTTTCCAGATCAATTTTCAGACTAACGAGAAACTCTTTCGGTGTCTGGAATGACGAGAAGGCCGTGCATGCTCGACCGACTTTCTTGGAGCAGGGCCACTGCTTTCAGCATGATCTGGTTGTGCATCCGAAGGTCGTGGAAGGAGCTTGCATCCGATTTTCCTGGCAACCAAGCGAGGTGAACTGAGAGAGCTATGTGATTTGGCAACCCTTCTCATCTCTTGTTTTATCTTACTGAATTCTTCTTCGAGTTCCCCCACCCTAGACCTCATTTTCTCCATATCGACTTTAAGGACCTGGTTCTCGCGCACTACTGCCACCCATCCATCTCTCTGCACAATTTGTCCTGCCATGTTGGTCGGAGCAGACACCGGACCCGCTGCTGCACTCTCAGTATCTAAGACATTAAGGCAACCAGCCAAAGCTGTTCGCAGTTGCATCTGCTCAAAGAACAAAACTTGTAGAACGACTCTCAGTGGCAACCTTTCATTTTGGGAAGCATGGGCACAGGCGTCAATGGACAGTCTCTGGTAATCAATGATGTTGCAAAGTTCTTCCTTGTCCTTGTCTGAGAGCCATGGATGTGCCTGCACATTGATATTGGTCATCATAAGCATCCAAAGCAACCAAAAACATCTCCTTACTGTAGTAATTGATGTAGAATTTATACCTTGAGATAGATATCCACAGCTCTATATAGTCCATCATGCAAAACTCTCGAAGTGTCAGGAAGAGCTTCAGCAATAGAACAAATTTTATGAGGCTTCAGATTTACATCAGAAGCTACTTCGGCAATATAAGCATCTATCAACTTTGCGACTTTGGTTGAAGGTCCTGCAGAGGGAGATGTTTCCAGCTCAAATGATGCAGGAGAAAATGATGAGGCCTTCGATTCAAGAGAAACAAAATAATGGACAATCCGCTCAATACAGTCAGTATCATACAAAGTGTCGGAATCCGAGTATGTAGGTATCAGAAGACTGTCTAGGGTAGCCAACTCCAATTGCACCCCTATTCTCCTCTCCAATGCATCCCTGCACGTATGATTGACATCCAAGATGAACGCAACCCGAAGGAGCCCCAATAAGAAGCGACAAAAAGATCTCCCCTTCTTTTCAGGGAGAAGATTAACAATGCTTTCAAGTAGAACCCTTTGATCGACAGTGACAGGTGTCAAGCTAAAACTAGCAACTGTTCTGGTTTTGCCACTTTGCGCTCCTTGCCATCTGCCCAGACCAGGCAGGTATTTTCTAGCATAGTGCATAATAGCACCAGCAAGATTCTCGGACCTAACACCTCTTGATTCCATTGTCCTAATAAGCCTCTCAAACACCCCCACACTTAGATATGATATGTCTTCAAACCACCAGTCAGATTCTGAACTTCGAATTCTCGCTCCTGTGTTTATCCCATTCCATAAAATACTGCCACCAGGGCTTTGTAAGCTTCCATACATCATCATGGGCCATCCAAACAAGCTTGGGTCGGTACAAACCATCGTGGACAGTGTATTCAAGCATTTGTTAAGTATCTGTAGTTTTTCGGCATAAGTTATGACAGCTTCGGAACTTTGGAGAGCCAGTATACAATCCTTCCAGTTACGAAGCACATTCTTGTGTAAATAACTTTCTGACTTGGAAAGCAAGTTACCTTCTCCATATGCATCTGTCATTTCAAGAAAGTCTGCTGCACAGTAGACTGTCACAATGTTCCTAGGAGTTAATTCCACACGAACACCGTAACAAAACTTGGCAGCTACAAGAAAAGAATCGGGGCCACCAGGAAAATCGTCCAGCTCTAATGTGAAAGTCCTGTCTTCACTGCTTGAAGATTCTTCACATTTATCTGCTATCTTCCCGCATTTTGACACAAGAGGGAACTGGAAAGTCAAACCCAGATTTTTCTATTAGGTTAAAAACAGAAAGTCTTTCGGTTGTGCCGCATGGACTTAGTATTAGCTACTTGAGGCTTTCACTCAGCTCTACTCATACCATATAATGAAAATCATCCTAGTCATTGAACACCAGGCGATGCCACTATTTGAACATTAACTACGAGTTTGCGATAGTAACCTCGTACTGAGTCGAAATGACCTTGTAGCAAGTCAAAATCATGAAAAAATTTCCTTTCAAAAGATAATATATCATGGCAAATCAAAAGGGCAACAAAAGGAGCATTTGGAAAAGGCTGGGGGCATACCTTGTGAAGATGAAAGTTGATGCTTTCCACAATGATTGTGATGTCACTCGGCAAAGCTGCAGTGCAAAACCTGCCATAATTATGAAACAACCGATGTTGAATACTGCACAACCTAAAGTAACACCCAGAATAACAAAAGCAATCTTCGTCTTCGAAATTTCCAGACGACCAGAGGAACAGAACCAAAGCATATTGGACACAATTTGTGAGATCAACAGGCGATCGCAACAGGACGATACGACTTATCCAAGCAGAGAACAGAAGGAACTGACGCACGTTCAAAATCCTCAAACTATCGCAGCAATTTATAAAACCCAGGAATCAAATCCATACAATTTCCTCCACGATCGAAAATAAACCAAGAACAAGCACGAGAGAGAGAGAGAGAGAGAGAGAGAGAGAGAGAGAGAGAGAGAGAGAGAGAGAGAGTACCAGTGACTGCCTTCGCGATGGAACCCATAGACCTTGCCTGCAGGAGCCATCACCAAGCATGAGAGGAACCCACGAACACCCCTCTTCTTCCTAGTCCAATAACGAGGCAAACCCACCTCAGCTTCCACGAGAGAGAGCTGAAATTATTGCTTCACTCTCAACGTAGCAAGCCAACAGACGTACCGCACAAGCGCCTATCCCTTTCTCTCTCTCTCTCTCACCGCGTCAATTGTGATCGTCAGGAGGGCAACCAAAACAAGAGTGGGTCTTTACAACTCAGGAAAGCAAAACCCCACATCCCACCACCAACCAGCATGGACCCTTCTTCGGATATTATACTAACACGCTCGTCGATTCTTGGGTGTTCTCTCTGTGCGTGCGTGCGTGCGTTGGCGAGCGAGCGGGCACGGATCACAAGACGACCGAACCGGCGGAGTTAACCTCAAACGCTTAAAAAAGGCAAAGAAGAAAAGCGGAAGTGAAAATGAGTAAAGCAGATTCTCTGTTTCCGGGGCTGTGGGTCGGGGGGAACGAAGTAATTGAGAAGACAACAAAGGAAATTACTTTAAAAAGGTTGCGACCACAGTGGTGGGTCGTCGGCTGACGGTGGTGGTGGTGGTGCCGCTGGAAGCCGGCCGGAGATTGGGGGAGAAAGAGAGAAAGAGGAGGTTGTAAAATGATGGTTTGTCTCGCGCTTTTTGTCGAGCAGGTTGGGTGCAATCATCAACGACGCATGGATCCGAGGTCGAATGATGACCGGTCGAAAGGAAGGTTTGCGAAAAACAAATCGAATTGTTTAAAAAAATTATTGAGCTTTGCGCTTTCGCTTCCCTCCCTTTTGTTTAACGAGAAACCAATCATTTAAAAAAAAAACATTTTTCCTAATCAAATTTTACACACCCATTTTTATTGATCGAGTAAAAAAGTTCGATAGCTACTGGTAAAGTAGCTACTTGAGTTAGCACCGTGCTGCTCGAGTAAACATTAGTAAAATTTGAATTTGCATCTGAGCTGGTAGCCGATCAAAAAAGAAAATCTGAACTCGGAAGATTTTTAAATATGTACAATATTTTCATTTCTATAATAAACAAATAAAACCTCAATCGGAAATTGTTAATTTATTGAACTAAATATCGTTAAATCTAAATGTAAATGAATAATATATCGACGTGTAACCGGTTAAATAGTTTGTCGATCGTCGAATATTTTATTTACCAATATTCTTTTACTATCATGTCCTAAATATTATCAAGTAGTATTGCGGCAATTGCTCTTATATATTCCGGACACGGGAATGGACCCTTCTTTTGGTTCGATTTTGTCTGAAAATGGACAAACAGCGAACTTAAAGATGGCTTTTGAGTTTTGACTGACCAGCGTAGGAATAATGCCTCCTAGAACGAACCGAGAAGAAAGTAAAGACCGATGACGCGATACCATCAATGACTTGTTCAAATGCCGATGGTGCTCGACAGTTGGACGAGAAGCTATAACCGTAAGCAACGCTTGAATGCTACGTCAAATGGTCTTCAGGAGTTAAGAATCATTAGTGTTCGGTCAGGATGTTTTATGGACTATGATTTTGATTATTTTAATTTTGCTTACTGTTGAAATATCGTCGGCCCCCACCCTCCTAGCGGTCGCGATGATATAGAATTTCTATTGGCCAAGAAGAACCCCGATGAAAAATCTTCGTACCGGCTTTAACGTATGTGTGTATAAATAAAAGAAATGGCTCGGATGGGACAATCTTTTATAGGTCGTCCATATCCATTGGCAAAAATCATACATTACTGCAAGAAGGATTCGTTTGTTTTGCGAAAATATAAAATATTTTCTTAAAAATAATGTCTACATTGCTTGCAATAATTATTTAACAAAAAAATATTTTCAATATCAATATCAATTTATGTATAAGCATTTTCGTAAATGATGAAATTTCTTTTCATTTATTCATTTTTATAAGCGATACAAGCGAGTATTCAAGAAAACTGTTTTCTAAATCATTTCTTTCTCATTTTTCATATGGAAAATCGATTCAACTTTTGAAGGTCATCTGTATGGCCAAATTGAAATATCATTCATTAATCTACATTAAAGACAAGACACAACAACCTTAGTTTAACTATAATTTGGAGAACAAGCATGTTATCAGAACAGTTTATTGCAATTTCGAATATTAAAGAGGCAGGTCTTTACAGGCTATGAGTTATAAATACCAATTAAAAATCACCAAAAAAAAATTAAAGGGTTAAGAGTGACGCGGTGTACAACAAGCTTTTGAAGATAAATAGGAATTGCGACCAATCCCCTGGAACAGGAAGACCCAAAACGCTCGGTCTTTATGTGGTGCGTAGGTGAAAGCTCTATTACTGAATTACAGAAGGAAAAAATCCCTAAAAGGATCTAAGTTATGACCAGAATATCATATCCCGACGATCCATGGACTACGACTACCGACACCACAAAGGCCAAAAAGTATCTTAATGTATAAAGAGTATCGTCTATTTAAATATGTTTAATATCCATGAAAGAATCATAGGACCTGTAACAGAGGCACTCTCCGGTGTAAACCGACACCGAGCCAGAAAATCTGATCGCTCGGCCTTTCCTTTTCGCTAAGTAGATCTTGTAGCTCAGCTTGTGGCAACGGGTTTTGACATGGCCTTCTTGATAGCCTCAGCATACGTCCTGTGTTGATAGGTGAGGGTCGATTCGAGCAAGTCCCATAGTGATGTCCTTGGGATTCCAACCTAGCACGAGTACGTGTCATAGATTATCAGAACACTTGTGAGCTAAAAGCAATTGCTCAGTTGGATCATCTAGGAGAGGTTAACACGTCGGGCCAAATTACCTAGTTGCCTATTGATGATGGTCATGTCCGGGATTCTCTTATCACTATCATCGTATCCCTCTCCATAAAACTCCTTGGAACTGACATCGATTGTCGGTACTTCCAGAGGTGGCTCGTCACTAACCTTAGAGTAAACCTGGAAGCGTGGAAGAGTGGACAATTCTTGAATATGGGTGCAACAGATGCAAAAGCATTGGCTTGTATTTCTATCTAAAGACAACAAAATACAAAGCAAACCATGACAATTTACCTGAGTCATCATCTCAGCCAGCTGCCTAACTGTGACTTCGTTGTTGGGGTTGCCAACATTGAAAATGTGGCCATTGGCTCTCGCTGGATTTTCCTGAGAAAAAAAAAATCACCGTCTCCAGTCACACACGAATGCCCAAAAGAAAAAATGCAGTCGACAAATTGAGTTTAACTCACAATCATCAAAAGAACAGCTTCAATAGCATCCTTGATGAAAATGAATGTTCTCTGGGACTGACCACCATCGACAAGCTTAAGTTGCTGACGGCGAAGCAGAGCCTGAAATAGGTCAAAGCAAGGACAGATGACGATGGTGGAAAGAGAAAAAAAAAAATGAAACAATTCACTCTATTAAACATTCTCACATTACTAAAGCATGCAAGAACCCTGGGAACACCCTCACTTGGACCATCGATGCCAGGAATGAAGTCCATTCTAGGTCCAATCCAGTTAAATGGTCTGACTATAGTAAACTCGAGACCATTTTCTGCACCCTCCGCTGTGAAAAGCAAGAGGAAAAGAGTTAGAGAAACTGCATTAAGAACCAAAGTTGAAGTAACCAGAGATCACAATGAACACAGATCACCATATATCAGCCTTTCAATCAGTTGCTTTGCGCATGCATATGACCACCTCTGCTTTTCAATTGGACCAAATATGCAAGGGGAGGCATCTTCTGAAAGCATGTAATATGCAGGGTCCTGACAAACCAAAGCACTTGGAGATGTTAAACTCAAGCACCGCAAGTCAACACAGACAGAAGACGCATCAGAAAACTTCAAAGTAGTCAATGTTGTTATTGTGAGCAAACATCTAAGACTAGAAGGAGCCATAAGTGCACGTATTTCTGGTGAAAATGCTCAACCATGACTTAGCCATCATACAAACACTGCGTATAACATCTGCATTAAGCAGCCAGAGAAACCCGAGCAATCAGCAATGTCAATTTAGCAAATATAAACAGACAGGCTTCCTACCTAATTCTTAAACTAATCATGTTGGAATGATGTAATTTCTAAGGCCTAATTGTTCAAGTTGAAAGTAAAAGTAAAAAGTAATTTTTTGCTTTTCTGTCAATATTGATGAAAGAACTTTATGTGAATCTAGGTGTAAACATTTTTATTTTGTGAAAGTTTCAACCATGTTGAATTTAGAAAAAGTGCGTCCCCACAAAATTTTAACTAAGCAAAAAGAAAAAAAAAAAAGTCAATCCAAATAGACCTTGGCTTTTTGCTTAAACTTTAGATTTCGGCGTTCGGGATTTCACTTTATTTTAATCTTGATCGTCTCAAATCTCAAGAGATATATAAATATGATCATTCAATGCCACGTGAAATTTTAATTGCTGCACTTAGAAGTACCCAGGTAAGTCAGCAACCGCAATAAAAGAGTTCCCCCTTAATTATGGGGGAAGCCTCATCATCAGCTAACAGCATGTTCAAAGAACCAATCCAATCAACTGTAATATTGAAGATGGACGAACCTCAAGAGATCAATGAAGACAGATCTCTTTAATCAAAGCAAGCGGTCCATTTGTGTCATCGTTTAATACAGGTAAGAACAGAAAAAACTTCTGTCTGCCTAGCCAGATGCTGAATACACTTTTTCATGTTACTAAACCATAACCAATATACAAAAAGCTGACTTTGATATATCACTCCAAATCACATGAACAGTGTACCTAATGCAGATGCCGGCTATGTTAAGGTGGACATATGAAACGGCCGATATATCCCAACGCACTAGCACAAACGACTGCACAGACCCCAAAGGCCCCTCTTAATTTATTGTGCGACATGCAACACTGCTTCGTGGACCTAATAAACCATTTCTGTAGTTATACAAACGTAATTTCATATCTTACACCGCGGTGATCTAGAATCATCTCAAGAAAGGAGATTCCAGATCAAAACTAGTTCAAGTGCAGCCAAGTGCACGGTCAAACAACACAAGACAAGACATGTCTGTTGAGACTTCCGTCTGTGACAAACTCTGCATGAGATGTCAACATCGACCAATTGCGAATAGGGAAGAAGTGAGAGCCAGAGACAATGAAAGACGAGTTTTACCTGGCGGAGAGGGCTATCCTTCGGGAGAAAGCTTCCGATGGTCTTCCCATACACCTCACACGTAGAGAAGTGAATGAGACGCTTGCCATTTTCCGAGCAGTACTTCACCTACCGACACCGAAACCATCAACATCAATCCAACACGTGCATAAGAAGGCCCCCATCACTAGCAGAGTTCCTATCGCGGGGCCATCGAGATCCAATCGATTGGAATTTGACCGACATCAACAGAAAGGCACGAGAGCGGTGGAGAAAGAAAATCCAGTACCACGGGGAGGGCATCGATGAAATTGCTGTATATGGTGTCGAGAGGGCGAGTGTTGTAATCCGCAGGAGTGCAGATCGCCGCCAGATTGATAGTCTGCGCGACGAGAACACGAAACCAGGCGCAATGTAAGCACGTCAATCGACTCGACGATCGAATCTAACTCGAGAACCCCGAACAACCAAGGCCGGACGACAAATCTCAAAAGCGCGAGCAAACAGCAAAAATCCACCGAGACCGAGCGCAACGCATTCGCACGTGGCAATGCAGCAACGAGGAAGCGCACGAACGGCCAATTCGGCCGTAAATCCAAAAAGCGTATCGAACCGATTGCGCGGGCCAACGCACGGAAATGACGAACCAACGCAGCACGCGGAACGGAGCGACAGAGGATTCTGGAAGCAGAGGGACAGGGGGGGAGGAGAAAGCTCACCAGATCCGACATCTTGATGAGGCCTTCGAGGCGGGAGTCGTGCTTGATGTTGAGGCGGTGGAACTGGATGCGGTGGGCCCAGGGGAGGGCGGCGGCGGCGGGGGGCTCCAGGAGGTGCCTGATCTTGTCGCTGTAGACGTCGAGCGCCAGCACCCGGTGCGGCGTCTCCGCCATGAGCGCCTCGCAGAGGTGGGAGCCGATGAACCCCCCCGCGCCGATCACGCATATCGTCATCGGCCCGATGGGGCGCCCGTCCAGATCTACCCTCGCGACGCCGCTCGCCATGTATTTCCACCGATCGGATCGGATCGAATCGGCCCTCTCTCGACGGCCTGGAGCTTCGGGGAGATTCGCCGATCCTCCGTACGGCAATGGGCGGGATGGGGAACTCAGATGGACGGGACGGGGGAGCTTCGCGCGTGCTCGTCGTCTTTGCTCTGGAGCGAGAGACGGAGGAGGAGGAGGGAGGAGGATGGGTTTGGGCGGTGGGGGCGGTGGGGAGTGAAGGGAGCGGGTATTTATGAAATGTCGGTGCGTTTATTTTGAGGGGGGGACGCGAGGGGAAGGTGGCGAAATTGCACTGCTTTGCACGGCCTGACCAAAATTCCCCTGTTTTGCCCTTTTAAAAATTTGCCAGCCCTTTTTTTTTGCTTTTGGTGCACCCTCAGACGTGCGTGAGAAAATGCTACCAGAAATTTTAAATTATATCACTTATGATAAATTTATCTTATAATTTTTTTCATGATACGAAAAACCTTAAATTATACCGCTCGTGACGCGTTCATCCCACGATGTTTTTGCCTAAGGGTGTTTTCATCTTTTTCTTTTCTTTTTTTTTTTTTTTTCTCTCTTCTCTAGCAAGGGCGGCCCTCATCGGATCTAGCGTCGGGCGAGCGAGGGCCACCCTCGCCCAAACCCAACGCCGGCGAGGGCGGCCTTCACCGGCTTCCCTCCGCCATGGCCGACGGAGGGAAGAGAGAAGAAAAAAAAATGAAAAAGACGAAAATACCCTTAGGAAAAATATTGTGAGATAAATGTCACAAGTGGTATAGTTTGAATTTTTTTGTGCAGTAAAAAAAAGTTCAGAATAAATTTGTCACGAATGATATAATTTGAAATTTTTTGTAGTATTTTCTCGACGTGCATAAAGCTCGGAGGTTTTTTTCTTTTTTTGATCGGGGCTCTTTTCGTGGTTAGATGTAATGTAATCAGGTTAGAGGGAAAAGGACACGGGTCAAATCGTTGCTTGCGAGAGTTGTCGGTCTCCGATTCATGCAGCTCTTCTGTCCCACTGAAATTAGTACTTTATTTCCATGACAAAATAATAAGTGAAAAGTATTGCTGCTTATTCACGATATTCCATAATATGCGTTTTATACTTAGGAGGAGATATATTTGGTAAGATTCGCGCAATATTATGTATCTTTTTATCATGAGTAAGTACGAATCGTGTATCTTAAACTAGAAAGCAAACCAAGATACTAATGAAGGCGGTGAGCAAATACTTTTTGCACTCGAATCAGCTTTTTTTTTTTTTCATTAGAAACCCACCTTCTCAAACATCAAAATTACGAATTATCGGTGTCAAAGAAATGGAATTAATTATCTTTTTCCATTAGAAATTGATGATCGTAATAATAATAATAAGGAATAAGTGATACAAATAGTCTACGTACTTTTGCTCAATGTGCAATATGATTCCGGACCTTTTAATTTGTTCAATTTAGTCATTGAACTTTGGCATTACGTTCAATGATGTCCTTGAACTATGTATAATGTAGTCCTTGAATAAGGGATTACATTGAACATGTATCAAAAATTCATAGACAATTTTAAGGGATCGCATTGTATGTGGGGTTAAAATTATGGTGCACATGACAATGTTTCTATGCCGGGAACTATTTCTACTAAAAAATGATTCTTTTTATTCTGTGCCCGGAAATAATTTCTAAATATTTGAAGACGTTTGGTAACTGTCCAAAATTTCTATTCTTTGGATAAAAAAAACAGAAATACGTTTGGTAACTATACAAAATTTCTTTTTATTAATAATATTTTAAATTATTTAATATTTTTTTCTTTTTTTTCTTTTCTATCCTTCCTTCTTTGGCCATGGCCAGTCGCCGACACCGGCAATTGGCCACAGGCCAAGGCGTTGCGGCCCTCGTTGCATCACCGGTTGGCCTCGCCAGTTAGGTGAGATCAAACCTTGTCGTGGGACGGTGAGGCTTGGCCTCGCCCCGACCGGGCGAGGTCGACGTTGCCATGACGAGGCGAGCCGCGCCGCCCGCGGGCGATGGTGAAGCCGACCGGGCAAGGGAGACCTTCGCCTCCGTCGACAATCGATGAGGGTGAGGTCGGCCCACCAGGCTATTGGTCGCCCACCGGGCGACCAGCCACAACCCAAGAAGAGCAACACAAAAAGAAGAAAACAAAAAAAAGAAAAAGAAGAAAAAAAACTAATTCTTAAAATTGTGCCAAGAAACAAGAAGTAATTTTTTTTAATTTTTGTTTCTTTTCCAAAACTGTTTCTGGGCACAAATTTTTGTAAAAATGTGTCCGGGAATAAAAAGTTTACAAAACGCATTTCTGTTCTCAAACTATTTTTGGGAATAAAAGAATAGAAATTTTCACTATTTGTCACGTTGCCAAACGGACCCTTAATGGACTATATCGAGCAAAGTAAAAGTTCATACACTACATTTTTAATTGAGACAAAATGAAGGGACTGTTTGTGTCATTTTCTATAATAATAATAATAATAATAATAATAATAATCCTAATGATGATTGTGAAAAGAGAGGACTAGAGCATGGGTCGTCTGTAATGACCGCCAGTCACGTTCGGGGACACGACGGGAAATTTTTAAAAAATGGTTGGTTTTTCAAAAACCGAACCAAAAAGCCGAACCAAAAGGGATTCGAACCGAAACGAATTTGAACCGAGATCGAAAAGAAAGTAAACCGATTTATTTGGACGTTTCTTTAAATAGCGGTTTAATGGACTACACCGAGCAAAGTAAAAGTTCATAAACTACATTTTTAATTGAGACAAAATGAAAGGACTGTTTGTGTCATTTTCTATAATAATAATAATAATCCTAACCATGATTGTGAAGAGAGAGGACTAGAGCATGGGTCGTCTAATAATCCTAACCATGATTGTGAAGAGAGAGGACTAGAGCATGGGTCGTCCGTGGGGCTGACCTGGACGGTCACGTCGGGGGGGACACGACGGGAAGCGGTTGACACTACCACCGGATGTCACGGCGGAGCGAATGCTTTCCGGGGGGGCGAAGAAGCGAATCGACCTTTCTCTCTCGAGAGAGAGACTCGCTATCACAGCCAGCGAAGGGCCGGAAATTATCGAGAGGGAGAGATTGAGGTCACGCCATGTGATTGTGATTGGTTCGCCCTAGTTCACCCACTCTCCTGTGTTCCATCTTCGTGCTCACGTGGGCTACGGCGATGCATGTTGGAATACACAAACGGAAATTCCATATTAAATATTTATATAACTTCAGAATCCGAAAATATTAAAAAAAATAAATCCATGGATAAAATATGAAATGCCAGAGTCAAAATTCGATTCGATTTCATGACACTTGATCATCCCAAAGATTGGCATGGTGCCGCTTTACTACAATTCTTGAAGTCCAGACAAATTTGGACTCCCGATTAGTGGTTACGCTAGTAACCTCATCAAATCAGGTGCTATTTGCACCTGTCAACAAAAATGGCGGGCCGCCAAACTATGTTCCTTATTTTATTGTGTTCATGCCTGTACACCCCTGCCCCTTTAATCCTCTCGGGAGGAGGAGGGAATACCCTCTTATTGTTTTACATCTAAGGAATGCCGAGGTCCACACCTCTTGTTTAGGAGGAACCACGTGTCCAATATGTTTACTGCCATTCTCGGCATTCGAATAGATTTGGTCAAATTTTCTCCCATCATCTTTGCTTCTTTCTAGTTAAAAAAATACAAGCCGGAATAAAATGGCGGGTACTGAAAATGACGTGGAAACGTGCATTGGAAAATTTGGCAAGGCTCACGCTATGTTTGTTTCCGACGGAAAATAAATAATTTAGAAAATATTTTCAAAAACGATCGCTTGTATTGGTGACGAGAATGAACGGACACGGAATATTTTCCATTGCCCGCGGAAATATTTGCAAATAAATTACCGTTAACAATGAAAATATTTTCCATCGACTGCTCATTTTAAGCGATTAATTTTTTTCAGGAAATGTTTTGCAAATTATTCATTTTTCCGCGAAATAACCAGAGACGAGGCGGCATCTTGGGCCGTGCCCGCGCGTATTCCAAATCGGCCCAGTGATGTTGGGCTTATATATGCTTCCCAAATGAGTTCAGGCCCACCAAACTCAATTCGAAAGTCACCCTCGAGGGGAACTCCCGGGACCTCATTCTCGTTGAGTTATATTCAAAAGGACCCTATTTTTGGTGTGTTACAAGCATGGACATCTTCCGCGTGCAAAATGTCACCGGTGAAGGAAAACGCGACCTTAATCCATAGGGGCGCATCGATTAAGAAGAAGTAGTACATTCGATGAGAATTAATCGAGCGTTCAAAAAATCACAGAAAAACATTTTTGTACAGGGAGAGGAAAAAAAAAACCGCCCCCTCAACGGTTAGGCTAACTAATGCGATTATGCTCGCACTTCGACTCGGGCCAGCCGATGCTTTCGAAATCGAAATGTTCTGTGCATGTTTGTACTCGGATGATTGAAGGGCACGCGTGCGGAAACCCGGCGATCTTAAAGGTCGTCGAAGGGCTTCCCTTGGTTTGGTTGCACGAGCTAGGATCATGGGGAATCACGATACGAGGGTGAATACCTAATAGGAAAATGATACAAATAGTGCCTGAATTTTGGCCTAATGTATAATGCGATTCACGAACTTTTAATTTGTTTAATGCAATCCCTGAACTTTGACCCGGTGTGCAATATGGTCCATGAACTTTTAATTTATTTAATGTGGTCCTTTTGGTAGATATTCAATGTAATCCATGAACTTTAACTCAACGTTTAATATAGTCTTAAGTTCATTATCCATAAATTTAAGATTACATTGAATATTTTTATATAATTTATAGATTATATTGGATAAATTAAAAGTTAATGAATTAAATTATACATCGAGTTAAAGTTTAGATATTATTTATGTCATTATTCCTACTTAATGATACGGCAATTTCGAAGAGTTAACTAAGTTTTTGTCCAGGGGTGGTGAGGCAATGGCAAACGCTTCAGTTCAGTCAAACACTTCCCCTAGGCGATAAAATCCAAAAGCAAAACAGAGAGCTCGCTCCCCTCTCTTCTCTTCTCCCGCGGCCCCGTGCACGGAAAAACGAAAAAAGAAATCTGGGTATGTGTGCGCTTTTTCTCGTAGCGTGTGCATGGTCCTGCGATTGGGGGTTGCAGTGGCTGCACGTAACCTTATTTACCTGTCACGTCAATCGATGATCCTCTAGTCCATCGTCATGGGGACATTATTGCGGAGGTGACTGAAAGGTTTTCCTTCGCTGCATTGGATTATCCAACGGTCCCCAAAATTCAAAAGTGCTTTGCTTTTCTTGGGACTAGACAAAGGAAAGTGTTTCGAGTAAATTATTCCATGTCGGGAAAGATTATGCTATCCTTTCGCTTCTCTCTTTTCAATTTGCCTTTTGCTTTTCTTGGTAGTTTATATGACGTGATTAGAATGGCACGTTCTGAAAATCATCTCGAGTTTTTGTTTACTAAATCGCACGTGGACTTGATGGATGCTCATATGAGATTTTATAGGATCATGGTTGAAATATTTCATTTGAGAGGGAAATAAGGCCTGATGAGATTTAAACTCGGGATTTTCTGCTCTAGTATCATAAAAAAATAAATGCATTTAATTCTTAATATCAACGTATAATTGTTGAGATGATTTTTATGAAAAAAAGATATTATAAATGTTACAATTCCGTAAGAAAACAATATAATAATAAATGAGAAGAGATCATTATATTACAAGAGTTACCAATCCTTGATTCTAATATATCCAAGAAACTAGTTGCGATTTTGATTGATATCTCAAGATTCCTCTTTCCTTGATCGATAAATCAATGCTTTTAGCTTATTGATGCAATCTTCTTTTATAAAATGAAAGCCGGGAGCGCCAATGATGTTTCCATGAGAGTCTCATTCTTGACAAGGAATGTGTTAATTAAGCCGTAGCTTCTCCACGGTGATCTAACGATTCAAGGTTGGCAAGTTTGTCATCATAACACATTAAGATTTTAACTGCCGTGAAGTCTCTTCGCACGATATATGTTGCTATCATGCTAAGAAACATGAGCCGTTGAGAGGTTCATTCATGAAGTGAATCCAACTCGTGATCTTGTGAAAAACAATTCAAGAGAAGTCTACCCAAGTGATAGCCATAGAACTTTTCAAGGAAGAACCGCTTATTCTTTTTCTTTTCCCCTTTTGGTTCGTATTGAAGAGCCAATCAAGTAAGTGATCGTGGCGAAATTTTCAAAGCGCATAATTATGGTTAAACCGAGCCCATGTTAGTTATTATTGAGTGGATCTTTGATTTGCATATGACTCTTGATATATCTAACATTACTCATAAGCAATAAATCACACATATTATACATGGGTTGGGACAGAGTGGAGAAGAGGGCGATCGGATGCGAATTAAAAAACAAACACAAAATTAGAGCAGAGACCAGAGAAATGAGACTTTATTCAGTTTTTTTTTATCGAATGTTTATATAAATAGTATGAAAATCCCATAGTCAAGATGTAGGATTTATTTATGATGAAATTCTGTTAAGTTATTTCATAATCCATATTAACGCAACTATACAGAATGCGTATAACAAAGCCATGAAAGCACGCGTCCTGATAGTTCAAGAACAGCACACTGACTCTCGGTTTCGCCTCCCCAACATTTGTCTCCGCCACCACCAAATTTTCTCTTGCAGCCTTTGCATGACGAGAGTAGACACAGAGCTTCAGCTCTGATTTTGGCTCTCTCACAATCTCGTTCTTCTCTGGTCGTCACGTATATGTCTTCTTGCGCACGCGCAGAGAGCCCATATCACCCCCTTCTTCACCCCGTGGTCTTTCTTCGCCTTTTGGCAATGCCCATATAAGCCCATCACCCTCTTACCATCTCTTTTGCTATCCTTCTCTCTGTATCCGGCTATCCCACAATGCTCTGTTCTTGATCTTTTTCTTCTTGCCAAACGAAGCGACTTTTTTTTCAGAGCCCCCGATATGGGTTCGGTTCTTCGGCTCAGGAAACTCTGTTACGTGGAGCCAGTGAAGTTCCAGTCGCTTGAGTCCATCAAGAACGCTGAGAAGAAGCAGCAGCAGCAGAAAGAGAGAATCGCTTCCGTGGTTGAGAATGTGGTCCAAAAGGATGGTGGTGGTGGTGGTGGTGGTGGTGATGATGAGGATGGGAATAAGAAGAAGAAGAAGAAGGGAAAGAGGAAGATTAAAGAATGGAGGTGCATTGATTCGAGTTGTTGGATAATCGGGTGTTTGTGCAGTGTCTGGTGGCTCCTGTTGTTCCTGTACCACTGGTTGCCGGCTGCATTGCCCGGGTTTCAGCCGCCCGAATCGGCTGGGGCACGGCTCAGCCAAGAGGGCGTGCACGCCCTCCATCCGGTGGTTCTTGTCCCTGGCATCTCAACCGGCGGGCTCGAGCTCTGGGAAGGTAAGCCCCACAGTGAGTGGCCTATTCCGGAAGCGCCTCTGGGGAGGCAGCTTCACCGAAATCCTCGAAAGGTTGGTGATCGAGGCAAACCGCAGTTAGCGTTACCATGTTATAATCATGCTTTAATGAATCTGGTAGTCATTGATGGGATGAAATGTGTTTCTTCTTATGGTCAAGGCACCTAATAGAGTGAATTCAATAATGTGTCAAAGTACTGTCATATTCAGATAACATGTGTTTGTTTCATAGGTAATTGGGTTTTCCGTTTCTGTGCTTCGGTTTTTAATATATTGGTTTATATCTCGGTGTATGCTTGTGCTCATTGCCAAACTCAATTAACTCTGGCTCAGTTACATACCACAATACCTGAAATTTTACGCAATCTGTAAGTTTGGATGGATTGTAAAATTACATGAGTGACCATGGCTTATGCAGGCCACTTTGTTGGCTGGAGCACCCCGTCACTGGACAATGAGACTGGACTCGACCCCCCCCGGGATTTGGGTGCGGGCCGTTCCGGGGATGGTTGCACCTGGGTATTTTGTGTGGGCCGTCCTCATTCAGAATTTGGCTAAAATCGGTTATGTAAAGAAGAATCTGCATATGGCTGCTTATGACTGGAGATTATCATTCCAGAATGCAGAGGTAGTCCACTCTGCTTTGTTTATCAAGTGTAAATTATAATCTCACTATTTCCACGGGATTCAGGAGTAGAATCATCTCGAATCGTTGTATCGTCATCTTACAGTCCTGCATTGCCCAGAAAAACCATCTGCACGTGATATAATTTGGGCCTTGCTCATCAGTTGTCGCTAATGCACACAATGTCTTTAATTACTAGAGCATAAGAATTGGGACTGATCGATTGCAGTTAGAACCCTTCTCCCTAAAATTTGACTGGAGCTGGTTCATGGAAGAAAGACTTATCAATCTACTTTGGTTTGGTGCAGTATAATTACTTATTAGATCTCTTTGGTTTCAAGTACATGTCCATCGATCAAGAGCCAAAAGATAGTTGTCTGCATCTCCCATTGTCCGATTTGAGAAGCACTGAGCTGTTGTTTTACTTAGCAAAGTGTAGAACATGAAGTTATTGGAAGTCCTGCAGATTCGAAGGTACCTAACTGGATCTTCTGCAGATTAGAGATCAAGCTCTCAGCAGATTAAAGAGTACAATCGAGCTCATGTATCTGACCAATGGGTGCAAGAAAGTGGTAGTCGTTCCTCACCCAATGGGAGTAGTCTATTTTCTTCACTTTCTAAAATGGGTCAAAGTGCCTCCTCCTATGGGAGGCAATGGTGGACCCGGTTGGTGTGCCAAGCATATTAAAGCAATTATGAATATCGGTCCACCATTTCTTGGCGTTCCAAAGGCAGTTAGCAACTTAATCTCCTCCGAGGGCAAAGACATTGCCATCATCAGGTTAGCTTTTACTTGCATCAAACAACATTTTGCTATGGAAAACCTAATCTCATTAGGGTAAATACCATACTTCATGTACTAGCTTCAGATTAAAATCTCACCTTATATAAATTCATGAATGACTGTGAACTAATTGGGATAGTTGCTAATAGTTGGACAAAATCTAATGAACATCAATTTGGTTTTGGCAGTAAATGATTGCTATGAAGTTGTTAACATGATCGTTCTGCTCTATGCCTTTGCAGAGCAATGAATCCTGGGGTTCCGGATTCTGAAATTCTTGGGCTTCAGACTCTGGAACATGCTATGCGTGTAGCCAGGACATGGGATTCAATTATCTCGTTAGTGCCTAAAGGAGGAGAGACCATTTGGGGCGACTTAAATTGGTCTCCAGAAGAAGGGCGCAGTTGCAGTCTGACGAAGAGAAGAACCCTGCAATCATCTGGAAATAACATGAACTCAAACCACACCGATGTAAAGAGAACTTTCAGCATCATGAAAGAGCCTGCAAAGTACGGAAGAATAATTTGTTTCGGCAAAGAGGCATCGTATTTACCATCTTTGCAGCTCCCAAGTGTTGATATTAAGGTACAACTGTTTTCCTCAATTTCAAGTCTCGTGTGTTCTAGATTTTCGGTTTTATGATTTTCCAGCCAGGGGTCTCCCTACATCATGTTTTTTTTGTTTCTGCCATCTCGAAAGATGTTGTGTCATAACAAAGTTCCGAACTCTCCTTATCTAATGCTCAGAGAAATTTAAGTCTATAGTGTAGTAGAGGATGTCTCCTTGATTTGCGGGCTAAAATGTCCTCTAGGATTGGTTTATCATTAGTTTGACTTATTCCTAGCGGTGGCTAGTCTTGTCTCATTGCCAGTATATACTGTGCATAGCTAATGTTGTTCTGACGACGCTATGCAGGAGCTTTTACTTGGAAGCCCCTCGACCATATCTAACTCGACGTGTCAAGAGGCTTGGACCGAGTATGACGAACTCAGCAGAGAGAGCATTCAAGATGTTGCAGACAATAAAGTGTACACTTCTCGAACTCTCCTTGATCAGCTACGTTTTGTGGCCCTCAAGACGATGCAGCGTGCCGAGGCTCACTTCTCTCCTGGGATAAGCCAATAATCTTGATGACCTCAAATACGATCACTACAAGTACTGGTCGAATCCGCTTGAAATGCTGTATCTATCAATAATTTGACATTCTATCATCTTTAGGGTTCTCCTGCTTGAAGTGTAAAGTTTCTTTTCCATTGAACATAATACTATTTCAGGTTGCCGGATGCTCCTGACATGGAAATATATTGCTTATACGGAGTCGGAATTCCCACTGAAAGATCATATGTCTACAAGATGGCAACCACAGGCAAATGCAAGAGCATTCCCTTCCGCATAGACAGCACGTCTGAGGGATATGGGACAGCTGCTTGAAAGGCGGAGTCTACTTTGTGGATGGCGACGAGAGCATGCCCGTCCTTAGCTCCGGCTTCATGTGCGCCAGAGGGTGGAGAGGGAAAATGAGATTCAACCCCCTCCGGAGCCACCACGTACGTGAGAGAATACCAGCACAGGCCCCCGGCAAGCCTGCTCGAGGGTTGAGGTGCCGCGAGCGGTGCCCATGTCGACATCATGGGCAACGTGGCCTTCATTGAGGACATCCTCAGGGTTGCCGGCAAGGAGATTGGCAGTGACAGGATCTATTCCGACATTATGAGGATGTCGGATAGAATAAATATACGGCTTTGATTCTCCGGCAGAGATTGATGAATGACAAAGTGACAGCCTTGAGGAGATGACGCTTCTGCTAAAAAATAAGAGGGAGAAATGCAAAAGCAGGAGAGTTTGCAGCTCGGAGAGAAGAATAACCAGTCACATGACGTTTACACTTCGCTTAGACTTGTATACGCAGCTAAAATTGGAGAATAAAGGCTGCTCTTAGGAAGCTGGCTTGTGGTTGTGAGGACCCACTGCTGATCTGACATGGACTAGCCAGAGCCAGATTTTGGTCTTTATGTAGAGGGTCGACAATAACATGGAAGACTTCTGCTAACCAATGTCGTCTTCCTTGTCAGCTGCGTTATTGGTTGGTATGATCAGATCACAATAGTCTGGAACTTCTTCAGTTTATTCATTTCTTTTTGTTGGTTGTTCCTAGAGGTAGTCTTCCAATTTGAGGATGATATTTTGATCAATGAAAAGGCACGACATGAGAGGGCCGAGCCTAAAGTTACCCGGTCGGCTACAAACCCGATCAGTTTGCAGATTGATTGGTTGTATTATCATTTCATCGTGCTGTGGAAGGTTCAAATCGATTTTATATTAGCGCACTCTTGAGATGAGTAAAGCTTTGTATGGAACTCACCCGATCTAACAGGATATGGATCGGATGCACGCACGACTCACATTTGCCCCCCTTGTTCTGTTTGATAAAACCATGTTCACCGTTTTTCCTCCCCTGCGCGACTTTCCTCTAGCTCATATCAAGAAGCCCTTGACACAAAAAACAAAAAGGTCGAAGGACCTGAAGCACAATTTACTTAGGTCTATATGACGAAGCATTCGTATACTCACTAGGACTCTCATCCGTGATTTACCATGTCGTTAACGAAAAAAATCAAAGTCACTAACACGAAATTACTTAACGTGTTTGAGAAATTACCACCACTTCCTGGAAAGGGCCGAAGGCCCTTCAAATGTCGACTGAATATAAAAAAAAAGTTGAGAGTGTGAAAGCCAATGGAGGTCTACGCCTGTGAAGGAATTGAAGAGATTAGTCCTGTTCCAAAGTCTCAGAACCTTAGACACTCCTATTACTTGTACCCTCGAGTTATACTAGCCCGACATAGAGGACGTTTCCAGACTATCTAGAATACTGAATAGTCCTCAATGGTTGTGAAGCTTTATGTGCATGAGAAAATCAAAGGAACTTAGAAGAGGATGCTGCAAAAGAGTTTGAATGAAATGACTTCTTAGTGAGAACTCCGAAATGCACAGATGGTTAATGGAGTGAAGTTGTTCAATCGGTTCTTCCTTTTGTCTCTTTTATTCTGTTGAATGGGTGAAAAATTAAAGAAAGCTCACACAATATCACAAGGGAAACAGAAGTAGGCATAGAATTCTAGACGGTTCACTGCCAGCATGCGCTCGTAGCGACAATCTTAATCACAGATGAGGAGCATATAACAGTTCAACTCCTTCCATCTTCCAAATCAGAAGCAAAAAGAGTAGCAATCATACATGACATTCTAAGTAGGATTTTATAATCTTTAGAAGAAAAGATAAAATAGGATTTTTTATAATATCATCTTGATTGCCTAACTCTTTGACCTCAAACCACAATCTCTGATAGAAATTTCATTAATAAGCAGTTAAAGAACTAACAAGCAGAGGAGAGAAGTGTATCACAGCAAGAAGAAATTTTGAGGAGAAGTAGATCAAACATGCAAACTCAAATACCTTTGGGAGATAAGCACAAGATAAATTCACTGTCTGTGGCAATGACAAAGCCCCGTACAATTAGAATCAAGACCGGCTCATGTATATGGCAAGTCCCCACCAGGTAGAGGAGCAATTCACTGAGTGCTACTGCATCACTAATCTGGGAAACCAGGCAGCCCTAGACATAGTAATGGGAGAACTCCATAGCCTTGTGGAAAGTACAGACTTCAAGAAGATGCCTTCTCCAAATATTCAGTCCACAAGAACTTTAAATATAACCTATCGGTACCATGGAGGGACAGCTATCCATTGGGCAGGCAATGCTTTTCAAGCAAGTTCCTCTGAATCCGCAGAGTTAACTCCATGGTTTTCATGATCAAATTTATCAGGCGGATGCAGCAATGATTATGCAAGTCCAATGAGACCTCCAACATGCATGATGAAAGGTATGTTGCACCGCAACCCTCATTCATGCAGAAGTTCCTTCGATAACAGATCGATTGAGATGGTCCATCGGAATGCGTCTGCAATAGCTAAATCCTTGCAGAACATCGAAGTGGCACATGAAAATTGAAGAACCAGTACTAGTAGTGCCAGTGTGCCACATCCAGGCTTCAATCACCTGCTAGGATAAACATCTACTATGAATAAGCAGCTGTGAGAGAAGGAACTACATAATTACTACGACAATGTTGATAGCCCTCTCTCTCTCTCTCTCTCTCTCTCTCAATTGACAATAACGTCAGAATAAAAAAGGTCTTGAAACTAGCAGGTACAAGAAATTTCATAAAAAAATGCTAGGTGTAATATCCCAGAAAGATGCTTACTTGATATATTTTTCACAGCAGTGAAGCAACTTATCAACCAAGGATCCATCAGCATGATGCTTTCCTGACAAACTGTTCTCCTCAGCATTATCCTTCAAAGTTTTCCAGTGGTGCAATATACTAATTATCCGTTTGAGCTGTTTAGAAGGTAAAGGGAAACAAATATTTTGGCAAGCTAGCAACTTAGGTTCAACATCAAGCAAGGTGCACAAGACCAAAGATTTAATAAAGTCTTGCAACCCACAATAATAAGCAGATTATTTTACTATATTGATCTCCACTAGTGTCTCCAGTGAAAGAATCCTTGGCTTAGTTGATTGCTGTTTTAACATTGAGAATGACATAGTAAATATAGGATACGGCCATAATTATGACATTTGGTTTAGTCTCACAACCATCAGAGCTTCCATGTTTAATGAATGAATCTGTTTGATGGTCCAAAAGATCTTCCTCGATCAGATCACACTTGCTTGCAAGAACTGACACATATTGATACAAAATGGAGAATCCCATTTCACTTTCCTTAATATGAACCAGCAATTGGACGATAATACTCCACAGAGCATTCCGTGCTTCCACGTCATTTGCAGCAAATGGTAATATGTCAAGCAAACCCTGTAAAAAGGGCAAATCTGGAGGATGTTGAACATCAGTTCCATTCCAGTCATATGATGTGCTAGTGTGAGAGAAAAATCAGGTGAAAGATTCAATCGACACAGCAGAATAAATTACCTAGTGACATCTCTGTAGCTAGGTTGGTGACATCAGACATAATGTTTGCCATCAGAACTGCTGCAGTAACACAAGAATCGGCAATCTAGGAAAAAACAACACAAAAGAAAAGTATGGTTCTGTCAATTTTAATGCCATAAGAAACTAGTAAGGTATGAGTTCAAGTCTCCAACAAGATAATATGCCAAGATTTGATTGGGAAGGTACCAGGGGTACTGCCCCTATGCAAAACGGCTTCAGGTAGAAGCCATCCATTCGAGATGCATAAATTCAAAAGCTGCAGGAAGCTTGCTACCAAATTTTCAGAAAGAGATAGTACATGATGCATGCCCATACCTGCACCCACCCCTCAAAGAAAATTTATATCTACAGTACCAATGTTTTCATGAAAATGCTAAAATACTGGATATATTTAAGAAAATCTTAGATCTTCAACCATGGATGGTTCCACAAATTAAACAGCCACAACTCGGATGCTTTTAACATTATCAAGGACTCCTAATGATTGGATATTGCTATTGCATGCTCACCATCAAAATGCACTTACCTCCATCTTATCAGGGAGCTCGACCAGGTCACGAACAAGTCCAATGAGTTCCTTATTTGAAGAGATTCTGTGAGAATGATCATCCGTCACAGATAGAGCCTCAATTGCACGGAGAATTATATCAAGCACAGGGTATCTGAAATGATGCGTACACAAATTACTAGAGGAATTCATGCTCCTCAAATCATAACTCTCCACTGAAAATCCGCTGCCCCCACCCCCTACACATCCATACACGCACACAAGAACACGCATAAACAGGCACATAAACGCATGTGTATGCACTTTGAAGAAAAATCCAAAGTTGATTGAAATGTGAAAAAAAAACTTGAAAATCCCATGATGTTCAATTGCAAATGTTCTTTGAAGAGTTATATATGGGGATGTGGATGTAATGTAGACCGATAAGCTATAATATGTATCTTTAACAAGTATGCTCAGCATAGTACATGAAACTACATTCTTACAAATCAATATCACAGCATTTCAACACAAAAATCTTGAAAACAAGTGCAACTTATGAGGATTAACTACTTCACCCCTTAAAGAGTGTAAGAATCTTCCTTCCACCAGGTCCGTACTCATCAACGGTGAATGCAGAAATTTCAAGAATACCTTTCAGGGTTTTTTTCACTTGTTAGTCGGCTCATCTCATAAGCCAGAAGATTGAAGAGGACATTTGGCAGGCCGATATCAATCAAAGGAGGAAGAAGAATTGATGCAACTTGTTGATTTTCCGACATCGTTAAAAGTAGCCCAACACTCTGTTTGAAAAAGAAAATGCCTTTAGCCAAAGAAACAAATTCTGTTTACATGCAATATACCTTGACATAAAAGAATCAAACATCTACTGTACCGTCGACCTTTTCTATAAGCAGTGGATTCAAGGAGTTCTCTGCAATCCAAACAAGACGGCGAATAACATGGTCAGACAACAAAGCCTCTGCCCAAGTAATACTTTCATTACCTTGAATAGCTAAGGTCAAAAACCTGTGTCAATGGCAATCATAAGATGTATGACAAACTTAGAAATACATCGCGAGCTAGCCTGTGCTATAAAATATAACACCAGCAATAATACATGAAATGCAATCAAAACAAATTATAAAGCCAGTACCCAACTAATTTTATCCTAAATAGGAAAAGAAAGACACAAATGGAGAGCACTTTACGACAAGAGACACTACGATTTCAAAATTTTGTACATTATAAAAACAAAAGAAGTTCCTTCTTTAGTCATTTAATGCAGTCCACTGAGAAGGATTAAGGAAACACTGCACGCAGAACTATAAGAAAACAAACTAATGTTCAGAAAAAAACACATGGGGTGAACAAGAAATAAGGATAACCAACCACATTGTCTAGCAAAGTCAATGCAGTGACAGAAACATTTTGGAATTACAGAGAAGAGTCAATGCAGGAGACAAGCAAGAAAAAACTCAATTCCCAGCACCCCCCCCATAAAAATAAAAATTTGAGTGTCCTTCTGGACCGTTTCCTGAATAAAATTTTCTCTGTGGCCATTACAGGCAGAAGGAAAAAAACTTTCGATAACTAATATGGTACCGGCAAGCTTCACATAAGCATTGGGTATCGTCCAAAAACAGTTGATCCACAATTGCGTCAATGAGCCCCTTAGTAGAAACTATACTCTTCATGAGAACCTCATGGCAAGCAACATTCCCTACAATTCCAAGACAAATCTCCTGCAAGGAATAAGATGAGTACAGTTATTCAGAACCAACTGGTCCACTGTTCCCAAATATGGTTTCCAAATGCCCACCAACAGAATCGTTTAAGAAAAAAGAAGCATGGAGAGAAGCTTACTCTAACCCTAGCGGATTGGGAGACCGTGAGGTTTGCCAAAAGCACGTCCAGAACAAGGTTCTCAACCTGTGACATGCATAACTTACTGTGAATCAGAGTGCGTCTGTGAATCAGATACTTACTGTAACTATACAACATTATTCTTTAGATGTGGCCTTTTTTGCAAGTAACTCAGTTCAGGCTGTGAGCGACTAGAGAGGATGGAGCTCACAAACAAGACTAAATAAACTACAGAGACAACAAATGTTTTATTATATCTGGTAAACAACCAATTCACCCTTTTTGGCAAAATTTCATATTAATGCGTCAATAACCAGATAAGTCCACCTATACTGAAGCAAACAAGATATCAAAATACACTAGATAGCATTTGAAAAAATAGGATGCAATCTCGGGTACCATGAGTTCTGCATGAGTTTGACTTGCAGCAAGGTCCCACAGAATGCAACCATACCCTTCCCAAACCTCTTCTAATGTAGAAGCTTTGGGCAATCCATTTCCGCAACCTGACTCTCCATCAACTTTTCTTTCTTCACGGGCAGATTCATTATTATCATCAATAATGTCCATTATCTCAGGAAAGTCGTTTGCTGAATCTTGTACTCTCATACTATCTGGTGGGGCCAGCTTTTCTTCAATGAGATCCGAGTTTGACTTCTGGGAAGTGTTTCCATCAACTCCACTGGAGCAAGAGTTATATGTCTGATTGGGTGGTAGAAGTTTCCGTATGAGGGAAATTATGTAGCTGGGATCAACTGTTGTTGAGAGGTCAAATGACTGCACACAGTAAGAGACTCAAGGAGAATCAATCAATTTCATCTCACATACTTTTTCTGGATGGTCTCTTTATCAATTAAAAAACATTAAATCACGAAATGATGCAGACATGGCATCCGCAAGTTCTTTCATAACAGTTTAACACAGAAAATAAGAGACAGGCACAAATGATCTTGAACAGCAGCAACCTAAACTCAGCAACAGATTGGCCCCCCTACCGCGACATCTAAAGTAAGAGCAACTCCATCGACATCACACGGAAAAACTTAGTCTAAAATGTCCCGTAGGTTCCCATGAGTAAAGAGAACAACCTAGGAAATTCCATATCTTTCTGGATAACATCACCGCCATGGTGGCTATAGTCCTTTTCGCAAATAAGAGAAGCTTAATCCTGACAGTGACCATCCATAGCATCACCATGCGATTATACCGTGGAGCGAAGTCGGACGAAGAACCTAACAGGACAGTGCCACAAAACCAGAGCGCGCGCGTCTCACAGAAAGCTAGCCGCTTCCGAGAAAGAGCAACCATCGATTCTAGTTCCCGACAGTCGAAATGCATCCTCCGGCACTCAGAGGCAGTTCGGATTACAGGAACACTAGGGCAGCGGAAGACGAACGAACGAAATTAGTACCGAACCGTGTTCCAACCGAGACGGACCGTTCTCCATATCCGCAAACGATGGCGATTAGACGGAATCGGAGAGCGCGAGCGTATCGTACCTCGTCGGGCGGTGCGACGGGATGATGAGCCGGCGCATCTTCGTCCAGCAAGCGCTCCTCCTCCTCCTCCTCCTCCGCTTCTTCTTCGCCCTGAAGGGCCGATTCCAAGTCGACCGCCATCGACCGTCGCCCGGTGCGAGCAGGGACAAACCAGCTGAGCTTCAGAGCAGATCACCGCATGCGTTCTTCACTTTCGTTTACTGTATTTGATTTCAGTGAGACCGGTCGCCGGAAAACTATCCTCCGCGCGATTACAAGTCCCGCCGTTTTGTCTCGCGGGACCACCGGCGATCAACCCGATGGGCGTCGGCGGTGGCGATGTAGGGAATATAAACCCCGCTGCATTCGCGAAATCCCTTTTTTTAAAAGGTGGTTTGTTATGAAAAGTTTTTTTTTTTTCGTTTGGGTTTTTTTTGCCATTTTTTGTGTGCATTATCTAAATTTAAAGAAAATGAAAATAATATGCAAAAGTTAATCTAGTACCGTCTTGACTGATTAACTTTTTCAATATGGTTATTAGCATGAAAAAATAAAAATTAATATATTTATGTTAAATTTTTCAAAGGATATTTTTGACCACGATCAAAATTTTTTGGGTATGGGTTTTAGATATGGGTATTCACTAGGATTGAGCTGGGCCGGGTTGGGTCGAGCCAGGGATTTTTTGACCTAGCACCAAATATAACCCTCCTCCCCTCCCCCTTGCTCTCGTCTCTCTCTTGCGGCCATGAATCTCTTCTCTCTCCCCCCCTTTCGCTCTCTCTGTTCCTCCCTGGTGTCCACCTTGCGAACCTCCACTGCTGGTCTCCGGAAACCACCTTCAGTTCATTGGCCAGATCACTACGACCTTCTTGACTGGTTCTCTTGCTTCTTTGGCTTCCAGAAGGACAACGTTCGGAATCAGCGTGAGCACCTTATCCTCCAACTCGCCAACCACTACTTGCGCGGTGCCGAAACACTGCGAGACAACGTCATTTCGCTCGACCCTAGAGCCCTCCGCTGTTTCCGTGAGAAGCTGCTCCGGAACTTCTGGAGCAGAAGGTGCTTTGAGGAGCTGAATTGGCCTTTGGATAAGAGTAGTAGATTTTTCAAGAATGCAGGCAGGACTGGTTTTGTTGAACGAAGGTTGTTTTGGAGCTTGTTCAGGAGCTTTCTATAGGCTGTGGCCATGAAGGTTGCGAACATGGCCGTGGTGGCCTTCATCCTCACCCTCATGGCGCTCCCCGTGACCGCCCAGGTCGAGGCCCCGGCGCTGCAGCCTTCTTCTCTTCGCCTCTAGTTCAGCCTTGACTGTGGCAGGAGATTGATCGGAGGTCTTCCTCGCCTCCCACGCCGCCGTCGGGATAGCGAAGTCGTCGATCCTGGACAGCCCCAGGTTTCGGCATATCCGATCGATCTAGCTCTCGCCCCCTCGACCCAGAAGCTCGTCTGCTTGAACAAGTCCAGCGACCGCGTGTGGAGCGAGGCCGAAGCGGAGGTCGAAGAGTCGTCGGGCGACTGTGACGATGAGGACGCGTCGTAGTCGTAGTGCTTCGCGGCATTCCGGCCCTCGAGCCGCCTCCTCGTCGACCGCCGATTCGTCCCGGACTGCATTGGCTTCGCTCTAGAGAAAAAAAAAACCCTAAACCCGACCCGGACCGACCTGACCCGACCCTATTCTTGGAGTATATGCTGAACAGGGTCTTGGGTCGGGTCGGGTCAAGCCTGACCCTGTATATTTCGGGTCGGGTCGGGTATCATGAAAACCCGACCCGGCCCTACCCAATGACACCCCTATCTAGTATCGGCTTGACTGATTAACTTTTTCAATAGGATTATTAGCATGAAAAAACAAAAATTAATATATTTATGTTAAATTTATTCAAAACTAATTTTTGACCACTAAAACTCCAAAAACTTGTAGATCCGTGATAAATTTACCTTCGTTAGTTTCTATTGAATTTTACCTTCAAATTGTAGAGTTGGATGACATATGACATCTAACGAATATACCAGTTTGGAATTTTACCTCTCCGTTTATTAAATGTTATCAATTTGTGATTTTTCATGGTATTAATCTAATTTAACGGATGGTAAATTTATTACATGTATACCTATTTGAGGATTTAGGTGGTCAAAAAATTAATTTTGGGTAAATTTATCACACGCGTACCGGTTTGAGTTTTTTCGTAGTACCCTTTTCAATATATGCAATCATCAACTTTTTTGGTTGAAATAAGTTATAACATACTATAACGAGATATGTGCACCAAAAGTCCTAAAACTTGTCAAGAAAGTATAATCAATTTTTAAAACTCGCAAAAAGTGTAATCGAGTCCTAAAACTTGTTAATGTGGTTCAATTAAGTTGTAAAACTTGTTAAATTAGTTCAATTGAGTCCTAAAGTTAACACCGTCTAATTAACTAGCAGAAAATATTAACATGTCTTATTTTATTACTTTTCTTAAGACACGTGGCGATAATGTAGCGTTCAACAAGCGTCATGCTAGAAAAAGATAAAATAAATATATTTAAAAAAACCAGACCTACAACCAGCAATTGTGGCCAACTAGCAATTGGTCGCCTGACTTCGGGAAGGCCAAGCAACCTCTGTCGGTCCTTCTTGGCAGTTGTGGCGACGACCACCAGTGAGGATTGGCCAATGCTGCTGGATGGTTGTAGGTTTTGTTTTTTTTTTTATAGCTTTTTTCTAATTTAATTAATTTATTTTTATCTTTTTCTGATGTAGCACTTGTTGGACATCACATTATCGTCACATGTTTCAAGAAAAGTAATAAAATAAGACATGTCAACATTTTCCGTTAGTAAATTAGGCGATGTAAACTTTAGGATTTGATTGAACTAATTTGACAAGTTTTATGATTTGATTACACTTTTTGCAAGTTTTAGTAAAGTGATCGGTCCCCGGTCTAATCCGGTTCCAAGGTGGAATAGGGAACCAAACCAGGAGGATCGGTTCCCAAAATTAAGAACCGAGGACCGGACTAGTTGGTCCTAGCAATGGGAACCGATTACTTTTTTTTTCCCACTACTTGATGCCATCTTTTCATGTTAAATTAAGTGATATGATGATTCTCAAATTGAAAAGATGAATGAAAAAATGGCTTCATTTGGAGTTTAGTTCACATTTTACTAAATTTTTTAAGAATTAATAAAATAAAATAAAATATATATATAGTAGGTCCGATATAGTTTCCTTTGGAATCGGAAACCGAACCACCTGGACACCGGTTCCACTTTCAGGAATTGGAAATTGGACCGACACTCCCGAAAACTGGACCAAACCGACTTATCTGGTTCGATCCGAGTAGTTCCCGGTTTGAGCTATTCGTTTTGTACATATTCAAATTTTAGGATTTAATTACACTTTTATGATAAATTTTCAGATTTCTAGTGAACATATCCCTACTATAACTGACGAGTCATGTGCATTTTGTACTTAGATCGAATAGCAGTCAGCGCAACTACTTTGATAAGAGGGCACAACTTTTGCCAGAGCAAAACTAGGCGTGGTTGGTGGTGTCGCTACCATCATCGAGGTGGTTGGCCAAATTGGAAGAGACTCAATCCTTGATGATTTTTGGAGCCCTTTCGGTCATAAGTTCAAATCCTCTGGTCGCTTCTTTCGATCTTAAAAAATTCCGATTCTTCTATGGCATGGGTTTAGATCACACATCAAACGTACGACAGCCTCGGCTTCATTCCCGCTTGCACCCGTCGATGCGATTGTAGCGGGTTCGATATAAATAAGAAAATATACACTGCTCAAATCTGAATAATTTCGCTGATGGATGTGAAAATTCCACGGTAATGTTTACACGGGGCATTGACGCTGGTTGATCCTCCCAATCTTTTTACCAATGAAAAAAAAAACGTGGCCCCAAGATTCATTGGGAGCAGCCACGTGGCTAGATTCTACAGCTGAAGAGTTGGAATCTTTTCTCGAAGACAGTCCTTTTTTTTTTTTGATCAGACTTGTCGAGGATAGTTTTTGTTTGGGATAATGACACAAATAGTCCATGAACTTTAGCTCAATGTACAATTTGATCCATGAGCTTTTAATTTGTTCAATGTAGTCCATGAACTTTAACCCAATGTTCAATGTGATCCCTAAATTTTCAATTTGTTCAACTCGATCCCTGAATTTTTAGTAAATGTTCAATTTAGTCCCCGAACTATATGAAAATATATAATATAGTCCTTGAACTTGAATTGATGAAAGGATTACATTGAAAAGTTTTATAAAGTTCAAGGATTATATTGAATATGTACCAAAAGTTTAGGGACCACATTAAATAAATTGAAAGTTCATGGATCATATTGAATATTGGATTAAAGTTTAGGGACTATATTGAATAAATTAAAAGTTCAAAGATCAAATTGCATATTGAATTAAAGTTCAAGGGCTGTTCGTATCATTTTTCCTTTTCCTTTTTTGTCACGTCGAAGATAGTTAGCTAGCCACAAGGCATCAGGCAAGTGTCCAACAGTCTCACAGCACGTCAGAAATTCCAAAATTCTCCCAATAATTAACGAATATCGCAAAATCGTACCCTCCTTTTTTTTAATTCTCTAAAAAAAATTCACTGGCCACGAATATAACCGTCGCTGCCCCTAATAACCCAATAAAATAATTCTAAATAATCCAAAAAAAAAAGTGATTATTTTAGCCTTATCCATAATAAATAAATAAATAAATAGTTTATCCTGCTCCACCCAATCACCGCGCGCGCTCTCCGTCGCGGCAGCTGCAACAGGAACCTTCCGTTCCCATGACCGAAGCTCCGGCTCCGCGGCTCCAATGGCGCTGACTCCTCCGTCGCCGCAGAGCCTCCGGCTCTCGTCCCGCCCTCCTCCGCCCTCCTCCGCCGCCCACCGCCTCCTCCTCTTCCCCGACCTCATCGCCTGCTCCCGGCTCCTCCGCTGCCCGCCCCCTCCATGGCCGCACCTCCAGCTCGCGCCGCGGCGGAAGAGCGAGGCGCGCCCGCCCCCGGCCGCGAAGTGCGCCGCCCGATCGGCGGAGGAGGAGGGCCGGTGGAGCGACTCGGAGACGCTGGTCTCCGACGGCGACGGCGGGGTCCCCGGCGAGGACGGGAGCAGTCGGCGGAGGGCGGCGGCGGCCACGTCCTCGTCCAGCGATTACTTATCCATCGGGATACGCGAGCCGGTTTACGAGGTAAATCCGCGCATTGCTTGGTATTCGCGTATAGTCCTGGGATTTCGGAGTGGATTTTTGGGAATGTGAGAACTTGTTTTCTCTGGATTCTCCAGTTGTGACGGGATCGGTGTGATTGCCAATTTGCCGAACACAGTGTTCCGATTTCATTGGAGCGAAGTTATTCATCATGGTTTTTGACTCGCTTAATTTCCTAACTAAGCCTTTCTGCAGGTGGTGGAAGTGAAGTCGAACGGGATGATATCGACTCGGAAGATCAACAGACGGCACTTGTTGAAGTCAAGTGGTGAGTGAACTAGATTTGGATGGGTATCCTGCTTCATCTTCTTCTATAACTCAGATTTTGTAGAATCACTGGCCATGGTGATGCGATGGGTTCGCTCCTTGTGCACATGTCTCTTGTGTCTCATCTCAATGGCCCGAAATAGCTACGCACTTTGATCTGATCTTTGGCAAAGTGTATCTCATTATTGTCACTCGTATTCAGCCCTTGTTTGATAGGCCCAGTCCGTCTTTTCCCGTCATTGTGGATTTATTCATTGCTGAATTTGTATATTCTGTTTGTCTCTGACTACTGGTTTTACCATCAGGCCTTCGGCCACGAGATATACGAAGTATTGATCCATCACTCTGGCTGATAAATTCGATGCCTTCTTTGCTGGTATGATCTTATGACAGCTTTAATTTCTGTTGCCTGATTGATTTATTTGATTAGTAAAGGTCTGCAGAGAAGTTGCCATATATATAGTATGTTTAAAGGTTTAATCAAACGTAACTGTCTCTCACCAAATTATGCAATCTTTTAAATGATTCATGGTGCCAAAAATGTGCATTTCTATTTGGACTGCAAATATTGGATTAATGGACCAGTCCGTCTGTCTTTTAACTTCTCACCCCCTTCTCTAAGTTGACTGGTCTGTTTGTCTTCTCAGTTCAATCATGCAAGTGTAACATATACTTTTCCCACTGTTCAGAGAAAAATGATGCATTATACTTATAAAGGCTATTTCATTTTAGGGTAGTAGAATATTCTCTTGTGATGACCATATGCAACAAGTGGCTCAATCGTGTATCCTGCACCTTGTGCTTGGAGCAGACTGATTTTTGTCTTGATAATGTTTGAACACAGGGATGGTGAATGAGGCAGAAGAAGATGGTAGTATTTTGGTGTACAGGATTAATAACTCTTTTCTATTAAAGCCTTTAGTATGCTTCCTTCATTCTGGGGTTTTTGGACGGAGTTGAGAGTATGCAGATTAGAGTTCTTTCCAATATATCACAACTGACAACAAAAGCTGTCCTGACTTGATTGGGATATATGACATTACCAATATATGTTTCTCTGTTTTGTATGATCATGTAATAGGTCCGTGAGCATGCCATTCTCCTTAATTTGGGATCAGTACGGGCAATAGCAATGCCGGAACGTGTGCTCATATTTAATTATAGCAGGTAAGGTGATGCTTCTTTTAGTCCACCTTATAATAATTTTTCTCAATGAGCTTACGGTTAACATCTATCATTGATCAATTACAGTAGAGGAGGAAAAGCCTTCATAGACTCATTGTTGCCTCGATTAAACCCCAATATGAATGGAGGGCACTGTATGCCTTTCGAGCTTGAGGTCAGTTTGTCTTCTATTTTTCCTAATATGAATACTTAGAAGAAATGGTCATCTTGAAAAAAAATCTTTCTGGTAGCTCTAAGAATATTATGTTCATTCAACTTGTCCTTTTTGAGTCGGCAGTTTTTTCTGTGCCACAGAGTCTTTGTGTCCAGCCCAGCAAATGTGCGTACCTATCTATTCAGGGGGTGGGAGCATGACAGGGTTTTTGAGGTTGACATACTTAGATGTGGAGGTTGGCAGATAACCAAACCTTTCTTGTCAGAGGATGCCATGTTCTTCCGAGTCTCACAGAAAAACAAAACAAAATAAAAGTCGAGAGAATAATATGGATAGTCACAGAGTATCTGTGAGCATTGTGAATCGTGATTTTATAAGTCAACTGTTTACCACTAACATAATTTCAGTGAGAGTCGTGAGGTAAGTTTATCTCTGTGTTTTTATATCACATGAAACAATCTCATCTTGTGCCCCGAATAGTAGCATTTTCTGTACCTTAATTGTCTAACTAGGCCAAATTGCAATTTTCTTGAAGCTCTGTTGTACAATTTGATGTTTTAGCACATTTCTAACCATGGTGGTGCTTTTAGGTTGTTGAAGCAGCCTTGATTTCACGCATACAACGTTACGAGCAAAGACTGTTGAATCTAGAACCTCGTGTGAGTTTGAGAACACAGTGCTCTTTCCTTTAAATCTCCCGGAGATTGCAATAGTATCCCTCAACATGTTCTTACATAACTGCCTGTTACACGTGAAGATTTGACCCTTAATTCAATATTCTGCCTTTGGTAGTAAAATGCCAGAAAAGGATGCTCTACTTTGTCATTTACAACTTTTAGGCACAATACGTATTTCTTTTGATAAACACACAAATGTGCCTGCAAACATACTCATGAAATCTTTATTTAAAATGGGTGATTGATCAGATAGTTCTTTCTTGGGTATTTCTCATTATTGGATCCCTGTTTACCTTCCCCATTCAGTTTTTTCCACTCTCGAGTTTTTTCCATGAAGTGTATGAGCTTGATTGGGTTTCCCTGAATTGTCATCGTAATTAGACTACAGTGGCAACTTAGAGTTCACACCTTACTAATGTCCTAACTGCGGTTGATGTTCTGAATCTTGGTTCAGGTTCTATCTTTACTTGAGGTTTTACCCAACAGATTGACAGCTGATATCCTAGAGGAACTCCGTCTTAGCAAGCAGATGTTGGTACTTGTCTACTGTGTCACTTGAAAGGTTGACTGCCCTTATTGACTAGGAGAACCTTCTGGTTTTCTTATATTGTCGTGACTCCAATGACAGGTTGAACTGGGTTCGAGAGCTGGGGCTCTGAAACAGATGCTTCTCGATCTTCTAGAGGATCCTCATGAGATACGCCGCATTTGTATTATGGGAAGAAATTGCACACTTACGAAAGGGAATGATTATGTGGAATGTTCTGTTCCTCTTGAAAAACAGATTGCTGAAGGTATGGCACTGGAATATATCTGTATAAGCCATTAGTATAATGTGCAAAGTGTGCATTTTGCTTTAAGTGAACAAAGAGTTTCTACTTACCCCTCTTCTGGACTTGATTTGATATCGCAGAAGAGGAGGAAGAAATTGAGATGCTTCTGGAAAACTACCTGCAAAGGTTATTTCCTTGATTTTGAATCCATGCCATACAAAATCATCATTTACTTATGGTAGAGGGTGTGCCTTTGTGTTTTTATCTGCTCTTCTCGATTCATTTCTATCATAGCTCTTGGCACTATTTGCAAATGTTTAAATTATACACTCCGTAATTTTGTTTGGCGCTATGAGTTGACTTTGTACATAGTAAACTTGCAGTATCATTTGCTGTGTGGCTGAAATTGAGACCAGAATCAGAGAGATCATCTTAGATCTGAGTTCTGTAGCTACTTACTGACTAGAGTTATATTAGCAGAAAATTTTGGTTATCCACCGTTGAGAAAGGAGTCATTCATGTTATCACTTTGACGTAGTTTTGGTTTTAGAATTAAACTATTTGGATCACAGTAACGAGGAAATGGTTGCTTATAAGCAGGGGAGCCTGAAATTAGCATAGGATGCCAATGCTATTTTGGATGGTCTAAATACACCAAAGTTTTAAGTCTTTAGTTTGGGGCTAAGAGGTCTAAAAAAATGGTCAAAGAAACTGCTCCAACAGATGACAAGAAGTTTTGATACCTTAATTATGAGACATATGGTGTTTGGGTTGGGTGGCCTACAAAGCATACTGTTGCCCTTGGGACCAAGAGTTTGGGATGTTGCCAAGGTCTCACTTAAAGAGACAATTCCTTGAATGTCATCATTTATGCTTTTGGGAAGGAAAACAAAAAACTTTTGAGTTCTTTACCATACTAGTTTAAGGTCCTGTATGCCGTATAAGTGATTGTTCTTTTAAAGTCCTAAGGAGCCCTCTTACTAAATCGCACTGTTAACCTTATCTGCATGTTGAGTTAAATATATTAATGCACAACAATTAATTGCACATAAGCCATTTTGCCAATTTGAATCCAAGCCTGGTTTGTAGAAAGCCTATGTCTCTCGAAGTGCATAATAAAATAAATGACATCTGCAACCTTAAATGTTGGGTTATCCATTATTGCACGAGGGTCACAGAAAGCAACTGACTGAATTTTCCCTTGAAGTTTGGATTAAAAATTCATACATGCAAAAAAGTCTTTCTTTGACAGGATAAATATTAAGAGTACTGTTGCTATCTAGTCTCGTGTCTGGAGGATTTGCTTAGTTCTGATGATTAATATTACCTTTCAAATGGAAGCAGGGTAGCCTTTCAATGAGAGAGGATGGCTGCTGACCTTCTGATTCACGGCTTGTGCGGGACAAAATTTTCTGTTACTTTTTCAATCAAACTTTTTTTGATCATCTTCAATTAGTCTAAACAATGCTTCCTTGGTGGTCATATCAAATCTAAATTTTCTTGGAAATTAACTGGATCAGGAAAGTTTGTCACAATAAGCTCCTCCTTTTACAAGGTACCGTCAAGCAGCTTTGCTTACTATCGCATCTACTATCGCAGGTGCGAATCTTGTCATGTTCAAGCTGAAAGACTCCTTGATTCTGCCAAAGAAATGGAAGACTCTATTGCTGTCAATTTAAGGTCCAAGAGATATTTGCATTTTCTATCAGTTCGCCACTAATTCAGTTTCTGTAGTGAATTGATCACTGCATTATTCCTTTGCTTTTTTCAGTTGACTTTGTCATTCTCTAGTAATACTAGCATTGCAAAAATGCCAGTGATTAGCACCTCCATAAAGCTTGTGAATTGTTTGATTCCACATAACATTGTTTACCACAAATTATTTATGGGACTACCAGAACATGTTATTCTCCATGTTAGATTGATGGACTAAGAGCATGCTCAACTTGAAAACTGAATGCATCCGCAAATTTCATTGTCATGTGTAGTGCAACTAAAATGTGAAACTTGCTTTTCCCTTCACTCTTTCAGCACTGCTTTTGTTGTGGTTGGATGAGTGGAAATCAGCCCATATTTCTGGAGTTATGAAATTTTGACTTCTTTCTTCATCAGCTCTCGGAGGCTTGAAGTCAGTAGGGTGGAGTTGCTTCTTCAGGTTGGAGCATTTTGTGTGGCAGTTGGTGCGTTGGTTGCAGGTACTTTTTCCATACAGTTTTGCACAAACTTGCTTAGTAATAGTCAATTATACCGTCATTGGAGATTGTCACGTGATGTTGCATGATCTGTTGACCACACAATTGTATAGGAAAACATATTAAACTTTAAGGGTGATGTGGTGGATAGAACCAATGTAAGAACTGTATCGAAACTTGTGTTGTTTTAGTGATACTATCGTGATTCCCAAGGATTCTTCGTATATGATTGGTTTGGTCTGGTAGAATGAATTTAGGCCACTCTTACTCATTCTTCAGGCTTTCGTTGTGTTTTCTTTCATTTATAACCGCAATTCTTTACTTCTGCTTTTCTGAGAAAAGCGAAACAGAATATCCATTTATTTTTATCGCATATGCATCTTAGATTGGTTATTGATCTTATAGAGGATGTAGTAGCACAATGAATTAATAAGTTTCATACAGCTGAACCACTTAATAGGATAGAGCTTGTTTTATTTTTTGCTGTTAGCGCTACTGCTGCATGCATCTTAGATTGGTATCATAATTGTCACCCGTCATTATAGAGCTTTTCATCACTGGTCATTTTAATCCTGCTAATAGAAAGAGCTTTTCCTATTATGCAGGTATTTTTGGCATGAATCTGAAGTCCTATCTAGAAGAACATGTGGTATCCGAAGCTATCTAAGACACCTGTCCCTTTGTGTTTTCCCTATTGTTTCACTGATTGTCCCTGGGGTATGATAGTTTTCTATTTTACTTGATGCAGTTCGCATTTTGGTTGACAACTGCTGGAATTATTTTTGGTGCTGTTGTGGCTTTCTTCCTTATGCATGCATATCTCAAGGCAAGGAAAATACTGTAACTCGGATACCAATTCTTGGTGAGTGAGAAAATTTACTCCGACTCATCTTGCATTTAACTAGGTATGATATGTATGGTTTCGCCATAACTTGAGGTGCTCCTTGGGAGTTGTGGACCCATTGAACTGATGATAACATTTCAGTATTATCGGTCAAGTGTGGTCTCAGTCCCAGTGTGGCTGATCATCCGACAAGACCAGCTAAGCATCATTTGCTTGGCAGGTAAACGAACTTAAGATAGACCCACATTCATTTCATGATCTGGACCTAATTTAACTTGCATACCCGCATGTTCTGTGTCTTGAGTCGCAGAACATAACCTTCTCTGATGTTATTTGCAGGTCACATGGAAGGGGAACTCGAGATGTTGTCCTTTGGTTGTTATGAGAGAACCAGCGAGCATTACAAGAAACATAGAGGAAGATCTCTTCTCGAGCGGTCAGATCCTTCTACTCTGGAACTTGCTTGGGCTTTGCAGAATGCGGATCGTTAGTGATGTTCCAAAGCCTCCTCAGATAATAATTGTTTGCCTTAAGTAGGCGTGTACTTCACAGTAACTATAAATGCGCAGTCAGATTGCTGCCGCAATACATGCTCCTAGTCGCTTGCTGTGAGGAAGGAGCTACGGTCATGCATTTGATAGTTATCTCCCACTTCCATTAGTCTTAACAGATGTAGGGGACCAATGAGCCAGTCCTCATTTAGCGATCCCCGTGGGACGTAATGTGCCATTATTTAACCAGGATCAATTCTCAGAATAAAACCATAATTCTGCCGGTTTCTATGCAATGGCACCGTGATGATATAAGCTGCAAAAGTTTAGTTAAATAAGTCAATTCTTCTTTCATCTTCTCTTGCTTATTCATCAGTCAAATGCCAAGAAGTTGCATTTGAATCTCTACAAATGTCATTGTGAGGCCTGACGTCCTGTTGAGTATACAATGATGATTATTAGCAAACGATGCTCATTTGTGATATCTGTTTGGTTATTGATATTCTTTCCCTAACGTCTTGGCAAAGGGGAAGGGGGCACGAGGGCAAAGCTGCATGAACCAAGATGCTTCCGGATGAGCACTACCGTGTCTGAGCGAAAACGACAGCATCTTAAGTGCAACAACATGCCTAAACTGAAATGCAAATGCTTTTGAGACTTTTTAAAATTTTAACCAGATTGCCACTTTTGCCGGCAATAAGTACAGTTGACAAACGAAACACTACTCGCGCACGTGTCTGACAATGTCTTATTGCCTTTATTCTTCGTTAACGAGCAGACATGTTCCAAGAATTCACCTTGTTCTCTGTTTGTCACAGAAATACGGTCATATGCTTCCTGTGTTCCAGATGGTAGCAGATTTTCTCAGATGTCGCCCGGTTTGTCCTTGAACAGCAGCACCAACGCATCTATGCTTTGGTCGTTGATGAATGAAGGATAAAGAATGATCGATCCCTCTATCGGGAAACACGGGGGCTCAGCCAGCTATGCACCTCCAAATCTGGGCTCAACACGGGCTTACTTGGGTCCGCCGTAGAGTTGAGATCTTCGTCCCACGACCTTGCGCTTCACATTATCGTTAAAAGATCTGTAACAGTTGTCCTCGATACTCTCAAACGGATTAGCTGCATAGCACAGTGGGTTGCAGAGTAAATCCTCGACCATGTCCATAGCCTTACGAAATGCGCATAACACCAGGTTCCCAAACCAGTCATCAGGCACATTTGGGTTCAGCCAATTTCGACAATTGACCACAATTCGCAGCTGCGTAAAAGATCAGATTTTACACAGGATAGCTTCGATGATCGACCGTGCAAGTTAGGTATGTTGGTTGGATTACCTATAATTTAAATTATGCTCTTGTGTAAAAGCTAGACACTACTTTCAACAAAAGTAGCTTATCAACCCCGCAACGCATAGGTATGAATGATCTACATATTCAATATCAAAGGAAGTAAAAAAATTGAAGTAGATTTCTGAAACATTCGGTTGTATGGATATGACATCGGAATCCAAATTTCCGATTTGCCTAATCCCATAAACATATAAAAGTTTATAACCGTAAAAAATAATTAACGATTTTATAAAATTGCCAGTAAGTTACTAATAAGTTATTGAGAAATTAGTTGGCCGGTAACTTTTTTTACCAACTCTGATAGATATCTATTAGCACGGGAAAAATTCATCTTTTTTGGAAAATGGAACAGTATGATCGTCGTATTGCATCATTTCCAAAAAGACAGCTCGATGCTTCAGTTCCATCTTAGCTCGATTTTAGTCACAATGGTCCTAAATTCAGCCACTTTAGCAATCACCGATTGCCACAAGAATTCCTTAATCTCTATCCACACCCTGAATTGATTCGTAGCTTTCTCCATAAATTTAGCTGCTCGGTTGGTCATCTGATTATGTTAGCTCTTTCAAGTTTTGGTGATAGCACGGTAGCACCCAGTGGCCGCTGAAAAAAGGGTCACCAAATTGACTCAGTACAAACGCGCTTGCTCATTGAGTTTTTCATCCTGTAGAATGAACAAACTTGAGTCCCTAGGTTAACATATTTTTGAAAGTCTTCGCGACTTATCTCACAAGAAACCTCGGTATGACCGACATACCTCTGTTTGCACTGAGAAAAAACGATATCTAGATTTGTGTCATCCTGCATTAACTTAGAACAACTTTCTCGATTTCAATTCATACCTAAACAAGACTACCATCACCGTAATGTCAATGTCATAGAGTCTCGGAGTCGAAGTTTCCTTTGAGAAAAAAAATGGCATATCGATTTATGACGTATGAATAAACTGTATCTAAATGTCATCTACAACACCTGCCTATATCACAAGCCTAATGAAGTATGAATCTACAATGACTGAATGAATAAATATGCTGATCCTCGAAATGAAGAACTGCAAAACTATGGTACAGTGGTGCAGCAAAATGGCCGCAAAATAAATGATCAATCCGTCTTGCTTGCTACTGTGTGAGTATGAAACCAGCAGCTTAAATATACTATGAAGTAATGACTGCAGACCGCTTCCCATGGTGGATGCTATAGGAACAGGAGAATGCCAAGTGTTAACATCATGATCGGTGTAAACGATTGGTAAGGCATGCTTCTAGGTGAGCTACTATCACTCAGCTGTCCTGCATTAACGTATTCGTTTGCACCGGTGTTGCTGGTTGTGGACACATTCACGGACAGCGAACCTAAAAAGTAGAGTGTAGGTCAGCTCAAGTAAAGCTAAGAAAAAGTAAACCATATTCAGATTCAAATAGAAGCGTGTCATGTAAAATGACCCCATCAATGAGCTCTTCGGAGTACAGTCCTTCTGAGGCATGTGCATGCATGTCTTTAAAAGTACAAACATATCTATCAAATGCGGTGAGACACTTCCATCTATTGAGTTCTGAGAAGTTTCGGTTTGGAAAAAACAAAATAATTAAATACAAATTATGTTTGATACCTCCTATAGAACTAAAGCTAAAAGTAACAGATTAGGGTACAGTAACCGATTAAGGAACGGGTTAGTAACTTACAATCGTAATTGGTCCATCCGATCCGTTGCCCAGCCAGATCATAGACGATGATTTTGTTTTGTAGAACAAGATCTGAAAATCGCAATATTGGCTCTATCATTAGACTGGTCCACCAGGTTGAAATCAATTACACAGTTCGATAGTAAACAAGAGTAAGAGTTGCACAAAGGCTATGGTAAACCTGACTTAATATCAGGGAGATAAAATGAACAACAAGAACAGCGAGACATAATCCGTCTTTCTTTCAAGGGGAACAAATGTAAATAGCGCAAGGAGCATGGGGAAAAAAATGAAACCCATCAAGCGATATCATGGCTAAATAAAGAGAACCATTTCTATCGTGTAAAATATATGCAAGAAAGGCGATTCTCATGATAACTGGCCCGCTTACTCAGCACTTGTGCTCAATTGAAAAGCTGTGCCTTTTGGGAATTGACTAACTAACTGGGAAGCTGGAAAGTCGTCAGTTCATGGATCCTTGTGTAGGCTTCTATTCAACATAGTGAAGCTCGTGACTTTAAAATGTGTGGCAACATGAGAACTGGAAAAATTATGATCTCCACAACAAAAGTAGAGCTTCCCTTAGTCCTGACTTTCTATGAGGTTGCGTTTGTCAGTCGCCATAATGCACACTACTTTGCATTCTATTTAATGAATATAACTCCACAATCTAAAACCTTCGTAGCTAATAAGTAAGAGGGAAAAAAAGGCTTTTTGCAAGGTTGTGTACCTCCTAGAATTGTAATGTCTTGCCCCGGAACTTTTGAAAAGCCAATGCACCATATTTCAGTACCACCCTGAAAGAAAAGAAATAGAATTCAGCTAAAAAGGGAAAAAAGAATAGAGAAACAAGAGAGACATATTAATGTTGCACCTTCCAACCACATTAATGTCAAATTGCACCCACTTGGAAAACAACTTTTTTCATCACAAGAGTAAATGGGAATGCATGAAAGGTCAAATGACTGGAGTTGTTAGTGGCATTTTCATTGAACTGAAGTGGCAGACTAGCTGACCAATCCACGAACAGTTAGCAGTTATGACTTTGTTGCGGAAAAGATAGTATCAAGAAAGCATCAAAAACTTCACAAAGCAGAAGAGATATCGTTCTCATCCACTTACCCCAGATTGCTGCTGTAACATATAATCCTGAGCACTTAGTACCATGGAAGCCCCTCCTTCAAAATTTAAGCTAACTTGTGGGAACACATCCGTGACACTAGACGTAACCAAAGACCATATATTACTCCACTGAAACCGATTGAAAAGTTATAGAGACTTGTAAGAAAATGAACCTGGATGTGATGAGGTAACAGTAATTTCCCTGGGAAGGATAAGTCTGAGCAGTCTGAGAAACAGCGTTCAAGCAATCTGAGCAGAAAAATTTACACAACTATATGAATCAGTGGTCGTAGTCATTTTTCTAAGTAATAGCAATCGATATCAGTTGCTGGAGACTTCCTAATTTAGAAACTTGTTGATTCAGTTGACAATTATTTATTTTGTCTTTGGGTGGATCTAGTTCTGTTGTAAACTTATTGTTGCCTCGACACTTACAGCGGCAACAAAAGGGTTAAAAGCTCCTTCGGCAAGGTATGCCAGTGTCGTCCCCGAATCTATTATAGTCCCTTGGCTGCTTGATGTTGAAAATACTGACGAGTCAATAGCCAGTTGTTGCCCACCCACTGAAATGCTTTGCAGATTCAAATTGTAATGAGGCCTGCAACAGAGAACTTGGGTCAAGTGATTACTCCACGAGTAGATGATAAATTCTCATATAACAGCAGCTGTTAGTGAAATCAAAGCACTTGGTTGCCGATGCAACTTCTTCATAAGCTAAGAGATGACTTTCATAACAACCAAAGCAGCAGCAACAACAGCAGAAACACAACATGCATTTACCATAACATGCCATCATCCTCGTTCCACAAACCGTTCAACAAACATGAGAATAATCGTCTTGTCACTGTAACTGCAAATCAGTTGAAGAGAAATTTCCGAAAGACCTGACCAATTCCACAAATTCAACCAACTACGACGTGCAAGCCTGACTGTTTTTACCATCATAAAAGGCCAAATATATCCAATAATCACAGACTCAAGAAGTTGTCAGAAGTTATCAGTTAAGACTGTCTTACATATGCCTGAAAATTCACAACTAAACGTCTATCACTTCATGACTCAGGTTTTGAATAATCAGTAACAATTCCATGTGAGAAAAGTTTAGCTTACAAAAGCGCTAACCTAGATATAGTTTACGAGTTTCAGGGAAGATAAGGAAAGAGTACATTGTGCTACAGAAATACGGTAAGCAAATCTATTCCTCTTCAATCCTTTTCACTTGATAGTAAACTTGTATTCTCTGTTTCAAATAAGCTGTATAAATTACCAAAGTTGTTAAAGCATATACTGAATAATATTAGCAAGACAATAAGCAATCAGAGTTGAACAACGAAAATGTGTAGGCATGTTAAAACTTTTCTAATTCAAAATGTCTAAAGACTTCAAATTAATTTTGTCATAACGGTACAATTTGTTCCTATAATTTCGCTATTCTGTCGATTAGCTACATAACAGGTACCGCAAGCACTAAATTTACCAAATCCAGAAATCCACGTTATTCAGTTATAGCGAACAAATCATGAATAACTTCCGAGATACAATCTATCGAGATTTTTCCTAGTGAATCAAAATCAAAAAAGTTATAGAAATAGAATGCTTGAAAGTTGAATATAAGAATTTTGAAGTGAGTGGACATACTGTGATGGGACGAGTGGACTATAGACTATATTTGGCTCGACGATTTCGCCAAGGACTAATATGCCCCCGCCATTCCCACTTCCGCTCAAGCAATGTGAGAACACTTTGGGTGTTACTCCCTGTGAAGCCAGCTGAGAAATAACAGACATACCCTGCTGCCCAAACCCAAAAATCCCAGCAACTGCCCTATCTGTTTTCGTCAATTCCCCACTTACTGCCGTGCCACACCTGTTTCATAATTCACTATATAATTGGAAATAAAAAGAAAAACGAAACGAATCCCCCGTGAAATTTGTCAAGCAATAACACAATGCTGCATCTTAAATCCAGAATTACCCGAAGACAACGGAAGCTGAGGAATTAGCAGACTGAGAGTTCCCCAATACCGTGTTGAAATGGAACTGGTCAGACACATAATAGCCCGATGCCCCACTACCATCTCCGTATTGGAAGGAGAAACTGCAAGACTGTGAAGAGCAGACTGAGTCCGAGGATTGAATCCCTTGGACGCAAAGTTTGTCTGAGCAAGAGATCATCGAAGCTGTCTTTGAGCTCGACGGATCGAACGAATTGAGCTGAATCTGTAGAGACATGCTTAAATAGTCAATGCCAAGTGGCTGCCTTTTTGCATATCGTGTATGTGGAGAGGAAGGTGTGAATTGTACTCACAGGAAGTCCACTTTTTCCAGGACAGCCACTACAGGAGCTACAACTAACCCACAGAACATCACTTCCCGTATCAATCTGTACATAGTAATCTTTTGCAGGGTTGCCCAGTTGCACTTTTGTGTAATAAAGCCTACACATAATCCACCAAAAGAAAAACATCCAAGATGAGTATGATCACAATGAACAATTCCAATCCATGCTAAGCATAACTGAAATAAAAAAAAACAAAAGGAGAGAATTGGGGAATTTCCAAATGAAACCAATGCCCAACTTAAAAACAGATGAACACAACGAAGAAAGAGAATGCAAGCGAAACACCCCGACCATTGGATTCATTCACTAAGAAGGAAAGAAACAGAAACTTTCGGACAAGGAAAGGACCACTTGTATCCCGAGAAACCAAATCAAAAGCTGCGAATTTCACGACTTACGACCAACATCAAGAGAAACAGAGAGATTGAAAACTTTGAAGAGAAAAATTCAGAAGAAGTACCCGACAACGTAAGGATTATAAGTGCCATCGACGGGGAAATCCACGACCCCGGTGGAGGACTGCAGCATCCGGCCGTGCCTGGCTCTGTCCCGGGCAATGAGCTGGCTCATCTCCGCGTGACCCCTCACCGGAAAAGCCCGCTCCAGCGTCATCGCCGCCGGGAACCCGCCGCACACCGCCGCCGCCGACGCCAGCGCCGCCACGGCGATCAAGAACCCGGCCGCCGCAGCCGCCATTACGGACTTCTATACTCCCTCTCCCTCCCTCTCCCCTCCCTCCCTCTCTCTCCCTCTCTCTCTCTGTGGACGAACCCAACAAAGCAAATCAATCAAGAAATCTCGAGGGCCCTCGTTCTTGGTGCACCGGCGACAAGAATTCGGATTGGGGAGCACCAATTCGAGGCCGGTGCGGGATCCTACAAAAACAAGAAAGCAAGAATGGAAAACGTCCAAGAAAAGAGAGAGGGTGGGAAAAGAGGAGGAGGGAGGGAACGTGACAGAGGAACAGAAGCTTCGGCAATGTGAGATCACGTTACGTGGGTTCCTGAGATTATATATATATATATATATACATATATACACAGCGTTCTATTCATCGCTGTTCCTTTCGCGAGCTCCCGCGGGATTTCTTTAACATTTTCTCCTCCTCCTGATGATCTTCTCTCCCTTGAAAATCTTCTCCCCCTCCGCGTCGCGTCACCCGCACGCGCGCGTGTCCCCCGAGCGCTCTGGCGCGCGTTGGAAACTCGAGCGGAAATAAACAGCCTCGGTTCAGTTGTTGTCGTCCCATATGGTAACGTAAGAACGATTATTTATTGTTTATTTTTTTTTTATTATTTATGTACCCTTTTAAGATTCAAAAAAAATGGGATTTAACCGTCAGCGTGGTTACTTGCCCGCGCATTTAAAACTCACCAATCACGAGGATAATTTATTAATTAAGAAAATTAATTTTCCTTCTGGGAAGTTATTAATTAAAGGGTTAATGCTACGAAAATCCCTAAACCAGTACGTCTGTCTGTGATAAATTTACTGAAATTTAATTTTTTGACCACTAAAAATCCCCAAACTGATACATTTGTGACAAATTTACCCTCCGTTAAATTGAATTAATACAAAACAAAACTACAAACTAGTACACTTAGGACAAAATGGTAAAACCTCAAACAGGTTTATTCGTTAACCGCCACATGCCATTTAACTCAGCAATTTAACAGTTAAATTTAACGAAAATCAATGGAGGTTAAATTTATCATAAGTGTACTAGTTTGGGGTTTCTCATGGTATTAACTTTTAAACAAATGAAGGGTTTTTAGTTATTGGTAGATGAATATTTGCCTTTTGTTTCTACATGAATTCAACGAACTTAGGAGAATAGAATGGGATCTCTCTTAAGAACAAAAAAAAAAGAAGTACTTTTGGGAGCACCTAATAAATTTTTTCTCAATAAACTAGCACAAAAAAGTTGTTGCCTTTAAGTCAAATTATATCGACCCATTATCTCTTAGTCAATTACTATCATTCTAGCTTTGCACTGACAAATGAAGTAACGCTCGATTATGTAATTAATTAAGAAAAGAGTAATGCTTAATTAAGAAGGCAACTTTAACCAAAAAAGGCGGGGGTACCCACTCACCATCTCACAGAGTTGAATCGAAATAGTCTCAGGGTGGATTTAGAATATGCGGATCATAAATTTTAATCGAGAAATTAAGTTGACCTGATTCCCCTTTAGTGAATTTGTTACATGATGAGAATTTCCCTAATAAAAAGAGAATTTGCGTTTTTTTTCTTTGGTAGCTCACTTTTTTCCTTCTTGGCTTGGATTTATAACATGCATATGATAAATCATGATTGAGAAATTAAGATGACCTAATTTCCCTTTAGTGAATTTGTTATTTGTTGAGAATTTCCCTAATAAAGAAGAGAATACAGTCCCCGAATTTTTTATTTGTTCAATGCGGTTCCTGGACTTTTGATACATGTTAAATTTAGTTCACTCTAGACTATATGAAAATGTTCAATATTGTCCCTGAACTTGAATTAGTTGAAGAAAATACTGAATATCTTCACATAGTTCGGAGATTTAATTGATCGTGTATCAAAAGTTCAGAGACTATACCGAATAAATTAAAAGTTCAGGGAACCATATTACACATTGGAGTAAAATTTAGGGACCACATCAAATAAATTAAAAGTCCATGACTATATAAGCCAAAATTCAGAAACCGTATGTGTCCTTGGCCGTTTTTTCTTTGGTAACTCACGTTTTTCCTTCTAGGGTTGGATTTTGGTTGGCCCTACCAAATCACTTTCTATTAAATTATTAAGTGAAAATTTCAATCTTTTTTATGAATTGGTGGCAGGAGATGATGGGTGGCCCGTTGAACACTACCGAACGCCAACATCTTCTCGCCAAAAAAAAGGCCACGTCTTCCAAGTTTTCATCTGCTTTTTCCTCTTCAAGTGCTTTTCCTAACTTTTCACGAAGCCCAATGCAATAATTCAGTCTTTGGTTGGCTTTTAAAATAAAGATAGAGACAGAATCTCACCCTCCACAATTCTTTTTTTTTTTTTTTGTTTTATTTAGTATCGAATTATTGTCCTTAGCAACTACGGAAGCTGTGGGCCTGGCCTGCTCCCCAAATGAATAATTTATTATTTTCCCTAAAAATTTAATGTAAAAAGTGTAATGATTAAAGAAAAATAATAAAAAAATAAGAGCTTTGTAGTTGGTACCTATGAGAGCCTCCACATTTTGAATGACGCGGAAGTTGGTTCGACACGCCGGCGAATGATTCCAGAAGGTGGCGTCGTTGACCACCAGCCGCCAGACAAATTTGATCTTTAGAAAATCAAATTTGATACAATTACATTAGGTCCTTATTTCCCCAAATAATCTTTCCGCATTTTTATTTCGAAATTCATGCATAAAAACGGACTTCTTCCCTTCCCTTAAGCGCGATACGAAAAGCTATCGCTAAAATATACTATTCAACGCTTTCACCTAAAATCATGAGACAGACACATTGCATGGTAACTAGTTCGATATTCCCAAAAACATTAAATATCGAGCATGGCGATAACTTTTGGGACATTAAGAAAGTGTCATACACACATCTGAATTTCGTATTTTGGTAAAGACAAAACAATACTATTTTTTTGAGGAAAAAAAAAGTGTTAGCACAAGTGAAGTTATCGCATTTCTTGCCACCATGAAGTCGGGTAATCGCGGTGATTTTCGGAGTCGATAAGATATGCATTGTTCTTATCGTCCTTAGATGTTATATTCGGCATATACTATATCCATAAGACAAACTTTCGTCCTTGTTATAATCTGCAAGTATGGTTTTACAGGTGGTTGAAAACTATGTAAACATCGCCGTTCTTAACTTCTAATATTATTATAGTGATTCGTGATGATCTCTCCAATGCTTTGCCACCATCAAATCATTATTTTTTTATTTGATTATGTTTCTCTTCGTCTTGTTCACCTAAACATGGCCAGGTCTTCCTAATCGAAGTCAACGACCCACAGCGGTGACGCCACATTGCGCGGGACCACATCGACATTGCATCATACGTATATTTCCACCGCCACGTGCGTCATTGCTTGTGTAATTTTGGTCAAAATTTTCTACAGCCGCGTATTCGATTCACACATTGTTTTAAGCAAATACGACCGCTATAGGGACACACAAAAATTTAAGAGAAATCGTGCAATTAGTCTTAAATCTATTGCACGAATGTCAATTCAATCTTAAATTTTTTAATTTTATCAATTTAATCCTAAATTTTTGCCCGGAATTTCAATGTTGTTTTTCTGATAAATTTTCGCTGGAAATCGATGACGTGACGATCTAATCATTACTGGCCATCCTAAATTGACATTCGTACACTGCCGTGTCAATAGGTTTACGAAAGATTGGACAATCTCCCATAAAAATTTTACTCAATTCATGATACCTCGTGATTTTCGATTGACAGAGGTTCACAATTACATTAACCCCATAATACCAAGAATGTTCGAGCAACTTCGGGTTTGAGTACGCAATTGTCTAAACATGGAAAGGGTGAACAATAGATTTTCCGGGGTATAACTCGGCTTGCCAATGGACGCGTTCATATTTTGACTTATAGACTAGGACAAAGACGTGCGTAGAAACACACAACTTATGAAAAAGATATCTTCAATCTCTTCTCACATTACGAAAATAAAAATAAAAATAAACACAAAGAAAAAATATTTTCTTTTTCTTTTCCCCCCTTTTATCCCCTTTTACAAGATAATTGATAATATCAACATAGCATCGCATGAAACGACCAACTTCGCAGATAATCAATTACCAACTTTATTATTAATTAATTATTTTTTTGATAATTTCGAGATGTTGGAGAACATTCCACCAAATGTCTTTGCGATATTATAATCATGGAGTCGCGGCAGAAGCAAGGCAACGTACCTAGGCCTGTCGCATTAAGAATTGAGCTCGTTAGGATCTCACATTATTTAGTCATAGTATTAATACGACCCGACTTTAAGCGCGCACCCTAGTTACCGCCCAATTAGTTTGACGTTGGCAATTGTTAGTATTATAAAGATACTTTAGTCATTTACAATATAGCATCACAAAGCTAACAATGATAATAATCATATGGCCTGTGTATAATAATCTTAGACGAGACTCAGGATCCGTTTGTTTGAGAGAAAGATTGTTTCTAGGAAATTGTTCTCTGACTTTCTGTTGTTTAGATGACGGAAAACTAATCGATTTATGGAAAACGTTTTTTCGTGAACTAAAAACAACAAGTCTAGATCGGGGAAAAACAATTTTCCATTTTAGTAAGAAGGAAATCACTTTCCCTTAATCACCGAACAAACGGAAGCTAATTGTTTTCCTTGAAAACATTTTCCATGAAAAATATTTTCTTTTATCATGAGATTTTCAATGAAACAAACGCACCCCTTTTATATGAAGTGTAAAAGTAGCAGTGAAAGTCAAGCAAGCAAAAAAACTTATAGGATTGGAAAGGACACATAGATGTCCATTATATATATTAGAAGAAGATGCTAGTATGATCTTCCACATCATCGCGCACAAATAATGTTAGGATTAGTTGTACAAACATAACGAAATAGAGAGTAAAGGGCGAGAAAGGGAAACCTAGACATAATGTTTTATTCTGATTCATCCTTGAAATTACATTTTTCTACTATAAAAAATATTTTCTTTGTTATAACCTTCGATTACAAGAGAAATGGATTATGTATACTTAGTATTTATTCATGGGCTCAAGTCCAAATTACCAATAAAATACTCGCCTAAGTTATAAAAGCCCTCTGACGTCACGGGAGCGCTACCTCCTATGACCCTCATCGGGGTGGTCCCCTAGACCCCCTCCCGCTCATCAGAGAACGGGACTTCCGTGCCTTCTTGTCGATGGGGAGTATGAACCATATCCCAACAAATAATTCATGTTTGTGCCACCAATTTGGCTTTAATTTGCGTCTTATGTGGCTTATTAGGTAATCGATAACTACTAAAGAAATATTTCATGTCGTTCGACGATTCATCTACTCAAGGTGAAGCTTTCTTTTCATGACAAAATGAGCACCAGAAAGATTAGTTTCGTGCTTAGACAAGCGAGGGCTACATAGTAGCACTTTGTTTCGAGCTTTTCTCCAGTTGTCTTGTTCAAACTAAGTTCCATCTGATTTCTGGTCAAAAGTGAGCGTTGTTGAGATGAAATTCCACTAGATAGCTGCTGCCATGCTTCACAATGCGTTCAACGCTTGAAGCTTCGTCATCAGAGTTGGAGTTGATCGAGTAAAAGGTCGTTTAACAATATGAACCCTTGACCGAGTTGATAAAGTAATAAGGTCGTTTAACAATTTGAATCCTTGACTGAGCATGCTAATGCCATTTGGCACCAAGCCGATACGAGTCGAGCTGCTCGCGGACAGTTCGGGCTTGGTCGAGATCGATTCATCTAATTCGAGTTGACTTTGAGCTCGAGCTACTCCAATATCTTGTCGTATTGAACTTGAGCTTTGATAATTCTTAGTTTGACGGGTTCGTGAGTCTAATTGAGCCTAATCGAGTTTCTATTATTTTCTTGAATCATTTAACGGTTGAAAATTTCGTGGATAGCCTACAAATAATATAATGTACCCACATGATTTTTTTTAATTGATTGGATAAAGTGATTGGAATCAGGTAGTATCTCGATATTCTAGTTGAGTCGAGTTCGAGCGGAAATCTTATTACTTGATTGAGCTCAAGTCGAGTTTCGAGCATCAAACATTGGCATCGAGTTTAGTCAAGCTTGAGCTTGGCACTATATTGGCTAGACTCAACTCGATCACGGCCCTAATAAATGAATAAATAAATAAAAATTCACTCTCACACGAATAATGTAACCTTTGAGTTTGGTTGAAAACTTTTTTAATATTGATCAGCAAGATGAAGCCATGCCCATTGACATTGAGAAATCTATGCATAAACATAGTCATGTGAATGATTTGATTTTCTTCTTTATTTGCAATATTTTTTTCCCCGATAACTATATTCTTTAGAATCGTAATAGAAAAATCCGTGTGCTTATTTCGCGGAAAAATCACCAGTTTGGAAATGATTTTCTTAACTTTTATCTATTATATCGCTTAGTAAACCGACAAATTGAAAACATCTTTCTAATAACAACATATATTTAAACATTTTTAGTTAACTCATTTTCTAAAGTGACATAAAAGATCAAAGTTAGATTTTTTTTCTAAATTATTGATTTTTTAGGAAACAAGTGCACTCTATTGGGCCACGTGGTTCGTTTCTCAAAGGCCCAAGCCCAACTCAAAGAGCAGGCTCTATCGTTCTCGTTTCTCTGGCATAGAGAAGGGGATAAAGTAATACTTTCGATCGATTGTCTCCTTTCTGATGCGTCAATAATTGTTTTTGATAAATCATTTCGTCCTTTTTTTTTTTTTGAAATATGTCATATTCTGTAAATGATAGAATCATAAACGTTTTTTTTAATTGATTGGATAAACTAATCAGGTAGATTATTTAGGTAAGCATAGGTGATGGGGGTATTGTACGGGGATAAAAATTCACGCAATTCATTATGACGAATAATGTAACCTTTGAGACTAAATTACCCAAGATGGTATTAAACATTTGTATTTATTTAATTACTGACTATAATAGTTTTATTCTCGGCCTTCATTCTCTCACCATATCACCATTTCACGTGGAGTTCCGTATAGTACGTGGCAAGCCACTCTTTCATAATCTCAGCCTCGATTTTGCTCTATTCGACCAACTAATCTGGATCACTCTTTTGAGGTCAGAGTATTTTTTGACATGATAACTTGCGAACAAAAAACTCGCAAAATTAAATTGAGAAATTAGTTTCCATAAGTCCAAAGAGAGTATATATAACTCATGCCAACTTTTACCGAAAACTCTTTTCCACAATTTGCTTTGTTAATTTCTAATTAGAAAACTAGCGTCCTGATGCAATAATGTAACACCTCAGACGACGTTTCCTCTGTTCAGACCTAAAAAAATTGGTACGTATCGGTGGACTTTTGAAAAATTTAAAAAATGTCAAAAAATTGTTGGTAAAAAAGTTTGGCAATCACTCTTTCTCACTTGGAGTTGCTTACTAACGTTTATTTGAATCTTCTTAGATTTACTTGTTATTGAGTTCCCACTTTTATTTGCCTTACTCTAACATTTAAATTTATCACGCTTCTTAAAAATTACTAACTCCAAGTAGAGTGATTGCCAAATTTTCTCCGATCGAGTTATCAACTCTTACTTGAGTTAATTACCAATGATTATTTGATTTTTTATTTGTAAATTACCAAATTGTTTTATCTTTGACAAAAACGCTTCTCTTATATTTGTCCTCTCTTATGTAAGTTCCGGGCCAAATTAATCATTTAGCCGCAAAGATATATGACACTGAAACGTGCTACTTTATCTCAAAGTTTAGAGCGAGAGATGGGCGATCGAAAACATTAGATAGTTTTTCGTTTCACAATTGACATAATATAAATGCATATGCCAAGAGGTGTTGCCCCGGGTTGGGGAGATAGAACTAATCCTGAGCTCTTGTATTGAATGTGGGTACATAAAACCCATGACGAAATAAAATAAAAATCTATGCTCGATCATTAAAAAAGTTCAGCAGTTTCAAATGTTTTATTGGAGGCCGATAATTAATTGGAAGCTTGTTATGAACTACATTACTTAAATATAAAATTGGGTCTTTCTGTATTAAAAGCCTGTTCTAATGGAGCACAGAAATACAAGGATGACTTTATGGTAAGGAACATAGGCCTCAGTCTTCTGTTCTCATTTTATTGAAATGGCCTTCGTGAATCAGTTCTTAATATCATTGTTTGAAAGCAAGAAGATCGGAATAATATTGGGCTATCCACCCTTTTATAATTTCAACTTCAGTTTTTCGTTGCATGATCAACCAATCTGGATCAGTTTGATTCCCTGTAATTATATCCAAACAATGGGAACCTGCAAAGCATATACTCACAGATTAAATATTTCAAGATCCATGGAAAAAATTCTGCAACATGCATCAATGTTGTTCCGTTATTCTCTTTTGTGATTTATGAGTATGCGAGACAAGTTGTAAACAACACATACGTCGCCTGATTATGTACCTTTCTCTGTATAGACAGCAACGACACTTTCCGAAATGTTCTTCAGGACCCTAAGATTGAAAAAGAGATCAAATTTTAGGGTGATCGAGCAAGGTAAAATTTAAAATTTTCAGATTTATGGAGATAAAAATATAATTTTATACCCTGCGCTACTCCAAGGATCTTGAAGTCCATTTGAGAAAATAATGTTGCTCCCGAATCTACGAAGAATTAGCTCTATATCCTGCAAAAGAAAGAAGAAAAGAAATAAAAAAGAAAAGTTGGAAGACGGGGATGGTATGGTTTGCTTTGGATTTTATGCATAGACACTGGTTTAATTCACTGATAGAAAATTTTTCGTAAGAGTCATCGGAAATCATACATGACCACCATAGTAGGTAGTGACCCAATGCGGTCGAGGCACTACGCCGAACGAGGCGTTGCATTCATCGATGAAGTCGCTCAAGATGAAAGGGTCTGGTTGGAACATAGAATTGTTTGTGATGCCTATGGGCATTACCATTTCGCTGCATCTCTGCAACCAAATCTCACTTTCAGTTCAATAGAAGTGTAATTAACTTTTCCTAGACGCTACACAGTTTTACGCGGAAGATTCAAGAATGGGATAGTTCAATTAAAACGGGCTAGACTAATGGGCGTGATTGGATCGGCATGAACAGACCATATGAAGATGTGCAGTAATTGTACCTGCCACCTCCAACCCAACGCAGTTTGAGATTTATTAGCGGGAGGATTGACGTAGCATGTGGAGCTCCTGTTAGAGGCAACAACGCCTGCAAATATCTTGCCAAGAATGCCATCTTCAGTAGCACTTGCTTCATCAATGCCGTTGCATATCACCGTCACTGGATATCTCGGTGGCTCATTATATTGAGCTGCTCCCGCGTACAAATCTATCAAGTAGTTCTTCAGCTCATCCCCATTCTCTAGGGGCCTAACACACCCTCACGCACACACAAAAAGAAGTAGTTAATCTATGATTGATTATGTCTCCTCAGTGAATTAACATTCACACACATTCTTAAAGACTCAATTTAGCCTCGAAGATCATGAAACATCACACTGAACAGAAGAGTGTGTGGGGGTTAGGTTCGTGATCGCTAAAGGTAAAATGAATAAATTAAACTCCCTTGAATTGATGAATTGGTTGGGGATATTCTGTGGCTTTCCACTCATTTTGGGGATTAAGACACATAATGGATGACGCAACAGATCACATACTGGCAAGTCTTGAACATGTTGCTTAAGATTGAACTGCCATTGGTCTCCCGAGCAACTCTATCGATCTCCAACCACGAGTCTGCTATAATTTGATAGCAAGTCTCACTAGCATCCTGTGCAAAATGACCAAGATTCAACACAGACTACGAAAAAGAAAGAATTCATATTAAGATTTCAAGAATTACTCATGTGATAAATTTGTATGTCTATCTCACTTGAGGTGTGGTTTCGAATAACCACACCCTTGAATTCTCTTGACGCTATGCCCTAGGAGCAAGAATATAGGGTTGTTGTGTCAACTAATGGATATTCTTTGGATGCTGGAAAAGGTGCGGCACCACCCATCGTCAAAACAAAAGAGAGAGAGAAATTACGAGTGTAATTACCTTAAAATCCCTTGTGACCACCGAAAAGTATGCATCCTGCGGGATAATATCATCAAAGTACAACACTGGAGCTGATGAGGCCAGAGCTCCGAGGGCCACATGTGGATATCTCAGCCGGAACCATGAAGCAAGCACTGAAATCCACATCAGCTATTAGAATATAATAACTTAAGATAACAAGACGATATATCTTTTTGGCCAAAAATTTTGTTTTTGTTGAAAATGAAGGGTAGTGACAACTCATTATTTCACATAATACTTAAACTATTGGTAATTTTACATACACATCTCTGAATAGGTATAGATAGTTTTCGGGATCCTTTTTCTGTTTCTAACATATACACACGCGATAAGTTTGGAATGAGATCGAACTTCTTCATATTATAATTAGAAGGTGACACAATCCGTGAAAAAAAATCAAATATTCCACGGTTGATGCTCACAAATATTGACAGGATAGTATACAGATTGCACTTACTTCCTCCATATGATCCTCCCACCACGATAACTGGAGATTTACTGGCGTTTCGTTCCTCCTTGACGTGCATGATAATGGTTGCATAATCGGCCAAAGCTTGGGCCGAGCTAAAATACCCGCGAATATTTGCATCACTGAGAGCTTCTTCGAAGCTCATCCCAAGTGGAATTGACTCACCATAATACCGATGCTGTCAAGAAAAATTCCACAAGGAAAGAAGAATTTAATTACGCAGTTAGAATCTTAAATTAGACAAAAAGAACGTTCATGCGTGGACTCAGAAGGAAATGGTGGAACTCATGTACTACCTCAATGTAAACTAATAAAGCTTCGAATTGAGCAGCGTTTTCGGTCAGAAACCCGATCCTAGTCAGAGCTCCATCGATTGGCGATTCGGCGCCGAGGTAAACTAAGATAGGCGCACTAGAATTTGTGCCGCCCCAATATTTGGAGTCGATCAAGTATCTTTGTTGGAAGATAGTGTAGCTCTCGGGTCTGTAGTTGAAATGATCGAGCGTTTGGTTGAAGAAGAAGGTTTCAAAGTCGTTTGTTATGGATGCTGAAACTGCACGTTCAGGATCTCGGAGGACATCTTCGCGGTGTAGACTCAGCGTTGGAGTGTCAAGTTTCTGTCCAGAAACTGAAGCTGTGGACAAAATGAAGGAGACGATCAAAGAGAGCCAAGAAAGAGTCATGGCGTGTAGTGTGTACAGGAAGGATGTTTACGAAGAATTCCAAACTTAGGAGGACAATGGAACGAGACACCTTCATAAGCATACATAAGTATTTGCCGTCCCGGGCCATCGTTTGAAGTGACTTAAGCACTTATTCTAGGAATATTCCTACATGGACCTTGTACAGCCACTCGATTGAAATCGTTTAAATCAATGGGTCTCAGGTGGGGACCCACCTGATGTAACATAGGTTATATGCTCTAGACTTACTCGCACTAAGAGCACGTTCAATTACATAATCAAGGTAATTCTATATATTTAGTCAAATAAAAAGTCGATTATCTCGAAGGAAAAAAAAGTAGTGGGGGTTTAGTATTTTTATTGCAAGTCTTTGCTCGTGAGACATGTTATGGCTAAAGTGTTCAATGTATTAGTGTAAGTAATTAACAACTGTCGAGGTCATGAAATTTCAAGAACCTCTTGATAAAAAGGACTAGCTCAAGACAAGGAAAACAAAAGCCGGCACATGTTTGATTGACTACGGTCTACCACATCACTATTTCTAGATTATGAAATTGGATAAGAAAATTTGATGAGGATTCTTTTGTTGATATGGTGATAACTAGACCTGTTAAAATGGGTTATCAATCCATTTTTAATCTATATTTGATGAGTCGAGTTGTTATATGGGTTAGTTATATTCAATGAATGGGTTTAGAACGATAACACTCAAACTCTCTCTTTATTCTCTCTCGCCCACATTCGATGTAGCACTCGCTCACTCCGTGCTCTCACCTTAGTTTGGGTATGCGTTTTCTTAAATTGGATTAAATATAGAAGTGTTTTTGCAATATGGGTTTGGTCGGGTATTCGATAGGTATGTGTTAGGTCTGGTATGAGTCACTAGATTTGTATTGTATGGAATTTGGTCAAAACGGATTAATTTGGACCGGACCATTTTTCTCCCAACCCAAACCCGACCCGCCCCACCCCTTAGACGAGTCTAGCGATAAGTAATTAGGGGTCTCTTTTACTCATTTCTTGGAAGGAAACGTCTTAATTCTGTCGCTTGGGAAAAACACGATCGGATGCTTTGTTTATGTCGCTTAGGAGAAGCCCGAGGGATGTGTCATATTTTATGTCAATAAATACGCAGGTGGAGTATAGCATCAAATTCGTTTTGCCGAGAGATCAACCTTGAATGTTTGGCAGCAGGCGAGATGGGAGAAGTCATTCTTATGAAAATAAATATGTCGTTGTCTTACTTAATCAAAAGGAAAAATACAGTAATTTAAACATTTCTCTCCCTGGAATTAGACCTTGGAAGTTTCCTCTGTTTCTTGAATAAGATTTTACATATAATTGATCCAACAGAATGCAAATACTTATGTGTCCTCTTTAATATTCATCAAGATTCTAGATATAATCGTTAGCGCTTCTCTGGCATAGAAAAGGAGGATGATAAGGATTTTTACAAAAAAGAAAAAATTCTATTGATTGTTCACTTTCTAAAGGAAATGAGCTGATGACGTGATACGTAATAATTATCATTAATAAATTTAGTCGTCTTTTGCTTTTTTGAAATATGTCATATTTTTATAAATAAGATATTTATGGAACGTCTTTTCTTGTTGATTGGATGAACTACATAGGTAAATTATCTAGGCAAGCATTGATTATGAGGCGGTGCATGAGAGAAAAATCCACGAGATTTATTGCAATGAATAATGTAATCTTCAAGACCAAATTGTCCAAGATGGTATAAAATCGGCCAATAAAGTTATTACCGACATATTATTGTTATTATATTCATTATTTTCCCAGGTGATATCAATTTCTGGAAGCTCGGAGATCTGCATAGTACGTGACGAGCCACTTTTTCATAATTTTAATCTCGGTTTTAACGTTGCTCAACTAACCAATCTGGATCGCTCTCCTTAGCTCCAAGTATGTCCAAAGTGTGAGATCCTACGTAGAAAATATTTTGCAAATCAAATTGAGAAATTAATTTCTAAGTCCATAAACAGTATATAACTCTGGTACAAGACAAATCGGGTTGAGTATATACCTTTGGTTGTGTAGATCGCGACAACGGTGCTAGAAATGTTCTTTAGGACCCTATAATATCATTGATGAATGCGAATTATCATTAAGCTTGATTAAGTAAGCGATGTTTTCAAAGAAAATTTACAAGTTTCGATGCTACACGTACCCGCCGCTGCTAAAAGGATCTTGAAGTCCATTGGAGAAAATTATGTTGCTTGCGAACCTCTGAAGGATAAGTTTTATGTCCTGCGATTTTTCAACGCCAATGAAGAAATTAATGAATATTTAATATACATTTGGGAATGTTGAGGTCTGAAGCCATTCCTTCTGGTTTTGCACAGAAATTAATCAACAATATGTAGGAAAAACAGCAGCGAAATTTATTTGATTTGCAGAGTGACATACATGACCACCGAAATAGGTAGTGACCCAATGCGGCCGGGGTGCAACCCCGAACTTGCTTTTGCAGGCGTTGCTGAAGCTATTCAGATTGAAAGGTTTCGGTGGAAACATAGTGTTTCTGGTAATGCCTATAGGGATCACCATCTCACTGCATGTCTGCAAAAACCCACGTGAGTTCTCTTGAGTCCAACAAAAGAAGAGGAATATTAACACCAGGTGTACAGTTTTATTTGATTATTTCTCTAAAATAAGTAGACTCAAATAGTGAAAAATTGCACAGATCTCTCTTAGTATATGGCGTAAGAGAGTCAAGCCGCTATGCGTGGAGTGTTCTAGCTCAAATATATTATGGCCTACGTAATCAAACTCAGCTTGATTCTTTTCTGAGTCCCGAGTGTAGTCCGAATAGTTTGAGAACATAATTCACTTCTAAGTACTTTAGTCCTCTTTATCCATTTAGGCATTAGAGAATCAGATCATATTCCAAAAGAGGGAAGAAAAACATTAGAAGCACACATCTAATACTTTCTTTCCAGCCTCGAGCTCGTTTTAATATTTCTATCTTAAACTCAAGCTTACTTTTCTATAATAGCTGATATTGGGTTTGCCTCAAGCCTTAAAACACTTCATTTAGGCGAACTCGAGCCCCAAAAAATAAAGCCCGCCACTATCTGGTGTTAGAGGTGTTAGCATATAATTGAGCAGAGCCAAGCTCGAGTAGTGAATAATCATATCGATTTGACTTGACTCAACTGGACAACCCTCTACTTAATTTTCACTAACAAAGCGATAAAGAGTAAGTGATAAAAATGCAAGTCGCAGATATAGGTCCGAAGTATATATACGCACCTGCCAAGACCACCCCAGAAGAGTTTGAGCAAATGTACCAGAAGCGGGTGAATTGACGTAGCATGTTAAGTTGCCACTGATGGCAACAAGGCCTGCAAAGATTTTCCGAAGAAGGCTGATTCCTGGAGAAGCTCCATTAATGGCGTCGCACATTAGTTTCAGGGGTTGTGTGGATGGATCGTTATACTGAGCAGCGCTTTGGTACAGAAATTTTAGGTACTTCTTGAGCTCTGACGAACTTTGCAATGGACTAAACAAAAGGAAAATAGTGGAGTTAGAGCTTTTATAATTAAATTCAGCGTCTGTCAAAAAAAGAAAAAAACGACTACCACCTGCAAGTTTTGAAAGTTTTGCTCAACTTTGTGAGACCATGAGGCTCAGAAGCAACTCTGTCAATTTCTTTCCAGGATCGTCTTATTGTTTGGTGGCAAGAAGAACTACTTTCCTACAAAATCTCATAGAAAACTTAGTTAGGCAATCAATTTAACATAAAAACGCATGTCAATGGAAACAGAAAAAGAAAAATACAGAGCAAATAGATCTTACCAGAAAGCCTTTTGCAACTACCGAAAAGTATGCGTCCTGAGGAACGATGTCGTCAAAGTAAAGAATGGGAGCGGATGAAGCTAAAGCTCCAAGTGCCACATGAGGATATTTCAGCCGGAACCACGAAGCTAGCACTAAGAATATTGATAATCATAAAAAAGTAAGTACTTAGAGGTTTGACCCGTTTTGTAACTGGGTTTTATAACTGGGTAAAGCTATATATATGTGTGTGTCAAGGAAAGAAAGATGTTAGTGAGGATATAGTCACTTACTTCCCCCATATGATCCTCCAAAAACAATTATCGGAGAATGTTTGGCTTTCAATTCCTGCTTCAAGTATATGAGGATTTCCGCGTAATCAGCGAGCGCTTGGGCGGAGCTGAAATATCCGCGGGTGTCGGCATCGCCAATGGCTTTGTCCAATGTCATTCCATATGGGATTGATTCTCCATAAAACCGATGCTACAAGGATAATAAATTTCACAACATAAATGGACCTTAGTGAGAGCATCAAGTTGAAAGAGTAGCGATACAGTTTCAGACATTACTGTTGTTAATTACCTCTATGTATACCAGTAGTGCTCTAAATTTAGCAGCATTATCCGTGAGGAACCCAACACTAGCTATGTCGCCATCGATCGGCGCTTCTGCACCGAGAAAGGCGAAGATCGGAGCGCTAGAATCTGAGCCGCCCCAGTACTTGGAATTGACCACGTATCTTTGATTGAAGGCAGTGTAACTTTCTGGTCTATAGTTGAAATGATCGAGGGTTTGGTTGTAGAAGAAAGTCATGAAGTCCTTTGCGACCGAAGCTTGAACTGTGCGTGCCGGGTCTCGCAAGAACTCTGGACGGGACATCCTCAGCTTTGGAATGTCGACATCGTCCAAGTTATGTGCAGTAGCAACAGAAGCTGAGAGCAATATCAGAGTGATCCAAAGGCAACAGTGTGAAGACATTCCAGAGTTTGTAGTCATAATTGCCTAAGCAAAAGCATGTATGTGACCAAAGGGTTGGTGTTTCTGATGTTTCGATCATTCTGTTAATTCATCCCTCTATATACCCTTTTTCTTTCGTTTCCCATAATGATTAGAAATTACGAGAACGATGAGGCGGCTCGGCTAGAAGTCAATTCGGGTTTCCGGAGGAGACAAATGAGACTAAGAAAGAATCAGATAGGAATCTTCCTCTCCCTAACAGTCAAATTCATTGATAATTGAGTATGTTATTAGCTTATGCTTGTTTTCTTTTTGTTTGACCTATATGTAACTCTTCTCGCTCTCTGATTTTTATTTTGCTTCTTATAAAGAGCGAAAATTGAATCCCGCATATGTGATATTAGCGTTTTTACCCTCTCAATCCTTTTGCCAGCATGAAGTCTATTAATGCTTATGCTTGTTCAACCCTTGGAAATACTAAAGTGGTGTGTAATAATTATGACAATTAGTAATAATGACATGACATGATCACAGATGATGATTAAAGGCCTTTAGTGGTTAGGCCAGCACTCCAGACTTCGGAATTATATCTTACTGGCTCATAACTTCATATGGGTTTATAAGGAGGTAAGTGCAAAAACAAGACTTAAATATCAAAATAGATTTTCATTTGATTACTAATGGTTTGGTATTAGGACTTCAGGTTTCGAAAAAGCACAGATGAGGTCTCGAGCTCGCAACCGGTTGTCAGAAATTAGATTCAGCTACCAATGGAATTTTTTATCATACGGCATGTGTCATTTTCAAAATCACTGCCTCGTCAAGATATCCAAGCTTATAATTTTTTCTTTTACAGAGAGAAACATTCAAACTGATCCGTGAATGTTGCATCAACGCCACCTTAGAAAATTCACTCTAATAGTGGACAAAAGAACTTTAAAGTTTGTGGAGCAATCTCACCACGAAGCTTCAAGTGATTTATACCCACTCGAACACGTCTCCAAGTTCATGAAAGGTCAAATCGAATCTTTCCAAAATCTTCTTCTTCTTTCTTTCTTTTGTTCATGAATAAATTTGGCGTGCGAATATAGAAATCTTCTTTGTCCGTAGCCATCTACGACTCACTTGAACGTCAGAGGTCGACAACCGTGAATTATATTGGCACGAGATTTTCAACTAAGTGGCTATGAGGCTTCAAGCTGTATGCTTTCGATGAATGGACCGGCAACTATGACTTTTCTCCACAAGACATCGATTTAGACTGCGGGCACGTGTCGCCCTTTGATGAGTTCCCAGATTTCTATTTCTTCATGTTGGCTTGCTGATCACATCACCCGTGCACGCAAGGTGCGAGGTATATTTAGATTATTTCAGATTATTTACGATATTATAAATATTTATAATATTCTGAATATTTATAATATTCTAGATATCTTTGTGATTGATTGTGTAATATTTTATTATCATAAATAGTTGACCTGTAAAGCCTATAATAAAGCTCATGTACTCCTTATCTTTTCACCATAAAATATATAGAAATTCTTCTCTTCTGCTTTAGTTTTAACTTGGTATTAGAGCCTCTTTCCTAAGTAGCTCTTTTTTTTTTAGTTGTGACGCCAGTCGAATAGGCCGCGTCGCTCACTTTCACCACCAAGTCCACCTGCAACTTCAATTGCTGTTTTAAGTGTTTTTCGCTGTTCGTTTTGACAAACTGCCGAAATCACCGGATGCCGTCACCACGAGCTGCCGTCTCGAACACCGAAACCGTCCATTGTAAGTTGTCTTTGGACATCTAACTCTACATATTTTTATGATACAAGACCACAGTAAGGTTCTTAGTCACTCAAAGATTCCAAAATGCCAAACTTTGCTACCAAACGACACCGCATGCGCCACCCAGACGTTGTGCGCGTGGGATCCACATGCCCACATGAGCTGCGTGTGATTCGAAGGCCGACCGAGCATTTGCTGACGTCATCTACGTGTCATCCTGACGTTATTTGCCGTGTCACCGCCACATCACCTGCCGCGTCACCGCCACGTTGTCTATTGTGTCACTGACACGTCACCACCCGGTCGTCTTCCATGTGATTGTCAACTGTTGACCATTGACCATTGACCATTGATGTTGACCGTTGACTGAGGTATTTCGACGTGTTGATTCCCTTTTTTTTGGCCTTATTTTCTTCAGTTTTGCACTCCCAGTACTGTTTATTAGTGCATTCCAATAGATAAAATGGAGGCGCCAATACCCATTCAAACTATCTTGAATGGATTGAATTATATCTTATGGGATCAAGAAATGTCAAGTTTCTTGAGAGGACACAAACTTTGGCGTTATGTGACTGGTGAAATCTGTGCACCTACGAGGATTGTTGAAGAAATTGGAGAAAAATTTATTGGACGTTTGGAAGAAAGGGACAGAAGAACCGTCAAATTTTAACATGGTTTCGAAATACTTCGATTCTTTCTATTCGGCTTCAGTTTGGTTGCCTCAATATAGCTAAGGAAGCGTGGGATTTCCTTGCTAGCCGTTACTCTACCTCGGATATTGCTCATCAATATCAGTTGTTAGGCAATTTGTATGGCATGTTATGCATGCTGTTTGGGATAAATTGACTTTATCAGGGCCGCATTGGGAAGCTACTGCTGATGCTAGCAAGTTTGCTAAATATCGTGATCATATGCATATTATGCAATTTCTTATGGCACTCAATGATGAATTTGAACATGTATGCTTCACTTCTCTATAGAGATCTTTACCTCGTCTTGAGGCAGTCATTTAAGAATTATTGATTGAAGAGACTTGGCTTGCTACTTTAAAGGCGCAACGCCCTATCTTGTCCACTCCTACAGATGCAATACTTGCCACACTTGCCTCTTCCTCATCTCACAACAAATATGGTACGTATTGTCATAAAACTGGTCACCTTGCATCCACTTGCAATTGAAGACAACCTAGGCAAACTATAGGAACAAACAACCGATCTCGATACAGAGGTCCACCAGCATGCTCGTCCACCACTGCTGCTGCTATTGAGTTCTCCTAACAACTCATCTGTTACTTTATCTCTAGAGGATCTCCGCTCCATTCGTTGAGAAACCGGTACCTTTAGCTCTTCTGCTTTGTTTGTAACTTCGGGTACCTTTGATTCATGGTTATTTGATTCTGCTTGTTGCAGTCACATGTCTTCAAATACCAATTTGTTTAAGTCAAAGTCGTTACTTTCACAAAAACCCACTATAAATACAGTTGATAACTCATAGATGCTAGTTAGCCATATAGGAAACATCTCAATATCTACATTATCATTACCTGACATTTTCGTGGTTCCTAAACTCTCCTTAAACTTGATATCTGTGGGTCAACTATGTGAACTTGACTTTGATATTCACTTCTCTTCTATTGGTTGTTGTGTACAGGATCCACGGACGGGACAAATAATTGGGACAGATCGTAAAGTGGGATGCCTATTCGAGCTTATCTCCCTAAAGATTCCAAATGCTTTTAGTAGCTGTGCTGCCACAGTATCATCTGAAACTTGGCAATCTTGTTTGGGTCATGCTTCTTTTTTTAAAATAGGTCATTTGATTTCTAGTGGTCATTTAAGTTCTGTTGAAAATAAACAGTTTGATTGCTTGTCATGTAAGTTGGGAAACATCACACTTTACCTTTACCTTTTTGTGGATGATCATTATCGTTATATATGGCTCAATCTTATGAAGAATCGATCTGAACTGGCTCCTCTTTATTGTGATTTTTGTTGCCATGATCAAAACACAATTTTCACAAAACATCAAGATCTTCTTCCGTACTGATAATGTCATGGAATATAAAGGCACAAAATTTCTTCAAATTATTGCTCAAAGTTTTACTATCATTTCATCATTTTTGTCTAGGTACTTCCCAAAAAAATGGTCAAACATAGCGTAAACTTCGACACATTTCGCACTCTTCTAATCTCAGCCTCTTGTTTGGAACAATTTTGGGGAGAGGTTTCTCATACTGCTATATACACTATCAACCGTACTCCATCACCAATTATAGATAATGTCTCTCCTTATGAGCACTTGTATGATAATGTTCCTAATTATAATTTTCTTCGAGTTTTTTGGTAGTGCTTGTTTTGTCCATCTTCTTCCAAATGAACTCATGAAATTAGAACCTCTTGCTTGTCTATGTTGTTTCCTTGGGTATGGGATTGAGCACAAATGATATCGATGTTGGGATCCTATCTCTAAACATCTCTGCATATTTCGTCATGTTACCTTTTGGGAACATAAGCTCTTCACTTCATCCTTTCAACTACTCTCCTACTTCTTCCTTTTTTACCAATCCTTCAGTGGATCAATCTATGGATCTATTTCTTGAAGATGCACCAATTGAATCTATCTCTTGGAGTTATCTTCTTCTAATCTTGATGCACGTACTTTTGGGTAATCCCATTTCGGCAGCTCCTGACTTGTCTGCACCATCCTCATATTCTCTATCCTTGGTCGTTCCCTCTTCTCCTGTCCATCACTCCACTTGTGTAAGTCAACCTTTTGTTCGGCTTCATGATTTCCATTGCTACTCTACTATTGCTTCCCTCACGAGCCTCGCACATATAGAGAAGCTCAAACTGACGCTCTTTGGCAGCAAGCAGTGGCGGCAGAGTTGCACGCCTTAGATAATTCTCATACCTGGGAATTGGTTGATTTGGCTCCCTGGAAAGTTAGCTATATGTTGTAGATGGATGTATAAGACCAAGACTAAGGCAGATGGTAGGGTGGAATACTACTTAGCTAGACTAATAGCAAAAGGCTTCACTTAGGAGTATGAAATTGACTATGACGAGACATTTGCTCCAATTGCACGTCTTACTTTTGTTAGAAGTTTTCTTTCTATTGTAGCTATTAAACATTGGCCTCTATTTTAGATGGATGTTAAAAATGCTTTTCTTAATAGCGATCTTATTGAGGAAATATATATAGAGCTTCCTCCTAGGTACATTACTGCTTCTAATAAAGTATGTTGTTTATGTAAAGCTTTATATGGATTGAAACAGGCTCCTCGTGCGTGGTATGCTAAGTTCAGTTCCACTATGGATCGTCTTGGCTTTAGATCTAGTCCCCATGACAATGCTCTACACGTTCAAAAAACATCTCGTGGGTATATTCTACTGCTATTGTACGTGGATGACATGGTTATTACCGACGATGATCATATTGGTATTACAAGCTCCAGTAGTATCTCATTAGCAGTTTAAAATGAAAGATCTTGGGCAACTCAGTAACTTTCTAGGATTGGAGGTTACCTCAAACTCCTCAGGCTATTATCTTTCTCAAGCAAAATATGCCACCGATCTTCTTTCTCGCGTGAGACTCACGGATACTAAGATTGCTACAACTCCAATTGAGGCAAATGCCGAATTTGATGCAACGATGGAATTGCTCTTTCAAATCTTAAACTTTATTGACAGTTGGTTAGTAGTCGTGCATATCTCACATTTACTCATCTTAACATTGCTTATGCTGTTTACATAGTCAGTCAATTCATGACTGCACCGAGTACAACTCACTTTGCTGTTGTCCTTCATATTCTTCATTATGTGAAGAATACCTTATTTCAGGGTTTTTATCCTCCCACTGACTCTACTTTGGAGTTGAAAGCTTATTTTGATGCTCATTTGGCTGGTGACCCTCTCGATTGTCGCTCTACTACAGGCTACTGCTTCTTTCTTGATACCTCACTTATATCATGGCGTAGCAAGAAACAAATCGTTGTTGCTCGATCTAGCACCAAAGCGGAATATCATGCTCTTATTGATACGGCATTAGAATTACTTGGTTATGATGGTTATTAGAAGACACGGGAGTTCGTTATAACGTGGAACAATCATTTATTGTGACAATCGGAGTGCTATTCAAATAGCTTATAATGATGTTTTTCATGAGTGCAGCATATTGAAATTGATTGTCATTTCATACGATCTCATGTGCTTCATGGGTATGTACGACTTGTTTCAACTTCAACTTACTGATTAGACTGCTGATATCTTTAAAAAGGCACAACTCTAGTTGACTTCTTTGATGTCACATTGAGTTTGAGGGGGATATGAGATATATTTAGATTATCTTAGATTATTTAGGATATTGCAAATATCTATAATATTCTGGATATCTTTGTGATTGATTGTGTAATATTTTGTTACCGTAGATGATCCAGTAAAACCTCATGTGCTCCTTATCTTTTCATCATTAAATATACATAAATTTTTCACTTCTGCTTTAGTTTTAACTCAATGCGTAAGAATACAACCACATAAAGGGTAAATTCCTGAATTTTAGCCCAATGTATAATGTCGTTCAAGAACTTTTAATTTATTTAATATAGTCCCTAAACTTTTGATACATGTTTAATTTAGTCCCTAGACTATATAATAAGCTTCAATGTTGTCCCTAAACTTGAATTAATTAAAGGACATCATTGAACATTTTAGTGTTTGGGAGCATAAGAGGATCTTTGTACACAGTCTAAAAATGCTCAAAACTCTTTATCAAAATTTTCTTTGTTAATTTTGATTACAAAACTAAATATTCTCCGAATGCAATAATGTAACGAGTTGGAGCACGGTTCTAGTGTTCCGTGTCCAAAAGATAGATGTTATTTCATATTGGTAGATTCTTGATGAGATTTCTAAAACAAGTATGTGTGAAAAAGCCATTGGTAAAAAAAAAAAGAAAAATTTACCACTACTGACCTAATTTCCTGATAACTTGTTGGTAACTCATCGTCACTTTCGTGAAATTTCTAACTCTTTTTGATAGTATACAAATTATCAACTTCTATTCTTTTTTGAGTTATTTATAAACATTCATTTGTTTTTCTTTTGTTAGTCTATGGACTTTTTTTTTGTCGTTGACCAAATTTTATTTGTCTCTTTTTTAAATTCCTTATATGTATCAATTTTATTTATATGACTTGCCAGTTTTTCTCTCATAAAGTTACCGACTAATTTTTTTTATCAAGTAATATTTGAGTTGGTTCCGGTGTTCATTTGAACCTTTTTTTATGGAAAATTTATCAACTTTTTTATTAAGTTACCAACTTTTATTTGCAGTTCTTATTAACTTGTTTAAATACCAACTATTCTTGGAAATTACCAACCTTAATTGAAGCAATTATCAAATTTTATCCAATTAAGTTACTACAGTCTTACATTACCAACTCCTCATTGAATTAGTTACCAATGTTAATTTTGTTTCTTTAAATTATCGACATCTTTCACCTCTAATTTTTTTTTGTTATTTTTTATATACTTTTATTTACCTTTCTTACCAAGAGCTTGACTTGACCAACAATTATATGAAATTATCAACCTTTATTTATGTGATTTACAAACTTTTCTCCAATTAAATTACCAAGTAGTTCTTAGTTGCTAACTCTCATTTGAGTTGTTTATCAATGTTTATTGTATTTCATAAATTTGCTAACTTTTTATTGACTTACCACATTTACTTGCCTTACTTACCAACTTAAAAATTACCTACTCTGTTTAGCAATTACCAACCATAATTAGAGTGATACTTATTTTTAGCCAATAAAGTTACCAATTAGTTTTGTGTCACCAACTCTTTCTTGAGTAGTTACCAGCACATTTTTGGTTTTTTTAATTACCACTTCTCTTATGTAATATTTGAATGAGTCAGGGGTGGGGCTTTATAAAAAAAAAAGAGAAAAGAAATGTTGAAAAATAAAAAAAAAGAATCTGTGGATTCGGTTCATTATAAAGGTCGAGAGATGCACGCTCGAGAAATAGGAAAGAAAGAAGAAGAAAAAAGAGAAGGAAAGAAACAAGAGGGCTTTTGCACATCCATGTCATGAATGTCTCACCAAGCTGATTTAACTACGTATCGCAACGCCCTATAAGTGCTCTTGCCCCTCGTTCGTTCAATCGGAGAAGTTTTTTGGAATTAGAGCTTAACTTTGAAATTTTCTGAAATCGAGCTGCAAAGTCTGATTTAAGAGTTGTTGAGTTGAGATATTGTGGGGTTTTGATAGCTTAGGGTGTTAGTTATAGCATTTTACGGAACTCGATTTGAGCTTGCGATTCGTCCGAAACGAATTTTCGAAATTTCCTGTGCGTGATGAACAGTGCACGCCTATTAACTTTCGAGCTGAATTTCGTTGGTTTTTAGCTTGATTTTGGGTTGGCCAAGTTGTGGATCTTCTAGTGCTTCAAAAGATCTTCCTTTTGACTATGAGCTTGCTTGAAACGGGATTCGTGGAAAGAGTTATGATGCAATCAAGTCTCGTGCTCAAGCTCCGCATTGCATATAACTTTGAATATCCCCTTTGGTTGAGAGTTTTGTTAGCATGTATGAGTCATTTTGTTAGCGCTTAAGCATAGTTTAGCCGTTTCGTAGTTGTTGTAATGTTTTACTTAGTTTTGACGTTGAGTCTTGTTTAATGTTAGGATTGCGAGTTCGACGGTTTGAGTAATCTTTGTTGTTTGGTTTTTAAGCATTTCTAGGTGAGCAGTGCTACCTCTTTATTGATTTTATCAATTCATTTTTTGAAAGTGATAAGGATTTGAGTATCTTAGAGTTATTAAAGCAAGTTTGTTGCATAAAAGTCTGCTTGTTCCATAAAAGTCTGATTGGACAATTACTACCTTTTAATATTCGAGAACAATTTGAGAATGGTTTTAAGAAAGATATTGCGAATTTATATATATATATATATATATATATATTTTTTATGAACTAGTTTATGGAATGAGTTCTAAATGATTTGAGAAATGTTTTATGTGAAATGATTTATGAAGAATTCTAAAATGATGTGAGAAATGTCTTGTGAAATGTGTTCATTTTGACGAATGAAGCTGATGAAGATTATGTGTTTCGTTTTGTGAAATCAATTGGTGATATTGATTGTTGATTTAAATCATGGTATTGGAGGATGTGGCTTTTGTGCTCAATATCATTATGAACCCATTGAGGATTTTGTGGGAATGCATACTAGTTAGGATATTCTTATGGGATGAGCAAAAAGATTTTTGTAGGTGAAAACCTTGTCAAGGGGGGAATCTTGGTTGTCTTATCACAAGGCGTTGTGTCCTGACCATGGTTAGATATTTAACCATGAGTTTGGTCAATTGATGGACCATTGACATGTGATTTGATATTGGCCAATGAAATGGACGACTATGTTGTTTGATGAGATTAATCAATGAAATAGATCATTGATATGTGTGCTATTCATATTGATCGATGAACTTGATGAATGATGTTTGTTGTGATATTATTAATTAAATAATGTTTTCTGATATGTATACGGTTATGTTGAAGCATACATAAGTCATTCTTATTTTGTATGTGTATTATATAGTGAAATTGAGATAAGTGGGTTTTGATATTGTTTTATAAAGTGCATAGTGAGTGCTTGATCTGCTTAGAAGAAATATGTACTACTCACTGGATTGTGGTTGCTCACTCCTCTCAGTCTCAATTTTTTCAGGTTCCTCGATTAATGGCCATTTGGGAGTTGGTTTTTTTTTTTTTGCGTTTGAGGTTGCATCCTTCGAGTGGAAAGACAGCCGTGTTACTCCCCCATTCTAGTAAGTGCCGGGGTTTGACATCTTATCTCTAACAAAAAGAATTTCTGTTATATTTACCAATTTTCGTTTACCTTTCTTACTAATACCTTAAATTTAACAACTATTATATGAATACTTGGTTTGTTTCACGGGAAATTTGACATTTTTGGGAAATATTTTCCCTGTAGTAATGTTTTAGGAAAATTACAATATTTATGGCCAAATTCAAAAAAATTATGTTCCATCATTTGGAAATGAAAACTTACTTTTATTTTCCTAAAGAGACGTGTAGTATTTGTACAATCTAAGGGCTACACATGCTATATCATCAAATTTCGAATTAAATTTAATCGAATTAAATTTTCACAACATAAATACTTGTATAGATGATAAAAAATTACTATTTTTATCTTATAGGAAAGTGGACATAGACGAAGTGGAAGGCCGAACTATTTCATATCCATCTTGCAATATTTTCTATCTCTTCAACTCCTTTATTATCTACTTGATAGACGCTTTATACATAATCGTTTTCCTTCTAGAAAAACATTTTCTCTAGATTTTCACGAAAATATTTTAATTTTTATAAAACAACCAATTCACTCCATCTTGATAGTTGAGTTAGTCATTTCATAATTAGCTGAAAAGATTGATGGAATATCAATTTTCTAAAAGCAGAACGGATCTAGACTTAAAAGTCATAGGGGGTACCAAGAAACTATACTTGACTCATGAAATAAATTGAACGGGGGCAAGACAGCTAATTCGGGTAATTGATGCCGGCTTATAGCTAATTTATACGTGGTGCTGTGATCAAACTTTTGATCATCTCAATTAGTCTTAATTATACCAATCCTCAATTTTTTGATCACATGGGAATATTGATGGATATGGCAGGAGGTATTGCCATGGGGAGGGGAAATCCAACTAATCCTGAGCTCGTATAGGGAATGTGGGTACATAAACCCATGCCACAGAATATGAAAACCAACAAAAACTGAAAATCTATGCTTAATCAATGAAAAGACCAGCAGTTTCAAATGCTTTATCGGGGAGTCCAACAATTAATTGGAAGCATGTTGTGAATTACATGACACAAACATAAAATTGAGTGAAAGTCATTTGGCTTTTCTTGATTAACAGCTCGCTCTAGTGGAGTAAAGAAATACAAAGATAACTTTATGGCCAGAAACATAAGGCCTTATTCTTCTGTTCTCATCTGTTATTGAAATGGCCTTCCTGAGTCAATTATTCATCCATTTTTTGGCAACAGCAATTCATCGTATCATTTTTGAAAAAGCAAGAAGATCGGCATAATATTTGACTATCCACCCTTTCATAATCTCAACTTCAGCTTTTGAAAGCAAGAAGATCGGCATAATATTTGGCTATCCATCCTTTTATAATCTCAACTTCAACTTTTCGCTGCATGACCAACCAGTCTGGATCGGTTTGCTTCCTGCAAATAAATCCAAACAGTGGGAACCTGCAAAGCATATAGTCACAAATTAAAAATTCAAGATCCTCTGATTTTGTTTTACATGCATCAACATTGTTCTTCTCTTGTGTGATTCATGGGTATGCGAGATAAAGTCGCAAACAACAAATACATCGCCTGGTTATATACCTTTCTCTGTATAGATAGCTACGATACTGTCCGAGATGTTTTCAAGACCCTAAGATTGAAAAAAAGAGAAGAAATTGTTATGCATGATTAAGAAAGGTAAAATTTTTGTTGTTTTGGGCGTATGGAAAGAAGCATATAATTATTGATACCCTGCGCTACTCCAAGGATCTCGAAGTCCATTTGAGAAAATAATGTTGCTACCGAACCTACGAAGAACTAGCTCTACATCCTGCAAAAATGAAAAAAAGGCAAAGGACGATGATGGTAAGGTTTGCTTTAAATTTATGCGTAGAAACCAATTTAATTTACTAATAGAAATAAGAGTCAAACATATATTTCTAAGAGCCACCGGAAATCATACATGACCGCCATAGTAGGTAGTGATCCAATGTGGGTGAGGTGTGACACTGAATGATTTGTTGCATCCATCAACGAAGCTGCTCAAGACAAAAAGGTTCTGGTGGGAACATGGAGTTGTTTGTGATGCCTATGGGGATTACCAATTCGCTGCATCTCTGCAAGCAATCTCCCTTTTAGTTCGATACAAATGCAAGTTTCCTTAGATGCTACACAATTATAAGAGGAAATTTTTAAGAATGGAATAGTGCAATTAAAGTAGATCCGATCAATGGGTGCGCTGGGATCGGCCTGAAGATAGACCTGACGATCCCTGCATTATGACGAGGCCATTGCCCAAGTCCACCGAAATGGTCGATCATTCGGACTCGAAAAAGGAAACGTTTTCCTAACCCTATCTACCATGAAGCAAAGTTAGCTCTGCCAAGTCCGAATCAACCCGTGAGACCGAAATGCATTATCCAAACGCGCCTAAATAACCGAAGACCCATCGGGCCTCCTCGAATGCTCAAATATGATAATTTAGAGTATTGTACCTGCCACCTCCAACCCAAGTCAGTTTGAGACATATTAGTGGGAGGATTGACGTAGCATGTGGAGTTTACGTTGTAGGCAACAACGCCCGCAAATATTTTGCCAAGAATGCCATGCTCAGTAGTGTTTGCTCCGTCAATGCCCTTACATATCACTGTCACGGGATATGTAGGTGGATGATCTCCTTGGGCTGTTGTACAACGATTTCAAGTAGTTCTTCAGCTCTTTCCCACTCTCTAGAGGCCTAACACATCCACGAAAAAAAAAACAGTAGTTAATCCATTATTGATCGAATCACCTTAGTAAATTAAAATTGGCAAAAGGACACTATAAGTGCAATAACTTGTGTACGGCGCTTACTTTGGTGCCATAACTTTTTTTCGGATCACTTTGGTACCAAGTATGAGGAAAAATGATCACTTAAGTGTTATAACTTTTTTTTGGATTACTTCAATGCTAAAATTTTTGAAAAACGATTACTTAAGTGCTAAAATTTTTTAAAAACGATCATTTAAGTGTTAAAATTTTTGAAAAACGATCACTTAAGTGCCAATCTCCGCGAGACTCCGGCGAACCACGTTAGCTTCAGAAATTAATAAAAAAAATGCCACGTCAGATTTTTGGTGAAAAATTGTGTACAGCACCGGAGTTGGCACTTAAGTGATCGTTTTTCAAAAATTTTAGCACTTAAGTAATCATTTTTCAAAAATTTTAGCACTAAAGTGATCCAAAAAAAGTTATGGCACTAAAGTGAGCGTCGTACACAAGTTATGGCACTTGTAGTACTTTTTTGTCAATTAAATCGAATGCATGCACGATGGGTTTCTTTTCTGGAGCAATTTAATTTTGTACTTCGTCATAAAGCAGGCCATTTAAATAAGGTGGCAGATAATTTGAGTCGACGTCTTTGCGACACTCGTGACCATGCGCACTGATGTTGTCGGTTTTGATCACCTATGCTCTCTTTATCCTGAGGATGCTGACAAACGGCGACGTTCGAAAATTTTTGAGGTGGGCGATGAGGTAATGGTTTTCCTGCGAAAGGAGCGTTTTCCTGTCGGTACCTATAATAAACTAAAGCACAAGAAGATTGGTCCTTGTCAAGATCCTGAAGAAGATCAACGACAATGCCTATGTAGTTGACCTTCCTGGTGATCTCAACATTTCCCCTACATTTAATGTGGCAGACTTATTTGAGTATCATGCTTCCGATACACCCCTTTATCCTGATCATAACTCGAGGGCGAGTTTTTTCGAAAAGGGAGGGAATGATGTAGAACAGTTAGCCTGTGATTATCTTGAAGAATGTGATCGCCGTAATCGCCGGAAATTTCAATAGTTTTTCTGATTTTGGGGAAAACAACCATTCAAGCAGTTTCCTATATTATTATTTAGGTAGTTTCCTATATTACTAGTCAAGCAGTTTCCTATATTATTATTTAGGCAGTTTCCTATATTTATATTTCCTATATTATTATTTAGGCAGTTTCCTATATTATCATTTAGGTAGTTTCTTTAATTATTCGGTTTCCATTAATATTAGGAGTCCTATCTCTATTTATAAGATGTTTGTTTTGTAATCAAGAACACAGTATTATTGAATAAAAATTTCGAGTTCTTTGGAGTTGTTCCAAATTTACGCTTTCTCTCTGCGTCAAATTCACAGATGTTCTTAAGATCAATTTACCCTTGAAGATTGTGAATTATGACACCGAACAGTAGAGTGTGCGCAGGTTAAGTTCATGATCTCAAAAGTTAAATCTTAGTCAATTCAACCCCCAAAAATTGAGAAATTGGATGGCTATACTCTATTGCATTTGACTCATTTGGGGATCGAGACATATAATAGATGAAGCCTCAGACAACATACTTGCAAGTCTTGAACATCTTGCTTAAGTTTGAAAGGCCATTAGGCTCATTAGCAACCCTATCGATCTCTGACCATGAGTCTCCTATAGTTTGGTAGCAAGTCTCACTGGTGTCCTGTGCAAAATGAACAGGGTTTAACACAAGCTATAAAAAGAAAGAATAGATATAAAGACTCCAAAGTTTACTTGGGTGGTAAGTTTCTATGTCTTTCTCATTTAAGGTATGGTTTCAAATAACCATACCATTGAGTTCTCTTGATGCCATACACTATGAGCCTGAATATGTGTTCTCATGTACTTACCTTCTGTGCGTGAGATGGAAGATAGGGATATTAAGTCAACCAATAGATGTTCTTTGGATGCGCCACAAGTTTCACACGCCCCATGATTATGAAAAAGAAGGAAGAGAAATTACAAGTGCTGTTACCTTGAAATCCTTGGTGACCACTGAATAGTATGGATCTTGCGGGGGAATATTGTCAAAGTACAATATGGGAGCTGATGAGGCTAGAGCTCCGAGAGCCACATGTGGATACCTCAGGCGGAACCACAAAGCTAGCACTGAAATTTGCATTAGCTATTAGAATTTGATGATTCAAGAAAACAAGATGATATATTTTTTTCGCATAAAATAGAAATTACTATAGAGTTGAAAATGAAGGGCGGTGACAGTTCATCATTTTCACATAAGATTTATACCATTGGTTTTTCACATGCTCTATTATTATTTTTCTACCACACACATATGATAAGTTTGGAATCAGAATCAACTTTTTTATATATTTTAATTAATAGGTGGCTCAGACCGTAAAAAAATCAAATACTCCACGGTTTATGTTCGCCAATATAGATAGACTATTTTGGCCATTACACTTACTTCCTCCATATGATCCTCCCACGGCAATAACTGGAGAACTACTGGCTTTCAAGTTCTGCTTCACGTATATGATAATAGCTGCATAATCGGCCAAAGCTTGGGCGGAGCTAAAATACCCACGAACATTTGCATCATTGAGAGCTTCTTCAAAGCTCATCCCAGTGGAATTGACTCACCAAAATACCGATGTTGACACGAAAAAATTCCACAATAAAAGAAGTTTTATTTACGTAGTTAGAAGCTTAAATTAGACAAAAGGAACATTCATCCACGGACCTAAAAAAAAAAAAAGGCAGAAGTCAAATGTGCTACCTCAATATAAACTAATAAAGCTTTAAATTGAGCTGCGTTGTCTCTTAGAAACCCGACAATAGTCGGGGCTCCATCAATTGGCGCTTCATTACCGAGGTAATTAAATGAAGATCGGTGCACCAGAATTTGCGCCGCCCCAGTATTTGGAGTCAATCAAGTATCTTTGTTGGAAGATAGTGTAGCTCTCAGGTCTATAGTCGAAATGATCGAGCGTCTGGTTGAAAAAGAGGGTGTCGAAATCATTTGTTATGGATGCCGAAACTGCACGTTCGGGATCTTGGAGGACGTCTTCACTGTGTAGACTCAGAGTTGGAGGATCAAGTTTCTGCCCAGAAATTGAAGCTGTGGATAAAATGAAGGAGATGATCAGAGAAAGCCTAGAAAGAGTCATGATGTGTGTAGTGTGGACAAGAAGTGTGTCTATGAAGAGCTCTAAACTTAGTAGGACAATGAAATGAGACACCTTCATAAGCATATATATAGGCATCTGCCGTCCTGGGCCATGGTTTGAAGTGAATTGAGCACTTATTATATGTCTATGTTCTTTAGACATCTTCTGGCTAAATTGTACTATTTATTATTCAAGAACCTCTTGATACGAAGGACTAGCTCAAGATAAGTAAAGCATGACCCGGCATATGATTAATTGGCTACAGTTTGATGCATCCCTATTTCAAATACTAGATTATGAATTAAATAAGAAAATTTATTGTGGATTCAAATTCTAGATTATGAACTAAACGGGATAATAACAATTGACTTACGCAATTTCCACGAATTGAGCTTAGGAAAAACACGAGGGAGTTGTCAGATTCGTTTTGCCAACATACGCTTTGTCATTTGTGAAGAACCTCATTTTCCTTGGGTCTTACGCAGAACTTTCTTCTTTTTAGTCGGTCCATGATTATTTTTAAAACGGTGCCCATGCTGACATTCAAATGCTCTTCTTAATTTATGTGTTAGGTCAGACTTGTATAGTTGATTTCCTAACTTTTCAAACTTAATTTCTAGTCTCACAATATTGAGTAGCTAAAAAAAAAAAAAATTCTTCAGTAGAAAATCGTGTAATTCCGGTTCATATATCGCTGTTTGAGTAATTAAGAAGAGAATCAACATCGACGTATATATTCTAGATAAAAATTGAACTTTGAAACTTTGATGGTAGACCATGGAGAGCATGGTAATTAAAAAAATTGATGCCGAAGAAAATCACACTGAAGGGTCAACATTTTCTAGATGAATTCTCATTATTTTATTTCCAAACCACCCACTACCTTTCTTGGCCAAAAAGAAAAAAATCGCATACTTCCTTCAAATCTAGTAGATGAACATTTTGGTATAATTACTAGATGTATGTAATAGGGGTGAGCATGATCCGGGCGGGCGGTTCCCAACATGGAATCAGGAACTGCTCACTAAGGACCGGTTCACAGAAATTAGAACTGAGAATTGCTCGTTGGTTCTATGGACCCACCCGGAAACCGGATCGGACCGGGCGGTCTGGTTTCTGGGTGGATTCATAGAACCGGTCCCATAAAGTTTTACGCAATTGGAGGTGATCGAGAGTGAGAGAAGGAGATGATGAATGGCTAGAGGCGCTGCAGTAAGTTATGGGAGTTGAGAGTCGAGTTTCAAATTAGGGATTTTATGGTTTTCATTTTTTTAAAAATGTTTTAATTTTTTTTTATGTTGAGATTTTTCTTAAAAATTATATATGTATGTATATGTATATATTAGCTGTCTAGTCCGGGGAGGTGGGTGGGCGGTTCCACGTCTAGAACCAGGAGCTGGATCGGTACTCACCGGTTCTAATAAATTAGAATCGGGAACCGGATCGGTCCTTATGGGAACTGCCAGTTTCGGGCTGGTCCAGTCCGGATCTTGGCAGTTCGAACGATTTCGGTTCCTTTGCACACCCCTAGTATGTACGTATGTATGTATGTTTGTATGTATGCATGCAGCATTCCAAAAGACCCACATTGATTGGAAGAGGGTTTGTTGAGTAACTTATAAGTTAATATCCACTCTAAATTGATCACAAATTAGAGGTGGCAAAATGGGTCACGGACCCATATTTTAACTCAATTTAATAGGTGGAGTGATAAATCTGCTGCTTAAAATTTAAAATATAGATTGGAATGGGCTTAATATAGCAAAACCAAATTAATAATATGTTCTTGTGAATTTGGAAAGAGCTCAATTTTAACTCATTTGTTCAAGATCAATTACTAAGGGTATCTTGCGGTCACACTCAATAGACACTCTCCATTTTAAAGGCCACACAGCCAACGGAAGTGGTCACATATGCCCATTAATTACAGTTCTAAAGCTTTTGAAGTATGAATTTTTTTTTATGAGATAGATCCATATTACTTACTTATTTTTCGGTCCGAGCGAGCTATGCTTAGGCCAAATTAGGCCTGCCAAGTTGCCACCCCATTGTCATATCTAGGACCAACTACCAAAGGTTCGATACCTTAGGATGGAAATTAATGAATGATTAGGTGTAACTTGAAGTATAAATTCTCTTATCTTCATTCAAAATGATGATATTTTTCACGTAGAAATGGGCTTGCATGGATGATAATGACGTGCTCCTAAAGTCACTAAAATTTCTTTGTTAGTATAAACAAGACAGATTTAGCCGAGAAATAGATATTGAGATGATAGAGCGTTGGAATGTGCTTCTCTTCAGATCCCACCGAGTTATAGATGCACACAAATCCTAATCCTGGATTGAAGATATATATTTTATGTTAAGGGTTTTTTTTATGGAAATGATTTGGCGTCATGATTTAGCTACATATAAGCGAATGTTAGCTAATAAATAATATATATTGGATTAGCTGATAAATCCTAGGGGTTTACTAATTAGGCAGACGGTTGGATTTCCATAGCTCGAAAAGTGTGGGTTCTCACGTGAGAATTGTTCACGGAAATTGACCTTGCATACGACTTTATTGAAAACCTAAGAAGCAAGGAATAATTAACTATCTTTTTCCACATCCTAGGTATTCAGCGTGAATTGATCGTGCCTTTTTCCCTATAAAAGAAATTTAACTGGATATATATTTCAAACCACATCTTGTCCCAACTCTAAATTCCAGCGGACGGTCTTAGTGGACAGAAAATGATTGAACGTCAGAAAACAAATTGAGATTTAATTAATCAAACATTATTGGTTATAAAGATCAAGAAAATAGACAAAGGAAGGAAAGTAACCAAAAATTTTAAGTTTAGTAGGTCGGATCGTGTAACAGCCCCAAAAGTCCTTTTTCGAATAATCATCGAGCCCAGGCACGCCCAAGTGGGGAAGGGCTCGAGCTAAAAACAAAATTGCTTGTCAGGCCCGCCCAATTTGGGTTTCAAGCCTTCTTGGCTCGGGCAAGCCCGGTTTGAACTGATAAAAGCCAGTGACTCATGATTAGATCTAGTAATAGCCTCTAAATGCGGTGTTGTTTCGAGTGGGTCTGCCAATTTGTGTGATTGTCGTGCTAATCATGTCACGTCGAAACAACAGTATAGCGCGAATATGGCTAACCTAAGCAGCAAGACAGGTCTGCCTCAATACAAATACGACATGCTTGATAAAAGCAAATCACACGATACGATTAACGTGATTATTGAATGTGTTACAGTATTCGGTGTCAATGTATATTAACTTATTTACTAATATAAATTAATTAGTTTACACAAGAAACACGTAAAATGCGTTTACACACAGTAAGTTACAATAACACATCGAACACATTTCCCCGACAATACGAGTATTTTCAGTTCACATCAGTGTACTAATGTTTTTAGTTTTTCTTTATGTTTAATGACCCTTCTCACAAGAACACAGACGAGGCACACAACTCTGGTCTTTATTCTCAATACTATTAGCATTATTCAATGTAATGACATTCCCGTGTGATGTATATTAATTATTTTCCAAAAGCACGAAGATCGGCATAGTACGTGGCAATCCATTTTCTTATAATCTCAACCGCAGTTTTTCGCTGCTTGACCAACCAGATAGGATCTTTTTTTTTGTAGCTGGAAGTATGTCCAAACAATGAGAACCTGCATGCAAGAAATTATTTATACAGCATTAATTTCAGTAATCCAATCAAAATCCGAAGATGGAAAGATAATCCATTCCATTTCATTGTTTGACATGAATCGAGTCTGACATGTACCTTTAGCTGTGTAGACGGCAACAACAGTATCTGAAATATTCTTCAAGACCCTACATTTGATGATTTATAAGAATTATTTGGAAATGTTGTCCAATTCAGTGATAATTTCATAGAAATCTATAGGTTTTGATGCTACACGTACCCGCCCCTGCTATAAGGATCTTGAAGCCCATTGGAGAAAATAATGTTGCTCATGAACATGTGCAAAACAAGTTTTATGTCCTGCAATTTTCCATAGTCATTGAAGTTACTAAAGAGTGTCATATGTTTGGCCATAAACAATTATATATACAACTACATGAAAATTAAAGAAGTATCCTATATATAATTTTATTTTTGTGACCATACATGACCACCGTAATAAGTAGTGGGGCCCAGTGTGGCCGATGTGCGACCCGAAGCTTGTCTTGCAGTCATTCACGAACTCATTTAGATCAAAGTGTACTGGTTGAAACATAGTATTGTTGATGATGTCCTCACGAGCCACCATCTCGCTACATCTCTGCAAAGCCAAAAAACCTCCATTTTCTAAATACGATACAAAACTCGAAGGCTGACTAATTATGGCGAAAAAGTTGGAACTTATGTTCATGACTCTCAACCAACTAAGCACATCACTGTTAGGTGTAGCCAATCAGGACTTAAATGAATCAAACTATTCTCAAGCTACTCTTGCTCGTTCATTAGACTACATAGACTCTGCTCAGAAATATAAGACACATATTATGCCGAATCTTAGAGTTGTTCGTTCATCACTCGAGTTTGAAATTAGCTTTGTTTTTTCATAATCAACCTGAGTCGATTTCAACTGATAGTAGTAAACTAAAATCCATTCATGATATTGGCCTATGGTGTGTACCTGCCAAGGCCAACCCAAATCAGTTTGAGATGGACGTGGAGAAGGTGGATTGACGTAGCATGTCAAATTTCCGTCGGATGCGAGAAGGCCTGCGAAAATCTTCCAGAGAATGTCATTTCCTGGAGAAGCTCCATCAATGGCATTGCATATCGCTTCCACCGGACGTTTGAATGGATCATTGTACTGAGCAGCACCTGCGTAGACCCCTGTCAAGTGGTCCTTGAGCTCCGAAGAACTTTGCAATGGTCTAAAAAGGGACAAAAATATGCATTATTAATTGTAAATTCGTCTATAAAACTTATCTTTTCTACTTTTAAACTAATATCGGAGCTTAAAAACCATTATCTAATGTTGGACGCACCCACTTTGTTTAGTAAAAGTTCCTTGTATTGTAGAAAAAATTGTCAATGTAAAAAACGGTCTCATCCGCCCCAAATTTGATGGTAAGTGAGGGAGTTGATAGCTGAAACTCTCACATCAAGAATGGATAACCACTTGTGGAAAGGTTCTTTTCACCGTTGGTGTATGTTATAAATTTTTAATTAGATATATCTAACAACTTTTTATTTTCTAAGAATTACTTATATTATAGAAAATACTTAAAGTCTCCAAAGTACAAAATGATGCATGATCTCAATTCCATCATCCACGCACCTGCAAGTTTTGAATGTTTTGCTCAATTTCGTGAGACCACGAGGCTCAGAAGCAACTCTATCAATTTCCTCCCAGGATCTTCTTATGGTTTGGTGGCAAGAAAAACTAGTTTCCTGAAAATTTACCCAAACAATTATTCAAGTGATCGATTTGATTATAGAAAATGCATGGTCAAAAAAAAAAAAAAGGAATAAATCTAGCAAATTAAGATTACCAAAAAATCTTTTGCAACTGCTGAAAAGTATGGGTCCCGACGTGTGAGGTCGTAAAAGTAGAGAATTGGAGCGGATGATGCCAAAGCTCCGAGTGCAACATGAGGATACTTCAATCGGAACCATGAAGCTAGCGCTGACATAAAGATTGAAAGACAGAACCATGAAGCTAGCGCTGATATAAAGATTGAAAGACGTACTTAAAAGTGATATGTAGAATACATGCTGTTGATGTTTTCCTCTTAACGTGAGGGTAGGAACTTTCTTCAATGCCATTCAGGGCAAGCTATTGAACTTTATATGGATTGTCGTTGTCAATATGACTAGCACTGTTTAGGAAAAGCTCAATCCATGAAATGTTCAAGAACAATGTGACCTTCGGCAAATTAAAATTGTTCTCTTCAATGAAAAATAGTGGACTATTTTCTTTAATTTCGATTTCTAGTGGTAGTCATATTGCTGCTATGTGAAAATATTCACGTACCTCCACCATATGATCCTCCAATGACAATTATCGGAGAATGTCTGGCATTCAATTTCTGTTTTAGGTATACAAGGATTTCTGCGTAATCGGCAAGAGCTTGTGCCGAGCTGAAATATCCACGAGTGTTGGGGTCACTCAGTGCTTTGTCGAGTGTCAACCCGTATGAAATTGATTCACCATAAAACCGATGCTGTAAGATTTCAACTTTACTTTTGTACATTTCAACAAATAACAGTTTGTTTTAATGTATATACCATTTTACTTAATACTCCGCTTCGCGTGTCAGCCGGTTCTCTACACATGCAAAATAGTATGTGAATTGTAACTCGAGATGATAACGGAAGAACAAGAAAACGGATATGATATCAGGAAAATTACGCAGGAGAAAATTAAGAGGGGTGTTAAGCGTAATCAAGTGACGTAAACTTTATAAACCAGTTTGTGCACACTATGGACAGGCCAATTACACTGCGCTAGGGAAATTTACAATGAGAAGTTCCAAATGAAGTGGTCTTAAGTGGAGATTATAGCAATCTTAATCACTTTGACAACTAAATCGGCCATGTAGATTTAGTTTGATATTGGAATGAAACTGCATTTTCTTCTAGCTCAAAGTTTAGATGTGGGAGTTGTGCGATCGAGAACATTCAATAGTTTTTCATTGCGTGTGAGGTATAATGCCAATGAAAATGCCCAGGAGGTATTGTTGGGATTTTGGCACCAAAATCCCATTGAATTGAATGAGAAGTGTGTGGGTGAAAGTGTCCCACATAGGATAGAAGAGATATGGGAGATGGGTTCAAATAGTTGAGCCTCACAAATGGGTTTGGGCCCCAAGGGTACTTTTTTTGGAGAGAGGACTTACGTCAAGCTTGGTCCACTCCCCCCGCGCCGCCGCCCGTCCGGCCCTTTCGGTTCGGGTCCGGGGTCCATCCTCTATCGGTTTTATTTTTTCTCGAACAGACTCTTCAATTTTTTCGCCATATATCCGAACGGTTTAGTTGATCGGATATCTCCGTGACATTTTGCATTCCCAGAGACATTTTTCCCAAGACACTTACACATATTTCTTGTGCGATTGTTACGCAAAATTGCGTTCGTTGGAGTCCTCCGGATAAGTACCGCTTCGGAGGAACGAGATCAGATTCTATCCTGGGAGGCGATTGTCTACTATCCTCGGTCTTGATTGAGGGGCCAAATTGTCTTAAGGACACGACGTTATTTTCGGGCTCGGATCAACATTCCGCTTATTTGTCTGCATCTTCTTTGTTTTCGGGTTTGTTTTCTTGACATTTAATTTCGGTTTCTAGTATATGAACATAACCGAGAACTACAGGTATTGCCATGGGGATGGGAAATAGAACTAATCCTAAGCTCGTCTAGCGAAAGAGGTCCCATAAACCCTTGCCAAAAGAATAAGAACATCAAAATAGAATGAAAATCTATGCTTAATCAATAAAGAACACCAGCAGTTTCAAATGTTTTGCCAGAGTCCAACGATTAATTGGAAGCATGTTGTGAATTACATGACTCAAAACATAAAATTGGGCGGAGTAATTTTGCTTTTCTTGATTAAGAGCTTGTTCTAATGGAGCAAAGAAAGTACAAGCATTAACTTTTGGTAAGATACGGAGGACTTAGTCTTGTGTTCTCATCTGTCACTGAAATGGCCTTCGTGAATCAATTCATCATCCATATTTTTGGCAACCCGCCGTGTGACCAAATACACTTTCTCTCTATAATGGTTGTTACATGAACGTCGTTAGGGACAGTTTTTTTGAAATGGACGATGAGATGGACCGGGGGGTGTGGGCAGTCCGTGTTTCGAGCCCCCACTGGCCAATGTTCACTTCACTAGGACTGTACACACGCGCGCTATGTTGCCTTTTTTTTCTTTTTCCTTTTTCAATTTTTTTTTAGATCTTCAAAAAAAAAACAAAGGCGGAAAAAGGGAAGATATATTGAAACCCCAGGCCCCACCCAAAAAGACGGACGAAGAAGAAGGAGGGGAGGGGGGGGGGAGGGGAGGGGGGAAAGCAAGAAGATCGGCAGAATATTCCGCTATCCACCCCTTTATAATCTCAACTTCGGTTTTTCGCTGCATGACCAGCCAGTCTGGATCGGTTTTCGTCTCTGGGAGTAAGTCCATACAATGGGAACCTACAATGCATATAATCATTAATATGTCTCGAGTTTGGTCAAACCTAACCAAAGTAAAAATCTAAATTCAAATGGGAATTGTGGTTTGATGCTCGAGTAATAAATTATTTATTAATATACTCTCGACATTCGAAAGTTAGATTTCTAATTTGAATAGGTTTCCTTCTTTTGAGTAATTTACGGGCACGTAAAACAAATCACAAACAACAAAAATAATTGCCTAGTTATATGTACCTTCCTTTGTATAGACAGCGAGGATACTGTCTGAAATGTTCTTCAGGACCCTAAGATTAAAAAAAGAGATCAAATTGTTAAGCGTAATTAAGTAATGGAAATTTTAATACTTGAATGTATGGAAATAAGCATGTATTTTTTTATACCCGGCGCTACTGTAAGGATCTCGAAGTCCATTTGAGAAAATAATGTTGCTACCAAACCTGTGAAGAACTAGCTCTATGTCCTGCCAAAAAAAAACAGTAGGTTGAGGACAACGGTGGTAAGGCTTGCTTTGAATTTTATGCATAAAAACCAGTTTAATTTACTGATAGAAATAAGAATCAAACATATATTTCTAAGAGTAATCGGAAACCATACATGACCACCGTAGTAGGTAGTGATCCAATGCGGGCGAGGTGCAACACCGTACTTGCGGGTGCAGTTATCAATAAATCCGCTCAAGTTGAAAGGCACTGTTTGGAACATAGGATTGTCTGTAATGCCCATGGGGAATACCATCTCGCTGCACCTCTGCAAGTAAATCTCCCTTTTAGTTCAACAAAAGTGTGAGTTTTCTTAGATGCTACCCAATTTCAAGAGCAAGCTTTCAAGAATGGGATAGTGCAATTAAATTAGACCCGATCAATGAGCATGCTTGGATCAGCCTGAACATAGACATGATGATTCCAGTACTGGGACAAAAAGCCATTGCTTAAGTCCGAGAAGGGAACTGTTTTCCTAACCCTGTCCACTTTGAAGTAAATTCAATTCAGCCTGGTTTAAATCCACCTGTGAGATCGAGATGCAATATCCAAACCCGCCCAAATATTCGAGACCCATCAGCCTCCTCTAATGCTTAAAGATAAAATGATGGAGAGTATTGTACCTGCCACTCCCAACCCAACAAAGTTTCATATACATCAGTGGTAGGATTGACGTTAGCTTGAGACCCATTAGTGGGAGAATTGACATAGCATGTGGAGTTCACGTTACGGGCAACGACGCCTGCAAATATTTTGCCAAGAATGCCATTTTCAGTAGTATTTGCTCCATCAATGCCGTTGCATATCCCTTTCACTGGATACATTGGTGGACCATCGTACTGAGCTGCTTTTACGTACATCAATATCAAGTATTCCTTCAGTTCATTCGCACTCTTCAAAGGCCTAACTCATCCACACACACAAAAGCTGGAGTTAATGCATGATTGATTGATTGAGTCTCCTTAGTAAATTAACATTCATAGAAGTTCTTAAGGACTCAATTTAGCCTTGAAGATCTTGAAACGTCACACTGAACAGAAGAGTTGTGTGTAGGTTAGGTTCATGATCTCAAAAGGTCAATTGAGTCTATTCTTTAAATATACTTCGTAGCATTTCACTCTTTTTAGGGATTAATACACATAATAGATGGCATATAAGGGCACACACCGGCATGTTTTGAATATCATGCTTAAGTTTGAAAGATCATTAGGATTCTGAGCAACTCTATCGATTTCTGACCACGAGTCTCCTATAGTTTGGAAGCAAGTCTCGCTGGCTTCCTGTACAAAAGACACAAACAATGAAAAGAAAGAATAGAAATTAAGATTTCAAATATTGATCCGGTGATAAGCCGGTATGTCTTTCTCACTTAAGGTATGGTTTCAAATTACCACACCATTGAATTATCTAGATGCTATGCCCTAGGAGCATGAATATTGTACTCGTATAATTACCTTGTGTGAGTAACATGGGAAGATATAGGGATATTGCCTCAACCAATTGACACTGTTTGGATGCTTCAAAAGTGCCGAGCAATCCATTATTTGGACAAAAAAAGAAGAAGAGAAATTACAGGTGTAATTACCTTAAAATCCTCGGTGACCACTGAATAGTATGCATTTTGTGGGGTAATATCGTCAAAGTATAGTATAGGAGCTGATGAGGCCAGAGCTCCGAGGGCCACATGTGGATATTTTAGGCGGAACCATGAAGCAAGCACTGAAATTGGCATTATCTATTAGACCTTGATAACTTAAGATAACGAGATGATAATCTTTTTTTTCATGAAAATGAGTTATTATTTTAATTGAAAATAAAGGGCACCAATGACTCATCAATTTAACAAGATAATTATACCATTGGCTTAAAACCTCTTAACCTTCTCATATTTCCTTCAACCACACGCGATAGAAGTTTGGAATGAGATTCAACTTTTTCACATTGATAGAATATAATACCCATTGCACTTACTTCCTCCATATGATCCTCCCACCACAATAACTGGAGATTTACTGGCGTTTCGTTCCTCCTTGACGTGCATAATAATGGTTGCATAATCGGCCAAAGCTTGGGCGGAGTTAAAATACATGCGAACATTTGTATCATTGAGAGCTTCTTCGAAGATCATCCCAAGTGGAATTGACTCACCATAATACCGATGCTGACAAGAAAAATCCACAAGAAGAGAAGAATTTAACTTCGTAGTTAGAAGCTTTAGTTAGAAAAAAAAGAACATTCATGAAGGAAACAATTCAAATATACTACCTCAATATAAACTAATAAAGCTTTGAATTGAGCTGCGTTATCTGTTAGAAACCCGATTGTACTGGATTCCGTCGATTGGCTGTTCGGCACCAAGGTAAACGAAGATCGGGCGCACTAGAATTCGCAGACTGGCCCAGAAGCTGGAGTTGATCAAGTATCTTTGTTTGAAGGTAGTGTCGTTGCTCTCTGGTCTATAGTTGAAGTGATCAAGGGTTTGATTGAAGAAGAAGGTTTCGAAACCGTCTGTTATGGACGCTGAAAGTGCATGTTCGGGATCTCGGAGGACGTGTTTGCGGTGTAGACTCAGCGTCGGAGTGTGAAGTTTCTGTCCAGAAATTGTAGCTGTGGACAACACAAGGGAGATGATAAGAGAGAGCCAGGGGTGAGCCATAGTCTGCAGCGTGGACAAGAAGTATGCTTTTGAATAATTCCAAACTAAGCAGGACAATGAAATGAGACACCTTCATAAGCATTTATAAGCATCTGCCGTCCTGGGCCATGATTTGAAGTGAATTGTGCGCTTATCCTCAAGATTTTTACATACACCTAATATGTGTGAAGCTACTTGATCTCAATCATTAAATCATATGAGTTTCTTATGGACCCACTTAATGTAACATTTTATATGCTTTAGTCTAATTTACACTAGGAGTTTCTTCAATTACAAATTTAAGTCAATTATATTTATTCGGCCAAAAGAAAAGTCTATTATATTTAGAAAAATAAACAATGGTGGCATAAAATTTTATTGTAAGTCTATGCTCTTTAAATATGTTTTGGCTAAAGTGTATAATGTATTACTGTAAGTAATTAGCAACTTTTGGGGTCTTGTAATATTTAAGAACCTCTTGATAGGAACTTTTGGGGTCTTGTAAAATTTTTATTATAGCAACTTTTGGGTCGAGTCATCTCTTTCTATTCTTTCTCTTCTCTCTCTGTTTTTCTCGGTTTCTCTCTCAAAAGGCCCGGCCGGCCCAGGGGGTACTTTTTCGGGGGGTTGCGGTCGGCTTCATGAAGCCGAGGCAAGGATTACACAGGATACATAAGACCCTCAGGGCTCCTCTCTCTTCTCTGTTTTCTCTGGTTCTCTCTCTATCTCCTTGTATTTTTTTTTCTTCACCCAACCAGCCTCCCGAGGCTCTCTCTCTCCTCTCGCTGTTTATCTTTGTATCTTTTTTTTGACGACGATAACGCCACCCTCTAGTGCCTTCAATGCCTCGCACCGCCATGACTTTAACGTGGCCTTTTTGCTTTCAATGCGGCGGATAATCCGCCATTTTGCCGGTGTCGGTCGGGACGGAGCAAAGCAAAAGGAGGAGAGAGAAAGGGAGGCTCAACCGGGGAGGTGGAGAAGAAATGAAGCTGGGCGGGCCAGGCCCAGCTCGGGAGGAAAGGTCGGATGGGTGGGCCGGGCCCGAATCCCTACCTGATCCTTTTTTTTTTGGAATTTTGATTTGATTTTTTAAAAAAGTTCTAATGGACCCTATTAATGCAAATGTACCTAATTTCTATATGCAATGCATTTAAATAGAAATATTTTTTTTTTAGGAATTAATAAAAATTAACTTCTAAATTTTGTGTAATTAATTTTGGGCAAATTAAAAATAGGTGTCAACAATTAAGAATAATGACATGACATGATCACAAATGATGATTAACGGCCTTTAGTGGCTAGGCCAGCGCTACAGACTTTGGAATTATATCTTACTAGAGTTTATATGGAGATAAGTGCAAAAACTGGACTTAAATATCAAAATCGATGTTCATTTGATTACGTACGGTTTTGTTTTAGTTTAGGACTTAAGGTTTTAGAATAGCACTAATCAGGTCTCGAGCTCGCAATCGGTTGCCAGAAATTAGATGCGAATATTGGATCATATGTCACTTGTCATTTTCAAAATCGCTGCCTCGTCAAATATTCGAACTTTTTTTCAGTGAGAAATTTTCAAACTAGTATGTGTAAGTTGGATCAACGCCACCTTAGAAAATTCGCTCTAATAGGGACAAAAGAACTTCAAAGTTTGTGGAATAATCTCACCACGAAGCTTCAAGTGATTTAAAACCAATTCGAACACGTCACCCAGTTCATCAAAAGGTCAAATCGAATTTTCCACACTATTCTCTTTTTTTTCTTTGGTTCATGAATGATCGCGGCATGCGAATATATAAGTCTTCTTTGTCCATAGCTATCTACCAATCACTTGAACGTCAGATGTCGACAACAGTGAATTCTATTCGCATGAGATTTTCAAGTAAGTGGCTATGAGGCTCTAAGCTGTATGCTTCGGTGGATGGACCAACGACTATGACTTTAGTCCACAAAGACATCGAATTTAGACTGCGGACATGTGTCGCCATTTGATGGGTTCCCAGATTTCTATGGCTTCATGTTGTCATGCTGGTCACATCACCCGTGCATGCAAGACCCGGGAAGATAACCACACAAATGATCCATAAACTTTAATTCAATGTGTAGTATAGTTTCTGAGTTTTGGCTAAATATACAATGTCAAGCTTGGATTTTTAATTTATTCAGTTTGGTTCCCGAACTTTTGGTACATGTTTAATTTAATTCTTAGACTGTATGAAATTTTCAATATTGTTCCTAAACTTGAGTTAATAGAAGGAGAATATTGAATATTTTCATATAGTCTAAGGACTGGATTGAACATGTATCAAAAGTTCAAGAACTACATTAGACAAATTAAAAATTCAGGGATAACATTACATATTGGGTTAAAGTTTAAGGACTACATTGAATAAAGTTAAAGTTTAGGGATCACATTGCACATTGGGCCAAAATTGAGAGATTATTTGTGTCACTATCCCCACTGGAAACTTCAAACTCTTGTAGAGCTTAAATATATTGCGTCTCAAAATGCCCAAGATGAATATATTTTAGTGTTTGGGAGCCTAAGAAGATCATTGTCCATAGTCTGGCTCAAAACTCTTTACCACAATTTTTTTTGTTAATTTATAATTACAAAACTAAGCATTGGAGGACGATTCTAGTGTTCCTTCTCCAAAAGATAGATGTTCTTTCATATTGGTTGATTTTTTATTGAGCTAGTAAGTGTCAAAAGACCGTTAGTAAAAAAAAGAAAGATTACCACTACTAACCTGATTTCTGATAACTTGTTGGTAACTCTTTGTCACTTTACTTTCATGAAATTACTAACTCTTTTTGATAGTTTAGAAATTATCAACTTTTTTATTTTTATTTTTTGACTTATTTACAAACGTTAATTTGGTTTTCTTTGTTAGTCTATCGACTTTTTTTTGTTGTCTACCAAATTTATTCGTCTCTTCTATAAATTCCTTAGATTTATCAACTTTCACATGAATTTACCAATCTTTATTTATATAACTTGCCAATTATCTCCCCTAAGGTTACTGACTACTTTTGCTTTAGCAGGTCATACTTGAGTTGGTTACCGGTGTCATTTTAACTTTTTATATATATATATATATATATATATATATAGATAATTTATCAACTTTTCTAATATTTTTTTCGTCGAATCAACTTCCCTCCCCATGGCAATACCTCCTGCCATATCCATCAATATTCACATGTGGTGAAAAAATTGAGGATTGGTATAATCAAGACTAGTTGGGATGATCAAAAGTTTGATCCCAACACTAGATATAAATTAGCTAGAAGCCGGAATCAATTATCCGAATCAGCTGTCTAGCCCCCGTTCAATTTATTCCATGAGTCCAATTTTGTTTCTTGTTACGCCCTAAGACTTTTAAGTCTAGATCCATTCTGCTTTTAGAAAATTGATATTCCATCAATTTTTTCGGCTAATTATGAAATGACTAATACAACTATCAAGATGGAGTGAATTGGTTGTTTCATGAAAATTAAAACATTTTCGTGAAAATCTAGAGAAAATGTTTTTCTAGAAGGAAAACGGTTATGCATAAAGCCTCTATCAAGTAGATAATAAAGGAGTTGAAGAGATATAAAATATTGCAAGACAGATATAAAATGGTTAGGCCTTCCACTTGGTCCAATTTATATCTAGTGTTTATGAGGCTATGAGGCTCTAAGCTGTATGCTTCGGTGGATGGACCGACGACTATGACTTTAGTCCACAGAGACATCAATTTAGACTGCGGACATGTGTCGCCCATTTGATGGGTTCCCAGATTTCTATGGCTTCATGTTGGCATGCTGGTCACATCAGCCGTGCATGCAAGGCCCGGGAAGATAATAACACAAATGATCCATAAACTTTAATTTAAATATAATGTATAGTTTTGAACTTTAACTAAATATGTAATGTCAAGCTTGAATTTTTAATTTATTCAGTTTGATTCATGAACTTTTGGTACATGTTTAATTTAATTCTTAGACTGTATGAAAATTTTCAATATTGTTCCTAAACTTGAGTTAATGGAAGGACAATATTGAATATTTTCATATAGTCTAAGGACTGGATTGAACATATATCAAAAGTTCAAGAACTACATTAGACAAATTAAAAATTCAGGGATGACATTACATATTGAGTTAAAGTTTCCAAGGACTACATTGAATAAAGTTAAAGTTTAGGGATCACATTGCACATTGAGCCAAAATTAAGAGATTATTTGTGTCACTATCCCCACTGGAAACTTCAAACTCTTGTAGAGCTTAAATATATTGCGTCTCAAAATGCCCAAGATGAATATATTTTAGTGTTTGGGAGCCCTAAGAAGATCTTTGTCCATAGTCTGGCTCAAAACTCTTTACCACAATTTTCTTTGTTAATTTATAATTACAAAACTAAACATTGGAGGACGATTCTAGTGTTCCTTCTCCAAAAGATAGATGTTCTTTCATATTGGTTGATTTTTTATTGAGCTAGTAAGTGTCAAAAGACCGTTAGTTAAAAAGAAAGATTACCACTACTAACCTGATTTTCTGATAACTTGTTGGTAACTCTTTGTCACTTTACTTTCATGAAATTACTAACTCTTTTTGATAGTTTAAAAATTATCAACTTTTTTTTTTTTTTTTTTTTGACTTATTTACAAACGTTAATTTGGTTTTCTTTGTTAGTCTATCGACTTTTTTTTGTTGTCTACCAAATTTATTCGTCTCTTCTATAAATTCCTTAGATTTATCAACTTTCACATGAATTTACCAATCTTTATTTATATAACTTGCCAATTATCTCCCCTAAGGTTACTGACTACTTTTGCTTTAGCAGGTCATACTTGAGTTGGTTACCGGTGTCATTTTAACTTTTATATATATATATATATATATATATATATATATATATATAGATAATTTATCAACTTTTCTAATATTTTTTTCGTCGAATCAACTTCCCTCCCCATGGCAATACCTCCTGCCATATCCATCAATATTCACATGTGGTGAAAAAATTGAGGATTGGTATAATCAAGACTAGTTGGGATGATCAAAAGTTTGATCCCAACACTAGATATAAATTAGCTAGAAGCCGGAATCAATTATCCGAATCAGCTGTCTAGCCCCCGTTCAATTTATTCCATGAGTCCAATTTTGTTTCTTGTTACGCCCTAAGACTTTTAAGTCTAGATCCATTCTGCTTTTAGAAAATTGATATTCCATCAATTTTTTCGGCTAATTATGAAATGACTAATACAACTATCAAGATGGAGTGAATTGGTTGTTTCATGAAAATTAAAACATTTTCGTGAAAATCTAGAGAAAATGTTTTCTAGAAGGAAAACGGTTATGCATAAAGCCTCTATCAAGTAGATAATAAAGGAGTTGAAGAGATATAAAATATTGCAAGACAGATATAAAATGGTTAGGCCTTCCACTTGGTCCAATTTATATCTAGTGTTTATGAGGCTATGAGGCTCTAAGCTGTATGCTTCGGTGGATGGACCGACGACTATGACTTTAGTCCACAGAGACATCGAATTTAGACTGCGGACATGTGTCGCCCTTTGATGGGTTCCCAGATTTCTATGGCTTCATGTTGGCATGCTGGTCACATCAGCCGTGCATGCAAGGCCTGCGAAGATAACAACACAAATGATCCATAAACTTTAATTTAATATGTAATGAAGTCATCGAACTTTAACTAAATATGTAATATCGAGCATGAATTTTTAATTTATTCAGTTTGATTCATGAACTTTTTGGTACATGTTTAATTTAATTCTTAGATTGTATGAAAATTTTCAATATTGTTCCTAAACTTGAGTTAATGGAAGGACAATATTGAATATTTTCATATAGTCTAAGGACTGATTGAACATATATCAAAAGTTCAAGAACTACATTAGACAAATTAAAAATTCAGGGATGACATTACATATTGAGTTAAAGTCCAAGGACTACATTGAATAAAGTTAAAGTTTAGGGATCACATTGCACATTGAGCCAAAATTAAGAGATTATTTGTGTCACTATCCCCACTGGAAACTTCAAACTCTTGTAGAGCTTAAATATATTGCGTCTCAAAATGCCCAAGATGAATATATTTTAGGGTTTGGGAGCCTAAGAAGATCTTTGTCCATAGTCTGGCTCAAAACTCTTTACCACAATTTTCTTTGTTAATTTATAATTACAAAACTAAACATTGGAGGACGATTCTAGTGTTCCTTCTCCAAAAGATAGATGTTCTTTCATATTGGTTGATTTTTTATTGAGCTAGTAAGTGTCAAAAGACCGTTAGTTAAAAAGAAAGATTACCACTACTAACCTGATTTCTGATAACTTGTTGGTAACTCTTTGTCACTTTACTTTCATGAAATTACTAACTCTTTTTGATAGTTTAAAAATTATCAACTTTTTTTATTTTTATTTTTTGACTTATTTACAAACGTTAATTTGGTTTTCTTTGTTAGTCTATCGACTTTTTTTTGTTGTCTACCAAATTTATTCGTCTCTTCTATAAATTCCTTAGATTTATCAACTTTCACATGAATTTACCAATCTTTATTTATATAACTTGCCAATTATCTCCCCTAAGGTTACTGACTACTTTTTGCTTTAGCAGGTCATACTTGAGTTGGTTACCGGTGTCATTTTAACTTTTATATATATATATATATATATATATATATATATATATAGATAATTTATCAACTTTTCTAATATTTTTCGTCGAATCAACTTCCCTCCCCATGGCAATACCTCCTGCCATATCCATCAATATTCACATGTGGTGAAAAAATTGAGGATTGGTATAATCAAGACTAGTTGGGATGATCAAAAGTTTGATCCCAACACTAGATATAAATTAGCTAGAAGCCGGAATCAATTATCCGGATCAGCTGTCTAGCCCCCGTTCAATTTATTCCATGAGTCCAATTTTGTTTCTTGTTACGCCCTAAGACTTTTAAGTCTAGATCCGTTCTGCTTTTAGAAAATTGATATTCCATCAATTTTTTCGGCTAATTATGAAATGACTAATACAACTATCAAGATGGAGTGAATTGGTTGTTTCATGAAAATTAAAACATTTTCGTGAAAATCTAGAGAAAATGTTTTTCTAGAAGGAAAACGGTTATGCATAAAGCCTCTATCAAGTAGATAATAAAGGAGTTGAAGAGATATAAAATATTGCAAGACAGATATAAAATGGTTAGGCCTTCCACTTGGTCCAATTTATATCTAGTGTTTATGAGGCTATGAGGCTCTAAGCTGTATGCTTCGGTGGATGGACCGACGACTATGACTTTAGTCCACAGAGACATCGAATTTAGACTGCGGACATGTGTCGCCCTTTGATGGGTTCCCAGATTTCTATGGCTTCATGTTGGCATGCTGGTCACATCAGCCGTGCATGCAAGGCCTGCGAAGATAACAACACAAATGATCCATAAACTTTAATTTAATATGTAATGTAGTCACTGAACTTTAACTAAATATGTAATATCGAGCATGAATTTTTAATTTATTCAGTTTGATTCATGAACTTTTGGTACATGTTTAATTTAATCCTTAGATTGTATGAAATTTTTTTAATGTTGTTCCTAAACTTGAGTTAATAGAAGGAGAATATTGAATATTTTCATACAATCTAAGGACTTGATTGAACATGTACCAAAAAAGTCCAAGGATTACATTGAACAAATGAAAAATTCAGGGATGACATTATACATTGGGTTAAAGTTCAATGACTACATTGAATAAAGTTAAAATTTAGGGACCACATTACATATCAAGCGCCAAAATTTAGGGATTATTTGTGCCACTTGCCCCATTTTTCGGACAAAAAAGAAGATAAATTACAAGTGTTGTTACGTTGAAATCCTTGGTGACCACTGAATAGCATGGATCCTGCGGGGTAATATCGTCAAGGTACAATATGGGAGCTGATGAGGCTAGAGCTCCGAGAGCCTCAAAGCTAGCATTGAAATTTGCATTAATTATTAGAATTTGATGATTTAAGATAATAGGATGATATATCTTTTTCGCATAAAATAGGAAATATTATTTTCATTGAAAATGAAGGGCAGTAACAACTCAACATTTTCACGTAACATTTATACCATTGGTTTTTGACATACTCTGTTATTTCTTTCTACCACACACGCGCGATAATTTTGGAATCAGAATCAACAAATTCATATTCGAATTAATAGTTGGCACAGACCGTGAAAAAAAAAAAAAATCAAATACTCCATGGTTTATGTTCCCAAATATAGATATTGCCCAATGCACTTGCTTCCTCCATATGATCCTCCCACGACAATAACTGGTGAACTTCTGGCTTTCAAGTTCTGCTTCGCGTGCATGATAATGGCTGCATAATCGGCCAAAGCTTGGGCCGAGCTAAAATACCCGTGAATATTTGCATCTTCGAGAGCTTCTTCGAAGCTCATCCCAAGTGGAATTGACTCACCAAAATACCGATGCTGACAAGAAAAATTCCACAAGAAAAGAACAATTTAATTACGTAGTTAGAAGCTTAAATTAGACCAAAGGACCATTCATGCACGGAGCCAAGAGAAAATGGTAGAAGTTAAATGTGCTACCTCAATATAAACTAATAAAGCTTTAAATTGAGCTGCATTGTCTCTCAGAAACCCGACAATATTCGGGGCTCCATCATTGGCACCTCATTACGGAGGTAAACGAAGATCAGTGCACTAGAATTTGTGCCGCCCCAGTACTTGGAGTCGATCAAGTATCTTTGTTGGAAGATAGTGTAGCTCTTGGGTCTATAGTTGAAATGATCGAGCTTTTGGTTGAAGAAGAGGGTTTCGAAATCATTTGTTATGGATGCGAAACTGCGCGATTCGGGATGTCGGAGGATGTCTTCACGGTGTAGACTCAGCGTTGGAGGGTAAAGTTTCTGTCCAGAAATTGAAGCTGTGGATAAAATGAAGGAGATGACCAGAGAAAGCCTAGAAAGAGTCATGATGTGTGTAGTGTGGACAAGAAGTATGTTTATGAAGAGCTCTAAAATTAGTAGGACAATGTAATGAGACACCTTCATAAGCATACATATAGGCATCTGCCGTCCTGGGCCATGGTTTGAAGTGAATTGAGCACTTAGGATATGTCTATGATCTTTAGACATCTTTTGGCTATATTGTACAATGTATTTATTCAAAAACCTCTTGATAAAAAAAAGAACTAGCTCAAGACAAGTTAAGCACGACTTGGCATATGATTAATTTGCTACAGTTTGATGCATCCCCATTTCAAATACTAGATTATGATTTTGGATAAGAAAATTTTAATGAGGATTCGAATTCTAGATTATAAACTAAACGTGATAATGACAGTTGACTTGTGTAATTTCCATGAATTGAGCTTAGGAAAAACACGAGGGAAGTTTCAGATTCGTTTTGCCAATTATCGCGACCGACCTCCGGAGCCTTTTGGAATAACATACAAAAAGGAGGGGGGCTCGCCTGGTACGTGCTAAGTCTAGGTTCAGGACTTAACTCGGGCTCTCCCAAGCCCATACCATATCACGACTTAGGGTTTAAATATTTAACATGCAAATGGTTTATATCAAGGAGTCGTCACTAATTGATTTGGGGTGGGTCGATTAGAAACCCAAATAGGGTGATGGGAGAATCACCCTATTCCTGCGAACTAGAGATTAACTGAATTCGGGGACTTGGTTACACTAGTTGGATAACTAATGCCCTTTCGTACCATTTTATCCTGTTCATTTTTTTTTTTTGAAAATATTTGTTAGACAGTTTGGATTGATTTTAGGACCTTTCTCCTAACATGTGAGGTGATCAAGTGAGTGCGAATCGGAGGCGATTAGCAGATCAATAACACAATAATTCATGCAGCCTAAGGTTCTAACCTTAACTAAGTCGAGATGACATTCAAAAATAAAACAGCTCATGCAATTGTATTAAAAACATGCATACTAATACAACCGTAATAATAAAACACGCAACATACTACCGCGATTTTGGAGGGCTTGTCTAATTTAAATAAAACAACAATATGCACAATTATAAAGGATTCAAACACTCAGATAAGTCACACAAAAATTTTTTAAATTTTTTTGAAAAAAAAAAAAAACGAAAATTTTTTTTGATTTTTTTAAACTTTTTTTTTAAAATTTTTAAATTAAAAAAGGAAAATAAAAAAAGAAAAAGAAAAATACTTTTTTTTAATTTTTTTTAAATTTTTAATATTTTTTCAAATAAAATAAAAAAAAATAAAAATAAAAAACAATCGGGTCGGGTCGATCCGTTGGCTCTGAACCGACCTTTTGCCACACGATCCCACCGGCCATTGACCTCGCCGATCAATCAACCGGCCGGATCGGTTCTGTTCACCGACCACCCCGCCGTTGACCCGGGCCGGTCGGCCGAACCGTTCGAAGCGAATCGAGGAGCAGCCACCGTCAAGCTAAAAATCGACCTCTCGCCGGACCTGCACTGGCGCTCTGGCCGCCGGCTCGCTTTGGGAATCTCCAACAAGCCCCGTCACCGCCAGGACACCGGCCCGACCACCGCCTCGCCGGCCGGATACCCAAATTAAAACCGCCCGACCGAGGCATTTTGTTGAACAAAGGCATGCGCAACCAAAAGCGGCGGTTTTCGACCTACCTCGGGGATCCGGGCACTCGAGGACCTCGCTTACGCTCTCAACGGCGCCCGTGAGCGGTGGGGGACGCGGTATGGGGCCGGGATTCGCGTAGCGAGGAAATAGCCGGCGCAGGTCCCAGCCAAACCTAGTGAAAAGCAGAGCAAAATAAAGGGGCTGCTGGGTCGGGGAGCTCCACCGGTCGACGGCGTGAGGGCCAGCTTCCGAGGCGCTCTGCGAACAGCGATTCTCAAAGTGCGTCTTTCTTGGTCCGGCCTTGACCTCAATGTGCTCTCTCTCTCTCTATTTCTTTGTATTCTCTCTCTTCTCTCTCTGTAAATTTTTGGAAAAATGGCCATTGGACCCTCTCTCTCTCTCTCTGGCCTTTTATGGCCCGTGAAGGCGATCTTGTGCCTCCCGTCGTGCTGCTTGACATGCCCGGCCTAGAACTCTGAAGCCAGCGGCCATGAGCCCGTCTGGGCGTGAGCGTCACTGCTGCGGCGGGACGGAGGAACAAGGGAGGAGAGGGAGAAAGAGATAAGGGGAGGAGGAATGGGGAAGAGGGACCCGGCACTAATGCCATCCGGTCTGGCGTGTTTCGCTCGGCCTTCCTCTGGTGGCCTGGACAGCGACAACAAGAAGTGGCGGCGCCTGCAAGGCCATGCTTTTGTCGCGAATAGAGGCAAACAGGCGGCGAGAGGCGGGGGGAAAGGAGGAAGGAGGAGAAGGGGTGGGGCGGGCTAGGCCAGGCCCTGGATGGGAAAAGAAAAAGAAAAGAAAGAAAAAGAAGCGGGCTGGGCCCGCGGGGAGGGTGAGAGAAAAAAAGAAAAGGGAAAGGGCCGGGGGGAGGAGGCCCGGGGAAGAAAGAATGGCGGTCGGTCTGGCCGGCCCGACCCGGCCGACTAGATTTTTTTTTTTTTTTTAAAAATTAATTAATTAATTTAAAACCTTTTTTTTTTTTTTTTTAAATTTTAATAGGCCATATTAATGCAAAATACACCTAATTTCTATATGCAATGTATGGAAATATATATTTTTTGTTGTAGGAATTAATAAAAATTAACTCCTAAATTTTGTGCAATTTATTTTGGGCAAATTTAAAAAATAGGTGTCAACACTGCCCTCTTTGAAGGTGAGCTCACAGAGAGGTTGCGCTCGCAGAGGTTACGTTCAAAGATAAAATGACACCTAAATTTGGCCCATGCATGTTCAATGAATGTTATTTTTTGGCGAGACCATGAGTCTCATTTTTGTAATGTGATAAGATGATGCATGCTAAAGCAAATAAAAACATACCTGGGGCTACTTACCTTGTCGAAGGGTAGAGTAATTCCAGATAATTGATATTGTGTGTCAAGGACCCGAACTTTTCTTCGGTCGCCTTGACGGGGGAAACGGTTTGTCTAGGACCCGAACCTTTCTTCGGTCGCCTTGACAGGGATTGTTTGTCTAGGACCCAACCTTTCTTGGTCGCCTTTGACCGGGAAAATCGCTTGCCTAGGACCCGAACCTATCTTCGGTCGCCTTGGGTGGATTTCATTTGTCAAGGACCCAACCTTTCTTCGATCGCCTTTGACCGAGGAGAAATCGCTTGCCACAGGACCCGAACTTTTCTTTGGTCACCTTGATCGGATTTCATTCGTCATGGACTCGAATCTACCTTCGGGTTATCGTGGATCGGGAGAAATCACTTACACGTAACCCGAACCTTTCTTTCGGTCGCCAGCTGGATTTCGTTTGTCTAGGATCCGAACCTTTCTTTCGGCCTTTGACCGGAGGTTTTGTTTGTCTAGGACTCGAACCTTTTTCTTCATTCGTTGACTAAAGATTGTTTTTGTCTAGGACCCAACCTTTCTTCGGTCGCCTTGAGTGGAGATTTTGTTTGTCTAGGACCCAACTTTTCTTCTTGGTCGCCTTAATTGGGGATTGTTTTTGCCAAAGTACTGGGGGTCCTCGCCAAGGATTTGACAGTTTGCCTGGTGGGTCCTCGCCGTTGGTCTTGAAAAAGCTCAAACGATGAGGATTTGATGGTTTGGCTGGTGGGTCCTCGCCATCGGTCTTGAAAAGCTCAAACGATGAGCACCTCGGGGTCCTCACTTCGAGGATTTGATGGTTTGTCCGGTGGGTTCTCGCCATCAGGTCTTGGAAAACTCAAACGATGAGCACCTCGGGGTCCTCACATGAGGATTTGATGTGAACAGAGGGAAGTCGGTTCCGTGTTTCGGATGGATGAGCGAGAGGGTGATCCAATGTTCAAAGGGTACCATAACAATTGTAGGTACATGGATTTTTGGAACCAGGCATGGGTAGAATATACTCACTTGGATATGTTCCTGCCTCTTAAGGGCATGTCTCCTGTCAGACAAGTTTTTGTGCAAACACATATGCATTCATCGGAGAAATAGACAACTGAGGCTATTCTAGAATGTCATACGAAATATCTTGACCAGCTAGTCAAGATGATTTTCTTTTTCAAAGGAACACCCGGTTTACCTTCTGGGTAGTTTGAAAAGAAATCTGATGATTTTGGGACCGGGCAAAGGGTAGAATGTACTTACCTGGGCACGTTCCCGGAGATTTGATGTATCATCTGCTGAATAACCAACCTTTTTCGGGGTCATCTCTTTTGGGATGATAATGAGGGCTTTTCCAGTGCCCGAATTTTTGTATTCAATCAATAGGGATTAAAACTCCGAGCCATAAAAATGATTAGCACAAACATGAATGCATTTATCAAGGAATAGACAAGCTGGGTTATTCCAGAGTGTGCATTTGATGATTCACGCATGATGATTTTACCATATTTACATCACCAAAAATGCACCAAGGGTCAATCAAGACAATTTTTTTTCAAGGTGAACTTTCTCGAGATGATGAACGAGGGACTTTCAATCGAGAGGACTTTCCACTCGCTCTCATTGAAAAAAGGTTGTTTGTCCCGTCCATTAATGCGGGAATATCGAAAACACTCAATCTGACCGCTATCACATCAACAAGGGTCTGAGTTTTCTCGCAAGCGGTACGACACTGCCAATCTAAGAGGTCTTCTTCAGGGTCGTAATGTAGGCTTGGTCAATGGCTTAACAAAGGAGACTGTCCGAGTCAAGGCCATGAAAGAAAATATTCTGCAATTATCTCCAGGTTTACAAGTCAAGAACCCTGCAAAAGAGATAGAAATAGTCTTGCTAGCACCTCCTCGAGCGTTGTTTATAAACATTTGAAATTCGCGTTAATTTAAATGGCCCGGTAAGAGACTTCATGAGGGATGTAACATGGGCTTAGTTTACAGGTTGAGAAACGAAATGATAGTTAGGCTAAAAAATATGTGTAAGGGTGAGAATTGGTGTTCATCTTGGCATTGTCACCAGTCTTCTTCTCCACCATCGGGACCCTTTTGGAAGACTCTCTGGGTAATTTTGTGTTTTAGCATCTCTAACAACTTTTCCTTGAGGAGCCCCGTGTCAATCATTTTCCTGGACACCATTTTATCTGTCATGTAGAAGATCTTTGCCAAGACAGAATTCCTAAAGTAGGAATTTATATCAAGGAAGAACTCAAGTTTGAACCCTTTGGGGTCGTCTATTCTTCACCATTTAACAATTTTGAGGTATTTGAGAACACATTCATCTTGCTCGGATACCTCCTCAGCTAAAACTTCATTGTTTTTCATAGCAGTCTCCTAGAAATTGGGGACTTCTTTCTCTTCATCTTTGTCATCGTTTTTCTTCTTCTATTTTTCTTTCATTTGTTTTTTATTCACGGGTATTGGCCTTGCTTTTACTAGGCACACTGCTTTTTCATGCCCCTATTTTTCAGCATTTTTTTTTTTCATGATGTCGTCAGGACTAGCCTAAACAAGGTTGAGCAGAACAATGTTTTTAGGCTTTTGGAGTCTCCATCTTCATTCAAGACTGGGACCGTAATGCTCAAACTGTGGTGACTTTTCCCTTGCCCCGGTATGGGGATGATCACCAATTGGGTTCAGACGAAATGAAATTGCCGGCTCAATTGGGCTAGCAAAGGATATAAGTGTATGGGGTAGAATAAAAACTGCTCTTCATCATCCTGGGGCATTTAGATTAATGCGAGAGTTCATCTGTAATAAAAACACTTAAAGATTAATGCAAGCGAGAGCAAGAAAATTTCTATTCATCTTTTCACTCTGTGCACCATTTATTGCGCTGATGATCATGGAAACTTTTAGATATTACAAACTCCTCATCCTTCTTGTCTTGCCCGGTGAAAACATCACTTATTATCAATAAGATATTGGCATCTTGGATGGGCATTAGTTTGCTGCTTCTCTCTTGACAAAACCCTCTTAGCCTCGATTGTCCAGCCGTTGATGGGGTGCTTGTCTTGGAGGACTCCGTCAAAGATCACGGGTTCCGTGAAAACAACGAGGTCGGCCACTAGGCGGTGATCAAAGGGAAGGGATGTTTTTCTTGTTTCCTCCGAGTTTGAATCCATCATGTGATGCTAATTTACCTCAAGCTGCCCCAATGGGCGGTTCTTGACAGGGGTAATTTGAAAGGAACCTCCGAGTGTGTGGGCTAAAAATGGTTAAGCAAAGGATTGTTGGTAGTGTATGGGGTAGAGAAATAAACTGCCTCTCGTCATTTTGGCTACCGTACCTTATGCGAGAAATCCCTTTACCTTGTAGAAATGAAACCTTTTCGCTCATCTTGCAAGGGTTTGGTACGTGAGAATGTGTGTAGATTAAGGATTGCCTCTCATCATCCGACACACCTCGTTCAATACACCGAGCAATTCGACACCACTTGTCGAATTGTCAAAATTTTCACAAGGAATTGGTGAATTAAACAGGTAAAATTATCATGCAAGAGTCCCTTTATATGTAATGCGCTTGAGGAAGAAGATAGTATCCATTTTCTTTAATTATTTCTTCTTTCTTGTTTCTTTCTACTCTTATGAGAAAAGTTTTTTTTTTAGTGAAAGAGATACTTACTTATCTTTGTGACGGTGAGGCATATCCGCAAGGTAATAAGAAATATCATGTTAATGAGCGGCTCTTTGAGGGATAAAAATTGAGAACGATACAACATTACCCTTCACGATTGATAACTCCTTGAGTTTTCTCGGATATCTATAATTTCCTTCCGACAAAAACATGAGCTTATGTTAGAAGTGAGATAATTAAGGGTAAATTGAGAACGATACAGATTACCCTTTTTCCATTTTGCCTTCAAAACTAGCAGAGTCTTTTATCCTCTTTACTTTGTTCAGCCTTCTCGCCTCATCCGCTCCTCCATGTTCTTGGTCTCAAGTTCGAATGAGATCCTCTATAATTAGGGGTGCCTCTAACTGGAAAGTCCTATTGTCGGCGCATGTTGTGCCAACGCCGTTCGCATCTTTGAGGAGTTTCTTGTAAATGCTTTGATTCTCGACATGCATGTGGTGTGTGCAATTGCTTGCATGGGGATCTTCGCAGCAAAGCTAATCCCTACTTTAAAGGTCTTTGACGGAAGTGGGCGTGACCGACGCCGAGACCTCCATGATTGGTGGGACTAGGATTGACTCTATCTTGTCATATGCAAAGTCCTTTTCAATTGCTTGCATAGGATCTCTATCCAAATTTGTCCTATATAAAAGGAAAGAATGTGTCATTTCTATGCTAAAGTGGATGAACTTTAGGAGCGAAATACACTCTTTTTGATGGACTGGGGGATTGCGTGCCCCTAGTCTACTCTTCCAATTAAGCATTCTTTTCGCCGTGTTTCATTCGAGATGTCCCAACATTGGTACTCTATCTGGTTCGCTAGCACGTCGAGTCTAGCATGTTCCTCAATTCATTATCCACTAGTAGTGCTGAGATTTTGCCCCATGTTTCATTTGAAGATTGGCTGATCTTTACTCGGACCGCCCCTATCAAATGAGTTGGTCGGTAGCATTACCCGGTGTTCTTCATTTGTGCCATTTCCAAATGTCCCTTTTGTAATAACGAATCAAAAAGGAGTATGTTCCGAGACACGCGCGCGAGTTAGAAAAACAAACAAGGTTATGAGCATGTATGGTTTTACACCACCGTTCTTTTTTGTCCTTTTGAAAAATGACAAAACGTTTGTTTTATTTTCAAAAGCTTAGAAACAAGGAAGCATGAGGAAGCCCGGGCCTCATAACACTTTCCTTTACATGGCTGGATATCATCAACGGGCCGGTTTGGGATACTTCCTCAGGCTCTCAAAATAAAATATTTGTAATTCTTTTGAATAATACAGCGAATTACATTTGTTGGAATGGAAATTACAATACTGAAATTCCAAGCATAATTACAAATTCAAAAAACGAAAATCTTAGAAAAACGGTGAGACTTTAGAAAGCAAGAAAAACTCTCGAGATAGGGGAGGATTTGAACTATTAAATATGCTTCTATTCTAAGGGAGGAAAGTTGGATCTTCGCTTTAGTTTACTCCACGACGACATCCGCGCCTCCTGCTTGATTGGGTAGTGCGTTGCGGAATGAAAACATCTTCGCATCCAACAATTTCTGGATCTTATTTTTTAGGACCACACAGTCATCGACGGAATGTCCCGTTTCACCCAAATGATAATCACACGCCTTAGAGGGGTCGTAGTTGGGGAAATGCTCGATATTTTTACGCTTTGGCTATTTAGCAAGCAATCTCTTTTCGGGGAGAACAGGCGGGGATCCGAGACATAGGCAAAGGGAGTGGCGTGAATTGCTTTTTGCTATGTCGCCTTTGGGGCGGCTTACGGCCCGAGGCCGGTTCTGTTGTCTCATCGCCAATCCCGAACCATTGGGGAAGGACGAACAGTTTGGGTGTATGCAACATCCGTATCTATCGGGGCTCCTTCTCCTTCTTCATGCCGAGTTTTTGTTTGTGAAAATAGGGTCCGTGGAACCATCCCTCACGTAATCCCATTTCAATTCGATTCGCTCATAGGAACAAGATGATTAAGGATTCAGCGATTGGCACCAACAATCGGTGTCTCAGATTAAACGGAAGTGACTTTATGAACAATTTCACTTGTTCATGATCGATGAGTTAATGGGGTAACTGGGTAGCCAAGTTTCTCCATCTGGTGGCGTACTCCTTGAAGGACTCACTCTTCTTCTTCTCGGTAGCGCTCCCGGATCGTCACGAGTGAAAGTGACGTCGAGGTTGACTTGATAACGCCAAAAAAATGCATCAGCAAAGATCGCCCCATGATTTGAAAGCATCAATATCCTTTGACATATACCATGTCAGGGCTGGCCCCGTCAAACTCGCCTGAAAGGTCTGAATCATGAGGGGTTTATTATCAACGTACTGGGTCATCCGCACATGATACATGTGCAAATGATGTCTGGGGCATGTGGTACCATCATACTTCTCGAATTCCGGCATCTTAAACTTCTCTGGTACTTTGACCCGTTTATATATAGACAGGTCGAGTGGGACAGCATTTTGCGGACCTTGGAGTTGTTTCAGCATCTCTTCGACTTTTGCAAGGCATTTGTCATGTTCGGTTACTGGTGCAACTTCTGATTCAGGCTTCCTGATAGAAGGGGAAGTGGATCGTCCTCTAGCGGAGGCATTTTGCTGTCACTAGCAGAGGCTTTATCTTTTCCAGTAGATGGTGGTGGCAACACCACCTCAGCAAACCGCAAAAGCGGGGCGTGAGCTTGCCCCGAATGGATTCCACTTGTTTTGTGAGATTTTGAATTGCATTGAGAACCGGTTTCATTTCCTCTTCCATGGTGTTGAGACTAAGCGGTTTCTTGGCCATTTTTAACTACCTGTGAAAACGTTGAAATAAATAAGTATAATGCCTAATAAAGAAGCATTTTATGACCTAGTCATAATATTATTGTATATTTTCTTTATTTACAGAGAAAAATAAGCAAAAAGGGGTTTTATTAATATTAACATTACAAGCGACGTCCCGGGGTTGAAGCCCGATCGCCTCGAACCGATCTTGTTTGTATCCCGGGTACTTTGGGCGAAGGCCTCGATGGTGTCTTTAACACGCAAAATAATTTATTTATATCATAAAAAGCGATCTGAGCTATATTAACATTAATACAACCCGTAAATATCTTTACAGAAGAACACAAAAACCCCTAAACATAAATACTAGGGAAAATATATAAAATAGAGGCTTTTAACAAAAGGGCGCCCTTCTCGGATGTTCATTCTATAAACGATGGGGAATCTACAGTTTCTTGGAGCTGCTTATTTTCATGGACAAGTTCCATAATAAACGTATTCCTTGTCTATAGGCGCAATCAATGAGTGGTTTAACAAAGAACAAACCAATTGAATGAGTAAGCTATATAATAAAATGAGAAGGGATATAATATATACCTTTCCTTGAACCATGGCAATCACAACGACAAACACATGAGGAGTGAGGTTCGATTTCTATCTAGGACGGCTTAACAAAGTGAAATTAAAAGGGTGCCCGACCGTCCGCGATCTCGCGTTGGTGTCAAGTCCTTTTAATCTCGGCCAAATTGAAAGGAATATCTTATAGTCACGCCGAATAACGGCTAAAGATATTTCTTTACGATTTTAGAAATAAATTTCGGGGAAAAGAAAGGCAACCTCTACATTGCGGACTCGCGTTCGAGGTCGTATCTTTCTTAACACCATCCTAAATTGCCCTATCGCGCCCAGTCCGGCGGCGTGGATGTGTGTGTGCAACAATTGTAGTGCTAAATCATTAAAACATGCACAACAATTTATAAACAATCAATTCGAACCTGCAAAAACAGATAACACCTTAATGTCGGGGCTCATACGGAATCCTTGCTGCCAAACAAAAATTATTTTGAAGCAGGGGTAAAAATTTTGGTTTAAGTCCACTTAAAAAAATGCAAGTCCCCCAGTGAGTCGCGGTCTGTCATGACCGACCTCTCGAGCCTTTTGGAATAACATGCAAAAGGAGGGGGCTCGTCTGGCACGTGCTAAGTCTAGGTTCGAGGACTTAACTCGGGCTCTCCCAAGCCCATACCATATCGCAACTTAGGGTTTAAATATTTAACATGCAAGCGGTTTATATCAAGGAGTCGCTACTAATCGATTTGGGGTGGGTCGATTAGAAACCCAAATAAAGTGATGGGAGAATCACCTTATTCCTGCGAACCAGAGATTAATCGAATTCGGGGACTTGGTTACATTAGTTGGATAACTAATGTCCTTTTTCGTACCATTTTACCCTGTTTTTTTTTTTTTTTTTTGAAAATATTTGTTAGACAGTTTGGATTGATTTTAGGACCTTTCTCCTAACATGTGAGGTGATCAAGCGAGTGCGTAATCGAGGCGATTAGCGGTCAAAAACAGAACAATTCATGCAGCCTAAGGTTCTAACCTTAACTAAGTCGAGATGACATTCAAAAAAATAAAACAGCTCATGCAATTATATTAAAAACATGCATAATAATACAGCGGTAATAAGAAAACACGCAACATACTACCCGCGATTTCAGGCTTGTCTAATTTAAATAAAACAACAATATGCATAATTATAAAGGATTCAAACACTCAGATAAGTCACACAAAAAAAAATTTAAATTTTTTTTTTTTTTTTTTTTAAAAAAAAAAAAAAAAAAAATAAATAAAAAAAAAGAAAACGAAAATACTTTTTTGATTTTTTTTTAAATTAAAAAGGAAAAGAAAAAAGGAAAAGAAAAATACTTTTTTAAATTTTTTTTGAAATTTTTTAAAATAAAATAAAAATAAAAAAAAAAGCGAATTCGGGTCGATGGGATCCCGGTCGGACCGACCGTCAACGGATCCGACTCGGTCGTTGACTCGGGTCGATCAATCGAACCGAGTCGGTCGGACCGACCCGGTCAATGGATTCGACCGGTCGTTGACCCGGGTTGGGTTTACCGAACCGGTTCGAGCGAACAAGGAGCGACCACCACCAAGCCAAAAATTAACCTCTCGCCCGGTGGACCCAGATCGGGCGCTGATGCCGGGTTCGGCTTCCGAGAACTCCAACAAGCCCCGCCCGCCGCCGGGACACACCGTTCGACCACCGTCTCGCCGGCCGGATACCCAAATTAAAAATCGGCCCGACCGAGGCATTTTGTCGAGCAAGTGGGCATGCGCGTGAACCAAAACGAGTGGTTTCTGCCTACCTCGGGGATCGGGCACTCAGGGACACAGCTTACCTTCGACGGCGACCTGTGAATGGTGAGGGGCGGCGGTATGGGCGGGACTCATGGCTGCCAGCCGGCGTGTCGGCCAAACCGAGTGAAAAATAGAGAGTAAAAGCGAGGGGCTACTCGGTAGGGGGAACTCACCAGTCGGCGGCGTGTCGGGGCGACTTTCAGCTACTCGAGGGAAATGGCGATGCTTCTGGTTGTCTTTCTTGGTCGGTGTGACCTCAATGTGCTCTCTCTCTCTATTCTCTTTGTATTCTCTCTCTTCTCTCTCTCAGTTTTTTTTTTTGGAAAAATGGCCAATCGGACCTCTCTCTCTCTCTGGCCTTTTATAGCCGGCGACGACGATCCTGTGCCTCCCACGTTGGTGGCGACGGCCTGCACGGCCGCCTAGGCTCTGCCGAACCGCGGCCATAGGCATGGGAGGGGGGCGTCACTGCTACAATTTGAAGGACGAGGCAGGGGAGGAGAGGGAGAAAGAGATAAGGGAGGCCGGGAATGGGAAGATGGGACTGGCAATTAATGCCACCCCGCCGGGCGTGTTCGCTTTTGGCCTTCCTCCGCTGGACAGACATGGCGATGCCGAGAAGCGGGCGCTGTGCAAGGCCATGCTTCCGCTGCGAACAGAGGCAAATAGGGGGGCGAGAGCGATGTGGGGAAGAAGGAAGGAGGAGAGGCAATGGGTGGCTAGCCCAGCCCGCTGGGAAAAGAAAAAAAAAGAAAGAAAAAGAGGCGGGCTGGGGCTCGCGGGAGGGGAGAGAAAAAAGAAAAGGGAAAGGGCCGGGAAGGAGGCCCGCTGGGGGAAGGAAGAAATGGGCGGGTCGGGCCCGGCCTCGACTCGGCCCGACTAGATTTTTTTTTTTAAAATTAATTAATTAATTTAAAACCTTTTTTTTTTTTTTTTTGACTTTAATAGGCCTTATTAATGCAAAATACACCTAATTTCTATATGCAATGCATGGAAATATATATTTTTGTTTTAGGAATTAATAAAAATTAACTCCTAAATTTTGTGCAATTTATTTTGGGCAAATTTAAAAATAGGTGTTAACACCAATATACGCTTTGTCATTTGTGAAGAACTTTGATTTTCCTCGGGTCTTACGTAGAACTTTCTACTTTTTAGTCGTTCCATGATTATTTTCAAAACGGTGCCCATGCTGACATTCAAATGCTCTTCTTATATTACGTGCTAGGTCAGACTAGTGTATTTTCTTTCCCAACCTTGTCAAACTTTCTAGTCTCACAATATTGAGTTGCCAAAAAAAAAATATTTTCTCCATCAGAAAATCGTGCAATTCCGGTTCATATATTGCTGTTTGATTAATTAAGAAGATAATCCGCATTGAGGTTGGCCCTTCGGCAATTGTCGAGGTAGACCTCGCCAAATGACGTTCTTTGGGTGAGGATGAGCCTCATCGCAACCGGGCGAGGCTGACCTTGCCATTGTGATGTTCTTTGGGTGAGGATGAGACCTCGCTAGATTTGGCATGGCTTGTCCTCGCCCGGTGGTCGATAGGGCTGACCTTGCCAGCCGATTTGGCGAGGCCGACCTCACCGTTGCGACATTCTTTGGGCAAGGATGGCCTCGCCTAATGACAGCGAGGTTGATCTCATGGTTCGATGACCGGCTAGAGGTTAAAGATGAAAGGAGGAAAAAAAAAAAAAGGAAAGAAAAGAAAGGAAAAAATAAAAAAAAATAAATAAAAATTCGAAAAAACATATTAAAAATATTTACAAATTGCCACGTCGGTGGTGGGGCGGATAGCCGTTGTCCACGTCAGAGATTCGATGGTCAAAATTAACTGGATAGATTGAATTAGCACAAAAAAAAAAAAAGATTTAAGATTGAATTGGCACAATTGTAATTGGTTTGGACTATTTTAGTAATTTTTCCCAAAATTCGAGTCAATTTCAACTGATAGTAGTAAACTAAAGTCTGTTCATGATATCCCATTATGGTGTGTACCTGCCAATACCAACCCAAATCACTTTGAGATGGACCTGGAGAAGGTGGATTGACGTAGCATGTCATATTTCCGTCGGATGCGACGAGGCCTGCGAAAATCTTCCTGAGAATGTCATTTCTTGGAGAAGCTCTATCAATGGCATTGCATATCGCTTCCACCGGATGTTTGATTGGATCATTGTCCTGAGCAGCATCCGCGTAGACCGATTGCAAGTGGCACTTGAGCTCTGAAGAACTTTCCAGTGGTCTAACAAAAGATAAAGATATGCATAATTAGATGTATATTAGTCTATAAAGCATATCTTTTTTTTTTTTATAACCGAGGTGTCCAGGGGCGGGCAAAGTTAGGGCTCAAACCAAAGGTGATGCCCGACTAGTCCTCGAGGGAGGCTAACGCAAAGCATCCCACCGCCACGACTCTCCCCACTTAAGTCACCGATGGGCGAGTTTGAACCCAGGACCCTTCCTTTAATATTTTCTAAAACCAATATCAGAGCTTGAAACATTATATCATGTTAGACGCATTCCCTTTGTTTAGCAAAAGTTCATGCTATTATAGAATAAACTGTCAGTGTAAAAAAGGTTTTCGCAAACAGTCTTATCCGCCCTAAATTTGATGGTAAGTGAGGGAGTTGATAGCTAGAATTCTAAAATCAAGAATGGATAAACCACTTGTGCAAAGGTTTTTTTCACCATTAGTGTATGCTATAAATTTCCAATTAGATATATCTAACAACTTTTTATTTTCTAAGAGTTACTTGTACTACAGAACACACTGAAAAGTCTCCAAAATACTATATGATGCACGATCCCAATTCCATTATCGACGCACCTGCCAGTTTTGAAAGTTTTGCTCAATTTCGCAAGACCATGAAGCTTAGAAGCAACTCTATCAATTTCCTCCCAGGATCTTCTTATGGTTTGGTGGCAAGAAAAACTAGTTTCCTGAAAAATTACCCAAACAATTATTCAAGTGATCGATTCAATTACGGAAAATGCATGCTAAAGGAAAAAGGTATAAATCGAGCAAATTAAGATTACCGAAAATTCTTTTTGCCACTTGTTAGAGATATATATTTATGATATTTTGTGATTTTTGTATATTTTCATTTATTTGTTACTTTAGATAGTCATTATGTAAAGCCTATAAATAGGCTCATGTACTATTTACTAGAACATGTATAGAATATTATTTTTCTCTTTATTCACAATTCTCAACTTGGAATCAGAGCTAGTGTTATCTGAGATGCACCCATTGAGTATGCTACACGGTGGCTGTCACGACACTAGCCCGGGCGGCGTCACTATTGATTCTTCATCGAGAATGAAGCTTTTAGTCACTGTTTGACATAATTATGTCACTCATTTAAAAAAAAAATTGTCACCACCATCAGACTTACCACCCTTGAATGAGCGAAATACTGAAATTTCGTCGCCAACAAACGCCGGATGCCACCCACACGCGCCTCCGCGCTGTCACATCTTGGACCTGGGAAACCCGCCCCTGTTTGTTGTGATTTGGATCTCTTCCGTCGTGTGTTTCAGAAAACAAACACAAACCCAAGACTCACCGTCCTCCGCCCGAGCTAGCCCGTGAAGTTTCGCCGCTAAAAACTGCCGGATGCGCCCTTGCGCGCCACCCAAAGGATTTGCGCGTGAGATCCATGTGCCATCATAGCAACACGGGCCTACACGCGCCATGTGTCTCTGCTATGCTTACATTATCTAACACGTCAACGCTACATCACCTCAGACCGGATCGTTGACCGGTTTAGACCGGACCGGTCGAACCGTCTCCGTTACATTTTTGACCAATTAGATTGTTTTCTGACCAGTTCTTGGTGATTTGTGATCGATTCCCAAGGTTTTTGGCATGCTAAGTTCATTTTTGGGTTTATTTTCTCCATATCTACTCTCCAGGTACTATTTTCTTGACATTTATTGTCCAACCTACTATGATTAACACGATAAAGTGTATATGATGGATAAATTTTGTAAGCATTGTCATCGACGTGGTCATATGACATCCCATTGTTATTGATTTCGATATAAGCAATCTATTGGGCTGATCAATCAACTCCAAAGCCAAGGTTCATTTACACATCCATCTACCATTGTTGCTGCTGTAGATACTTCTCTCAATAGATTGCCGATTAGTTTCTCATTGGAGGATTTCCATTCCATTCTTCAAGAGTTTGGTACTTTTAGCTTCTATATTTCTCCTGCTATGTCTATCGCTTTAGGTAACTCTAATTTGTGGTATTTTGATTCCACTTGCTACAATCATATGACATCAAATTTTAATTTGTTTACATCAAAACCCTTCCCTTCACATGCACCTATTATCCAAACAGCAGATAATTCTCCAATGCAAGTCAGTCATACATGACACATTTCCACATCCACCTTGTCCTTACCTAATACCTTTATGGTTCCCAAACTCTCACTAAATTTAATTTCAGTTGCACAATTATGCGAACTTGGCTTTGATGTTCACTTCTCTCCTCATGGTTGTCATGTGCAGGATCCACAGATGGGACAAACTATCGGAACTGGCCGTAGAGTGGGGCGCCTATTTGAGCTCGTTTCTTTAAATATTCCTAACTCTTTTACTAGTTGTGCTGCCACAGTGTCAACTGAAACTTGGCATTCTCGGTTAGGCCATCCTTCCTCTTCTAGATTAAAATCGTTGATTTCAAGTGGTCATTTAGGCTATGTTGATGATAAACATTTTAATTGCTTGCCTTGCCAATTAGGAAAACATCATGCCTTGCCATTTGATCTTAGTGAATCTATCTCTTATGCTCCCTTTGATCTAATTCACTCTGATATTTGGGGACCTTCTCTAACACCCACCATGGGAGGCTCTCGCTATTTTTTCATTTTATTGATGATTATTCTTGTTATATATCTGGCTTTATCTTATTAAAAATCGATATGAGCTTACTTGTATCTATCGTGATTTTGTTGCCATGAAAAAAATAATTTTCTAAAGATATCAAGGTTTTCGTGATCGATAATGCTATGGAATATCGAGACATGGAATTTCTTAGACTTCTCTCCCAACAAGGTACTCATATTCATCGTTCATGTCTAGGAACTTCCCAACAAAATGGTCGCGCAGAAGCGTAAACATAGGCATATCTTGGATGTTACTCGAACTCTTTTAATCTCTGCCTCTTGTCCAGAAAAGTTTTGGGGGAAGCTTGTCTCATTGTTGTTTATACTATTAATTGTACCCCGTCCTTTGTCATAGATAACAAATCTCCTTGTGAGCGTTTATATGGCAAGGTTCCTTATTACAATCGCCTTAGAGTCTTTGGTAGTGCTTGTTTTGTGCACCTCCTTCCACATGAACGCACAAAGTTAGAACCCCATGCTTGTTGATGTTGCTTTCTTGGGTATGGCATTGAATACAAGGGATATAGATGTTGGGATCCTATTTTTAACTGTCGTTGTGTATCTTGTCATGTTTCATTTTGGGAACTTAAGATGTTCTCATCCATTCATCCCTTTGAATCTTCTACTCATGTCCCTTTCTTTAACAATCCTTCAAAGTGGATTTATTCCTAGAAGATCCTATACTACCATCAACTTGTGAATCTTCCTTTCCACAGTTGTCTTATTCTCATCTTGATGCAAGACCATTTGGCGATCCCACATTGGCACAACCGACATGTTTGCTCCAATCGAGGATCCTATATCTTCAGCCATTCCATCTACTTTTGTCTATTGTTCCACTAGAGTAAGTCAACCTCCGGCTCATCTTCATGATTATCATTGCCACTCTACCAATGCTTCTCTTCATTAACCTCACACCTATAAAGAAGCAAGTACTAATCCTCTTTGGCAGCAAGCTATGGCAGATGAGTTGCAAGCCTTGGAAAACTCTCACACATGGGATTTGGTTGAATTACCTCCTGGTAAGTCTGCTGTTGGTAGTAAATGGGTATATAAGATTAAAACCAAGGCAGATGGTATAGTGGATTGCTATAAAGCTCGGCTAGTAGCAAAAGGCTCTACTCAGGAGTACGACATTGATTATGATGAGACTTTTGCCCTTTGTTGTTGCTCGTCTTACTTTTGTTCGTAGTCTTCTTGCTGTTGCTACTGTTAAACGTTGGCCTCTATTTCAAATGGATGTTAAAAATGCATTTCTTAATGGCGATCTCACAAAGGAAGTTTATATGGTACCTCCTCCTAGATACTCTCATTCATCTAATAAAGTATGCCGATTCGTCGGGCATTGTATGGATTGAAGCAAGCTCCTCGTGCATGGTACTCCAAGTTTAGTTCAACTATGAAATCTCTTGATTTTAAATCAAGTTCTTATGACCGTGCTCTCTTTGTTCAGTGCATGCATCGTGGGTACATTATATTGCTTTTATCTATGGATGATATAGTTATTCTTGGCGATGATCAGACTAGCATTATCAAACTCCAGCATTATCTTAGTAAACAGTTCGAAAGGAAAGATCTTGGGCGACTAAGCTATTTTCTAGGCTTGGAGGTTGCGTCTAATGCTTCTGGTTATTGTTTGTCTCAAGCAAAATATGCTATTGATTTTATTTCTCAAGCTAGGCTCACTGATAACAAGATTTCTTCTACACCCATTGAGTCGAATGCAAAATTCAATGACAAGGATGGAACTCTTCTTTCGAATCCTACACTTTATCGATAGTTGGTTGGTAGTCTTATATATCTCACCGTTACATGTCTCGACATCGCTTACGCTGTTCATATTGTTAGTTAGTATATGACCGCACCTTGTATGACTCATTTTGCTGTGGTTCTTCGAATTCTTCGCTACGTCAAGGGTACGTTGTTTCATGGTCTTTATTTTTTTGCTCACTCTACCTTGGAGTTGACAGCTTATTCTGATGCTGACTGGGCTGGTGACCCTCAAGATCATTGCTCCACTACAGGCTACTATTTCTTTTTGGGCAACTCACTTATCTCGTGGCGTAGTAAGAAACAAACCACTATTGCTCGCTCTAGTACAAAAGTAGAATATCGAGCTCTTGCTGATACAACATCGGAGTTATTATGGTTACGGTGGCTACTTGAAGACATGGGAGTGCGTCATCATAGTGGAACGGTAATTCATTGCGACAACCAAGTGCTATTCAAATTGCACATAATGATGTTTTTATGAATGCACCAAGCACATTGAAATAGATTGTCATTTCATCCGATATCATGTTCTTCGTGGCACCGTTTGACTTGTATCTACTTTCTCTCCACTGAACAGACTGTCGATGTCTTCACCAAGGCACATCGACCTGGGTGTTTTTGATCTATTCTCCAAACTCAAGTTGACATCTTTCAAATCATCTTGAGTAGGAGGGGATGTTAGAGATATATATTTGTGATATTCTATGATTCTGTATATTATTCTGTGATTTTGCATATCTTCATTTATTTGTTATTTTAGATAGTCGTTATGTAAAGCCTATAAATAGGCTCATGTACTATTCACTAGTTAATGTACAGAATATTATTTTTCTCTTCATTCATAATTCTCAACTCCACTATTGTATAGTATGTATCCTGAGGCGTGATGTCAAGAAAGTCGAGAATTGGAGCGGATGATGCCAAAGCTCCGAGCGCCACATGAGGGCACTTCAATCGGAACCATGAAGCTAGCACTGAAAATCAAATATTTGAAGATTGAAAGACCTACTTATAAGTGATGTGTAGAATATATGTTGTTGACCTTTTCCTTGTAACCTGATGGTAGGAACTTTCTTCAATGCCATTCAGGGCAAGTTATCGAACTTTATATGGATTGTCATTGTCAATATGACTCGCGCTCTTTAGGAAAAGCTCTATCCACGATATGTTCAAGAACAATGACTGTCGGCAGATTATGTGTTTATTGCATCCTACTATAATCAATGGGAATCGTACGTTAGAATTGTCTCTTCAATGTAATCAGTGGATTATTTTCTTTAATTTCGATTTATAGCAGTAGTCATATTGCTGATATCTGAAAATATATTCACTTACTTCCCCATATGATCCTCCAATGACAATTATCGGAAAATGTTTGGCATTCAATTTTAGTTTCAGTTATATAAGAATTTCTGCGTAATCGGCAAGAGCTTGTGTGGAGCTAAAATATCTGCGAGTGTCAGCGTCACTTAGTGCTTTGTTGAGCAACAACCTGTACGGGATTGATTCACCATAAAACCGATGCTGCAAGATTTCAACTTTACGTTTGTAAATTGCGTGAATATGTACAAATGCACGCCAAACATAACGGAAAATGAAGGTAAAACTAGGCAAATTATATAGGGCATTTTTATTACCTCTACATAGACCAAAAGCGCTCTAAATTGAGCTGCGTTATCCATTGGAAACCCGATACCGGCTATGTCGTTGTCAATGGGTTCTTCTTCACCGAGATAAGCAAAGATCAATGCACTTGCATTTGCACCGCCCCGGTATTTGGAATTGATCACATATCTTTGTTTGAAAGCAGTGCAACTTTCCGGCCTGTAATTAAAATGATCGAGGGTTTGGTTGTAAAAGAAAGTCTGGAAGTCCTTTGACGAGACGGAGGCTTGAATTGCCTATGTAGGATCTTGCATAAATGTTCGGGGAATACGCTCAGCTTCAGAATATAATGACCATCGAAGTTCTTACCGGTAGCAACACAAGCTGAAAAAGCATCAGAATGATCAAAAGGCTATAAAGTGATGAAGACATGTTTGGGGGTGTGGTTATTGCTTAGGCTAAAGCATGAATGCGAAGAGAAGGATCCTTGAGATGTTTTTTTGGCTTCAACTAGTTCACATTTATATAGGGTAACCCACGATACCAAATTGTACTATTATTCCTATGCGAAATTACAATAGAATTGTTAAAATATATCTCAAGTTTGAGTATGTGTACTTTGTCGTGACCGACCTCTAGTTTTATTTTCAAAATGAGGATCTCACCTAGTATCTTGTTGAGTCTAAGTTGGGACTTAACTTGGGCTTTCCCAAACCCATACCATATAGTAACGTAGGGTTTAGGTTTTTAACTTGCAAGTGGTTTCTATGTAAGAATCGCCACTAATCAGTTTATGGTGGGTCGATTAAACACCCAAGCAAGACAATGGGAGAATTGCTTATACATGAACAATAAATTAAATGAGTTTAGGGACTTGATTATACTAGTTAAATAACTAATGCCTTTTCGGTACCTTTTTATCATGTTCATTTTAGAAAATATTTGTCAGGTAGTTTGGATTGATTTTAAGACCTTTTTCCTAATATGTGAGGTCATCGAACAAGTGCACAATCATTAACGATTAGCAATCAAGATAAATATGCAGCCTAAGATTCTAACACTAACTAGGGCAACAAAAATTCAAAACATAATAATTGATACGATCATATTAAAAACACAAGATGCATAATAATACAATAATGATGAATATAACATGCAAAGTCCTACTGCATAGTTTTATAGGTCTATTCGATTTCAAATATGATAATTTATGCAATTATATTTACAAAAACAACATGTATAATAATACAACAATAATTTAAAACATTCAGATATGTCACATAATTTAGAAAAATATTAGAAAATAATTATGTTTGAATTATATCCTAATTTTTAAAAAAAAAAAAATTCAAATTTTTTTTTTTTTTTTTAAATTTAATTTTTAAAAAAAATAAAATAATAATATAATATTAAAAACTGGATCGGGTCGATAGATCCAGGTCGGTTAAATCCGACTCGGGTCAACAGACCCAACTCAAATAAGTTGACCCGGGTCGTTGACTTGGATCCAACCTAACTATCCCAATTTCTTTTCTTTCTTCTTCTGCAGTCTCACCCTAGCACGCGCGGAGCTTTACCTATCGCCGCAGCCCGCCGACACCCGAGCCAACATCGCCTCGCTGCCGTGGTCTGAACCCGACGCCGTTCCTCCACTTGTGTTGCTACTGGCTCGATTCACCCCAACGCCGGGCCCGACTTCTTTGCTCAACCTACCTGCTTCCCCTTTTCTTCAGGTTCTCGACGGGGATGACCCGGACGAATGGTGTCGTCCGTCTCGGTCTGGCGGTGCACCTACTTTGGTGGATCCCTAGCTGTATACGACAGTGCCCGGACGACTCAATGCCTGCCAAAATAGACGACCAAATAAACCGGATCTCACCTCGACGTTTTGTCGAACACTTGGTGGGCTCAAGGCCCTCTGCGAGAAAGGGGAGCACATCGGCCACGGCGGAAGCACGGCGGTTGTCAAAGGAGCTCTCTCGCACTCTATCTCGCTCAATCTCACTCTCGGTCACACGTTCGAACTCTCTCCGTCCACTCAACTCTCATGCTCTCGGTCTCTCCCTCAAAACCGAGCCACCTCCCCTACTTTCTTTTCTTTTTTTCCTACTGTGGCCGCCTCTGCCCCTCTCTCTGTGTGCCACCGCCCCTGGCTCGGCGGCGAGGATTGGTGGCTGAGGCACAGTGGCCCCCAAAAGCGTTCTCTCTCTCTCTCTCTCTCTCTCTCTCTCTCTCTCTCTCTCGGCTCGTTTTGTTAAACAAAGTATATCGGAAAAGTAAAGGAACCCCAATGGATCACGACCTTATTTGGATTAAAATTTATTTTCTTGAAGGCCACATTAATTCACGTAACGATTTCTTTCCTCTTGGAGAAAACTATCCTAGGTTGCTGCACCAAAGAATTAACGTTCTGGCTGGGCGGTGGGTATTTTTCTTTATCTGTGAGTCCGGTCAACAAGAGTTAAATTTGGGACAAAGAAAAACAAGGATAACTTTTTGGTAAGATCCATAGGACGTAGTCTTTTTTGTGGTAAGGAAATAGGACGTAGTCTTTTGTTCTTATCTATTATTGAAATGGCCTTCTTGAATCAATTCATCATCCATATTTTTTGTAATAGCAATTCAACATATCATTGATTCAAAGCAAGAAGATTGGCAATATATTCAGCTATCCACACTTCGGTATTTCGCTGCATGACCAACCAGTCTAAATCGGTTTGTGTCTTTGGTCATAAATCCAAGCAGCGGGAACTTGCAAAACATATAATAAGTGGTGAGAATATATTTTGAGTTTGAGACTTATAAAGGAAACCCGATCCAAGTAGAAAATATAAATCCAAATAGGGCTTGTGGTTTGACACCCAAACAGGCAAGAAATTACAAAAATACTTTCTACTTTGGAGTTAGATTCCTAAATTTGGGTAAGTTTCCTTCTCTTGATTTTATTTGAGTGATTGGAGACAAGTCACAAGCGACAAATAAAGTGGCATGGTTATATAACTTTCTTTGTGTGGACAGCAATTATACCATCTGAAATGTTCTTTAAGACCATAAGAAAAAAAAATAAAAATTGTTAAGCATGATTAAGTAATGTAAAATTTACTCTTCGGATGGATGTATGGTGATAAACATATGATCTTTTATACCCTCCGCTGCTGGAAGGATCTCGATGTCCATTTGAGAAAATAATGTTGCTACCAGATTTGAGTCGAAATTATGTCTACGGCCGGAGTAGGATCCAAGGTCAAAAGGGGAGAAGGAGAAAGAAAGAGGCATGAGATGGATCTAGGTAGCTCGGTTCTTGCTGTCAAGCTCCGAGGTGGGATGGGGTCGCAACATCAGGGGCAAGGGACGATTGCCACGGCACGACTAAAGCATGGCAGAGGAAAAAGGATCAGTTTTTTGTATTTATGGCCGTTTTTGGAAAAGGCACAGCAAAAGGAAGGAGGTCAGTGCAAAAGATTCATTTTTGGTCGTTTATTCCAAAAGTGGGCAAAATTAAAACATTTTTTTTTTGTTGAAGAACCCACAAAAATGATTTTAATTCATAATACGATCCGAATATTAATTTTGGGTAATTTAAAAATAGCATTTTTCAACATGTAAAAAATTTAATTTTTGGAGGATTATTTTAGTATGTACAATTTTGTTAAACAAAGTATATCGGCAAAGTAAAGGAACCCCAATGGATCAAACCTTATTTGGATTAATTTTTATTTTCTTGAAGCCCACATTAATTCACGTAACGATTTCTTTCCTCTTGGAGAAAAACTATCCTAGGTTGCTGCACCAAAGAATCAACTTTCTGGCTGGGCGGTGGGTATTTTTCTTTATCTGTGAGTCCGGTCAACAAGAGTTAAATTTGGAACAGAGAAAACAAGGATAACTTTTTGGTAAGATCCATAGGACGTAGTCTATTTTTGTGGTAAGGAAATAGGACGTAGTCTTTTGTTCTTATCTATTATTGAAATGGCCTTCTTGAATCTATTCATCATCCATATTTTTGTAATAGCAATTCAACATATCATTGTTTCAAAGCAAGAAGATTGGCAATATATTCAGCTATCCACACTTCGGTATTTCGCTGCATGACCAACCAGTCTAAATTGGTTTGTGTCTTTGGTTATAAATCCAAGCAGCGGGAACTTGCAAAACATATAATAAGTGGTGAGAATATATTTTGAGTTTGAGCCCGAAAAGGAAACCCGATCCAAGTAGAAAATATAAATCCAAATAGGGCTTGATTTTTGACAAAAAAACAGGCAAAAAATTACAAAAAAACTTTTTTTTTCTATGTTAAATTCCTTTCCACAATTTTTCTCAAAAAAAATTTTATTTGTGATTGGAGACAAGTCACAAAAAATAAAGTGGCATAAAAATATAACTTTCTTTTAATGTGGACAGCAATTATACCATCTGAAATGTTTTTAAGACCAGTTTAAAAAATTATGGCCGTTCGCGGAAAATTTAAACAGCAAGAGGAAAGGTCAGTGCAAAGATTCATTTTTGGTTTTTTATTCCAAAAAGTGGGCAAGAAGAGGGAGACAAGCGAAGTACGTGAAGAACCCACAAAAATGACCCTGAGAGCCGGAAAAAATGGTTTTTTGCACCAAGCAGTGTTTTCGGTTCTTGTTTTATGTGGTTTGGGTCATAATTTGAATCGCAATAAACATGCAACAATCATGTTCGGTTCAAGTCGGTAACCAAACCGTTGACACCTCTACCCAAAATTCTCTTTCGTTCTCAAGCTTCATAAATGGCAGAATTGAAGGACAAGCCGAAGAGCAGTTCCAAGTCCAAGCACAACGATAACTCCTGCTGTACATCTATTCAGCATCATTACACGCCTACAGATATAAGACTAAGAGTAACCAAAGTAGCCACTTAATAGTCATTTTTATATTTTCTAGGAGCCTCTGAATAGCAACTAAATTAAGGATACAAGTTAAAATCTGAATGATATATAAATTAGATTGCATGCAAACTTGAAAAAATTGTCTGTTGCAATGTCAAGAACATGGCATTTGTCGACCTATTCCCTCTGCAGGCAAGAGTCCATCCCGATACTTCATTTAGTCAAGTTAAAGTTGCTTAAGTTTGATGAAGGAAGATGAACATTGTCTTGATCGTGTCTCAAACTAAAATCAAAAGTTTAAGCGTGACATCCTTTTGCAGAAGAGCCAGATTGCAAAACTGAACTCTTCGAAAGTAAGTCAAAAGTACCTGAAAATTCCAGGTGCGCGTATATGACAGCATCATCCTGTATTGCTCTTCTGAAACTTTATTTACATTTTCTCAAATCTTCAAAGTAAATGCACGATGCTTACAAAGTGGGCTTCTCAGGACATGCATTGCAACTAGACAAGACAGTTGAAGGAAACGGATTCCTAAATAAAAGCGAAACTTGAACAATCAAGAAAAAGTTCATAAATATCGAAACTCGAACAATCGAGAAACATGCCCAAGAAAACCTACAAATGCTAATTGAATAGGTATATCACACAACTAACATACCTTGTTTTCACAGATTAAATGCTATCAATTATAGGGGCGGTGAGAGTTCCTCATTGGGCCGTATGTATGTTAGGGAAGAGAGCGGAACATCGTTTTCTTATCACTCTTTCTTAAAAACACGCTGTTCTCTATATTATGATATTTTTCCTATTGTTTTTGAATTGCTAAGGGCAGTTACACAATTCGTAAGTAACCGCCAGATGGGCCCTCATGATGAATCATTGGCCGGGTTAGCCCAACATGGGCGGCCCACATCCATAAACTCATAATCCATCGGTAGGAATTGTGCTTTGTCACAGCACTATTTTATTATCCCATTTATACAGACTAGACAACATCCAAATACCATACCCGTCCACTGTTTAATTCATGCAAATACCAGCCAAATTAACTGGCCTGGTCAACGAATCTACATTTGATAGATCAAAGGGTAGTGCTAACCTGAAGAATGTATAGCCCAGATTCTAGCCTTCCGCTGGATCTTTTATCCTCATAAATCTGAATAATTCGAATGCAAACATGCTACTCTCACTTCAAAGAAAAAAGATCTTCAATGAACTTAATAGCAGGTGCTCTAATGAACTCAATAAAGCCAATGAGCATAGATCACAAAGAGGTCTTTTGAAATCAAATGGACCTACATGTTTTGAACTCAATCAACCCACTAAAGCGAGAGTCCAAAGGAAGACCTCATCAAATAGTTTGAATCTCATCAAATTCTACATCGGAAACTTTGCGTGCTCATGAATTACCTCTGTGGTTCCTTTGTAATTCGCGGTTTGGATAGGCGAATCTTGGCTAAAGCGTCCGGCAAATTTGGGCAAAGCCTTTGAGCGAGTGCTGGGTGAATCTAGGTGAAGGCGATGTGCGAGTTTTGGAATCAGATTTGAGACAAAATTTGAGAGCTATTTCGGATAGGTCTCAATTAGCATTCTTCGAATTTGGGGAAGATTGGGCGAGAGAGCAATCGAGGGATTTGGAAAAAGAAATAGCTGAGTGAGCCCGTTTTGATATTCTTCAAGGGTCCTTTTTATTATATATGGAATGACTATGTTTAGGAAAATGGCATTGTTTTGATATCTGGTGTCAACCTCAGAGCCGGCCGTCCGCTGACTAGGTATCCATGTAAACATATGTCGGGCTAAATTGGCCGGGATGACTTAATTAGCAAATTATCAAAAGCCTTAGGATTAAATTGATAAAATTGAAAAGTTTATAATTAAATTGGCCATCATACAATAATTTTAGAACTTTTTGGATAATTTTTCTTTTTCTGTTACTCAATCAATTTCAAAATCAAGACACTTGTTGTACTTGACATTATTATGAATTCATCTTTTACATGTACACTCATAACACATTTGACTCCTCGTAAGTGCATTTTATATGGGATTCATTGAATCCAACTATTCAAATGCAACCAAAAGCATTTAATTCAAATTGGAATGTTTCATGTCTTCGCATTGTTGGTATTATTCATTCAAATTCAATCTTTTATTTCCTCAGAAAGGTGACGCGAGAGGATACTTTTTGGCTTACTTTAGCTAAATGGCAGATCGGTGATGCAATTGATCCATAGCTCTAATTTCACAGATTGGAAACTCAGTTACTTTTGAGGCTAACACGTAGAATCCTATAACTGTGTAAGGTTACCTCCCAATCCAATGAGAGAATCCTTTCATTTTACGATTAACTTTTCTTTTTGCTTTGACCAGAATTTACGGTCAATGTTGATCTTCTAAAGATTGTTGGGTTCTTAAGGTTCCACTTCTAATTTAAATCACACTGAAGGAGCTTTGATTTTCATTCGACCTGAATCATGAGCACACTAAAAAAAATTGTTAGTCTGAACGAGGGCAAGAAGCACTTGGATTGGTCAAGTGACTTGCAACCATGGCGATTTAGGATCATCACTGTGCTCATGAACGGGAAAAATATAACCCCAAATCTGTCCCAATGAATTTCTCACCAAAGTTCATTCTAGAATTGCATGATGCCTAATTGGTTTGAAATTGATCTAAGAGTCCATTTGGTATATAGCTATGACAGAAATGTTGTAGAAATATTGTCCCACGTTGCTTGGCAACAGATCTCATACGTTCTTTTATATATATGTGGTCTTCCTCTATCTAATAGCTTAAGCTTTTGGATTAGATTTTCCTAATATCAAAGCCGGTGCTATCTGTTTCTACGTGCTTCCTCTCTTGTTAGTTCCACGTGTTGTGGTCAATTACCACGTGCTGTTCTTAATCCAGCTGCATGTGAGAGGAGGTGTCGCTTGTCAACGATCTTATACGCTTTCCAGCTGCATGTGAGAGGAGGTGTCGCTTGTCAACGTATCTTATACGCTTTTTATATACATGTGATCTCCCCATCTAATAGCTTAAGCTTTTTGAGTGGAATATTCTTAACAAATGTAACTCTACTGTCACTAAAAAAAAAAGAGGGATTAAAACGAATTTTGCGATTTAAAAAATTTGGCAAAATCCGTCGCAAATCGAATTTTAGATGAAATTAGCGACGGAAAAAATTCCGTCGCTAATAAGGTGTCGCAAAATTTTGAGACAAAAAAATTCTTCGCAAAATAATTGAGATGGAAAAAATTCATCGAAATTACCCACTAATTATCGCCATAAAATTATCGCCAAATTAGCCACGAATTTTATTCGTCATAAAATTCATCGCAAAATTAGTCGCAAAAAATTTCATCACAAATTATTCGTCGCAAAAGTCGCCGCTAATTATTCATCACAAAATTCGTCGCTAATTATTTGTCGCAAAACTTCGCCGCAAATTATTCATCGCAAAATTCGTCACAAATTATTCATTACAAAATTCGCCCCTAATTATTCGTCCCAAAATCGTCGCTAATTCGTCACTAATTATTCATCGCAAAATTCGTCACAATTTATCACTAAAAATTCGTTGCTAATTTCAACAAAAAAAAAAAATTCATCGCTAATTTGCCAATTTTTTTTTTGGGTCCGTAATTTTTTTTTTTTGGTCAATAATAGCAACGAATTTTTATAAATTATTTAGCGACGAATTTTTATTAATTCTTTAGCAACGAGCTTTATGCGATTTAATATTGTTTAGGGACGACTTCGATTTTAAATCTAATATACATCAAAATTAATTCCTACAATTTATATTTAACATTGATTAAGCACTTAATAACATCAAAATATTATAATAATATGAAAATGAAATACATTCATCTGCATTTTCCACAAGAATGACATATATATTTTTCTTTATAGTACACATAATAATGAGAGAATAAATAATCTTGAGCACTTTAAAGCACTTGCTTAAGCAACCTGGGGTGGCAATTCTTTCTAGGACAGGAACATATTCGCCAATTGCACTTGGCAATGAAGATGCTCAAGTAATGCTTATCCTCGATATGTATGAAAAGATACTTTCAATCTTGCGCCTGCTCTGCTTTCTCCTGTAAGGTTTGCATGGAGTGCTTCATCACCTCCTCCAAAGAGGTGACATTCACTTGTTGACATACAATGCGATACTCAATCAGACCATCCTTGGCAAATCTCCCCCTCCGCATATCAACGCATAGCTCAATGTACTTGAACATAATCCTCTCAAGGGTATTTTGCCATGCTCGGGATCTCTTCAAGGTAATAAGATCGTGAAGTTCTTGCAGAGCATCTTGCTTCTGCCCAACATTTATCAGCTCTGCATCCACACATAAACAAACTTTGTCAGCAAAACTCCATGTTGCATAAAAGGACTGCAGAGAATCATCAACTATTCTCTCAAATGAGCTTCAAATGACACATATAATAGCAAATACTAGGTTTAGCTGAAACAATCCACTAACTTGCCTACCTACCCAGGATACATTCACAATCTCAAAAAGTAACATAAGAACAGGTGCCTTCTGCGGATTATCTTGTCTATATTTAGCACCTACCTTATTATATTACTTTTAACTATATTCTTCATCCTCATTCATGTTGCACGATAACCATTTAATTTTGTTCCTATTGAATCAGCAAGTAATATGTTCACCTTGCATATGTCTGTCACACTCATGACCTAAGTCTCATTCACTTATGTTCAAGAATGCAAACACAAGAACAACCTTCATATTGTTAAGCATAAAAAAAAAAAAGAAAGCAGTGTCGGACAATCTCCTCAAAGACCATGTATTAAGCTAGAGCGTTGGGGAATGGTCAAGTGATTCTCATTTTGCTTCACCATATAGGTTGGGACAGAAAAATAAACAGGATGTTAGGTCAATAGTGGTAGTGAAACAAATTACCTTAATACCATATCAACGGCACAACTAGATAATTCACCAAATAAATAGAGATGCCAACCAGGTTAGTATACGTGTACACATGTAGACACATCCACCCTCCTGCCCTCCATACATACATCAATGTGAGTGCCCGAGAAAATGGCTCACCACGTATCTTGAGGCATTAGAGGATTGCAAGACAAACAAAAGCGGCTTAACTATCCTTTTGCCATCCTCCATTGGCGCCATAATCCAGTGTACAGTAGATGGAAGAGCAACTACCACTGCACTATTATAACTCCATAGCAGTGGTGATGTACATTGAAGTAAGATCTTAATATCATCATTAATTTTCCCAGATGTATATCTTGCAGAAGTTAACTTTGGTGAATCCATATTAATGTAAGTTGCACGTGATAAATATTCATCCGGTCCTTCAATAAGCGACCTGCATATTGTATTGGCCAATTCTCATTGTTCTTTGTTTAATGAGAGTAGTTCTATGATTTCTTTAATGATACAAAATGTGGATCACATGTTAGAAAGACAAGGCAGTGGAACTAAATCACAGTGCATAACATAGACAACAAACAGAAATAAGCTTCCTACATGGCAACTGAAAGCATAGAAGGCTATCTTTCACCATGTGACTGGAAACAGTCTTGGTAAACCAGATACCAAGTACATGCTTGCATTTAATCTAGCAATGAGCTGATTAAAAGGAAGAGAAACACCCCCTCCCCCCAACCCAAAAAAAAAAGCAGTAAATAAAATGAATGAGAAAAATGGGAAATCAATTTTGATGAACCACATCCTCAATCTTATTTAATAATTTTCAGAATTTATGGCACGGACAAGAAGAGTTGAGGTGCACAAACCTGTCGAGTTCTTTCTCCTACCCTAACAAAAAATCATATACACCTCACCAAGCATTTTGCCGAGACAAAAAGCAATGGAAAACAGTAATTGCAGAAAACTGAAAAGCGAAAACAACCACCTCTTCGATTGCAGAAGTATTTTCCTCAATGCGCAAGTCGAACAACTTGGGAACAGCGTTACCAGCACACTTTCTAACATAAACAGATGGATCTCTTGCGCACTTGTTTACGGCTACAAGAACGAGGGGCGCGACTATATGAAGATGAATTCTAGCCATTATACGAAGTGCCCGGACCCTCACCAAAGGATTAGTGCCCTCCAAGCCTGATATGAATCATGCGGAAGATGATCGTTCTCTACGAAGATCCGTGAGTTCTGCTTAATTGCTAACCTCGACCTCCAATTGAACCTGTGATTGATAATCTCGGTATGAACGCAACTTTGTTGACGAACTTGTGTCAACCAATCCATGCTATAACGCCACGAATAAGAGAATTCGCGATCTTACTCGATAAGTTGAATTCGATCACCACAAGGAGCCTTGATAAGATCTAGTCCTCAAGAAAACTCAAGAAGAAAACTTTTCTATATAAAATTCTGCCACCTCTTAGAAATCTATAAGTAACCTTATATAGGGTGTTAACCTAATTCTAATCCTACTAAGATTAAAATTACAAAAATAACCTTAATTATTAAAAATTCGTCCAAAAATAGAAAAAGGCCTAAAAGTTCATATAAACGACTACAAATCGCTAAAAACGTCATCAATCACTACTAAAGTAGTGAGTATTGATCGATGGTCCGTTTTCAAGCGTCCATCCAAATTTGAGCCAATTCGAGTTTGTCAATTCTAAGCTCCTTCGAATTCGCTGGACCAAAAGTAATTATGTTGCGCCAAGGAGCTTGAGAATCTTCAAGTTTGAATCCAGATTATCTTCATTCCAAATATCTTAAACCATGATGCCGACAGCTTGTTTGAATTCCTTCGCTCAGCTCGAGTGATCGGGCCTAGCGGATAGAACAACGGGTCCCTAGCACCTCCTCCTCGATAGGGTTCGATGTCCACATCATTCCCTCCCTCGTGCAAAGGATTTGCCCTCAAATCAGCGTCGCATCAAAAAGAGTCAAATCAGAAACATTGAAAGTAGCACTTATATCATACTCACCTAGAAGGTCAAGCTTGTAAGCCGTTAATTCTTTCCAACACCATAAATGGTCCATCCCCTCGCGGTAGCAATTTAGAGTGTCGCTGTTTGGGGAAATGCTCTGTGCGCATATGAACCCAAACCCAATCGCCGGGCTCAAACACTACTTTCTTGTGCCCTTTGTTGGCTTGCTTTGCATACTGCTCTGTCTTAAGCTCAATATTCAGCCGCGTCTTCTCATGTAAAGTCTTCACAAATTCAGCTTTCTTAGCACCATCTAAATCCACACGCTCAACAATAGGTAAAAGGGTTAAATCTAACGGAGTTAAGGGATTAAAACCATAGACAATCTTAAGCGGTGTGAATTTAGTAGCAGAATGTACGCTGCTATTATAAGCAAACTCAACATCACGCGGTAAACAATCTTCCCAAGAATTAATGTTTTTTTTTAATGATAGCACGCGACAATGTCCCTAAAGTCCTATTAATTACTTCAGTTTGACCATCAGCTTGTGGATGACAAGTAGTAGAGAATAAAAGTTGTGTACCTAATTTCTTCCACAATGTCTTCCAAAAGTAGCTTAGAAATTTAGTATCTCGATCAGAAACAATGGACCTAGGCATGCCATGCAAACGCACAACCTCACGAAAGAACAATTCAGCAACATTCGATGCATCATCAGATTTATGACAAGGTATAAAATGAGCTATCTTTGAAAATCGATCAACAACCACAAAAATAGAATCCTTGCCATGCTTAGACCTAGGCAATCCTAACACAAAATCTATAGAGATATCAACCCAAGAATGCATCGAGATAGGCAAAAGTGTATACAAACCATGTGATTTAATCGTAGACTTAGCCTGCTTACATGCGATACATCTCTCGCAAACTCGTGTGACATCTTGTTTCATGTGTGGCAAAAAAAAATGTTCATGCAGCACTTCATAAGTCTTATTGATTCCAAAATGCCCCATTAAATCACCACTATGTGCCTCTCGCACTAACAACTTCGCGAAAGAGCATATAGGCAAACACAACTTATTTTCACGAAAGAGATATCCATCATGCTTATAAAACTTTTTAAACACAGCTTGCTCACAAGCTTTAAATACTCTTCCAAAATCATCATCATCAGCGTATAAACCTTTGAGATGCTTGAAACCTATACACTTTGCTCCTAGAGTAGTTAGAATTGTGTACCTTCGAGAAAGTGCATCGGATATCACATTTTCCTTACCTTTTTGTACTTGATTACATATGGAAAAGTCTCAATGAACTCCATCCATTTGGCATATCTTTTGTTCAACTTTTGTTGCCCCTCAAGTACTTTAAGATCTCGTGGTCGGTGTAGATCACAAAATCCTTTGGCCATAAGTAATGTTGTCAATTCTCCAAAGTTCGTACCAAAGCATATATCTCCTTATCGTAAGTCGGATAATTCAATGTTGCTCCGCTTAACTTCTCACTGAAATACGCTATGGGACGTCCTCCTTGCATCAACACAACTCTAATTCCTGTACCAGAAGCATCGCATTCTATCTCAAAAGTAGTACTGAAATTCGGTAAAGATAACAAAAGAGCATTAGTCAACTTATCCTTTAACAGATTGAATGCTCTCTCTTGCTCTTCTCCCCATGTGAAACCCACGTGCTTCTTGATAATCTCGATTAAAGGTGCGGCAATGGTGCTGAAGTCTTTTACAAATCTACGATAGAAAGCGGCTAAACCATGAAAGCTGCGACCTCTCCCCTCTTGTCTTAGGTGTTGGCCATTCACGAATTGCTTTCACCTTTTCTTCATCAACCTATATTCCATCAGCACCAACAACAAAGTCTAAAAATACTAATTTGTCAATTACAAAACAGCACTTCTTTAGGTTAGCATATAATTGTTCAGCCCTTTAAACCTGCAAAACAGCTCACACATGCTCAATATGGTCATCAAGGTTTCGACTATATATCAGGATATTATCAAAATAGACAACTACAAATCGACCAATAAAAGCCACGCAGAACATGATTCATGAGTCGCATGAAAGTACTAGGTACGTTAGTTAAATCGAATGGCATGATTAACCACTCATATAACCCGTACTTGGTCTTAAATGCAGTTTTCCATTCATCCCCTCTTTCATTCTAATTTGATGATAACCACTTTTCAGATCAATTTTAGTAAATATGAAAGCTCCATACAATTCATCCAACATGTCATCTAACCTAGGAATAGGATGTTGATACTTTACCGTTATGTTATTGATTGCTCGATAATCAACACACATCCGTCACGACCCATCATTCTTTGGCACCAACAAAATAGGAACAGCACATGGGCTAAGAGATTCTCTCACATATTCTTGCTTTAGTAATTCGCTAACTTGCTGTTGAAGTTCCTTTGTCTCTTTAGGATTGCTTCGATATGCGGGTCGGTTAGACAATGGTGCACCGGGAATCAAATCGATTTGATGCTCTATGTCTCGAATCGATGGTAAACCTCTAGGAAGTTCATCGGAAAGACATCTTCAAATTCCTGCAATAAAGACACAACAGAACTTGGCAAATTCGGGTCAAGTTCGTTAGTAATGCTTGATGCCTTTTTGTACAAAAGTACAAGTATCGGTCGGTCCGAAACAAAGCTTTCCTCACTTGGCTCGATTTTGCATAAAAATTCTTTTTTCTCTTTTCTTTTCTCTCTCCTTTTCTCTCGGTTTTTACCACTCTACTCTTATCTTCCTCTCCTTTTACTTGTGTCTCAGAGTTTCCACGCAGGCCCTCAATTTTATCACTTTTTTTCTCTCTCTCAGCCTCACGTTATAGTTTCAATTGATCTTCATACACCTCAGTAGGTGTCATTGGCACCAATGTGTATGTCTTCTGATTCATCACCAATGAATATCGGTTAGTGTTCCGTCATAATGTACCTTTCGATCATCTCGCCATGGCCTACCAAGTAAAAGATGCCCTGCTTGCATAGGTATAACATCACACATCATCTCATCTTTATATCGCCCCTATCTCAAATGGAACTCGGACTTGCTTTGATACTTTTACTTCACCACTATCATTCAACCACTGCAATCTATGTAGTCTTGGATGTTTTGTAGTCTTCAATCCCAACTTCTCCACCATGGTACAATTTGCTACATTTGTACAACTACCTCCATCAACAATCAAGCTACAAATCTTACCATTCACCAAGCATCTTGTATGGAACAAGTTATCGCGTTGCTGGTGATGCTCCTTCTTTTGACTTAAACACTAAAAAGAACGCCTAACCACCATCAATTCACCCTTTTTTCTGGCATCTCAACATCACTACAATCCTCCAATGGTGGCATGTCATCATCCTCTTCCTCCCTCTCACTTTTCGATTCAACATCATTATGTCCGGTCATGACCATCACCTTCCTATTAGGGGCTTCGATTTGCCATATGACCCTTGCCGAAACACTTAAAGCATTTAATATCACAAGTCTTAGTGTTGGGGATTTCAGTTTTACACGAAGCGGATTTGAAACAACTTTGCCATCCTTCTCCTTCTCCTTCAAAGTTTCAGTCTTGATATTGTTTCCCTTCAATTCGGCTTTTCGTCTCTATTCCAATTAGACTTCCAATTCGAGCTTGAACCTCCACCACTCTTGTAATTTCGATCTAACTTCAATTGCTGCTCAACTTTGATGGCTTTGTCCACTAATTCCTCCAATTCAACGTAGTGTTGCAGCTCTACTACCCTTGGTATATCTCGGCTCAAACCACACAAAAATCGTGACATTGTGGCCTCACGGTCTTCCACCACATTAGCACATATTATAGCAATCTCCATCTCTTTATGGTATTCTTCCACACTCCTATTACCTTGTGTAAGATTTTGCAGCTTATGGAATAAGTCTCGTGGTAATGACTAGGTATAAAGCGCCTCCTCATCACTACTTTCATTGCATCCCACGTTTCTATTGGTCTTTCACCATTGCATCTCCTACTAGTCACAAGTTGATCTCACCAAATTATAGCATAATCAGTAAATTCAACAGCTACAATTTTTACCTTTTTTGAGCTCGAATATCGCTAGCAATCAAATACCATCTCCATCCGTTTCTCCCATTCTAGAGATCGCATCAGGATCATTCTCTCCTTGGAAAGATGGAATCTTCATCTTGATGTTGTCAAGTTCATTGTCTTCTCGATGTCTAAATCCTCGACGTCCGTTTCTCCTCTCAAACCTGCCATCTCGATCATCTTCTGTATTGGACACATATGCATCATTAAATTGCCATTGCCATTGCCATATAGGTTGTGTCCTAGGCTCCTCTCGCTGATTTTGTGGCCTCCCTCGTGGTGGCTCTCGGTCATCTTCAAGTCTCGTCTCACATCTTGCCTTTCGGTTTCTAAATGCTTCAATTTGTAAACTCAATTGCTAGATACCTGCTAGAATCGCATCATCCCTTGGATGAGTGCGATCCTCCTTTTGATTCACACTTCCCTGGCCTGAGCTTGACATTTTTTTTTTAAACCTGCAAGAAAATGTTAGAGATAAAAGAAATCTCACTAGTCACTCCCTCACGTTTTCCGCTCAAAGTGTTTGTCACTCCTCTCGTGTTTAACTCAATTTCGGCTTTTTCTTCCCTCAATTAAACTCACACACTCTTGCCTTTTACCTCTTTTTTCCTTCTAAAAGCTCTTTTTCCAGACTTGAATCTAGTTTCACAAGCTCCTCATAACAATCGGTAAACCACCAAACAAGATTAAATTCAGCAATATACCGTTCAACTCAAGCAATTCAGCAAATTTTTGCGAGATTCGGATTCATATTCAATTTCTGCTATTGAAATATTTTTTTTCTATTCAGTCCAACTATCAATGATAAAAAAAAAACGAGTCGTCCTCTTGAATTTTTTTTTTTTTTTGCTTTTTTTTGCCTCTTTTTTTTTTTGCTTTTTTTTGCCTCTTTTTTTCTTTGCTTTTTTTTTTTTGCTTTTTTTTACGAACTCAAGTACAATATATAAAAAAAAAAACAACTAGGACCGAAAACCCTAAATCAAAATTGAAATCACAGCAAGAACAAATTTAGAACCCTAATTCGATTAATAACGAAACCCTAATTCTATAAACCCTAGATTAATGAACAAAAAGCAGTAAAAGTAGGATAAGTAGACCTTGTAGAACCAGCTTCGATACCAGATGATATGAATCTGTGCGGAAGATGATCGTTCTATGAAGATCTCGTGAGTTACAATTGCTAACCTCGACCTCCAATTTAACCCGTGATTGGTAATCTCGGTATGAACGCGATTTGTTGATGAACCTATGTCAACCAATCCATACTATAACGCCACGAACAAGAGAATTCGCGATCTTGCTCGATAAGTTGAATTTGATCGCCACAAAGGAGCCTTGATAAGATCTAGTCCTCAAGAAAACTCAGAAAAAAACTTTTATATATAAAATTGTGCTTCCTCTTAGAAATCTATAAGTAACATTATATAGGGTGCTAATCCTAATTCTAATCCTACTAGGATTAAAATTACAAAAATAACCTTAATTATTAAAAATTCGTCCAAAAAATAGAAAAAGGCCTAAAAGTTCATCTAAACGACTACAAATCGATAAAAAATGTCATTAATCACTACTAAAGTAGTGAGTATTGATCAATGACCCGTTTCAAGCGTCCATCAAATTTGAGCCAATTCAGAGTTTGTCAATTTTAAGCTCCTTCGGAATTTGGACCAAAAGTAATCATGTTGCACCAAGGAGCTTCAGAATCTTCAAGTTTTGAATCCAGATTATCTTCATTCCAAATATCTTGAACCATGATGCCGATAGCTTGTTTGAATTCCTTCGCTCGGGCTCGAGTGATCGGGCCTAGCGGATAGAACAACGGGTCCCTAGCACCTCCTCCTCGATGGGGTTCGATGTCCACATCAAAGACCCCTTTGAAACAATTGATCAAAAGCAATGCTTCATTTGGACGCCTACAAGCATCAAGAAAGAGTAAACGCGAATGATCGGTGAGCACCAACATCTAAATCCAATCATCCACATCAAGGTGATTAAAATTCGAGTATGGGTGACATTATCCCACTTCTTTAACACGATTAGCACAAACTTAACGAGAAACGAGCAATGCCTTTAGAATTCTACCCAAAAGCAATCACGCACGCCCTTCAAAGCTAAAAACAATCGGAATCGAGGATCATTTTCAATTCGAGCACATCATCGATCCAATTCACATACTTTTCAGCGTAATGCAGCAACTACAAGCGCAGACGAGCTTCTTCACTTGAGGGACCGGGATGTGACGTTCTTAACTATTGACACCTAAATTTTGTCCAAATCGTTTAGGGTTTTATCGCATAAAAATTAGGGTTTAATTTTTAACCCCTAAACCAAAAATATTTTCATTAAAACTACATGGCATATAGTTATTAGGTGCATTTGCATTAATAGGGCCTATTAGAACATATTTTCCATGTTCATTTTCAAAAATTAAATTTTTTTTTAAAAAAAAAGAGAAAAAAGAAGAAGAGATTAAAAAATTAGTTAATTTGAAAAAAAAAAAAAAAGAAGGGAGAAGCCAGCGTTGAACTAGTCAACGCTGGCCCACCTCCCTTTCTAGCCCTGCGCCTGGGGAAGGAAAAGGCAGCGAAGAGGTCAGAAGAAAAAGGAGGGGGGGCAGCAGAGAGAGTTACGAGGAGCGACGGGGAGCCTGTGGAAGAGGAGAAAAGCAAGGAGAGGAGAGGAACAAAGAGAGCGAGAGCGCCAGAGAGGGGAGAGAGGAGAGAAAGAGGAAGAAGCAGAAGCGAGGCAGAGAGGAGGGAGAGTGAGAGAAACAGCGTGAGATAGAGAGATCCGAGCCAGAATAGAGAAAAGAGAGAGGAAGAGCTCTCGGCAAAGAAAAAGCCGGAATAGAGAGAAAGGCGAGGGTGAGTGAGAGAGCTCGTGAGGGAGGAGATCATGGGGAGACAAAAGACCCACGGGAAGAGAGCGAGAGAGACTCGTGAGAGAGAGAGTCAGAGAGAGATGAGTGGAGAGGGCTAAGTCCGAGGGCTAACGGTAATTGGCAACGTCCCCGGTTTGCCGGTGACCGGGCGCATTGGCCCTATGGAACAAGCCCTTTCTCACGGTAGGTTTTGATCCCAGGCGTCCGGTTTTTGTTTCGCTTGGTGGGTCCAGGTCGGTCTCCCGAGGATCTCGTCAGATGCGCGCGAGGCGCATTTAATGTAGCCCCGACCACGGCGTCAGCTTCTCCATTCGCCACCGCCGAAGTCGGTAGGGGCCCATTCGCCGCCTTGTTGCCGCTTTGTGCCCCGCTTCGCTTGGGGTCACCGGGCCAGGAGCTCGCGCGCCCGGCTTGCGCGGTTCCGCCCGCGACACCTTGTGCATGCTCCTTCTCCTTAGTATGTCCGGTGTCAACAACTTTGGCTCAAGGCTGAGTCTTGACCGAGCCTAAAATCCTTCGCTTTTTTTGCGTACTCCAACCCGCTGATGTTGCGCACGAACGGGATCCGTCCACATTTGGTGTCCTTTCCCTTCCTCACGGTGTTTAGATTGCATGCTGAGCGCCAGTGGATGGGAGGTTTTCGTGTTGCCACCGAACCAGGTCGGTCCGTCGCCGGTACTGCTTTGGCTAGTCCTTGGCCGGCTCGCCGGCCTCGTGGACCTCGGCGACGACGAGCAGTGGGGCTCGCTTGAGAGCCGGGTCCTTCGCCGAGGCTCGCTAAACAGGGGTTCCTGCTGGCGGTGGCCGGGCACGCGCCCACGCCGGAGTGGTGGCCAGCGGCCGAGTCCCTGTGGTGCGGTGTGGCGGCCGTGAGTCGGGTCGCGAACCGGTCAGCGCGCGGCAATCCGGGTAGGGCAACGCGCATCCGAGTCGGGTCGCGGGTCTGACCGGGTAGGTTTTATTTAGTGCGTAGGCTTTAAGTTCATTTGGTTTTGGGCCTTTCGAGCGTGGGCCGAGTCCGAAAAGTTGGGCTGAAAGTTTTATTTGGTCTTTTATTTTAGTGGGCTTTAGGTTTTCTTTTTTTTAGTGAAACAATTTTGGGCTAGCCATTTTCTTTTTTAATTTTATTTGTCGGACGGGCTCAATAAATGAACCCGGTCCAGTGGGCCCGGGGGGCGCCGGGTCAGCCCTCAACATAGGCCCGATCCGGTTGCCGGGTTTCGGATGCGGAGATCCGACCGGATCCGTTTTCCTTATTTATTTATTTTTTTTTTTATGTTGCATTATTTTAATTTTTTTAAAAAATTTCAAAAAATTTCGAAAAAAATTTCAAAAAGTTTCAAAAAAATTTTAAAAAAATTCGAAAAAATTTCAGAAATTCAAAAAAAAAAATTTAAAAATTAATTTTTTTTAAAAAAAATTCAAAAATCGGAAGTTTTATTTGGGTTTTGAAATTGGGTTCTCTTACCCTATTATGTGATTAGTGTCATGTTTGATCTTGACGTTACTCGGTTCACCCACTTTGAATTGCACATTTAAATTAACCTCGCGCATAGTTGATTATGTATGTTTAGGTTTAGATATTAACCGATGCTTTCCTTAGCTTAGTTAGCAATGGAATTTTAAGGCTCCCGATTAGCGAGAACATGTTAGGCGGTCAATTGAGCAAGATCAAAAACCGAAGGGCACTAGTTTGTCGATTAGTGTAATCAAGTCTCCGCACCCATTGAATCTCTTGGTCCGTAGAAGTAAAGCATTTCTCCCCAAGGCTTCACTTGGGTGTCTAATCGACCCACCAAAAATCGATTAGTGGCGACTCCTAAATGAAACCGATTTGCATATCAATGATTTAAATTTAAGTTGCGAATTGGTATGGGCTTGGGAGAGTTCGAGCTAGGTTCAGCCTAGTAATCCATTAACCAACCCCCTTAGGCGTTCGGGTCGGTTCGGGAGGTCGCGACATTAACGACACGGGAAGAAGTTGGAGACGTTGCAGCCACGGGCGATGATCGCGAGCAGCCGCTTCAGTGGCCTCACTTTAGCCTTAACAACCGGATCTTTGCTGGCGTGGCGGCCGTCACTGCTCGTTGTCCATCCGCCCCCACCCCCGCCTCTGCTCGCGGCGTGGCTGCCCATCGCTTCCCCTGCCATTGCTCGTGGCGTGGTCGGCCGCTCCCCAGCCGCTGCTCACGGTGTGGCTGCCCGTCCAGCCACTGCTTGCGAGTCGGCCGACGTTGCCCGCCGTCTCCTTCAGCTCGCCGCTCGTCCAATTTACCGTCCGTTCCTGCAAACCCACCGCCACTAACAGCCGACGCCACTCCCCGTCCGCTCCCCCACCAGCAGCTGCTCACAATCCCCAAATGAAAACAAGAGGCGAGTAACGGATTCGAAAGGCCACGCCAATCAATCGGGGTCGGGGAGGGGAGTACCGCATGAATTCACGGGCGATGCCCTTGTTGATGAGGAGGGGAGGGCAACGCCGAAGATGCCGTTGAGGGCGAGGTTCCGGCGAGTCCACCGGAAGTTGTGCTCCAAGTCTTCGCGCGTGGTGCTCCAGTCCTCGATGAACCTATTCTTCTGCATTTCCATTCCTCCTTGCCCTCGACGGGGAAGGGAGCCGCCGGCCCTTGGGGCTCCGGAGGCCATGGGTGGGGAGGAGTCGCGGGAGGAAGCACGGGGGAAGGGGGTACCGAAAACCCTTAGCGAGCGCAAGAGGTTTGGAGGTGTGGGGAGAGGGAAGAAAAGAAGCGAGAAGGAGAAGGAGAAGGAGAAGCGGAAAACACATCTGATATGATCGAGAAAGAGAGAGAGAGAGAGAGAGAGAAATTGAGGGAGAGGGAGAGGGCTTTGGGGCTCTTTTTTTTTAATTAAATTAGCGACGAAGTTTTTTTTTAATTAATTTTAGCGACGAACCTTTTAAGCTCGTCGCAGAAATTAGTGACGAACCTTATAATTTGTCGCAAATTTTTTTGCAACGAACTTTTATGCTCGTGGCTAATTAGCGACAACATTTTAAAAATAATTAAAAAATTCAAATTTTTACAAAAAAGAAAAAAAAAAGAGAAATAAAAAAATTAAGAAATTTGATTTTTTAAAATAAAATATTTAAAAATTCTTTTTTTTTTTTTTATCTAAAATAAAGTCATGAGATTGAAATCATTTTCCAATGAAATCTAAACATTAGAAAACGATTTCCATTGTATATCACTAAGCGAATGAAAACTAAACGTATTCATGGAAAATGATTTTCCGGAAAACACTTTCCTTTATCATTAAGATTTCCACAAAACAAACGTGCCTGATTACCAACTTCTCCTCTATCAAGTTTACCATATTGCATTACCAACTCCTAATTGAGTTACTTACCAATGTTTATTTTCATTTTTTTTTTTACACCAACTTCTCTAATCTTTAACTAAACAAAACTTCCGTCATTGTTTACGAACTTTTATTTACATTTCTTACCAATAATTTAAATTTACCTAGTATTATAAGAAACTATTAGCCTAGCTTTCTTTGCATGATTTGGGTAAATTTTCTCCAATCAAATCAATTAGTTTTGGATTATCAAATCTCATTTGAGTTATTAGCATTGATTTGTTATTTTCTCAAATTTACTAGCTTTTTATTAAGTTGCTACTTTTTATTTGCATTGGTTTTTAACTTTTTAAATTTACTGGCTCTTTTAGAAGTTACTAACTTTTATTAGAGTGATTACCAACTTTTTTCGATCAAGTTACTAACTAGTTTTATGTTACCTTCTTTTATTTGAGTTACTTACCAATGTTTATTTGATTTTCTATTTTGAAATGACCGACTTTTCTTATCTCTAACAAAAATACATTTCTAATTTTCTACCAACTTTGAATTTACCTTCTATTACATGAAATTATCAACTTTTTTGTGTGCCTCATTAACTTTTGCCCAATTAAGTTACCAATTAGTTTTGGATTGTCAACTCTAATTTGAGTTGCTTACCCATTTGGTTTTTTAACTTACCAATTTTATATTGAGTCATGCTTCTTTTTGCATGACTTACTAATCCCATTTTACGATTTAATACCAATTAATTTTGTATAACTAGCAATTATTTTTACTTAATTCCTAAAATTTATTTCTATTTTTAACTAACTATTATTTTACTTAATTCCTAACATTTTTTTTTTTTCATGGCTAAATCCTTTTAGCGACTGTTTTTCGTCCGCAAATGGCTAAATTTTTTTTTGACACTTTTTTCATCGCAAATTAGCGACGAAATTTTTTTTCTGTCATGAAATTCATCGCAAATTTGCGACAAATTTATTTTTTTCCGTCGCAAATTTGTAACGGATTTTTTTTTTTTTTTGTCTCAAATTTGGGACAGATTTTTTTTCCATCACAAATTTCGTCCGATTTTATTTCCAAGCGCAAATTTGCAATGGATTTTTTTTTCCGTCGCAAATTGGCGATGGATTTTTTAATCCGTCGCAAATTTGGGCATGGATTTTTTTTTTTATATAGCAAATTTGCGACGGATTTTTTTTTCACAAATTTGAGGCGGCAAATTTGCGACGGATTTATTTTTCCGTCACAAAATAAATCTACGATGGAAAAAAAAAAAATCAGTCATAAATTCCGTCACAAATTTGTGACAGATTTTTTTTTTCCGTTGTAAATTTGCGGCGGATTTTTTTTTTTCCATCTCAAATTTTGATGGATTTTTTTTTTCTGTTGCAAATTTGCGATGATTTTATTTTTTTCTGTCGCAAATTTGCATTTGGGACAGATTTTTTTTCCACGGATTTATTTTTAGTCACAAATTTGCGTCCGATTTTATTTTTTTGCAAAGTCGCAAATTTATCGCAAATTTGTCCGGATTTTTTTCCAGCGCAAATTTGCGACGGATTTATTTTTTTCATCGCAAATTTGCGAAGGATTTTGTGATGGATTTATTATTCCGTCACAAATTTACGCCGGATTTTTGCGACGGATTTTTTTTTTCCGTCGCTAATTTGGCGACAATTTTTATTTCGTGGAAAATTCCGTTGAAAATTAGCGACTAATAATTTTCATCTCAAATTTGCGATAGGAAAAAATCCGTCGCAAATTTCTTCTCAAATTAGCGACAAAAAATTTCCCGTCGCAAATTTTGATGGCAAAATCCATTTTTTTTGTAGTGTGTGTTTAGATGGTATTGTGATGTGTTGTAACTTACACACTTATAATTCATTTTCTAAAGCTCCAATACCTTAGGTTGCAATCCGCTCCATCATAAAAGCTCCAACGAGATTTTTGCTTGGTGTAGCCATAAAAATTCGTTTTCCACTGAAGTATTGCGATCAGCAATATCACCTATGGTCTCACTAGACTTGCTCATATGGGCGGCCAGGATCAGATTGAGCTCACAACGTCGAGCCTAACTCTACTTCAAAGCATCTATGAATGAAAATTGCTTACATATATACTGGATTGGCCGACAAATAGTAGAGGTTCATTAATTAGGGAGACAATTGGATTTCCATAGCTTGAGAAGTGTGGTTTCTCATGTGAGAAGTGTCCATGAAAAATCGACCTAGCATACCACCTCATTGAAAACTCAAGAAGCGAGAATTTATAAACTATCCTTTTCCACTTCCGAGTTACACCGCGTAAAACGAAGTTCTGCATTCTTATGTGAGAACTCGATTGTGTATTTTTCTGATGAGAGAGATCTAACTGAATTTATATATCAAACCACATTCGCCCCATCTCTTAATTCCACGTGACGGTCTTGTAACAAAAATCAAGAAAATAGACAAAGCAAGGAAAGTAACAAAAATTTTGAAATTTAGTGGGTCGAGTCGTGTAATGGCATCAAAAGTGGCATCAAAAGTCCTTCATAAAATCAAGGAGCCTAGGCACACCCAAGTGGGCCTATGTAGAAATACTTGAGCTCAAAAAAAAATTTACTTGTGAGGCCCGCCCAATTTGGGTTTCAAGCCTTCATGGCTCGAGCAAGCCTGGGTTTGACCTGATAAGCCAGTGACTCGTGATCAGATCTAGTAATAGCCTTTAAATGTGGTGTAATTTCAAGTGGGTTTGGCAATTTGTGTTATTGTCGTGCTAATCATGTTATGTTGAAACAATGGCATAGCACGACACGAACACGACATGCCAGATGAAGTAGATCACACGATATGATGCAATAAACTCGATTATGAAATGTGTTACCGTATTTGGTGCCGACATATGTTAACCTGTTTACTAATATATATTAACTAGTACACACAATTAACCCATGAACCACTTTTACACACGGTAAGTTACAATAACACGTCAAGAACATTTCCCGACAATATGAGCATTTTCTTTATGTTTAATGATTTCGATGTCTCAGTTAACCATTCGCACAAGAACATAGACGAAGCACACTGCTTTGATCTTTATTCTCAACCCTATTAGCATTATTCAATATAATGACATTCCCATGCATATTAATTATTTTCCAAAAGCACGAAGATCGGCATAGTACGTGGCAATCCATTTTCTTATCATCTCAACCTCAGTTTTCCGCTGCTTGACCAACCAGAGAGGATCTTTTTCCGTAGCTGAAAGTATGTCCAAACAATGAGAACCTGCATGTAAGAAATTATTTATAAAGCATTAATTTCAGTAATCCAGTCGGATCCCAAGATGGAAAGATAATCCATTCCATTTCATTGGTTTGACACGAATCGAGTTTGACATATACCTTTACTTGTGTAGACGGCAACGATAGTATCTGAAATATTCTTCAAGACCCTACATTTGATGATATATAAGAATTATTTTGAAATCTTATCCAATTCAGTGATAATTTCATAGAAATCTATAGGTTTTGATGCTACACATACCCGCCACTGCTATAAGGATCTTGAAGTCCATTGGAGAAAATAATGTTGCTAGAGAACCTGTGCAAAACAAGTTTTATGTCCTGCAATTTTCCATAGTCATTGAAGTTACTAAAGAGTGTCATATGTTTGGGCATAAACAATATAAATATATATATATATATATAACTATATAACTATATGAAAATTAAAGAAGTATCCTATATATAATTTTATTTTTGTGACCATACATGACCATCGTAATAAGTAGTGGCCTAGTGTGGCCAAGGTGTGACCCGAAGCTTGTCTTGCAGTCATTCACGAACTCATTTAGATAAAAGTGTTCTGGTTGAAACATAGTATTTTGTTGATGATGTCCTCACGAGCCACCATCTCGCTACATCACTGCAAAGCCAAAAAAACTCCATTTTCTTAATACGATACAAAACTCGAAGGTTGACTAATTGTTGACACTTATTTTTAAATTTGCCCAAAATTAATTACACAAAATTTAGGAGTTAAATTCATTTAATTCCTAAAATAAAAAATATTTCTATTTAAATGCATTGCATGTAGAAATTAGGCATATTTGTATTAATATGGTCTATTAAAATGTTAATTTTAAAAAAAAAAAAAAAAATAATAATAATAATTTTTTTAAATTAATTAATTAATTTTAAAAAAAAGAAGAAAAAAAAAAAAATCAAGTTGGGCTGGTCGGGGCCAGGCCTACCCGGCCCGTTCTTTCTTCCCCCCCCAGCGTGGGCCTCCTCCCCAGCCCTTTTCCTTTTATTCTTCAGCAGGCTGACACGGCCCTTTTCTTCTTCTCTTTTCTTCTTCCCCCCTCTTTTTTGCCCGGCCCGTTTTTCTCTTTTTTTTTTCCCCCCCTTGCAGGCTGGGCTTCCAACACGCTTTCAAGACTCCTTCTTCCTTCTTCCCCCCATCGCGGCGTTCTTTGTCCTTACTTTTCTGTTGCCCGTGTATCGTCACGTCACGCCGCGCAGCGGCGCCCCTCGTCGCCCGTCGTGGCAGGCTGGAGGCTAAGCGAGCGAGCACGGCGGGACGGGACATTAATTGCTAGTCTCGTCCTCCCGAAAATCGAGCCCTCTCTTTCGTTCCTCTCTTCCCTTTGCTACGCTTTGCACCGACCTAAATGGTGAAAGTCGCGAAAGGAAGTAAGGCGGTGTGGTTAAAATCATCGTAATGGCAATGGGCGCGGCGTCGCCGTGTCGCTATAAAATGCTAGAGAGAGAGAGAGAGAGAGAGACTGGCTCTGGCTAATTTCATGCAGAGAAAGAGAGAGAGAAATGTAGAGGGAGAGAAAGAAGAGAGAGAGAGAGAGAGAGAGAGAGAGAGAGAGAGGGATCGAACCGAGGCCACGCCAGAGAAGGAAAAGGAAGCCAACAGTCCTCATCAGAGTTCTCGATCAACGGAGACCCTCCAATCACACGCCGAGCTCTCCAGTCGATGATTCTCCGTTTCCCCTCGCTTTGCGGTTCGATGAATGGAATCGCGCTGGCCGTGTCGCGCGATTCCCGGTCCATACCGCCTTCAGACACGGTCCCCGCTGGTCCGGTCAAGGCGAGCCGGGTCGGAGTTGACCGGATCGCTGAAACAGTCGAATCTCTCTTTTTCCGTCATCACCTGTTCGACGAAATGCCTAGGTGAGGCCGAGGCGGTTGTGCTCATGCAATCCGTGATGGGTCGGGTCCGGTTGACCCGGAGGCAAAATCGGGCTTGATTTGGCCTAACCCTTAGTCACCGATTCACTTTATCCATTAAAAAATAATTAAAAAAATTTAAAAAAAAAAAAAAAAAGGTTTTTCTTCTCCTTTTTCTTTTTTTTTTTTTTATTTAAAATTTTTAAAAAATTATTATTAAAAAATTTTGAAATTTTTTTTTTTTCCTTCTTTTTCTTTTTCCGTATTTTTTTAAAAAAATTAAAAAAAAACTTAAAAATTAAAAATTTCTTTAAAAATATTTCCTTTTTAATTTCTTATTTTTTTTTTTTTTCTTTTTTTTTCAAAAAAATTCAAAAAAAAAAAATTCAAAATTTTTTTTTTCTTACATGACTTTTTCTGAATGTTCTAATCATTTATAATTATGCATTTTATCATTTTATTTAGATTAGACAAGCCTAAAATCGCGATGATAGTATGTTGCATGTTTTATTATTACCGTTGCCTAGTTATTATGCATTTTTTTTTTTAATACCATTGCATGAACTGCCGTGTTTTGAATGTCATCGGCTTAGTTGGGGCTAGAACTATAGGCTGCATGATTGCTAATCGTTTTTCGATTATGCACTTTCATTTGGATCACCTCACATGTTAGGAGAAAGGTCCTAAAACCAATCCAAACTGTATCGATAAATGTTTTCAAAAATGAACAGGGTAAAATGGTATCGAAAGGGCATTAGTTATCCAACTACTATAACTAAGTCCCGAATTCGGTTAATCTTTGGTTTGCAGGAATAGGGTGATTCTCCCATCACCTTATTTGGGTTTCTAATCGACCCACCTCAAATCAATTAGTGGCGACTCCTTGGTATAAACCATTTGTATGTTAAATATTTAAACCCTAAGTCGCGATATGGTATGGGCTTGGGAGAGCCCGAGTTAAGTCCTGAACCTAGACTTAGCACGTACTAGGCGAGCCCCCTGCTTTTCGCATGTCATTCGAAAAGGGCTCGGGAGTTCGGTCGCGACATACTTGGCGACTTATTTGGAACTGCATTTTTTTTTTAAAAGTGAACTTAAGCCAAATTTTTATCCTTGTTCAAAATAATTTTTGTTTGGCGGTAAGGTGTTATTTGTTCTTGCAGGTTGAATTGATTGGTTATAAATTGTTGTGCATGCTTCAATAATTTAGCACTACATTGTTGCACACACAACCATGCTGCTTGGGACCTAGGCTGCTATAGGGCATTTTAGGATGGTGTTGAGAAAGATATCGATTTCGAACGCGAGCCCGCTGATGTAGAGGTTTGTCTTTCTTTTCCCGAAATTTATTTCTAAAAATCGTAAAGAAATATCTTTAGCCGCTATTCGGCGTGACTATAAGATATTCCTTTCGATTTGGCCTGAGGTTAAAAGGACTTGACACCAACGCGAGGCTGCGATGGTGGGGTACCCTTTTAATTTCATTTTCTTGAGCGGTCTAAAATAGAAATCGAACCTCACTCCTCATGTGTATGTTGTTATGATTGCCATGGTTCAAGAAAAGGTATATATATTCTATCCCTTCTCATTTTATCATGCAGCTTGCTAATTCAATTAATTTGTTATTATTAGGCCACCCGTTAATTACATTCTATACATGATGGGAAGAACCGATGCCCGGTTTGTTCCCGCTCCTAAGAAAATTTCTGGCACGGTGGGGAGCGGGAGGGACGAAGGATACGCTTATTGCGGAGCTCGTCCGTGAAAATAAGTAGCTCGAGAAAACTCAAGCTTTCCCTTCCTTTATAAAATGAGCATCCGGGAAGAGCGCCCTTTTTGTTAAAAGCCCCTTTTTGTCTATTTCCCTAGTATTTATGTTTAGGGGTTTTGATTTTCTTCCTTAAAAAGTGTTTTAGATTGTACTAATGTTAATATGACTCGGGCCACTTTTTATGCTTTAAATAAAATTTTTGCCCCTTTATGACACCACCACGGCCTTTGGCCCGGTGGTATCGGGGATAATGAAACGGTCCGAGGCGACCGGGGTTCGAACCGGGGACGCCACCTGTAATGTTGATATTAATAAAAACCCTTTTTGCTTATTTTTTCTTTGCAAATAAAGAAAATATGTAATAATATTATGACTAGGTCATAAAATGATTCTTTATCGAACATTATGCTCATTTATTTCAACACCGTCGACGGTAGTTATAAAAATAGCCGAAGAAAACGTCCGTCTCAATACCATGGAGGACAAAATAAAGCTGGTTCTCAATGCAATTCAAAATTTCACAAAACAAGTGGAATCCATTCAGGGCAAGCTCACACACGCGCTTGTTGTTGAGGTAGTATTGCCACCACCATCTCTTGGAAAGGATAAAGCCTCCACCAGCGACTGCAATATGCCTCCGCTAGAGGACGATCCGCTTCCCCTTGCTCTCAGGAAACTTGAATCTAAAGTTACACCGGTGATGAGAACATGATAAACGCCTTTGCAAAACGTCGAAGAGATGCTAAAACAACTCCGTGGTCCGCAACATGCTATTCCACTTGACTTGTCTATATATAAACGGGTCAAAGTACCGAGAAAAGTTCAAGATATTGGAATTCGAGAAGTATGATGGCACCTCATGCCCCATACACTATTTGCACATGTATCATATACGGATGACCCAATACGTTGATAATGAACCCCTCATGATTCAAACTTTTCAAGCAAGTTTGACGGGACCAGCCACGACATGATATATGTCAAAAAATATGGATGCTTTTAAGTCACGGGATGATGCCGTTGATGCTTTTTTCTCAAGCAATATCAATTCAATCTTGACGTCACTTTTACTCGTGATGATTTGTAACGCGCTAAGAAGAAGAAGAAGCGAGTCCTATAAGGAGTATGCCACGGATGGAGAAACTTGGCCGCCCAGGTTACCCCACAACTCACTGATCAAGAACAAGTGAAGTTGTTCATAAAGTCGCTTCCGTACGAATACAGACACCGATTGGTTGGTGCCACTGTTGAATCCCTTAATCGTCTTGTTCCTATGGGCGAGCGAATTGAAATGGGGTTACGTGAGGGATGGTTCACAAACCCCACTTCCACAGACAAGAAACTCGGCATGAAGAAGGAGAAAGAACCCCTGACAGATGCGGATATTGCATACACCCAAACATTCATCCTTCCCCAATGGTTCGGATGGGTAGTGGACAGCAACTAGCCTCAGTCGCAAAGTCGCCCCAAAGGCGAAACAACAAAAAGCAGTTCACGCTACTTCCTTTGCCTATGTCTCGGATCCTACCTATTCTCCCGAAAAGAGATTGCTTGCCAAAGAGCCAAAGCGTGAAAATCCCGAGCATTTCCCCAAATACGACCCCTCCAAGGCGTGTGATTATCATTTGGGTGAAACGGAACATTCCGTTGATGACTATATGGTCCTGAAAAATAAGGTCTAGAAATTGTTGGATGCAAAGATGTTTCCATTCCATAACGCACCATCCAAGCAAGCGGGAGGCGCAGATGTCGTCATTGAGTAAACTCAAGACTCAATTTTCTTCCCTTAGAATAGAGGCATATTTAATAGTTTGAATACTCCCATGTGGGAGCTTTTCTTACTTTCTAAAGTCTCAAATTTGTTTTTTAAGATTTCAATTTTCTGAATTTGTGATTATACTTGGAATTTCAAGATTGTAATTTCCATTCCAACAAATGTAATTCGCTTAAATTATTCAAAAGAATTACAAATGTTTTATTTTGAGGGCACGAGGAAGTATCCCAAACCGCCCATTGATGATATCCAACCATATAAAAGAAAGTGTTCGAGGAGGCCGGGCTTCCTCATACTTCTTTTTTTCTAATTTTTGAAAATAAAATAAACAATTTGTCATTTTTCAAAAAGACAAAAATGGTGTTAGAAAAGCATGCATGCTCATAGCCCTGTTTGTTTTTCTAACTCGCTCACTTCATGTTTCAGAGCATACTCCTTTTTGATTTGTTATTACAAAAGGGACATTTGGAAATGACACAAACTGAAGAGCACATCAGACTCTGGTGAGGCTAGCGGACCAACTAACCTGATAGGGGCAGTCCGAGCAAAAATCATTCAATCTTCAAATGAAACATGGGGCAAATCTCATTACTGCCAGTGGGTGACATCAGCCCCACAGAGTCGAAGAAATACTTAATTGGGAAAGTAGACTGGGGACATGCAATTCCCCAGTCCATAAAAAAGGGTGTATTTCGTTCCTAAAGTTCATCCACTTTAGCTTAGAAATGACACATTCTTTCCTTTTATGTAGGGCAAATTTGAATAGAGATCCTATGCAAGCAATTGGAAAGGACTTTGCATATGACAAGATAGAGTCAATCCTAGTCCCACCAATCATGGAGGTCTCGACGTCAGTCATGCCCATGTCCGTCAAAGACCTTTAAAGTAGAGATTAGCTTTGCTGCGAAGATCCCCATGCAAGCAATTGCACATACCCTGTGCATGTCGGGAATCAAAGCATTTACAAGAAACTCCTCAGCATGCCAAAACCGCGTTGGTACAGCATGCGCTGAAAATAGGACTTTTCCAATTGAGGCACTCTTAATCATAGAGGATCTCATTCAAACTTGAGACCAAGAACATGGAGAAGCGGATCGAGGAAAAAGGCTGAACAAAGTAAAGATAAGAAAAGACTCGCTAGCTTTGAAGACAAAATGGAAGAAGGGTAATTTGTATCGTTCACAATGTACCTTCAAGTCCTCTCATTTCTAACATAAGCTCTTGTTATTGTCAAAAAAGGAATTGTCAACATCCGAGAAAACTCAATGAGTTGTCAGTTGAATCTCAATGAATGGAATCACGAAGGGTAACGTTGTATCATTTCCAATTCCTATCCCTTACAAAGCCATTCATTAATACAATCTTTCTTATTACCTTGTAGGTATGCCTCCTTTGTCCCAAGCATAGGTAAGTATCTTTTCCCTAAAAAAAAAAAAACTTTTCTCATAAAAGTAGAAAGAAACAAGAAGGAAGAAATAATAAAAAAAAAATGGATACAATTTTTCCCCTCAAGTGTATTACATGGAAGGGACTCTTGCATGGTAATTTTACCTGTTTAATTTACCAATTCCCTGTGAAAATTTTGACAATCCGGCCGAATGGTGCGAATCGCTCCGATGGATTGAGCGAGGGTGTCGGGGGTGATGAGAGGCAACCCTTGGTCTATACACATTCTCACATACCAAACTCTTGTAAGATGAGTGAAAGAGTTTCATTTCTACAAGGTAAAGGGATTTCTCGTGATAAGGCACAGTAGCCAAAGTGATGAGAGGCGGTTTATTTCTTTGCCCCATACACTACCATTGATCCTTTGCTTGACCATTTTTGAGCCCACACTCGGAGGTTCATTTTAAATTATCCCTGTCAAGAACCACCCCACATCGGGGCAACTTGAGGTAAATTAGCCTCATAGGATAAATTCAAACTCAAAGGAAACAAGAAAAACATCCCTTCCTTTCGATCATCGCTCCCGTGGTTTCGGGTCTCGTCGTCTTTATGGGTCCGATGGCCCTCGACAAAGTCCTCCAAAACAAGCATACCATCGACGACCGGACAGCCGAGGCTAAGAGGGCTTTGTCAAGAGAGAGGCAGCAAACTAATACCTGTCCAAAATGCCAATATTGATACTTGAGTGATGTTTTTTCGAGCAAGACAAGAAGGATGAAGAGTTTGTAATATCCAAAACTTTCTAGGATTATTAGCTGCAACAGCTCACACAAGGTGAAAAGATGAATAGAAATTTTCTTGCTCTCACTTGCCTTAATCTTTGAGTATTTTTTTATTGTAGATGAACTCTTGCGATAATTTAAGTGACCTGGGATAACGAAGAGCAATTCTTTTTCTATCCATACACTCATATCCTTTGTTAGCCCAATTGAGCGGCAATTTCATTTCATCTGAACCCAATTGGTGATCATCCCCTATACCGGGTCAAGGCGAAAGTCACCACAGTTTGAGCATCACGGTCTCAAGTACCGAATGAAAATGAAGACTCCAAGAGCCTAAAAATATTGTTCTGTTCAACCTTGTTTAGGCTAGTCCTGACAACATCAAGAGAACAGCACAAAAAAAATGCTGAAGAATTGGGGTATGAAAAAGCAGTGTGCCTGGTAAAAGCAAGGCCAATGCCCATGAAGAAAAACAAAAGAAGAAGAAAATGAGAAGAAGAAAAACAATGAAAAAGATGAGAAGAAAGGAGTTCTTATTTTCTGGATAACGTGCTCTCAAATACCTCAAAGTTATCAAATGGTGAAGAATAGACAACCCCAAAGGATTTAGACTTGAGTTCTCATTTGATACAAATTCCTACTTTAGGAACTCTTTCTTGGCAAAAATCTGCTACATGATGGATGAAATGGTATCCAGGAAAATGCTTGACACGAAGCTCCTCAAGGAAAAGTTGTTAAAGATGCTAAAACACAAGATTACCCGGGGAGTCTTCCAAAAGGATCCTGATGGTGGAAAAGAAGACTGGTGACAATGCCAAGAGGATCACCAATTCTCACCCTTACACACATTTTTGAGCCCAACGATCATTTCGTTCCTCAACCCATAAACCAAACCCATACTACATCCCTCATGAAGTCTCTTTTGAGTGGGACACTTGAATTAACACGGGATTTCAAATGTTTATAAATAACGTTCGAGGAAGTGCGAGCAAGACTATTTCTATCTCTTTTGCAGGGTTCTTGACTTGTAAACCCGGAGATAATTGCAAAATATTTTCTTTCATGACCTTGACTTGGACAGTCACCTTTGTTAAACCATTGACCAAGCCAGCATTGCGACCTGAAGAAGACCTCTCAGTTGGTAGCATCGTATCGCTTATAGAAAGCTTAGACCCTTGTTGATGTGATAGTGGTCGATTGAATGTTTTCGATGTTCTGCATCAATGGACGGGACAAACAGCCCTTTTCAATGAGTGAGTGGAAAGTGGAAAGTCCTTTTTCATCATCTCGAGAAAGTCCACGTTCATCATCTTGATTGACCATTGGTGGATTTTTAGTAATGTAAATATGGTAAAAATCATGCATGAACCCTCAAATGCACACTCTGGAACAGCCCCGACTTGTCTATCACGATGAATGCATGCATGTTTGTACTAATCATATTTGATAGCTCGGAGTTTTAATCTCTAGTGATAGATTACAAAAATTCGGGCATTGGAAAAGCCCTCATTATCATCCCAAGAGAAATGCCCGAAAAAGGTTGGTTATTCAGCAGATGATATATCAAACCTCGGGGAACGTGCCTGTAAGTATATTCTGCCCTTACCCGATCCCAAAATCATCAAATTTTTTTCAAACTACCCGGAAGGTAAACCGGTGTTTCTTTGAAAAAGAAAAGTATCTTGACTAGCTGGTCAAGATATTTCATACAACATTCAAAAACTACCCCGGTTGTTTATTTCTCCAATGAATGCACACGCGTTTCGCAAAGAAAAACTTATCGACAGGAGACATGCCCTTAAGAGGCAAAAACGCACCTGTGTGCTCATTGTTTGAGCTTTTCAAGAACTGATGGCGAGGACTCACCGGGCAAATTATTAAATTCTCGGCGAGGATCCCAAGGTGCTCACTGTTTGAGCTTTTCAAGACCTGATGGCGAGGACCCACTAGGCAAACCATCAAATCCTCGGGCGAGGACCCCGAGGTGCTCATCGTTTGAGCTTTCCAAGACCTGATGGCGAGGACCCACCAGGCAAACCATCAAATCCTCGGGCGAGGACCCCCAGGTGCTCATCGTTTGAGCTTTTCAAGACCTGTTGGCGAGGACCCACCAGGCAAACCATCAAATCCTTGGGCGAGGACCCCCAGGTGCTCATCGTTTGAGTTTTTCAAGACTGTTGGCGAGGAGCCAACAGGCAAACTGTCAAATCCTTGGGCGAGGACCCCTAGGTACTTTGGCAAACAAAATCCGGTCGATCAAGGCGACCAGAAGAAAGGTTCGAGTCCTAGAAAAACAAAATTCAGTCGGTCAAGGCAATCGAAGAAAGGTTCGGGTCCTAGGTAAACGATTTCCCTAGTCCATGCGATCGAAAAAGGTTCGGGTTCTAGACAAACTATTTTTCCCGTCAAAGCGATCGAAGAAAGGTTCGAGTCCTCGACACACAATATCAACTATTTGGAATTACTCTACCCTTGGCAAGGTAAGTAGCCCCAAGTATGTTTTTATTTGCTTTAGCATGCATCATCTTATCATCGTAAAAATGGGACTCATGGTCTCACCAAAAATAGCATTCATTGAGCATGCATGGGCCAAATTTAGGTGTCATTTTATCTTTGAATGTAACCTCTCATGAGCTTAATCTCTACGAGTTCACCTTCAAAGAGGGGCATTTTGTTGACACTTATTTTTAAATTTCCCCAAAATTAATTACACAAAATTTAGGAGTTAAATTCATTTAATTCCTAAAACAAAAATATTTCTATTTAAATGCATTGATGTAGAATTAGGAATATTTATGTTAATATGGTCTATTAAAATGTTAATTTAAAAAAAATCAAAAAAAATAATATAATAATTTTTTAAATTAATTAATTAATTTTAAAAAAAAAGAAGAAAAAAAAAAAAATCAAGTCGGGCGGTCGGGGCCGGGCCGACCCGGCTCGTTTCTTCCTTCCCCCTTGCGAGGCCTCATCCCCCTGGCCCTTTTCCTTTTTTCTTCCACGGGCCCCAAGCCCTTTTCTTCTTCTCTTTTCTTCTTCCCCCCCTCTCGCCGGGCCCGGCCCAATTTTTCTCTTTTCTTTTTCCCCGTGTAAGAAATTTGGGCAGCCGGCCCATTGGCTCCTTCCTTCTTTTCCCCGTGCGGCCGTGGTTGTCCTGCTTTACCGCCCCTGTGCCGCGTCGTTCGCCGACACGGCCGGCGCCGCCCCTCGTCGCCGTCGTCAGCGGGCGGAGGAAGGCCGAGCGAGCACTCCGCCAGGACTAGCATTGGTGCTAGTTCCGTCCTCCCGAAATCGGGCCCTCTCTTTCCGTTCCTCTCTTCCCCACCTTTCTTCTCTTTCCCGGCCTAAATGGCCTTGGTCATGATGACGAGTAAGGCGGTGCGGGCGGCGTCAGTTGCGGTCTGTGGGCGGTGACGTCGTAAAATCGCCGCTTCTCACTTCCTTGAAGGCAATTAGAAGCCAATTCACGAGAGAAAGAGAGAGAAACAGAGAGGGGAGAGGTTAAGAGAGAGAGAGAGAGAGATCAAACCGAGGCCACGCCAAGAAGAAAAAGGAAGCAACAGCCCCGCCGTAGCCCCCCTCGACAACCTGAGACCTCCAGCTGCGGCCAGTGGAGCTCTCCACCAATTTAGACCTCTGTTCTCCCTCTTTTTTGGTAGGTGCAGGTGCCGGGAATCGCGCGTGCGGTTACAAGGCGATTCCCAGTCCATATTGCCGATCCACGGTCCCTGTCGCCCATCGGCTAGAGTTTGGGCCGCCAGAGCCGACTGGATCGTCGAAACAGTCGAGAATCTCTCGCTCACGGTCACGCCCCCGCTCGATTGGGCAAATGCCCATGCGAGGCCGAGGTGGTTGTGCTCGCTAGCTGGTGTGATTTGGTGGCTAGGATGGCGAGCTCGGGGGGGGGCGGTCGCATGGGTGTCCCGGGAGTGCAAAATCGGGCTTGATTTGGCCTGGGTCGGCCGGGCGAGTCGCCGGATCTCGCCGGCCGACGTTCTCACGCACCGTCGTGATGTGAGAATCGGTTCCGACCGGTCTGGCAGACCGGCTCAAACGGTTTGCAAACCGAGTTCCAGCCATTCGGACCGGTTTTGACCCGGTCGAACCAGCCCTATTTTGTTTTCTTTCATCGGACCGGCCCCAACCGGGCCCGATCCGGTCCAAACCCAGTCAATGACCCGGTTGATTTTTGACCCGGGTTAGATCCGGAACCGGCCGAGTCAACACGATGGGTGGGGTCCGTTGACCGGGCCTGATTCGACCAAACCCCGGATCAATCCGACCAGTTTTATTCTTTTTATTATTATTATTATTATTATTATTATAATTTTAAAATATATATTAAATAATTAAAAAAATAAAAAAAAAGGTTTTTCTTCTCCTTTTTCTTTTCTTTTTTTTATTTAAAAATTTTTAAAAATTATTATTAAAAATTTTGAATTTTTTTTTTCTTTCCTTCTTCTTTTTTTTTTTCCGTATTTTTTTAATTTTTTTTAAAAATTTAAAAAAAAAACTTAAAAATTAAAAATTTCTTTAAAAAATATTTCCTTTTTAATTTCTTATTTATTTTTTTTTTCTTTTTTTTTTTTTTCAAAAAAAAATTCAAAAAAAAAAAATTCAAAATTTTTTTTTCTTACATGACTTTTTCTGAATGTTCTAATCCTTTATAATTATGCATTTTATCATTTTATTTAGATTAGACAAGCCTGAAATCGCGTGATAGTATGTTGCATGTTTTATTATTACCGTTGCCTGGTTATTATGCATTTTTTTTTTAATATCATTGCATGAACTGCCGTGTTTTGAATGTCATCTGGCTTAGTTAGGGCTAGAACTATAGGCTGCATGACTACTAATCGTTTCTGATTATGCACTCGCTTGATCACCTCACATGTTAGGAGAAAGGTCCTAAAACCAATCCAAACTGTTTGATAAATGTTTTCAAAAAATGAACAGGGTAAAATGGTACCGAAAGGGCATTAGTTATCCAACTAGTGTAACCAAGTCCCCGAATTCAGTTAATCTTTGGTTCGCAGGAATAGGGTGATTCTCCCATCACCTTATTTGGGTTTCTAATCAACCCACCTCAAATCGATTAGTGTCAACTCCTTGATATAAACCATTTGCATGTTAAATATTTAAACCCTAAGTCGCGATATGGTATGGGCTTGGGAGAGCCCGAGTTAAGTCCTAAACCTAGACTTAGCACGTACCAGGCGAGCCCCCTGCTTTTTCGCATGTCATTCGAAAAGGGCTTGGGAGGTCGGTCGCGACACTAATTATGGCGAAAAAGTTGGAACTTGTGTTCATGATTCTCAACCAACTAAGCACATCAGTGTTAGGTGTAGCCAATAAGGACTTAAATGAATCATAGTATTATCGAGCTACTCCTGCTCGACCATTAGACTACATAGACTCTGCTCAGAAATATAAGACGCATATTATGCCAAATCTTGGAGTTGTTCGTTCATCAGTCGAGTTTAACATTAGCATTGTTTTTTCATAATCAATCTGAGTCAATTTCAACCGATAGTAGTAAACTAAAATCTGTTCATGATATCGGCCTGTGGTGTGTACCTGCCAATGCCAACCCAAATCAGTTTGAGATGGAGGTGAAGAAGGCGGATTCACGTAGCATGTCAAATTTCCGTTGGATGCGACGAGGCCTGCGAAAATCTTCTTGAGAATGTCATTTTTGGGAGAAGCTCCATCAATGGCATTGCAAATCGCTTCCACCGGACGTCTGAATGGATCATTGTACTGAGCAGCACCTGCGTAGATCCCTATCAAGTTGTTTTTGAGCTCTGAAGAACTTTGCAATGGGCTAAAAAAGAAACAAAGATATGCATTATTAATTGTAAATTCATCTATAAAACATATCTTTTCTACTTTTAAACTAAGATCAGAGCTTGAAACCATTATCTCATATTAGACGCATTCACTTTGTTTAGTGAAAGTTCATGCTATTATGGAATAAATTGTCAGGGTAAAAAAAAGGTTTTCACAAAGTCTTATCCGCCCTAAATTGGTGGTAAGTGAGGGAGTCGATAGCTGAAACTCTCCAATCAAGGATGGATAAACAGCTTGTGTAAAGGTTCTTTTCAACGTTGGTGTATGCTATAAATTTTCTATTAGATATATCTAACAAATTTTTATTTTCTGAGAATTACTTATACAGCAGAACATACTCAAAAGTCTCCAAAATACAAAATGATGCATGATCTCAATTCCATCATCCACGCACCTGCAAGTTTTGAAAGTTTTGCTCAATTTCGTGAGACCATGAGGCTCAAAAGCAACTCTATCGATTTCTTCCCAGGATTGTCTTATGGTTTGGTGGCAAGAAAAACTAGCTTCCTGAAAAATTACCCGAACAATTATTCAAGTGATTGATTTGATTATAGATAATGCATGCTCAAGGAAAAAGATATAAATTAAGCAAATTAAGATTACCAAAAATCTTTTGCGACTACTGAAGCGTATGGGTCATGAGGTGTGAGGTCGTAAAAGTAGAGAATCGGAGCGGATGATGCCAAAGCTCCAAGTGCCACATGAGGATACTTCAATCTAAACCATGAAGCTAGCACTGAAAATTAAATATATTAAGATTGAAAGACGTACTTATAAGTGATATGTAGAATACATGCCGTCGATGGTTTCCTCTTAACCGGACGGTAGGAACTTTCTTCGATGCCATTCAGGGCAAGCTATCAAACTTTATAGGGATTGTCGTTGTCAATAAGACTAGCACTCCCTAGGAAAAACTCTGTTCATGAAGTGTTCAAGAACAATGACCCTCGGCAGATTAAAATTGTCCTCTTCAATGTAAGTGGTGGGCTATTTTCTTTAATTTCGATTTATAGCGGTAGTCATATTGCTGCTATGTGAAAATATATTCACTTACCTCCCCATATGATCCTCCAATGACAATTACTGGAGAATGTTTGGCATTCAATTTCTGTTTTAGGTATACAATGATTTCCGCATAATAGGCAAGAGCTTGTGCTGAGCTGAAATATCCACGAGTGTTGGAGTCACTTAGTGCTTTGTCGAGTGTCAGTCCATATGGGATTGATTCACCATAAAACCAATGCTGCAAGATTTCAACTTTATTTTCGTAGATTTCAACATAATGGAGAAATAACGTACAAGCAGGCAAATAACACAAGGCGTTTTTATTACCTCTATATAGACCAAAAGTGCTCTAAAGTGAGCCGCATTATCCATGAGGAACCCGACACCGCCTATGTGACCGTCGATTGCTGCTTCTGCACCGAGATAAACCAAGATCGGGGCGCTTGCATTCGCGCCACCCCAATATTTGAAATTGATCAGATATTTTTGTTTGAAAAGAGTGTAACTTTCAGGCCTGTAATTGAAATGATCTAGGGTTTGGTTGTAAAAGAAAGTCTGGAAGTCCTTTGCTCGAACCACCCATGTAGGATCTTGAATAAATGTTTGGCGGAGTACGCTCAGTTTCAGAATATAGTAACTCTGCCCGGTAGCAACACAGGCTGAGAAAGCTATCAGAAAGATCAAAAGGCTATAATGTGATGAAGACATGTTAGGGTGTCTGGTAATTGCTTAGGCATGTGAAGAGGACGATCTTCGCGATGTTTTTTGAACTATTTCACCTTAACTGACCTTTATATGGAAAAACCAGCGATCCCAGTTTGTACTATTATTTTCTGTGAGAAGTCCCAATGGACAACTTCCTTATTTCGATTAAACTTTCTTTTCTTGACGGTCACACTAATTCACATAACGATTTCTTTCCTTGTCGGAGATAAACTATCCAAGATTGACGCACCAAAGAATTACCTTCTTGGCTAGACGGTGGATCGAGTTCCTGAAGCCGCACGAGAAAGGATCGCCTGGAGAGTTCTTTCTTCAACCGCACGAAGGACTTCTCCAAACACGGGTGAATTTGTGCACTGTTTGGAATGGATTTGATTGTTAATTCGTTCAAAAAAAAATTTCGCAAAAAGTTTAGAGTGCTAGGAAGGGAAATAATGCATCTACGATGTATTACCTAACACACCTCTCGCGTGTGAGCTGGTTCTGTACATGTGCAAAACAATGTTTGAACATAACTCAAGATGATCACTGGGAACGTAAAACTGATAAGATATTAGGAATATTATGTCGGAGAAAATTGAGAGGGAGTGTCGGGATTCAAATAATTGATTTTTGCTCTAGTACCATATTAATTTTTTTTTTTTGTATAAATATATGAATATCATTAATTAGATGAAGTACAAAAACTTAGTAGAAACCCCTAGCAATTAAAAGAGACTAATTATGCGAGAAGATGAGGGACGTAAGCCTCCATACAGTAGCCAATAAAACATTTGCTTGGGAAGGAAGGCACTGTTGGTAGAGTTGCACTGTTGGTAGAGTGACGCCCTGCCTCTCACAACTTTTCGTATCCTAGTTAACGGAAGATGAGCCTCATTCAACTTGTTTTGAAACAAGTCGATTGAGGCTCTAGTACCATATTAAAACAAACTCTTATTTCCTGTAATCAGTTTAAACTATTGGGAGGGAAAATAGAACTAATCTTAAGGTTGCAAGTGAACGTGGATCCACAGAATTTGAAAATCAAAATAAACTGGAAATCTATGTTTAATCAATAAAAAAAAAACCAGCAGTTTCCAATGTTTTACCGGAGTCCAAAACCAATTGGATGTTTGTTGTCGAGTACATTACTTAAATATAAAATTGGGTGAAGTCATTTTGCTCGTTCTAATGGAACAAAGAAAAACAAGGATAACTTTTTGGTAAAATACGTAGTGGACTTTGTCTTTTGTTCTTATCTATTATTGAAATGGCCTTCCTTAATCAATTCATCATCCATATTTTCTGTAATAAAAATTCAACACATCATCGCTTCAACACAAGGAGATTGGCATATATTCGGCTATCCACACTGAGGTTGCTAGTAAAGATCAACTAGAGGGGGTGAATAGGTGAGTATGACCTAATTGGATCAATTAATGCGGAACTGAAACAATCAAGATAGATACTGTTAAATAGAGTGTGGTAAGAGTCTGAATAAATCAGAATTTGAACAATAATCACATGTAGAATACTACCATGCAAAAACAAACAATAAGAGTTTAGGGAAAAGAGAATTTGCATACAAATTTATAGTGGCTCGACTTACAAGAAGTCTACATCCACTGTCCATGCAGATAGCCTATTAGCGAAATTTCACTAATGAATCAATCAGCGGATACAAAATGAGGATGTAAACTCTTGGTATTAGTATAGTAGAGTCACTCTCTTTGACAATATCAGAGTTACTCCCCTTTAGAACCACTCTGAAGATTACAAAGTTAATCTCAAGATTGTCAAGTATGTATGATTGAAGCTTCAATACTCTGGAATTTTAGATTCAAGATGTCACATATTTCTTCAGCACAATAATCTCCTTTTATAATCCTCCGCTTCCAATATAGCCATTGGACAGTATTCAGAAGATCATTTTCCAATGCTTTTATTGGATAAGAACATTAAAATAAGATTCGGTAGCTATTGGATAAGCAAATCAGAATCTCTTAGATGATTCATTTACCCATATAATCAAATCAAAGTTTCCATAAGTTGAGACTTTCATTTAGCAAGAATATCATGATGAGATTGATCATCAAATCAAATTTTGATCTAAAGATCATTATAAAGGAATCTTGGATAATAATATTTTAATTAAGAAATCCATGCCATATCACTAGCCATTGTGATGTGTATAAGTTAATCGTTGAGCCTTCACGAGTATGAATGGATACTATGAATACTTAGAGCCAGAATATTACTTGAAAATTTTCAAGTGAAACTCAATAAGAATTTATGGAATGTTTTGTCGATCTTCAAAACTAATGAGGAGATTTTCTCAACACACACTATGGCATTTCGTTGCATCAGCAATCAGTCCGGATCGGTTTGCATCTTTGGTAATAAATCCAAACAATGCAAACTTGCAAAAAACATATAACCATTGGTGGGAATTTATCTTGAGTTTGAGCCCGTGATGGAAATTTGATCGAAGTGGAAAATTCAAGTCAAAATAGGGGTAATGGTTTGAAGCCCATACGAGGAAGAAATTATAAAAGTACTTTCTTCTTTGGAGTTAGATTTCTATTTTTTGTAGGTTTCCTTCTCTTGAGAGATTCACGGGTACTTAAGACAAGTTATAAGCAACAAATAAAATGGCCTGGTTTGTGACTTTCTTTTGTATGGATAGCGACATACCATCTAAATTCTTCTTCAGGATCTAAGATTGAAAAAGAGATCAAATTGTCAATTGTGATTATATAATGTAAAAATTTATGATTCGAATGGATGTATGGAGATAAGTATACAAGTTTTTATATCCTCCGCTACTGTAAGGATCTAGATCTCCATTTGAGAAAATTAATGTTTCTGCCAAACCTACGAGGAATTAGCTCTATATCCTGCAACAAAAAAAAAAAAAAAATGAAGAAGTGAAGGACGATAATGGTAAGGTTTACTGTAAACTTTATGCAAAGAAACTAGTTTAATCTACTAATAGAAATAAGAGCCAAACATATATTTTCTGAGTCACCGAAGATCATGCGTGACCACCGTAGTACGTAGTGACCTATGTGGGCGAGGTGTGGTGGTATTAGTAGTTGCATTCATCAATGAATCTTGTTAAGATGAAAGGCGCTGGTTGGAACAAAGACTCGATTGTTTGTGATGCCTATGGGGCATACCATTTCGCTGCAGCTCTGGAAGAAAGTCCCCGTCCTCCTCCCCCTTTTTTTTTTTTTTTGGTCGGTAGCAAGTCCCCTTTTAGTTCAATAGAAGTGTAACGTTTTCTTAGACCCTACCAAATTTTGCAAGGAAGTTTTCAAGAAGGGCAGAGTGCAATTAAAATAGTCTTGACTGATAGGTGTTCTTGGATCGGCCTGAACATAGACCTAATCATCCCTGCATTGGGACCAAAAGGTCATTGCCAGAGTCCATCGTAACTGTAAGATCACTCAGACGCAAAAAAATGGAATCAGTTTTCCTAACTCTGTCCATTTCGAGGTAAATTTAACTCAACCAGGTTCGAATCCACCCGTGACCTCGAAACGCAATATCCAAACCCTCCCAAACAATCGAGACCCATTGGCGTCCTTTAATGCTTAACGATGATGATGTAGAGTATTGTACCTACCACCCCCAACCCAAAAGTGCTTTTGATATACCTAAGTGGGAGGATTGAGGTAGCATGCGGAGTTCACGCTATAGGCAACAACGCCTGCAAATATTTTGCCAAGAATGCCGTTTTTCAAGAGTATTTACTCCACCAATGCCGTTGCATATCATTATCACTGGATACATTGGTGGATACAACGATATCAGATAGTTCTTCAGGTCATTCCCATTCTGTAAAGGCCTAACACATCCACGCACACGCACACACACACACAAATTTCACACCCTTCTCACAAGAACATAAACGAAACACACAACTCTGGTTTTTATTTACTACGCTATTATCATTGTACCATGTGATGACTTTCCCATGGGATATATATTAATTATTCTCCCAAAGCGTGAAGATCAGCAAGGTGTGTAGCAATCCACTTTGTTGTAATCTCAATCTCAATTTTCCGCTACTTGACCAACCATTCAGGATCGAATTCCGTAGCCAAAAGTATGTCCAAACAATGAGAACCTACACATAAGAAACTATGTCAACAAAATCAATTTCTGTAATTTAATTAGCTTCCATAAATCCAAATATGGAAAGATGATCCATTTTTTTTTTAATTTTGATGAGACATGAATCTAATTGACACATACATTTAGCTGTGTAGGCCACGATAATAGTGTCCGAAATATTTTTCAAGATCCTATAGTTGATGATATATGAGTTATTTTGAAATCCCAGTTAATACTGTGATTTTTTTAAAGAAATCTAAAGGTTTCGATTCTACATGTACTCGCCGCTGCTGTAAGGATCTTGAAGCGCATTGGAGAAAATAATGTTGCTAGCAGACCTGTGCAGAACAAGTTTTATGTCCTGCAATTTTTCATCGTCAATGAAAAATTAAGGTGTTATACTTTGTTTGGTTAAACAGAAAGTTATATAAATAACAACACAATAATTAAAGGACCTTACCGAAAAAAAAAAAACAATAATTAAAGGAGAGTCCTAAATATATGAATTCTTTGATCATGCATGACCACCATAGTAAGTAGTGACCCAATGTGGCTGAGGTGCAACGCCGACTCTTTTCTTGCAGGCATTGGTGAAGCTATTTAGGTCGAAGGGCTTTGGTTGAAACATAGTATTCTTGGCGATGCCTATGGGAATCGCCATCTCGCTACATGTCTGCAAAGCCAAACGACCTCCGTCTTGTTAGTCCAATGAAAACGGGCAGTTAACTAATTATGGCAAAAGAGTTCGAAATTGTTCGTTGACTCTTAATCTACTAAGCACATTACTATTAGGTAGAGCCAATTAGGATATACATGAGTCGAACTATTCACGAGCTACTCTACTCAATCATTAGACTACACGGACTCTGCTAAAAAATATAAGAGGCATCAATTGCCACATCTTGGAGTTGTTCGTTCGTCAATCGAGTCTGGAGTTTAACTGGTTTTTTCCATGATCAATTTGAGTGAATTTCAACTGAAAGTAGTAAACTAAAATCCGTTCATGATTTTATACTATATTGTATACCTGCCAATGCCAACCAAATCGGTTAGAGATGAACTTTGATAAGGTGGATTCACGTAGCATGTGGAATTTCCGATGAGAGCGACGAGGCCTGTGAAAATTTTCCGAAGAATTCCATCTCTTGGAGAAGCTCTATCAATGGCATTGCATAACACTTCCATTTGACGTTTGAATGGATTATTGTACAGATCAACAGTTGCGTAGACCCATTTCAAGTACCCCTTGAGCTGTGAAGAACTTACGGTAACCATCTTAAGTTTGCTCTGGCAGCAACACAGCTAAGAAAAGTATCAGAATGATCAAAAGGCTATAATGTGATGAAGACGTGTTTGGTTGGAGGTTATGGGTTTAAGAGAGAAAATAGTGTTTTGCTTAAAGTATTACACCAAGAGACGTCAAGTTTGGAACGCTCAACAGTGTTGTTACCTCCAAACAGAGGAAAACCCTAGAGTTTATAGTAAGCTATTGGGAAACCCATATAGCCCAAAATAACTATACTTTAAACATATTGGGCTTATATGTGAACATATTATTTGGACTATATTAATAATATATCCAACAATCTTCTTCTATGTTCACCATACAAAGACAATCCAATACGGTGATCGATGTAATGTTCAAACAAATACGAATCATCCACATTCAATCCAAGACAATCAACTTGGATCGATCAAAGAGTTTTAGCACTAAATATTAAACTCAATCATAATTTGCAATCTAAATAAGTGAATCATCCTTATCCCAAAATCCAAAATAAATAATACCTAAGTTTGTCTTGATGAGATCTTGAGTAGACACCTTTTGCTCAAAACACACGAATATAATACTTTAAGATTGTTGGAGGTTATGGGTTTGAGAGAGAAAATAGTGTTTTATGGCCCCAAATATATATGGGCCAAAAAATAACTATACTTTAAACATATTGGGCTTATATGTGAACATATTATTTGGACTATATTAATAATATATCCAACAATTCTGGTCATTGCTTAAGCTAAAGCATGCATGTGAGGAGAAGGATTTCTGTGATGATTTTTGGTGTTAACTAGTTCACCTTTTTATATATTAACCCCCGATCCCAGTTTGTGCTATCATTTTCTATGCGAAGTTACGTTAGAACAACGCAGAATCAGGAGAATATACGTGACCCAGCATGAAGTCCATATGAGTTTCATTAAGAAATTAAAAGAAAGAACATTACAGGCTGTAATGCTCATTAGACTCAATGGCTTCGCACCAACTCAACATTCTATTTCTGTAATACACTTTTAAGAGTAGGAGAGACTAGTACTCAAGCCCCTTTAGCTGATTTGTTCTATAAGTGTAAGATCAACACCTTTTCAAACACCCAAATGGAATATGATTGCGATTGATAACAAAATCAAGCATGACATAAAACGGTATGATCAAACGGTGGGGAAGGAGTACGTGGATAATTGTTTGTTTTGAGACGAAGTCTTTGATAGACGTTGTCTAGGACTTCCATATTCAGCTATCATTCCGTAAGTTGCTAAGAAAGCAACATTGAATGTAATATCTTCAGCTGATTTGCTTTATAAGTGGTAGATTAAGTCCTTTTCAAACACCCAAATGGATTATAATTGCAATTAATAGCAAAAACGAGCATGACATAAAAGGGAATGATCACATGGCGAGGTGGGAGTACGCAGATAAATGATTGTCTTGAGACTAAGTCTTTGATAGACGTTGTCGTCGTCTTCCATATTCATACCGTAAGTTGCTCAGAAAGCAACGTTAAATGTTATATCTTTAGCCGATTTGCTGTGTAAGTGTTAGATAGATTAAGTCCTTTTCAAACACCCAAATGGATTATAATTGCAATTAATAGCAAAAACAAGCATGACATAAAAGGGAATGATCTCATGGCGAGGTGGGAGTACGCGGATAATTGATTGTTTCGAGACTAAGGCTGTGTTCGTTTGGCAGAAAAAATTTTTCGGATTTTCCGATGTTCGGGGCGGAAAACATTTTCCCCGAAAACATTTTCCCTCAATGAGGGAAAACATGACCAAATTGGCGGAACATCGAAGTGGAAATCATTTTCCGCCAAACTCCTTCCCCCCTCTGGTTGCCGCCGTTGCCCCCTCGGATGTCGGTCCATCGCTGCCGATAGCCGATTATCACGCCGGTCATGGCCATCGCCGCCCATGTCACCGCCGCCGTTGCTGCCGCTGGCGTTGCCGCCCGGCCGCCCGCCCGCCGTCACCAGCCATTGCCGATCGCCAGCAGCCGACGAAAAAATATTTTCGAAACTTTTTCATATTAGTCGCTGAACACCGGAAAATTATGTTCCGGAAAATGACTTCTGGGAAAATATTTTTCAAAAACATAATAATTTCCACCAAATGAACGGAGCCTAAGTCTTTGATAGATGTTGTCGACGACTTCAATATTCAGCTGTTATTCCTTATGTGCTAAGAAAGCAACATTAAATTGGAAGATTAATTAACGTAGCAACTAACCAGTTCAAAACCGTGAAGATGAAATGGAGAATATAATTTACCTATCCTAGAGTTTAAGACCAGCACACAGTTTGGCAAAACAAAGTACCAGAAACAAATTGGAAGAAACGTGTAGAAATCGGAAAATAGGCTTCCCAAGTGATTATATTACAAGTGATTATATTAGAATGCACTAGTTGATGAATATAGCATACAAGTTTCCCGTGTCTTTCTAAAAACTTCCTTCTCTTCCTCAAGGTCTGGTGTCGTTTTATGTTTAGAGTTGCATTGTTAGCTTGATAAGGCAAATTAATTACACAAGTATATTCTCTATTTTCCACTATATGAATCTTGTGGAATAAAATATTTCTGAAACTCGATTAATTATGATATAAATTCATGGTGTTTGAAGACTTAAAAGCGGTCCCTTGTTGAAGGCCAAAGGCTAAGGCCGTGTTGTGGGATAGTATCTATCTCATAGAGTCATAAGTTTGTGCCAGAACCCCTATTTTGTGTACATATATATTTTAACTAAAACAAGTCTGACACAAAAATAAGAAACTTATTGAAAGCTGTGCGACCTTTTGTTTTGTTCACTGAAATTATACGTTTTGGTTTTCCGCGTTATGGTCATAGAAACCTATTATTGTTGGTTGGGTTTTTGCCACGTAAATATAGTAATGGTATATCATATTGCACTAAAATTAACCTAATGCAATGTCTGGAATAAATATGATTGTCAGTTCAAATTGTTTTCGCAAGAAGTTTAGACTATTCGGAAGGGCCAATAATGTATATACCATTTTACTTAATACTCCGCTTCGCGTGTCAGCCGGTTCTCTACACATGCAAAATAGTATGTGAATTGTAACTCGAGATGATAACGGAAGAACAAGAAAACGGATATGATATCAGGAAAATTACGCAGGAGAAAATTAAGAGGGGTGTTAAGCGTAATCAAGTGACGTAAATTTTATAGACCAGTTTGTGCACACTATGGACAGGACAATTACACCGCGCTAGGGAAATTTACAATGAGAAGTTCCAAATGAAGTGGTCTTAAGTGGAGATTATAGCAATCTTAATCACTTTGACAACTAAATCGGCCATGTAGATTTAGTTTGATATTGGAATGAAACTGCATTTTCTTCTAGCTCAAAGTTTAGATGTGGGAGTTGTGCGATCGAGAACATTCAATAGTTTTTCATTGCGTGTGAGGTATAATGCCAATGTAAATGCCCAGGAGGTATTGCCATGGGGAGGGGAAATAGAACTAATCCTAAGCTCGTCTAGCGAATGAGGTCCCATAAATCCTTGCCAAAAGAACAAGAACATCAAAATAGAATGAAAATCTATGCTTAATCAATAAAGAAAATCAGCAGCTTCAAATGTTTTGCCAGAGTCCAACGATTAATTGGAAGCATGTTGTGAATTACATGACTCAAAACATAAAATTGGGCGAAGTCATTTTGCTTTTCTTGATTAAGAGCTCGTTCTAATGGAGCAAAGAAAGTACAAGCATTAACTTTTTGGTAAGATACGGAGGACTTAGTCTTGTGTTCTCATCTGTCACTGAAATGGCCATCTTGAATCAATTCATCACCCATATTTTTGGCAACAGCAATTCATCGTATCATTGTTTCAAAGCAAGAAGATCGGCATAATATTCCGCTATCCACCCTTTTATAATCTCAACTTCGGTTTTTCGCTGCATGACCAACCAGTCTGGATCAATTTGCATCTCTGGTAATAAGTCCAAACAATGGGAACCTACAATGCATATAATCATTAATATGTCTCGGGTTTGGACAAACCTGACCAAAGTAAAAATCTAAATTCAAATGGGAATTGTGGTTTGATGCTCGAGTAATCAATAATTTATTAATATACTCTCGACAATCGAGTTAGATTTCTAATTTGAATAGATTTCCTTCTTTTGAGTAATTTACGGGTACGTAAAACAAATCACAAGCAACAAAAATAATTGCCTAGCTATGTACCTTCCATTGTATAGACAACGAGGATGCTGTCTGAAATGTTCTTCAGGCCCTAAGATTAAAAAAAAGAGATCAAATTGTTAAGCGTAATTAAGTAATGGAAATTTTAATACTTCGAATGTATGGAAATAAGCATGTATTTTTATACCCGGCGCTACTGTAAGGATCTCGAAGTCCATTTGAGAAAATAATGTTGCTACCAAACCTGTGAAGAACTAGCTCTATGTCCTGCCAAAAAAAAAAAGTAGGTTCAGGACGACGGTGGTAAGGTTTGTTTCGAATTTTGTGCATAAAAACCAGTTTAATTTACTGATAGAAATAAGAATCAAGCATATATTTCTAAGAGTAATCGGAAATCATACATGACCACAGTAGTAGGTAGTGATCCAATGCGGGCTGTTGCGGAAGCCAAGCGATCAAACAATAAAATTTGACAGAATAAGAAAATAAATTGGACACCAGATTTACGTGATTCAGTCATAGTAACCTACATCCACGGGAAGAGCGGCACGGAATTCCACTATAGATCAAGCGATACAACGGAGATTATAACCACACTCGAGTCACTCGAACACTCTAAATGTTTCCCAAGCCCCAATTACACCCAATAACTCACACAGTGTTTAGCCCTATAATTTCTCGAAATAATCTCTCAATCTCATGGAAGAATTATACACAAATCTTATCACAAGATTTACGCTTGAACACTAATTTTTCTTGGATGTAATTCACGAACAAAATCAATTACCAAGCACTCGCAAGCAGCGACGCTTCAAGAAGTCTGCGCTCTTGCTCGGACATAGGCTTCATGAAAACCACTCTGCTTTCTTCAACTTCTTCTTTCCAAGGTGCCCACGATAGAATATATTTATAGCCAAAAAGAAGAATACCTTCAGAAGCCCACATCAACATGGATTAGGAAATCATGTTATTCGGTCAACTAGTCAAAGTTTGAACTTTCCTCTTCTGGCCGTGAATTCCACAAGAATTAGGAAAGAATAATATTCTTTCTTTCTTCGCTAATTCAATTTCAAATCAAGAAATATCCAAATTTAAAATACTCAAACCTCCACACAAATAATTATGAGTTGGGTTTCGTTTATAGGCTCAAACTCGAGACATATATTTTAACAATCTCCATCTTGGCTCGACGTTTGAACCAAGTCACAATCGCTTTGATAGAATCTGAATTCTGCTACTACTCTCCCACAGCCCCAATGGGCTCAACCGCCACAGACATCTTTCAAGTCCAAGTCTCGCTTGAACTTCGCCATAACCGTGGACCTCATCATAACACCAACTCCACATGCACCTTTAACCGCTCCACAAGGATTTTCCGACACAACCTCCTTAATTGCAGATAAAGCAAAACTATCATTGCATCCATATTTATTCAAGATCGAATCACGCACGTTGTCAAGTTTAGCGATTACAGCAACCTTTGGCTCAATAAGCTGCACCTCACTACAAAGACCATCTGTGTCGATTACTCCGCTAGTACTTGCTACCTCAGGAGTTTCTAGTTGCAACTCCAGCTTAAGCTGAACACTATTCAGATCCGTATAAACACTGTTATTAACACTCATAGCCGAAGTCTTGGAGACTCGTCAAATGTAACTTCTCTGCTGACAATACGTGAATTTAATTTTGGGCACCACAACTTATAGCCCGTTTACCTTGTGCATAATCTAGGAACATGCACTTTCTTGTCCTTCCATCGAGCTTACCATCACTAACTCGAACATAACATGGACAACCAAATATTCTAAGAACAGAATAATCAGCAACGTTACCTGACCACACTTCTTTGGGAGTCCGACATTCAATCGCAGTCGATGGGATCTATTTTTCAGGTAACTCGCCGTACTAAGCGCATCCGCTAGGAATCTCCTAGCCATACCAGCACTAGAGAGCATTTTATGGGCCGTCTCTAGTAATGTTTTGCTCATCAACTCTGCAACATGTTGTGGTTTATTGGCACTAGTGCAGTGTCTCACTATGCCTTCTTTCATGCAGAATTCGTTTAACAGCTTCGAGCAAAACTCCATACTACTGTCAATCCGCACCTGCTTGATCGTTTTACCAGTCTCCTTTTCGATCAAACCTTTCAACTGCCTAATCCTGACAATAGCATCAAACTTGTGCCTAAGCACAAACACCCACGTCTTCCTCGAGTAGTCATCAACAACTGTTAACATAAATCTGGCATTCTTCCTCGAAGGAAACCGCGACAACTTGCGAACATCTAAATGAATTAATTCTGCAATTTCCGTGGTTTCTCTGACAACCATACTAAACTGCACTTTCCGCCGTTGATCTAAATCACAGCACCTGCATACATTCAGTTCGTTAGCCACATAACCACATAGCAAATTCCTTTCATTTTGAACTTGGAAGCTTTTCTCACTAATGTGCCCTCAACATATATGCCACAATTTATACTCTCAAATAGATGCATCCGACGTCTCCACAGCAAATTCCGTCACTGTGTCACCTTGAAGCTCATACAGGCCATTATGCTTGATTCCTTTCATTATCACCAATGCAACTCGAACAGCTTTCAAAACTCCATATTCTGAAAAATACCTACACCCAACTGGATCCAGGGCACTTAAGGAAATTAGATTTTTTTTCAACTCTGGAACATGCCTTACTCCAATCAATGTCCACACAAAACCATCATGCATTCTGATTCGACATTACCAACAATAACATCGCATTCAATGTTGTTCCCCAACTGCACTTTATTACTATCCGTAATCGATAAGTAGTAAACCAGTTCTTATTTGGTGTAGCGTGAAAAGAACAATCAGAATCCATAATCCATCCGCCAAACAACGAATTATCGGTGATGGAGACAAGACATAATCAGCATCATCCAAATTACCATCAGCTATAGCTACAACATCATTCGTAGGATCAACTCTAATTCCCTTACCCTTATCGTTCTTCAACTTAAGGCAATCCCTTTTAAGATGCCCCTCTTGCCACAACTCCAACAGACAACACTACCGGTTCTAGACTGGCTTCATCTATTCGAGTTCATACTACTCCTGCTAACACGTGTACCAGTTCTTCCTCAATTTTCATTTACTAAAGTAGTAAATACATGTTCGCCAAATTCTCTTCTATGGATATCTTCACTCAGAATTAAATCTCAAACACCATCAAACGTCAAACTTGTCAACCTAGAGGAATTACTAGTAGCGATAATGTAGTATTCCAACTATCGAGGCAATGAGGATAATAGAATCAACGACGTATCTCATCTTCAAAGTCAATATCAACTGAACTCAATTGACTAACAATCACATTGAATTCATTGATATGATCAGCAACTGACGCACCTTCGCTCATCTTCAAATTAAACAGACGTCGCATCAAATAGACTTTGTTGATCGCAGAGGGCTTCTCGTACATGTCCGACAGGGCTTTCATCAAACTCGCAATGGTCTTCTCATTCACGATGTTAAACGCGACGTTACATGCCAGCGTCGATCCGAATAACACCTAGAGCTCGTATATCCAGCAATTCCTAATCAGTTTGCTTCATCGTCTCCGGCTTCTCCCGGACAAGGGCAAATGCGGTTTCATCGATATAGATGATCCTCAATCTACATCTTCTAGAAACCAAAATCCTTTCCATCAAATTTGTCGATTTTCACTTTTCCTTCTTCTATCGCCATCGATTCGCTTCAACTTAGCCAAGTCTAGCTCTGATACCAATTGTTGCGGAAGCCAAGCGATCGAACAATAAAATTTGACAGAATAAGAAAATAAATCGGACACCAAATTTACGTGGTTCGGTTGTAATGACCTACATCCATGGGGAGAGCAATAAAGAATTCTACTATAGATCAAGCGATACAACGGAGATTACGACCACACTCGAGTCACTCAAATACTCTAAGTGTTTCCCAAGCCCCAATTACACCCAATAACTCACACAAAGTGTTTAGCCCTATAATTCCTTACGAAATAATCTCTCAATCTCGCAAAAGAATTATACACAAATCTTATTACAAGATTTACGCTTGAACACTAATTCTTCTTGGATGTAATTCACGAACGAAATCAATTGCCAAGCACTCGCAAACAGCGGCGCTTCAAGAAGTCTGCGCTCTTGCTCTGGACATAGGCTTCACGAAAACCACTCTGCTTTCTTCAACTTCTTCTTTCCAAGGTGCCCACGATAGAATATATTTATAGCCAAAAAAGAATACCTTGAAGCCCACGTTAACATGGATTAGGAAATCATGTTATTCGGTCAACTAGTCAAAGTTTGAACTTTCCTCTTCTGGCCGTGAATTCCACAAGAATTAGGAAAGAATAATATTCTTTCTTTCTTCGGTGATTCCAATTTCAAATCAGGAAATATCCAAATTTAAAATATTCAAACCTCCACACAAATAATTTTGAGTTAGGTTTTGTTCACAGAACTCAAACTCGAGACATATATTTTAATAAGGGCAAGGCGCAACACCGTACTCGTGGTTGCAGTCATCAATGAATCTGCTCAAGTTGAAAGGCGCTGGTTGGAACATAGGATTGTCTGTGATGCCAATGGGGAATACCATCTCGCTGCACACCTGCCAGTATATCTCCCATTTACTTCAACAAAAGTGTAAGTCTTCTTAGATGCTACCCAATTTCACGAGAAAGCTTTCAAGAATGGGATTGTGCAATTAAATTAGACCCGATCAATGAGCATGCTTGGATCAGCCTGAACATAGACATGATGATTCCAGTACTGGGACAAAAGCCATTGCTTAAGTCCGAGAAGGTAACTGTTTTCCTAACGCTGTCCACTTTGAAGTAAATTCAATTCAGCCTGGTTTAAATCCACCTGTGAGATCGAGATGCAATATCCAAACCCACCCAAATATTCGAGACCCATCAGCCTCCTCTAATGCTTAAAGATAATGATGGAGAGTATTGTACCTGCCACCCCCAACCCAACGAAGTTTCAGATACATTAGTGGGAGAATTGAAGTAGCATGTGGAGTCCCTCTCATAGGCAACGACGCCTGCAAAAATTTTGCCAAGAATGCCATTTTCAGTAGTATTTGCTCCATCAATGCCGTTGCATATCCTTGTCACCGGAAAAATTGGTGGATCATCGTACTGAGCTGCTCCTATGTACATCGATATCAAGTAGTTCTTCAGTTCATCCCCACTCCTCAAAGGCCTAACTCATCCACACAAAAAGAAGCTGGAGTTAATGCATGATTGATTGATTGAGTCTCCTTAGTAAATTAACATTCATAGAAGTTCTTAAAGACTCAATTTAGCCTTAAAGATCTTGAAACATCACACCGAACAGGAGTTGTGTGTAGGTTAGGTTCATGATCTCAAAAGGTAAATTGAGTCTATTCTTTAAATATACTTCGTAGCATTTCACTCTTTTAGGGATTAACACAGATAATAGATGGCGTATAAGGCCACACACCCGCATGTTTTGAATATCGTGCTTAAGTTTGAAAGACCATTAGGATTCTGAGCAACTCTATCGATTTCCGACCACGAGTCTCCTATAGTTTGGAAGCAAGTCTCACTGGCTTCCTGTACAAAAGACACAAACAATGAAAAAGAAAGAATAAAAATTAAGATTTCAAATATTGATCCGGTGATAAGCCGGTATGTCTTTCTCACTTAAGGTATGGTTTCAAATTACCACACCATTGAATTATCTAGATGCTATGCCCTAGGAGCATGAATATTGTACTCGCGTAATTACCTTGTGTGAGTAAGATGAGAAGATAGGGATATTGCCTCAACCAATTGATACTGTTTGGATGCTTCAAAAGTGCCGAGCAATCCATTATTTGGACAAAAAGAAGAAGAGGAATTGTGGGTGTAATTACCTTAAAATCCTCGGTGACCACTGAATGCATTTTGTGGGGTAATATCGTCAAAGTACAGTATAGGAGCTGATGAGGCTAGAGCTCCGAGGGCCACATGTGGATATTTTAGCCGGAACCATGAAGCAAGCACTGAAATTGGCATTATCTATTAAACCTTGATAAGTTAAGATAACGAGATGATAATCTTTTTCACGAAAGTGAGTTATTGAAAATAAAGGGTACTAACGACTAATCAATTTAAGGCTAGCACATGTCGCTCCCAAGGTTTACTCCCCAGCTGTCGGCCGTTCGGGGGTTCCTGAGTTATCAAAAAAAAAAAAACGACTAATCAATTTAACATAATAATTATACCATTGGTCAAAACCTCTTAACCTTCTCATATTTTCTTCAACCACACGCAATGGAAGTTTGGAATTCGATTCAACTTTTTTCATATTGATAGAATATAATACCCATCGCACTTACTTCCTCCATATGATCCTCCCACCACAATAACTGGAGATTTACTGGCGTTTCGTTCCTCCTTAACGTGCATAATAATGGTTGCATAATCAGCCAAAGCTTGGGCGGAGTTAAAATACCCGCGAACATTTGCATCTTTGAGAGCTTCTTCGAAGCTCATCCCAAGTGGAATTGACTCACCATAATACCGATGCTGACATGAAAAAATCCACAAGAAGAGAAGAATTTGACTTCGTTGTTAGAAGCTGTAGTTAGACAACAAGAACATTCATGAAGAAAACAATTCAAATGTACTACCTCAATATAAACTAATAAAGCTTTGAATTTAGCTGCGTTATCTGTTAGAAATCCGATTGCACTCGGGGATCCGTCGGGGATCCGTCAATTGGCTCTTCGGCACCGAGGTAAACGAAGATCGGCACACTAGAATTCGCGCCGCCCCAAAAGTTGGAGTTGATCAAGTATCTTTGTTTGAAGGTAGTGTAGCTCTCTAGTCTATAGTTGAAATGATCGAGGGTTTGATTGAAAAAGAAGGTTTCAAAATCGTTTGTTACGTACGCCGAAAGTGCACGTCCGGGATCTCGGAGGACGTGTTTGCGGTGTAGACTCAGCGTCGGAGTGTAAAGTTTCTGTCCATAAATTGTAGCTGTGGACAACATGAAGGAGATGATAAGAGAAAGCCAAGAGTGAGCCATAGTCTGCAGCGTGGACAAGAAGTATGCTTTTGAAGAATTCCAAACTTAGCGGGACAATCTAATGAGACACCTTCATAAGCATATATAGGCATCTGCCGTCCTGGGCCCTGATTTGAAGTGAATTGTGCACTTATCCTCAAAAGATTTTTACATACACTTAATACATGTGAAGCTACTTGATCTCAATCGTTAAATCATGAGTTTCTTATTGACCCACTTAATGTAACAGTTTATATGCTTTAGTCTAATTTACACTAGGAGTTTCTTCAATTACAAAATCAAGTCAATTATATTTATTCAGCCAAAAGAAAAGTCTATTATATTTAGAAAAATAAACAGTGGTGGCATAAAATTTTTATTGCAAGTCTATGCTCTTTAGACATGTTTTGGCTAAAGTGTACAATGTATTAGTGTAAGTAATTAGCAACTTTTGGGGTCTTGTAATATTCAAGAACCTCTTGATAGGAAGGACTAGTTCAAGCCAAGTAAAACACGAGCCGGCATATGATGATGATGATTTTTTTTGTAGAAATGGTGATAACTAATATGTGTAGACTCAGCGTTGGAGTGTAAAGTTTCTGTCCATAAATTGTAGCTGTGGACAACATGAAGGAGATGATAAGAGAGAGCCAAGAGTGAGCCATAGTGTGCAGCGTGGACAAGAAGTATGCTTTTGAAGAATTCCAAACTTAGCGGGACAATGAAATGAGACACCTTCATAAGCATATATAGGCATCTGCCGTCCTGGGCCCTGATTTGAAGTGAATTGTGCACTTATCCTCAAAAGATTTTTACATACACAGGAAGCTGCTTGTTCTCAATCGTTAAATCATGAGTTTCTTATTGACCCACTTAATGTAACAGTTTATATGCTTTAGTCTAATTTACACTAGGAGTTTCTTCAATTACAAAATCAAGTCAATTATATTTATTCAGCCAAAAGAAAAGTCTATTATATTTAGAAAAATAAACAGTGGTGGCATAAAATTTTTATTGCAAGTCTATGCTCTTTAGACATGTTTTGGCTAAAGTGTACAATGTATTAGTGTAAGTAATTAGCAACTTTTGGGGTCTTGTAATATTCAAGAACCTCTTGATAGGAAGGACTAGTTCAAGCCAAGTAAAACACGAGCCGGCATATGATGATGATTTTTTTTTTTGTAGAAATGGTGATAACTAATATGGGGTCTCTTTCATTGATTTCATCGAAATCAACGGGTTAATAACCCTTTTCTTTATGTCGATTTCACGTTGTGGGCTTCAATAAGGACAGGGACAATTGACTTTTTGTAATTTTCATGAATTGAGCTTCCATCGACCGGCACAACACGATCCGAGTGTTTTCCATATGTCGCTAAGGAAAAACACGAGGGACGTGTCATATTTATTTCAGTAAATATGTTTGGGGACTGTAGTATCAGCTTCGTTTTGCAATCTACGCTGTCATTTGTCAAGAACTAAGCTTTTTCCTTGGGTCTTACGAAGAACTTTCTACTTATAACTTTTTATGTGATTATTTTAACTCGGTGCCCATGTTGACATTTCAACGCTCTTCTTAATTTATGGGGAATATGTGTCCTTGAAGAGAGGGGCCTAGAGATTACCTTGAATAAGTGGCCGTGGGTGAAACAGGGAAAAGTTATTCTTATGAGAATATAGGGTAATTCGACTATGCAATTACTGATTAGTTTATAAAAGGTGAGGTTGAAGACAGAGAAGAGATCGACTTAATTCAATTCTCCAATGACGACTATTTGACTAGTTTAACATAGGGAAAAATGATACAAAAAGTTCTTAAACTTTGGCCGAATGGGCATGGTCATCATTGGACTTTTAATTCGTTCAATATGATTTTTGAACTATTCTTAAATGTTTATGTTGTCCTTTTGTTTGATGAAACAATGGGGATAGTCACCATAGTCACCATAAGTCCCTAAATTATTGTGACATATACAATAAAAAGAAATCAGGGTTCTGTGCCAACTCCAGATAGGAAATATCACAAGCGAAAGGAACCAACAGCTTTGATTAGAGTGGGACTATGCAAATGCAAACTATGCTAGGATTTAATTGACAACCAGGCCTAGAAGATACAAACTCGATGAAGTAACTAGACGTAAATAAATTATGTCAAAATTTAATCGACGATACAGCACCTGAGATAGAAATGACATGCCAAAATTTAATTGATGATGCAAATCGAAAAGCTACAATTAGGAAAATAAAGTGCAATGCAGAAAAGTAATGACACTGAAAAGATAGTAAATTTGTTTGAATTGTACGGGCTCTCTAATAGATGACTAGTGGTATTTATAATGGTCTAGTGGTAACTACCTTTTGATGGTTTTCAGTGGTTGCGTTCTTTTAAAGGTTCTCCGCCCATTGCGTCCATTCCCACGAACTTCGTGCTCACGATGCCTTGATTCTGCTACCGAGCAGTTGTTCTTCTTAGGCGACCGGTCCCATGATCGTACTTTTTGCACTTTTGCACGATCGTTGCCCTGTATTCTTACTCAAGTAATTGTCTCTTCCCAAATGCGTATTCATTTCCCCTTGGCCTCAACTGCTTCGCTGATTTCGAGCACCGTAGTAGTGTTTGGGCGCTTCTTAAGTACGCCTCTGCCAGATAATCCATTGCCCCAACTACTTTGCCTTGTCTTGAGTTGGTAATTATACTTCTATGCCTCTCATACATTCAAAAGAACTTTGATGGCATGCTAACCTTCACCCATCAGTATTCATGTCGGTTTCCATACTGATAATCATTAGATGTCCATCATCATATATCGACAACTGAATATGTGCCACCGATGTGTAACGATCTAGATCAAAAAATATTAACCTCTACGGTCATCAACAAGAGGTCACGTGCACGGTCGTGTTATGTTCAAGTTCACATGTCAAGCACACGCCTCTTTATGTCGATGACTCAATTATTTTTGTAAACACCTGTATATAGTAATATTCTGTGAGATTCAGTCACAAGGGACGAATATGAAGTGTGATAAGCTGAGTGAGTTCGTCAAGCAAATCAAAATCTCATAGAGTGGATGCTTTTCTCTTCAGTAAAAACTTGCACTATAAAGATTAGTTTCGTGTTTAGATAAGTGAGGTCTACATAGTATCTTATTTTGAGCATTTTCTTCATATTTCTAAGTTCAAAGTTGTCAAAAGTGGGCGTGGTTGAGATAAAATTCCTCTAGACAGCTATTCTCATGCTTCATAATGCATCGAGTACTTGAAACTTTGTCTGAGTTGGAGTTGATCGAATAAAAGGTCGTGTAACAATTTGAGCATTTGACTGAACATGCTCATGCCAATTTCCACTGGGATGAGATTGACTCAAGCTACTCGCACATAGCTCGAGCTCGGTTGAGATTAATCCAACTGATTTCGAATCGAGTTTGAGCTCAAGCTATTCCAGTATCTTGTCAAGTTGAACTCGAGCTTCCCAATTCCTAGCTCAGCAGGCTCGCGAATCTAATCAAGCCTAGTCAAGTTGGTATTATTTTTATATAAATTTATCAATCTAAAAGTTTTGTAGATATCATCCAAATTATACAATGTACCCGCATTATTCAAGCTTTTTTAGATTAAGCTCGAGCTCGAGTTCCTTTTCCGTCACAAATTGACAATAGTCGAGCTAGGTCAAGTAGCTTTTTCCTTGAGTAACAATGATACATGTAATACCAGTCGTCCGTAACTTAAAGGTTACATTCTTGCAGACAAATGCGCGCACGCACATATATGATTGAGGATTACAAAGTCACATAAAGCTCACCACGATGTAAAAAGAACAATTTACAAAAGAAAGAAGATGAAACTTCTTGGCCTTTATTCTCTCACCTTATTACCACTTTATTTTCACTACATTCCCATATGATATCAATTTCTGAAAGCACGAAGATCAGCGTAGTACATGGTGAGCCACTGTCCAAATATCTCAACCTCGGTCTTGCGCTGCTTGACCAACCAATCTGGATCACTCTTCTGAGAGCTTTGAGTATGTCCAAAGCATGAGAACCTATGTACAAAATATTTTGCAAATTAAATTGAGAAATTAATTTCTATAAGTCCAAAGAGAGTATATATAACTCTAGCTTGAGACAAATCAAGTCGAGCATATACCTTTGGTCGTGTAGACCGCGACAACGGTGCTAGAAATATTCTCCAAGACCCTATAATATAATTGATGTATATGAATCATTATTAAACTTGATTAAGTAAGTGATATTTTCATAGAAAATCTATGGGTCTTGATGCTACACATACCCGCCATTGCTATAAGGATCTTGAAGTCCATTAGAGAAAATAATGTTGCTAGCGAACCTGTACAGAACAAGTTTTATGTCCTGCAAATTTGCATCGTCAATGCAGAAACTAATGAAAATATAAATAACCTTTGGGAATGTTGATGTCTGAAGCCATTCCTACTGGTTTTGCACAGAATTTGATCAACAATAGGTAGGAAAAAAAGCAGCGAAATTTATTAGATTTGTAGAATATCATACGTGACCACCGAAATAGGTAGTGACCCAATATGGCCGAGGCGCGACGCCATACGTGCTTTTGCAAGCTTTGCTGAAGCTATTTAGATTGAAAGGTTTTGGTGGAAGCATAGTGTTTCTGGTGATTCCCAAAGGCATCACCATCTCACTGCATGTATGCAAAAACCCACATGAACTCTCTTTAGTTCAACAGAAAGATCAGGAAGATTGACATATAGTAAACTTGAATGACGGAGAATGGCATTGATCACTCTTAGTGTATGAAGTATCATGTAAAAGAGTCAAGCTGCTACTTGTGTTCTATTGGAGCTCAAACATATTAGCAAAATCCCGATATTAGAGGTGGCCAAGGGGGAGCCCAAGTTTGACACCATCAACATATCAAGTTAGATCTACCTTTACTCAAAAGGTTTAGATAATGATTTATGGCTCAACTAGGATTATTAATTGCTCAGCACCACATAAATTTTTTGATGTGAGACTTTTCTAACACAAATCACACATGCATATCAATTCAATACCTTTATTTGGGGAGATCACTGAGAAGAAATCAAATCCTAACCCATCAATATATGATTGGATCCATCATCACTTAGAAGTTTAAACCAATGGGTTATATTATTAACTGCTCCATACTTTCTAACATAACTCATACTTGTATTTCAACATGGACTATGTACTCAAACTCGGCTTGATTCTTTTTGAGTTCAAGTCTAGTTTATAACATTAGAAAATCACATCATACAAAAAGAGGGGAGAAAAACATTACGAGCACACATATAATACTTTCTTTCAAGCCTCGAACTGAGTTTTAATAATGCAAACACATACTAAAATTTGCTTTTCGATAAGTGGATGGCATCGGGTTTGCCTCGAGCATAAAAACACCCATTTAGTAGAATTCCAGCCTAAAAAATCAAGCACGCCACTATCAGGTGTTAGCATACAATTGAGAAGAGCCAAGCTCTAGTACAACACTCTAATTAATTGTAATAATGAAGTGATAGAAAGTGAGTGATACAAATACAAGTCGCATATATAGGTGATAAATACACATTACACACCTGCCAAGACCAACCCAAGTCAGTTTCATGTGATACATCAGAAGCGGGTGAATTGACGTAGCATGTTGAGTTGCCATTGACGGCAACAAGGCCTGCAAAGTTTTTCTGAAGAAGGCCAATTCTTGGAGAAGCGCCACTAATGGGGTCGCACATAAGTTTCACGGGTTGTGTGGATGGATCGGTGTACTGAGCAGCCCTTGCGAACACCGATATCAGGTAATTCTTGAGCTCTGATGAACTTTGCAATGGACTAAACAAACAAAAATAACAGACTTAGAGCTTTTATAATTAAATACAGCGTCTGTAAAAAAAAAATATTTCCACCTGCAAGATTTGAAAGTGTTGCTCAAGTTTGTGAGACCATGAGGTTCAGAAGCAACTCTATCGATTTCTTCCCAGGATAGACTTATTGTTTGGTGGCAAGAAGAACTAGTGTCCTGCAAAATCATCCAAACAATTGTCCAAGTGATCGACTTGATTGCAGAAAATGCATTCAAAAGAAAAATGTATGAATTGAGCAAATTAAGACTACCAAAAAATCTTTTGCTACGACTGAATAGTATGCGTCTTGGGATGTGATGTTGTCAAAGTAGAGAATTGGAGCAGATGATGCCAAAGCTCCGAGAGCCACACGAGGATACTTCAATCAGAACCATGAAGCTAGCACTGAAAATTAAATATGTGAACATTGAAACACATATTTTAAAGAGTCATCCAATCATTGCTCTTTTAAGTTATACGTAGAATATATAGTGTCGATTTTTTCCTCTTAATCTGACGGTCAGGAAAAAAAATCTGATGGTAGGAACTTTCTTCAATGCCTTCGGGGCAAGCTATCAATATTTATATGGATTATCGCTGTCAATATGACTGGCGCTCATTAGGAAAAGCTCTATCCAGGAAATGTTCAAGAACAAGAACCTACTGCAGATAATACATGATTATTACCTCCTACTACAATAACTGGGTCAACGTAAATTAGCAATGGTCGGTTTAACGAAAATGGTGAGCGATATTCTTTAAGTTCGATTTATGGCGGTAGTCATATTGCTCCTATGTGAAAATATATTCTTCCCCCATATGATCCTCCAATGACAATTATCGGAGATTGTTTGGTGGTCAACTTCTCCTTCAGGTATATGAGGATTTCGGCGTAATCGGCTAGAGCTTGTTCTGAGTTGAAATATCTGCGAGTGTTGGGGTCACTCTAGGCTTTGACAGGTGTCCACCCGTACGGGATTGATTCACCGTAAAATCGATGCTGCAAGATTACAACTTTATGTTCGTAAATGCTTGAATATATACATATGCACGGCAAACATAAGGGAAATAGAATGTACAACCAAGCAATTAATACGAAGCATTTTTATTACCTATATATAAACCACAAGCGCTCTAAATTGAGCCGCATTATCTATGGGGAACCCAATATCAGCTATGTCGCCATCAATGGGTGCCTTTGCACCAAGATAAACGAAGATCAGGGCGAGTGAATTCGAACCACCCCAATACATAGAATTGATTGAGTATCTTTGTTCGAATAGGGTGTAACTTTCGGGCCTATAGTTGAAATGATCGAGCGTTTGGTTGTAAAAGATAGTTTGGAAGTCCTTAGTTGACACAAAAGCTGGAACTGCCTGTGTAGGATCTTCACTTAATGTTCGGCGGAGTACGCTCAGCTTCAGAACATTGTAATCATCAAGTTCTCTCCGGTAGCAATACAAGCTAAGCTAAGGATGCGTTTGTTTGAGAGAAAGTATTTTCCGAGAATTTGTTTTTTGGGCTTTCACCCGTTTAGTTCGCCAAGAATGGTAAGTCAACTGAAAACACTTTCCGGTTAACGAAAACATTCATATATAAAATTAGGAAAGTGAATTCCTTAATTTAAGAAGGTGAAAATACTTTTCGGAATTGCTCATTTTGAATTTGTTAATATCTTTTTCTTTTCTTTTCTTTTCTTTTCATTCTAAGAAGGAAAACATTCATGTATTTTCTTTTCTTAATAAAAATAATTTAAAAATAACAAATAATTTAAAATAATTTAAAAAATACAAAATTTTTTGATACTTTTCACTATTAGATTTTCCTCAGCAAACAACTGAAAATACTTTTCAAGTCTTTTTTAGGTTTTAGCCAAACATCAAAAAATGAATTCATTTTCCTAGAAAATGATTTCCTGGAAAGTATTTTCTAGAAATGGTTCATTTTCCGTAAAACAAATGCACCCTAAGTGTCAGAATGAACAAAAGGCTTTAATGTGACGAAAACATGTTAGGGTTTCTGGTCATTGCTTAAGCTAAAGCATTGCTTGCGAAGGGGAAGGGTTTTTATGATGTTCCTTGGCGTCAACTAGTTCAGCTTTATATAGCAACCCACGATCCCGTTTTGTACTATCATTTTCTATGCGAAATTACTTTAGAACAATTCAGGATCAGGAGAATGACTATAGGTGACACGGCTCCAAAACCATATGGATTTCATTAAAAAAATTAAGAGAAAGAATAACAGGTGGTAATGATCAACGGAGCCAATGGTTTCGCATCTACTTGACGCATTATTTATGTAATAGACAACCTCTGACTCTACGAGAGACTAGTACTCAACCTGTATTTATATATTTAGATTGCCTTCATTACTGATTATGTCGTTGGCTGATTGTGTTGTTGCTGTTAGACTAAGTCCTTTGAAACGCCCAAATGGAATATAATTCCGATTGATGACACAAGTAAGCAAGACACAAGTGCGAATGATCAAATGATGAGGTGAGAATACGAGGATAGTTAGTTGATTTTGACGAAGTCTTGGATAGACGTTGTCGATTATTCAGCTTTTTATTCCGGAAGGTTCCAAGAAAGCGCCATTTAATTGAAATGGAGAGTATAATTTGCCACTGGCGTAAATAATGTTATCCTAGAGTAGACCAGTACACAGTTCTGCAAAACAAAGAACTAGAAACAGTCTGGAAAAAACTTTAAGAAATGGGAAAATAGGCTTCCCGAGTGATAACTAAGTTTTAATTTTTTTGGCCAATAAGTGCTTATTCAAATTTATAAAACTTGTTCGACCTTTATGCTTGCGCACTGCAATTGGACTTTTTGGTTTACGATGCACGGTATCGTCATAGAAGCCTATTATCATTTTGGTACTATATTGACTGGCTTTTTGCCGCCTCAATTCATAAATGGCATATCATGTTGCACTAGAACTAACCTAATGCAATGCTTGGAATAAATATCATTGTTAGACTAATTGGCTTTCGCAAAATGTTTAAACAAAGGGCAAATACTTTATATATGACATATTACTTAACGCTTCACCTGTTAACATTTAAATTTTGGCATAGTTGTTCAGTACATAAAAAAAATTAGGGGTCGAACCCCGCCACTATAATCTTCAATGGGTTTGGTCAAATTTTGCATTCTTGTAGGCTTAGCTCAGCTAATTTTAAGCTCAAACCTTCCATGCACTAGTTTAATCAAAATGCAATTTATGTGATTAACAAATATGCTTTTAATAGCTATATGGAATATAGCTAAATGGGTCGCCAAAATTTAGATGTCAACAATTAGATCATACGAGTCTCACATGGATCCATTTAATGTAACATTTAGTATATGCTCTAGTCTTATATATACACTACAAAACCAAGTCAATTATATTTATTGGGCCAAAAGAAAAGTCTAATACATTCGAAAGACAATAGTGTTGGTATATAATATCTTTATTGTAAGTCTATGCTCTTTAGACATCTTTTTGGGTTAAGTGTATAACGTATTAGTGTAAGTAATTAACAACTCTCGAGGTCGTAAAATATTCAAGAACCTCTTGATAAAAAGGACTTGCTCAAGACAAGGGAAACACAAGCCCATATGAATATACGTAAGGTAGGATCTGTGTGTCCAATGGATTCACCCCATTTGTGAAGACGAGACATCCAGTGGGGTCGACGGCATACATGATGTGAGGCTGCCTAGACTGTTTAAACTTCCTAGAATACCCTAAGGAAATGGGCGGGAAAAAGTGCCAAAAAAGTCTTAAACCTTATGCATTAGTGTCAATTTAGTTCTAAACCTTTTTTGATGCCAATTCAGTCCTAAACCTTTTCATTGGTGCCAATTTAGTCCTAAACCTTTTTTGGTGCCAATTAAGTCCTAAACCTTTTAAATTGGTGCCAATTCAGTCCTAAACCTTTTGTTTTTGTGCCAATTTAGTCCTTCGGTCAATTTTGACGGAATTTATAACGTGGGCGCCTACCATGTAATAGTGACCCGATTACTCTACGAGCGTGGATAACTTTAATAATATTTTAATATTTTTTGAATTTTTATTTTTTTCCTTTTCTTTTTTTTTCCACTTTTGCCCCCCCCCCTTCCTTCTCGGCTGTCGTCAATCCGAAACGCCCAAATGGAATATAATTGCCCGACCTGACACAAGTAAGCAAGACACGGGTCTCGAATGATCAAATGATCGGGTGAGGCTACGACCTCGCCCGGTTGATTTTGACGAAGTCTTGGATAGACGTTGTCGATTATTCAGCTTTTTATTCCGGAAGGTTCCAAGAAAGCGCCATTTAATTGAAATGGAGAGTATAATTTGCCACTGGCGTAAATAATATTATCCTAGAGTAGACCAGTACACAGTTCTGCAAAACAAAGAACTAGAAACAGTTTGAGAAAATCTTCGGAGAAATGGGAAAAAAAGGAAGGAGGGGGGATAAAAAAGTGAAAAAAAAAAAAAGGAAAAAAAATAAAAATTCAAAAATGTTAAAATATTATTAAAGTTGTCCATGTTGATGCAATTGGACTTTTTGGTTTACGAGCAGCGTCCATGTCGGCAAATTTCAATCAAAATTGATCGGAAGGACTAAATTGACACAAAAACAAAAGGTTTAGGACTGAATTGACACCAATTTAAAAGGTTTAGGACTTAATTGGCACAAAAAAAAAAGGTTTAAGACTAAATTGGCACCAATGGAAAAGGTTTAAGACTGAATTGGGCCAAAAAAAATGTTTAGGACTAAATTGACATTAATGCAAAAAGGTTTAGGATTTTTTTGACACTTTTTTAAAATGGAAAGGTGTGATGCCACCACGTTCGAAGAGATTATTCGAGGGAATCATCAAATGAGAATAGGAGGATAATCGATTGTAACTGTCCAGTTAAAAACCGTGAAAACGAAATGGAGAACGCAATTTGCCACACGTGCAAATTAGTAGAAACAAATAGGATTAAACCTCTGGAAAATGGGAAAATAGGCTTCCCGAGTGCTTACTCATTCTAATATTTTTGGCCAACAAATGCTTATACAATTTAGGATTAATACCATGAAAAACCCCAAACCGGTACACTTGTAACAAATTTACTTCAAACTATTTTTTGACTACAAAAACCCTAAACTGGTACACTTGTGACAATTTTACCCGAACTATTTTTTAACCATCAAAAACCCCACACTAGTCTACATGTGACAATTTTATTCTCGAACTAATTTTTTTGGCCATCAAAAACCCTAAACTGTATATATCGTGACAAATTTACCCTCCGTTAGTTTCCATTAAATTTTACTGTCAAATTGCTAAGTTTAGTTACACGTGGTAATTGACATATGTACGGTTTTGGGTTTTACCCCTTTGTTTGTCACAAATTTACCAATTTTGATTTTTGTGATATTAATGTAATTTAACGAACACTAACGGAGGGTAAATTTATTACAAATGTACCAGTTTGGGGTTTTTAGTGGTTAAAAAATTAATCCGGGGTAAAATTGTCATAGATGTACCAGTGTAGGATTTTTGGTGGTCAAAGAAATAGCTCGAGGTAAAATTGTTGCAAATGTACCGGTTTGAGTTTTTTGTGGTAAAAAAAATAGTTGGGGGTAAAATATGTCACAAAGCGTACCAGTTTGGGATTTTTGTGGTCAAAAAACTAGTTCGAGGTAAAATTGTCATAAGTGTACCCAGTTTAGGATTTTTCGTGGTATTAACCCTACAATTTATAAACCTTGTGCGACCTCATGCTTGTGCACTGAAATTGGACTTTTAGTTTCCAATGTACGGTATGATCGCAGAACCCCAATTTAGTTTCGATACTATGTCTATTTGTTGGATTTTTGCCACATAAATTTACTAATGGTATATCATTTAGCACTAAATTTAACCTAACACAGTGCTTGGAATAAGTATCATTGTTAGAAAGGGCCAACAACTTATATATGACATTCTACTTGACCCTCCCTCTCGCATGTAAGCCGATACCTTACGCTCCTAAAATAGTATATGAATGTAACTCGAGAAGATCACGCAGAAATAGGATGAGTAACAAAATATCGGTAATAATAATATTGGGGAAAATTACCAAAAAAATCCTAAACCTTTTGCAATTATGTCAATTCAATCCTAAACTTCTTTTTTTTGCCAATTCAGTCCTAAACCTTTTGCAATTGTGCTAATTCAATCCATCCGACCACTTTTGGCAGGCTGGCGCTGACATGGACGCCGGCTAGCTAACGTGGCAATATGTTTTAATAATTTTTTTTATTTTTTCCTCTTTCTTTTTTTTAATTAAAAAAATCTTCTTCCTTGGCACCAATGCCAAAAGGTTTAAGACTAAATTGTCAACAAACAAAATTTAGTGGACTAAATTGACATTAATGCAAAAGGTTTAGGATTTTTTTATGCTTTTTCCGAAATGGAAAGGTGTGATGCCACCACGATCGAAGAGATTATTCGAGGGAATCATCAAATGAGAATAGGAGGATAATCAATTGTAATTGTCCAGTTAAAACCGTGAAAACGAAATGGAGAACGCAATTTGCCACACGTGCAAATCAGTAGAAACAGATAGGATTAAACCTTTGGAAAATGGGAAAAAAGGCTTCCCTGAGTGCTTACTCATTCTAATATTTTGGCCAACAAATGCTTATACAATTTAGGGTTAATACCATGAAAAACCCCAAATCGGTACACCTTAACAAATTTATCCAAACTATTTTTTTGACTACAAAACCCTAAACTGGTACACTTAGACAATTTAGGGAAACTATTTTTTAACCATAAAAAACCCCACATAATAAGAAAAAAGATAAAAAAATTTAAAAAATTATTAAAATATATGCCACATCTGTGACGACCCTCCGTTAGTTTCCATAAAAGTGGCGGGATGGACTAATTGATATAATTACAAAAGGTTTAGGACTGAATTGGCACAATTATAAAAGGTTTATGACTTTTTTGGTAATTTTCCCACAATATGGAGGAGAAAATTGAGAGGGAGTGTCAGGATTTAAATCATTGTCCTTTATTCTAATATTGTACTAAACAAACTATTATTCCTAAATTTAGTTTAAACTGTTAGAAACAGGGCCAAACAATGTATGTAGCATATTCCTTAACGATCAGAATAACATAGACAGAATCTAAAATGTTTCATCTCAAAATTGCACATGAAGTAATATGAAATTTAGTAGATTCTCCTTTATTTCGTAAGGGTAAATATGGGCTCACTTTTAAATCTTGTTCAAAATATTAAAACCAAAACTCTCAGTATTGAATTTACTTAATCAATATCACACTATAAAATGTGCAGATCCACCGATTTTGGGCATTAAAATGAGGATATGATGAATAGTTTTTGGGATCTAAAAAAAATATTAGTTTCTCTAAAAAAATTTAAACAAAAAGAATATTTGAGACACTAAATATAATACATGATTTCACTTGTCAATATTTTCTATTTTAAAATAGTTTGGTTTTTTCACGTTAAATAATGAAAGTCGAATATCAAATGTTTCATAGTAAAAGATGTAAAAAACAAAACCTCCATATGACGGTGACGATACTATAAAAAATATTCGTTAGAACCCTAATTAAGATTGAAAAAGAGAGCAAATTGTTAAGCGTGATTTAGTAATGTAAAATTTTAATTCTTCGGATGTATGGAGAGAAGCATATAATTTATTATACCCTACGCTACTCCAAGTATCTTGAAGTCCGTTTGAAAAAATGATGTAGCTACCGAACCTACAAAGAATCAGCTCTACATCCTGCACCAAAAGAAAAAAAAAAGAAGCAAAGGACGACGGTGGTAAGTTTTGCTTTGATTTTTATGCATCGAAATTGGCATAATTTACTGATAAAAATAAGAGCCATGTATAAATTTTCTTTGCTGCCGAAAATCACACGTGACCACCGTAGTAGGTAGTGACCCAATGTGGTCGAGGCGCGAGATGATACGAGGAGTTGTGTTCATCAACGAAGCTGCTCAAGATGAAAGGGTCTGGTTGGAACATAGAATTGCTTGTGATGCCTATGGGGATTACCATTTCGCTGCAGCTCTGCAAGCAAATCTCCCTTTTAGTTCAAAACAAGGGTAACTTTTCTTAAAAGCTGCACAATTTCACTAGGTAGATTCAAGAATGGGATACTTCAATTAAAATAGGCTAGATTAAAAAATTTGCTTCACTACAAAAAAACATGAATTTTGCTACGGAAATTTGCGACGGGAACAAGAGTCGCCTAATTTGGACAAAATTTGATATGACAAATTTTTAGGACTGAATTTGCACAATTATAAAAGGTTTAGGACTTTTTTAGTAATTTTCTCATAATATGAAGGAGAAAATTGAGAGGGAGTGTCGGATTTAAATCATTGACCTTTATTCTAATACTGTACTAAACAAGCTATTATTCCTAAATTTAGTTTAAACTGTTAGAAACAGGGCCAAACAATGTATGTAGCATATTCCTTAACGATCAGAATAACATAGACAGAATCTAAAATGTTTCATCTCAAAATTGCACATGAAGTAATATGAAATTTAGTAGATTCTCCTTTATTTCGTAAGGGTAAATATGGGCTCACTTTTAAATCTTGTTCAAAATATTAAAACCAAAACTCTCAGTATTGAATTTACTTAATCAATATCACACTATAAAATGTGCAGATCCACCGATTTTGGGCATTAAAATGAGGATATGATGAATAGTTTTTTGAAATTTATAAAAATATTAGTTTCTCTAAAAAAATTTAAACAAAAAGAATATTTGAGACACTAAATATAATACATGATTTCACTTGTCAATATTTTCTATTTTAAAATAGTTTGGTTTTTCACGTTAAATAATGAAAGTCGAATATCAAATGTTTCATAGTAAAAGATGTAAAAAACAAAACCTCCATATGACGGTGACGATACTATAAAAAATATTCGTTAGAACCCTAATTAAGATTGAAAAAGAGAGCAAATTGTTAAGCGTGATTTAGTAATGTAAAATTTTAATTCTTCGGATGTATGGAGAGAAGCATATAATTTATTATACCCTACGCTACTCCAAGTATCTTGAAGTCCGTTTGAAAAAATGATGTAGCTACCGAACCTACAAAGAATCAGCTCTACATCCTGCACCAAAAGAAAAAAAAAAGAAGCAAAGGACGACGGTGGTAAGTTTTGCTTTGATTTTTATGCATCGAAATTGGCATAATTTACTGATAAAAATAAGAGCCATGTATAAATTTTCTTTGCTGCCGAAAATCACACGTGACCACCGTAGTAGGTAGTGACCCAATGTGGTCGAGGCGCGAGATGATACGAGGAGTTGTGTTCATCAACGAAGCTGCTCAAGATGAAAGGGTCTGGTTGGAACATAGAATTGCTTGTGATGCCTATGGGGATTACCATTTCGCTGCAGCTCTGCAAGCAAATCTCCCTTTTAGTTCAAAACAAGGGTAACTTTTCTTAAAAGCTGCACAATTTCACTAGGTAGATTCAAGAATGGGATACTTCAATTAAAATAGGCTAGATTAATGGCCGTGCTTGTACCTGCCACCCCCAACCCAAACTAGTTTGAGATACATTAGTGGGAGGATTGAAGTAACATGTGGAGTTCATGTTATAGCGACAACGCCGGCATATAGTTTGCCAAGAATGGCATTCTCAGTAGTATTTGCTCCATCAATGCCGTTGCATATCGTCGTCACTGGATTCCGAGCTGGATCATCATATTGAGCTGCTCTCCAGCACAACGATTTCAAGTAGCTCTTCAGCTCATCCCCACTCTCTCAAGGCCTTAAACTTCCACAAACACAAAAAAGTGTGTGCTTCAGAAGGTAAATCGAGAAATTGGATGGGGATACTCTAAGTAGTTTACTCATTTGGGGATTAAGACACATAATAGAAGACGCATCAGACCACATACTAGCAAGTCTTGAACATCATGCTTAAGGTTGAAGTGCCGTCATGCTCATGAGCAACTCTATCGATGTCCGACCACGAGTCCCCTCTAGTTTGGTAGCAAGTCTCACTAGCTTCCTGTGCAAAACGACCAAGGCTCAACACAAACTACGATAAAGAAAGAAAATATATTAAGATTCCGAAGATTATTCGGGTAGTAAGTTTGTATGTCTTTCTCATCTAATGTATGATTTTGAAAAAAACACACCCTTGAATTCTCTTGATACTCACCTTGTGTGCGCGAGACAAGATGACAGGGATACCGCATCAACCAATAAATATTCTTTGGATGTTTTAAAAGTGCTACCCACTCCATTATTAGAACCTAAAAGAAGAAGAGAAATTACGAGTGTGATTACCTTAAAATCCTTTGTGATCACTGAAAAGTGTGCATCCTGCGAGGTAATATGGTTAAAGTATGGTATTGGAGCTGATTAGGCTAGAGCTCCGAGGATCACATGTGGATATTTTAGTCGAAACCATGAAGCAAGCACTGAAATTCATATTAGTTATCAGAATTCAATAACTTGAGATAAGGAAATATCTTTTTCACGTTAAAAGAATTATTATTTTCATTGAAAATGAAGGGCAGTAACAACTCATCGTTTTCACGTAATAATTATATTGTCAGTTCTTTACACACTCAATTTAGAACAGGTATCAAAATCACAACCTGTGTGCAACACACACACATATATAGCCCTTTTTCTATTATTTCTTTCTACCACATGTGCCCGCGCGCGTGAACGAGAAGTTTAGGATGAGATTCAACTTTTTCATATTCGAATTAAAAGGTGGCACAAACCGTAAAAAAAGTAACATATTCCACGATCTATGCTCACAAATATCGATAGAATTATTATAATCATTGCACTTATTTCCTCCATATGATCCTCCCACCACAATGACTCGAGATTCGGGCTTTCAATTTCTTCTTCACGTGCATCATAATGGTTGCATAATCGGCCAAAACTTGGGCCGAGCTAAAATACCCTCGAATATTTGCATCATTGAGAGCTTCTTCGAAGTTCATCCCGAGTGGAATTGACTCGCCATAATATGGATGCTGACAAGAAACATTCCACAAGGAAAACGGAATTTGAGTACGTAGTACGAAACTTCAATTAGACCAAAGAACATTCATGCGTGGTAGAATTCAAATGTACTACCTCAATATAAATTAACAAAGCTTTGAATTGAGCTGCATTATCTGTCAGAAACCCGATCCTAGTTGGGGCTCCGTCAAGTGGCGGTTTGGCATCAAGTTAAATGAAGATCGGCGCACTAGAATTCACACCGCCCCAGTAGTTGGAGTTAATCAAGTATCTTTGTTCGAAGGTAGTGTAGCTCTCTGGTCTGTAGTTGAAATGATCGAGCGTTTGGTTGAAGAAGAAGGCTTCGAAATCGTCTGTTATAGATGCCGAAATTGCCCATTCAGGATCTCAAATGACATCTTCGCGGTGTATACTCAGTGTTGGAGTGAGGCATCTACTGTCCTTTGGCCATGGCTTTAAGGGAATTTGAGTGCTTATTCTCGAAATATTGTTACTTACATCTTATACGTGCAAAGCCACTTGATCTCGATCTTTAGATCATCTGAGTTTCACATGTAACTTACTTAATGTAATATTGTTTGCAAGGAGTATGTTCGATTACAAAATCAAGTCTATTAAATTGATCCGGCCGAAGAAAAATCTATTATATGTTTTAGACATGTCGTGACACCTAATTAAGGTTCTCTTTCACTGATTTCTTCCAACTAAACGTCTTAATCACCTTTTATCCTGTCGATTTCACATTGCGGGGCTTCAATAATGACAACAACAATCGGCATGTGTATTGCCCACGAACCGAGCTTCCATTGACTGGCTCAACAAGATCGACTGTCGTTCGCACATGTCGCTTAGGAAAAGCACGAGGGATGTGTCGTATCTTATGAAAATAAATATGTGGGTGGAGTATAGTACCAAGTTTCGACGCTTTGTCATTGGTGAATAACCTAGTTTTTCCTCGAGTCTCATGAAGAACTTTTTACTTGTTACTCGTTCCATGATTAAGTTCGACTCGGTGCCCACATTGACATTTAAATGCTCTTCTTAATTTATGTGTTAAGCCAGACTTGTGCATTTTTTTCCGTCAGACCGTTTTAAGCTTTCTACTTTTACAATTGTGAGCAGCTCAAAAAAAAATATTTCATTCATTAGATAAATGTTTAATTTCATATGTTCCTAAGTTCTTGTGTTGAATGTGAATCCATAGACCCATACCGCAATATATGAAAGTCGAAATAAAATGAAAATCTATGCAAAATCAGTGAAAAAAAAGAGACAAGTTTTAATTGTGGGCCAATTAACTGGAAGCTTGTTATGAACCAAATACATGGCATAAATATAAAATTGGGGGAAGTCATTTTGATTTCCTTGATTAAGAGCTCGTTCTAATGGAGCAGTGAAATACAAGGATAACTTTATGGTGAGATACATAGACCTTATTGTTTTGTTCTCATTTGTTATTGAAATGGCCCTTCCGAATCAATTCACCATCCATATTTATGGCAATACAATCTCATCATATCATTGTTTGAAAGCAAGAAGATCGGCATAATATTTGGCTATCCACCCTTTTATAATGTTAACTTCGGCTTTTCGCTGCATGACCAACCAGTCCGGATCGGTTTGCTTCTCTGCAAGTATATCCAAACAATGGGAACCTGCAAGGCATACACTCACAGATGAGAGAATTCAAGTTCCAGTGAAAAAAAAAATTAGCATTTATCAATCTTGTTCTTCTCTTATGTGATTCACGGGTGCATAAGACAAGTCGCGAACAGCACACACATCGCCTGGTTATATACCTTTCTCTGTGTAGATGGCAATGATACTGTCAGAAATGTTCTTCAGGACCCTAAGATAGAAAAAAGAGATAGAATTATTAACTATTATGTAATGTAAAATTTTTAATTATTCAAATGTGTGGAGATAAGCATATAATGTTATATACCCCGCGCTACTATAAGGATCTCGGAGTCCATTTGAGAAAATAATGTTGCTGCCGAACCTACGAAGAACTAGCTCTATATCCTGCAACAAAAAAAAAAAAAAAAGGCAGGGTACGACAATGGTAAAATTTACTTTGAATTTCATGCATAGGAAACAATTTAATTTACTGATCGAAATAAGAGCCGAATGCATATATTCCAAGAACCATTGAAAATCATACATGACCACCGTAGTACGTAGTGACCCAATGCGGACGAGGCGCGACGCCATACAGGGAGACGCAATAATCAATGAAGCTGCTCAAGACGAAAGGGTCTGGTTGGAACATAGAATTGTTTGTGATGCCGATGGGCATTACCATTTCGCTGCATCTCTGCAAGCAAATCTCCCTTTAAGTAACCTGAGGCCCATCGGGCCTCCTCGAATGCTTAAATGTGATAATTTAGAGAATTGTACCTGCCACCTCCAACCCAAGTCGGTTTCAGAAACATTAGTGGGAGGATTGACGTAGCATGCGGAGTTCGCGTGGTAGGCCACAACGCCTGCAAATATCTTGCCAAGAATGCCATTTTCGGTGGTATTTGCTCCATCAATGCCCTTGCATATCACTGTCACCGGATATCTTGGTGGATCATCATATTGAGCTGCTCGCGCGTACAACGATATCAAGTAGTTCTTCAGCTCATCCCCACTCTCCAAAGGCCTACACAGTACACACACAACAAGAAGCAGTAGTTATTCTATGACTGATTTTGTCTCCTTCATAAATTAACATTTACGCGCATTCTCGAAGACTCAATTCAGCCTCCAAGATCATGAAACTTCACCCCGAACTGAAGAGTGAGCGCGGATTAGGTTCCTGATCTCAGAAGGTGAATTGAGTCAATTCAACTCCCTTAAATTGAGAAATTGGAAGGGGAATACCCTTTAGTACTCGATTATGACAGATCAGATCACATACTTGCAAGTCTTGAACATCTTGCTTAAGTTTGAAAGGCCATTAGGCTCCTGAAGAAGTCTATCGATCTCTGACCACGAGTCTCCTATAGTTTGGTAGCAAGTCTCGCTAGCTTCCTGTGCAAAAAGACCATGGTTTGAGACTAACAATGAAAAACAGTGAATAGATATTTAGATTCTAAAGATTATTCAGACAATAAATTTGTATGTCTTTCTCACTTAAGCTATGGTTACACATAACTATACCCTTGAATTCTATCGATTCCATCCCCAAGGAGCAAGAGTGTGTGTACTCATGTACTTACCTTGCGTGCGTAAAATGGGAAGATAGGGATTTTGCATCAATTAATGGATATTCTTTGGATGCTCGAAAAGTGCCGCACACTCCATTATTAGAACAATAGGAGAAGAAGAGAAATTACGGGTGTAATTACCTTAAAATCCTTGGTGACCACAGAATAGTATGCATCCTGCGGGGTAATATCGTCGAAATACAGTATTGGAGCCGATGAGGCCAGAGCTCCGAGGGTCACGTGCGGATATTTTAGCCGGAACCACGAAGCAAGCTCTGAAATTCGCATTAGCTATTAGAATTCAACAACTTAATATAACGATATAATATATCTTTCTCGCGTAAAAAAAGGAATTAGTTCTTTTGTTGAAAATAAATGACAACAACAACTCATCATTTTCACGTATCATTGGTTATTTTACATAGTCAACAGAGAACTTATATCAGAACCCGTCAAACTTCTGGTGGACCCTTTTTTCGATTATTTCTTTCTACCATACACAAATATGGATAGAATAGTATACACATTGCACTTACTTCCTCCATATGATCCTCCCACCACAATAACTGGAGAATCTCCGGCTTTTAATTTCCGCTTCACGTGCATGATAATGGCTGCATAATCGGCCAAAGCTTGGGCCGAGCTAAAATACCCGCGAATATTTGTATCATTGAGAGCTTCTTCGAAGCTCATCCCAAGTGGAATTGACTCACCATAATACCGATGCTGTCAAGAAAAATTCCACAAGGAAAAGAAGATTTTAATTACGTAGTTAGAAGCTTAAATTCGACAAAAAAAAAAAACATTCGTGCATGGGCTGAGAAGGAAATGGTAGAATTCAAATGTATTACCTCAATATAAACTAATAAAGCCTTGAATTGAGCTGCGTTATCGGTCAGAAACCCGATCGCGGTCGGTTCTCCGTCGATTGGCGATTCAGCGCCGAGGTAAACGAAGATCGGCGCACTAGAATTTGCACCACCCCAATAGTTGAAGTTGATCAAGTATCTCTGTTTGAAGGTGCTGTAGCTCTCAGGTCTGTAGTTGAAATGATCGAGTGTTTGGTTGAAGAAGAATGTTTCGAAACCATTAGTTATGGATGCCGAAACCGCACGTTCCGGGTCTTGGAAGACATCTCGGCGTTGTAGGCTCAGCGTCGGAGTGTAGAGTTTCTGTCCAGAAATCGAAGCTGTGTACAATATGAAGGAGATGATGAAAGAGAGACGAGGAAGAGTCATGGTATGCAGTGCGTACAGGAAGTGTGTTCATGAAGAATTCCAACCTTAGTTGGACAATGAAGTGACTAATCCAAAGGCGGAGGGTTGAGAAACGTGACACCTTCACAAGCATATATAGGCATCTAACGTCATGGGCCACAATTTGAAGTGATATGAGCACTTATTCCCGAAACATTCGTACATACATCTGTTACATGTGAAGCCACTTGATTTCAATCGTTAGACCATATAAGTCTTAAATGAAACCCACTTGATGCAACATCGTTAATATGCTCTGGACTTCTTAATTCAACTACAAAATCAAGTCAATTAAGTTCATTTGGCCAAAGAAAAGTACGCTATATTTGAAAGAAAACAATACCGGTATAACTTTTTTTTATTGAAAGTATTGAAGTAACAAATCAAAAATCAAAAAACGAAATGGCTGCAGTGTAGAATCTTCTACAATTCAACATGAAAATAACACATCAAGTAGAGTATTCATGAGCAAATCAAAAAAATCTCTAAATAATCAATTCGTTGATACTCTACTTAATATGTTATATCTTCATGCTACATGTAGAAGATCATGTACTGCAACCATTCTAATTTTTTGCCTTTCGATTTGTCACTTCAATAGTAAGTCTATGCTCCGTGGACATCTTATAATGTATTAGCGTAAGTAATCAGCAACCCTTGAGGTCATGAAATATTCAAGAACCTCTTGATAAAAAGGACTAGCTCAATATAAAGTTAAACACGAGCCGGCATGTGTCCCATTGATTATGAATTTGGATAAGAAAAATCAACAACCTTTTAATTTGTCGATTCCACATCGTGGGCTTCGACTTTTGTAGTTTCGTTGAATTGAGCTTCCATTGACTGGCTCAACAAGATCGGGTGTTTTTCTTATGTGGCTTAGGAAAAACACGAGAGATGTGCACATTAGCGAAATTACCAAAAAAGTTCTAAATCTATTGCATTTGCGCTAGTTTAATCCTAAATTTTTTTATTGTGTCAATTAAGTTTTAAACTTCGATAAAAAAAAAAATCAAGTCTTAAACATTTTCACATTTTGCCAATTGAGTCTTTCCAGTCAATTTTGGTCGTAAATCGCTAGCCTTCCTACATAGCACGGCCGGCGCTCTGTGGATAGTTTCTAATAATATTTTAATAATATTTTCTTTTTTTTTCTTTTCGTTAGTTTTTTTCTTTTTTTTGACTGAGGACTGGCAAAGTCGCCGGCTAACCCTTGCTGGCCACAAGCCAAGGCCAGATGCCCTCGCCGACCATAGGCGTGGGAGTCCCAGCCCTCGCCCAATCTGGGGCGCCGCGGCCCCCGCTACCTAGGCTAGGGGCTGTGTGCCCTTGTTTTGGCTGACGAGGGAGTCATGGCCCTCACCTAGGCCCTCATCGGAGCCGCAATGCCCTTGCCTAGTGTGTCAGCGAGGGTCGCCAAAGCAACCCTTGTCGGCCAAAAAAAAAAAAAAAAAAAAAAGAAAAGAAAAAAATAAAAAAATTAGAAGTTTAAAAAATTATCAAAATATTATTTTAAAATGTCGATGTCAACTCCAACCGTGCCACGTAAAATGGCTGATATCCACGTCAGTGATTTCTAACAAAAATTAATAGGATTTACTCAATTAGCAAAATATAAAAAATTTTAGGACTCAATTAGCACAATTAAAAAATTTAGGACCGAATTGGTACAGGTGTAATAGGTTTAGAATTTTTTTGGTAATTGACCCTGTTGACATTCAGATGCTGTTAAGATATCTTTTGACGTTTCACTCGTTTTATTCTAAGGCTCTTCTTAACCTAACATATGACTTGTAATATTCCTTCTTAGTACATTTGCGCATTTCTCGTGTATCTTGAATAAGATTTTAGACATAATCGTTCCAACAACTGAATCCACATAAACACGAGTCCTCTTTAAAATTCATCGAGAATTTTCTCTTTTTTTAAAGAATTTATTTTTCTTTTTTAAGAATTTCGAATTTTTTTTTTTAATTCCTTTGGATCACAGCGTTTGTGGTCCCAAAAGGCATACTCTCCGATTTTATTTTATTTTTTCAATCATGAGCATGCTCTCCAATTAGTTGACCATAAAATGGTCCAAATTTCTCCATCAAAGTAAAGCTGACAAGTCTTCAAAGGGCCTTTAGACTAGTGCACGTTCGTGCGCTAGCCCCGCGTGATCGTGAGGTCATAATCGCAAAAGTATGAAGGGGCCTCGCACTGGCAGAACTCATTATTGGGTTCATGGGTGTGTTCCGAAGCACTGAAGCAATGGACATGTTTGAAATGATCATTACAATCCAACCCTATTACTATAAATTATTTAATTTTATGAACCTTCTATAATGGATTTATTCTAAGAATACAACTAATGATGCAACTTTTTCATCACTCGTAAAATTTTAAAATATATGCACATAATACATTCAATTCATCGTAAATAGATCTTATATGAAATTGATTGGATTCAGTTATTCAAATGCCAGCTATATGCAAATTGAAATGTTTCCATGTCTTTGTGTTCATGGGGATCGTTCATCCCAAGGGATAATTATTCAATCAATCTTAAACTTATTGTACGGCTTCTAATTCGGTCTCAAATTTTTATCAATTTTTGGTAAGGAAATTTTTATCAATTTAATCCTAAATATTTGCAAGAAATTTCAATATAATCCTTTTGTCCAATTCTCATAGAAAATCGTAGACGCGGCGAAATGCCACATAGAATGGCTGACGATGCTTGGACCTCCACGTCTGGCGCAAATTAGTTGAAAGGAATATATTGAATTTTCGCACAAAAATTTAGCACTAATTTAGCAAAATTAAAAAATTCATGACTGAATGATATCCGTTCAAAGAATGTGATACTGATTAGTTAATTTTCCCTTCATCCCAGTCCGATCTTTTATTTCCTCACAAAGGTGAACAAAAGGATTTTTTTTTTGGCTAACTAAAGTTTAGCTAAATGGCAGATATTTAATTGGATACATAGCCTAGTTCCACCGCTTGGAAAATCATTGAGTCTTTTGATGCTGACACGTTGAGTACTGCAACCGGGGAAGGTTACCTCCCAATCCAATGTGAGAATCCTCACATTTAAGATCCACTGTTCTTTTTGCTAGGACCAGAATTTAGGGTCAATGTTGATCGTCCAAACATTATTGTGCACTTAAGTTCCATATCTAATTCAAATCGTACCGCGGGGTCAACATTTTCTAGATGAATCCTCGTGCTTTGTTTCCAAACCACCTACCACCTTTTTTGTCCACAATGGAAAAACGCGTACTTCCTTGGAAAGAATGGGCCTGCGAGGAATCTTCATGGAAAAGTCATAACTTCCATTCAAATTGATGTTATAGTACATACAAAGCACTCCAAGGCCCCAATATCGATCGGGGCATGCCTTGTCGAGTGAACCCATAAGTTAACACTTATCCTTAAATGCCCGTCCCCTTGTGAGGTTATTTGGAATACTCCTTTCGGAGGCTGATCCAGGTGGTCCGAACCAAGTTATTACAATGGTAATAGACAAGATCCCTTCCGGTAGAAGTGTGGTTCATGAATGGACTATACCCTCCGACAGACGAGAGTAGCGAGTTATCACCGTTGCAAGAGGGCTCAAATGAAGTGCGGCTCTTGGCCATTTTAAGTGATTCAAAAGTTAGCACCCACCTCAAATAATCATCATCTTGTATGGTTACTCGGAGTATTTATTATGATTTCTTAACTCAAATGGACCAGGCCGGTTTTTACAATATCGCATGGACAGAGTCTTGCATCATTTTTCACTAAGACTAGGTCTAGTCATCGCATGTGCATCTCCGCTTACTTTTACCCGAGAAATCACGGCATTGTTAGCATAGATGTTGATATGCATCATGAGCGTATTAGAAAAATCAGTACATTCTAGATGAGGGCAAGAAACACATGAAGTCTAATGCCCCATTAACGTCCAATCATGACAATTTAGGATCATCACTACGTTCTTGAATGGAACAAATAAATCAATTCTATCCAAGGAATATCTCACCAAGCTCATTCTAGAATTGCATGATGCCTCATCTGAAATTGATTTAAGAGTCGATTTGGTATATAGTTGTGACAGAACCATAACTCTTTTGTGTTGAAATTTGTGTTGTTAAGTGTTGCAATTTGTGTATTGGTATTTCATATTTTAAAGCTGCAAACCATAAGAGTTACGTGAGATTATTCCTTAAAAGCTTGTATAAATTGCCATCTGTGTTTTAAAACTATAATAGCCTTTACCCAACATGAGCAAACTACAAGTGCAAGAAAAGTGCTTTCGATGAAAAAATAAATAAAAGTGTGGTCAAAGGGAATACTTTAGGGACCATTCTCGATGGCATGATTGTAACCCACTCCATCTAAAAAGCTCCAACGAGATTTTTGCTTGGTGTGGCCATGAAATTTGCCTCGCATTGATGTAAGGCAATGACTAATGAAGTAATATCGCCGATGGCCCAACTAGACTTGCTCAAATGGACGGGCAGATCAAGCCAAGACAGTACAGATTTAGCCAAGAGATAGATATCAATAAAAATTATCCAATCGATCCTAAATCTACTACACGGATATCAATTCAGTGTTAAACTTTTCAAATTTGCCAATTCATCCTAAACATTTGCGCAAAATTTGAATGTAATCCTTCCAGTTAATTTTTGCCAAAAATTATTGATTTAGTGGTCCAATCATTGCCAGCTTTCGTACGTGGCACACCGCTACATCAATGATTTCCAATGAAAAATGACCGAAATAACTATATTGGAATTTCGCGGAAACGTTTAAGACTAAATTGGCAAAATTGAAAAGTTTATTACTGAATTGGCATCTGTACAGGTTTAGGAGCTTTGCACGATATATTTATTAGAATCTGGTGAACATTGAGTCACTTTAGTGCATTTGGATGTGTGTATTATGCAATCGTACCTTATCACCTACGAAGCAAAGTTCGATAATAAGGCGGTTTGCTTCATATTTGTGGTCTATGATGATCAAAGGAAAGGGTGGAAGTGCTATGATCATACCACAGGTCGGTGTTACGCTTTCAAGAATATGGTGTTCAACGAGGCATCATTGTAGTGGTTGTCACAAACCGTTGAATCACCAAATTTAAACAAATAGAAGAGGCACATGAAAAATGGAAGAAGATAATGGGTTTGGTAAGACCCATCCGATTGAAGAAGCAAGTGCACAATCACTGGGAAAATATAAGAGTCCATGGCGAATTGGTGTATGTCCGAGAATGACAGAAGAGCTTTGACCAAGTCAAGTTGAAGAACCTGAAAAGCATGTGCCTAAAGTGAGGATGTCAACAATGTAGAGAAAACCAAATCCTAAATATGCAAATGCAGCATTGACCGAGGATGTTGATGTAGAAAAGCCTTCTACATATGAGGATGCCTCACAAGGAGCAGAATGGAGGAAGGCTATGGAAGAAGAGTTCCAAAAGCAAGTTGACATGGCTGCTAAATCCACATTAAGAAAAGAGTAGTAGGGGAGGGGGAATATTGAAGAAAAAGATTCACCTCCAAAGAATTCTAGATGTTTTTAAGGGGGATGAGCCACTAATCTCTAGAATAACGTAAGGCTGTGAACCACTAATTCCTAGAGTGATCAATGGGGAATGAACCACTCTCTTGTGAAGGCTATAATAAGCCAAGTGCTCTCATTTGTGTTTGTGTGCAAGTTTTCTGAACAAATATTGTAAATAGCGTGCCTCTAAAAAAAGAGTGTTCTTTTTTTCAATTGAGTTCCCAATCTATCTTAACATTTGGTATCAAAGCCACTCTTCCATACTCAACAATCCCTCCCTGAGTTATAACTGGATATAGATCTTAGTCCTGGATTGAAAAAATATATTGTATATCGAGGGTCTTTGCTTTATGCCAATGATTTGTCTATAAGAGAATCACCAAATGAATTAGTGAGACGGTTGGATATCTGTAGCTCGAGAAGTGTGGGCCTTTAAGCAGGAAATTGATGGAAGAAGGCCATTTTTAAGTTTAACCCACATTCGGCCCAACTCTTAATTCCAACCGACGGTCTTAATGGACAGAGAATGATTGAACGTCGAACACAAACTGAGGTCTTGTTGCGAGGAACAATGTCCTTCACATTATCAAGAACAAGGATATTGAGCTCGCCTTTAATGACTTGATGGGATTCAGTCGCTTTTTCCGCAAGTGCACAACTATATGAGAGCGTGACAGATATGTGAAGACTAGAGCCAAGCCCGGAAGCTTCACGGCCATGTCGTATAATGAGAGAGGTTTGCTCGTTCACTTAGTTCATACACCGACGATTAAAAAACTATCGTGTCTCAATTTGTCTAAGGCATTGGCTACGCATACCAGACATCATAAGAAGACAAGAAAAACATTGGGATCATAACAACTAACTTTAGCTGTTCCTATGTTTACTGTGCCTTTTGTCACGGATTGGAGGTTCCATGACCCAGCCGACCGAAATGATAGGCAAGAAGTACCCTGGGCTCTAGGATTTCTAGAATGCTCCTAGGGACAGTATGAGAAATGTATATTCAATATATTTTTTTTATTTAGTAGGGTAGATGGTAGTCTTAAATTTAATATGGTAGAAGGTAGTTGGAGAGCTCTTCCCCCGTTAGTATGACTCAAATATAAATACGAAACTCTCCCCTTATTTGTATCATCTAACATTTAAGCAATAGAAATACATTCTCTTCTAGAGCTTCTCTCTCTAAACACATTTTCTCTCTACGATTGGGTAAGTTTGAGCGGGCAATCAATCCTTGGGGAAAATGCTTAGCTTAGACGACCCAATGAACCAAAGGAAGCCTAAGTCGCTGCACGGTAACGATCTCAAGCATCGGTTGTGACACTTTCATCATCCTTTTTTTAGTGGTCATTGCATCGTGTTGGGCAAAAGAGGTGGGAGTTCATGAAATACGATGCTAGAGATATTGGGATTCCTCCATTAAATTGGTTAATTGATTGATGTGGTACTCTCTAAGTGCTTTGTCTTTAAAACCGCGGACTCATTTAGACATCCAATCTGAATCTACCATTTCACTAGGTAGAAAAACCAGTAGGCGGGTCTTACTATATCAAACGTTATTAGTTATGAAAATCAAGAAAACAGACATAGGAAGGAATATATCAAAATTTTGAAGTTTAGTGTGTCGGGTTGTGTAATGGTCACAAAATTTTTGCTTGGGCTGCCTATGATTTAAAAAAAATACATTAGACATTCTTTGTAAAATTATCGAGCTTGGGGGGGGGCCCAAGTGGGCCTATGTTGGAGTATTCGTGCTCAAAGAAGAAATTGTTTGTCAAGCCCAGACATTTTGGGCTTCAAACTTTCTTGGCTCGGGTAAGCCTGGTCGGACCTGTTGCTGTTGTTGTTGCTGAGCTCATGATTAGATCTACTAGTGGCCTTATTCATGTCGTGTTGTGCTAACCGTGTCGTGTTGGAATAGTGGCACAATACAAGTATGGCTCACTTGAACAACACAACATGTCTACCTTGACAAACACGACATGCCCAATTAAATGGATTACACGCCACAACACGATTAACACGGTTCTCACATGTATCACCATGTTTGGGGCCGACATATGTTAACCTATTAATGAGTATACGTTAACTTGGGTATTAAATAAACAAGCGTAATTATCAAGTCAATCACAAACCTCTTTTTTGGATATCAATTCAATTCTGAACTTTCCAATTTTGTCGATTTAGTACTAAACTTTTGTGTAAAATTCGAATTTAGTCTTTCGGCCAATTGTAAAAGAAATTGTTGATGCGGCGTCCAGTCAATACTGACTGTCCTGCGTGGCATGCTAACGTGGACAACTTTATTCGAAACGATGTACTGCGTGCATCCCTATGTCAACAAATTCTTACGGCAACTGGTAGGAATGACTACATTTGAATTTGGCGCAAGAGTTTAAGACAACATTGGCGAAATTGAAAAACTTACGATTGAATTGGTATACATACAATAGGTTTAGGATTTAATGGTAACTTCCATAAAGACGTTAAACACAGCTTATACTCATAACTTGTGTTAACACGTTGAACACATTTTAGACAATATAAGTAATTGCACACCACATTAATCTAAAGTGCACTATTGAGTTAGTTTTTCTTTATGTTTAATGATTTTTATATCACTAAATAGGTATTTATTTTTCCATTTATTCATTTTGACATGTGTGCAATATTTATAAACTTCTAACGATGAAGAAATTCTTAAAGTATGAATATTAAACGTGTTAAAACATGTCTAATTGTGTCATAATTAAACAAACGGCACTCTTGTTGAAATGAACATGTGAGTTGTGTTAGATAAGCCCCACATTAGAGAATCAATGTGGTGTAGAATAGTTAATATATCTCAATTGACTTGTAACCTATTGACTTAAGCTTTTGAGTGAATGTGGGTCTAATTAAATATGTTAACGAGTTCGGACTTGAGCTTCCTCCTAGCTTTTCCCCAAATGAATGCGTCAAACTTCTACTGCGTGGTCCAAACAAATATTAATTAGACCTTATGGTTGATTGGTGGCTCACTCCCAATATGTATTGGTATTTGGTGAATATGTCAAGAAATGAATCTTGTGGCCAATGCGGGTTTTGCACAAAGGTGGAGTCATGGTGTAGCAACGCAGTCCTAATGGTAGCATTTATGCTTCAATCTAGAGAGAGATCAAGGATAAAGGTGACGTTAGATATACAAGTTGAGACATGTTGATGCAAGACGATACAGAAATTAAATGGAACAATCCTAAGCTCACACGTGAATGGGAAATTATTGAAATGCACGTGTGAGTTGTGTTAAAAAGAGTCTCATATTAAAAAAAATTGTTGTTGTGTGGAGTAATTACCATATCCTAGTTGGCTCATAACTCATTGGTTTAAATTTTTTAGCGAAGATAAGTCAAAATAGATATGTTGACGAGCTTGGACGTGATTCCCTCTTGATGAACTCCCCAAGCGAGGACATCGAACTTTTGTTGCACACTCCCAACAACGCTAGCTTAAATGTAGGGATTCGTGTTTAAGCAGGTCAACCTCACAAAGATCATGTTTGTTACATCAACCCATATATGTTAGATCCAAACCTATTTAACTGTGTGTCTAAGCTGGTCAACCCCGTAAAGATCCCGGCTATTAGTTTTAATGTATCGTAATAGATACATGACGTGTACTCTTTTAAGCATTATCCTGGACGATGAAACAACAATTTTGCTGAATTGCAGAGGATATATGTCATGAATTTAACAAAAATTAGCTAGGGAAATCAATGTTTTAGAACCCGCGTATGAAGTAAAGATTTGCTTGGCATTTGCGAGGACCGAAGAAAGATATTCAAAAACATTGTGGCATCACTTATTAATGTAACGGGGACCCACCTAATGTTCGATCATGACCGGTGGTGGTGGTTGGCATGGCATTATTGGATAGTATTCGTCAAACCGTTTAAGAAGACGACACTCCGACTAATTAACTGCAAGTTACCTTCCTTCTCCTACCATATAATTAATTGCACGTTCCTATCACCCCCATTTAATTTCGTTATTCTCTATAACCATCTAAATCATATGATCGGTGATCTAATTTATTTATTTACTTTTTTTTATGTGAATTAGGAGTTGAAAATTTAAGATCTTTTATGTACCAAAATTACTGACACCGTTCATCTAGCAAGTTACCTAGGAAAATTGTTATGCCGAATGTCACCAATAGTCCCATTAATCAGAGATATCGGAAATATCGTGACTCCCATCGAAAGACGTTTATGAGCATCAATACCTATCGAATGGATTCTATCAAAAAGAATTTAATTTGTAGAAGCAGCATCATGTCAAGTATGATCAATGATTGATTTGGATGAGGTCAAGGTGGCTCCCATTACAAACATGATCATGGAAAATGGCGTTGAGCAAGTCAATGTGATTCAAGCCTAAAGCTTTAATCCAATGACTTTCTTATTATGCATAAGTGAACAAATCTAATTTGTTCAGACCTATCTATCTAAATAGAGATGTGATTAGATTCGGATGGTAACCATTGATGACGGACCTAAAATCATTATTTCAAGTCCATTCTTAGTAATGTAAAGTAATGACGGAACGTGCCTACCGTTCCTCTGACCGCCGGGCTGATTTTTTTTTTTTCTCTTAGCGTTTACTTTAGAAGTAGGCCACAGTTTCCCCCGAGTCAGAGCTCGAGGAGGAAAGTACGACATTTGAGAGATTTGTATCATTTGTGAGTAGTTTCTGACACGAATTTCGTACGCTGCAACGCATTTGGATGGTTTGTCACCTGGTCCACGAATCTCCTAGGATTCCCCCTTTTGCATCTTTCCATCCCGATTGCTTGTTTTTTTACGTTCTCGATGATAAACACATAAGGGTTGAACCTTTTCTGTCTCTTTTTCTGCAATGACATGCGGGTGTTATTTTGTATCTTGTGCTCATTCAACCGATTGATACCAGAAAGGGAATTGTAGATCATGCAGAGAGATGTCTGGGAGGAATTATTTGATTTACTATTAATGTGCAGACAAAAGGTTGTAAAAGCTAATGGAAGTTGGTGATTAAAAGACTAGATAGCCGGCTACTAACTTATATAAAAATTGGTAAACCCAAACTAGTTGGTAACTTAATCGCAAAAATATTCGTAAGCACTGTTGACAATTTCTGAAAAGAGTCAGTGAATTTGAAGACTTGGTAAGCAAGACAAATAAAAGACGGTAACTATTAGTAAACGAGTCAAATGAAAGTTGATAAGCTAATGGGAGAAAAGCTCGTAAATCACACAAATCGATGTTGGTAAATTCACGTAAATCTGATAAATTTAAGGCATTTGTAAAACAAGACAAGCAAACATTAGTTGGGAAAATTAAAAGGAAGAAATTAAATGTCAGTAAGTGACTCAAATAAGAGCTTGTAACCCAATACTAGTTAGTAATTTAATTGGAAAAGAAGTTGGTAACTCACTCAAATAAAAATCGGTAAACTCATATGAGATTTTGATAAATTTGAGACGTTGATAAGAAAGACAAATAAAAGTTGATAAAATATAAGAAAAATTGATAATTTTTACAAGCTATTAAAAAAGGTCGATAGTTTTACAAAAGTGTTGGTAAGTTAACCAGTAAGTTAATTACCGGGAAATTAGGTACCATGTATTTTTTATTTTTGCAACAATCACCACTTTTTAAGAAATTCACTGGCACAAACACCCACCCCCCGCCCCCCCTCCCTTTCTTTTTATTTGGGCCAGAGGCATGCTTTGCGAGTCATTTGGGGAGATGTTTCTCTAGAATTGAGTATTTATTTGGCTGGGAATCTGGGACCAAGAGATAGATAATCCATTGCTAAGTTTTATCTAGGCTATAATACCATTTCTATATCACTAATTTTCATTTCCAGAACCAAATGAGGGGCTCATCTTGCTTATTGGAATTCCCAAAAAAATATTCAATAATTATTATTGATCGATCTTTGTGTTGTTAAGAAGAAAATGAAATATAATTGATGCCTTGAATATCTTTTTTTCTACATGGTCGAGGACATAATCCAAGAATTAAAATACTAATATTCGACAGAAACTGTACAGTAACATGTTCTGTAACTCCGTTCGCTGTGTATATGCTTGTAGACAGAGGAAGAAGCTTGGGGAAGAAGCACAAGGAAGCAGCCAAAGATGTGGGACTTTCGTGCCCGTGTAAAACCGGGAACCATTCCTTCCAAATAACTTTGGTACATAACTGCATATACCTCCAAACATTCAACTATTTCCATCTTTTGTTTTTTATATGACAAAAAGATTCTCATGAGATCGTTTTCCGAACTTTCATGTGTTCGGTTCACCGAAAATGGGTAATCAATGAAAAATATTTTTTGTTCAAGGAAACTATCATCACAGAAAACATTGTTATAGTACTTTCAAGAGAAGGTCCATCGGTTTGAATCCTACTTGGGAAGACTTGATTTTTTGGTTATCAAATGATGAACAAGCGGGAGCAATTTACTTACAATCATACTTCAAATTGTAGATTTTTTTCATACCAAGAAGAAGAAACCATTTTCCCAAGCTCATTTTCCACAAACATGCTCACATAGAGCTTCAATCTATGTACTCTCCCTCTATTGGTCTTCACTCCTCTTCGGTATCTTCTATTGGATGCTTACCGAGGTATCACTTTTTTATTATTTTGTTTGAATGGAGAACTATTCTCACGTGAAATTTTATGAGCACTGAGAAATTAAGTTTGTTCTTTCTTTTCTGTTTTGGCATCATTTTTTAGGTTGCTTTATTTTGATCATAAAAAAACAAAAATTTATACTTCAAATAACGATAATATCTTCGCCAAGCACTTTCATATCATCTTAATATCTTATGTTAGGAATAAAATATAAGTATAACGGGAAGGAAAATATTTTAAAGTAAGATTTGAACATCAAAATTCTTTTCCATTCCACTTACAAGTACACTACCCAATAAGGGAAATGACTTTCAGGAAAAATATTTTCCTCCTTTAAGAAATTTCCGCGAAACAAATAAACCCCTAATTTCCATTGTAAATTCATTCTCTTTTTACCCCACTGTATCGCGTCATTGATAAACCGTGTTAAAGTTGTGGAAATTACTGCTAAAAGTTAAAACATAAAACTAAAAAGCCCTTAATTATTATTGGGCCTCGCTAACATAACAGTTTTTGGGTTACTATGAAAATAATAACATTTTGTAAGTCACAAATTTTTGAAAGGGTGAACCTTACAACAATTTATAATCATTTTTTATTTATTTTTGGTCCAGAATATATTGTTAATCTCACAATAGATTTAATCATTTCTCATGACCATTTATGCATCCGGTGGTACTTGCAATAATAATACATAAAGTTATTTAATGACAACAAATCACAAGTGTCTGGTGATATCATGATATTTAAAGATGTAACAAGAATGAAAATTTTCACGAAAAACAACAAAACATTGTGCGCAAAGTAAAATGAAATCCTAAATCTTTCATTGGATCAATTAATAGTCGTAATTTTTTTTAAAAATCAAATGTGCAATGGAGGGCATTCGTAAAAATATTTATATGTCTTAGCTAAAAATTGCTTATACATGGCATTCATACGAGGGAAAATTACGAAAAAAATCATAAACATATTGTACGGATACCAATTCAGTCTTAAAACGTTAATTTGATCAATTTAATTATAAACCTCTTGATAATTTCCAATAATAGTCTTTTCGGCCAATTTGGCGAGAAAGACTAACATGCATACCAGCTATTTTAAGTGGTACAGAAGCATTAACGTGTATAATTTTTGCAATTTTAAAATTTATATTCTTTTTTTCTTTTCTCTTTTCTTGTTTTTTATTATGGCCAGCAAGAATCATTGGGGCCTCAGCGATAGCTGGCTACCCTTGTCTACTACTGGCAAGGGTTGCAACCCTTGTGAGCAGTCACGAAGGCCTCGCCCGCGGCCCGTGGGACCACAAAGGCCATCATGGTCGGCGAGGGCCACGACCCTCGCTGGTGGCCAGTGAGGGCCTGTAGGCTCTCACCCAACTCTCGTCGGCTACAATGAAAAGATAAAATTAAAATTAAAAAATATTATAAAAAATTCAAGAAAATTTTTAAAATTTTGCAAAATTTATCTACATCAAGGGTGGAAATTGCTTATGTGAACACTGGTGGTCCTATGTGCCGTCTACATACCGCCCATGCCACATAGGGCGGCACATAGGACAACTGATGTTCACGTGAGCAATATCTGTTCATAATTGGTCAAAAGAACTACATTAGCAAATCGTAAAAAGGTTTAGAACTAAATTAGTCAAATTAAAAGATTTTGGATTGAATTAATATTCATACAATAGATTTATGACTTTTTTTATGTAATTATTCCAACATATTGACACTCGAGAGATCAATGACGTTTGATTTTTTAAGGAAAAAAATCAATTTCGTAAAGTACTACTCAAGTTTTATGACTCTCATCGCACTTTATTGGTACTAGTATGTTATTATCTGAATGAATAGTACATCACACAATGCATATAAGATACCACGATACAATCTCTCAAATCATAAAATAGCGAGATGCGTGTTAATGTTATGCCTTAAAAAAAAAAAAACATATGCGTGTTCTATGATTTCGCACGTGGATATGCACGCCCGCGATAACTTTCTCCACTGCCAGGCCGTCGATTTACCTGCCCTCAACTTGGGAGATCACGAAAACACCGAAAAAATTGAAAACTAGGGTTTCCTCACGTCCGCACGATATTTGGTAAATTGCATCAGGAAAATGCCAAGGACATGGGTGACGGAGTAGCGACAGAGAGAGAGAGAGAGAGAGAATAATTTATTTCTATCACGGACAAGGGGGGGTATCCGATGCAACGTCGTTGTAATATGGAGACAAGGAGTAGCGAGTGGGAGAAAGAGATGGCGAAGTGACGGGTGATGTGATGATGATAAAATCTCACTGTGTGTATTCTGCATGGGATTCCCCCAAGTAGGTCATGACCATTTGGCTGATGATAAAATCTCACTGTGTGTATTCTGCATGGGATTCCCCCAAGTAGGTCATGACTATTTTTCTTTTGTTCATCTCTCTCTCTCTCTCTCATTTGTGTGTTCTCTGAAATCATGCATATGGGGACGGGATAATATAATTATATATAATTGATTTGTACACAAGAATTGATTACTCCTCGAGGGTCAAATTGTTATGAGTTGAAATCGTTTTCTTCCTTTCAAAATAAGACAGAAAATGCGACAAAGCATTCTTAATCTGGGGATGCTTCCATACATGAGTTTGAGAGACGGGCAGAGGCGGACATCAACTGTAGTGTAGAACAGGTCCTCTAGATGTCAAGTCAGACATCAGAAGCTTCCTTCTGTACAATCGTACACGGTGAAGTTCAGGGATGGGAGAAATAGAAATTCAGAAAGCTAATGTAAGCATGTGGGCGGCTTTAACCTATGTGCGGTATATAGCTTTTAAATTGGCTTTGAATCTCTGATCTAAACAAAAGTCATAATTTAAGATTAATACCACGAAACTGGTATACCTATAGCAAATTTATCCCAAACTAATTTTTTGACTACCAAAAACTCCAAACTGATACACCTATGATAATTTTACGCCAAACTAATTTTTTGACCACAAAAAATCCCAAACTGGTACATTTGTGACAAATTTACTCTCTATTAGTTTCAATTAAATTTGATTAATGCAAAAAAATAATAATAACAAACTGGTACACCTGTGATAAATAGAGGGTAAAACCCAAAACTTATATATCCGTTAACTATCGCGTATCATTTGACAAAGCAATTCAACATAGTAAAATTTAACGGAAACTAACGTAGGGTAAAATTATCACAGGTGTACCAGTTTAGGATTTTTTATGATTAAAAAATTAATTTGGGATAAAATTATTACAAATATACCAGTTTAAGGTTTTTTATGGTATTAACCCTAATACAATTTGCAAAAGGAGTAAGCTACGAAAAATATAGTGTCTAGGTATAACTTCTAGGGTCTAAAAGTTTCAAAGGGTTGAAAAATCACACACATTTCATACTATAACCAAAAGCCAAAAGTCAAACCCAAGACTAAGGAAAAAAATGGCACCATATATATTAAATATTTTTTTTTGTAATGAATTTGACAGTACTCTACTCGTATTCAGCCTCATCAGTTTCAAAAGGATCGACTGTTAAACGAAATGTGTAAGTGCAAGTCTTGGTTGAGGTCAATTAATTTGTACGTAGACGTCGCTTATAGATTTTCTCGGGCACCCATTTTTCCAAAGTGACTCACCCACTTGCGTGTGGTTTCCAACCTCTCTCTCCCCTCAAAACATAGTCACAGGGAATAGAATATTCGAAAATAAAACAGGTAATATAAGGACACGGAGAGATAACAACGGGGAAGAATGTGCAAGACTAATTGTAGACATAGCTTTCAAGATAAGAAAGGATACGCAATCCTCTCTCTCTCTCTCTCTCTCTCTCTCTCTCTCTCTCTCTCTCTCTCTCTCTCTCTCTCATCAAACTAGCCCTTGAATCTCCTCCACCATGACTAGAGATCACAATTCTTCGCATGAAACGCCATTAAAGCCCCAAGAATTGCCTCGATGTCTAGGAACCAATGAAGAAGGCGGCGGAAGTGAAACCACTAACTTCGATCAGTCATCGAACGACGGTGATCACGGCGGCGACAAACAGTGTCGAACTCCAACCTCAGAACATCACAAGATCCCCGCAATCCGGAGCTGCCCGCCGACACCTCGCAAGCCAGTGCATGTACTGCCCTTGAGCTTTCAGAACAAGAGAAAATTACACTTCTTCGAATCAACAAGCAAGGGACGGGAGGAGCTCGACTTGTTCTTCCAGTCAAGCTTCGAGCTATCTCCGGCCGTGAAGAAACGGTGCATGAGCGTGTGAGATTTGATTAATTTCCAAGGTCTTATGATTTGGATTCCCTGTAAATTTTCCCCTATGATGTTTCTAGTCTCTATTGCTCGATCATAAGTAGCCATGCCTGATGTCTTGTGTGCATGTGTCATATGTTCTTGTTTTGGGGATAATCTGTGCTGTGATTGTTCCACAAGAAGCATAGTTAGCGAAGTTCATGTATTGTACATAAGAAATAGGCAAAAGATGCAAGTCTTCTTGCTCTCCATCACCCATTTTTTCACTCAACATGATGTGTCTGTAGCTCCTAAATTTACTGTATCTCTGTTTTCCTTTTTCTAGGTGCAATCTACTGGGCATAAGGCCCTATGGTTTCAATTTTATTTGGTTCTCTAATACTTGAAAGGATAATTGATCCACTTTTATCTCATGATTTACATTTTGGCGGAATGACCGAGCGGTAAGGCATGGGACTGCAAATCCTTTCAAATTGGATTTTGCATCACTTTAACTCGTAGTTAAAGGTATGAGTCCCGTAATAAGAAGCTGGAGAGAAAACTTGCAAAAACTGTGGATCAAAACCCTCGATATATAAGGCATGGAGGTTGTACATATCGTGATCCTCAAGTACTATGGATCAAAACCCTATATATATAAGGGGTTGAGTCTGTAGTTCGTTCTCGTTTATAGTCTGGTGTGGCTTATTTGGCATTCACATACCCAAGCTTGTTGGGTAAATGAACAAGAAGGATTCAGCTAGAAGTCCCAACTTTTACTCTCCAATCAACTTGCTTAAAACAACTGAAGAGGCAAACCAACTGAGCTAATCTTCATCATCACTCCTCAGTCCCTCAATCAGATCCAATGTTATCATGAATCAACATGGACGAAAAGAAAATAAGGACTATCAAAAGAAATGGTCTTCTGATGGCGTGTTGTGTGCCCTTTCTCTTTCTTAATCATCCTAGTGAGATTTCGAAGCGAAATGTCAAACTATTGATCAGGAAAGAAACGTTAGGGCAAATGGCAGGCTGATCATCTTACTCAACTAGAATGAGATAGAGGACTCTATTGTCAAAAGAGTTTGGGGTGTCAAACCTCTCTCTCTTTCTCTCTTCCCCTTTAGTGTTTTGCTGGTATAACTCCGGCAAGCTGCCACATCAGCACCATGTGTAAAAACAACTTGCCATGTCAGCAACGTTACATGAGCATGTTGGAGAGAACGTAATGACCCAGGACGAAAGGGCCACCTCTGCACAACTAGGGTTGTGCAAACGAACTAAGAACCTCTTGGAACCATATTGGCCCAGAACCAGCAGTTCCCATGTGGACTGGTTTTGGAACGATCCGGTCCGATTCTAATTCTAATTTACTGGAACCGATAAGTACCGGCCTGGTTCCTGATTCCAAGCGTGAAACCGCCCATCCAAACCGCACCGGTATGTGTGTATGTATATATATATTGCAACATTTATCTTAAAATCAAAATATTATTTCGTGTTTAATAAGCAAGTCCCTCATGCAAATTTTTTTATTTTCTTACATTTTCCCTTGCAAAAAAGTACCCACATAAAAACTAGGTTCACCATGATATTAATTGATTAATGCAATTTCGTAGAGATTGGGAACTGATTCCACGAACAAACTTGGGAACAAGACCGGACCAGCAGTCCAGTTCCTGAATGGATCTATAGAACTAACGGGCGGTTCCTGATTTCAATTTTTCGGAATCAACACCACCCACCTAGACCATGCTCACCCCTAGCACAAATTGATTTATACAGAGAACTTGAAGGGAAGAAGAAAAGGTTGAGGTTGAAAACTACAATGATATTACGAAGTTAAAATACAGGCTTTCTTATCCCTTTCCAAAATCAAAAGACCTTGCTGATTGTTGGGTTGAGCATGTCCTTCTGCATGCTTTATTTCCTAATTTTCTTTAAGACCATTAGTTGTCCAATATTCTAAATATTTCAAGGTAATCCCACAAGTACTTAACATGGCATCGAAGTCAACAAGACCACTGCTGTTGACTCGTCACATTCCCTTTCTTCCTCCCTTGCCTGTACTGCGGCGCATCATGCGTGAATGATTGAATTCGGAAAATCCCTCACCACCATCCATACAGATTTTCTTCACTGGGGAACCTCTTCATCGAATTAGGAAGATACTCCTTTGCGCGTTTCTGCATTGGGTTCCGCGAGCGAAGTTTCCCATGCATCACGTGCAAGCGGTAAGGGACAAATGGAAACCCTAAAAAACTCTTATCGAATCTTGACTTGTTGCGAGTAAAGTGAAGTTGCACACGAGCTCCCCCCATTTTCTATTCCTTTCTTTCATAGTCTTCTCATCGACGCGAATTTCAAAGGCCTGATGGTTTACGCAACATCGACCGACCCTCGAACTGAGATTTGATATAAAATAGGCTCGTATGATTCATCCTTTGGACTGCGTGATTAGTGCACCTAACGTACACATGCTCTTTTCATGATTAACAAGAGAACCAATTTCATGTTGTTAAAATATTGTAATGACTTACTGTACAAATGTTGTGATGGACAAAATCACTTTCGATTCGCGAAAAGTTTGATAACACATATTCGGATGATATGACCCTCATCGTAAGAGCTAGAAATGATAGGCTCGACTATATAATGAAGTATTTGGTGCGGAAGAAATTGGGGTTATCCCAGTAGTCTTGACATATCCGAAGCGTGAATTTCAAACGCCAACCACCATGTCCAACCACTTGGAAGAACTAAAGTAGTCGACTTGGAGAATTCTGACCTTGCTTAGTAAAGTAGAAGTCCCATGAATGATTAGGCTTGACCTTTTAATATATATTTAAGGGGATAAGTGCATTCAAAGTCCTAAAACTTGTTACGAAAGTATAATTGAGTCCTAAAACTTTCAAAAAATACAAACAAGTCCTAAAACTTATTACGAAAGTGCACTTGAGTCCTAAAACTTTCAAAAAGAGCAAACAAGTCCTAAAACTTATCACAAAAGTGCAAACAAGTCCTAAAACTTGTCAAATTAGTTCAATCAAGTTCTTTCATTGATTGTGATTTTTAAAAGTTTTAGGACTTGTTTGCACTTTCGTGATAAGTTTTAGGATTTGTTTGCACTTTCATAATAAGTTTTAGGACTTATTTGCACTTTTTAAAAGTTTTAGAACTCAAGTGCACTTTCGTGATAAGTTTTAGGACTTGTTTATACTTTTGAAAGTTTTAAGACTAAATTGCACTTTTATAATAAGTTTTAGGACTTTTAGTCCACATATCCCATATTTAAGTGAATGATTCTGTGGCAATGAGCTGTAAAATGTAAGAATGAGCTGTAAAATATGCGTATGAGTTGTAATAAGCTAAATTAGAGGTTATGCCTTATTAGGAGTCTTTCCTTCCTCTGTATATATATACCTCTAGGTCATTGTAACATATATGGAAAAAAATATACAGAAATTTGAGGAATAATATTCTTTTCCTCTAAAACTCTCTGTGTTAACATGGTATCAGAGCAAGGTTCGATTAGGGATTACTAACCTGATCAAACCAAACCATCGCCGCACCTATCAATCCACGACCCATACAACCAACGATTGTCGCACGTACTAGTTCAGTACGAGTGCTGTGCCGACCAACTCAACCAGAACACTTGAAGATTGCCGTGGCTGCATCAGTTTCGTGCAATTACCACACTGATAAGCTCACCCAAAAACTACCACCGCTATTTTTTATTCCTGTATACACACAAACCCATGATGGATCAGAATCCTATAGGATCAGTGATTCCCCACCAAAATCAAGGGGGAAGTCGACCATAGAAGCACTTTTGGAGAATCTAACCAGCAAATTGACTCAGATTCTGACTCAAAACAGACTCCTACCCTGACACCGCAGAATGATTCATCTTCATCACAGATTGTAGTTAAGTTGGATAGAACCAACTATGGCTTATGGTCTCAGGTTGTCGAGATGTATATCACAAGCAAAGACAAACTGGGATACATCAATAGAGACCTCCCTCAGCCTCTACCTATAGACCCTCAATTTCGAAAGTGGAAAACTGAAGACTCAACTGTCAAACTGTGGCTGATCGACTCAATGAACTCAGCCTTAATTGGCAATTTCATTCACTTCCCAACAGTGAAGTCGATCTGGGATTCAGTTGCAACGACCTTCTTTAATGGAACAGATGCCTCTCAGGCTTATGACTTGAAGAGGCATGTGGCTCATATGAGACAAGCAGGAGGACCAATTAAGGCGTATTACAACAACCTTCAAGGTCTATGGAGAGAGATTAACTTCCGTCGTCCGAACCCAATGAGGTGTCCTCAAGATACTGAAAGACACGATATGGTTATACAGGAAGATCGGGTATACACCTTTCTTGATGGGTTGGACGACCGTCTTGACAAGGTCAAAGCAGATGTCTTGCAGATGCAGTCGTTTCCTATGGTTGAACAAGCCTATGTGCGTATCGATGGGAAGACATAAGACAAACTGTAATGCTGACCAACAATGACACTGTCCATGATTCGACAACCATGATATCCCGGGGGAATAAGACGAATGTCAAAGTGAACCAAGAACTGTTGTTGCATATGGCTAAGCTTGGGGTTGCACAAGAAGGAGGAAGACCTAGCTCAGCTCCATACTAGAAAAATTCTCCTGGGACAGGTTGCTCAAATTGTGGTAATGCTAAGCATACCAAGGAGATGTGCTTTAAACTTTATGGGTATCCAGACTAGTGGAAGGAGTTAAAGGCTTGGAAGCAAGCAGAAGGAAAAGGGAGAGCTTCTCTAGTGACCGCAAAGCCTCAATTGTTATTGGTACCTCACATGAATCCACAAAGTAAGCAGAATGTGATGTTAGAAGGTAATCATGGTAGTGCTTTGGTTAGTTCCAATCAAACTGACTGCAATCACCGGATCATTGACTCGGGAGCTACGAATCACATGACATTTACTCATGATGATTTTGTTCGTACTTCAGGCCCAAGACATGATAGTATATCAAATGCCAATGGATTCACCTATCCGGTGACTGAGGCTGAAGTTGTTGCGATTTTCCCTGCACTCTCTCTCCCCAACACATTGCTTGTCCCTTCATTATCCACCAAATTAATTTCGGTTGGACAAGTTACCCGGCAAACCTATGCCACTATGGATGTCTCTTTTGTTGAAGTTGAATCATTTTACCCTAACTCCAATTCTTCCTTTCAGGGGGAGACACAGACAAAAAGGGCGAATTGGTGGGAGTTTTCTAGTAGTATATTGTCCGGAGGAGGAGGAGGATTAGAGGCAGTGGATAGGCAGCTTGGGGGAGTGGAGGAGGCGTCATTTGACACTAGGCAACTTCGGCAGGTGCAAGAGTTGACGAAAATGGGAGTTATGGTGCCAGAGGAGGCCATACAGGAGGAGGGGATCACTGGGCAAGTGGTGTCAAACATTGAATAGGCCCTGACAAGGGTGGCCAACTCCTACAAGAGCAAAATCACGAAGAATAGCTTCCCTCTTCTCCAGTACCCGACTCAACTCCTAAGGATATTCCTGAGGTAACATCTCCCACTCCTTCTCGTGTCTTTGATGAGTTTAATACTTTTGTGGGATATAAACCACCTGCTAGGCACAATCAAGGCAAGCCCCCAAATAGATGTTCGTTGGATGCTAAAGAGAAGAGATCGACCTACCCTATTGCGAATTACGTGTCAACCAAAAGGTTGTCAGATCCATTAAAGGCATTTGTGTTGAACGTGTCTACAATCCGTATTCTAGAAGGGGTACATTATGCTCTGAAAGATCCCAAGTGGGTTCAAGCAATGGAGGTGGAGATGGCTACACTAAAAACAAACAAGACTTGGAAGCTGGTGGAGTTAACCAAGGGGAAGAAGACTGTGGGATGTAAGTGGGTCTTTTCTATAAAGAACAAAGCAGATGGATCTATAGAGAGGTACAAGGCAAGACTAGTAGCAAAGGGGTACATGCAAACTTATGGGGTTGACTATTAGAAGATGTTTTCTCCTATTGCTAAACTTAATACTATTCGGGTCTTTTTATCTCTTGCAGCTAATTTAGACTAGCCACTACATCAATACGATGTCAAGAATGCATTTCTTCATAGTGATCTCAAGAGGAGATTTATATGAATATTCCACCTTGGTACAGTTCACCCTTACAACCTGAGGCGGTGTGTAAGCTAGAGAGATCGTTGTATTATCTCAAGCAGCCTCCACGAGCTTGGTTTGGCCGATTCACTTCGGCAATAAGGAGATATGGGTATTCCCAGAGTGACTCGGATCACACATATTTCCTGAAACAACATTAGAGGAAGGTAACTTTGTTGATTATCTATGTTGATGATATAATTATCACTGGAAATGATTGGACAGAAATTTCTAGGCTCCAAAAGAAACTTTCTAAGGAGTTTGATATGAAAACCTTGGAAGGCTGAAATACTTCCTAACTATTGAGGTAGCGAGATCGACAGGGGGAATATTTCTCTAGCAGAGAAAGTATGTGATAGACTTGTTGCCAGAGGTGGGAATGTTGGACTTCAAGCTTGCAGACACACCAATTGTTCAGAACCATAGGCTTGGGGAGTATCCAGATCAAGTGCCAACAAACAAAGAAAGGTATCAAAGGTTAGGTGGCAAACTAATTTATCTATCGCATACTCGTCCTGACCATTGCATATGCGGTGAGTATTGTTAGCCAATTCATGCATGCCCCGAGTGAAGATCATATGAATGCTATTGCGTATTCTTCATATGAATGCAGTATTGCATATACGTCGCTACTTGAAGACCTCTCTAGGGCAAGGATTGAGATTCTTGAAAAAAGGTCATCTTGAGATCGAAGGGTTTACTGATGCAAACTGGGCCAAGAGTGTTTATGATAGGAGATCAACATCAAGATACTTCACCTTTGTGGGAGGAAACTTAGTTACTTGGAGGAGCAAGAAGCAAAAGGTGGTGGCATTGTCAAGTGCAGAGGCCGAATTTAGAGGGATGGCCAAAGGTTTATGTGAGCTTATGTGGCTTAAGAGGCTAATGTCGGAGATTGGGTTTGCTTTAGGAGCCGAGATGAAGTTGTTCTGTGATAACAAAGCAGCAATTGACATCTCTCACAGTCCAGTTCAGCACGATCGTACCAAACATGTTGAGGTGAACCGTTATTTCATCAAGCAAAACTTGGACGCCAAAGTGATTCAGTTTCCGTTTGTGCGATCTAAAAACCAATTGGCAGATATTTTGACAAAGGTCTGATCGAGCAGAGTCTTCTATAGTTCACTTGACAAGTTGGGTATTCACGACATCTGTGCACCAACTTAAGGGGAGTGTGGGAATGAGCTATAAAATGTGGGAATGAGCTGTAAAATACATGTATGAGTTGTAATCAGCTAAATTAGAGGTTATGCCTTATTAGGAGTCTTTCCTTCCTTTGTATATATATAACTCTAGATTATTGTAACATAAATAGAAGAAAATATACAGAAAATTGAGGAATAATTTTTTTTTCCTCTAAAACTCTCTGTGTTAACAGATTCTGGTTTACAATGATCGAGGTCACACGCTCAACAAAGTCAATAGATAAAGCTAGCCTTAGGAACTGCAGGGGAAGAAGAATCCGAGGAGCTGACCACAGCAGAAAAGTTATGGGGACAATGGACAACTTAAAGAATATATCTATGGATTCGGGTACTTTAGTTAAAAATGGGAATACAGTTTATTCACGTTGAAAAATGGTGAAATCCGTGAAATTTTACAGATTGAAATCCTTTTCATTCAGATCTGACACGTTTTCTTTATCTACGTTTTCTTTCTCTTCCCCTTTTTCCCTATTTTTCGACTTCCCAATACCTCCTTCATGTGTACCGTGGCCCGTCGGTGACACCAACGATGGACACATCTCTGATCACCACGGCCACCCGAGCACCGCCTTTGTGTGCATGTATTGCTACTAGTCATGCTGGATTTGACATTGTTATCCTCTAGCCTCTCCTCGGATCTCTGCTAGGGTTCGCTTGAGATGGGCGACCTTGCCCAAGCAATTTATGCAATGGGAGGGAGGCAGGAAGGGAAAAGAGAGAGAAAGAGAGTAAAATAAACTATTGTACATAAATAAGAGGAGTTTTTCAACGAGCGTTGTATGGGTACTAGTTAAGCCATTAATTAAGAAAAAAATTACAGGTTTTAATGTATTGAATGTTCTCCTGTTTTGCATAATTACTGTTTTGTAGAATGAATCATTCGAAATTAAATATGCTTAACAAGAATCTATAAGCACTTGTTAACTTGATCGAAAAAGTTAAGTTTGCAAAACAAGGCCTTTTTTTCCTATACCTTAACCAGATTATTTTTTTTGGGACGGTATTTCTTACTAGGTTTTGTTCAATGATGTTTGCAGGACTTTTTTTAAGAAAGTAAAACTCTAGGGCTATCTTTCTTCCTTTAGATTGTGTTGTAAACACACTCACGATCATGTTGTTGTAATTGTGAGTAGGGCTGGAAGTAATCTTGCGAGAGGAGCAGGGTTTCTACTACCCGAATTTGGGTAAGGCTAGGGTGGATCACATATCTGAGTTTAGACCAAAATAACCCATTATATCATATTTATCGATTTTCATATCATAAATTATGATTGATATATACCTCTACCCCACCAATTCGCAACCCAAATCCACCCATATAGATTACTAATGTTTTGAGAGTGTGTTGAGTAAGTCAACACCTGCCGTCACCCCATCGTACCGCCTCTGTTTCCACCACCGCTGACCAACTATTCCCTTGATTCTAATGAGAAACTCAACAGTTTAAAACTATAAGCTTGCTCGTAACATTTGAGCGGAGTAAAAAGAAAAATACCTTGCTTTTCTGTCGTAATTAAAATTAAACATTAAGATTTGTGAAAAGATTATTTAAAAATTTAATTTAAATATAAAGGGAAAATTTTGGAGTTTTGTCTTTCACTTTGAAATTCATTTTGAGCTACTTTATAAAAAGTTCAGTTATCGACACAAGGTGAACTGGAATTGAAAAAAGTCATGTTTTTTTTAACATTCTTCCAATTGATAGGCTATAAATCGTGGATATCATTCACCTAAAAAATTAATTAAATATATATTACTGATGTCCATAATTGTAACCCACCAATCAAAATGTTGGTCGGAACTTCTTCCGACCAGAGTTATAGGAAAGTAGTGCCCATTGAAAATAGGACAACGATAGATTTTGCTGCCTCTAATTTGAGTCTACTACCATGTGGTGGTTATTGCAATAATAACCACGACATGGTTCTTCTTATTTAGATTTCAAGGTAATGGTAAACTATCAATTGTTGAGTATGGAAGCATGGCTATTACTTGTTGGGTGCGGAATCGTGGCAGTGATGATACGAAAAAATTACTACTGTCAATGCTGTACCCCTCTCTCTCTCTCTCTCTCTCTCTCTCTCTCTCTCTCTCTCTCTCTCTCTCTCTCTACATCTGGACAGTTCAAAAGATGTGGAGGCAGGCAAAGTGAGCTTGAAGCTCCTGCTGGACGAGAGCAACCAGACGGTGCTGTCCGACGAAGCGGACAATGGCCGCGTCGACTTCCTGTTCCGCGTTCCGGCGCTGCCGGTCAGGAGGTTTTGTGAAAGTGGTGGTGACTTACATGGTGATGATTGACCTGGCGGTGAAACCGATGTCGACCATTTCGAGTATTACTTTGATCAACAAGCTCAACGTGAAGGAGATTGGAGTTCTTGAGGAGAAGTTGGTCAGCTTGGGAACATATTTATCTTAGGCTATATATATGTTCTTCTTTGAGACACTTACACGTGCAAATTCAATGTTAAGTGTAGTCGATTTATTAGGGCATTTGGGTTTTAAAAGTGCCAGAAAGCATAAACAAACTTTACAATAGATATTAGATTTGATTCAGAGTTGAATGTGTTTTTATGGCAGTCAAATATAATAAGTTTATTAATTAAGTTAGGCCTAATTCCCTAAACAAATCCCAACAGTAGGTTCAATCCCGTTTCTGCCTCGAATTTTATTTGTCTAAAAAAATCACAAAATTTTATTCTAGTCCCAAATCTATCCCGCTTCCTTTCTTCAAAATTATCAATATCTGAAGGTTATTGTTGTTCCATACAAAGGTGAACGTGTTGGTGAAGATGCACCTTTTAATACGAATATCTAACTGGTCCTAATGTTAATAAATTTGAAGAAACCAATGGCCATTTTTAGACGAGGGGGTAGATTAAGACTATAGTGAGTGATTTTCGTAGAAAAAAAAAATTCAGTGGAATTGGAATTGAATCTACAGTTATTGGATTTTTAGGAAATTATGCCAATTAAGTTATACATGCATAAATTTTTTGGCGAGAAAGTTGTACATCCTTACTATATATGCTAAGTGGGCATTTTCAAGAACAAGAACCGATTGTCATCTATCAAAATCTTTACTTGATTCTACAACTGATGGTGCTGCCTGTAGAAAATAAAGTTGACCAAACAAAGTCCCACATCAGGTGTTACCTGGCCGACTTCAACAAAACTTAGATGTGCCTACCCCAATCATCTAAAGTTTAGAGAATGCATGTATATGAATTGGGCCTACCCTAATCGCAAAAAAAGAGCAAATGAAAAAGGGTAAGTGAAAAGTGAGTGAAACTGAGACAATCACACAGGTGTTACCTGGCCGAAACTTATCCACAGCAGAAGAGAAACACCTTGTCCATTACTGCTTACTTTTACCCCACGTAATCATTCAACAACTCCCACTACTCAACAACCGTCGTCCACGTGTCCTCCTCCATAACTCCCCCCGACAATCACACAGGTGTTACCTGGCCGAAACTTATCCACAGCAGAAGAGAAACACCTTGTCCATTACTGCTTACTTTTACCCCACGTAATCATTCAACAACTCCCACTACTCGACAACCGTCGTCCACGTGTCCTCCTCCATAACCCCCCCGACAAGATCCCGAGATCTCACTCCCTTCGTTCAGAAAAACCGTTTACAAAACCCTCTCGTTCTCAGTTCCGCCATTTTCAAATTGCTTCCAAAGAGAGGGAAAAAGAGACACTCTGATCACCGAAGAAATAAAGCTCGAGAAGAGAGTCTAATGGCTCCGAAGCGTAAGGCCAAGGTCGTCAAGACGACGAGGAAGGTGGTTCAAGAAACAGTCGAAGTCGCTCTCGTCGAAAAGGACCAGAAGTTAGCCGCTCAAGCCGAAAATGGCGTCGAAATAATGCAACAAGAATCAGAGAGCGAGGTCGTGAAGACCACCGTAACGGTGGCAGGAAAATTAGCGGAAGGAGCCGAACAAGTGACGGTCGAAATCCCCGTCGAGCAGCCACCACAGAAAGAAACCGCCGCCACCACTGGAGCACCGAGACCACCGCGACAGCCGGAGAGAAAGGCAAAAGGCAAGACCCAGGATCAGAAAACAACGCAAGAAGCCGAGAAGAAGGGCCGCGAAGAGCAAGAAGTGGACGACGAGACTCAGAGCCCCGAGGACACCCCACGAGCCGAGGCAGAGAGAGAAACCGAGACGCTCGAGGAAGAGCCGGCTCTCGACGACGGAAAGAGAGAGAAAGCGCAGGAAACAGAGAAAGAGAGACACCCGGAGAAAAGAGAGAAAGAGAGATCCACGGAGAAAGACGTCGAGGCAAAAAAACAAGGCAAAGAGAGCCAGAGAAGTGGACGAGAAGGCAAGAGGAGGGCGAAGGAGGCGGAGGCGGAGAGTTGGGGAAGGAGACGGGGAGGAGCAGTACAAGAGGTACGTGTTCCGGGTGCTTAAGCAGGTGCATCCGGGGCTTGGGATATCGTCAGCCGCGATGGAAGTGCTCAATGGGTACATGAACGACATGTTCGAGAGGCTGGCCGCCGAGGCAGCGAGGCTGTCGAGCTACGCCGGGATCAAGACTCTGTCGTCGCGGGACATCCAGGGTGCAGTCCCGCTGGTCCTGCGTGGCAAGCTCGGGCGGCACGCCATTGCGGAGAGGGCTAAGGCCGTGACGAATTACATGGAGCATGGCGGCGGCGGCGGCGGCAGCGGCTGCGGCGGGGGTGGTGGGAGGCCAAGTCCGAGCCCTAGGATGTTTTCATTTAGTTCTGGCTCTGTGGTCATTTGACTAAGTCCTTTTTATTTTTCCGGACTTTTAGGTGATGGTGATTTTGTATCTTATGTTCAGGATTTCTAACGTTTTGATTTCCGTGGGCGGGCCCCCTAACTCATTTTTGTCTGTGTAATAGAGATTTAGGGCTTGGATTTTTAGGGCTTGTTTATGTGGTGCGAATTTTATTTTTATTTTTTTGGTCGAATATGTGGTGTAAATGACTCTTCTGAAATTTGTGTGTTGGCTTTTTAAGCTTAAAATAACGGGACTCGTTACATCAGGATAAAATAACGGGACTCGTTGATGATTGGGAAAATTCTTAATTGTCATTATTACATAAAATAGGGAAATTTTATGTGTAAGCAACCACCTTATCGTAATAAGAGAAGATAATAAAAACCCTCCAACGAAATAGTCAAAAGGAAGAGTTGATAGAAAAGTATTTTCAATAATAATCATTTTGGAACATTAAAATGCCTTTTTTTCTTCTTTTTGTTAAACAAAAATCGTCTTAGTGAGATGTCGCGACCTAAAAATCAGGTTTTCCAATCTTAAGCTAATGGATTACTAGATCAATTAAATTAACTAATCTAACTTGAGTTTTCCCAAACTCTACCAATCCGCAACTGAGGTCCAATTATGAGTATATAAATATTTTCAATGGGAGTCGCCACTAATCATTTAAGATAGGTTGATTAGAAACCTAAATAAAATAGCGAAAGTACTATTTTATTTCTACAAATCAGAGATTATAAATCCGGGGACTTGGTTATGATAGATTGCCCTAACGTCCTTTCGGTACCAATCTCAAGAAAAATTCTCAATTTGGCAATTTTAATGAATTCTGACTTAGAGTTCAAAGGTGCAATTTTTTTGGATTTTCTTTTTCATGAATTTTTTTTTATTTTTGATGTATTTTCGAATTTAAATTCAAGTCGCAAATCTTTTAGTAGAAAGCTTATAACAGCTAAATCTTTTGAACTAAGTTTCGATTTGAAGCCTGACAAATCGATCCTAAAAATTCGAAATACTTGTTATGAAAATAACTCTATCTAAAGCCTGACAGATAGACTTATTCCCATGTGTGCGGTTACGGATTAAGAGATTTTCCTAACCAATCACATCTCAAAAAGATTTTGCTATCTTGAATATCTTGGATATATTCAAAAGATTTTGAAATTTTCAAATTATATCCAAATTTGACAAGTTATACACATCCAAGATTTCCATAGAATATTCAGTTAAATCGCAATTTTTAAATTAAGCAAGGCACCTTAGATTTTTTTTTTTTTTTTTTTTTTTTCAGGCAATGCTTAATCCTTTAGAGATATCTTCGTGTGCACTATACTCATCAGCAAATTCGGATGAAGCTCTTGCAATCACAAAAAATTCAAATAAGATCAACTCATCCACAAGGGAAACGTCCACCCACTAATTTTGAATAAAGATTCAAACAATACTCATCCACAAGTCCATACCATCAACGGATTCGAAATTACAATGATCCAGTTAACATCTAGCAAGTCAAATTACAATTTTAACGTGATCACCAATATAATGCGAATTTTCGGATTGAGCAAGAACAAAAAGGAAAACCAAGATTTTTTATGCAAGTTTGTCTCGTAATCCAAACAGTAATCATTACCTAAAAATCATGCACGACAAATATCACAAGTTAAGAACATTCATTACCCAATTTGACAAAGTTGTCAAATTGAAACACCAAGGATTGCTTATTCCACGGGTGAGGTGACAATGCCCGATTCCCAGCTTAAAAAACATGCACGACACTAAAAAAAACGTCAATGGCAAAAGCGAAGGACCCCGGCAGTAGCTCAAACTTGTTTCCTGGTGACGATGGCGACGGACGGAGCGGCGGATGGATCAACAGACGCCAATGCAAGGTTCTTGGCTAGTGGAAATCGAAAACCCTTCCTTTCTTTTTTGACCAAGTTCTCCTCTCTAACTTTTTCTCACCTTTTTTGGACATACTGTGAAGCATATTTTTTCTCTCCAATTCACTTCCTCTGCTCACACTTTTCTTTTGACGAAGCCCTCACTCCATACCCCCCTGGACCCCCTAGCTCTCTCCCTCTCTACGTTCTTTTATAGGTGAGAAGGTCTAATAAACCATACCGAACCAAATCTCTTTTTTGATTTTTTTTTTGCCTTCTTTCTTTCGAAAATCAATTCTGTTTCCAACAAATTTGACCAAATCCTCTTCGCTAACTGAACTTGGGCAATCTTAGGATGAGTTGTTGGGCCTGAGATCTCTGGAAGAAGGTGACAAGCTTCCTTCAAAGCTTCATCCTCCTCGATTATCTCAAGATTTGCTACAACATCTTCAATGAAAAGGGAACCTCCCTGTCCACCAGATTCGAGACCCCAGAGTTGCTGAAAATTCATGCACCACGTCATAATCTCCATATGCTGCTTTGTCTTCAATGTGCTCTCATGAAGATGGTGCAAGTCATGCAACCGCGGGGAAAGACTTCGCTTGAACGACGACTCCAAAACTTCTAGTACATTGGACATGCCCGGCTGGCGGCACAGAATACCTGAGAAGCAAACTCAACCTGTTTTTTATATCCTTCAATTTAGCTTCGCCTTTGCCGTCGATCCAATTCAAAACATAATGCATAAAATAAACTATCCTATATGAAAAATGATTTAAATACTTTTTACTAGGGATTAAGGTTAGTCCCTAATTTTTATGCAAAAAATTAATGACTAAAAAAAGATAGCTAAAATTTAGGTGTCAACAAGTGAGAAGTAAAATGGGTGGAGAGTGCAAGAAAAGCTTCTTCTAAGAAAAAAGATCAAACCCCTCTTAGATGTAATTTATTCAATATAATTTGACATTTCTTTATCCACTAGTAATTAGATGAATGTGGGGCGCATTCTCTCTCGAAAACTACGGGTGATTAAATCAAAGAAGTTTATCCTTTGCCGAAAGAACAAGAAGTTGCGTTAGAAGAAGTTGAAATGTAGAACAGAGATGGGTGTAGTTTATGTATCGCTCAACTTTATTGTAAGAGATGCACTTTGTCTAAAGAACGTTAACCAGGTGCAATTTCTCAGAAAAATTTAATGTAACACAACATAATGAACCAAAAATGGTATTAAAAAAAAATGCGTATGCAAGCACCACCTATATAATATATGAGACAAGATGTTATTAGGAGGTGCAAACTACCATCAAAGCAACCACCTAGATTTCCCGCTACCCTCACCAGCTTTGAACAATTTGAACCGTAAGTACACTTAATCGAAGTCGAGTAGGCTGTCGAGTAGGCTTCAAAGTCATAAATGCTCGTGTCGACAAGCTCAAAGTTCTCATGCGAAAACGGGCACAAAGCCCTTAAGCCTACATAATGGTCGAGTTTATTAAACTTGAGCTCGAGCACGAAGACTCGATGCAATTCAGGTCCACTTTCGAACATTGCTCGCTCGAGCTAAGTTGAGCTTGAGTTTGGCATTGTATTGACTCGACTTGGCTTATTATACACCTAGTCGATACTTACCTGATACACAGCACAGCATAAGAAAATTGCCACATCCTAAAAGGATGAGCCCTTGATTGATTTAGCATCTTTCTCGGGAAAAGCATAAAGAAAATACATCTAAAAATCCAAGGACGGATTGATACCGATCATTTAAGCAGATATCCGGGTGGGACATGAAGGTTTCTAGTTCAGAGGGTTTTGGCACGACCTAGATACCTGACGGACCACTGATGGGGTCCAATGTCGTGAGTCTCTCTCTCTCTTGCAGCAACACCACCTGCCTTAGAAACCCTACCGCTTTCACTCCACCTTTGCCCGTGTTCAATGATAGAGTAGCTGTTAGAATTGAAATCTGGGTGCAGTTTTTCGTAATTAAGTTTTGTACCGAGGACGTCGGACTGCGGAGGGATCCACGTTCTACTGGATTAAACTAGAAGCACTTTGCTATCTTCTTCTCAGACTGGTTAAAATTAAAGATGGGAAACATTTCTCCTCATAGCTCAAATGCCCTTTTCACGTAGGTTGGACGAGATCAACGTCGATCATGAACTCGACCCGACTCTACTCGCACATGCTTTGTGCTGGATACAACCCAAGCTCGGTTAAACAGTAAATTTCTTTCTGGAGTTCCACTCGAATAGAAAACTAAGATATCCGAGCTTAAGACGATTAGAGTTGAGTTATCAATGAATTCAAACGCTCGTACTTATTAGTCATTTTCTCTTATAGTGTGTGTAGTATATAATTTCAGGGATTGATACATCTACTTTTAAACGAACCGGCCCACTTCACGTTGGCCAAGCCCCAAAAAGAGCATTCGGGGTAATCATACAATATAGTGACCTCTTAAAAGTGGGTGTTTAGGATTTTCTTATCAGATGTGAGACTTGAGATGTCACAAACTCTCTTACTTAAAGAATTGATGTTCTCGTTAGTTTTGGCCCGTATCAACTAGCGGTACACCCCTTATCCTATATGTGGTTTGGTCTTCGTTTACTCCTAGCCATCCGCAATTTTTTAAGCCTAATAAAAGTTGCACATTGTTCAAGCCCTCTTGTCTCAAAGATCACTTTGCACCTTCTTGGAGTCACATATGGGCCTAGACTTTTCATGAACCATGCATCTACTAGAGAGAGTCTTGCTTTGATATAATTTGTAGTGGCTCAGTCGTTCTATGTGGATCAAGCTCCCAAAAGGAGTATTCTGAGTTATTACACAAGATGATAACCATTTGAAAGTGGGCGTTATTTTACGTATCACTCAACAAGACTTCTCTCATCTAACATGAGTCTTGAAATGTCGCAACTTCATCATTACTTAAGAATTTCGAGAAAATCGATCCAAGGTGGCTTAGATTTGCAATCTGTCAAGTTGAGTATTAACAAGCTTGATAAATAGCTCGAGCTCGAGCTCTTGATATCATCATAATCATCAATGTCTCGATTGCAATAGTAGCTTGAATTAATTTCAAACCCTATACTTACGCCAATGGATCGTTGTAGCCACTCTTGCTCGGTAGCCTATCTGCAGTAGCTTTTAATCTTGACTCTTCACTTTTTGTTTAATTTAAATTCGCAATTCACACGCTCCAAATTTCTTCAAATTTGAAGCTTTCGAAACTTTCACAGCACTCCATTATTGGCAGATAGATATGAGTACAATCTTTTCATAATTTTCTAAAATCTAAATAATATTTCAGTTGTTCCTCCTCCTGATTTAAAGGGGATTTCGCTCTTACGTGAGCCTTCGTGGCCTATCCCATCTTATGGGGGGAGGATTTTCACGAATGCGTCTCTTATTTAAATATCAGTACCCGCACGCCATGCATTGCCAATCCTTTTATATCTTTATCTTTTCTGTAGAATGGAAATACCCTCTAAGTATTTTTGATTCGGACGATCCGAGATCGATTCTCCTACGGAGCTTCTTAGGGGTCCAAAGGGGACTTTACTGTGTTTCTTTCTCTGTCCAATAATTCAACTTTCTACACTTCTTGAAATCCGCCGACACGGTAGAAACTTCATCAAACTCTTCCAACCATAACACACACACCCTCTCTCTCTCTCTCTCACTCAGTGGAAAGCTCTTTCACCTTCCCTCCATCTCCTTCCTCAAACTCACGAATCCCTCCCGCCTTCCACTCACCGTAATGGCACCCGCAACTGCACCGCCAAACCCTAATACCACCCGCCACCTTGACCACCAGATGCATCCCCACTTCCGCAAGCTCCTCTACCTCCCAAACGAAGAAGACATGCCACCTCTCCTCCAAACCCCCGCCACCGTCTCCGCCGCGGCGCCACCGTCAGCATCCATCAGTAAGCCCCCACGGCCGCCCCTAACCAACGCTCCCTTCGACTCCTCCGTCGGCCTCGCCGTCCTCGTCCTCCTCACCGCCCTCTTCTTCATGGGCTTCTTCTCCCTCTACATCCGCCGCTTCGCCGAGGGCTCCGAAGAAGCCGCCGCCGCGGCCTCCTCCCGCCGCCGCCCCCGCCGCGACCCTGCGGGGCCAAGCCAGCCGAACTCGTCCCGGGCGCCGCCGGGACGCCCGTCGTGCCGGGCGGCGCGCAAGGGCCTCGACCCCGCCGTCATACGGTCGCTGCCGGCGTTCGCCTACGGCGGGGGGGGCGCCAAGTACCAGGCGGACTGCGCCGTGTGCCTCAGCGACTTCGAGGAGGAGGAGGTGGTGAAGGCCATCCCGTGGTGCTCGCACGTGTTCCACGCGGAGTGCATAGACCGGTGGCTGTGCGCGCACGCGTCGTGCCCCGTTTGCAGGGGCGCGCGGCTGACGGAGGCGAGCGGCGGATCGGAAGCCGGCGGGGCAGAAGGATCGAGTGCGGCGGGGAGCACGGAGGCTCGGAGCGCGAGCGGGCTAGGGGGCGGATCGACGGCGGCGAGCGGTGACACGTGTCTGGAGATCGGGGACGGTGGAGGGGGAGGATTGAGTGTGAGGAGGAGCAGTAGTTGGTCGAGCTTAGGGGAGGGGGGCCGTTCCTTGCAGAGGATGATGAGTTTCTGAGGGGTGGGCACCTGCGGTTCCGTACAGGCGTTTTTTTTTCGCACGTGTGGATGTATAAATACTGTAATGGATAATGTAAAGAGGTTGTTGGCTTTGAACATTCATAAATTTTTGTATACTTGAATCATTCACTCATTGGTCTACATTGGCAAAACTACACTTGAATTCGTTAAAATAAATACCGATTTTGTAGACTGTGCATCTTGATTAAAGCTATCAGATCCGATCATGGGTGGGCAGGCTTTAGCGAACCGAATGGACTGCCCTGCCCGTGGTCATTTCCGGGATCGACTAATCGGCACATGTTAATGGCTCTACTAATCGAAGGAGATCGATATTGTATCCTAGCAAGTTCGTCCCGGTACGTGATTAGCATGGACGATCCGGGCTATAGATGGACTAAGAGCAGAGGTCATATCTAATTTCTTGTGGCGTTTCATAACCAAAGATCACCAGAGAGAGATGAAGAAGAAGAAGGCAAAGGCCACTATGATCATCTTGTCAACACCCTCATAAGTTATAATACATTCCTTTCGTGACAGAGTCACAAATAATGTTCAAAAAAATAGCTTGAAAAGGTGGGAGGCAAAATCAATTCTATGCTTATTTGGGAATTAATGCTTGCACACTCCACCCTTTTACAGACTACAGCCAATTTTTTTTCTTTTTTGGTTCTCTGTACTGAACCCAACCGTTGCTCAGAAGACACGTGGCATCGACCGGAGCTAGAAGTGTGAAGCTGAAGAAGACATTGAACTCCAGGACCATCACAACCCTCAACCTGTCTGGCGGGCATCAAACTCGGGTTCTTGTAAACCTGCACAGGATGACAGAATCGCCATGAATCTGATTGATTCTGTGAAATATGAATACAGCCAGAACCAGATTCGATGTTCTTATTTATGCCCGCCGATTTGCCACCATGAACGAGAACGACTTTTCTCAACCACCCTCCCAGGTATCATTGTCTTAGCCGAGACTCATCGCAGCAATCTTGTATGGCATTTCGATTTATGGGTAACTAATTCTTACAGCACAATTCACACGATCATTGATTCTAGTAGAGATGGAGCACAAGAGCGTCAGAAAGAACAATACCTGAAGGAGTCTTGAGCAGGCGTGAGCAATGTAGTTGTCAGTAATGTGATATTTCCCTCCCTTCCCTTACAGCTATGAAATAAAATAAGCACGTATAACCTCAACAACAGGTGCCCGGCACATTGGGCACTTCCCTTGACCCTGAACTAAGTCATTCGCGCATTTGGAACACGTGCACATGTGACCACATCTGCAACATGGAGCATTTATATAAGCAAAGAGACGGGATTGGAGCAATAATGAGCTCAGATCATTCAATTTATCGACGCCCCAAATCTGCATCAGGAAGACAAGACTTCAGCAGCTACCTGTACAATAAAGAATCAATGTTGTTGTCGCGACATTCACAGCAGATTCCTTTTCTCACAGAATCCCACCTAGATTCGTCATTCATGACACTGCTTTCACATGCACCTGCAACAGACAATGTGACATGAGAATTGCTTGACCACAGAAGATGGAAGATGTCCCCATTTGCAGGCAACTGCAAATGCCAAATACGCCTATCGGCGTCTAAAGCAATTAACGAACATACAGTATCTACCACAAGAACATAAACCTGTGAAGAAAAGAAAGAACCTCCAGTTTCATACGCTGAAAAGATTTGGTGGAGGGAAAACATCAAATATCTAAATAACAGCAGTCTTAGAAAAGGCAAACCTTGTGAGCCCACTGGGCGATTTAGAGCAGCTGACACTTCTTGCTTAATTGAACGTTGCAACTCAAGTTGCATGTCCATGCAAGCCTCAAGCATCCTTTGCATATTATTCATCCGCTGCTGTAGCCGAGCCATATCCACCCTCAAATCATTGATGATGTCCCATTCCTGCCACAAGTGCACAAATTCATCCGATAAATTTAGGGAATGCTAAAAGGTGCAACTATTCTGAAATATCACAACACAAAACCTCAAACATCCAAATATCCATTGAAAATGAAGAGGAGCAACAGAATAAAATCGCTCAAACTTCGACAAGCAAAACATTGATGTTTATTTTTAACTAGCAATTCTCAAAATCTGAAGGCACAACCTATTTCTAAAACAAAAGTTTATCGTCAAGGTTTGTCAGAGAAGAAATTAAAAACAAGATTTCGATTTTCGCTAACATTCAGGCATAATGCAATTTGAAACTTTTGTGAAGATCCTGATCTGGCCTTAAGACAAATCTTTTCCATGGCCAACTATTTTACATTTAAACCGGAGCCACGGGTGGAAACCCTCTCCCCATCTACAAAATGCAATAAAACCAACACAATGTAGTAATGTTGAACTGTAAACCCTGAAAGGTTTTTTTTTTTCTGTTCTAAACATTAAAAATATATAAACATAAATAAATATAAACAAAGATAGCTAGAAAAAGGAAGTTACAGCTAGATCCAACAGAGAATCATGTTTGTGTCAATGACATTAAAAAAAATGAAAGTTCCAAGATTGACTCAGAAAAACAACATACAACTCCCAGGTGTTGATGAATGTCATGCTGTGGCCAACCATCATGGTGCAAGTCCTCATCCCAGCGTGACTGAATTGAGGGTGATGGAAATGGAGGTAGCGAAAATGAGGGGTTCTCGACAGCATCCATTTGAGCATCATTTTCTCTACTCATCTGCTCAAACTCCTCCTCTGCAGTTGCAGGGGGAGTAGGAGATGTACCCTGCAACTCCCAATCTGCAGAAGCTTGACCTTGCCTTTCTACATATGATTGTATCAGTTGGTCAAGACTCTCACGAAATTGACTGTGAAGAAGATTAGATACACTCCTCCTGCACACCAACATAATTTCTGTCATTTTTTAATTCCCACTATAAGGGCCAAGCAAACATAAAACTACTGTTAAAGAAAATTCTTACCTACTCAGAAGTTCCCTGAGTTCCGTGCTATACACATTATCATCATCTGGTAAATAAAATGTGCCAACTCTTCCGCTGGAAACATCTCCCTGCTCAGAATGACCTTCAGACCAACTCTGCCCATCCTCTTGGACACCATCCATAACATTTTCAACCTCATACTCCATTCGAGGGCTACCTTCCATGTCCTCATTTGCATCTCGGTCTTGCGACCATTCATTAACAGTGGTTTCTGAGGGAGTTTCATCAAAAACCTCACCAACACTGCCAATTTGTCCATTAGATTGGGCACCTGCTTCATGGAGATCACTCCCTTCATTTCCCGAGCGGCTTTCTTGCCAATCTTGAACTTGGATGGCTGAAACTCGCCATCTTACATTTTCAGCAGCATTTTCATCAAAAGAACTTGTCTCTTCCAATAAGGAATGGACAGAGTTTCCCTCTCTTACCGTCCCAGAATGACAATACAGTACTTCGCTTACTTGATCCGAAGGAGTAGGTTCTCTAGATTCAATCTGCAAATCTCTAGATGGTCCGTCACTACTTTCATTGACCTCTCCATCAACCATATCAGTCGATCCAGCAACAATTGACATTTGACTATTCCTGAATTCATTTACAAGCCCTGCCTCTGGCCTTCCTTCAGTGTTAGCAGCGGATCCTGCCCCTTTGCCAATGGTACATTCTACTCCACCAATCTGATGTGAAGAAGCATGGTCTGGGACATCAATTTGCCCAATTTCATTTGGTGACCGATCACCACTTTCATGTGAGTAACTATCTGCCTGACCACCACCCACATCAGTCAACTGAACAGCAACTGGCTGTTGCCTGTTTTGTGACTCATTTCCTAGCACTTCAACCTGCCTTTCTTCAGCAACATCCACGGATCCAATTTCTTGATTAACGGATCCTGAATTATCTCTACCATGTGACAACTCATGGGTATTTCTTTCAGCATTTGAAGGCCGAGTTCCTTCAAGATTACCATCCATGACCATCGGCAAATTATTTGGGCCACCATGTCCTTGCTGATTATCATTGATTTCATTGCTAGAAGAGCTATCAAAGTCGGCGCTCACTTCACCACTAGCAGAGTTGTCCAATCTAGAAAGAAATCCTTCCCTGATTCATAAATGAGGGGAAAAATTACCCGGAATGAGAAATGTGAATGTTAAAACTAGTTAATCATCATGACTATAATGGAAGAACAGGCCGTAAATGCAATAAAAAGAAACAAAATACAATATACTTAAACAAAAAAAACACAAAAAAAAAACTGCTCCAAGTTCAAGGGACATAAATCTAAAGTTCACGAAGCAATCAAGACAAGACAACATACCTGAGACCAGAAACCGTTTGTCTTTTCCTTAATAATCCTAGTTCACTAGCCGCCAGGGAACTGGTTCCTTCATTCAGTGTCCTCTCATTTCGCAAAAATCTACCCCTAAGCAATGACTGCACATGAACACACAGTACATCAGTCAATCTCAGAAAAAAAACCAGCTATACAACAAGGTTCTGATCTTCTACTTTCACAGTTTGACATGGGAAGACTGCGATGAATGCAAAAAAAAAAGAGCAAGAGGAAGACATGGGCGCTTATTTGCTTCACCAAGATTCGTAGACTTAAAGAACTAAGTAGATCAATCGAACAAGAGATTGTTAGCCCTGTCTACACGTCATAACATACAAGTCCTTGCTCCTCAAAAAGGTTGAAAAGCAACTGTGAAAGCTTTGCAGTGAAGAAGAGAATCAGAAGTTCAGTTCAGTTTAAAGAATACTCTTTAGATCCAGCTTCTTCAACCACTGCTCCAGCAAAGGAATCATTAATTAGTGCAATTTCCATGATCTGTACCACTACGTCATTGATTCAAATTTTATGAATCCAAAAATGTAAGAGTCGATATTGACATCTAAAAACTAAGATATGAACAGCCAAACTTCCAACAGAGATACACTATATGCACCTGAATGCGGTTGCGATGAGCAAACTGCGAAACCGGCTGCTGCTGCAATAATCCCTGGATCTCTCTTTGCCTTTCTCTCTCTGATTTCTTCAACATGTCAAGTAGAACCTGTCTGCCGCATACTCTACGAATGCCTCGCCTGATATTGTCAACTCGGACTTCATTTTCGTTCACAAGCAAGCCATCGCGCACTCGTTCAATTTGAGCACCAATTTCAGCAGCCTGTTCTTCTCTGCGGTCACCACAAGGACCTGTCTGACTATTTATCTGTACCCACTCCCTTATTATTCTAACCCTCTCCTGCTCAGTTTCCCCAAGCCATTGTGCCCTTGGATGATCGGTAATGTGAGCAATGTTGGGTGCGCACTCTCTCACACCACTGTTCATCCATTCCCGAAATATTTTCCGCACTCTTTCTCTTTCGGTTTCTCCAAAATCAGAAGAATGCTCCTGGCTGAGATTGTTGTTTTCCAAAGCCTCATTTTGCGACGCAGCCTGACTGTCAGACCATGTTCCAGACTCATTCCCATTCTCAACCACATCACTCTCACCTTCTTCACAGTGACTCTCGAAACTGTTGATACTTGAGAGATCATTAGTCGAAACGTCACTCGCTTCATGGATCAATCCTTCGCCAATTCTCTCTTGACGGCTCACCGCATGTTCATCCTCGAGCTCCCGCCACATTTGCAGGGTGGAGGACGCCCGAGTGCCCGGCATCCCATGGTCAACCCGTCCTCTAGATGCCGAAGACTGAGAATCTCTGAGGAAAGAAGAATCGAGCACCGAAACATTGTGCAGACCCGCAATAGCCATCTTCCTAACTTAAAAGTCAGAACCTTCAGCCCATCTGCTTCGAAAGCATAAATAGCGCACCGATTGGGGAATCAGATCCCAGCGGAGAGGGTTCCATCAGAATGAGGCCATCATTGCATCCCAGATAGAGCTCCTTATTGTCCACAACTCGCCACCAAGACCACCAGAGATCTGACGCTCAACAAACTTCGCTGCTACAAACGCACAGAGGAAATTAGATGCTGTCTGCACACTTTTTAATCATCAGACGCAACAAATATCTTTCCATATTGCATTAACTGTTCGGTTCGACATTCTCTAAGCAAGCCTATGTTACAGCAAGAGCTCGCATAACTCGAGCAAAAGATTCACACAACAGAACAGAACAAAAAACCAAATAAAAAAAGAAGGGGGGGTGGGGAATCCCCTCCTTCAACGCGCTGAAAAAAAGAACGGACCAAACAGAATCCAAACAACCACTCAAAAATCCAGAACCTTAACTCCAACGAACGGCGCTGCTACAGCAGAACAATAAATCGAACCTCGGAAGCCCAGATTTGTCCCGAATCTGCGAATCCGGCAGGGGAGAGCCTCGAAGGAAAAGACCAGGCCCGTCGACAGAGCTCGACGCCGAGGCATCTCGAGCTTTCCCAACACCTTAGACAAATCCACAAAATCCACAAATCCCAAATCAACAGACCGAAAAACAGATCATTTCCATCACTTTTCCCCTCCCCGGCCACGAGCACAAGCTATCATCACCAAACCGACACCCAAAAAAAAAAAAAAAAACGGCTTTCGAATCACGAAACGGATCGGGGTTCCCCTCACGGTCGAAAAAAAAACAAGAGAAGAACACCCGCCCAGAACACGCATCCCCCGAATTCACAAACGGACCCAATTCCCCGGAGCGTTCACGCGCAACTTTGGGAGCGAATTGGAAGAACGCCCGTACCTTCCGAGCTCCTCCCTCGCCTTCGATTTTCCGAAGCAGAGAAAGGGGTGGAAACCCTAAGCAGCCGGGCAAGAAAGCTACAGGGGGAAGAGAGAGAGAGAGAGAGAGAGGGAGGGGGGGGGGGAGAAGGGGAGATGTCAAAGCGGGCAACGAAAAACTTGAAGGAGGTCTCTTAGAGAGAGAAAGCGACAGGAGAGGGGGAGAGAGAGAGAGGGGAGGGATGAGCGGCGATTTGGAAATATTAAACGGGAAGGGATGGGATGGGGAGGGGGGAGGACACGTCACCCGGCTCCCCCTCAAATTTTTTTTGCCGTAACACTAACGTCTATAAAATCAACCCCGCGAGCCGCTGCGGACCGCCACGTGTCCCGTCCCGTTGCCTTTCCCTCCCGCACATCCTTAAACGTAACGAAAGTGGGAAGCTTGGGGGGGGCGGCGGGGGCCTCTCTCACCTTTTCCCGACCGCGACGAAAACGCCGTCGTACTCTCTTGGAGATATCTGACGAAACGCACTTGGCAACTAATGGTCAAACTGCGTACCTGTTGTTTTTGGTGAGAGGGGTTTCGCAAATTTTGTATGAGAAATCGTGATGGAGCTACGCATGTCCTTAAGCTATTTCGTCTGAACTCTGGGATGGATAATATTCGGGGGTATTTTCCTTGGAAGAGGGGGAGAAAAACTTTCTTTCTAGTTGGAGAGCTAGACATGTGGACACCGACACGTTAAAAATAAGGAACGCGATCCTGTTAGTTTGCCCGGATATATGCACCTGGACAGGCGGGGCGACTCCGGTTTGAAGGTCTAGCTACCCTTCAGTAACCACCACCGAGGATTTAAGGCAGGTCCCTAATTACTGAAGAAGGTACCTTTACCGACTACAACAAAAACGTGCAGCACTTTTTAGGAGATATCTAGCGAACGCACTTTTTCGTAACTAACGGTCAAAATGCAAACTTTTTTTTAATGAGTTTTGTAGATTTTGTATAAGAAAACGTGCGAGTAATGCAATGACCGGACTTAATTAAGACTTGGCCCGATCTCGGTATCTCAAGGAGCGTGTTCGCGAGCAACGTCGACGTGTAGTGCTCAATCATTTGTGGTAGAAATGATAAATTTACAGGTTTGATTTTTCCTTTGATGGGCGATGTTATGAGATAGTGCTTTTGAATATGTGCACTGTCTAAGAAACAACTAGTGTTATTGAAGTGGTGATGGTTATGCTTTCATTGTCGTTAACCACATCACGTCATTGGTAGATAGAGATGACCACAAATTGCTACGTAATTGCCCGTTCTGTAGATAATAAGCATGCTTGCTGAGCATTAGGACAACAATCCGACGTGAAATTATTTTTTTTTCCCAGACTTTGTACATCATTTTCCGGATATAATGAGTTTATATCTTTTTTTTCCCCCTTTCCTAAGTATTCCTTTGCAAAAAAAAAATTTCAGCATAAATAGGGAGTTGGTGGTGCCACTAATTATAAATAAGCTCAAGCGCATTTTATTTAAAACCATCTTCTTGGATAAAATGTTGGTTGAGCCAATAGATGGAAGGTTTGAGCTTTGTACCTACTTTCAACCACCTTTCCTCCTCGGTAAATAGCTAATAAATGGCATTGTAACAATCAAATTGCAGATTATAATTAATCTTCTTTTGCTTTCCTATCACGTGACAAAGTGAAATCTCACCCGAAGGTTGCACATGTTCTAAAGTACGATCAAAATGCTCTTTTTTACTTAAGTTAATTCACGATTTCAATTCCGTTATTTCTGTTAGAAATACGAACGATAACTTTAGCTATAAATGTATCATATCGAGAAAAAATCCCATTATAGATTTTTGGGGTCAAAAGGAGCAACTGATGAAAGCTATTGGCTTATAACTCAGTGAATTAAGCTTTAGAACAAAGATCGGTCTAATTTTATGTCAATGAGCTCAAGTCTCCATATCTCTCTTGACATTTTCTCATTATGAATATATTGGGAGAGATACTTAGATGCATCCGATGCAGTGAGCCAAGCTCATATACACCCTTAGATCAAGTGGGTCCAACGTGAATGTCGGCACGTTGAAGGCCACATATCAAGTGCATGCATGAATTTTTTTTTTTTCAATTTTTTGAGCGATCCCAATGTGAAATCCGTCCTCTCCCATTTGGTTGTGGTATCGGGATAGACTTGATCTATGTTCATATAATGAATTTGGACAAAAATGTCTCCTTTTTACTTACTCCCCGTACCAAGGTCTCAAAATCCTTGGGAACCTCCATTAATAATATGTGATCAAAGATCAAGAGCACCATACCCAACATTCAAAAGATAGCAAGGACATCTAGGACACCTGACCATTCCCTACATGATCTAAGTGACCTTAGAAAAACCCACATGGTTTGTATCGAGATTAAGCCCTCATCAGCTTGATTTTTGTCCTTTTCTTTTCCGGCAACATTGTATGACAAAGGTCCTCACATGGGGAAAATATGACCACCCTTCCTTGCCCACATGTCCCTGCTCTCCCTAGCAATATATATGGAGTAGGAAGCCTCTTATTAAAACCTCTCTCTAAATTAAAGAAGAAGTTCAAAATAGGGAAGGCCCATCTATGTATAAAAGATCTAAGGAAAGAAACTTCCTTTTCTTCAAAGTGATGATTCGTTCTCATGAATACCAAACCAAAGCCTGTGAAGTAGGAGTCCCACCACATGCAAGATACCTTCTTTATGGTCATTATTTCATGAGTAACTCCCATTGAATACAGTGTATAAATGCATCCCCTTTAGATAGTTTGGCCCCTTCCCTTTGTTCTTTTATTTCTCCCCATTATGAATCTTATCCCTTTGCCTTCCAAATAAAGAACTACCACATAAAGGGGGAGAAGAGCACATTTTCCTTTCTTTTTTTTTTTTTTTCATTTCTTTTTTTTTTGGGTTAGGATGTACATCGTCTCGACTCTCGATAACCATAAAAACCAGTATCTCATCGCAACCATGGGCTAAGGACCGATCCCTAGTCTGTCACCAGTACCGTTGCACTGACCCATTTGTGAGAATCGAAGATGAATACTTGGGTATAGAATGAGAAACCATGAGAGAAAAAATATAGTTAGGACGAGAAGCATAACTTACAACTAACAACTATAAGAAGATAATTATAGAATTACAAAGGGCATGTCGACCTCCTATATATCAAGAACTTCATGTACAGAGCCACACGCAATTTTTGCAATTCATTTCATGTTATCATTCTTACGCTTATACATCAACTTCGTACTTAGTTCATTGAGAGGCTATTTGGTATGGCAATCCCTCAACAGTTTCAACCGTTGAAAAATGGGTTTTAAGTGTTTAGCAAACATTGTACGGCTGCAGCACCTCCACAGTTACACTATCTTATTGTGGCTTTTAGTAAATTGAGCCACCCAACTTCAAGGTGCCACGACTCAAAGGATACATCATCAAACACATAATTTGCAGCAGTTTGTAGCAGCGTCACAGCACAACATAGGTACGTCATAACCATGATCTTACTAAACCAAACTGACTCAAATCTGCACCTAATAACGTCCAAATCGAGCCATGTTATCATTTTGGATCTGAATTTATCAGTCTCTCGAACCCGAAACCCTAATAGAGCAAGGAAGAAAAATATCTTCCTAGATCTTTTGGCCATCACTTGATATGAAAGGGGAAAAAAGATGGGAAGAGAAAGTTAAGGCATGCTTACTGCATGCCCTTTTGGAGACCTACCCCAAGGGAAAGCACCCCGACTTCACTGTTGTTTCAGGCTCTGCATATGAATACTTCCATTGATCCTTCATATCAAATCATTTAAGGGGGTCAGGAAGCCCCGCGGGGCATAATGTGATCGTTCCTCTTTTGTCATATCATTGCAGCATTTCGACGATTATCGTCTCTTTGCTCCTACCGAATGCATGGTCTAGCTTGGGACCAAAGTGTTCCTGCTAGTTGAAGGATTGGCTCCCTTCATTTGTCGTTTTGCCACATCCATAGATGAAATGCTGTCGATTTTATCGTTTTGCTATTATTTTCCCATAATTCATGATCGAAAAACTAAAGGGTATAGAGAAAATCTGGACATAGGATAAGCACGAGATCATGTGGCGAATTGGTTGCGGGAATAAATTCGAATGACTAATGAAAAGAAAGGTATATATGCGGAGACAGAGATGTGATCGAGATGTAAATTATCGTGGATGAAGATCTGAGTTTTTTCAATGACTTTTACGTGAAATAGATAGTGATCTTGCGTGGTAATAAGTGGCTGACTCTTTTTTATCTTGAATTCTAAATTCTACTATATATCAACCCAGAGGGTCTTAAAAACTGAGTAATAACATATTTCTTGTTGCCCGAAAAAAAAAGAAAAGCATATTTGTTATCAATCAATCTTCTCGCATATATATAGTCGGTTCTTACACGTTGAACATATCATATACAAGTAACTTCACTCAATGACAACGTGATGCCGGAATGACAAATAGAGTAAAGATGAGAATAAGGGAAAATTACCGAAAAAGTCATAAACCTATGGCACTTTTGTTAATACAGTCTTAAACACTTTAATTGTGTCAATTCGGTCCTAAATATTTTCTTGTTCGGCAAATTGTGTCCATCCAGCCAATTTGATCGGAAATTACTGACGTGGATGCCGGCCGTGCTCTGTAATTTGGAGTCATGGTGGAAGAAAAGGGCATGAAACCAACAATAGGTCAAACAGCCTTCAATTGTGGTAGCACATGCTTTGTAATTTGGAGTTTATTGTGTAGTGTCTTGTAGAGGGGAAGAGCTCATGTCTTTGTAGTTCTGGCCTGATTAGACCTCTTCGTAATCTTGATTGAAGTTGGTTAGTATATTCCGTCGCCCCATTGATATTTGCCCTTTTCACACAGAAAGGGTTTCGACGTTAATCTTTTTGTAATAGTATATAAAAATAACGCTCGTAAAGAGCCCCATTGAAACCAAGAAGTAAGGTCTGCCTGGCATCCACATCAGAATAAATGGAGTTTTTCAAAAAAAAAAAAACCTACTGGCGGAGGAACCATTCTCTTGGATTGCTCTCTCGTTGCTTCCGTTGCTGTTATTGTGGTTGTTCTTGACTGGCATGATGGATTGGATTCTAGAAAAGAGAAACCAGCTAGGTATTTGATGGAAAACAAACAGAACAATATGTTGTTCCGAAAGTCGATGAACAAAGATGGCCCTTTTTTTTTCTAATTAATGCAAGATGAAGTAGAACTGAAAAAATGCCATGCAGTTGGGTAGTCAAGTCACTCGAAGAAAGTAATTTTGCCCCAAATAGGATGAAAGTGCACGGAGAAAATGAGCATAAATTGTTGCGGAACATTGCAACTTGGAATTGGAGGAAAAAAAAAAACAAACAAAATCACTGGCCCGTGTGTGGATCGAGACACTTCGTTTGTAAATTTCCTAGAAATTTCCATGAATCTTCCGACAGATATACTTTAGAAATTACTCATATTGTCTCCATGGGAACTTGAAGAGGAGTGACGATGACATCGAATCTCATCCAACATTCAGACACAAACGCTACTCCGTCCCCAACACGTGTCATCGTGCCAGTTTGCCTTACGGTCTTCGGTCAGCAGTGCGTATTTGAGCCAGAAGAATTGGGACACGAATGCTCACTGAATATTAGCTCAATATGCAATGTGATCTCTGAACTTTTGATTTGTTTAATGTGGTCCTGAACTTAACCTCGATGTGCAATGTCATCCTCAAACTTTTAATTTGCTCAAGTATGGTCTATGAACTTTTGATACATGTTCAATTTAGTCCATGAACTATATAAAAATGTTCAAAATTATCTCACCTTAAATTAATTAAAGGACAATATTAAACATGAACGGTTTTGGTCCATTGGTACTTTGCAAGGTTTTGACCAAAATTTGGGTTCATTTGGACTTTACACCAAAAGTCGTGTCAGTTGGGACATCATAAGGTTTGAACCAAAATTTGTGTCCATTTAGACTTCGCATGGATCAAAACTAGTGTCCATTAGAAATTCGTAAGGTTTGGACGAAAATTTGTGTCCATTTGGACTTTGCAAGTTTTGCACCAACAGTTGTGTCAATTAGGACTTTGTAAGCTTTGGATCAAAACTAGTGTCCATTGGTAATTCACAAGGTTTAGACCAACGGTTGTGCTGTTTGTTAAAGTCCAAGAATCATATTGAACAAATTAAACTTTCAAGGACAATATTGTATATAGGTCTAAAGTTCATGAACCATATTGAATAAATTAAAAATTTAGGGATCACATTGCACATCGAGTCAAAATTCAAGAACTATTTATATCATTATTTCCATAAGATTTTCGCAACATCATAAATCGTACTTCACTAAAACTAATTTACATAATTGATTAATCACGTTATGTAACAATTTGTAATCGAATGTAGTGGAACGATTAGAATCGCTCTCCGAATCACCTACTTCGTCAAAAAAAAAAACATCCATGCGTTGGTACGAGTTTCTCCAGCATTATTCGCCTAATGCAATATTGACATTTAAATTGAGATTAAGTCGTCCTTTTACGCCATTGCAGGCGATATTATTCTAATCACGGCCATTTTTCAATGTAGATGAAGAGCACTAAACAAGGAAAAAAGAGAGAGAATAGCGTCGTTCCATCTAATTTACATTGACCGGGTGACCGAATTGCGGGTGTCACTTCACGTCAACCACCCTGATTTCATGGTTACCGACTAACCTTAATTAGCTGCATGAATTGGTGGGGGGTGGGTTGGTTAATTCTCATTGAAAAGGGGTCGATGACTTACAGATTCTCAAAGCAAACGCTTTAAAACTTGGCGTGGACGTGATCAACCCCCCGCACGTGTCACTTGAAAGATGTTTGGCGCAACTTACATTCTTCTAAAAGTGGATGCTTTTCTCTCTGGGTAATTAATAAGGAGGCATTTAAACAGCCAAGTAAAAAAGAGCTATAGATAGGAGCAAGTCCTTAAAAAGTTCTATCTTGATTCTCGTCTGAATTTCGGGATTATTGAGATGTAAAACTTCTAAATAGTATTCCTCCTCCCTGGAAAAGACAAAGGTACATGGGAAAATTGAGAGGTGTGAGGAGTCTAGACATCGACACGTTAAAATAGCGTATCCATAGAGCCTGCCTGCCACCACATGAGGACATTTAAACAGATCAGTAAAAGGGATTCTCAGACATCAAAAAGAAAAGGATGGGTATGGGCTGTTTTGGCGACCCAAAAAATGTAGGATTTCAGATCATATCCAAGGTCTTGATTTAGTTACACCACTGTACTCGATAAGCTGATGTCTTATGTCGAGCAGGTGATAGCTTTGAGGCCCAAAAGGCTTAAAATGATTTTTGACCTAGCCAAAGTCCGAGAGATTACAATAGGAATTTCTAGAGGGTCGGCGCTCAGTGTGCGTCGGACGTAGGGACTATCACATCCAGTGAGGATTTGTATAAATTATTCGATGTCTATAGGACATGGGGATCACCATACTTAGGCTGCGGTTGGCAGTGCACAGACAAAGGCCTTTGGAGCTTCTTCAAAAGCCTCTGGCTCAAGCCAAATGGTGTTTGACACTTTTAAATTATAATTTAGGAAACATTGAAATACCACTCTAACCTAAAATTCTTTCCATTTTTCCAAAAACTTTTCTCAAAAGTCAAACCAAACACACCCTTAGCATAAATTAGTTATTTGCTCAAGGAGTCTTGATCACCCTATTGATAAAAAAAAAAAAACACAACAGGTCAGTCGAGGAGGATGCCATTTGGGATGAAACCTTGGATGCAGCACTCCACACTAGTCAAGCAATGGCCAATGGAGTCTTGGTCACTCTATTAATAAATTCATCACAGGTGTACCAGCTTGAGGTTTTATGTAATTAAAAAATTAATTTAGGATAAATTTATCACGGGTATACCAATTTAGGGATTTTCATAGTATTAACCCTAGTTTTTTTTCTTATTGTTCTTACCACACAGGGAAGTAGCATGTTGTTTAAAGCTTGAAGTGGGTTTGGCTTTCATTTGGTGTGATTTTATGAATTCTTGCGAGTGCAGCAGACTTTGGCTTTTCAAAAAATAAGTGCCTGCCATTGTCAAAACTCATCCAATTGAAATAAAACGAAGAGAAGAAAACAAAAAAATAAAAGAACAAAGAAACTGTTTGACCCGATTGCACCGTGCTCGCCGCCTAACCACCGCCAGCCCACCTTCTGTCCGCCATTGCCAAGGTGGATGCGGGTCCGCTGTCGCCCGCCCAATCCCTTCTGTTGTCACTATTTGACACTGTGTTGACATTAAGGATGTCAATGGTTCGGTTCGATTTTCTTGAAATAACGTCAGCGTTACACCTGGCTGGGCTAAACGCATGAAGAGAAAGGATGGGCTGTGGGCTTTCTAGATATATGAACTGTGGCCCATTGTTTTAGCTTATATTTTGCGAGATGCCCTTTACAGTTTATTCATTTTGCATTAGTTTTTCCTTTTTTGGTCTGTGAAAATATATATAATCACATGTTTATTTTTTCAATTACCTTTCCATGCACGTAGACCTGACCAATCCCAATACATCCCGCGTATTTTTTTTTTCTTACTTTCCTATGTTCGTTCTCCGTCGTCGTTCGAGGTAATTACGAGTGCTTCGCGTGTAAAGATCGGCTTACACTTAGGTGTACTGAAGCGTGAGTTGATTACACCACGCACATTACCAGGATGACTTGGTTGGTTACGAGACAATTTTACTTTTGCCCTTCCATTATCCCGTCTACTTCAACGCCGCCGTATTTTCTCTTTTGATTATTTGTTTGATGGGACGATAATGGTAAGTCATTTATAGTCCGGCTTACACATATAGACAGTTAAGAAGTAAGTTGATCACATTATATACGTGTGTGTACATGTGTATGTATGTATGTATGTATCCATTTTCATAGGTATGAATTTGGGGAAGATGAAGGGTAAAGAATTTGCGGACACAATACGAATGTTTTATACACAATACACCAACAATCGATCGTACAAAACAAGGAATACAAAAATCACGAATAGTGTTCAACAGTCACACTCCAATCGTTCAAAAGAAGAAAAAAGAACACACAAATAGAAAACAAAGAAAGTATAGTTGAATGAATCGAACTTTTGCAACCGGCGATGCCCTAAAGCTCGACGCGGCAGTCCTTCGCCCCGAAACTCCGAGCCCTCGTGAAGAGGGCGAGCACGGGGGTGGCAATGAACCCTGAGCGTCCGATGCCACGACTTCCAAATCCCGACCTTAAACCTGACCTTGGCCCGAACCCGAACCTTGAGCTGTACCGCTCCGGACGACCTCTCGGTCCTCAGGTTCTTCGACACGCGTCTGTTTAGGGCCACGTCCCGAGCCTGCGGCATCACGTGCAACTCGGTCTCGTTCTTGTGGCGCTGAAAGAAGGGCTCGGCGATGCTGCTTGCGAGGTCCTGGTCCTCATACTCCACCGTCACCTGGATGTTGTCGTAGAACACGGTGACCCTGCGGTTCGGGTTGTAGGCCCGTAGGGAGAGATCGAACGTGGCGTCGAGGTGGTCCTTGGTCATGTTGTAATGGTCGATGTAGGCGTCGTCGATGGTGAAAACCAGCCGTCTCGGGTGGATGACAAGCCAAATGATGAGCACGGCCAAGCCCACCAGCACGATCAGGGACAGCAAGATCAGGGCTGCGCATTTCGCGAGTCCGGATCGGCCTCTTTGCCGCGGCGGTGGCAGCGGCCGCACCTGCTGTTGGCCTTGGTTGGGGGCCATGTTTCTGGGAGTTTGAAGGGTGTATGTATGTTAACTTTGTCTTGCGTGGAATTGGTGATCGAATTAGGGTTTTATACGGAACAAAAAGGTCGAGAATGTTTCGTTCACGAAGTTAGCGACAAGTGTGCCATTGGAATTAAGAACATCATCTTATTGCAAAAGCTTCATCCGTCAGTTTTATATTCATCTCAATCCTTCTTTTGCTATAATTAGGAAAATGAATTAGAGCAAGGGCATTAAAGCAAATCTCTAGAAAAGAATTCATAAAATGATGCGACAAATCGAAATCGGATTGTTTAATCTTACTCGACATTGATAAAGATATAACTAACGTCCTCTTGAAGTAGAAGCCTATCATCAAACTCTAGCAAAATGTTAGTTATCTCTCATGAATTTGGCTGAGTATCTAGGCTTAAGTGATAGGATTAATGTCCGGATCATGATGCTTCGCAGAGGAAACATGGGTTCCCAAAAGAAGGAAAAACAAAAATGCCACTATGTTGCATCTCGTTCTTCGAATTGAAAACCTAAAATCATACAAATGTGAAAACATTATCTAATTGTTTTCGGTTTGATCGAGTGAATCTTATGCCAATCAAGACATGAATGTTTGGATTATCAAGAAGAAATTTATGCGACTATAATGAATTTTGATTCTTGGGTATTATGCACGGTAGGAATTAGTCGACCTTGTTATGATAAATGAAATAAAAGAGAAAAAGATAAAGAATCATTCTTTGGCGAGGAAGACGGAGTTCTTAAGACATCTTATATTCACTAAAATCTTCTCCAGTAAGGCAATAAACGGTTCTTGCCTTGCCTCCTACTTATTCCTCACGTCACTTGTCTTTCGCATATCTTAATCGAAAGTTCCTTTTTTTTTTTTTCCTGGGTCATGAAAGCGAAAGGATTAGCTTTGTTAAAGATGAATTTAATATGAAAGTGTAATTGGCGTTGGATTATCGTTAGGGCTTTGCTAGTATAACAATTTTTGGACTACTGTTTTGTGAGCTACAAATTCTTGAAAGAGTGGGCCATACAACAAATTTTTAATTATTTGTTATTTATTTTTTTTGTGGCCCAAAACAGACTATTGCTCTCACAATATATTCATGGCAGTCACGTAAGCATTTCTCTTATCGCTAAGCTGGATGTTAATTATAGTACAAGATCATTGTGGAGAAGACTTCGCAAGCAAACATAATCTTTTTTAACTAAACGTTTTCTTTTCGAGATAATTACCAAGAAAGTTCTGAACCTATTATACGGTGGTCAATTTAGTCATAAAACCTTTCAATTTGACTAATTTAGTCCTAGACTTTTTGACAATTCACCAATAAAATCATTCCGGCCAATTTTGGTCGGAATTTGATAATATGGATGCCAGCTATCCTATGTAGCACAGTCAATTGTTGCAAGCCTAGAGTTGAAAAAGAAAAAGTTAAGAAAACTTATAAAAATTGTGAAAAAATTATCAATGTCAGTATTGACCTTACCATATAGGACGCCCAATGATCACGTCATCAATTTCCGACGAAAATTGTCCAAAAGGATTACATTTAGCAAATCTTCAAAAGATTTAAGACTAAATTAGTCAAATTGAAAGGTTCTGGATTGAATTAGCCATCATACAATAGTTTTAAAACTTTTTGATAATTTTCTCTTTTCTTTTCTAAGCCCGCTCAAATTGATTTTTTCGACCCATTCGACATTATTATTGATAAAGATGTTGGATAACGAGTCGTTTACGATGCATTAATATGCCAAGTAATATAAGAGGGATAAAAGTGTACGTCGTCAAAGCATAGAAGATTCCGTACAAAAACTTTCCACCTCGTTGATTCGAGAGAGTGAATAGGTTTAATCCTTTAAGTCAAGAATAAATAAAGCCGTTTTGTATAAAATATGGATCTATATTCAATTTTTCGTTGATTGTAATGGACATCGATATGCTTTCACGCAAGGGATGAATTGAGGAATGATAGGGCCCGCGCCTTTTGCCTTTTCCTAACAAGCCGGTGGAATCAAATCCTGGCTTTGCTTCCGAAGCGTGAGCGAGCATTATACTTGGAGCTGAAATGCTGGCACTACTTTGAGCTGCGCAAGTAAAGGAACTACCTATACATTTTGTTATCATTTCCTATTGAAAGATCCATTAACCTAGCTAACAGAGGATTATAAACGGATTAATTTTTTATTATTATTTTTACTGGAGATTGGGAATAGATTGACTTTCTATAGGACCTATTTTGCTGACGGGATTTGTCACCACTTTAGCTACTTTAGCAGCTCGGCCAGTTGCTCGAGATTCCCGATCATTCCATTTCCTGATGTTAGCAATGCACTGCGGTCAAATAGGATCATTTTCTTGTTGAGACCTTTTACTTTTTTCGTCACGTTTATCTACTTCGATGTGGGGGGTTGGGGAAAACGCCTGTATTCTGCTACAAAATTTATTTTGAACACTGCGGGAGGTTTCATTTGGGTACTAGGTATTGGTTTCTATGGTTCCAACAAACCAACATTAAATTTGGAAACATTAGCTAACCAATCGTATCCGGTGGCACTGGAAATAATATTCTATATTGGATTTCTCATTGCTTTTGCTGTTAAATTACTAATTATACCTTAATATAAATGGTTACCAGACACTCATGGAGAGACACACCATAGTACTTGTCTGCTTCGAGCCGGAATTTTATTTAAAAAGGGAGCATATGGGTTTAGTTCGGATCAACATGGAATTATTGTCGCATGCTTATTCTATATTTTCTCCCTGGTTGATTACAGTAGGCGCAATCCAAATAATATATGTAACTTTAACATCTCTTGGTCGCCGTAGTTTAAAAAAAAGAATAGTCTATTCCTCTGTATCTCATATGGGTTTCATAACTATTGGAATTGGCTCGATAACTGATATGGAACTCAGTGGAGCCATTGTACAATTAATCTCTCGTGGATTTATCGGTGCTACTCTTTTTTTCTTGGCAAGAACAAGTTATGATAGAACACGTCGTCATTTTAATCTCGACAAAATGGGTGGAATACTATCCACATTCCAAAAATATTTACGATAGTATTTTTGGGAATAATTACCAGCCAAAAATATCTTTTGATGCCAAAAATACTAATTACTTTTGTAATGGCAATTGGAATAATATTAACTCCTATTCATTTATTATCTATGTTACGCCAAATGTTCTATATATGGATATGGGTCCTATTAGAATAGGTTGTAGCCGCAAAGAGGCCACAAACTATATTCGGCTCCAGGCTAACCTTACTTTGATAGCCAAATAGCATCAATTGAATCACAAATGGATGTAGTAGCTTAGATAGATCGAAAAAGCTATGAATAGTGTTAAATATGTCTTGAATTTTATGTACTTGGTTCGGTTCATGACTCGACTCGACATATTTTTTGTGCGACTCGAAAGTGGAGAGAAAATTGAGATTTGGTTTACGACGCGAAGGGTTGGGCTGATAGGGCCAACCCGTAGCAAGTGAACAAATCTCCATAGCGGATTGCCTAAGCTGGAGGAAGCGAACCACTGTCTCGGGGGGTTCGAGGCGTAGCCCCCGGGAAAAATTTTTGAGAGCCCTATTTGTACTGCGGCTAGGTTTTCTCATGGTAGTACAGAAAGAATTTTATTTATAGAGAGTTTTGTGAGCTGTGAGCTTTAGTCGTTATTTTGACTTCTGAAAATTGTACTCTCTTTGATTATAGTGAAATTTTGTTTTGCTTCGCCCGTGGACGTAGATCACCTTGTGATCGAACCACGTAAATTCCTGTATTCTGTCTTTTGTTTTTCCGCATCTATTTCCAACAAATAGGGCTTCAATTCTTCTTTTTCCAAGGTAGTTCACTGGGGAGGCAACTAAATACAATAGGTAGCTCAAGCTAATGAAGAAACTCAAATCAGGCTCAAGGGAAAGAGATGAATGGATAAGAACGATCCCAGATGCCATCCTCCAGTCTGATTAGGATGATGCTTGAACTGGATCCTCTAAAGGGAGTTCCACCGGGGGGGGGGGGGGAAGGATTTAGTGTTGTCTCTACTATATAATGATTGATTTTCTAGCAGTGAAAATGCAATATCCGATGTAGTTAGCCCGAGTGAAGGAACCGAGACAAGTAGGCCGGTTTTCCCGCACCATAGCATGGTGATACCCTCCCAACTCCAGTAAACGACCCATCGGATAGCCTAGACCTTGAAGACTGCAAAGTATATGCCAATAGTACTCTTTTCACACTGGCATACACTGCAACTTGAATATTCACAGGATTTGCATAATTGAGCCACACTATGCCTCCTCTTCCGCATGCTGCCTAGCAAAGGCGTGCTTAGTTGCTTAATGAATCTCTTGATTCAGTTACAAGTTATTTAATGTTCCGAACTCTCTCTTTTTTTTATTCTGGGCTGCGAGAGTTATTCATTTCCATCTCTATCCTTCTACCAATAATAGCTATTTATATTTATCTAGATTTCGTTCTCTCAGTATGTGTTGACAAGGTCAAAGCTTTTATATTTAATTATTTGTATCAATAAAAGAAATAATCAAAAAATAATCCTTGTATTATTTTTAATATTTTCGTTGTACAATGAAAAAAAATCTTTTTTCTCTTAGGTAAGTTAAGTAATAAATAATTGGAATTGTAAACAGATATTTTTTGTCTTTAGGAGAACCTTTTGAATCAAGTGTTGTGCTGATTCAAATGGTTCTTGACAGTCTACATGAATAGGAAGTTTTCTTGTCTTCTATCCTTGCTTATTTTTGTATTCTATTTCTATTTAGGCTCGTTATATGTTTGAATTTGTCGGGATTTTTTTTAATTTAATTAGATTTTAATGTAAAATAAATGAACCGTGACTATGTAATCCTATTCCTAAAAAATTGACTCCAAAAAAGCATATCCAAATCAAAAGAAAGCCCATAGAAGTCACAATTGTGCACTTATAACTTTGCCAATTTTATTTGTTCAAGTATGTATATAAAGCACAAATAGGGTCCACGCAATAAATGCCCAAGTTTCCTTTGGGTCCCAATTCCAATATCACTCCAATGCCTCATTAGCCGATACTGCTCCCGAAAGAGTACCTATGGAATAACGCGCTATCTTACACGAATCCTACTTGGTCCGACTATCTAGATTGAATGTGTTAGGTTCATGCAATAACTTTCTCATGCAATCCTCTTCCTTAAAGCTGGTACAGACCCACTCGCTTGGCGCTTTCTCCACCTACATGAATCCTATTTGATCTAACGATCTAGATTGAATGTTTTCTAAATTCATACAGTACTTTCTCGTGCAAGCCTCTTCCTTGTAGACCTATGTGCTTGATACTTTCTCCACCTACCTAAGGTTGATTTGTATTGTGATCTTTGTCGATATCTTAACAAATCTCAATAGTTGATATTTAGTCATAAATCTCACAATTATCCACATTCGCATGGATAAAATGTTTTGGATAAATGAGACATCCAAATGAAAGAGAACAGGGATAGTGAAGCCATTATTATTTCATACATTGGGTGCAATGTGCATATGTATTGGTGCTTTTCAACTTTTAGATTATATGAGCGTCACGAGAATCTCAATGTTGAGAAAAATGGCTACATATAATATATATTGTATATTCATACGAGAAAACTTTTATGGGGAAATCTTTGATTGATTTATTCAGACATACCAGCAAGAGAATTCTGGACATAATGTGAGAATAATGACTAAGTAATCCAATCCAGTTAACATTGTATGTTATGTCCCGACCAGAAAAAAAAAAAAAACATTCAATGTTATGTCTCTTCCAATTCCATAAACATAACTTTGTAAAACAAGAATATATACTTGATTAATTAAGGAAAAATTACGCAATTAGTCATAAACCTATTTTACAAATGTTAATTCAATCCAAAACTTTTCAATTTTGCTAATATAGTTCTTTCATCCAATTGCCATCAAAAGTCGTCGACATGGCAATCTATAAGATGTCAACATCATCATGTCACATAGGATGACCGGTGATAATTGGACGCTACATTAGCAATTTCCGGCCGTAGTTGATAGAAATGACTACACTAGGATCTATGCAATAGGCTTACAACTAAATTGGTATCCATCAATTTGTCATTTCACATATGTAACGACTGGACCCAATATTGGCGGAGATTAATTGTCGGTGTTAAAGGCCTCCAACAAGGTGTGATTCTTGGTAGATTTCTAGGAAAATTAAGGGAGCAAGAAGTTTATCATGAAATGCAAGGATTACTCTCCTTTGCAAATTTCCAGGGTAGCCCATTGTTTTAGAGAGGCCATCTCAATGGTGGACTGGATAGCCAAAGCTCATAATTTTTGAATTGGGTATTATCTCCTCCCCAAGTCCTTTGGGATCTCCTATGTACTGAAGACCATTTATCAAGCCCAAATATTTTTCTCTAGTTCAATGAAACATTTCACTTTCGGACCAAAAAAAAAAAAAGAACCAATCGAATTGCATGTCAATAATGAGAAAGTGTAATAATAGATGCATCTTTATTTAACGGCGTTGTTTGACATTTGTAACTCAAGTTCTAAGCATGCTTAAGTAAGAGCACTCTTATCGGCATATCAAAAGATAAAAATCTTAATCCTCGATATGGAATTGGTTGAGCACGAGACAATAACTCGAGTGAGTTTGGCGGGGATACGACAATACCTACGTATCATTTGCAAGAATTTTTCAGACCTAATTATCGCGCGCGGCACCTATCTCCGTTCAAGGAAAGTATATTCTACATTCGAAGACGTGCTTGTCTTGAGTAGTTGGCGCGTGCGTGCATGTGCTGGTGGGGCCTTGCCGCCTTGGAAAGCCTAAAGGGAGAATAGGTCTGGTACAAAGTACAGATGATGCTGGGCGAAGGGAAAGAAAAGCAGCGCATATCGAGTACTCAAATTTGGTGGAGTTCGTGTGCGGAAGTGGTCGCAGCATATGCCATGGAAGATGCGACCAAATTCTCCCACAAGCCACAACACTTTCAGTTCCTTATCCTCTATAAAAACCCTCCTGTAGTTCACTTTCACTCAACAATCTGGTCACTAAATGGAAGAGTCACTTTCCGTTTCTGATCAGTTCGGTGCAAGTCACTTCACCATGGCCATGCCATCTTCGCCATGGCGTCGCTGTCCGGTAAGCGGCGGACAGTGTTGGGGCAGTGGCTGGTGGGTAACTCTAGTCTGAGGGGCGGCGGTGCGTGGTCTAGTTCTCTCTCACAGGGCAACCTCAATCCTTTGGCATTCTCGGAGCGGTTCATGGGTCGTTACCTACTCTGTTTTTACTTCAGTAATAAGACTAGAAGCCGATGCAACTCTCATCTATGTAATCTGATATACATTTTGAGCTTTGTGATTTGTTTTGGGATAAGGGTTTGAGATGATGTATCATCTTAGGCCCGATGCAGTAGAAGTACTATGCTGTTGCATTTAAGGTTTGTGCTACCTTGCTCCTTTTTTCCTTCTCTTCGATCCATCACGATGGACTTAGGATACATCTGAGTTGATTTGTCTTTCAACTTAACCTGTCAAATGCATCAGAGCAGAGCTGTTCTCTTAGACCCGAGAGGATGCAATCTGCATTGTAAAGCATTAAGATGGCTGGTTGTAGAATGTTTTTGTGACGGCGCATCAATGAACAAGAGAAAATGGGATGAGCTTATTCTAAACCGATCATGTAATCAATAGGCACTGTTTACATTAGAGGTAATCAATGGCTAGGTGGCGAAACTATCAAGAAAAGCCTAAATCCAATTGCCGGGCAAACCCAACTTACCTACACAGTGCTTTCGGAGCCGGCTTATTTAAAAAAAAAAGGGATAGCTGGTTGTAGAATGTAATTGCAGCGATGCATCGATGATCAAGGGAAAATGGGTAGAGCTTATTCCAAAGCAATCATGTAATCAACAGGTACTGCTTATGTTAAAGGTGATCAATGGACATGTGCCGAAACTTTTAAGAAAAGCTTAAGCCCAATGGTCGGCCAAACCCAACTTGCCCACATAGTGTTGTCGGAGCCGGCATATTAAAGAAAAGAGCTTGAAAATTGCATAGAAAGCAACTGATTTGGGCTTAATTCCATGAAATGATGCTTTTATTTTTATGGCAGGCGGTTCGACCGGTTAGATCCATTTAACCGATCAAATCGGCTAGATTCACATATATCCCAAAAAGCCATGTGTGGCTTGGCGGTTGGACAACATGGCCTCATTGAAGATGCGGGGAGGTTTTCATCTTAAACCATTTCAATCGACATCGTCTTTTGAAATATTCTGAACGTGTTTAAGTTGAGCTCCGGCCAGTATCCTGCCATGCCGATTTCATTCTAAATAGAAGAGGCGGGCTACGGATCAGCTCGATTCAATTGGTTGAGCAGGACTCGGTTTCATTTCAAGAACATCTAGCAAAATCCGACCTCAAAACCGATTTCTACCGCAACATTCGCAGAAAAAGATGACCCCCAACGAAGCAAAAGCCCGCCGATTAGCTCGACAGGTCGAACCGTCCGATCGAGTCCTCCCCGAGAAGATGTCGGACGGCCGACGGTGCAGCAAAATTCACCCCGAAACGGATATCGGCAAAATCCGAAAGTGACCCGGACCGACCCGAACTCGTGACGCATGATCGCCGTTCGACTTCCCGCCGGGTGGGGGGGGGGGGGGAGGGGGGCCCCACCGAGCAACGGTCGGAACGGAGCTCCCCACCGCACGCGACTCGCGCGATCCGATCCACACAATTAATCGCCGAGCTTAAGCGGGAGGATTTCAAATTTTGAAAAGAAAAAGGGAAGAATTCCACCTCCACCTCCCGTTTCGAAAAACGCGAGGGGATGCGAAACTACCGTTTTGCCCCTCTCCCCTCATCTTTGCCCACCTTTTACCCTTTTCCGCTTTTCGAAGATTCGCAGCCATCGCCCGTCGCCTCGCTGCCCCCGCGAAGCTCTCCATTTCCGCTTCCCGATTTCGCTCCGCCCGCCCCCAAAGACCCCTCCTCCTCAGGTGCTGCTCCGATCCGATCCGATCCGATCCGTCTTCTTCGCTGGCCCCCGATTGCGCTACTCGATTCCCCCGTTTCTGATCGGCTTTCATCTTTGCTTTTTCGGGCCTCCGATTTTGCAGGTCGCGTCGCGCGCCGGAGCTCCGGTCGGTTTTTTTTGGCACGGACATGGGCCAGATCCAGTACTCCGAGAAGTACTTCGACGACACTTACGAGTACAGGTTGTGTGCGGTTCCTCGCGGGCCTCCTCGTTGCGGTTTCTCTCTTCTTCTTCTTCTTCTTCTGTGTCGCGGTCGCTGACGTTTTCGTTTTCCGTGTCCCTTTTTTTTTTTTTTGGGGGTTTTTCCTTGGCGATGCTGCGCAGGCATGTGGTTCTTCCTCCTGATGTCGCCAAGCTTCTCCCGAAGAACCGCCTCCTTTCTGAAGTAAGTTTGGCTGGCTCGGTGCCGGTGTTTTTTTGTTGAGAAAAAAAACAGTGTTGCTTTTGATCCGCTTTGCTGTTTAGTCGCTGGAATGAAGGGCGATTGGGTGAAATGAGAGATTTTTTGTTTTGATTTTCTCCTGATTTGGTGCGGTTATCGGGTCGTGCGGTGAGGCGGGTTTCCGCTGGAGGAATTTGCTGTTCTATTGTTTGTTTTCGCTCGTCGTTTGGGTTTGGGGTTTGGGGCTAGTTCAATTTATGGTTTTTTGGTGACTAATAGATAAAAAGAATGGGATAAAAGGATGTTAGACCTCGAGTTGCCTTGTTGCTCACGAGGAGAAGATTCATTGAAGTAGTCGAAATGATCGGATTGCGTCCCGAAACGATATATAGGAGTTGAATGCTAGACATTTTGCTGTTTCGTCTGCTGAGTAATTGATTTCTTGCTATAAGCAGCATGCCCGAACGATAGTAGTTGAATGCTAAAACGTTACTTTTGAGACTTGTGTGTGATCATGTTTATTGATTGTTTGCTTGCTTTACTTCTGCATATTACCAATGTGTTTGCCCTCTAAGCCTTAGTAATGCCCGTTTTAGATTTTCTTGTGTTTATATGTTTTAAAATTGAAAGACAAAGGAGTATGTAGAATACAGTATGTTTGGACTCAACCACAGTTTTGACTTGTTGCATTATGGGTTAAGAAAAGGCGTAAAATTTTAACATGATATGTGATGTCAAAGATATATAATGTAGATAATCATTTAGTTGAGTGTCCTGCATCAGGATCGTAATCTAGTGATTGGTAGAGTGTCCTCTCTTATATCTTTTTCGGTCTAGTGGATCTTTGCAATATTGCTTGTCTAATACCTTATTAATGGATGGTGCGTAAGAAATGTGTGTCCAATTCGAATGATCACGTCTTCTTCTTTTTTCGTCTCCACCAGAATGAATGGCGTGCCATTGGAGTGCAGCAGAGTCGTGGTTGGGTTCACTATGCAATTCATCGCCCTGAACCACACATCATGCTCTTTAGGAGGCCTCTGAATTACCAGCAGCAGCAAGAGAACCAGGCCCAGCAAACCATGCTTGCTAAGTAAACATGTTATTTTGCTAATGCTTTGAAACAATATTACAGTATAATTAGGGTTGGAAGGTTTAGTAAATGTTAGGATGTTGTGAAACTTGTCATTGTAATTGGCGGTAATTCTCCTCTTTGGAGAATCTATCGTGGAACTTTGTTTGTTGTGGTGTCAGTGATCTGATGTTTGTACTGGTCACTTTGGTCCTTTGTTTGAATAGCACTTACCTTGCTTGGCTGGTGTAATTGACAAATGTCTGGCGGATATCAAGATGAATACTTAATACTGATTTTGTGTTTTAAGTGGTTCTCACGATTCTGCTGTCACATTTAACTACTTGCATAAAAGATTTTAGAGAAAAACACCCCCTTTTTTTATTTTGGTGAAATCACGTCCACCTTCATTTCATTTGCATGTTAGAGACTGACATGGGGACATAATTGCAATTCACATGGGGAAGAGTGGGTTTTACGTGGGTTTCATGTGATCTAATGACTTTGCTGATGTTCTACCATCCACTTAACTTTCGTAAGTATTTTCATCAACAAGATTCATGGGGCCCACAATCTCGGGGCTTTTTTGTTTATGACACACATTTACCATGTCTTCATCGGGAAGCTTTTTCATTGGAGTTGGGTTAACTAGGGGATAAACTCCTTTGGGGCTGTTCTAGTTGTGTTTAATAGCAGTTGTCATCAACTATGTTGGACCCTTCTTTATTGCCAGATTCTTGATGATTAATATATATTTTGAGAGCTGAGATTTTAGCGTTGGAACTCAGTTGGATTGTTGATGTGTTGGACATTAACGGAAAGCTTCAGTGATTTTGAAAGTGAGTGAAATTTGTACCTAAATTCATTTAGGGTGACTTCTTAGTACTGTTGACATTGGAATTTCTGCATCTTCCTGCATGGTACTTCGGATTTATGGCTTTTGATGGTGGTTATTCTTTAAATGGATGAAGTGGGGGTTGATTTATTCCAAGCCTCTGTTTTTTTTTTAATTTGGGTCAAAAGCCTCTGTGGAGTTTGATCGAGAGAATTTTAATTTTCTGAGGGTCTCCGGCGCTTTGCCCTGGGTCTGAATCTGATGAAACCTAACATGGCTATTAAGAACTCGATTATTAGTTGACGTTGGAGCTAACAGAGATCAGCTAGAAAAGGAATATGAATTAAGATTGGAGATTGACTTGCATGACAGGTGAGTCTGGGTTTCTAGCATCTATATATTAAGTTTCACTAGGAATATGGTACATCTGTCCTAGGAAACATGTTTACAGGTTTTTTTTAGTTCCCTGAGAAGTTCTACTTGCTCTTGCTTGGTTTGTTGGGCTGTTCGAATCATTGAGCTAGTTCTTGGTTTGCTTAGAAGATGCGTTTTGTTTTCCCTGCAATATGCTCTCTATCATAAATTCAACCATAGTCATGGGAAATTTGAGTTTGGATGCGACTCTAGCTTCTGAAACTATAAGCCATTATGAGTTTGAGGTGCGTTACACGCAACGAATGTGGTCATCTTGAAAAGTGTTGAAGAAATATGTTTGATGCACGCTTTGAAGTTTTTTAAATGTAAGTGAAAACTTTGACTTTTACCTCGTTTGTCCATGATTAGAAGCTATCTGGACAGGCGATACCTAGTCCTATCCAAGCTCAAAACCCCATATGCAGGCTCAACTACTAGTGCTTTAACAAATGACTGTCGTTCATCATACGCTAACATTATTAAGTAAAATAGATGTTGACCTCGACCGGCTTCTTAGTATAAATGCTCCGCCATGGAGGGGCTCTTTAGGGCAGAAGAGTGATATGAAATCTACCGTTGCAGACGAGACCATGTCGCGAATTGTTCCATCTTGCACGAGCTTATAGGCGAAGTTTCGGTCTGTCAGGAAAATCCATATTTCGCATGAATGTGGAGTCAAACTATCGAAGGATGGATCGAAAGAGGACGAAACAGATGAGGAGTCGTGGTGCTTTAAACAAATGGAGACGTGGTAAATGATGGATTTCACGCGAAAAGGAAGGGGGTTTGATGGGATTCTTTTATGCGAAGGAGCGCCGTCTCGTGTGAGTTTTCAACTCATGCGCAAAGATTGACGCCTGAAAATGACCCTCTGACTTCACTTTCCCCATGGAGAGAGAGAGAGAGAGAGAGAGAGAGAGAGAGATTTTGAAGAAATCTAATGCCCAACTTGTAAGTTTGATATAACTTATTATTAAGAAGCCAGCGCAGCGACGCCATCGGGTTTGGTCCGCTCGTTCTTTAATATTTACCAACTTCATCTTGAACTCTACCATCTCATTTTGAAGGGATCGTCGTCCCCGACCCCACTGTGACTGGGATTGGTTGTGCTTGAGGGAGGTCTTAAGTGGGGATGACCCCAATCTCAACGTTGACTCGAATCTATCTCTCCATCCTCTCACGTCTCAGGAAGTCTAGCATCATCCCTCGTTTGTTTGCTTGTGTGTGCTTATAATAGAACACTGTTATTCCATAAAGAAGAACATCTTGCACCCAAAAACCCTCCTGAGAAGAAACCCGGGATTGCCACCTAAATCGGCGAAGTTCGACACGTAACTCTGCCGGTATCAAAGAGAGGAAGCGAGAGAGGCCATGATTCTCGATCCGGCCTCTTGTGGTTTCGCGAGCATTTCACAGGGGATGCAGGTGATGCAAGGCGGTTATAATCAAGATGGCCATGTCCTCGCGTCTAATTCGGGAGGAGCACCGCCGGCTCCGGCATCGGAAGCCCACTCGAGCTCTCTGCTTTACAGCCTGTCTCTTCTCAAGGACAAGGTTCATCAGGTCCGATCGCTTGTCACCATCCTCGTCGGGTCCGGTCGAGGCCAGCCCGAGTCAACGTCCTTTGCCTTAGCCAGCATGGGAAGCTTGATTCAAGAAATCATAGGGACTGCAACTTCTATGATGTTCTCTTGCCAGCAGATGACTCTTCTCGGTCCCGCTATGCCTTCAGGTACTACTACCAGTAACGACAACAACCACCATCCTCCTCTTGCTCATGAGCATAGCTCTCTTGATTGGTATAGCCCAAGTAGCTTTGTCAATTTCAACGGCCATAATGAAGGCCAACGTCCGGCAACTTTATCGAAAAAGGGCGGGTCAGATCAAGAAATGAGAGAATTGCCTCAGGTGGATCGCCGGAACAACGAGAAACCGCAAGCTCACCGTGCGTTGAGCAGCAATAGTTATGATATCATCGAACTGAACGCCGACGATTTGTTGGCGAAATTCACGCACTATTGCCAAATCTGCGGGAAAGGGTTCAAGCGGGACGCAAACCTGCGAATGCACATGAGAGCTCACGGGGACGAGTACAAAACCAGCGCTGCCCTAAGCAACCCCACGAAGAACAGCAACAGCAACCGCAACAAAGCGAGCGATGATAAAGAGTGTTTGAGGCCGAAGAAGTACTCGTGCCCGCAAGAGGGTTGCCGGTGGAACCGGAAGCACCCCAAGTTCCAACCTCTGAAGTCCATGATCTGTGTCAAGAACCACTACAAGAGGAGCCACTGCCCCAAGATGTATGTGTGCAAGAGGTGCAACCGGAAGCAGTTCTCGGTGCTGTCCGATCTGAGGACGCACGAGAAGCACTGCGGCGACACCAAGTGGCAGTGCAACTGCGGGACCACCTTCTCGAGGAAGGACAAGCTCATGGGCCACGTCGCCTTGTTCGTCGGCCACTCGCCGGCCTTATCGGTCGACCTGATGAACCCACAAGGACTCAGAGTTCAGCAGAAAGTTGCACCCAACATCATGCAGTTAGATGGTATTGCTTATGATAGGTATTCTTTCCCCTCATCTTGGCATTGAAAAATTCTGGTTTCTTCACTAAATATGCGCCTGTTTAATTTTGAGTCTAAAACTAGTTAGGAGGTTTGCTCGAACAAAGGCTCGTTATTCCCGCGCGCTGTAACTCCGCCGGTTTCTTGATTATTAGGGGATGAGGTTAGGCCGGTGTAGACATGTAGCAGAGACGTCTCACCCGGGCTTATGAACACTTTCCGTCGGCAAAAGAAGGGCCGGAACCGGGGCGGCAAACGGTTAATACATGCGCAGGATCATCGGATACACACCGACTGACTTTAATTGCTTTGCGAGGATAGAATCAATTCGGAGTTATCAGTTTTTGCCGTTTGGGACACTAATGCATGAAATGATACGTGACATATCCATGTATCATCTCCAGAAATGAGACCGGTGATGCTCTAGATGATCGACCGTTATGCTTTGTATGGTAGTTTGCAAGAAATAAAGTAGATTTTTTTTTGTTGTCAATAAGAAACAATGTAGATTGCTGCTAGATGCTTGAGGGCATGATACTTTCTTGGATCTTATGTAATATATGAACCCCCTTGACTTAGTTGTTTTTTATTTTTTGGCAAACCCTTGACTTAGTTCTCTCTTCGTCTTTTGGGAAGAGCCAAAGGTGCTAGCGTAATATCATACGCAGGCGATGATGCACAAAACTCCTCATCTACCCTGTAACGACCTGAGGCCTCACCTAGCATGATATTATTCGCTTTGGTAGCAGCCTCACGGATTTAAAATGCACCGAACTAAGTTAAGACTCTTCAAGCCTTATAAGCAAGCCTAAGACTCCCTCCCTAGGTGACGTGGGATAAGAGGTACCCTACTTCCCTTAGCTTGGGCCGTCACATACCCAATTGGAATTTGAATTTTCTTCACGGCTCATTCTACAAACCATTTGAACGATCAATATCTCGAAATTGAAATGATTCTGCGCGCGCGCGCATTGCCATCTTTACCCGGCTCTACTCTAATAACCATTCGATCATTTTGTCCAAACAATCTAAACATTCATGCATTCAAACAATCTAAACATTCATGCATCCAGTTTCTTTTTTCGATGCACGCGAAAATCACATTTGACTTTCGCTTTTTCGATATTATATTTTTGCCTAGGAATTTTTTGCAGCCACCCCGTTTTTTTCGTCTCTTTATTTGCCGTGAAATATTAGAATTATACACAATTCTTGACTCGCCCGCCCCGCGCCAGAGAAATAAATAATCCCTCGCGACCAGGTTTGTTCATTCCAATATCTCCCGAGCGCGCCCGATTTCAAATAAACCCGCCCCGGGCAAGACCCGACCCGTCCACGTCAGCGATCCGCGTCTCGCCCGACGGACCAATCAGATCTCACGCCTCGCCCTCCACAGATCGCGTTCTCCGCTTCTCGTCTCCGCTCAAGTCCCCAGCGCATCATCTTCCTTTGTCTCGCGCGCGGAATTCGTGCTCTGCGTCTGCAAGCGCGCCACCTCGAGCCTCTCCGATGGCCCCGAAGGCGGCGGCGGCGGCGGCGGCGAAGAAGCCGAGGGCCGAGAAGAAGCTCCCCGCCAAGGAGGGGACCGGAGACAGGAAGAAGAAGCGGGCGAAGAGGAGCGTGGAGACGTTACAAGATCTACATCTTTCAAGGTGCCGAAGCAGGTGCACCCGGGCATCGGCATCTCGAGCAAGGCCATGGGCGCCATGAACGGCTTCATCAACGACACCTTCGAGAAGCTGGCCCAGGAGTCGTCCCGGCTCGCGCGGTACAGCAAGAAGCCCACCGTCACGTCCCGGGAGATCCAGACGGCCGTCCGCCTCGTGCTCACCGGGGAGGGGAGCTCGCCGAGCACGCCGTGTCCGAGGGGACCAAGGCGGTGACCAAGTTCACCGGCGCTTAGGGCGCCGGGCGATTCTTGATTTTGGCGCTCGGTTCTTTTGTTAAAAAAATAAAAATAAAAAATAATTCGTTGGCCATTTCGCAGAATGGAGAAGCTCCATTGGAACTTGCGTTTGGTCACTTTCTTGGGAGATGAAAAATTTGCAGTTGTGAAATACCATCAACCACAACCATGGCTTCTTGATATATTGGCATTGATCTGAATTAAATTGTGACAAATGACTTACTATTGTCTTCAAGTGTGGCCATATATAACGTGAACAAGTGGGCTCTCGATTTCGGTTTGGGAAATTCAAAAATCGGGAATCAACTTCGATAGGGGACAATTGATTTGGAATTTATCTACTTTGGAACGGTCGCGACACGATGGTAGGGTGCTCTTTCGTAGATTTCTACTAATTGTAGTTATCTACTTTGGAACAGTCGCGTCACGATGATAGGGTGCTTTTTGGTCGACTTCTACTAATTGTAGGTGTTGTTGGCCCGTCTAGTTGACATGTCCATGGGAAAAATAAGAAAATTCGAGTAGTAAAGTTGAGATTGGGAATAAAAAAAAGTTTCCACTTTTGTTGGTCCATCAATTTGGTTTATTTTATCCAAAATTTTATTTTCCTTTAAAGAGAAAATTAAACAAACGATTGATGAAATTTGATTTAATATGCAATGTGGTTTCTGATCTTTTAATTTGTTCGATATGGTCTATGATGTTTAACCCAATGTGAGATGTAATTCCTGAATTTTTAATTTATTTAAGATAGTCATTGAATTTTTTATACATATTCAAATTAGTCTCTAAACTATACGAGAACGTTCAAAATTGTCCCTCAATATTCAGGGATCACATTAGATAAATTAAAAGTTTAGTAACCATATTATGCATTGGGTTTATGGACTATTTATATTATTTATAACCAACGAGAGTGATCACGGGCTAGGCGCTTTGTGGGCCCAAATCCCCTTTTTGGGCCCATAAACAAAATCGGGCCCAAAGAGCTTCGAAGTTCAGACTGCGATGGGGATAGTCGTCGTAGTCGTAGCTCGTTCCCCTTCTTCCCCGAGTCCGATGCCGTCCTCGGCTCTCGACGACGCTAGCTAGCTAGCTAACCTCCGATGACCACGCGCCACGCGCCTCCCGTGCGGGTCCTGACCCGCCCCCCCATCGCTCCGCCTCCCCCATCCCCCTCGGATCCTCCTCCGCCTCCGCCTCCTCCTCCCGCCGCCGCCGCCGCCGCCGTCCTCCTCCTCGTCGCCCGGTCCTTCCCGGAGCGTCGTGGTGGTCGGTCTCGTCGCCCGGAGCGCCGGCTACTCGTCGCAGCTCCTCAACAGGGTCCTCGATCTCCACGCCTTCGGGTCGGGCGGCGTCGACCGGGTCCTCCGCTGGGGGGCGACGGAGCGAAGGAATGGTTCGGGCGCAGGAGGGTCAGCTATTACTACGACGAGGAGAGAGGCGTCCTCTACTTGCAGTTCTGCTCCACGAGCTGCCCGGCGGCTCTCCCGCCCTCCGAGGTCGCGTCGGGGTTCGATTCGTTCGTGGAGGAGGGCGAGTTCGGGGACCTTCAGGGATTGCTTTTCATGTTCTCCGTGAGTTTTCCCTGCTTCGATTTCAGTATGGAATTGAGTTTAGCGAGTTTTTCAGTTCACGAGCCAGTGCGAGGGTTCTAGAGCTCAATTTTCGCCTGTATAAGGAGTAGAACTAGAAGCTAGTTGATACGGCAAACTCAGTGTCTAAAATCATGGATGCAACCTTCTAACTGATGCTAGATTTAAGTCATTCAGCTTGAGTCTTGATTGCTGCGAAATCATATGCCTAATGTTGGTTCGGTCCCGTGGGATTGCAATTTTAGGACCCTTTGTGTTCCTTCTGTTGAGTCCGGGCAATGTCTTGTGAAGACGGGAAGTCTATCAAATCACGGCAATTATGACGAATATGCATTTTTCAATATTGGCGCTCGTTGGTCACTCGGTAGCATTCCTGCATGTTAGTAGGACGCTGAATCATAAATGTATTTAGAAGTGGAACATTTGAAATAGATTCGCTGACGTCGGACCTCCCTGTAGCAAACCTCCTTAAAGCATTTGGTCGATGAAATCGTGCTGCCTCTCTTCAAGAGGAGGGTGGTGTTATGCGTCCATTTTTTATGTCTTTGAAGAGTTGACTTCTAAAACCACTTTCGAGGCCAAAATATAACTTATCTTGTGGTTATTTCATTGTGCAAGAATACATTTGGAAGATCATTTGAATGAAGTGATACATTTCCTTTTTTAAATAATTTAGAATGAGAGGTAGAATCCATAGTCTGTGTTTGTGCAATTTGTTCTCTCGTACCAGAGAAAATAAGAGTGAAATTATTGCTTCGAATTTTAGAAAGCAGACTAGTTTCTGTGCTAAATTTCTGTAAATAAGTAATTTAGAAACATTTTCACAGACAAGTTCACGCGATAAATATTGAAAGCAGCATTGAAACATTGGCAAACAAGTCTAGCATTAATTGACATGTTGCAAGTCAGTATACATGTGAGCATTCTTTCTCAATCAACATCATTGAGTTGGAAAAACCATCAATTGATAATACTTTTAGGGTGGGGTTGAATTTTTATCACCAAAAGATTGTCGTTGGAGCACGTTGCATGGTCAATTGTTTCTGGATCTTTATGTCACAACTTGTTGATGTGCTCTCAAATTCCCGAGAAAGTATTGTTGGGGGTAACATTCAAGCTTTAATATGATTTGAGACTCCAGTTTGCATTTCCTTGTGGACCATGGTTTGGTTAACTTGACAAATGAGGTACTCTAATGTGAAATACTGAAGTGGGCACTTGATACCGTTTCCTGCCATTTGCAGATCAATTTTTATCTGTGCAAGATTTGTTATCTTCTGAATTTGACTTGCACTTCAAATAAATATGACAAATGGCACCACTTAATGCAGGTTTGCCATATAATCATACATCTTCAAGAAGGGTCGCATTTTGATACCCAAATTTTGAAAAGCTTTCGCATACTTCAAGCAGCTAAGCAGGCTCTAGCGCCATTTGTGAGGTCCAAAACTATGCCGATGCTGCCATCAAGACCTCAACCTTCCTCATCTTCACGACATACCTCGTCATCAGCCTCTATTCACAACGTTTCCCCAGGTAGAAGTCGTAATATGAATCGTAATGCGTCTGCTATATCACTTATGTCCGGTTTAGGTTCATCCACATCTTTGTTTCCCGGACAGTGTACTCCTGTCATTCTCTTCGTCTTTGTTGACGATTACTTGGAGGTGGCACATGCAAGCTCTCATGTGGAAGAGGCTTCAGAAACCTCCTCAGTTAATGTCAGTGCTAATTTAAGCAGTTCCTCTAGATCAGCCTTGCCTACAAATGCTCCTGGTTCTGTAGTTGTGCTAGCACGCCCTATTAGTAAGTCTGAAGGTGGTTTCAAGAAGAGGCTACAGTCATCTCTTGAGGCACAGATTCGCTTTCTCATTAAGAAATGTCGAACACTCTCGGGATCCGAAACTAGTCATGCTGGGTCCAGAGGGGGTGCCTCAAGTTCTGCACCATTATTTCTGCTTGATGCTTCAAGGGCTGTTGTTCTGCTTGATAGATCAACAACTCGGAGTGGTGAATCTCTTGAATTTGCAATGGGCCTTGTGGAAGATGTTTTGAATGGAAAAGCAACTTCAGATTCTCTCTTGCTTGAAAGCCACAGTCAGAGTAACAACAAGGAGGATATAACATCAATAAAGGAATTCATTCATCGGCAGTCTGATGTCTTGAGGGGTAGAGGTGGACTAGTGGCGAACACCAATGGTGGCTCAGCTGCTGGTGTTGGCATGGTTGCTGTTGCTGCAGCTGCCGCAGCTGCTTCAGCTGCATCTGGCAAAGCAGTTACAGCTCCTGAACTTCCAAGTCTGGAATCCTGGCTTTCTTCCAGCAAGATTGTCCTGCATGGGATCCTTACGGGAAAACGTGGATGTATAGATGAAATTGAAGTAAACAAGAGAAAGCCTAGGCAGCGAAATATCAATTCCCCTCAGGTTGAAGGCATTGCATTAAAAGGTGCGGAGCCTGTAGATGTTGCAGTATCTTGGTTGGAGAGAGGAAAAGGACTCAACATGAAATTTTCAACTTCATGGTGCCAAAAAGCCCTTCCATCTGCCAGGGAGATCTATTTGAAGGACTTGCCTGCTTGTTATTCAACTTCTCAGCATGAAACTCATTTGGCAAAGGCTTTGCATGCTTTTCGCTCAATGGTAAAGGGACCTGCAGTGCAACATTTTTTGAAGATGTTAAAGGATGAATGCGTATCAATCTGGACATCTGGAAGGCAACTGTGTGATGCCGTAAGTTTGACCGGAAAACCATGTGTACATCAAAGACACAGTATTGAGGGAGTTGATTCCCTTTCGGCAGATGCCAAGCCTCATTCAAGTGGATATGTTTTCCTCCATGCGTGTCCCTGTGGCCGTACACGGCGATTACGAGCTGACCATTTTGACTTCAAATCTGCCAACGATGTCAACTGCTCTTCAGATTGTGAAAAGCTACTCCCTGCACTTCAAATACCTGAAACAAGCAACAGAGAACCTATTAATGCATCTTCATGGCGTTTGTTACGTCTAGGGAATTCAAAGTACTATGATCCTTCCAAAGGTTTACTGCAGAGTGGCTTCCATGCCACTGAAAAATATCTTCTGAAATGGACAATTTACCTGGAAAAGCAGAAGAAGATGGATGGTTCACCACCAAAGACAATTCAACCAGATGATACAGCTAGGTCAGACACAGACCCAGTATCTGACTGTAATGCATCGACAGACATGAAGTGGAGCATTAATATGAAATCATATCCGGGACATGTGCAGCATGGCAATGACAATTCAGGGAAGACTGATGATATCTTTTCTGACAGCAAAACAATTAGCTTTGGGAGAGGTTTTCCCAATTTTATGATCAAAAGACCTTTTTCCGAGGTAGTTGCTGGATCTGCAGCTGCTGATTCGGCTTTTCCTCCTCTCCAGCAGAGGAAGCAGTCTCCTTTAGTTAAAAAGAAGGTGATTAAGCAAATCACTGCAGAAGACAGTGCTCCAGAACAGATACACACAAATGTTGATCATAATGCATCAAACAGGTTTCAGGGTATTTCTGATCAAATCGATTCAAATAGGATTGGTTCTAATAATTTTCACGTGGGTAACCCTTTGTACGGATAGGCAGTAATGTTATACCTGTAAACACGAGTGCTGGTGAAAAGGTCTCGTCAAAAACATCCTTGAAGAATGTTTCGGCTTATTTAGGGTTTGAGTATGAGTGTCCGCATGGACATCGTTTTCTGCTGAATCGAAAGTTTCTCGATGAACTTGGGTCATTGTATTCACCACAAAATGATTCTGACTTTCCTCCGTCGGATGTGACTTCTGATTCTAGTCAATTGGATGAGAATGGTGGTCATAATAAAGTTCAATTGGGCTCAGATGGGATTGCATCCACCAGAAAGAAGCTGAGAAATATGAACAAATCAAAAGAGATCCTGGCCAATGGTAATTCAGTGCATAATCAGTCAGCACACTTGCCTGGTAAAAGAAAAGAACATTATCAGACAACAAGCAGGTTGTCAAGAGCACCTGAGTTTGTGGAAGACTTGGGAGAACGTCTTCACTCCTTTAGCCTCGATAATGGTGGTTGTGCACCCTCTCTCTTGAATAGGAAATTACCTATATACATGAGCTGTCCCCACTGCAAGTTATTGAAGAAGAAGGATACATCAAATGTTCAATTTGCTAGCACTATATCACAGCTCCAGAGGATTTTTCTGGTATCTGCCTTTCACTCTTGTACTTATCCAACCTGTCTTATTTAGTTTGCTGACAATCTGCATTTGCAGCTCGTTCTCTTGAATTTTAGGCATTCCTTTTGATTTCTTTGGAGCTGGCGAATTTCCTTGTTGCAAAAAGCTATTTTATTTAAGTATAAATTCCTCCTCTCTGGGTTTTATGAACAAAGCCCACAGTAAATTCAAGATTGAAGTGGAAATGAAATTATCTAACAAATGTAAGAAATTGTGAGAAGTTTTTTACAATGCATGTTTTCCGGAGACACCGATTGGTATTCGGCTTTTTTGTTGACAACAGAACTGAAAACTTTAGGGGCATCTCTGCTTATTCAACAATATTGTGCTTCGATCCCTGATGCTGTGTAGACTAACATAAAACTTTCTTCTAGGTCACTCCTCCTTTTCCAGTCATATTAGCCATTGATCCGGTCGTACAATTTGAGGTATGTCTTGCTTTTTTGTGGGGGTTTGTTGTCGTTAGGCACCTGCATTATCTTTGATTATCTTCACATGAACAAGTAGCATCAGTAAGATTAATACGAAAATTACCTGCACTTTTCAGGCATCTTGTCTACCTTCATCAATTCCTGACTGTGAACAGAAATTGCAATTCAACCTTGGATGTCAAGTGATTTTACCACCAGAGAGCTTTCTTGTGCTTAGACTTCCTTTTATCTATGGCATACAACTTGAGGACCAGTCGTTGCATCCTCTTAAGCCTTTCGAACATCAACCTGAGAAAACTGCCTGGATAAAAGAATGCACGATTTTGTTGATTGTGTCCAAGGAAGGCAGCCCTAATGAAGAGGATTCTTCACTAGATTGAATTGACTGAATCTCTAAAGTGGCTGCTAAAGTGGTTCTCTTCTTGAAATTAACAGAGGCAACTTGTGCTGAGAGCTGCACTTAGGGTCAGTAATCTCACCTTTTATTGTACTGCCTTGTATTTAGAAGTTTATTGCAATTTGCCCTTCTTTTTGTTTTCCTTAAAAGTAATTTACCTCGCTTGTTTGTGTAGCTTCTCGTAGATCTTTTAGAGCCAATGTGTGGCTAAAGATAGTAGGTAGCGGGATTGTGTTTTTCACCATAATGATTTCGGAAATGTGATCCTATACAATGTCATCTGGATTTTACTGCTTGCACCTGATCAGAACTATGAATTCTGAGAGAGATGCTTTATCACATTGTGTGATAGTTGAGGGAAGTTCTGGCTGTCAAAGATGTCCAACAGGACAATATGACCTCCCAGAGCATCGGTTGTTCCTTTTCATTCATCCTTTTATCTATGTGTGTGGGAGTATGACTTCATTGTTCGGTATGTATAGTGAGGAACTCATGTTTAGGGAGAGTGAGGGAGAAAGAAGTTCTTCTCTCAGTTGCCCCTTTTTCTTGAGTATTACCCTCATGCTAGGCATAGCAATCTTATTGTCAACCAAATACGAAGAAAACTGCATGAAAATCTTATTTAGTTCTTGATATTGATATACTTTAGTAGGGAGATGATGTCTTACGGCTTTCATTTTTTTTAACAGCGTGATGCATCTGTACCTGGTAAAGACTGCGTAATTGGCTTTTGCAATGTCTGACGAGATGGTAAAATTTGAGAATGCACACAGAGTTGCCAGGTAAGTTTCTTTTGCACTTTTTGTAAATTGCAGCACCCTTTCTAGTGGTGTGACTAGGTGCCTGCTATACAGGCTACACAGGTCCATGGACCTCTCTGTGGTAGGTGGATCCGAGAGGTGAATCTGAAGGAAGCTACATTGCATCAGTACGGTGAGTTCTGGATATCCTCACTTGAGTTCGTTATTCTAGTAGTGCATGCAAGCGGGACTGGTGGAATCAATCCAGAAAAGCTTCTTTGAGCCAGTTGTCACAGGAGTTGTTCCGTTCTGGTTCCTAATTCTGATTACTAATACTAAAGCGGATTGTGGGCACACTAAAATAGAAACTAAAAGTCTGGGCACTTGATTCTGCTAAGCTTCTTCCACTAATACAAAAGGGTGGAGAGAATTAATTAATCTGAGTGTAACAATCCCGTGGCACCTGCTTCCGAACAACCTATCACAGTGATCCAATCAAGTTTTCAAGCACTATATTGAATGTTTCGGTCCCATTACACCAAATTCTCAATAATGTCGTGGCAGCTTCCAAGGCCATCATCCAAATGCTGCACCGTCCTGGAGACAATTGAATGAGCCAAGTTGTGCCCCATTTGATCTCTGAAAGTCCAGTTTTTGACCCAAAACTCTGAAGGCAAAATATTTCCTATTCCCTGTTGAAGTAATATCCCAATTTTTTTTTTTTTGGTATTGAAAGGGGCAGAGCCCAGAAATTACAATATAACTCGTCTAACGAAACTTGAACCAACCTGATCTCCTATCAATAGAGGAATCAATCCTCTCGGTGGCCTATCTAGCACTAAGGTGTCATTTGCATCACAAGAATGAAAGACCCAATTTGCTAATCAATCAGCACATGAGTTGCCTTCCCTAAAATTATGTAGCATTTTGACATTTTGGAAGCACTTTAAAAGTTTTTGAATCTGAGGAATGAGTGTGTCACCAAAGTGGAGAGTGGGAGATGATCTGTGAAGTAGTGAAATGGCGACTTGTGAGTCCACTTCCACAATAAGTTTAGGTATGCCCAAAGAAATTGCCATTTTAAGACCCAAAAGGATACCTCATAGTTTTGCTTTGAGCTAAAAAGCACACTTTCACGATTTGAGCAAATCTAGCGAGCCAGTTGCCCGATTTATTGCGCAGAAACCCACCTACTGAGGTGGGTCCCGGGTTGCCTTTAGAGGCCCCGTCGAAATTGAGCCTGACCCAACCAATCGGAGGGGCATCCAACCCACAAGCTTATCTCTTTTCTTCCTCTGAGGAGACAATCTGTGTTATGCTAGTTGAGCCGAAGCAATATCTTTAACATGGCCTAGAATCACGCACAAGGGTTCGTTGGTAAGACAAAAATCCTTCTCAAATATTCTTCTATTCCTCTAGTTCTAGAAATACCAACAAGCAACAGCAAAAATAAGTGACCAATTATCTCAAATCCTAGTTGATGAACCAGATAAGTTTTTAACCATGAGAGTAGATCTTGGGTGAAGAACTCACCCTGTAAATTGGTAGGCAAAATATTCTGCCAAACTGCCTTTGCATACTTGCAATTTTGAGAACATGTATAATTGTCTCCGGAGAGTGCGGGCACATCACGCAACAAGAGTCCACTGGGAGTCTACGTCGAAATCTTTCATCATTAGTGAGCAGGCACTGATGAGAAACCAACCACAAGAAGCTTTTGACTCTTTGTGGCCCATCCCACTTCCATACTAAACTCTAGAGTTGGTTAGTCGGCATTTGATGTATTGGTGCAACTAATTCATAAGCTTCTTTAACCGTGAAGGAACCATTGCTATCACTACCCCACCACAATTATCAGATGGTGGAAGCATTGAATGTATACGCATCAAGATTGATTGTGGTAGAATGTCTTTTAGAAAGGTTCCATTGATTGTTGCAAACGAAATCACAGACAGTGCAATCTAGGTTCTAAGCTAAAGCAAACGGAAGAATCTAGTGGGGTCAGTGGACCAACCTCATCAACCCAGTTATCCTTATAGAATTTAACCGATCTCCCATTAACAACTACCCATCTCATACCCTCTAGGACATCACTCCAGACACTGTCAAGAGCCTTCCAAAATAAAGAATGTGTAGTACGGGAGGGTATAGCAGACGGTACCAATTCAATACAATTGTATTTATCTCGAATATATGAAACCCATAGCGATGTTGGTTTCGAAACTAAGAACCAAGCCAATTTCATAAGGTAAGCTTTGTTACTATCTCTCAAATTACGAAATCCTAGCCCTCCACAGTTTTTCGGATGGCAAAGCTTCTCCTAGTTAAGCAAGTGCATCTTTCTTTTACCTTCAACATCTCCCCAAACAAAGTTTCAACACTCTCTCTCTATTGCTTCACATGTAATTACAGGTTGCTTCGCTGCTTGCATAGCATAAGATGGCATAGTCATAGCAATAGACTGAACCAGGGTGATTCTACCAGCAAGAGATAAATTTTCAGCTTTCCACCCGCTTAACTTACTATGCACTTTGTCAACAACAGGTTGGTAAGTTCTATGGGTAACTCTTTCATGAAGCAAAGGTACCCCTAAATATTTGCCAAGATTGGTAGTAAGAGGAAAGCCTCCCATGGTGCTGATAAGTGTCATTTCATGTCGAGGGACGTTCTTCGAACAAAAGAGCTTGGACTTAGTATTACTAACCTTTTGACCCGAAGCATCGCAGAAACAATCCAAGCACCATTTGATAACCAGTATTTGTTGAGGAGAGCCTTCCGCAAAAAGGAGGAGATCGTCCGCAAACATTAAGTGCAAGATTATAGGGCTTCCTGGATGGATACGAAACGGCTTCCATTCTCCCTTCTCAACCAACTCCATGATTAAATGAGAAAGTTGTTCCATTCAAAGGATAAATAAGAAAGTTGAAAGTGGGTCCTCTTGTCTTAGGCCCCTTGTAGGCTTAAACACTTCAGTTAGTTTCCCATTCCAAAGCAGTTGCATATTGCTAGTTGTAACACACCGCATAATAAGATTCAACAATGATTCAAGGATACCGGCCAACTGTGAAGAGTCTCGCTATTGAAATCCCAATTTAGTCGATCATACGCCTTCTCTAAATCTATCTTAACTAGGATTTAACCCTTCTTTCCCCTTCTTTTGCGCATTGAATGAATGATTTCCTGAGCAATGATAATGTTATCTTGAATGTAGCGACCTGGAACAAAGCTCACTTGATTGTGTGAAGTCAGAAGTGGCATTACTTCCTTCAATCGGTTGACAATAATCTTAGTGATTATTTTGTAAGAAACATTGCAGAGGCCGATGGGTCAGAAATGCACCAATCTATCGGGATTATCAACTTTAGGGATCAAGGTGATAAGTGTCTGATTGACGCCATCCCGGTTTCCATCCCGGAGCCATAGTTTTTGTATTTCATGATTTACCAAGTTGCTCACTGTTGCCCATTGGTTCTGATTAAAAAATTGCCTGAAATCCATCTGGTCCTGGGCTTTAAATGGTCCCATTCCAAACAATGCATTCTGAATTTCCTCTCTACTAAGATGTTTTGAAAGCCTTTGAATCTCATCTTGCGAAACACGGTTGAATCGATCAGGCCAATTCACCGTGGAAGTGCATGAACATTCTTCTGTGTATCCCACTTTAAGTCCTCATCGAGGGTGCAACTGCACCGCCATGCTCCAGTAATGGGCCACGGTCACCTGAATCGTCTGAACACCCAAAGTACTCCTTTTAACCAAACATTCTTTATGCCTTTGAAATTCATTTCCAGAAGTTCACAGAGAATCTCAACATGATTAAGATGAAGTCTCCACCTTATCTCTTTCTTGTTCGGTTGACAACGTCATAGGTTGTGCCTTCCCATCCCGAGCTCCTTGCCGCCAAAAAAGCTAAAACCTTCCCAGATTGTCTGGTTTTAGTCCACGTTCTTGGTATGATCATGTTTGAATGGGTTGGAAGGTAAATTCATGTTAAATAGCATCTAGTCAATCTTCCTTTTCTGTGCGTCCAGCCAGCCGCGCACACAGGCGTACTTACTCTCTCTCTCTCTCTCTCTCTCTCTCTCTCTCTCTCTCATGGTTCCTTTGATCATTGCAGTTGTCTCCCTCACTTCAGCTTCTCGAGAAATTGGGGCAGGCACGGATACTCCGATCCCATTAAGTGGAAGACCGAGTAAAACCACCACAGAGCTGTACAGGAGTTGTATCAAGCTAACACGGTACATTTTGGAATCACTGCTCCTTTCTTTCCTCCGTTTACGAGATGTAATGTTGCATACTAAGTGCTATAAATGTTTAACTGCTGTGATACCTGAGTATACTGGGAACACTCTTTCTTTTCTCTTTTTCTGGCAGAGTTTAGATGACGAGTTCGTTCCTTGATTGCTTAACTGATTGGTAGCTTGGAGGTCATTATCTCCTTCATTTTTCCAAAAAAAAAACTAGATGAGAGATTCCCTTAATATGTCTAGAATCACTCATAATTGTTCCATGAGAAATTGCTGATTTGCTTGGAATATTTACTTGTTAATCGACCAAATCAGGGAGGCTGGTGTTTGTTGACAATTAAGTTCAACTACAAAGTATTGTTCTTCATGTTTTTCCATTGAAATTTAAGATATCATCGAAATTTCAAAATCGGTGTAAAATCTAAGTGAACTTACGAGCGAATACAAATTTAGTGACTCATACCTGACTCGATACATGCCTAATCCATACTTGACCTGGCTCATGTTGCTAAAACTTTTCTATATTTAACCCAATCTAGAAAAATTCATACTCAGATTGACGTGAGGGCACGCAGTGAGCACGCGTGAGATCGAATGAGGGCAAGAAAAAGTCATGGAGGAGGTTTATGTAAGCTGTGAACTCATTTAGTACACTTATTATGCTGAGCTTCATTATGCTAAATCAATTTACTAAATACAACCAACTCACATAATAACTCAGCTTATCAAATATGAGTTAAGAAATGAGTTCATGACTCATTTTGATAAGCCTACGTGTACACATCTCTCGAGATTTCATTTAAGTAAAGAGGTGAGAAATGTCAAAAGTTTATTCGGAAACGCGGGAAAAAAAAAGAAAGAAAGGAATCCAACTTGGGGGGTTGGTGGGGGTGGTGTGGGACATTAGTTTACTGAAGAAAAGGAGTTTCTCGCTTTGGGATAGGATAAGGATGTTCCCATTATGGCCACGAGAGGAGAGGGGTGGGTGATTGGTACATGAGTTCCGCTTCCTCGATTTCCATTAACCGTCACCCACCAATTGAAACCTCCGCTGACTCCCCCATCCCCCACCCCAGGAAAGGGTGCTTTCCTCTCATCCCTAGTGGTCCTCAGTTCACTTTCCATTTGGACCACTCCTTTGTCCCCCCCATATCCCCGTACTTTAGATAATGTTAACGGGTGCCTCTTTCTGCTGAAAAAAAAAAAAAAAAAAGAAAATACGGGTGTCCTTTTATAACCCGAAAAATGATACGTGAATTCGAATTTTCTCGACCTATTTGACTTTTGATTATCTCCGGACGAAATCCTTTGAGCTGCGTCTAGTAGTCCGGATAGACCGATTCATTATCTCGTTCGAGACGTCGCGTGGGTTCGCCTGCCCGTTGTTAGACCCGCTGTTACGAGGATGCCTAAAAAAGCAGGTGGGGGATTTCTCCAAACTCGAAGCAGGAGCCGAGCGCGAAAGGATCAGGAGGGGACAAGGGGGGGGATGTGGAGCGGCGGTGGGTCCCAGTCCTCGTCAGCGCCTGGTCAGATCCTAATCCTATCCACTGCGCCTCTCCTTTTCTCTTTGCCCTTTTTCCCCTTTTCCTTCTTTTCCTTCTTTTTTCCAGTTTCTTGGCGCACCGAAAGTATCTTCCTCGACTTTTTTTCTCACATGGGGGCGGGGGCGGGGGCGGGGGAGCCTCGGAACCTCCAAAAGGCGGACGTGGTCCAACCGCCGCAAAATCCAGATAAACATAAAATCTACTTCTAGATTGTTATTCGACTTGGCAAGTATCGGCGGCTATATAGATAAAGGCAAACCAAATTCGGACGATGCGTTGGGTCCGGTCCGGTCCGAAGTTACATGCCTTATCCCTTTCGACAACGACATGGATATAGATGTCTCGATTAACTTGTGCCATCTCTCTCGACCTATTATTATCTCTAGAACCATTTTATTCATTCTACGATAATAATAAAAAAAGAAAAATCGTTTCCTCTCGAAACGAGCCGTGGTTTTGGCGAGACCAACATTGCCGGGGGGGGGAAAGATTAACAGAACTCGATGGCCGGCAACGACGACGAAGCGACTTTGGCCCCTTTGAGTTTTCGAGATTGCTTTAACCGAATTTACATGAAAGTACTGAATAGAAAACATCCCTAGAGAAATTAAAGAGAGTCGCTAATCTTTGTTACGGAATGTCTCCATGGAGTCCATCATATCCTATCTCCTCTTGCAATATCGAGAACAAACACAATCTATGTAGCGAATAAATCGAAATTAAAATGAAGGAAGAAAAATGTCAAAGTACAAAAAAAGTATTGAGTTTGCCGGATGTCCCAAAACTCGTCATGAAAATAAAATTAAGTCCTAAAACTTTTCAAAAGTGCAGTCAAATCCTAAAAATTTGCGAAAAGGCAATTGAATCTTAAAATTTTAAAAAACTACAATCGACAGAAGGACTTGATTGAATCAATTCGACAAGTTTTAAGGAATTAACTATACTTTCATGATGAGTTTTAAGATTCAATTGCACTTTTTGAAAATCACAAATTTTAGGATTTTCAACCCAATTATCTAACCAAAAAAAAGAAATAACTAGGTCCCCACCTCCTGACAAAAGCACCCGTCGTCTCGAAAATGCCCTCGACGGTTATCCGTTAACCCACGGGGAACCCACGACCCCGCGCCCCCAAAGCGACGTCACCCTTATCGTCGAATCACGTGCTCTTCTGTTGTCCCCTTCTCTCCCGCCATCCGACTCCGAACGAACCAACGGGCTCTCTCTATAAAGAAAACCGCCGGCGCCGCGTGGGGGGCAGGAGACGTCAAGAGAAACAAAAGGAAATCCGGCCTTTTCGCTTCGTACAAAGATCGAGAGGCCCTTGCCTCCTCTCCCGTTGCTCAATATAGCGCGATCTTTCCTCAGGTGGGTCGATCTGACTTCGAGCAAATCTCGCGCGATTGATTACCGGTTAGAGTTCGAGGTGCCGAGGTGTCCCCGCGTCAGCCTTAACCCTTCGTTGTTGGTAGCGTGAATGACAGGAGCTAGGCGTGCGGGGCGGGGCGGCGCACAAATTTTCCTCCTTTCTTGCTCGCTTTTTGCATTGACCATCGTTTGATTGTTCCTGGGTCTGTGCGTGCCTGTTGAGAGATTTCGGCCGCCGTTAGTCGCATCTCGGGTCTCTCTGGCTACTCTCCTGCATCCGTCTCTGATCTCTGCCGTTTTCTTCTTCTGTTGGGGTGGGGGGTCTGCTTCTGATCTCGTCTGCTGCGGATGTGGTTGCGGTTGATCCAGATTGAATATCGAGGTTTGACGGGAAATGGAGGGCGGAAGAGCGGCGGATCTTGGACGTGGGGATTACGGGTTGGTATAGTAATAGCTTGCTCGCGAATTTGGGTATGGATTGTGATGAGAAGTTTTGTTTTTATTGGAGTTTTTGTTGTTTTTTTCTCCTTTTTTCGATGGCTAGGTGTGCGCATTATAGGAGGAGATGCAAGATAAGAGCACCGTGTTGTGACGAGGTCTTTGATTGCAGGCACTGTCATAATGAAGCGAAGGTATAGAAATGCGGAGAAACTAACCTATGCTTTTGTTCGTGGTTCATTGTCATGCGAATAGTCAATGATTGACGCCCTCGGATCCTCTTCGATGTCGTGCAGAATTCGCTAGAAACTGCGCCTCTAAAACGGCACGATGTTCCGCGACACGAAGTGAAACAGGTATGCACGATTGTCCAGTATACATCCTTACTGAATAGGTTGATTTGTTTTGTCCTTGTTTCTCCCGGGGGATCTGGCTCCTGGTAAGGCCTGGAGGGATTTTCCCGTTTGCATTTTCAGTTGCTGTGAATGAAATGAGGGCAGGATAGTTTGACAGCAGTTAAAGACAGCCAATCGTATCGGGTTCGATTGAGATTGATTGTGAATAATGTCTTTTGCCCTGCCGAGCTGTATCCGTAGTTGTCTGATGCACAATCTCCCGTTCTTGCATTGGATCAAATAGACAGTAATGAAATGCTTCTGCTTCATTGATGGTTTATTTCCAATAAATCTATAATTGTCTACTTGTTCTGTTTTCTCATAGTGCTTTTGTCTCGTTGGCCTTTCAGGTCATCTGTTCTTTGTGTGGCACCGAACAAGAAGTAAGCTGTGAATTTTCAAAACCTGAAAGATATGTAATTGAAAAGCGTGTACAACGGTACTTACCTAAATGTTCAATATGCCAGGTTCAACAAAACTGCCAGAATTGCGGGGTTTGCATGGGCGAGTATTTCTGCGCCAAGTGCAAGTTCTTCGATGATGATGTAATTATTGTTCTCTCGATTTTTCCTTCAGTTCTTTCCCAGTCTCCACCACATAATTGCATCAGCTTATCTTGTGGTTACTACACATTTTCAGGTTTCAAAGAATCAATACCATTGTGACGAATGCGGTATCTGCAGGTAAATTAACAAACCAATATCGCTCATATTTGCATTTCCAGGTTCTTGACTAGTTCTGTGACGCTGTCGTTCTGTCATTATTGTTTTACAAGTAACTCTTTTTTTGTCAATTTTCACCATCACGCACACTTATATATCATAAATTTCATCATTATATTCAATCCTCAATCCATCTGTTGCTTCTACAGAACTGGAGGCAAGGAGAATTACTTCCATTGTGAGAAATGTGGTGAGTGAAAATGAACAAACAGACTTCTTTGAAAACTATGTTTTTGGTCTTTTTTCCCTCTGTTTTTTGTAGCACTCTCCAGATTCTAGTGTGATCGTGAAAGACTTACTTCTGATATGCTTGGAACATTTGCTGTAGGATGTTGCTATTCGAAGTTAATGAGGGGTGCCCATCGCTGTGTCGAAAGGGCAATGCACCACAATTGCCCTGTATGCTTCGAGGTAAGATACAGAGCGGAAATTCTAAATAGATGATGTCAGTCGAATTTCAAATCGCTAAATTTTCTACATTTATCCGCAGTACCTGTTCGACACAATGAAAGATATAACTGTCCTGCCTTGTGGACACACCATACATTTGGAATGCGTCAAGGAAATGGAACATCACTTCAGGTTGGCATCATATGTCTCGATCACTCGCAGTGCCTTGCAGTTGACTAAATATTAGTTTACCTCGAGATTTACATCGAAATCATTCTTGGATTCGGCAGGTACTCATGCCCTGTTTGCTCAAAGTCGATCTGCGACATGTCTAGTTTGTGGAGAAGACTGGATCAAGAGGTACTAATTTGAACGAAATCTCTGTTTTCTCTTCTTCTTTTTCAATAGATTTTGCTTGCAGCCAACGAATCTGTGCTGTGTCACCTGAAATCGCTTGTTGATTCTTGAATTTCATTACAGATTGCAAAAACTCCAATGCCTGAAGTGTACCAAAATAAGATGGTGAGAATTTTACTCTATATAGTCAATAGCATTCATTCAAAGTCATGAAGCCCTCGTTCAAAGTTTCTAAATTGAACATATTGTGGTCGATAGGTTTGGATACTTTGCAATGACTGCGGAGCACAATGCCAAGTCCGGTTTCACATTGTGGCGCACAAATGCACAAGTTGCGAGTCCTATAACACGCGACAGATGCGAGGTGGTCCTCCGGCCTCATGTCATCAGGGACAACCGAGGTTGTGAGATGACCGCTACAGTCGATAGTTTTACACAGAGCAGCTCATCCTCGTTGAATAGAGTCGGGGCATGAGCGATAGATAAAGGTCTTCGAGACGCCTAGCATGGTTGTGCTATCTTGTAGAAGCTTTCCCGAAAAGGGGAATTCATTTTTTTGTGGCATCGAATCCTGTAAATTTTTTTCTTGCTGCTGTATGAGAAATTCTGATAATTTATATCAGATTTGTTTCTTGATCCATCGCATTTGTCCTTCTTCACTTTTGTACAAGCAGATCAGGCAGCCAGGTCGGAGTTAAGAACCGGAGCGAAAATGAGGCTAAGTAAATTAGTTCTCTCTTTAACCATAGAAATTCAAACAATGGTCTTTGCTCAGGCATATGTTTAGCATACCTTGTGGTTACGAGGCTGTAATTTTACGTTTGTGACATCGTATCACTAACTAGACAAGTCATTCGAGAACTCTGTATGATAAAAGCTATCTCTACCTGAGAAATCGAGCCAAACAAAATGAAGAGAAGAAAATAAGTTAGGCTATGTGGGGGAAGTTCCTGTAATCAGTTTTAGAATTTTCTTTTGCAGAATTTTCACCGTTATAAAGACTCATTATGAGTTAAAAAATTTTAGAGGGAACACGAAAGAAAGAAGTGCCCAAAGAGTCTCGGGACAAACATTACCTGACTTCCCCCCAAAATTTGAAACTTATACTTCAACTATTAAATTAGATAAATAACCGCACGTGCATATATATATATATATATTGATTCATGTGTATTCGAACCATATTACAGAAAAACAAGAGGTAAAACAGACCCGAGTAAAGTTTATGAGGTCGAGATCTTGAGGAGGGCACTCGCGTTTTCAACGCATAATTTTATATCACATTAAATAAAAAGTAAACCGTCCCTGACAAAAATGGCCTCGAACGTGGGATTGTCGCTGTCCAAAGCACGTTTTGGATCAATTAGATGGCAGAGTGTTATTCATGACCTAGGGCCCCCACATTGGTCTTTTAAAACTAACATATTTTAAGTGCACAAAGAATCAATTCAAGGCCTTGTCTCTTCTTAAACTTCTCTCTCTCTCTCTCTCCTCTAACGGTGACCGCAGAACCGTCTTCCGTGAGTTCCTGAAAAGTAAAGTTTACCCTAGCTCTCGTGCTTCGTAGATCCCTTTTTTTTGGTCAATCTGGCCGCTCTTACTAGTGGGACATCCTGATTTAACAATAACTTCTCTATAGTACGGACTAGTTGCAATGGTTTTGACCAGATAATTTCAGATTTTTCTCCAAGATTTTGACATTCATCCTGGAGGACCAGGGCAAAGGAGTGGGATCTATGAACAGTATAATTGGTATAACACGTGAAGATGGTAGCTATATGATCGGTATGACATGTAGAACGAAAGAATGGGGGATACGAAGTGATCAAATCACTCCCACAGGCGTAGTAGGATAACGTTTGTGAGAAACAATTTGGATGTGCATCGCATCTCCGTCACTTCAAAGAAGACTCGGCATTAGAACAGAGAAGAAGCCGAAATTTGCTCTACTCCTAATGGAAGTTCGTTTCCTATGCCAACTCGAGTTTTCGGTTCCAAACATAAAAGAAGAAGCTGAAATTTACCCAATGGCTCGAATGGCAAGCAGGGCCCACCTTCTCAGTGGAATTCCCACTCAATCAAATATTCAATAACACTGTTGAGGCGACAGGGAACTCGAAGATGGCGCCCCAAAAGTTCACGGTTGACCCGCACGCACTAACACTACACTCGAGAAACCGAGGCGGTAGTTTTTTTTTTGGACTTTCCAAAGGGCCTTTTCATATGGCAGGTGAGAGTCAACTCCATCACATAGGATCCTATTTTCCAGCACCCTTTTTGGTTTCCCACATGGTTTCGTGTAAATGATGGAGATGTTTCAATGATTCTCCGCATCTAAACATGTTCTTCCATGCACAAAACACCCCATTATGCATTTCATATCTAAACATCCTCATCCATGCACAGAACATTGAACGATGTATTTGCTTTTGTTGTGTAAGAGTCTCAAGACAAAACAGCTGTTCTCATTGGATTTGCAGGGAGGAACAGTCCCTAGGAGGTGATGCAGCACTGTGGAAGCACCGTAACTGAGGAAATGCCATAAAGAGAGAACCCCACTTTCTACAAAGCTGAACCCAAAAAAATTTGCTCAACATGACCAGAGCTTGTCCCCCCACTACACAAGAAACCTTTTCTTCTCTCCTATTTTTTCTCAACTTTCCAGATGTACAGTATCATCAAGAGGGCCCGCCAACTCATTTCGGGTTAGCATTCAAAATTCAAATGAAGCTTTTCCGAAAGTTGCACATGCTTCACACACAAGCAGAGACAATGTGGAAACAGTGCATCTTACCTTTCGATGATTGGTAAGTCTCTTTAACAGCTGCCAACCTCGACGTGGGAAGGTGCTTTAGATTGGATTATAACCCGAGCTCCTGATGCAAGCCTGTTTAACAAAACGTATGACAATTTCAACCAACATGAACGCACAGATCTACATATAATACGAGCAGTCACTGAAATTAGATGGAGGAGAACAAAGTTGAAACTTAACTTTCTTCGATTTTTATCGCTTTCTCATCCTCCGGGAGGGAGTCTCTCTTTAATGGTGTGTTCCCTTGGGAAGGCTCGGTGATTCTTCTACTGCTACCGTTTGATGAGTTGGCAAATAATGCTCTGGAGCTATCTGCTCTGTCTGAAGAAATTCTTGGTTTATCGGAGAGAGGGGATCTCATAGACTCACTTCGAGGTTGTTTAGCTATTGAAGCTTTAATTGATAGGGGTATGCATTTTGACTGTCCATTCTCACTTTCCCCAGCCGAATCTAACTGCTTACCAGACCTGCAAGAGAAATCACACGTCCTATAATCATCTGAATTTAGGAACAAAAAGAACTTCTCTTCTCAATAAATATTGCCTTCGCAACTACTATGGCCCCATGACAATTGACATAAGCAAAGGAGATTGTCTACTGTCTAGAATCAGCCATCCTCATACAGAAATTTCTCTAGTCAAAGCTTTTACAAAGCCAAGGCCCCCTGAGAGTGGGAAAAACATGCTCTGTAAAATTTGCACCTTCAACACATTTACCATACAAAAATGGCGTTGAATTGTTAATTTACTTGACCAATTTATCAATCCCATTAAAGATGCAATGAGATTTGTGTTGCAAGCTGCGGTTGGTTCATCATTCGCAGGGTCTTAGGTTCCAAAATAGTGCATACAAAAAGACACTGGTTTTTGCAATACGTCTTTACAAAACAAATACCCATTTTTTTCTTCATTCACTTCGTACACATATACTAGCAAAAAGAACTAAATCTAGAAAAGAGAGCACCGCATAGGAAATCGGAGTTACCGGCCAGCATTGTAGGAAGAGGAACGCTTCAGAGAGCTCAGTACATCTCCATCCTCGCGGAGATACTTTGTCTCAATCAAGCTCCCACTGAAATACTCCTTGTCTTCCAGCCTTATGCCCATCAACCGTGGATTTTCTGATAAGCAGTCAAGCTCCCCTGTCATCAGTGATGTAGAAAACAAAGGAGATGGAAATTTTGAATGGGAAAATCTTGGCCTGTAAGTTGGGATTAAGCCAAAATTGTTATCTTTCACTGATATTGATCCACACGAGATTAATTGCATCAACATGTTGGTAGCCTTGAGCCTTGCATTGTTCGGCATTCGGATCTCTTCCTCTTCAAGAATTCTAAAGCTGTTCATCTTGCTAACATCAGATCTAATCAATGATTCCAGAGTTTCGGTCTTTCCAACAGATGAAGAAGCACTAGAAGATGTCGGAGGAGGGGAAACCGCACCACTAGATATCTCAGAGGTCTCTTTCACGCATGAGGCCTTGGTTTGGCAACTATCGTTGCATTCACGTTCGGTGGAGCCATCATCAGTAGAGACTCCTCTAGTACAAGTTTCTCGGGTTTTATCTCTGCTTACATTTTCTTCAGTCTGAGTTGATGCATCAGCTAGCCCCTCGTTCTTGTACACCTTGTACTCCGTCAAGCTCAAAGACCCATTCCAACTGGAGCCTTTTCCATTTCTTGACTGTGGGGAAACATCAGTGGAATCGGTGTGATGAACAGGAGAAGAATGGTCATCCTCTTGGGAGTGTTTTGCTTCTTTTCCATTCATGCTTGACGATGACGATGAATCATCTTGACTTCTAGAAGAGGGTGGAGCTGGCAATTGCTTCAAATTCCTCATGCCGATATTCGCAACAGGACTGAAGCGATCTGTATAAAACATCATGGTGCAATAGCAACACAGGAAGTAAGCCAGCTTAGCCAGGTTTCTGCTCGCTTCTCTGCTTGCTAATAGTAGCCATACACAATTCACAAGCAAAAGCAATTTCTACAGCACATCAAAAGTCAGCAGCAAGGTCAAGCACAAAAAAGGCCACCATCTACTTCACCTGAATTAGATTCATCAAAGAGCTCCGAGCCTTTGAGGACGTATTCATTTCCATTAGATGGAAGAATCAAGTCGTCTTCACATAGATCATGCCAAACGAAACCATTTTTGTAGCTTCTGCAACGATCAACGAATTGAATAATTCAGGCAGCATCACTCGTAGGATTTACCAAACAATTATCCAACAACACGACACGGACCCCCCCCGCCCCGGATGATCAAAGACGCGCTTCTTATGCAACTAGAAATCACCCATTAATGAGAGAAATTCGAACCGGTACCTCTTAGAGGACCACGAATACATGGATGCCATGCCTCTGCCTCGAAGAACATTCAGCCTATCAATCACATCTGCCAAAACGAAACCCGGATACGCGACAAATGAAACACGCCCCCTGCAACCGACGGAGAAGCGGGCACAGAAAACGAGAGAAGGAAAAGCAAAAACGGGGGGCTCCCGCTCCGCTGTTACCTCGCAGGTAGAGCCCTTCGGGGGAAGAGACGGGCACCTCGATGAAATGAGGATGCTCGAGCTGGCGATTCCTGCAGAGATAGTAAACCACGGGCACCTTCCTGCTCTGGAAATACTTGGGCGACTTCTCCGTCCACACTTTCGCTCTCTCCGGGCTCACCTGCCGGTACTTGTTCATCCTCGCCTCCATCCCTCCGCCGGAACCCGCGGCCAAGCCCTAGCGGTGGGTGCCCGCCCGCCCCCCGGGCCCCAAAAAAAAAAAGGAAAAGAAAGAAAGAACAAGCCCGTATCCCCCGACTCCCCGAGCCGGCCGGCACAGCTCACGGTCCACCACCACTCCTCCCGCAGGAAAACCCCTAGATTACACAGGGACCCAATCGACCAACCCTCCGATCAGTATCCGACCGCCACGGAATCACGACCGCGAAGCGGGCGCCGACCGGGAGAGAACCGGGAACGGAGCCCGACTTATTCGCCGGGCCCTTTTTTGGCTTTTGGCGGATTGCGCGGACTCTGGCCCCCTTTACAAAAGAGACGGGGAGGGCTTCGCTTCGAAAGTGGAGTCAGTCACGTCGCTCGCTTCTTCCCCCCCTCCTTCTTTTGTTAAGCTTTTCCATTCAACGGTAATGGTAACGGTAACGGTAATGGTAATGGTAATGGTATGGTTTTGGTTTGGTCTAGATCTAGCTTTTAGGAGGAGCTGCTTCTTCTTCTTCTTCTTCTTCCTTCTTTTTCCTCCCTCTTTTCCATAGCTTTTATTGATGTGCATTTGGCCAAAACGTAATAATTACTAGAACGTGGTTTTAACTTGAGTGTGCCTTTTTGAGTTACTACTATATAACGGAAGCCTCGTCTTCTGGTCTCTTTTTTTTTTTTTTTTTTTTTTTATTTTAATTCATTTATAGAAAGTCTCTTGTTAATAAACGGAATAAAGATCTTTACAAAAAAAAAATAAAAAAAATAAACGGAATAAAGAGACCGTGCACCGAACGCTCTCGTCGCGTGTCGTTTTTCGTCGGCAACCTCGGTGCGAGCTTTGCTGCCGTGGCATGTTAATATAAATGCAATGGGAGAACTAAGAATGATGAACCTTGCGCGTGAAATGCAAGCGAGCCCGTAAATTATTCGATCGATATAATCGGATCAAATATTAAAACTTCTTTCCGGGTGATTATAGCCGTGACCGTTAGAATTGATTCGGGGTGACGCCGATTCTTTTCGAATCATACTTTTAGCCATACCGGCAAATTTCGTCCGCTTCAATTTTCAAGAGATGTAGGAAGTAGACATAGAAAGGGTTTGATTGGGAATGAAAACCAACGTGTTCAAGTATGGATTACAAATTGGAAAACCAAACGGGCCCTCTTTGTGCCCTTTAAATTATTTGACTGTGGGAGGATAGAACAAGAGAAGTACACGTGATCTAATTCTTGCTTGACTTAGCCTAGTAGAAAGAGGCTCGAGCACGATGACGAAAAAGAGATAAAAAAAAAAAAGCCATATTTGTGCTACCAACCAAGACAAAGATCACCTTAAATGGTTGCGGTATCCCAAAGGTTCAGATAGGCGCAAGATGCATCATTTATCATGTGCACCGTGTCTTCTCGTGCTGACAAAGAGGCAACTATTGGCGCTCTCTTATTGTCGTCGGCAAAGTGCGTAGAACCACAAGGTGACCTATCGTGCTATCCTAAAGGTCCGTGTAGGTGCAAAGATGTACCATTGTCATGTGCCACACATTCCCTATAATTAAACCTGTCAAAATAAGTCATAAACACATTTCTTAACTCATATATTAGTAAATGAATCGTAAATAGGTTAGTTATATTTAGTAAATAGGTCATAAACGGGTAGAAGTCTAATATTAATATTAAATGGATCATAAATTAGTTTACAACTGATTTAAACTTAACTCATCTCTCTTGCCCTTACTCAACCTTGCGCTCACTCACTTCGCATTCTCATTTCAGTTTGGATATGAATTTTCTTGGATTTAATTAAATATGAAAGTATTTTAGCAATATGGGTCTGATCGGATATTAGTTGGGTATGGGTCGAGTCGGGTATGGGTCAAGAAAATTGCATTACGCATAAATGGATCATAAATGGGTTAATGAGTCAATTTGGGTCTAATAATTTATGACCCGATCCAAATCCAATCCAACTCACTCATTTGACAGATCTACCTATGACTAGTCATCTTCGCATAGAGGGGGCCATTAGTGCTCTCTTATCATCGTCAACCAGTGCACAAAACCACAAGATAACCTACCGTGGTATCGTAGAGGTCCATATAGGTGCAAAGATGTAGCATTATCATGTGCCACATGTTCCCTATGATTTGTCGTCCTCGCACAGAGGCAACTATTAGCACTCTTTCATCATCGTCAAAAACCACAAGGTAACCTCAAGTGTTTTGGGGACCAAGGACGCGGGACAATCTTGCGGTCCTATGACGCCAAAAGCGGACAATTAGTCGGAACGTACGCTTATTCCAGTTTTAGCTCGCATCTTATGTGGCCCATGAGGTGTAAGTTATTTCAAATGTTTAGAATTTACCTATGTAAGATAGTTTTCGTGTCCTGAAAAGAAAAAGTGGAGATTGGTTTAAACAAATCTTTCGTACAAGGAATGTAACGGTACATGGGGTGCGTTTGAGTACCTTCTTTGGAGGCAACATTGTGTGGCTCAACAAGCCACGCCCCCACTCATCATAAGCTTTCGTAGCCACTCAACTTCAAATGCGATGTGTACTAACACATGATTGGTTGGATCGAACTAATTGAACGCGCGATGATTTCGTTTTGATCGTTGTGATGCCTTATTGACGTGAAATCGGGCTATCACATTGAAGCAACCACGAAACATTCGATCGCGCTAAATCCTGATCTCTCTCTCAATGTCACGTGGATAAGAGACGGATAACATGTCACGGATTCGAGGCTCATAGGGCACGGGTTCAATTGCTTGTAGGGAATGGCAAAGAGATAGCCAACGCTCATGCGATCAAGCCGAATCGAAACTGATGGGTTGAATCGCTCATTTTTTATTTCGCCGTCAGCTTGTGCTCCAACATCCTAATTTTCTGCCGCGCTTAAAATCTTCCATTAATGGATGGGTGGACGTTTTTAAAATTTTCCTTTTGGCTAAGAAAAAAAGTTAAAAAAAAACAACATGATAGTCTTCAATTAGAATAAAGTAAGACTTTCCTATGGGATGAAAAAAAACGAAATTTCTAACTACCTTTGTCTCACGAAAAATGAATTATCTGGAAAGTATTTTCTTTAAAATGATTAATTTGTATCACTTAAAATAATTAACCAATGAAAAACGTTTTCACCATCAATAATAATTTATGTCTAAATATCTTTACGTACGATGAAAATATTTTTCATTCGTTCAATTTTGTAATTGATATAAAACAACTATTTTTAATAAGATTTTTTTAAAAATTATTCATTTTCTGCTAAATAAATAGAGCCTAAACTGATGAATTTGACTATTGGTATGTTTTTGATAGTTCGAAGAAAATGTGATTTTCAAGAAAATAAGAAAGACAAGAAATTGACTCAATGATAAGTAGTAGCCTAGTAGGATCCTACGCTACATTGCCAGCTTGGAGGTGTTTGCTGATCGGGCTTCGTGGCCTCGGGGGCCTGTTGCATTAAGTCAGACACGTGGGCCTTGTCTCTAAAGTAGTTCCATTCGTAGTATAGTCATTAGTCGAGATAGAGCCGAGCAAGGAATTTAATTTGGCATAAGATCATCAGAAGTGCCGAAAGTTTTTACCGGCTCACTTAAATATCAAATTAGAGAAAAAAAACTAGTGCCTCGGATGAGAAATTCTAGCAAAAAATATTACATGAATTTTATAATAAAAATTTTAATAAGATTTGACATTTTTATATTAAAAGTGAGTCCATGTGGCGAAGCGACTGGCCACACTTCCCTAAAAATGACAGCGCCTAGTGGCTGGGTGATGATTTCGACGATTGTTGCCATGCATACCGCAAGCAGCTACCAAGCGTTCCTCGAGACGCTCGCTGGGACGGGGATGAACCGACGGATGACCTTGGTGGCGATGGAGGCAAGGAGAGGCGTCATGGTTGTGCCCTGCTATGGCCACAAATTCTGAGATGAGCTTATTTTGTGACAATAAGATGGTCATCAATATTTCTCATAATCCAATCCAGCAAGACCGTACTAAACGCGTTGAGGTAGATCAACATTTCATCAAACAAAACTTTGATGCCAAGATAGTTCAATTGCCGTTTGTTAAATCTAAAGACCAACTGTGGATATACTCGCAAAGGCCGTCTCTAGCAAGATTTTCTACAACTCACTTGACAAGTTAGACATAAGTGATATCCATGCACTAATTTGACAGGAGTGTTGGCGTGAGTTGTCAATTAAGATTAATTGGAGAAACTTTTGTGTTGGTTAGCTGCTAAAATTGTACTGTATAATGTCCTGATTTTGAGGATCAAGATTCTTAAGCTGTACATAGCCTAAAATAGTTTTTGCGGTAGTTTTTTCTCTATACAACTAGATATGTTTTTGTATTTATTCGAAAAAGAAAGAAAGAGAAAAACATTTCTGTTCATCAGTACATACAGAAAAGGAAATACTTATGTGACTGTTCTGAATTTACCGTAAGAATAACTGCTAGAAAATACCAGAATCGGAAACCTGCCCTTTGGGCCGTTGGAGATTATAACCGCTCACCCGTAGCTTGAACAGCAGGAGCAGCATTCCTTTGCCGCCTTTACCCTCGCTAGCCCATCCTCACGCTGTCAGGATGTCCTTCAGCGTCATCAGCATCATGCTCGGTCACGGGTGTTATCACGACCCGTCTTGCGGACATTTCTTGGTCTTCCTTTGTCAGCAAGACTGGGTTCGTCACGATCGTCGGCGTTCGTAGGCGCGGAGTCCTCGGCATTTCCATTCTCCCGCTCGGTCTCATTCGAACCAAAACCTTTCCTTACTGTAGTGTTAGCATCTTGGCCAACTTCTTTCATGGTACGTGTCCTGTTAGCCCTTGCTCTGCCCCTCTCGCGAGGCTGATGGACACCATTGTTTAAATCAGAAGGCTGAGAATCTTCGGCAACTTCTTGTCTCTTGCTGTCAACATTGCTATCGTATGAAGTATCTTGACAAGCTTCGTCCTCCCTGGGATGCCCCTCGACATCAAAAGAAGCACTCGCTACTGCAAAAGAGAGCTCAGCATCATTTTCAGCACATGCGACATTTGCATGATCACCATGCACACGTTCCTCTTGAGTCGAATCTTGAACTGGATGGGAATCGGTTTTTCTGCCAGGGGTGAAGCTAAATATCTTAGATGTGCATTTCCGTAGCCAAGACACAGTTCCAGGGGAGAGAGTCGTTCTTGAACCAACTAAATTTGGAGATGTATCGGTACTTGGCCTTCCAGAAGCAATTAAAGGTCATATTTGCCTCTTCCTTTACATAAGCCTCGGCCAACTTTGACTGACAAAGCTCAGCGTTCTCAATCTCAGATATACATTGTAGATCGGAAAGCAGAAACTCGCGAGTAAGTTCCCCACGTGTTGCAGCTATTCTGCTGCTTCGCAAAAGAAATAAAGCGATCTCTCCCCTCGATAAATTTCTCTCTCTGGTCCTTCATCTTTTTGCCGAGTGCAACAAGCTGTTCAATGTCCTTTCTTATTTCAACTTGTTCATCCTCCTCCAGATGCTTCTTATTTGCAGTAAATTCTTCCCTTTCCTTTTGCAATTCTGCTCGTTCCTGTTTCATTCCTTCCATTTCTCTCCTGGCTACTTCTCTCAGGTAGTTGATATTGTTTAGTTCTCTCTCCTTTTCTTCCTCGAATGACTTTATTCTACCACGCAAGTTATTTTCCATCTCATCCCATTCATTCTGCATACTAGTCTCAAGCTCCTTTTTCTGAAGCACAAAATCGTGAAGCCTTTGACTTCTCTCACTTTGCACCTTCTCAGCAAGAACTGTAGCCTCATGCTCCATTCTGGCTTCTTTAGCCAGTTTATAATTTTTCGGCTCCCTTTTTATGTAATCATCCGTCTCCATCCTGTCCCTTCAAAAATTTTCCTCCTCACTATGTTTGAACTTTCCAAATTTTTCTTTTTGTCGCTCTGCATCCATCCTTTCTTTCTCAATCTGAGTCCTTTTCTCATCAAGCTCATCCCACTCCTTCTCAAAGGCTTCCTTTTTCTGCTTCAAGTCCTCAGTTTGAAGCCTGCACTTCTCTCTGTCTTCCTTCAATTCAGATTGCAAACGCGCAAATTCTGACCTTTCTTCTTCGCTCACTTTCAGTTGATCCTTCTCCGTCTGGATCTTCAGCAGCTGTTCTTCATTTTCCGCTCTTATCTTCTCAAGAGCAGCCCTAAAGCTGAGCAACTCCTCTTTCTCAACAGTGACCGATTTCTTCTGAGTCTCGAATTTCTTTTCCTCAGACTCGAGAAATTTCTCCATTTCCTCAAGATCTTTCAGAAGGTCATCCTCTTTCTCCTTGAGCTTTTCAGTTTTCTTCTCCACTGCTTGTTCTCTTATCACAAGTACATCCTCTTTGTGCTTAATTTCGGCTTCCTTCTTCTGTATGTCAAATCCTTTTATTTCTAAGTCCTCATCAAACTTTTCCTCTTTTGCTCAAGTTCCAACTCAAAATTCTTTTTAATCACATCTAAAACACGGGCATGATCCTCAAAGATCTTTTGAATTTCATCCTGAAAAGGACCAAGTACGAGGGGTGTCAAATCTCAAGAATGTTAGAAGATTGTTTATATTGCTACAGAAATTTGATGATTAAAGTGACCGATAAAGAGTCAAATCTCAAGAATGTCTAGGAGTGTCAAATCTTAAGAATGTTTAGAAGATTATTTAAATTACTCCCATGATGGGTAAGTCATCAAGACATCTATGCACCAGCAAATACTAGGCAAATGCAAATCTCCAAACTTCAAGAACTTACTATTGCTCTCGCATTGAGCTTTTCTTCTGTAGCAACCAACTGCTTCTCTTTAATTTCTAGGTTCTCTCTCATTGTTTCAAATTCCTGCGGCCAAAAAGAATTCGTTAGATTAGAATCATCCCGTTGTCGACATCTTAAGTGAGCAGCATCAGAAAGGCTTGCCTTCTCTTTCAACTTAGGATTTGCCAGCCTGCTGCTCATATCCTCTTCCTTTCTTGACAATGTTAGATTAGCTTCATCTATCGTCTTTTGTGCTTCCTCCAGATCCTTCTCTTTTAGCTTATGCATCTTGTCCTTCTCATTTGCCATCTCCTCTCTCTTGTTCAGAACCCAAAATCTATCTCCCAACCTTCCCCCGCCGTCACGCAATTTTCTTTCCCATTCTTGCAAGTCCTCCCTTTGCTTGGACATAGCGGTTTCATGTACTTCACGCCTGAGAAAATTTGCAACGAGCCCATTTATTAAAGAATACAACAGTAGAACAACTTTAAATGGTCAGAGATACAACCACAACCACAGACTTAAATAGCTACAATGAACCATGCGAAATTAGCTATGCAAATGCTTTGGACATACTCTGTAATGAATGGTAACTGTTCCCTTCGAAGAGAAGCTTCCCTAGCATCCACATCTTGCGACTTCCTTTCGATTTCCGAATTCTTTCGGCTTATTTCAGCAAGTTTGGCATCCGCAGCATGCAACTTAGCCTCTACTTCAAGAGATGTTCCCTGAATGCTTGCAGAATCAGCTGTAAATTCAATTTCAACATAATCTGCATGCATCTCACGCAAGATCTTCTCCAGCTGCAACCAACATTCCTAAGAAAAGGAACAATAGTTACCAGATATTTTCTTTCTAACATCATCCATCATGCAAGAAAAGGATAACCAAGTACATGTAAGGTAATCTCACTGCAAATAAAAGGACTGCCCACTATGGAGGTGGGATGGGGCGGCAAGGCGTGGCGGAAGACGTGATTTTCTAACGAAGAAAACCTGGGTATTGCACACACAAACCATTTTCTTCATCTAACACTAGCCTTGACATATGCCTGATTGCTTTTTCATCATTTTATGCAAATGCTAACCACCACACAAACCTTCCTACCATATCTAAGTGCTACTTTATAATTTTTTCTTGTCACTTCCACAATTACAAAGCTCGAGGCAATAAAAACTCCCAACTTAAACTTACAACTTAGACTGAGTTGTAAGTTGCAAATGAACGAAGATATTTTGCATGTGAAACTACATCCAGTCCTTCCTCTTCTACCTCGTTAATTTGTAAAGTTCACCATCAAATTGTGCTATAAATTGAATTTCATACATAGATAGTTGTAGTTATGTAAGTGTTAGAAGTATCAAGGGTAAAGTGGTCTTTAGGACTCTTAGGGTTTATTGGGTTACCATTATATAAATACGGTATTTTGCTGAATACTATAATGAATTTTTCCCTCTCTAACATGGTATCAAAGCCACAAAAATTCTAAACCCTAAACAGCCGCTTACCACCGTCTACCACTAGTCGCCGCCGTGAACCATCCACCGTCGACCACCAACCAACCCCCTTCTCACCGGAATCTTTAGATCTCGCGTTGCCTAGGCCCAGCGAGCTCAGATTGAGTGTTACCGAGATCCGGCGAGCCTTGCCGGGGCGTCATCTATGCCGGCGAGCCTTGCTAGGGCGTCGCCTAGGCCCAGCGAGGCCAGATCTGGAGTCAGAAAGACCCAGTGACCCATGTATAGACGTCGTCCAACATCAGTGAGGCGTCGTCCATTGTCAGTGAGCCAGATTCAGCACCCATGTCTCTCGGTTAAGACCCACAGGTTTGATTTTTTGGTGGCTTGATGGTTACTGAGCTTCACAATAGGAATTTTGAGGTGTTATTTGTTGATTAGGCTTGATAATGATGTGGGTAGCGCTTTATTAGAGATATGGATGTGTTTGTGGAATGTTTCTGAATTTTTCGGAACTTATGCGATGCTAATTAGGTGAATTTTGGAGTTAATTATTTGGGGCTCTGGTGGATTATTGAATTGTTAAGGATGGGTGATCTGAGTAAAATTGATGGTAGTTCTGGAAAGAGTGATACCGTGATGACTGAGGTAATTTCCTCTTCATCTTCTCGAATTACTGACAAGAAGCTTGAGGGTATTACCAATTTTCAACAACGGAAGAAGATTGTTAAGTTTGTTTTGATGGGTAGAAATCAGCATATGCACTTGACTGAAACTAAGCCTACTAATGATGCAAATTGGGATGTTATTGATGCATGTCTTTTGGGTCAGCTTTTGAACTCCATGGAGAGCAATATTGTAGACTTGGTAACTCATATTGATACAGTCAAGGACTTGTGGGAGTACTTAGATGTATTGTATTCGGCCAGAATAATATTTCTAGGATATATGAACTATCATAGGAGTTTCACCGATTTGAGAGCAAAGGGCATTCTATTGATCAATACTTTGTTGATTTTAATAGAATGTATGAAGAATTGAATGCTCTCCTTCCCATTTCTTCTAATGCTGAACAAATGCGACTCCAAAGAGAACAGTTGAGTGTAATGAATTTTCTAGGAGGTCTTGGTCCAGCCTATGATACATTGTTAGGTCTTGGATTCTTGAAGGAGAGACTATTGCATCACTTAGGGATACATATGCTCGAGTTCTTTGAGCATCCCGTGGTTCTTCTCAGAGCACCACAGCTGTGGTTGATAATTCAGCTCTTGTTTCTCAATATCGAACTGGTGGAGGTAGGGGTGACAAAGGAAATCGTGGAGGGTATAATGGTCGTGGTGGTCAAGCACGGGAATAAGAAGAGGGCAAGGACAAAGGCAGCTTTACGGATCGCCCCAAACTCCCTGCTGAGAGCTCAGGGACTATTCGAACTTGTCATTATTATGGAAAACCTGGCCATATTCAGAAATTTTGCTACAAGTTACATGGTAGACTAGGACAGCAACAACAGTTTGCAAATGCTGCATCAGGCACTTGACTCTTTGTCCCTACCACAGCCTTCACAAGGCAATGTAGTGGTTATGTCTGATGAGGAATTTGCACGGTACAACCAGTCTCAGATTTCACTACCTACGCCGTCTTCCTTTGCTACTCTAATCCAGACAGGTAATGCTACCGCATGCGTTTCAGCTAGTTTTTCGCCCTTGGGTCATTGATTCAGGAGCATCTGATCATATGTCAGGTCTTTCGGGTATATTTTCCTCTCTTACTCCATCATCGTCCACCGTTACTTTAGCTAATGGTTCATCTACACATGTTAAGGGAGTTGGCACAGTTCATCCAACTCCTTCATTGTCTTTGACCTCAGTGCTTTATCTTCTACAATTTTCTTTTAATCTCATGTCAGTCAGTAAGTTAACTAAAATCCTTCAATGTTAGTGACATTCTATCCTGATTCTTGTATATTCTAGGATCTGGCTACAAAGAGGACGATTGGTAAAGGACGTGAGGAAGGAGGACCGTATATGCTTGAAGACTCAACTTCCTTTGCATGTTTTGGTGTTACTTCTCTACATCATATCCATTGTCGTCTTGGTCATCCTTTTCTACATAGTTTTCAGAGATTAAATTCCAGTTTTAAATCTATTTCTAGTTTAGAGTGTGAGTCATGCCAACTTGGCAAATTACATCGTGTTAGTTATCCGCCTCGAGTCATTAAATGAACAGAGTCTCCATTTTTGTTAGTTCATTTAGATGTTTGGGGTCCATGTCATGTGACTTCCAAGTTGGGTTTTAGATATTTTGTTACTTTTGTTGATGACTATTCCAGAGTTACTTGGTTATATCTAATGAAAAATCGTTTGGAGTTGTTTTCTATATTTCGCGCATTTATATTTGAAATCTTTACTCAGTTTGATGTGCATGTTAAAGTGTTACGTTCTGATAACACTAAGGAATACTTTTTTGCACCTTTTTCTAATTTATGACACAGCATGGTATGATTTATGAATCTTCATGTCTTGATACACCACAGCAGAATGGTGTTGCTGAGAGGAAGAATAGACATTTGTTGGAAGTTACTAGATCTATGTTATTTGAGATGAAAGTCCCTAAAGTCTTTTGGTCTGATGCTGTCTTGACTGCATGCTATCTCATTAATCACATGCCTTCCTCTGTTCTACGAGGTGGTATTCTATTTTCTACTTTGTTTCCAAATCAGCCACTATTTGTATTACCACCTCGTGTATTTGGTTGTGTCTGTTTTGTTCGTGATCATCGACTTGGAGTATCCAAACTTGATTCCAAGGCTATCAAGTGTATGTTTCTTGGTTACTCTCGTACTCAAAAGGGTTATTATTGTTATTCTCCATTACTAAACAGATACTTCATAAGTACTGATGTCTCATTCTTCGAATCCACTCCTATATCATGATGTTCCAATTTCTGTGTCTGAGTTGGATGAAGAATTACATGTGACTACAATTCGGTCAACTACTCCAGCTATTTCACTTGCGTCTACACAGGAACCACCTCCTCTACAGGTTTATACTTGGCGTCCTCGAGTTCATACTCCCCCCCTTCCTCTTGTCACGATTGTGTCATCTTCCATCCCAGATCCACCATTAGTCGATTCTCCTCATGTGTCAGAACTTGATCTTCCAATAGCTCATCGCAAAGGTACACGTGCTTGCACACAACATTCTATCACAAATTTTATTTCATACTCTTCTGTATCTCCTTCTTTTCGATCATTTTTATCTACTATTGAGCAATATCCTATTCCCAAGTCTGTATCTGAGGCATTACAAATTTCTGGATGGAGGACAACAATGGAAGAAGAGTTAAAAGCTCTATAGGTAAATCAAACTTGGGACTTGGTAGCTCTTCCTTTAGGCAAAATTGCTATTGGTTGTAGATGGGTCTATGCTATCAAAGTTAATCCTGATGGTTCTCTTACTCGCTTAAAAGCGAGACTTGTTGCGAAAGGGTATGCTTAAATGTATGGAATTGACTATCTAGATACTTTCTCTCTTATTGCCAAGCTTACTTCTATTCGTATTTTGATATCTCTTGCTGCCACCTATCATTGGCCTTTATTTCAGCTTGATGTTAAGAATACCTTTTTGCACGATACTCTACATGAAGAAGTTTATATGGAGCAACCTCCAGGGTTTGTTGCTCAGGGGGAGTTTGGAGGAATGGTTTGCAAATTAAAAAGATCTTTATATGGTTTGAAGCAGTCTCCTCAGGCATGGTTTGGAAGATTTTCTAAAGCTTTACTTTTTTTTGGACTGTCTAGATGTGACAATGATCACTCTTTCTTTTATAGACAGTCAAGGAAAGGCAAATTATTCTTGATTTTCTATGTGGATGATATTATTATCACGGGAGATGATTTACTAGGTATAGATGAACTAAAGATCTATCTTTAGAAACAGTTTCAGACTAAGAACCTAGGAAAATTGAAGTATTTCTTAGGAATTGAGGTGGCATAGTCACAGAAGAGTATTGTTCTATCACAACAAAAATATATCTTGGATTTACTCATTGAGACAAGCATGTTAGGATCCAAGCCTCTTGATTCACCCATGGAACAAGGGGTTAAACTGGTTGCTGAAGGAGGAGAGCTATTCGATAGTCCTGAGAGATATAGAAAATTGGTAGGCAAACTAAATTATCTCACAGTTACTCGACTAGACATTGCCTTTCGAGTTAGTGTGGTCAGCCAATTTCTGTCTTCTATTTGTACTTCTCACTGGGATGTAGTAATTCGAATTTTAAGGTACTTGAAGAAGACTCCAGGGAAAGGCATTATTTATCAAAATCATGGTCATAGTAGAGTTGAAGGATTTTCTAACGTTGATTGGGCAGGGACTCCATATGATAGGAGATCTACTACTGGCTACTGTACATTGGTTGGAAGAAATCTAGTATCATGGAAGAGTAAGAAATAGAGTGTTGTTGCCCGCTCAGTCGTTGAATCAGAGTATAGAGCCATGGCACAAGCAACATGTGAATTAGTATGGATTTAGCAACTATTGACTGAGTTAGGCTTAAAAGTTTCAATTTCTATGTCTCTATGGTGTGATAATAAGGCTGCAGTACATATAGCATCTAACCCGGTGTTTCATGAGAGAACAAAACACATTAAGGTTGATTGTCATTTTATTCGAGAGAAGCGACAAAGTAGAATGATTCTTCCTAGTCATGTTAGAATTGGTGAACAACTTGCAGACATTTTTACTAAATCTTTGGGTAGCGGGAGGATAGAATATATTTGTAACAAGTTGGGCATGATTAATATCTATGCTCCAGCTTGAATGGGAGTGTTAGAAGTATTAAGGGCAAAATGGTCTTTAGGACTCTTAGGGTTTATTGGGTTATCATTATATAAATACGGTATTTTATTGAATACTACAATGAATTTTTCCCTCTCTAATAGTAAGCATTGACATTGTGGCCATTTAATTACATTCCATGCAAACTTGAATGAAGTACAAATTTCTTTGTTTTAGGAAACAGATGATAAAAGCGATTACGTACATGTTGTGGGCCCATTTGCTTTAACGTTTCTTTGGTAGATATATAGGGCGCGTTTGGTAACGCTTCTGTTTCTTTATTTTTCTATTTTTCTGTTCCCTGGAACAAAAAAAGAATAGAACATGTTTGTTAACGCATTTTATTTTTCTATTCCCGAAATAAAAAAGTGGCCAAGAAATAGATTTGAAGCAGAAATAAGAAGTAGAAAATATCTACTTCTTTGTTCTCAGAAATAGAAATAGAAATAGAAAGGTAAAAAGGGTTATATAAACCCTAATTTTTTACTTCTTACCTCTTCTTCCTTTCGAGCAGTGGCTTCTTCGACTCCTCCATCATCGGTTGTCTGCAAAGCACCTGCCACCACCCCCATCACTCGTGGTAGAGGTGCAATTCCGGCCTTCCTTCTTGCTCATTTGGGCCCCCCTCATGAGATTGCCGACAGCGAATACCCTCGAGGGGCGGCATGGCGTTCATTCCACATTCGGGGTCTCGAGCTCCCGATTCTGCGCATTACGGTTCCGTCCCTGCCTCGATTGGCCGGCGACAGACGTCCGTCGATCGGATTTAGCCCTCGCGGTTTCTGATGTCTGGCGGTTTCTAGCGATTCGTCTTTCTTGGTCGCTGTGGCGGGACTTAGCGCGAGGGCCGAAGACCACGGTCCAAGCGGCTCGATTCGGAACAAGGAAGAGTACTCCCCGGTGCCAATGCTGGCTTGAAGATCGCTCTTGATTTACGTGGTGGCGCTCCTGCTCTTCGAGCTACACCTTTAGGTTTCTCTGCCTTGGCGGTGTTGATTCCTTTTGGCGGAGTGGTGTCTATGCCTCTTCGACATCCGTGCTCAAGTAGTTTCTCGGAGTTCATCTATTCATGCATCGACTGCAGTTTGGAGGACGAGCATGCAATTGTAGGTTGTGATTGTGCGAGTCCCGTTGTATGCTCGCTTGATACTAAATATATGTAGGTGCATGGAGATTTGAGAGTCCAATTTCCATGGACGTATGTCTTCTAATACTTCAATTATAGCTTTCCTTCATTTGCTGTTGTGGGAGGAGTTGCTTTTGCTTATGTTTTGTGTCAATTGATGAGTAATGGTTGACTTAATCATCTTACGATGTTTAGTGCACACGTGTGGGGCGCGTCATCTGTTATGTTGAAGACAGTTAACAAGTTTGTTAACATGATGCTATGTACTTACAAGTTCTTGAAGGGCCAAGCAGTGCGTTTGCAATTTTAGTTGGCTTAACGTTATACTCTGGACTTATCAACGGGATTTAATCTGCATACTCTGATTTACTTTTGTTACTTGCCTGTGGCATAGTGTTAGGTTCATCTAACCAAATTTAGATATATTTCCAATATTCATCAGTATAGAATGCATGAAGATAGTTGTTGCTTTAGACATTGATACTTTCTTTAAAGAAATCCCTACAATCTTCATAAAGTTGAGGTATATGTATCATCTTAAGTTCAGTTTATGAGAGCATGCTTAAGATGGGTGGTTTAGTATTTAGTCTAATGCTTCCATGATTGTCGACCAAGGAAATTCTAAGACCTTTGCATATGTTTTACATGAGTTACCCTGTAGATATGTTATGATTATAAGAGTTTCAATTATACAACTGTACGAACCCATCATGGATAATGTCATAGCTTTGATGAATCAAGTTTTTTTGTGAATGGAGTTGAGATATAACTTCAGTCAGTATATTTACATTTGCTTTTCTATTGGATACAGAGGAGGTGAAGTCCAAGTGTCCAAAGATTACATACGTAGATCTATAACAGGTGAAAAGACTGTTTAGAGGATTTGTTCTTCCATCTTACATATTACGAGTCGCCTCTCCCAATAGGTGGACGAAATCTCTGTTGATATGACTAGCTTAGTTTGAAAAAGACTTCGAATTCTTGCCATTTAACTTTGAAGTTTTATTCCCTCCAGCATACAACATCTTTAAAACTAATGTGCATGCAAGTATGGAAGCCCTTAATTGGCATAACCCACATATTCTCCATATTCAGATGCTTTAAGAGCAAATCTTTATCTATCTTATTTTCAATCCCCTGGGCATTTAGTTCTCAGTTGTTTGTAGGAAATCTCCTCTGTCTAGTTCAACTGGTATTGTTCTTGGTTGATTAGTGGTTGGATGATGTTATATATAGCTGATCAATTCTAGTGGTTACCATTAAAAATGATTTATCAATTTGCAAGTATTGATCATTACGAGCGAATTGACTGTTTCAGCTAAGGAGTTGTTGCAGTAGAAGTAACTGGAGGTCCCACTTTTGACTTTATTACCGAAAAAAAGGTACTCTGTTTTAGCTGTATGTGAGCAAGATAAGCATGTATGCCATATTCAATTACTCTAAGGAGTTTGCCACATTACTCATTAAATTAATCTTGTGTATGGACGCTAAATTATTCCTTGATTGAATTCTCCCGTGAAGCATGATATTTCTTGTGTCTATCAGTCTTTTCTTGTGTGGTTTTTGGAGGAAAATAGAATAAAGAGGAAGGGTTATAGAGGACAAATTTGTTTGTGATGCTTGTTTTGTTCAACTCCTCATATTAACTTCGAATTGATTAAATTGGTACTTGCTGCCTGTTGAGCTCAGGCACCTGCAGCTAAAGAAGTTTGTGGCAAAAGTAGCTGATAAGAAGGGGAAAACAGTTGAAGTGGAGAAGCAAGAGCAACTAGATCCTCTTGCTGGAAAACTACGGCAACAGAGGTAACTTTTGTGCTTTTTTATATGTCCTTTAGCCGGATAATCATCTAGAAAATGAGGTCTTATGGAGTGACATGCTTCATCCAGAAGAATTTCTTACAAGGATTATATACTAATTTGCAGAAGTGATTACTATATCTGTTTATTAGGTTCAAATGTGGAAATTCTTAATGTCACTCGTCATTTTGCCTTGTTGAATTGGTTCTTTCATGACACTAGATGGAAAATGTTGGCTGAGTATCCATGTGGCACTTACATTTTCTGGCTGCCAATAATAGAAATCCTATTTGATGAAATTCACTTCCATTTTAATTCCTTTCTAGGGGCAACTGTGGTGGCCAATGTTGGGTGGTTACAATGTTATGATTTAATGTAGTATTGCATGTAATTCCTATATGACTATGGTATGATTTAATGCATGGCTCATATGATGCTCAACTAGTGAAGGTTAAATGGCATCACATAAAAAGGTATTCAATGCAAAGTGGACCGAGCCTATAACCAATCTGTCGATAAGTTTGTTGGTAGAAGAGGTCAAAAAGGGAAATCGCACCTCTTCTCATTACAACAAAGCAAGATGGAATAACAAGCTGTCGCGACCTAAAAAAATCGGGTTTTCCGATCTTAGGCTAATGGATTACTAGATCAATTAAATTAACTAACCTAGCTTGAGTTCTCCCAAACTCTACCAATTCGCAACTTAGGTCCAATTGTGAGCATGCAAATATTTTCAATGGGAGTCGCCACTAATCATTTAGGGTAGGTTGATTAGAAACCTAAATAAAATAGCGGGAGTACTATTTTATTTCTACGAACTAGAAATTTTGAATTCGGGGGACTTGGTTACGCTAGATTCCCTAACGCCATTTCGGTACCAATTTTGAAAAAATACTCAACTTGACAATCTTGATGAATCTTGACTTAAAGTTCGAAGGTGCAGAAATTTTTTTTTTTTTTTTTTTTTTTTACTTATTTAAATGAAAGCTAATCTATATGTAATGACATGCAAAAATTGACATGCGATTAATGCAACCTAACATGCAAACTATATGTCATGCGACGACGTGACCTATCTCTAATGACGAGCATATTATATATATTTTATTTTTGATGAAATTCGAAATTAAAAACAGAGCCTAATTATCTAAGCATGCAATTTTAAACTATAAGAAATTAACCTATTCTAGAGCAATCTTTTTGGTAATTTTTTATCGAAATTCGAAATTAAAATCAAGTAAAAAAAAAAACGCTAAATCTTCGAATTAAGTTTCGATCCGAAGCCCAGCGGATCGATTCGAATTCAAAATACCGCTATGGAAATAACTCTATCTAAAGCGATAGATAGATTTATTTCCACGTGTCTGATTGCCCATTAGGAAATTTTCCTAATTGATCACATCTTAAAAATCTAGATATTTCAAATATCTTGGATATATTCAAAAGATTTTGAAAATTCTGATTTCTATCCAAATTTGAAAAGTACTAGATATTCAAGATTTCAAAAAAAAAAAAAAAAAAAAATCCTAATTGGAATAATGCTTATTATCCAAATATACAAAATTAGATATCAATAAGCGCGAATTAAGCAACAAAATATTTAATCGAATCAGGATAAGATATTTACCTGATTTGCGGATTTCTTTCCAAATTTGAATCACGCGGATCGGAATTGCGACCGGCGATGTGTCAGGAGTGTCGGCGCGACATTGGGAACGGTGGCGCTCGTGGCGGGCGCGGCCACGAGGACGGTGATGGTAGCGGCCTTGCGTGGGATGACACCGAGACGGTAATGGGCAGCCTTCAGGGGATCACCAATGTCACTACCCTCAAGATCTATCTCTTCCCGTGAAGAAATGCTCGGGATGATGACGTCGGATCGTCGTCAAAGAGAACACTTGTGCTTGAGATGGTCTTTCGCATGAACAAGGAAAGTTCAAGGCTTCATGGACTTTCGGTTGAATTTCTTCTCACGTTTGATCATGCCACCAGTGATCCACCACCCGTTGGACTTTTGCCTTTAACCAAAGATCTGCCCTTCTTCGATATTCACAGCCAAAAGCTGGTTATTGCGAGATGGGTTACGCCAAGAAAGCTGCAAGCGAAAAGAAAACACGAACAGCAAGAAGAAAATTTGACCACGACGGGGATTGTCGCGGCTGCTGGAGGGCAAGACTAAAGCCTTAACGCTTCGCCGTAGGGTCTCGCTGAAGTTGGACGGTGCTCGCTTGGAATTGTTTGGGTGTTGTCGAGAGAGCTCCCCGAAAGACCAGCCCCTTCTCTCACTTTTCTCTCGCTTTTTTTTTTTTCTCTTCTTCTTGTTCTCCCTCCCTCACTGTGTGTCTCTCGCTCGCTCCGTGGAAGTGTCTCTCTCCTTCCGAACAAAGCCCTCCCCGTCTGACTTTTTTTTTTTTCCACTCGATTGTCTCTCTCCCACTGAACAAAGCCTCCCGTGGACGTAAAGCTTCCCTCTCCTCACGATTTTTTTTTTTTCTCCGCCTCTCTGTATCCTCCTATGGATGCCGTGAATTCTCTCAAGCCCCTCACGACTTTTTCCTCTCAATTGTATGGCTGTGTGTTCATTGTCTGGCTTCTTCTCTCTATGCTCTCTTTTGACTTCTCCGTGAGTGCAGAACGTGGAGATGTTTTTTCTTCTCTACACCTTCGTGAGTTGAGCCTCTCTTTTCTCTGGCTTTCTTGTCTTGTGTGTGTGGTGGGTGAAGCCCTGCATGCTCTCCAGTGTCTAGCTTTTATTTTTTGACCGAGACCTCTTCTTTCCTTTTTGCACCTCGGAAAATCGTCCCCCTGATTATCCTCTCCCTTCCTTTTGACCGAGACCTTCCCCCTCCTCACGATTTTTCCTTTTTTGCGTGTCAACGTCCAGGGAATGTATATTTCATTACTGATTCCTTGCGGGACGAGCGAATATTTTCCTTCCATTTTCTTTCAATCAAATATTCTCTTGATTTACGATCGACCGAATTCCTCCAATGATTAATGGGCTGGGTCAAATTTTCATTATCGCGGGCTTAGTTCAATTAAGCTCAGAATCATTTCAGTCAAGTCCAACCGCTGTTGGTCCAATGCAAATTATATGGGCCTAATTAGCTACGAAATGCTCCTAATATCTATATGCAATTTTAACTAATTAATTTTTTTTAGAGATCGAGATTGATCCCTAATTTTATGCAATGAATGACTAATTGGTTTTTTTTTTTTTTTTTTTAAAAATTTAGGTGTCAACACATACGGGTTGCATTCAATAATCGACGGGGGCTCCAATATAACCAAGTACAATTGAAAAACAAGGTGAACAAACTGAAAAAAACAGTATGGTAGTTTTAAGAAGTTCACAATCTGGATTTGGCTGGGATAATGTGAATAAAACAGTTGTTGTGGATGATCCAAGCATATGGGAACCTCACATCAAGGTATCATTTAACTTTTGGTGTTTTTGAGATCATTGTAGATGTAAGTTTTAAGATGTTTGATTATATTAAGATGTTTGATTATATTGCTAACGTATGTCATCATTGTGAGAATTGCAGGATAATAAAGAGTGGGCAAAATTCAAGAAGGATGGGTTTCCTCAGTATCCCAACCTGTGTATTGTATTTGGTGATACATATGCTACTGGGGAGCATGCAATAGGAAATGCTGAAGACTTGATGTTGTCAGATGATGATGAGGGACTATGCAATGGTGGTGGTGATGTAAACAGTGATCCAATAGGCATTAGTGAACACCATCTTGATGAGGGAGTATTTACATCTGACAAGACAACTACTCCAGTTCATGACAAGCACAAATTGGATAGGACTCCAAATACAAAGAGGAGAAGAGCGAGTAATGCATTCAATGTTGCCAGCATCTGCAAAGCCATACAGGATATGATCAAAGCTAGGGCTAGTCAACTATGACTGGCTCTGTCACTTCACAGGTCACATCACCACCTGTAGACCCCTACTCTGTATCTGCTGTGATTGATGTCCTTGTTAGCATGCCTAACTTGGACCAAAATCTTTACACCAAAGCAGTGGAACGAGCATGCGCTAGTGCTAGATGGAGTGAGGCTTTCATCAAAACCCCAACTGAACGGAGAAATGCACTTCTCCAAGCTCTTAACTAGATGTTGGGAATTGTATCGTGGATTGCGTAGGATTTTCATGACTTTGTGTTTCATTTTACTCTATGACTTATGGTATTGCTTGTTATTTGGTTTTTAAACATATTCATGTTGAGACTATTGTATTTGTGCGGTGGCATGGGTGTGATGGATTGCGTGGGATTTTTATATTTGGTTTGCTTTCACTCTATGACTTATGTTATTTAGTTGTTGTTGGTTATTTTTTCTGGATATCCATATTGATGTGCTATTATTTGTTTAAATGGCATAGGTACTATGGATGGGGGAACAAATAGTGTGTCTAATGGGGATGTAGCACCGGTTGAACAATACTTGGATGAGTTTGATATTGACCTAATCATAGGATGGTTGTGCACTTTTTCAATGGACACATCCGTGCATTTGAGAGAACCTATTAGGGACAACAAATTATCAGGACCCGAATGGGTAAGAGAGATTGTTTATAGACATTCAGATAGAATATATGAAGAATTTAGAATAGAGAGACATGTTTTTCTAAACCTATGTGATTTAATGAGGGCAAGAGGCTGGTTGAAAGATAGTCGGTATGTTAGGATAGATGAACAAGTTGGGATTTTCTTATTTTTGGTTGGTCACAAGAATTCCATCAGAGATTTATGTGAGAGATTCCAACGTTCGGGAGAAACAATCAGCAAGTATTTTACCATAGTGTTGAAAGCTGTTATGAAATTGGCAAAAGAGGTTATCAAGCCACCTTCTTTTGATATTGTCCCAGAAGAGATTCTTATGGATCCTAACCATAAACTCTACTTCAAGGTACGAATTTAATGTCGATTTTACTCTATTAAATACATGTGTCGATAATCTTGTATGACATTAGAATTTTATAAAATTACAGGGCTGCGTAGGTGCTATTGATGGCACCCACGTTAATGCTTCTGTGCTTGTGTCGAAGCAAATCCCATTTAGAGGCAGGAAAGGGACTACCACCCATAATGTTTTGTGTATTTGTTCATTCGATATGAAATTTACTTTCGTATATGCTGGGTGGGAAGGGTCTGCCAACGATTGTCGGGTGCTCTCGGCAGCACTCGAGACTCCTCAACTGCAATTTCCTCGACCACCACCCGGTATTTACTTTGTATATAATGATTAATTTTCTGTATGATTATATTGCGTTGATGTCATAACAAATTTATATATACCTTGTTATAGGAAAATACTACGTGGTAGATTCTGGTTATGCAGCACTTGAAGGATTTTTAACTCCGTTTAAAGGTGAACGGTATCATCTGAATGATTATAGGGGTAGAGAGAGACGGCCCAGAACCGCAAGAGAATTGTTCAACCATAGGCATTCTTCATTAAGGAATGTCATTGAGAGGTCATTTGGGGCATTAAAGAATCGCTTCTTCATTTTGAGACACATGCCTCCATTTACAATTCACAAGCAAGCATGTATTGTAATTGCATGCTGTGCTATCCATAATTACATTCGTGATCAAGATAGGATGGACAAAAATTTTTCCCTATATGGAGATCTGGACTACCCATTTGGACCTACACAAGTGGAGGATGCAGATGAGTGGCATGAGGAGGCAGTTGAGATGAATATGCTTAGGAAAAACATTGCAAATCAAATGGCAAGGAATCACAATATGCCTGAGATTCCATGACTTTATGTTTCTGACTTTTGTTATGTTGTTTATAAATATTTGGCAACATTTTGTTAATTAGCAGGCATTATTACCGTTGTATTTTTGAAATCCAAAGCCTGTGCAACGTTTCAAATAGAGGTTTGGCAAGCTTTGAATATTTGGCAAAGCATGAGTTGATGGGATATTTTAGTACTAGGAGTATAGAGAATCTCTTTGGAGTGTTGGCATTCAACTACGTTTTTCTTGCTGCAATTGAAGACTACTCCTTCACCTACATGTTCAACTTTATTGGATGAAAACAAGATGTAAATATTTATATATATAAGTCACAAGCAAATTTGAATAGATTTTGTAAACTTAATCATTATAAGAAAATTAAGGATTCATGTCTATATAAATCAATTTTCAAAGTTACTGTGACTATTTAAGTGATTAATAAAGTGAATGGATCATATTCAAGCGCCCACTAAAATAGGCATCATCCACGTGTTATTATAATGTATATGGATATGGAGTTTATATATATATAATGTTATATTTTATATATATATAGTGGCAAAGAATTCTATGCATCATAGGAAAGAGTTCATAAAGAGAAAGAAATGTGTAATCTTCTTAAGTGACAAAAATTAGTGACGCCAATTGTTGTATATTATAGCACTGTCAATGTTGACCTAGAGAGTTCTTCACATTCGTAGGATGAGTTCTTGTTTTGTTTATTTATTGGTAATAAAAACAACTAACACATGGTTAAGATGTAAGCATTCTTTTTTATCTTTTGGTAATTTAATATGAGAATAAATAGTATTTATAATAGCGGTTGTGTAGAAACTTTTGAAATAGATAAATATGGTATTCAGAATAATAAAAAGATTACGATAATTAATTATATATATAAAGTAGTGTGAGTTAAAAAGGATTAGACAAACCAATAAACAATGCTTCTTTGTTTTTTTCATTTATAACTTGAATGAAAAAAATTGGAAATAGAAATTTTTTTGTTGTACCAAACGCATTTCTGTTCTTTTTCTATTCCAGGAATAGAAATTTTGTGCAGTTACCAAACGCATTTCTGTTCTAGAAATAGAAATTTTGTGCAGTTACCAAACGCATTATTTTGCTCAGAAACTCTTTCAGGAAATATAAATAAAAAAAACTATTTCTGAAAAGAAATTATTCCCAGAAATAGAAACGTTACCATACGCACCTATAGAGACACGACTTCAAGATACTAACACAAATATAATAACTAAATTACGGTCAATTAGATAATCAAAATGCAAATACAACACCAATATGCATCTGTTAGAAATCAAGGGGAGGATATTCAAAATCCATATTTTGAAGACCACATGCTGATGCTATCTCTTATATTAAGAGAAAAGGATAACATCTTCAAAGTTGAAAAGAAAGAAATATTTTCCTATGATGCATCAAAGTAGCTTTTGTGAAACCAACTAGTAAGAGGTAGTCCAATTTAGGTAAGAAAAGCACCACAATCTTGACATTGAGTTTACGATTTTGTAGGCAATCAAGTCAAACATCGCCCTTGAACTCATGCCATCTACTTTGCAATCATAGACATAGAAAAAAGTTCAAACAGACATTTTTTGGGCTGAAAAGAAAAGGTAAAGTAATTTTACAATGGAGATCTTACATCACTCACGCGCTGCTTCTCGACACCAAGAGCTTTCCTCAAGTCATCCTCTCGTTTTTCGACATCTGACATAGCAATCAAATGAGCCACGTGCTCGCGTTAGAGAGCATTCTTTGTTTCCTCCAATGCTCGCCTCAGCTCTTCATGCTTGGAAGCCCACTCTCTTTTCTCAATCAAGAGACGTCCCATTTTATATTGGTACTCGAAAAGCTGGACCAAAAGATCAGGAAATGGAAAGGGTTCTCAACATTTATGCATTCCTAAAATGCAACAATTAGAAAGGCTAAAGACATGGAACTAGAGCAACATGCGCTGATTTGAGAAGAGCAGTATAAGAAATTGACAAGATGAAAACACAGATTCACAGGGTGGATCCTCCATGAATGATTCCATAATAAATGCATTTCGACTTCCACATGCTACATGCCATAACTGACGTGGCTTATCATCACTTTTAAACCAAGTGAATACGTACAAATAGACATAGAATGGCTAGAAATTTAAATCAAAGGCTGCAGTAAATTGACACAGAACTGGATTTTATATAAAATTCAACAACTGAGTTGCAAAAGAAACTTGAGTTCGCTCAGTTCTGATGATGTTCATAGTAAATCTTGTTTCAGTACACGACCACCAGCTTGTCAGCTATTCTAATGAAGAGCTCCCAACCAAGCATTATTTATCTACACCTACATATTCTCTAAGGCAATCGATTTCTTGCGCAATGGACCCCATAGCTAATTGCAAAGTCCCTTCTATGGAGATGCCAATTGTACTATTCAATGAACTTTCACTACTCCCGTCAAGTTGCATGTACTTAAGGAACTTGTTCCTTTTACATCTGATCAAAGATATCATCACTTTCTGAACAAATATGGAAGACCCGCCGTGCCATCCCTCCATCCCTCCCTCACTGATTTTGGAGTAAAGCTCAACATGGCCGCAACTACAAAAACCATTCTTTTCGAAAACCTATCGGCACCCCTTTCCCCAGACGAAAGCTTTCTTGCCATATTTGACATTGCTTCGACAATCTTCATTCTCATCGAGTAACTGACATTCCTCACCCGTTTTCTACTCCTATGATCGACTGAGCTCGCCACAAAACTCTCCTGGGATTAGCAAACTAGCTTATCTTGAGAAGAACTGCATGTAAGATACTGCACCACCATAGTAGAATATGCCCACATACGACCATAGCAGCAAATAATACCGTCTTTCATCCTGAATCAAGAACAACGTAACAGTGGCCGACGGTACAGAACAAGGGAACAATCTGTCGATCACTGAGGAACACCCTTCACGTGTCAAGACTGATCAAGATTAATTGGCGAATAACTACAGCAAAGCACCAAAGATAGCAAATACAGGAATTCAACCCTCACCAGCCACTGCCGGTTGCCAAAAGGACATGCAAACAAACTTGCAGAAAGTGAAAAGACAACAGGCGAAAACAAGCCAGAATTTATCTACCAACCTCCTTCTCGAGCGGCGAAACCTTGTCGGCTGAATCGCCTCCGTCCATGACCATCCCAATCGAGCCCAGAGGAGGAGCCACACGGGCCGTGCAGGAACAATGCTCTTCCCCTTCATCGACCACACCTTCCTCTTGCGGAGTGAACATCACACGACACGACCACCTGCGCTCAATCCCTGCAGCAGCAAGGCAGCCCAATTCACCGGATCGCGTGTTATTTTAAGAAATCCACGAGGAGAAAAAAAATTCATTGATCAAGTGCCGCGTGCTATTTTAAGATAACATTTATAATATTGTTACGAAATCGAATGACAATGATAAAAAAAAAAAGAAAAATGGTCGGTAGTAGTATTTACAATAAATGTCGGAATCACCATCCTTAAATGCTAATTGGGCAAACGCTAAACTCAAAAATATATTCATATCGAGAACATATCATATCGAATGAGCGTAAGCAAAACGATAAAATTTTTTCAAAGGGGAAGACGGGAGTTTGAGCTATAAAGGAAAATTCTAAATAAATGCCTGAAGTGTTCTTATTTTCTCGAATAGAAATTTGAAGTACACATTATTTTAAATAATGGCCTGACCTAGCTGGCTAAAAAGTATTTTCATCCTCTACTTTTTTATTTTTTTCTCTCTTTTTTTTTTTTTTCTTTTTCCTTTTTCCCACTTCCTTCTGTCGGTCAGAGCCGGTCTCAAGTGAAGGCAAAAAGAAAAAGAAATATTTTAAAAAATATCATTAAGAATTATTTACGTTAATATTAATTAAAAGATTTAAAATTAAATTGACATTATTAAAAAGGTTGAGGAGTTTTTTCCGACCCTTTTCCCGGCCATGGATGACCCTCGGATTGAGCGAGGACTGTCCGAAACTTTTTTTTTTTTTTTTGGGGGTGGGGCGCTGAAAAAAAAAGGAAGCCCCTCCTTGGTTCCCGCCATTTCTGCTCCGAGCTTGACCTTCATCAGTCCATCTTCGACCCCCCTCGCTCGCTCCCTCCCTCCCTCCCTCCCTCCCTCTCGTCTTTCATGTTCTTCCTTCGCTCATGCCACTGCCCTCCGCGCCTCGCTCTCGATCTCAGGCTCGCCGCCTCTCCTCTCGCTCGCTCTCTCTCCTCCGCTAAGCCCCCCTCCCCCCTCCTCCGCCGCCGCCCCGCCTCCCTTTCCTCCTCCCTGCCGCCGCCGCCGCCGCCCGGCCGCAGGATGTCCTCCAAGCCCTCCGCGTTCGACGCCCTCATGTCGGGCGCCCGCGCCGCCGCCGCCGCCAGGAAGAAGCCCGGGGCTCCCTCGCCGAGGAAGCGCAAGTCCCCTGATCCCGCCCCGGTCGGAAACCCTAGCGACGCCTCGAAGCCCGATTCGGCCCCGGCCGGAGCGGAACTCGATCGGTCGGAGACGAGCGCGGGAGGGAACCGGCTAATTGAAGCCGAGGGCTCGAATCCGGAGACATGCCCCGAGCAGAAAAGGGCGAAGCAGAGCGAGGGAAGCGGGAAGAGTGGGAAGAAAGGGGATTCGTCTGCCGAGAGAGTGAAGGAATTGAAGAGCAAGATCCATTTGCTGAAGAAGAAGCCGGCGGATTTCTCCCCGAAGTCCGTGGCTTGCTGGAGCGAGGGCGAGAGGGTTCCGTTCGTGTTTTTGTGCTTGGCGTTCGACCTGATATCGAATGAGACTGGGAGGATTGTGATTACGGACATAGTGTGTAATGTGCTGAGGACTGTGATGAACACAACCCCGGATGATTTGGTTGCTGTTGTGTACCTGTTGGCCAACAGGATTGCTCCTGCTCACGAGGGGCTGGAGCTGGGAATCGGGGATGCGTCGATCATTAAGGCCCTCGCTGAGGCCTGTGGAAGGACAGAAGTGCAGATTAAGAAGCAATACAAGGTTATCTTTTAAATGTATTTGATCCCTTCATCCTCTCCTTTGAACTTTTGGGCTGAAGTATGGAGCTCTAGTCTTTACATCCTGTTGATTGGTGTCAGCTCATGCTTGCTGAGTCTCGATGTTTAAACTTCAATTTACATGAGGGAGTCTCCATGCTACATGTTCTCACTGGCACTTTTCAGGAATTGCATTAGTGGTGGAGAAAATCAACTTAGTTGATTAAAGAATGAGAAGATTTTGACATAATACTTAATATACGGAATATTACAAGCAAGATTTCAAGGCCACTGACTGGAAAAAGGATTTTGGGCATGATAATATAGATCACTATAGAAAACTTTTAAATTGATCCCGACATGATCATCTAGAAAGGGGTAATTTACAAGGCTATTGGCCACTGACAAGGAATTGAACATTGGGAAAATTTTCCTAATGTCACAATTGATGATCCTGGGCGAGTTTCAATGTTCTTTTCCTCCTAATTGTCTCCCGAAGTTTGTTGGCTTTTGTCACTTTTCATTCAATTCTGGCCATAAAGCTTATCTGAATCTTTGAAATTCACAAACTTAGTCAACTTTTTCACTTTCGAAACTGTCCATACAGCTTATCCAAATCTTTGAAATTCACAAACTTACTCAACATTTTCACTTTTGTAGGATCTAGTGAAATCAGTTGAAAGTTCCAGACTATCACCGTTAGGATTTTTAACTTTTAGCCACCTCCTTGCATTATGGGTCTAAAGGATCCAATTTACTGGATCACAACGCAGATATTTTTTGCTCTTTAATGAAGCCTTTTATGGTACAATTGCTCAACCTCTCGCTTGATTATGTTGTAGGAGTTGGGAGATTTGGGCCTTGTCGCTAAAGCAAGTCGATCATCTCAATCCACAATGCGGAAGCCTGATGCATTAACTCTTGCCAAAGTATTTGATACATTTCGGCTCATAGCTAAGGTATAGTAACTCTTTATTGCTAATCTTGAGTTCTTCTTTGGAGTAGCAATTGTGTACACATCACTTTGCTTGCAAATTTGTATTGGTGAGAGATATAGCAGCTGATAAAAATATGGTGAAAAACATAGCATGATACTTGTTTACTGATACGTCTATTAGTTGTTGTCCTTATTGATTCCTTGTCCTCAAAGTGTTGTTCGCTTTAAGGTTAAGTGTTTGAAATGCTGGATCATTTGTTGCAAGAGTGAAAGCTTTCACTTAATCCCTGTATTATGTAACTTTGGTGTATATTTTTGGTACTTGAAGCACATGGTTTCTTTGAAATCGATATCTTATCTAAGAGTGTTGATATATTCTGGAAGTTCTGTGGCTCCTGTATTTTCCAATACATATATTCTTTACTATTACTTTTTTTTATTATTTGGATTTATTTACTATTACGTTCAAGAGCTGATAATTAGTTGTTAGTATTTGACATGGTGTAACAAAGTACTGTGCCTCCAGCTTACCAAGATCAAGACGCTATCCTATGTTTAGTTGACCTTGATGCATATTTTCACAGGAGACCCCCATTATCGGAGACAGTTGGAGGTAAGTTGCTAGGAGACTTAGGTGTTAGCTTTGGGATTGAAGCCATTGCAATGCAAACATCTACTGCGGCGAGGGCTATAAAATGGTTTTCTTAGTCTTGGTTGCTTGCATAACTGCTCATGTTTTTGGGTTTCTATCGTCTTCCATACAAAGTTGAAGTCACATGAGCTCTTTGCTGGGTGTAATTGAAGCATCTAGTAAAATAAATTTGAGTTGAACGTTTGCTTAGTCTTTTGCTTTTTTCCCTGTATTCTTCTTCCACGTGACAAAGCCAGTTCTTTGTTAGTCTGCACATAGAGCAGATGCTTGGTTCTGGTTGGAAGTAAAATTGGTGTAATGTCCTATGCATCAATGTTCCTCCCTATAACTAATAGTTTAGGATTGTGAGCCGGATATCATTTAATGCAATTGGACTACAACTTTTAGAATGTTGTTATTGCCTTGGTTAACCTGCTTCTTGTTGCATATTCACAGGAATCGGGGCAGAATAGTCAGGAAAAGAAAAAGAACCATATAAAAGCGCTTCTTGTTGCAGCCACTGATTGTGAACCTCAATATTTGATCCGCCTACTTCAGGTTGTGGCCGAGACTTCTATAATGGTATCAGATACATGCTTGTTGATGGTTTTATTTGAGCTTAACTTAGTGACTTGCAGACAAAATTGAGGATTGGATTAGCAGAGCAGACTCTCTTAGCTGCACTTGGACAAGCTGCTGTACATGCTGAAAAACTTTCTAAACCATCCACAGATGTTCAATCTCCTCTAGAAGAGGTGAAATTGACATATTTTAACATTCATTCGTGTAGTGTTGATATTTTAGGAAGTGTGATCTTTGTTCATTATTTTTTTATGTGGGTGGCTTCCCCTTGGACATCCTTTGCTTCTGTATAGGGATGTTACCCCTTTGGTCCTTTTTCAATGAAAACTTTGCTTATACTTGAAACAAAAATGTTTATACTCCTGCTAAAACCCTCCGTCTTTTGATCGACTCACTCTTCCTTTTTGCATAGAAGGAAGTATTCCGTATATTATGTCCTGAGAGTCGCAATATATTTGACACAAAATTTAGAATTGCCTCTCTCGTCCGTGCCATTGTTGGAGGGTTTAACGCTGCTAAAAATACTTTTTTTTATTCTAGTTTTTGTTAAGTAATAATGCTTTAGTTCCATTTTTTTCATGTATTTCTCCAAGTGCCTGTCCTAGAATTGTGATCATCTCTTTTCTTTAATTGTAAGGTTTGAGTTGGATTTTCTTAAGTGTGGTTGTTTAGTTTGTGTCTACATCCTTTTATTTTGGTTTTCTTCCCTTATTTTTTATTTTTTCCTTCCGTATGAAGTCTGGACTAGGATTACCTTTCTGAATCGTTCTTGCTTCCTTCTATACATGATTTATGATTTTTATCTGTTACAGGCAGCAAAGATTGTCAAGCAAGTGTACTCTGTTCTTCCAGTTTATGATAAAATAGTTCCTGCTCTTCTCACTGACGGTGTATGGAATCTTCCAAAGTCGTGTACTTTTACTTTGGGGGTCCCTGTTGGACCTATGCTTGCAAAACCAACAAAAGGTGTCTCGGAGATTTTAAGTAAATTCCAGAACATGGTATACACTTGTGAATACAAGTATGATGGGGAGCGTGCACAGGTGATACATCTGAGTCATTTTTTTCTTGCCACTTCTGGTTATTTTATGTAAGGCTTTGTCATATTGTGTTGCTGTTGTAACAGATACATTATAAGGAGGATGGTTCTGTCGAGATATACAGTAGAAACGCTGAACATAACACCGGCAAGTTTCCAGATGTTGTTGCCACTGCATCAAGGTGGGTAATTTTTCTTCAAGTTTCTCTTACACGATATGTAGACCATTCTCTTGAGTCTCCACAGCTCAGATGGCTACTAGCTTAAAAATTCAGTAGAGATGGCCATTCCTGCACGTTTTCTTAGATTTGTCTTTCAGTTCTTTGCCTTGCTTGGGTAGGTAACTGGTGAATGGAAGTAACGCTTAACTTTAGTATTTGATAGTGAGAAAGTTCATAATGTACATGGATACTTGATTAAATTTAATTAATTGCTGCATGTCTTGTTACACAGATTAAAGAAAGAAGCTGTTAAATCATTTGTTCTAGATTGCGAACTTGTCGCTTATGATCGAGAAAAGAAAAAGATTCTTCCTTTCCAGGTAATAGGTTCTCATAAAGCTGGTCTCACTTATTGGTGCTATCTCAAATTCTGGAACAATCTTTTTTGCTTTCAACTTTTTAGTGATGTTAATAATAAAATAATCCTTGTTTAGGAACTGATCTACCAGTTCGGGATCCCTTTTATTTATCTGCTCAAGCATAGTTGGTGCAGCAACCCTGTTGTGTTCTCTCATTGCTTCTGATATTTGTGCGTAAGATAGATTGGCTAGTTGGATTGGCTTGTTGGCATTTGCAGAATCTCCCAGTATATGAACCCCTGCACGTTGAGTATACAAGCGAGCCAAGTTTGCCGAGAATGTATGGCAAGCAATCATTCAGAGCTGAGTCCTTGGCAGCCTGATTTTCAATGAGGGATTTTGTGGTTATTAATAGCCATTAGGCATTAAAGATACTAAAACAATTACTATATGTTATGTGCGGAAATAGTTGAACCTTGGCACTAAGTTATGACACAAGATAAGTTGCCAGAGCCAGAGGGACCTACACATGTGGGAGTTATCGACCTTAACAATTATTTCTCTTATTTCTAACTTTTCATCATACCTTACCTGCCCAGTGTCTCTTCATTGCCCCGAAGCAGTTGTTAGTTGTATTGATGTAAGTAAAAAAGTGATGTTTTTGTTACTTCCTGTTGAGATTTTATTATTTATTTATTCGTTAATTGTAACTCTTGACCTAGTATGCACGTGTGTGATGTGAGTCACCAATAGATCTCACGTGAATCTATTCTCCCCTGTGTTCTCTTTTTCTTTCTCTTTCTCTCTTTCTCCCAACAAACTTTCTAATTTTTTTTTCGTAATTGCGGGGCTAACAATATTTATTGGCATTGATATATTCACATCCTGCTTGATGGCGGTTGAACCTTGAAATTTAGCCTTAATGCTCGACTTGCTGTACTATTCACTTTGATAGCTATATGCTCCAAGATATTACCTATGCCTGTGATTAGTTTCTTTATACTGAAAAAAGAGTAATGGATCTGATCGAGAATTTCTTATTTTGAGATGGTTGCAAGAGCTAATTGAAATAGGTCCTAAGATCAAAGTTTCTGTCGCAGATCCTCAGTACGCGAGCTCGCAAAAATGTAGTCTTGAGTGAGATCAAGGTGGATGTCTGCATATATGCTTTTGACATGCTTTATTTGAATGGCAAGCCACTTATTCAGGAAGAACTCAAACTTCGGAGGGAGGTATTGCCATTTTTGTTCAAGTAGGGGCTAATAGTACCTTTTTCCCCTTATAGGAAATGTAAATTCTTGCTAGAGCAGAGAGACTTGTTGATTGTGTGGTTTAAGGGTGTTTCTGCTTTAATTATATAGTGAAAAGTGCAGGTTCATCTCTAAGCCATGAGTTGTTTGGAACTGCTTAACTTAAGATGATATTATTTGCAAAATCTTTACCTTCTTATGTGCTTAGACCTTATTGTAAGAATGTCTTGTCTTAGTCTGGGAAGTTGTTTTTTGTCTTCTGTTAAGAACTGGGTAGTTGCAGAGCTTGATGAAGCCATTGATCTTTTAAGAGGGACAAAATGATTGGCAGGAATTGAGAGGTGTTTTTTCTCTAAAAATGGATGGCCGTTAACTCTGTCCAGGCATTGGAAATATAAATTTCAGAGACTAGATAAAGCTAGAGGTATTGGCATGTTAAGGAGCAGGTCTTGACTCTCGATAATTTTGTTGCCCTGCTATTCATGCAATTTGTGAAATGTTGTAATGTCCATTCTTATGGACCTGTTGCTGTGGTATTGCGCAGCATCTATACGATTCATTCAAGGAAGAACCCGGATTTTTTCAGTTTGCCACCGCAATAACATCTAATGATATAGAGGAGATACAAACATTTCTTGACGCTGCTGTTAATGCAAGGTATTATGCTCTGTTCATGCTATATCAGTATGGTATTTCTTGTTCGCTTGTCAGCGGTCATGCATCATTATTTGATCGTATTAAGCACTTGGTAGTTCTTTTTCTTCTATAACATCGGGTGTCTAAGCCTCCCGAAGCACCTGCCTAAAAGCATCATGTGGACGACTCAAATAGCAGTTCTTAATTGTGGACCTTTTGTATGCCGTAACAGATTATTTGGGATGTGAACAATTGAGCTGAAAAGCATTTGCAGGATCTCTCTCTCTCTTTGTGCGCATGCACGTTTTTTTCCTTACTCTTTTTTCTTTTTTCTTTTTTTTTTTTTTTTTTTTTTTGGGGGGGGGGTGGGTGTGGCGGAGGAAACCCCGATTAGATTCTTTTTCAATTGCTCATGCTATTAGCTCAAAAAGATCTTGCCGTATATGTTATGATTCTCATTTGGTCTCTTTGCTTTTTTATCTGTCATATTCCTATGAATTGGCAAGTTCTCCATGTCAAACCCTTTGGACAACTGTCTCTCACAAGGAATAGCTTTAGTGCGTAATGTAAAAATATGCTCCCTTAATGATCAAATAATATTGACGTGTTGTAATTGAGATTTGCTTATCCTTTTCCCATACCGTTGACATACTTGGTGCAGTTGTGAAGGTTTGATTATCAAAACACTGGATCGAGATGCTACATATGAGCCTTCTAAGAGGTCAAATAACTGGCTGAAATTGAAGAAAGATTATATGGACGGGTAACAACATGGTCATTCTGATAGTCTTGCATTAGGTATGTGACTGTCTAATAGATGCTACTTTCCTTATGCAGTATTGGCGATTCAGTAGATTTGGTGCCTATTGCCGCTTTCCATGGTCGTGGGAAGCGTACAGGTAAGTGCTCATTAGAAAACTGACTTAACTGAAGTAATCGGCTTTGATTAATCACTATGGACAATGTCTTGAGGCTCAACTCTATGCCCTTTTCCCCTTCATAATAGTCTTCCGTTTGAAGTGCTAAGGTTTATTATTTAAAGAAATGTCAGGGCTGTGGCTACTGCTGCAGGCTAAGTTTTCTATTACAAAATCCACTCTTCAATTTATTTATGAACCCGATATTAGTCAACTTTGCCTTTTCCGGAGGTTATTTTGAGCTCAACCTGCTCCAAATATCCCTCAAAGATAACATAATGATATTATCTTCCGATGAATATGCCTTGATGGACAATATCTTTCGTTGCTCAATTTATTTGCCTCAGCTGTTCAGATCTGTCTACTGGACTCATGGGCAAATGTATGCTTCTGTTCTTACCTCATTAAACTTTAAATTAAGATTGATCAGAGTTTATGGATTTTCTCCTTTATAGGTGTGTATGGTGCATTTCTCCTTGCTTGTTATGACAGTTCCAATGAAGAGTTTCAAAGCATTTGTAAAATTGGTGAGAGAAACTAATTTGCTTTGTTGTTTGATGACGCATGTTCTGTTTATCAATATATGACTTGATTATTCTCTCTGGCAATGCGTCTAGGAACTGGTTTTTCTGAAGCCGTGCTTGAAGAACGATCTGCCAGTCTTCGGTCTAAGGTTATTCCGAAGCCAAAGGTCTCTCTCTCTCTCTCTCTTTCTCTCTCAAAAGAAGGGAAAGAAATATTTTACTTTGTAACTTCTTTTCTTTGTTTGTTTCAGTCGTATTATCGTTATTCAGATACAATCAGTCCAGATGTGTGGTTTGAACCCTCTGAGGTAGTTTATCAACTGTTTTTATTTGTTCTGCATTCTCCTTTTTCATTTATATTTCTTGCGTGCAGCTTCTGGTCTCTGCAAAAATTTTATAATTTTCTATATGAACTCCAACTCTCTTCCAGGTTTGGGAGGTGAAAGCTGCAGACTTAACTATTAGCCCTGTTCATAGTGCTGCTATTGGAACAGTAGATCCTGATAAGGTTTATGTTAATCTTCTTCTTCTTCTTCTTCTTTGCAAAGGAATGAGGAGGGGGTTTCTATTCAGCAGACCTTACCGATCAATAGCAATTAACTTGTACTCTTTATTCATCACTAAATCTTGTCATGAATTCTTGTACGAAGGGAATCTCTCTCCGGTTTCCTCGGTTAGTTCGTGTCCGTGAAGATAAAGCACCGGAGCAAGCAAGCTCATCGGATCTGGTGAGAAACAGTGCTATTAAGTTTTTGTGTTGTTTGGTAGACCATAATGATATAGAGGTGGTTTGGGAAAGGGTAAATGAAGTGACTATTTATTCTTTCACTGGCTTTCCTCTGTAATTTTTCCTCTAATATATCCAGATTGCGGAGATGTATTTTGCTCAGAAGCACAATCACCCGAATAATAAAGATGAGGATGAAGATGACTGAGAAGAAAAATCATCATGTTTGAAACATTTTCCATGTGATTCTCCCTGTAAGTAGAGGTGATCTTACTTATCTGCGATGACAAGCTGGCAATGACAAGATGTTCCATTGTAACGGTGACCAAAGCTTATGCATAAATACTGCCATCAAGTCACCATACTTGTGGATGCGGCTCCTGTGACACAGAATCGGTGATCACTTACATCAATTGCTGTATCAAATTTCCATTTTCTTTTAAAGAGAGCAGGCAGTGTCCTTGACAAATCCATTTGTAAACCTGTATGTAGTATTGTTTGTATTCTCGAGCTACATCATGTATCCCTTACCATCGACACTTCAGGTCGATGAAAGATATTGACTCAAGCAAGAGTGAAAACGGGCTTCATGCTCCTTGATGCTTTTATACTTGCATGCTATATCAGAAACCATTGGAGAAGATAGCAGTACTTGTGTGTGTAAATGCGGGTCTTATTTTTACTAGACCTTCCTTTGTCGAAACCTTCTAAAAGGGCTAGGGGGGTGGAGCACTTATACTTGATGTTATCGCTTATATTTTCTTGCGCTGGGTTGCATGTTGCACACTTGAGAAATCCCAGAGAGGCAGATATCTCCATAGGACTACTGACTTACAAAATTTTCTGTTATGTAGATTTCCAGTTTGGTGTCAAAATAAGCTTGGTAATTTCCTACGTCTCATGAACAATCGATCCTTGGTTCACTTATCTCCGAGGCACTGGAGGTACGTGTAATTGTTATTGCGAATGTGTGATCACTGTGATTGGTCATTATCTGAAGGAGTATTTAGGATAATTTTTCGCTGGACTCCTCATATGCTAGTTCAAAGGACAAGACAGCAATTTTATTGGTGCATTTTGTCAATTTTGAACGTGACTAGTAGTGGCAGAAGAATCTTCTGCGTAAGAGGTGATTTTTATATTGCACGGTCTCCAGTGGATCATAGTGCGATTTCAACTTGTATAGGACCACTGTGTTACGGCTCAAATCCCTCGATTGTCATGCTAAGTATAGATTTGATCTGAAGTCCCTGCGGTTTCAAGATTTGCTCCTAGCTTAGCTGAAAAATTGGGGGCAAGAGACGGGATCAATGGCTCAGAGTATCAGTACATGAAATAGAGGAAAAAACTTACGGAATTGAATATTTGGTAGCCTAAAATGTAGGCCGATGATTGCTTTCCGAAGAGATGTCAGGAGGCAGGCTTGGCCAAGGTAAGACAGAACTAGGTTCCTGTGTGTGGGTTTATGCAGACCCGACATCAAAGGGTCCTGGAGTTTTCTTGTTCTTACCATATAAATCTCCCTATCCTACTATTCTGGACTATGCACCACTCTCTTTGATGCGTATCTGGCTAATGAGAATGTATTGCATAAATCTGGTGTTGGAGTTACATTTTAAGTACCAAGAGCAAATGACCTTGGACATATCAAGCTCTCTTTCAGTTGATGCTAAATAGATTGAGGATAAACAAAAAAAGAAAGCAGAAATTCTTCGACGATAAGCCCCCTTACTTTTCTTCTCCGAAACAAATCTAGTTTTGGGTAATTCCCTTTCTAGATGAGGGCATCTGTACAAATGCTAAACCGGTCATCAACCCAAATTCCTTGCCGATCCTTTCTGTTCTAAACGAGTGCCGAGACCAGTCTTAGTTTAATCAGCTGATTAAAAATATCAATTGTCAAATTGGAGGGACTGTTTTGGTGGTGCGAGTCAGTTGAGGACAACTCTTTGGTACTTGGCTTCTCTTGAGGAAGCTGATACCTCACAAAGTCCCCTTTTCCTACTGTCCCCACCACAATTTGTGCCAGTGATGACGCTGCTGATGTTGATAGCAGAATCTGGGAGGAAGAATGACGGGGTTGGCGGAATTGGCGGTGACGGTATTGCAACTGGGGGGATGTCCGATGAAGCAAGCGGCGGTGGCGGGTGCTTCCACTCCGGAAGTGGTCCTGCAAGGAGGAGTGTCTGAAGCAGTGGACCTGCTTTCATCACTGCCTGCAAGAGCTTGCCCTTCTCGGGGAGCGGCTTTTCTGGGACTAACTCAATGTCCGGTGGCACTGCCGTCATTTGAGGTGGATGAACCAGGTCCATGCTTGGTGACGAGACGATGCTCTCATCACAATCGGACGACGAGAACGCATTGTTGGAGTCCATTACTCTCCTCGGCTCATCTTCCACGGACGAAACTCCAGAGAGCGGAACCCTTAGCTGCTGCTGCTGTCGTTGGAGCAGCAGCTTCTCTAGCAGGAGCCGCTGGCATTTGATCTCCGCATCGTTCCTCTCGGCAATCGTCTTCTCAAGCAGTCCCTTGAGGCAATTCAATTGGTCGTCTCGCCTCCTGAGCTCTTCTTGAACCGCTAACTTGGTGCTCTCTAGCTCCAGCGTCATGCAGGCGAGAGAATGTTGCAGCTCGTCCATGCTCTGCATGATCATAATGAGAGGAATAAGCACCCCGATGGCAGGGGAACACAAGAGGGGCTAGAGATGCGACTCTCACATTGTAGCGCCAACAATCCCATTCAATCTTCATAACATAACATCATTGACAGGAAAAAAGAGCATCAAACATACCTTTCCTTGGCAGTAGTATGCCCAAGTGGCTAAAGAGCTCCTCTCATTGTCCATGTCTCTTTTTTAATGTGCTCCTAAGTACTACTAGGAGAGAGAGAGAGAGAGAGAGAGAGAATTTGAGTGAGGGTTGGATGTGCTCTCATGGCATTTATAAGAGAAAGGTTGTTCTCACTGTTGCTTCTGGTTCGTGCTAGATCTGTTGTTTCTCCTTTTTATTTTCCAAGGAGCGTTGGACGAATGCAGAAACTGCCAAAGTCCTGGCTAGCTAAGTCCGAATTGTCTCAATCCAAAGTCCAAAATGGTCTCTCTCTCTCTGAGTCGCATGTAGATGTAAAGAGTTTAGTCTCTGACATGAACGGAGTCTCGTGTCTTTACGCACAGAATTGCCGCAGGCATACCTGAAAATATCACCGATGAAAGCGGGGGCAGCTTCGCTCGTCTTTTACCCTTGTCACACGCCTCCTCTCTCCCGTCCCTACAGGGCTACAGTGAATATTGTCGGTACTGAAAATCCGACTTCGTTCATAGACGTTACGCGATCGAATTGAGTTAAATCAGTCCTAATTTAGAAGAAAGAATTCGGACGATCAAAAGTGGTTGAGCCGGCCAGCCCTTTTCGATTTTCAGAATAGCGATAAACATTCTTACACATTGGACCGTCATTTTGATGGTTCCGGATATTCAGCCTAATTAGAGATAAAAATAAACGAAAGGGGCAAAGAAAGAAAAGAGAAGGGCTTGGGGTTGACCGGACATTCTCTTCCTGCCACACCACAAGAGAATAGAATTCCGCACATCGGCATCACTAGAAAAGAGGTTTTAACTGCGATAGGAGGACACATGGGGCCATTACATTTATGATTCTATCCGGCACTTCATTCTCTCGTTGAATGGTAAATGTGATTCGCTTATTTAAATACTTGCTTTCAATTCAATGTATCGCTTTGAAAGTCATTTTGACAGATCAATCGGAGTATGTGCTGTCGTTGTAATCTTGAATATGATTGGGAACGTCGAGAAATGTAAAAACTCCTCCTCATCCTCCTATCAACATTGGGTCTCCACATTTGTGGAAGTTTGAGTCTTTGTCCAGACCAAGGGCACTAAATGCTTTGTCGTCGTGGACTAATCGAACTTATTATATGCTTAGCGTGCAAGTAATGTATCCTTTGGACATAGGGATGAAAACCATTATTTATAGGTTCCACTATCACCCAAGATTAGATACCTCATGATCTCTGCCACATCAAAGAGGCTTCTTTGAGGAATTAAGTGATTGTTTTCTTCTTTTAATTTTGTGAAGCAAAAGTAAAGACTCCATTTCGGGGTGTCCATGTTGCGCTAGTGCAATTATCATGGAATCTTGCTTTTCCGTTGGACAAAATAGACAGCATCAGTGCTCCGTACGGTTTCTTCATCACAAGCCACTCATGTCATAATTGCTTTGTTTTCCTTGAGATAATGTTTTACGTGGTAATAAATGAGATGCAATGCTTTAAGCCTATATTTCACCTTTGGAGAAGAACTTCATGCCATGATTAGTTCAACTAGTTGTTGGTTCACTCTGCTTTTATAGGCTCGTTGTAAATCTGGACAAACCAATCATGTTCTAAGCCCAAAATCATGTATAAACAGGTCCTAGCATTATAATTTGGAAAGGTACAAAAAAAAGTCCTAAACCTATTGTAATGATATTAATTTAGCCCTAAACTTTTCGATTGGACCAATTAAGTCATAAACAATTTCACATTGGTACAGATTTAGTCCATTCGGCCAATTTAGAACGGAAGTCGTTGACATGGACGTCAGTCGTTTTACGTGACATGGCTAGCGCTGACGTGGATATTTTTAATAATAATTTAATAATTTTTAATTTTATTATTTTTTTTTTCTTTTTTTTCCTTCTTCATTTTGGCCGGCGAGGGCCAACAAGCCTTTGTCAACTATGAGCGAGGCTGGAAAGGCCCTCACCTAAGGCCTTCATGGCCCTGCCGGCTCTAGGCGAGGTGACCCTTGCCCAGATCTCGTGAGGGCCTGGGCCAGGGCTATGACCTTGGCTAGCGGCTGACCCTCGTTGGCCAAAATGAAGGAAAAAGAAAGAAAGAAAGAAAATAATAAGAAAAAGAAAAGAAAAAACATTAAAAAAAATTATTTAAAAATTCAAAATATTATTAAAAATGTTCATGTCAATATCGGCTGTGTCATGTAGGAATTCTAACATTCGCATAAAAAATTTCCGGCCTAAATTGGCAGGGTGGATCTAATTGGTACCAATGTGAAAATATTTATAACTAAATTAGTCCAATTGAAAGGTTTAAGACTGAATTAGTACTAATGAAAAAGGTTATGACTTTTTTTTGGTACTTTTCCCCATGATAATTTCGATTATATCTTGCATGATTTTGTAAAAACAAACGATTAAGCATGTTATGAATTCCAATTATTGTCGAGATTGATTGGGGGGAAAATCTTAATAATAAGATAAAGGGAGGCTAAAAGATACAAATAGAGAGATGAAGGAAGCATCATCCTTCACTGTATCTCATAAGGCCAAATTCCATTTGCGGTCATTGCAATTTGATATAGTTTGCAATTGGGTTGATTCCATTCACCAAACGCATTGAACTTTATAACATCTTTATAATATATTCAGAAAGTGAGTGACCACAATAGAAATATTACAAGGATAGAGTAAGTGTCTATGGAAACTAATTTAAGCATATAATGACTGTTCACGCAATTATCACACGTCAACGAGTACCCCACGTTGTAGAGATTGTCATATTGTTTAGTATTTAACCCTAATAACATCATGTTCCATAGAGGAGGCCAAGGCTTATGTCTATCACAATTGAGCAACCTATCCTCTAGAAAGCCAATAAATTTATATTTAGCCCCCCATCTCTTCCTCGCATGTCGTTGCCCAACTTTTTCCAACCGTCGAATCATTATGAGAAACTTCAAGGGGCACCAAAAGAGAAAATCGAGAGAAGTAATCAACTTCTTCGTGGCATTCATTTGTTGACAATGGAGGAGCTAGGACATGTGCTGTCCATTTCTCAGCAATAGACTAGAGCTAACGAATCGAAGAAACCAATGTGAGCGGATGCTGATCTTTCCGAAATTCCCTCTATCTCCTTCTAATGCAGGTCAACGAAGGGTTTTCTGAATTCAGTCAAAGAAAGGAGCCGGTGACGCCACTTCTTCAGCAGTATTTGCCCAAAGAAGGGTCATGGAGCCCCCACAAAACCCCTCCTTGCGCCACAAGAAAGTCTTCCTTCAAGAGGAAAAATGAAAAATGAGAGAGAGAGAGAGAGAGAGAGAGAGAGAGAGAGAGAGAGAGGTTTCGATGTTTGACTCATTCAAGACTAGTACAGTGAGAAGGGCAAGACTTCTCTTGCGCACTAGTCGGTGTTGCCTGAACACGCCTTACGGGAACAATTATTAGGTAGCGGTCTACTTCTTATACTAGTTTGACACAACATTCTTCAGTGTCGGGTCCTTGCTGCCCTTCTCCCTCTAAGGAGAAAACAGCTTGTTGAGGCACACGCGTCGAGGTATAGGGCGAAAGCGTATAGGTAATGGTATCGAGTAGTTAAAATAAGTAATTTCGCATTTAACTCACGGGTTAGAGCATGCGGGGGGAAAGCACGTCCGAACGGATATGTTTCGAACTTGGAATTCCTCTTGATAATTTCTTTTGAATGATGATTGGACTTTTGGTGTTCATTCCAACAATTGGGTGTTAAAATATTAACATGGCAGCTAATTAGGATTTTGCAATTAAATCAATGTGAAAGAACTAGAGAAATAAACGAGGAATGATAAAAGATACAAAAGATTTACATGGTTCGATCCGAGTATTGATACCTACAACCATGAGGAAAGCTAGTAGCAAATAATCAACTATAATCGAAGAATCAAAGTTATAATTCGTTTGTATACTTGAGTGTTTCCCATACCTAGATTACACCAAAGTTCAAAGTGTTTACAAATAAACAACTTATTAGTTATAAAACCCACAACTTGAAACACTCACGTCTCCATGAAGAAAACGCCTCGATTGGGTCTGGAATCCTTTTGCACAAATCATGTGCGAGCGCAGGTTACCATCAAGTCCGGATCCAAGAGTCACTTAGAAAGGGTTGTTACAGTTTTGACCTAAAAGCCCAATGTGTGAAGGGGAGATTGTTGGGATTATCGAATGGGCTGGTGGTCGATCTATAAGTGTAAGAAAAAGCCTCACCTTTTTTAGTTAGCTTTTAAGGTGAGAAAGGTTCAAGACTACCAAACAATGACATTAGAGCTGATGGTTGATTGGTGGCCCACTCCTAATATGCATCGGTATTTGGAGAATATCTCAAGGAATAAATCTAATGACCAACGCGGTTTCCGGGCAAGTGGGCGTTGTAGTGTAGTAATACGGTCTCAATGGCAATGTTCATGGTTTAGTCCGGAGAAAGAGACTAGGGTTAAAGTGGGCGTTGGAGATTCACGTTAAGATAAATTGATGTTGAATGATATTTGAATCAATAAGGAGTAAACCTAACATTGAACTCATGCGTGAGGGAGGGATTGTTCACATGCATGTGTGGGTTATGCTAGAAAAAGTCCCACATCGAATAATTGATGTGGTTTATAGTATTTAATATATTCTAGTTAGCACACAAGTCACTGACTTAAGCTTTTTGGTGAAGGTGGGTCCAACTAGATATGTTGATGGGTTTGGATTTGGGTTTATTCTTGGTGACCTTCCCAAGCAAAATGTATCGAGTTTCTGCTGTGCGCTCTCAACAATTGGTATTAGAGTTGATGGTTGATTGGTGGGCCCTATTGTAATTGAATATTTCAAGGAAGACTCTCTTAGATAGATTATAAGGATTGTTGGGTCATGGTTCGGCGGAAGATGACACCATGGGTGAAGGCCACGGTTATGGTGTAGCAATGCGGTCATGGGCTATGTGTTTCGTCATTAGCTAGTCCAGAGGATAACTAGATTGAAGAAATGAGACTTGATACTGTAGGCTTACAAATGGGGAGGAGATTTGCTAAGGTGTTTCTATGAGAGTATTACACAAAAGAAGTCCTACATTAGAGCATTGACATGGTAGAGTGATTTTGAATGAAGGCGTGTCTAATTGGAATTGATAGTGTGGTGTGTTCGAAATTTGAGTTTTTCTTGAAATTTGGAGTTGATGGTTGATTGGTGGGCCCTATTGTAATTGAATATTTCAAGGAAGACTCTCTTAGATTATAAGGATTGTTGGGTCATGGTTGGCGGAAGATGACACCATGGGTGAAGGCCACGGTTATGGTGTAGCAATGCGGTCATGGGCTATGTGTTTCGTCATTAGCTAGTCCAGAGGATAACTAGATTGAAGAAATGAGACTTGATACTGTAGGCTTACAAATGGGGAGGAGATTTGCTAAGGTGTTTCTATGAGAGTATTACACAAAAGAAGTCCTACATTAGAGCATTGACATGGTAGAGTGATTTTGAATGAAGGCGTGTCTAATTGGAATTGATAGTGTGGTGTGTTCGAAATTTGGTTTTTTCTTGAAATTTGGAGTTGATGGTTGATTGGTGGGCCCTATTGTAATTGAATATTTCAAGGAAGACTCTCTTAGATTATAAGGATTGTTGGGTCATGGTTCGGCGGAAGATGACACCATGGGTGAAGGCCACGGTTATGGTGTAGCAATGCGGTCATGGGCTATGTGTTTCGTCATTAGCTAGTCCAGAGGATAACTAGATTGAAGAAATGAGAGACTTGATACCGTAGGCTTACAAATGGGGAGGAGATTTGCTAAGGTGTTTCTATGAGAGTATTACACAAAAGAAGTCCTACATTAGAGCATTGACATGGTAGAGTGGTTTTGAATGAAGGCGTGTCTAATTGGAATTGATAGTGTGGTGTGTTCGAAATTTGGTTTTTTCTTGGTAATCTTCTCAAGATGATTTTGGACTTTTGTTGCACATCCCCACGAAGCTAATAGTAGGTGGCTATGCTAAATCAATTGCCACAATGGTAGAGACATTTTCTTAATGATTGGAGAAAAATTGTCACTAGAAGGTAGACAATATATAACTCCTTACCAAACATAACAAAGGGAAAAAGAACCTTCTCAGCTAAAGGGTAACATCATTAAAAAGCAAGAATTAGACCTGATCGTGGATCTTGTGGTCCACGAGCCTACCAAGGCCTTCCCGAGCCAATTGAATCTGGCAAGGCTATTTAGTCGGAATGTCTAGCCTAATTCAACTAATTTACATATGATTTTTTTTATCATGCACGACGTTGGACAACATATTAAGCTTGACTGGATGGCCATGTCCAGCCTTGGCCTAGGCATGGCCACCTCTAGCAAGAATAATATTCTATCGTTAACGGAGTTGATAAAAATGGCTAAAATTTTTGTCTTAATCTGAATGACTTGTATTTTGACTAGATCAGTGAATTGGACTTAGGTCTAGGATACATGCAATGAATGCAACACTTTAAAAGAAGAAGAAGAAGAAGAAGAAATATATGCTTGCTAAAGACCGCCAACGAGCCATGACATTCTAATCGATTTCCTTTTTACTAGACAATTAGTGTGGCATGTTGCCACGAAAAGAGAAACCTTCCCACCTCTAAATTTGGTCCAAAATCCAAAGTTTAATCACTCATCGCATATGCTGCTCCCATCTATTAGATCTGATTCAAATCTAAATCAAATTGATGGGGGATGATTAGACCCCAATAACAGTGCCAAAAAGTCTCCATCAGTTGCAACTGTCTGTCGGATGGTACCTAATCGAGAAGCAAATGGATGCCAACTCTTTGCTTAATACGCGTGAGGACCATCTCAAATAGAAAGGAAATCAAAGGGAATCGAGTGGGTCTCTCGTTAGCCTCCTTTTATAGGTGGGTTGTCACTCGTCAGTTTCCTGCCTCAGGCTAATGATGTTTCCATCTTTTGAATCCTAAGCGGTGGGTTACCTATCAAATTTAAGTGTTCATGACATTACCACGAGAGAAGTAGAGACATGTTTCTGTCACGAATTGCCAGAGAGTTGCTCGTGAACTCTCTCGGCATATCTAGATTTCGAGTCGACCCCGCATAGATCTTGGCTCACATATCACTTCAACTCGAATAGATTACAATGTATCGGACCTATTTCTCCACCTCAATAGTCGAGGTTCCAAAACGTAGGAACAAGATCTAAGTTTGTTTCATGTGAGATCTTGTCATGAATATCGATTCACTTTTGGGTACATGAAGAATGCATGTATAATGATGCCGAGGGTGAAAAGGATTGACAACTTAGGCTGGCATCGAAAGCGACAACAAAGCATATATTAATCGAAATTCAACTATTGAGGAAATTAAGTATCACCTCTCTCTCATAGGTGATGAAAATGATGCTAGAGTGGTGAAATCGGAAGTGAAAGGCAGGATCTCAGAGCTCGTGAGAACTGCCAGAACTCTGCTGAAAAAGCTGTAATTAAAGTCGTTTCCTTTTCGATCTTTTCCCTAAGTATATTTTACGTTCTTTAGTTTTTAGACCTGATACTCTGTATTCTGCTGAAATTTCAATGAACCTACTCATCGCCCACCAGTCTTTAAGATCTCATACTCTGCATAAAGGATTCAAGTACAATTGCACATTTTACCCACTTCAATTTCAAACATCTAGGGACATTGTCATGGTATTCCTAATGATGATAGATTGAGTTTTTTCTCCCCATCATCCCCGAATCTCAAAGTGTTCTTAATGAAAAGGTTGAAGACGGATCTTTTTTCTACTAGTCTCGTTTTTTTTTTCAAATTAGAACATGCAGGATAAATTTAAGCTCGCCGTCCTATGAGTGGAGTCTTAGTTGACGTGAGACGTCTTAGAGAATGAATCAAGCAAAAACGTTTCACATCCTTGTTTGGCTTGCACTTGGATTTTCTAAATTGAGTTATTGAACTCCTCTTATACATTTGAACAAATGGGTGTCAGAGCTGATAGTCTATTTATGGTAGCCTTTTTAGCCTGTCACTTGGATTTTCTCTTGACAATCTTACTAAATTGAGGTATCAAATTTCTCCTATACATCCAGATAATTGGATATTAGAACCAATAGTTGATTGATGACTATCTCCTAATATGTATTGACATTCGGTGAAAATCTCAACTTGTTATGCTAATTAGTATATGACTAATTGACTTCAATTTCAAGTTGAGATAAGTCCAATTAGATATATCAATGAGCTATGATCGAGACTTTTTCTTCGTGATTTTTTTCGAGTTGAAGCACTGAATTTGCCTTTTTGCGTCTCTGAAGGATAAAATCTGTTCATATTCGCGTACGGACGGGGGCTCTATCTCATCCTTCAACCGAGGTCTGTTACAATGATTGATGGATTGATTGATCGTGGCTGGTGGCATATTCATCACTTTAAAAACAAAAGAATGCTGGTGGACCCACGCGGTGAAGGCTAATTTCAATTCGTTGGTAGTTAGAATTCCACTTGATATTTGAAATGAGGGAGAAAAAATCATATCTTGACAAGTGGTGATGATCACCTTTAGTGATTTAGTCTCTCAAATTTTAGGACTATTATCGTTGCGTAATAGAAATTATTTCGTGAAAGAATTGAGTACGGTCCGATGCGAAGAAGGAAGCCAATTGCTTTTTCGATGAAGGCGGTCATGTGCCGCTATCGAGTGAGAAGGTCTCTTTGCTTGTGAATTTGACATTTCCAAACTCTTGTGCACTGAGACGTGATAGAGCCGTTGCATAAGATATTCCCAATTTAGTAGTCATGGCTTGGCTTATGTACAACATCAATCCAAAGAGAATATGAGATGTGTTTTGAAAATCCCTTTCATTATAGTGCTCCTTCTTTCACATTGAGTTATGACATAGATCACCGTGAAAGAGAAAGCGATAAACGATGCGAAAAATAAATGGACAAGCGATGTAGATGAAGAGCGAGAACCGTCAAGCCCTTCTATCGGTCGTCTTGCGAGTCGCTAGCCATCCACGTGGCATGCGGCGGCCACTGAATGTTCTCGGAATTAGGAATTCAACAGCTACGGGAACATGGGCTGCTGCTCTTTGATTTGCTCCAAATTGAAAACAACTCAAAAAAACGCGGTTCCGACTGGTAGTTGGAGAGTTCAGTCCACTCTAGTTTTGGTGGCACCAAGGTCGCCGAAAAAGACACAGAAAATTCAGAGCATAACCTTGAGGTGTCGTGTGATATCATCAGATCATGATGCATCACAGGAAATGTCTGGATCACGTTCTAAGTTCACCCCTTTATTCAAGCCCATCCATGATCGAAAAGTTGCTTAAATTATCCATATTTGGCAAGTTGGACCCGAGAAGGAAGCGCTCTCGTCTGAGCCCTTCCAATTTCACTTCCAACCGGGCGGGCCTCGCAAACCCTAGGCTCATGTTTTTTTCATCTTCATGTTTTGCTGATCTAAGCCGTTAAGAAGAAGGTGCACACTGGTGATAGAGTCTTTCAAGCACTGCCAGCGTGTGCAACCTGCAAGAAAAAGCATAGAAAAGAAAAGCGAAACTACCGTAAGCGATTGCGATATGTTACCAACGACGTGTTATCTCTCTATTTCATTGAGGAGCTTATCGAGCCATTATGTAGAATACTGCATGAGTAGCAACCGCGGTTAAGTGATCTTTGCGATATATGCACATCACTTAGTAAAAAAGACCAAGAGACGGAGCACTATGGAGACTCGAAACAGGATTAGCTAGTTGCTGTGGCTAGCTAGTTACTCTATGCACAGCATTATGTGGAATCGTAGTTCCTGACATCCCAACCCCAAAATAGGATAAAAGAAGACATCCCCAGACAAGACAACCTGGGAGACACTCAACAAGGATGCTATTCTTGGACTCAGGCGAGTTATTGCACAAAAGGGACGTATGATAGGGCACAATCGGTTAGCAAAGAAGATATGAACTCAATGAATGTTTTAGTGTGAACCAAAGTTCATTCCTGGTACCAAATCATCATAATCATCAAGCTCCCAATTACTTAAAGATTCAGATGTAAAAAGATAAGAGTACAAGCTGTTCTTTGGCCACTTGAAAGAGGCTCTCAAAAGCTGCTGATTTCTAAGCCCCCATCAAAGGCTACATTGGGTGGTTAGGTTTTTACTGATTGGGCGGATCTTTTGGTGCGTTGGAATTTCAAAACCTTAAAAGAGGTAACTTAGGAAGAAGAAACGATAATTTTGCATAGACTAGGATGTTTAAGTAATCCGAGATGCAATTTGGTGTATGACATGAAAACTCATGCTGCAAAACGGTGTTTTAGAATTCAGAGGAGGTAAAGTGGTTATTGGGATCAAATGGCGACGAGAGTTTTTAGCATTTTTCCTTATCTTAATATGCGGGAAAATTACCAAAAAAGTCCTAAACCTTTTGTAATTTTATCAATTCAGTCCTAAACCTTTTTTTTTGTTAATTCAGTCCTAAACCTTTTGCAAATCAGCCAATTCAGTCCTTTTGGCCGGCCACCCGACGACGTGGCCATCGGCCGGCGTCTACGAATATTGGTCCACAGACACATGGTAATATTTTTAATATTTTTTTTATTATTTTCGAATTTTTTTTTCTTTTTTATTATTTTTTTCTTTTCCTTCTCCCCTGGCTTGTCCGACCAGGGGGAGGCTCATCTTTGTTGGCGAAGGCTGCCAGTTCTTCTTCTCGGGAGCTAGTCATCCCTCGTGACTGGCTACTAGGGCGAGCTCACCATGTTTGGCGATGCTCCGCCTCGGCAAGAGATTCAGGCTCGCCTTGACCCACCAAGGCAAGATCGGAGTTAGCAAATTTTCCTTTTTCTAATTATGGGCAAACCTAGATCCTAAGGGGCGACAAAACATGTCAGTGGCTCGCCACATATGGAAAAAGAACACTTTCTTACTGTTTCCAGACCGTGGCCAAGCCGCGGTTGGCAGGCTCACGCCAACCATGGGCGAGGCGGAGCTTGCCCTACCATGGCCAGCTTGCCCAGCCATGGCGAGCTTGCCGGCCCACCTCACCTGAGCTCGCCCAGCGGTGGCGAGGGCCCAACTCACGGAGCTAGGCCCTCGCCGGCGAACCTCCCCTAGCCAAACAAGCCAGGGGGGAGAAGGAAAAGAAGAAAAAATAAAATAAAAAATCGAAAATATTAAAAATAAATATTAAAATATCACATGGATGCCCTTACGGCCACTTTCCAAGACCTACCGACCAAAAAGATTGAATTGGCTATAAAAAAAGTTTTAGGACCGAAAAAAAAAAAAAAAGGTTTAGGATTGAATTGACAAAATTACAAAAGGTTTAGGACTTTTTTGGTAATTTTCCCCTTAATATGCAGACTAATCTAAAATCCATCAGAGTCTACTTCTTTGTTGGCTTTGAAAGATTGCTGCAAATCACGTTCTTCTTCGCAGGACATATAGTCATCCCTCATGACTAATATATTAACTAGAGTTTGATTACGGGTTTCGGGTTTGGCGATGTATTCGGCCGGTCTAAGCAAGCTACTTCCTTCTTTGGCTTGACCCACCAAGGCAAGATCGTACTCATTTAGACAAAATTAATTCCTTTTCTAATTATGGGCAAACCTAACTCCTAAGCAAGGATTGAATTGATCCGACCCAAAACATGTCCAGTGGTTGGCCACATGGAAAAAGAACACCTTTCTTACTGTTTCCAGAGAAATTGGCCAAATTCGTTATTGTCCCAACGCTCCCACTTCCAAAAACGGCACATGGGCAAAGCAAAGGCAAAGAACTAAGGCCATGTGCCTCAGGATTTGGTTCCCCTATTGAAGATGCAAGAAGGGCCACATCCACATGTGCATCGACAGCTCGATCCATCTGTAAAAGCGGAGTAGGGTCAATGTACCCAATCAAGAAATGCCCCAACCTTTCTTCAGACTCTTGGAAAGGAGCTCCTTTTAGGGTTTCCTACCACACCATCTTTGCAATGACGCACGACATTGGGAATCGCATGAGCATTTTGTGGAAACGTGAGATTATGTTAGTAGACCATGTTGTTGATTCAGCTAAGGACCATGACATGATTTAAATGTTTGTCCCACTAATTTGTTTTCTTATAGCAAGTGCTTTCCAAGAGGGTGTCTCTCTTGTTCATGTGCATTACGTGGTCTTTTTCTTCTGCGTTGGTTAATAGGAAAGGGGTGAAAAACAATTACAAAAAATATAAAATGGACGGCAAAGAAAATGATAATCGGTGACCGAACCCCAGGTTCCTCGCTTTTTTATGCGCCCAGAACTTCAATTTGTCCCACTATGGTCTTATCAATGTGATCGAATTCAAGGAAAATTCAGGTCAGTTCACTATTGAATCCATATCTTTGCAATTGCAATTAGAAAAAGAATTTTATCCTCTTATGACGTTTCGAATGACTACTTGAACAAAATTTCAATAGGAATTCGAACATGTCTCTATGCATTCTAGTTGGATTTCTTGAAATGGCGTGGCACAGGAGCTTATGACAAGTAGCTTTTCCCTTTTCCGATTGATTGAGCTTGCAGCACGGTATGAATACCGTGACGATAACATGTCACAGAAGAATGAAAAATAGAAACATGTCGAAAACTTATTGAAGTAGAAAAAGAACGGTACCCATTTAACAATTTTTAATTATTCATTACTGTTAGGGACAATTAGGGAATCTCTTGGATAATTTCCATTGTTAGAGACATTTTGATAATTTTTATTGATTATCCGTATCTCTGAAAATTGTAGGTACATTGCATGATTGCACGTGTATTACACGTATATCTCTTTTTGATTGTGTATATGTTGGTTGAAGTATTATTATAGAATAGTTATATAACAAAGCCTATAAATAGACTGATGTGTTCTTTATTAATATATACATCAATTTTTTAAAAAAAAATCCTCGAATCAGTTTTTCATATTATTACTCAAAAAGGAAAGGACCTCCTTTTAGGGTTTCCTCCGCACGATCTTTGCAATGATACTTGACTTTGTAACTTGATTGACATGACATTGGTAATCCCATAAGCATTTTGTGGAAACAAGAGATTAGGTTAGTAGACCATGTTGCTGATACAACTAAGGACATTGACCATGATTTAAAGGCTTGTCCCACTAATTTGTTTTCTTATAGCGAGTGCTTTCCAAGAGAGTGCCTGTCTCTCTTTGTTCATGTGTTTTCATGGTCCTTTTTCTTCCGCGTTGGATAATAGGAAAAGGGTGAATAAACAAGTACAAAAATAAAAAGTGGACGACAAACAAAATGGTAACCGGGACCGGAACCGCAGGTTCCTTGCTCTTTTTATGGGCCTGGTGCTTGAATTTGCCCCACTATAGTCTGATCAAATGTACACGAAAGGCCCATCCATCATCACTCAAATCACTCATCAAATAAGTAGGTGACCCCGGTTTTGCTCTCGTCCTCCTACTTCGTACAATCGAAAACCAACCAACTAATCATCCATCCCCAACAAGTTCAGATTAATAATTGTGATATGGTGTGTCAAGAATTCACTTCGGATGCAAAATTTTCATGCCACCTATTTAGTGAACGAACCGGTAAATTCTATATCAATTGATTGAATTGTCATATTCATATACTTTTCATCAACGATTCATTTTACTTTTAAGCAGCTCATAGAATTACAAAACAAACTACTGAAGCAATACTTGCACGAGTTAGCTTTGCGCATATCTTAAAGTTCTTAAAACGTGCCGTAACGGGTACAATAATCAAACCCATCTACGGTCAAGAAGTAATCGATCTTGAATAACATAGTTCATCATGCCCACTAAAACATGGACAAGCAAGAGCATCTAATTTCTGATGATGCTGGGCCTCACCACAGTCATGATGGATGATGATCATTGCTCTTCTGTTTTTTTTCTCCTTTTGGAGGCTTTTCTAAGCATCACGGGTCGAGCTCGACCAGGAATTGTAGCTACATGCATTGATTAAGAATTTAACCTGGACAAAACATGCTAATTGCGCTTGATTTCGGTGCTTAGATTTGCAAAATCTAAAAAATGATTAAAAAATCTCGAATCTTGAGCTCCACTCCCAATCAAAGCTCCATTATTGCCTTCCCATGATGAGATCATGGACGACACCAGAACCACACACATCGTGCCGTCTGATGATGTAGTAGGCGGTGGGACTCGACGTGGGTCCTCCACGTTCCCATCACCCAATTACCCAAAGCAATGCGTTTTGCTTTTCTTGGACTTTTAGGTTCATCGTACTCTTGTTAAATTATTAGTGGCGAGCCGGATTTAGGTAGTATAATTGTTCAAAAGATCTTAAATTTATTATACGACAATCAATTCAATCTTAGATTTTTTTGAGTTTAACAAATTGAATCTTGAATCTTTTAATGATTTGTTAATAATAGTCCTTCCAGAATACAATTAATTTTCACCTCAAGTTCTTTCGTATAGATGTTTCACCGCCTTTGCAGCAGACGGCCGTGATGAAGTGGATGGATTTTTTTGCAATTTTCTTTTAAACTATTGCAAGAAATTTGAAAGGACCAAACTTCGGGAATGTATATCTTGTTGTTCAGACATTTTTTGGGCAATTTTTTTTTAATCTGCATAACTTTTCAAGAGGAATTTCATGGCAAAAATGAAGTTTTTAGAAAATAAATAGAATCAAACTATTAGAGCATATATCCTATTATTTGTCCTGTTGCAAACTTCCTAAGTTTTTTCCTTTTTCTTTTCCTATTCCCCTCCATGGGGCCTCGGCAATGGCTAGCGGGTGTATCATCCTCGAGGCCCCCACGACCGGCAGAGGGAAATAGAGAAAAAAAGAAAAGTAAATGAAAAAATGAGAAAGAATTAAAAAGAAATTGAAAGTGGTTTGCGGCCAAAATTGGCTCGATTGATTATATTAGTAAATCGTCAAAACATTTAGAATTCAATCGGTCAAATTGAAATTACATATAACTAGACCGCTAATTTAGGGAAAATAAGAGGTGGAGCTCGAAGCAAATTCACAATTTTTTCCCTTTGTTTACGGGAAAAATAATAGGAAAAGGGATTGATGTGCACACGGGCGGCGGCGCTTAGAAGAGGATCTCTTACCATCACAAACCTTTGGACTTTATCTTTCATTAGATCACATTCACCGACCCATCACCAATTAGAAATTAACAACATTTTCTTCGTAATTTATTCAACTATCTTTAAGTCAGCGTCAATATAATTTTTCTTTTTACACGTTGGCTGTTAAATATGCTATAAAATTCACCCTAAAATATGATATCCATCGGTTATAATATAAATCGTTTTTCTCACCGATAGATCTATCAAAATGGGTTATAAATCGATTTTTTAACCCATATTTGATTGATCAAGTTGTTATATGGGTTAGTTATATTCAGTAAATGGGTTTGGACCCAATTTTATGGACGATAAATGAGTCATAAATGAATTTAATATGAATGTTGAATGGGTCCATAATTTTTTTAGATCTAACTTACCTCTATAACTCTCTTTACTCTCTCTTGATTTCGCGCTAGCTCACCTTGTGCTTTTCACCTTAGTTTGAGTATATTCTTTCCTATATTGGATTAAATATAGAAGTGTTTTATCAATATGGATTCGGTTGATATGTATTCGGGTTGGGTATGAATCGCCATATATGTATTACATAAAAATAGGTCAAAACGGATTAAAATGGGTTAATTAGAGTTGGGCCATTTTCGATCCCAATCCAAACTCAACGCTACTCACCCGTTTGACAAGTTTACTCACCGGCAATGGACATAATAAAATCCTTATTTATGCGCACTTACATATCTTATTAATAAAGCTCCCACAAAAGTCCACCAATGGCCCCACGATGAACTAGTCTAAAATTCCAATCTAAACTTGACTCGACCTACCCATTTGACAAGTTTACTTACCGGCAATGAACGTGATAAAAAATCTTTGCTTAGGCGCACTCACATATCTTATTTAAAAAAGCTTCCACATAAGTCCACCGGCGGCCCTGCGATTAACTGGTCCAAAACTTCATTCATTACTGTTCCATTGGACACGAAGCCAACGCCACTCGAACCTCCTCATCCATTGGTCGTGGCTTCGCCGCCTGCTGAAAAGAAAAATCTGGACTAAGTCCAATTCAATTTAATAAACTCGAGGATAACTACCAAAGATAAGAAAGATAAAGCAGGGAAGAGCCAATCAGTCAACCTCAGACGCACGCCTGTGCCACTTCCTTGACCACAAAGCAAGCAAACGGCATTGGCCAAACCCACTCAAGGTTGGCAACTTGGACAAGTAAATTTCGATTGCAATTTGAAAACGACTCCACAACGCTTGCCTGGAAAAATTCAAAACCGGAAGTTTGAGCTTAGGAATTAGACGATCGGGAATGGTAGTTTGGATTCTTTATTGGAGGTGACCTCCTACCATTTTGAGAAGAAAATTATGGTTGAGACGCGACTTTTGAGGGAATGAGACGGGTGAACATATCCACTTTTTATTGGAGAATGTATGGAGAAAAGTGGACTTTAGAGTTGATTCAAGTCGTGAAAGATTGCTAATCGTTTGGTGATTTGGAGAATGTTTGCATTAGGTACGTTGGAATTCGCTACTAAGACTTTGGAGGTGTCATGCTTGTGATGAATTTGTCCGAGTGAATCTTCTGCCCCAAGTTACCAACTCGTCTTGGAAAAAGTATTTTCATCCGGATGGAAAAAGTATTTTCATCCGGAGGAAAAAAGAACGATTAGATAGCAACTTTCAACAATATGCGAATCAATTGAAAATCGGTTTTTTTTTTATCCTAATGGTTGATTATATTTGAAAAGAAATATCAGATCCCAAGAGAGGAAACTGATGAATTATATTCGTCTCTTTGCATTATCGAAAACTTATCAATGACTTTGTCAAAGTTAAAGCAAATCACCTCATAGCTGAAATTGGCTCCATTTACTTAACAGAAAAATTGAACAATTTGAAAAGAATAACGAATTAATGAAAAATATTTTCATTATTTACAAATAAAAATGGTTAGACATTAATTGTTAAAAATAATAATAATCGTTTTCCGTCGATTTAATTATTTGAAGTCTGAAAAAATGATATAATTTAGGGAAATATTTTCTAAATTGCCGATGCATCACAATAATTCCCGTCGCGCAAAAAATTAACAAGCGAAAAAAATCCCGCTTTGTTTTCGGATCATTTGTCGGAAACAGCACGTCGTCAAATGAATGGGTCCGTGATGTCAGGGCCAATTTTAGGACAATGCTCCATCGGAGGTGGAGGCATTGCCATCAAAGATAAGCCATTGGCCGCGCCTTTGCCATGCACGAGACTTTCTCTCCACAACACATTCACCCCTCTTCACACTTTATCCTTGCTCTCTCTTCTTTTCATGTTCTCCCAGTTACTCTAAATATTTCATTTGAATGGATATCATATTAACCTTGAGGGCCACATCCGCCACCGGCGGACCTGTGGGCGAGTGGGATTTATATCCGATGAATGAGAACGGAACGATTCACTTGTATTTATGGGCATTAATCGGAGCCTGGATATTTGGATACTTCTCGTTGTAAAAAGGGAAGAGATATTTATGGCTACGACCAATACATCGAGAATTTTTTGTAGGGTCGTAGTGTTATTCATATATTGCCCTAGTTATGTTTCTGGGTGATATTCAAATTTGTAACCCGTCAATAATCGAGAATCTGAATATTCTCCGAGGAAAAATTTCAGCCTTAATGGGTATAAGATTTAGATGAAAGCCGAGTTATTTGTGAGGATGTTATTTGCAATTTTTTAGGGGGGCAGAGTTTGTGAGGATGATGAGGGTTTTTAGCGATGAGGGATGAGATGGCTTTGCCAGAGGTTCTTCCCTTCCAACCCCAAAGAGGGCAAAGCCGACAGAGAAGACCACCAAAGTTGTAAGGTTTTGCATGGCTGGATTTCGAGAACTCCCTCCCTCCCGCTTATAAAAATACACACAGAGCTAAAAAGCCATGGATTTGAGACCTTCCTCGGCCTTGAAGGTTCTTCCCTCCCAATGTGGTCGAATTCAAAGGAAAATTCAGGTCAGTTCGCAGTACGATCCATCTCTTGCGACTGCAATTAGGAAAAAAATATTTTTGGTCGCCTTATGACGCTTGAATGATCACTTGATGAAAATTTCAAAAGGAATTCGAACGCGTCTCTACGCAATCCGGTCGGGTTTCTCGAAGCGGCGCTACACGGAGGCATTCGACAGGTAACTTTCGCCCTCTTTTTTCCGTCGATATGGCATCGATACGCTATGAGTGCCGGGGCAGTAACACGTCGCAGAAGAATGGAAAATAGAAACGTGTCGGGAACTTTCCGAAACCGAAAAAGAACAATTACCCATTTGACAATTCTCAATTGATCGTTGCTGGAATGAAAGAAATAAAGAAGGTCCTAGAAATTGATAATATTCTTATTTTTGGACCATTTGATGCGCATGCTATTCTTAGGCTGACCTCCCCATAGATTTTAGAGGCACTCAATTTCGGGCCGGCGTTGACGAGTTCCTCTGGTCAACGATTTTCATTCTCTCGCCTAACCACCCTTTTCATTAAATTCTGCATTTATTCGCCATCACGTGATTGCCCCCACCAAAGGGTATGATTTATTAATTAATGGGAGGCAAAAAAAAAAAAGAAATTTGCAAATTTCTTCAGTTTTTTTGGCGGGTCAAGAAGAAATTGCAATTTACCTTTTGGCTTTTTTTTTTAACTTCCTAATTTGCTGAGATATCGAATTAGAGGACGAGGAGGACGATGTACTCATAAGTATAATCACATGCATTTTTAGAATTTTGTCCAAAAGGAGTTCTTCTATTCGATTCTTATCACGTGACCCGCTTGGCGTTTTTCTTTTGTTTACTAAGGGGAAAAAAAATAAATAAAAGGGAAATATATTTAAGTAATAAAGTAGGGACATTTTGTAATTTGAAGGGCAATATATGTTAGTTTATATTTTGGGTAGAATTTATGTGAGTAATTTTTTCTTGATATTTTCGACCGCTCCATTTTATCTTTTTTCTTGAATTAGCACTGCATAACCCTTTTTCTTTCCTTTCCGTCTATAATAAACACAATATTTTTACTCCCTTTATTCGGCTTTTTAACTTTTGGCTAACCTCTTAGTTATCTTCTTCATGATCTACACCAAAAAGCATAGTTTTTTTGCAAAAGAGATTATTCTTAAGAGCCCCACGATATCATATGTTTATTGAAATTGGAAATATCTTGGATACGATTCCTTCCTTATAACCTACCTTAAACTAGCAAGCTGCAACCGATTCATCTACCACCACAACCCAACAATCCCTAACACTAAACTCACCACTAAAACATGGAAAAAACATACCAGAAATTACTTCGTCTTTCACTTGGTGATCGCTTACATACCTTTACTTTTGAAAATCAACTAAAGATCAAACCATATAAAACCCTAGGTCAAATGACAAAAATAGAGATATATAAATGGTTGCTTTGGGGTAAAAATGCGAGATTTGTTTTTGATTTTTTTTTTCTCTTAAGCATAGCATAAGGTTTTGAAACTGAGTAACTATTTTGCATGACCGGAGCAATACCTCGAGTGCATCTCGATTGCTTAGATCACGGCACACTTTTGAGGATTGAAGTTCTTTTGGAAGCAATGTACCTCGTGCATGTAATAATGACCCATCTTACAATTTCATGCAGCGGCTTCAGAGATGAGGCTCTCCTCATGATACTAATTATCAGTGTAAGTCACTTCTTTCTACTATACGACTCTTACAAAGTGGCTACTAATTCGTCGTCTATATTTAATTGAACATGTCATATCGATGCATTAACATCATTATTAAAATGAAGAGTATCAATATGTGATACTCTACGAGTATGTGATATTTTTTCATAGTACAATTTAGTTGAGCTCATTAATGATGATAACCGTTCACACAGCCTTGAAAAAAACTAAGCAAGTTAGATTAATGCAAGACACCATTTATTAAACTAAACGAGTCTAGTAAGGTATCTCTTGTGGCCCGTGGTATATGCTCTAAAATGTAAGGAAATTCCTATGGTAATGTATTCGATGGAAGTATTTTAATCAAGAGATCCTTTGAATTACAATTTGCACATTCCAAGAAGGTTACGTTTTATCCTAGAATATTAACTCTAGTGATGGTAAATTTTGGACATTGCAGTAATCTTCTTAAAGATGATATGTTTCAATAATTTTTCAAGATGGTAAATTTTCAAATTTATTTTTTCGATGACCCTCACATATTATCCGTTACTAACCTTCTAAACATGCTAATGAATTCACGAAAATCTCAATTACTGATTTCAATACGGCCCGACAAAGCTCTGAGAACAAAAAAAAGAAACCGATAATTGCATTTCGTCTCAATCCATTCCCATTGGATCGTCAAATTCCATGAGCAATACGGACCCGAAAGATGGCATCGAAACCGAGGGCCTCTGTAACTGTCTGTCATCCTGTCAAAAGAGTTTTCACTCTGTTCCATCACCGTCATGTGGACCTCTGAGCAAGCAACTCTCTCTCTCCTCTTATTGAATACTTTGTATCTTCTCCTGCTTCATCGTCTCCACGTCCTGGGTCTCTCTATCTATGCTGCGAAAGAACCAGAGCTCGACCAAACCCAACAAATTTTCATTAAAAACAGCAAACGGTGCAGAGGAGAGAGAAGCAAAAAAGATAATCAAGAAAGCAGTTGTTAGCATCTGTTTTGTTTATTTCCCCCACGAACCACCAACAAACCCCTCCCCATCACTGTGCCTTACTCTCTACGCCAGCACAGGGACGGACACCAGAACCCGATAGCCCCACCTCACCAGCTTCAACGCTTGCCCTGCCCTTCACCACCATAATCACCATCACCATCGCCATCATCACCTTCTTCTCCTCCTCCTTCATCAAGATCTACGTTTCTTCCTTTGTTGCTTTTCAGGCTATTAAATGAGATATGGCGGAGCTCAAGAGGCCACCCACCAAGAGCAGGGGCTTCTACGTGAGGATGAGTCTCTTGCACGGCTACAGCAAGCACCATCAGAGACAAGCCCAAGACAAGAGCTTCTTCCGCAGACACTACAAATGGGTCCTCTGGCTGTCTCTCTCCTGCTACTTCTTTAGCCCTTACCTCCTCAGCCAAAGCCCCAAGCAGAGCCTCAACCCTCTCCACGCCACTGGCTTTGCCGGCTCCGGGTCGACTCACTCCTCTCGCGCGCTCTTCGAGTCATCATTATCGCTTAGTAACAGTAGCTCCAGACGCTCGCAAGAACCCAAGATAGACCAAGGTTGGTAACCGCTAAAGTTTCGATTTTTTCTATCCTTTCCCCTGTTTCTGCCCCAAGAGTCGTTAACGTTGTTGGCACAACCTCTCTGTTCTCGTTTCTTGCAGAGTTGAGGGGCTTGAAGATATACGTCTACGATTTGCCGCCGAAGTACAACTCCGAATGGCTATCGAACGAGCGATGCAGCACTCACTTGTTCGCGTCGGAGGTGGCCATCCACAGGGCTCTGTTGACCAGCGACGTCCGGACGCTCGACCCTCGCGAAGCTGACTTCTTCTTCGTCCCCGTGTACGTGTCCTGCAACTTCAGCACCACCAATGGTTTCCCGGCCATAGGCCACGCGAGGTCGCTGCTGCTGTCCGCCGTGCAGCTAATTTCGTCGGAGCACCCGTTTTGGAACCGGAGCTCCGGGTCTGACCACGTCTTCGTCGCCTCTCACGATTACGGAGCTTGCTTCCACGCCATGGTAAACGACCCCCCCAAGAAAAAAACCAAAATGATTGTCCTTTTTCTTTCAACACGAAAATGTCCTGAGCTATTGGTCATAAATGTTCGCAAATCGCCGCGATTGACACTCAAACTCGTCTTGGAAGTTGGAAACTTTGGATTGAAGTTCATTTTTCCCCAGTGTTTTTTAAAGTTTCATTTACGTTGGTAGATGGGTTTATCAAGAATTTGGTTTAGCTGATGATTAACCGTGGGTCATCTCTTGATCATTTTTGTAGGAGGATCGAGCTATCGCGGATGGGGTGCCGGAGTTTTTGAAGAAGTCCATCATACTGCAGACGTTCGGGGTCAACTACGACCACCCGTGTCAGGACGTCGAGCACGTGGTGATTCCGCCCTATATTCCGCCGGAGAGCGTACGGAGGACGCTGGAGGCGTCGCCGGCGGGCGGCGGCCGCGACATCTGGGCCTTCTTCAGGGGCAAAATGGAAGTCCACCCCAAGAACATCAGCGGTCGCTTTTACAGCAAGTAAATGATCCCCGTCTCTTCACTTCATTGCGCTCTAATCAAACTCCTAATCATTGCACCACCCTCTCGACATTACTATATTGCCCTCAGCTGAATCTAATAAGCTAAGAACTCAAAACTATCGAGGTTGTAATCATTTCCTCAAATATGGTATTAATCTGACGTGTCCTAGATGCTCAAAGATCTGTTCCATGTGAATGTTTGGGATATTTTTGTTTGACCATAGCGAATGTTTAGCATTTTGATGTTGTGCTGATGTGTAATCTGCGTGTCGTGCCTTCTCCAGGGCGGTGCGATCGGTGATCTGGCACAAGTACAGCGGCGACCGGCGGTTCTACCTCAGGCGGCACAGGTTCGCCGGCTACCAGTCGGAGATCGTCCGGTCCTCTTCTGCCTGTGCCCGCTCGGGTGGGCCCCGTGGAGCCCGAGGCTGGTGGAGTCCGTGGCGCTGGGCTGCGTCCCCGTCGTGGTCGCCGACGGGATCCGCCTGCCCTTCCCGGACGCCGTGCCGTGGCCTGAGATATCGCTCGCGGTGGCGGAAGCGGGACGCGGCGAGGCTCGGGCCGATCCTGGGCCGCGTGGCGGCGACCAACCTGAGCGCCATCCAGAGGAACCTGTGGAGCCCCGAGGTCCGGCGGGCCCTGCTGTACAACGACCGGGTCGAGCGCGGCGACGCCACGTGGCACGTGCTGCGGTCCCTGGCCCGGAGGCTGGACCGCTCGCGCAGGAGGAGGAGGAGGAGGAGCAGGGTTTACATCCAGTGAGAGCAGGAGCACAGGTGGCGGGCGGCGATTGGCCGTTCGTGGGCGCCAGCTAGGCATCGGCCCTTTCGTCCGACGTGGCGGAGGGCGATAATGCGGGACAGCTGGGCGGCTCTTGCATCTTGCATTATGGGGGCAGTGGGGCCCCCGGAGGAGGATGGAGGCGATTTAGTACGGGGAAGCGGTGGGTGTGGGGCCCCCGCCCGTTTTAAATCGGCGGAGCACAAGATTTTGGAGATATTTTTTTTTTTTTTTTTTTAAAAAAAAAAGGAAGAGTTATTTTGGGTTCTGCGTGAGGGACAGGCGGCACATAATCGAAACGGCGTAGGTATTATGATTTTTATAGACGAGGGAGAGAGAGAGAGACACTGTACAGGCTGTGAGCATTGAAGGACGGGGGGGAGGGGGCAATCTTCGGGAAGATAAAAGTAATGTCACTTGTACATGTGATTGCTAATGTGTGGATGATGTTATTTTTTCGGGAAAGGAGGGGGAGAGAGGCAGACAGGAAAACGAATGCTAGTGTTTTCTAGGGGTCATTTGGACCCCGATAAGGTCCTCCTTAGGTGATGAATACAATTCATCCTTTTCGGTTACGAAGTCATATGTTTCTAGCTGGTGTTCCGGGGACGCTAAACAACCAAAAATGAGAGGGGGTTTTCTTGGTGGCGCTCGAGAAGTAAAATCTCGTCGAATGCGTCGGGTCGAGAGAGAGAGATAAAAGCTAGACTCTAAAGGGGAGGAGTTTATAAGCGGTGATTCGATTGGACCATATAATTGTTGGGAATGGGAATGGACAAAAACCTGCGAAGGACTGAATATTGTTGAAAAGTGGGGAGCTTCTTTTTATGGGGTTATTATGAAAAGTCGCTCCTTTTTATTTCTCTTCTCTTGTCGTGCAGAAATTGGAGGAAAATAAGAAATAAAAATAAAAAGGAGCATGAAAAGAAACAATAGAAAGAGCAACGTGTGACAGGTTGGAGGGTTGTCAGAACTTTGAATGTGGGGAGAGGGTTGTCAGAATGTGGTCACGGGCACTTCTTTTCCCCCAGTGCCTTGTCCCTCTGTCTTTCCCGTATGATATGGCTTTGACAGTCTGACGTTCAATTTTAAAAAGAGCTCGTCATCGATTGAGCTTTCTCTAACTAATTAATTACCCTGTTAATTACGACCCTAAACTTGTCCAAGGGAATGCTTGTGCTGCAGAGCGTGAATTGCAGACCACCGGACGTGTAGAGAGACTTCAGGAAATGGCCGAAGCAGGAGGGTTTCTGTTGGCTTTTGCTCCAACGATCGGTGGACCTTTACGGGAGGCGATCTATGGTTTGATGATGTTGCACTATGGTGACTTGGCCTGGCGTAATGTTTTGGACGACAGGTCGGTCCGTCCGCAATTTTCAGGGACCGGAATGGACCGGGGTAACTAACCCTGCTTGGGTCCTGTATGGGTTGTCAGTAGGAGTTGGTGTCGGTGGGTCTGTCGAGCCATCCCGACAGTCCCTTATCCATGGTGGGTTCGTTTGGTTCTTTCCCTCTCGTGCCGAGGGGAATTAGTTATGCTTCGGCGTAGTTTTTAATAGGTTTGGGATCAAATTAGGGATGGAAACGAGTCGGGATTGATCGGGTGTTCGATCTGCTCGTGCTCCATTAATCGGTAGATTTCGATGGATTCCTAACGTATGGGGTTCCGGACGGGTGTGAAACCTATAAAAGATTTACAATAATAGTTAAATACCCTTATTTTTTTTATTCAAAATATTGTTTTTATGTATATTTCGTGGTATCTATAAGTGGAAGTCTCGAATTTCTTCTTTTTTGGCACATGTATTTGATAATTTATCGTTTACCGTATGTGTTGGGACAGGTCAACTTCATTTGGGATTGAGATGGGGCTTTGACTTTTCTTGTAGCAACACGAGTTGGAGTTGATTCGGGTTTTATTTTTAAATTTACGTGAAATTATTCATTTTCCGTGAAACAAACGGAGGCTGAGTTAAAAACCCTTGTCCTTCTACTCAATGAAATCTTATCCTGGTAATTTCACATTATCTATAAGTAAAAGGCTTGGTTCATTTTTTCACTTTAAAAAGGTTTTCTTTTTTAATTCCTCTCTTTTATGTATAAATGTGCACGTTGCTCATGATATCGAACCCCGGATCTAGTACTCTCCGACCCCACCCCCAATTCCTTTACTATTGTTCATGGGATTGAACCTTGGATCTAGTACTCTCCGACCCCACCCCCAATTCCTTTATTGGCATGGCTGCATGCGTGCATAAGAAAAAGAAACAAAAATAAAAAAGAAAAATAAAAATCCGACCTGCCGGATTCGAACCAGCGACCTAAGGATATGCTGTTGGATGTTCCCACTACAGTCCTCCGCTCTACCAACTGAGCTAAGGTCGGTTTTTTTGTTTACCCTTCCAAATTAAACAAATTTATTTAAATGTACAACTGTGTCTGATCTTGGTCCTCACTCAACCTTCCCCGTATATGGGCCTTGGGCTGATCCACATTAAAATCCGAAGCTTATGCTAATTTCGAATTTATTCGATTGGACAAAAAATAGTAATATACCTAACAAATGTGCACCCTCGTTGCGACATGGAATTGAGAACGAAGTCCTTTCCACAGGCCCAGGCCTGAGGTGCCTTCAGTTCATAATTTTCTTCCTCTTTTGCAACAGAAGATTCCAAGCATGTTGATAGACTTGATCCACATAAATTCACCACTAGATCAAATTAACACAATGGAATACATTCATTCATCATCTCATGCTATGGACAGTTCAGGTTCTTCAGCAGCAAACGAACACCTTAGTTATTAAATTACTCCAACACAAATTGATGTAACTAAGGCCACATAGCACGACCTTTTGTTCGTTGAAGGCATGGACGCTCAACCCGGCCTCTTGCACCTGCCTCTTTGGTCCGGGCAAGTTTTGACCCATCTTACGAGCCTCCAAAGTCGATCTGTTTGATAACTAAAAGCAACCCCATTTCTAACAATCACTGAAAAAGATCCAAGTAGCTCGACCCAAGTCCGGATTCCCAAGCTCCCTTTCAGCACTCGGGCGTGAGCGTGTGGTCTCTCTTGGGGTCCGAACAATAGTCGTAGACCATGTGGTTCCTCTGCACCCACTCCATTGTTAAGTACTGCTGCCGGCTCAGCCCGCCTGCTCCCGACGGCGAGACGGAGGGCGGATTGCACGAGCCGGCGGACCCGTCGGCGGCGCACCCACTCAGCCTGAAGTTGGTGTACCTGCCCACGAACGGCTCGTACCGGTAATCCGCCTTGTACTTGCCGTTCTCGGTGGCCCAAGATGATGCGTCCCATATTGATCCGTACACCCACAACGGCCTTGAGGGAAAGGTCGCGTCGCTCTTTCTCGGGTACCTCCTGATAGGAATATCATCCACCAGAAATCTGCCAATGCTCCAGTTACAGTGAATAAGATCGTATGGAATATTTCATTTAGACCTGTCCTTATGCGTATAAATCATGCTCATCACGTTTCAAAGAATAGTATTGGAATCTATACTATTCTTTACATATCACATTACCGTGCCGAAAGTTACGGAACTGGACTAGTTAACATACGAAGGGATTTCCAAGAGACTTCAAGAGAATAGTTGAGACATTTCTTAGGTCCGATCGAACCAAATTAGTAATCTAATAGGTTAAGGAGAGGGAAAGAAGAAAGACCCACATGATCTCACTCGGTGTCCATAAAATGGCATAGTTGTGGAAATCCTTGGTGGGATCGAACCAGAGGTGGAACTTCATCTCTCTTCCGATGATGTTTCCATCGCCACTTCCTCTGACGAAGACGTTGGTCTGAAGAGTGTAAGGCTTGTCTGGTGTTGTTCCCAGAAACTCGATATCGACCTCGTCATGGTTGCCTGGGTGGGCTTCATTGTTGGAGAGCTGATGATATCCAAAAATTCATTAATCTCTCAGAAACATTTTCTAAGGTATATTTCCCGATACTCTTACTATAATACTGTCCTTGTGGATAGAAGAAGGAGATTTAAAAGCTCCACATAAGCTTCAGCAGTACAACCAGATTGATATTTCATGTTTCCTTTTATCGGATTAAAGGGGGAGTTGCCCAAAAGCTGTCTCATCCATTTTGATATCCATTTTTAGGAGAAAAGTTTTAAAAAATAAAAAATTAGGAGGGATGTGTAATGCTAGCTCTTACGTAGAAAGAAGTAATAACTCCAGCAGTATAACCAGTTTGTAGCTTGATGGATGCACTGAAATAACCAGATTGATATGGGTGAAGAGACTTAAACCCACTTCCTGCTTCCAAGAAAGGAAAAAAGGTGCTAAAGTTAGTCCATTATAAGCTCAAAAAGATTCTGAAAAATAAGCAATAGACCGAAAGTTAAGAACCTTTTTTTCAAATAATTGTATGAAAGTCCATTAAATAAGGTGCGCTATCCAAATATGCAATCATGCTGAGTCTAATTTTTTCAAAAAATATCGTGGGAGGTACAACCAACTGCTTTTAAAGCCTACACTGTTAAAAGAAGGTATTACTTAATATTTAAATACTCTAACACTCTCTTTCATGCATAGATTGGACTTTAATTTATGACTAAAGCGTGGAAGCGGATAATAAGGAAAGTAAATAGAAGACTGAAATGAATTGAAGTTAGGATTTCATGCTCTAATACATGCAATTCTAAAAGTTTAAATTGTCAGAACAAGGCGTAGATAAATATATTTATACCAAGAGTTTTGAGGAGGCTTATAATTATCAGAAACCTTGTGTGATGACTAAGGAATGATGATGAGGAGACCTGAACTAGTGTCAAGCCAGATTGTCAACGAGCCTTGGTCTAGCCTTTGGTGCTGAGGCCCCCAGAGGTTTCTGAACCCTTGATGAAACCCTATGGAGCCAAACCTTGAGCTTGGATAGTAGCCAGGCGAAGGTGGACTCTGTGCACTTGTGGAAGCCCAAGTGATACCAATTACAATGAGAATGAGGGGAAGAGAGAAATGGAGCGACTTGAAGAGGAAAAAAGAAGGCGGAGACATGATCCTTAGATTAGGTTCTAAGATAAGAGAGTTGAGAGGGTATTAGATTGAGCATGGCAACAATGTGGAGTGGATATAAATAGAGAGAGAGAGAGAGAGGTGTGATGGACCCCCTATATTAGCATAGGGTGATAAGGTGGTTGATGGGAGTGATGGACCCCCTATATTAGCATAGGGTGATAAGGTGGTTAATGGGAGTTGTAGATAGGGACAAAATAGGTAGCGTTTTGATATGGTATGGTGTAAAAAATGTTCCTTTCATGTGTCGTGTTCCTTCATTCTCTTTTCCCACTGTCAACTGTTATATTAGGATAACAACGTAGCGAGCGAAAGGTAAATTAATATACATTCAAATTTCTAACTGGAATCGTTTTACCAAGTGACCCAACAATTTCATCTTGAGTTATTAGGTAAGCTGGTCATTCTATTTTTATGTCTCACTTATTCCAACATATCAAATTAGAAAGGAGTTCTGATATAATTTCTAAGTACATATTGTATCTCTCAAAGCATTTTTTTGTGCCATAAAACAAGGGTTGTTCACACCTAGGGTCCCAAAGAAAACAAGTGCATAAATTGTTGTCTAAACTCATTCTATCCGATTGTAAAAATACATACATTCATATATTAAAAAATATATAGATCGACACTAGACACTATAAAAGACATGTCCCTTGTATCATGCTTGATTCTTTCGTCAAGAAAACTTCTTTCACGAAGGTTAAGTAAAGAGCAATCTATCTATGGCATAGCAGATATAACTACGTACATATGTATTGCTCAAACGAAAGCAGTTAGGTCAACGCTCCAAACAGTTGCACAAACTCACACCTCTGTACCCCAGGCCCTCGTTGACTTTTTTGCTCGTATATATGCACATATCTACATACAAAATGTTGAATCGATGAGTCATACATATGAATCAAACTTCTTATGCTTAAGCTTAGCCAGTACATATTAGTCAGACATGGGCAAAGGGCCGTAGTTCCTGGGTCGTGATTCTCTAATCCCTACATAAATTCTGCTCAAGGTGGACAAATGTATAACATAAAGATTTTTCGAGTACCATATACATCTGTTTCGCCGGAAATGCTCTCCCGACGAAATATAATTTATCGAAAGTTGTTTTTCGGTTCTTAATGAGAGGAGACCGGGTTCTGTGCCTAACTCCGGACAAGAGATATCCAGAAGTGAACAAAAAGCTTGTTTATTTCAATCAAGTACACAAATTTATATGGTGACGAGATTTAGCTAATAAGAGCTTCAAATTTTATAATCGATTTAGACAAATTCGTCCAGCCATTGACCGGCGGCATCCGAACTCCATCGATACGACATTACAAAACTATTGTGCTTAAAATGTAGATGACTCCAACTAGGGAAATTAAAAGTGTAGTACTAAAAAATAAAGATAATTGAAAGACAATATTTTGATGTGTGTTCGCCGAGGGGGGGGGGGCGGGCTTTTTCTGTCTGTGGGTAGTATTTATACTGTGAGTCTGATAACCATCTTCTGATACCATATTCAATAACTACAGTTGATCTCATCTTCGCCGTTCATTTTATGATACCAGTCCATTAATTGCTATTGATCTTATTTTTTTTGTCTTGGCACCTATCCTACTCTATGATATAATCATCATCGATCTCTTTTTCATCATGACACTTGTCCTTTATGTGATAACCGTCATCGATTTCTTTCCGTCTTGGCACTTGTTCTTCCTTATGGCGATAACTGTTATCGATCTCTTTCCGTCTTGACGCATGTCCTTCCCTATGTGATAACCGTCATCGATCTCTTTCCGTCTTGACATCTGTCCTTCCCTATGTGATAACCATCATCAATCTCTTTTTGTCTTGACATTTGTCCTTTCCCATGCGATAACTGTTATCAATCTGTTTCCGTTTTGATACCTGTCCTTCCCTATGCGATAACCATCATCGATTTCTTTTCATCTTGACATCTGTCCTTCCCTATGCAATAACCGTCATCGATATTTTTCGGTCTTGACATCTGTCCTTCCTTATGCTATAACCGTTATTGATCTCTTTTCGTCTTGACATCTATCCTTTCTTCTTTCTCGTCAACAGCTTTGATGACCTAGGCTTCCTATAGAAATTTTCATCGATGACCTTCGGTATGGCAGCTCAAGTGGTGCTTGCCTCTTCTACGATTGTAGTCTTTTCAATTTCAAATTCTCAAATTTCCTGTCAGGATATTCCAATGCTTGCCATCTGTTTGCTTTCATAAACAACCTTTTATGGGTTACGTAAGTTCCCGACGACCTTCACACATTTGTCTCCGTTACTTTATTTATTTTTGCCATTGACAACCTAATTAATTATAGCTTTCAACAATATCCAAAAATGGCCCCATGAGCTAGCTTCAATTATTATGGACATAAAAAAGTCGAAACGGTACCTGAAAATGGTACGTACCCTTCTTATATTATCGAGAATGGAAAGACAAAACTAAAGAAATTTACAAATATAACAAGAACATACCATCGAATTGAAGATGCAATGAAAGAGTGGATTTTCCGTAAATTTCTATTGTAAGGGAAAAGAGGCAATACATTAGTCGTAGCATAGACGCACAATGCTACGAAACATACATCGGAATACAAATTACATCTCATATATGTCCCGCTTTTAGGGTTATGCCATGGCACATTATGCTGTGGCACATGTTGTTCGACATTCCTAAATATATAGAGCACCGTACGTGTACATCCGGTTGATGACGTATGATAACGTATGAAATGTTGCATATTGTTGGCGAGCAATCAAGTTCCAATGCTAAAAGAAATAACCCTTCAAAACTTTCGTTTAGCCATCGTTAAAATGCACATCGATGTTGCTGTAGATGAGGATATTCTGAAGAGAAGATATCTTTCATATGTTCGAGAGTGTTATTGCACGTTAATTTGTCTCTAAATCGTCATGCTAACGTCGGAGCCTGGTAAGATACTCGACCCTATCTCTCCTACAACAAGAATACGTGCTCGACAAATATAATATAGCGCAAGCGATCTTTGAATGGCTAAAGTTGCATCATCTTCTTTGGCATCATCCTTAATTTCTGGTTAAAACGGTTCAATTATTAATCACTTTTATAGAAAACATGGACAATCCCTTCACTTAAGGAAGAACAAGAAGGGGGCGTCGTACAAAATATTATGCCGACATGCGAGATTTTGATGTCTTTTTCTCCACATAAACCCTCGCCTTTTGTTATACCGCTTGCTGTCCTCATACCTTGGATTTGTTTCCAGATAATCCTGCCGGTGGATTTGTTTGTCTCATTATTAGCAAGGTTAATGTGATATTCTAAATACAGGATTGCAGACACGGGAATATATATACTTTGATAGCAGTTGTAGATGCAATTGATGATTCTGACGGCAATTATGAGATCCGAATCGTCGGATAATATGAAGAGCTGGACCCCGACAAATGCACACTGGAATCCGACTCGAGCTGAATTCGACATGACTTAAATTGAAGAGAATGCAAAATTTAAAAACGATAGTATTTAACAAGACCTGAAAACTTGACTTAGAGTTGATTGAATTTGAACAATGCATGTCAACAGTTCACGAAATCTTGAGTGTTATCGTAAAATTGAGAAACATGTAACATCAGGCTAGTGATCTTTTTTTTTTTTTTTTTTTTTGGTAAAGATGACCAGTGATCTTTGTTAGAGTTCCTATTTGTCAAATAATCCAAGTCATAATATGAATTTTGTTACAAGAAATGTTAAAGAAAAAAGAGAAAATTCTCATCTGAGAGTTAACCCTGTTCATCAATAATACGAGTCCTTCAATTATTAAAAGTAAAAGTGGTCGGAACAACTTTGTGTCAATCGGTGGTTCAAGAAGTCGTCATTTCTGCCCCAATCTGTCGAAGGAATAAGCAATCATTGCTCTTGTCCAAACTAAAATATGTGGAAGTGTAACCGCAATTATCTCGAAGGACTAGCTAAAACCCTAGGGTTGTCGCAATTGGTTGGGGTATGGAAGGATTTCAAGCTCAGGAACTGGAGGTCACTTGTTCCATTATCCGTGTGTAAAATGTTCTGGATCAATGTTACCTATATAGGTCAAAGGTCTGGACTTAACTTGTTCATGAGACACTCTAGGTGTTTATAGATCTCTACGTAATTGAGTATCCATACCTCGGGTCCTTGGATTATAAAAAAAAAAGAGCACGCGGTGACTTATGCATGTTATAAGATTTGCTTTTGGCCATGGATAATTGCATGTATAAAGTCGCAATTTTATCAACCACCCCTTCTACTTGCTCCAAACACACGTACCTGTTGGAAACATCTCATTGGCCTCGCTTGATCACGTAATAACTTTACCACGTTGCTTTAACCTTAAACTTAGAAATATTTAGACATTACGAATTATTGCCTGCATGTAACTGAAAAACAAAAAAATTTCTACTTTGACAAAGTTGAACATAAAGAGCATTTGATGCAATGACAAGGACGTGGTGGTAATTGCAAAGCAAGGTTTGCACAAGCCGTCCTTGAATACTGGCGATGTTGTCGGTCGCACACGCGGTCGTATTGACCTTGCACGTGCATGAGTGCTTGATTAGAGGATGTTTATTACAAATCATATAAATTTAAGTTGTCTACATAATTCTCAAATCAAGGGCGGATGATGCGGTTCGTGCAAAATATTCTTTATACCGGCGACGCATGCTCTAATTCTTGCTTCTTTTCTTGTCTCTCCCCTCGTAATCCATCAATTGATAAAGGGTTCGAAAAGATATTTGGATATTAAAGAAAAAGACAGGAGTTAATCCATGCTTGCACGCTTGTTATTGCTTTTATTAAAGACATAGCTTTGATATATCTTTTAAGTAAGATCCATCAAGGCTATCATTTTAAGCCAACATGACGTCCGAATCCAAGCGGAAATGCCTGAACAATTACATGCTAACCTCCACTATGACATTATGAATCATCATACTTGTCGCTAATGTTAATAGTAGAGGATTATCAATGTACAATCTTATTCTTGAAATTGGTGTACATGAAAAAAAAAAAAAAAAAACAATGGGCATGAAGAACCATCGCCCGTAGCGGCTGCGTTGGCTTGCGCTTTTGTCCCCCCACGAAGGGATCAGAGTTCGAACCCCAGCGTAGTCGTTAGGGATTCTTAAGTATGGCGCCGTAGTGGTGGGTCCTACGCTAGCGTCATCCCAGGTTTACCCCTCCGGCTATCGGCCGTGCGGGGGGTTCCCGGGTTATAAAAAAAAAAAACAATGCGCATGAAGAACCCTCCTGGGTTATAAAAGTTGGTGGCGCTTTGGGCTTTGAAGGTTCCGGGTTCGAACCCCCCGCCATTCCTGTAATTTAAGTGGGGGCCTTCGGTGGGTTCTTTTCCTCTTTAGAGTATAAGGGTTCGATTCCATGCGGGCTCGTCCCGGGGAATTAAGTGGATCCTCGATTACTAAAAAAAAAAAAACGATGGGCATGAAGAAAATCCAGTGTTTTGGCCTTACAATCACTTCTTAGAGGCAGTATGAGAACGGTATATGTGCCTATGTAACCTACCGACACTATGATGCTATATTCTTTCCTTTAAAGGATGAGGTCCCTATCTTTTCCATCTTAATTATTAGCATTAGTATCCACTAATATTTGTTTATTTTTAAGCTGTTGTTCTGGACCTTGTCACGGCTTTTGTAATTTATGCTAAAGACGTGATTAGTTGAGCTTTCCTTCATAAACAGTCACAAAAATTCCGACGAAAGCCAAATGTACAAGGGATGTTTTCGCATCACATATATCATCCTTTTCCTTAGGCCCTTTCACATATTTCTTATGATTTCATTGTACTGCTCATGAGCTATGTATCTCAATTATTTGCAAAGAGTTATTCAGGAAATTTCAAAGCGATTTTAATGTAAAAACTATGAAAAATAGTACTATTCCAAAAAGCGGGAGATTAAATTTAATTTTAGGCTTCGTTTGTTTCACGGAAAATGAATAATTTATAAAACATTTTCCTAACAGTGATTACTCATATCGAGTGAAATAGTTTGCCAATGAGAAAAATTTTCATTGTCGGCAACAATTTATGTTTAAACATTTTCCTTAATGATGAAATTTTTTTTTCAAATATTTTTCTGAGCGATATAAATAATCATTTTTTGAGTAAAATTTTTTAAATCATTCATTTTTCTTAAAATAAATGGAGCCTTAACTCTAACTCGATTCACCTTATGTTCTACATGTTCATGGTCATAGCGTAGAAGAATCATCATAAAAACAAAATGAAGATGATTGGAGCTAATGAACTTCTACAGGGAGAGGATGCATGTTCACGTCGTGGGACATGACTCATAGATATGCGAATCTCCGCCGGAAATTAACTATATTAAATATGTATCTATGAAAACAACCAGAGCAGATTATGCAAGATTTGACAGTGAAGTGTTAAATCTTTGATAGAGACATGTGAATGATGATAGCAAGCTATAGAAATTGAAAATTCTTGAAGGTGGGTGTTCTCATGAAGAGGTCTAAATATGTTGCGTAAGGTCTTAGTCCCATATCCAACTAGCTGATAGAATGTCTGAGGAACTTATCGATCGTGAGTCTCCAATAGATAAAATTTAGGTAGAAATCATGATGCGTGACACTATTAATTGATTGGAAACATAAAAGGATGTCAAAATCCTTCAATGACACTATACTTCAATGAAAATATCGTACAACATCAATCAAGGAGTCCCAGTCAAGTGTTGAAGAAGATCATTCGGATTAGATTTTGTTTAGAGTTTTGATTTTCGAATTTTAATTAGATTAGATTTCCTAATTCTTGTATTTGTATTCAATTATAAAAGCTTTTAAGCGTTTTACCAGCCCTTCGTACAATATTAATTTCCATCGAAAAGTTTGTATTCAAATTCAGTCATAGAGCAAGCATGGCATCCAAAAATAGTAAGCTGTCCATTCGGATTCATTAAAAGTCATTTGCAATTTCTTTATCCTTTTTCAATTATTTGTCTACGCACTGTTCCAGTAATTCGAATTTTACAAAGTTTCTAAGGTTTTAAGCTATATTAGAATCCATTATCTTTTGATTTTCAAGTCAGATTTAATACTTTAATTGGCCATCGATTAATTTCGATTTGTACTTTTATTATTGAAAACATTGAGTTTTTTGGGACCGCAACTTCACAAAAATACACGTGACGGGTACGGTGGCTTCCTCCACGTCCAAGTGTGCTAATAGATCTCTTATTCTCATTTGGGAGGTGGTTCGGCTTACAATTTATGTAATTAAACGTCGTGGTTATAGCAAGTTTTCTACCTAACCGATCTTGAGATGAACTTTCAGGATACGCATAGTAACTATTCTATTTCTTTATTTTTTTATTTATTTGTTTCCGAAAATAGGTTTGAAATAGTAATCCATTTGGTAACGCAATTTTATTTTTCTATTTCTGAAACAAATTTTGATTTTAGAAATATGTATGAAACAGAAATGAAACTTTCAAAATGTACTTCTAAGTAATTGCCCCGTAGATCCTATATCTATCTATATGAAGAAGAAATCATGTAACGAAGGGGATATCGGACGGTATAAATTTAACAACACTCTTCCCCCCGGATCTGTTACAAGAAAGGGATAATATACAACTTCGAGTTTCCCAATGAATTACGAAATGTTATGAAACATATATGAAACTTTTCTATTTATGGAACAGAAAGCTCTTCTCATCGCTCGCCTTCGCTACTAGCCAGTCGCCCACCTGCCGACCATCGCCAGTCGCCTCCTGCTGCTATTTGCGTTGTCATCTGCCACTGTCCTTGGCCGCCTCGGCAGCCGTTTGCCTCCCACAGCTGCTCGCTCGTCATCATCTGCCTCCCGCAATCGTTTGTTGGCCATCGTCCGTCGCCGGTGGCTGGCCGCTTGCCACCTGCCGTCCTCTGTTGGCCGTCGGAAGGGAGAAATTTTGTGTTGTTATCAAATGAATTTCTGTTTCGAGAATATAAATTTTGTATCGTTATCAAATTCGTATCGTTGCTTAGAAAATTGCTTATGGAATAGAAATAAAAAAATATATTTTTGATCATAAATTGATTTATGAAATTGAATGATTATCATTCGCGTTACAAGCTGAAAATCACAAATCGGACATTGTCGCGACATCAATCTTTCGTTGTCCCATCATTTCGTAGTGGGCTTGGTCTCTATTTGCGAGGGTATTTCCTACATGGGCCATGATCTTTGAGAGTTGAGACAATCTTCATTCACAGCGATTTTGTGGGCACAAAAGTTCACATCAGTCTAATTGGCCCAAAACTGTATCCCATGCAGAATTTAATGAGAACCCTTCGATCCCGTCGAGATAATTACTTGAAAAAACCTTGGTTTGCAGTGAATTTCACGTTATTCATTGATTTTCAGGGCTTGAGGCACGAGTCGGCATAGCACAGCGCAGCAGGGCCTATCGGGATAATGGGTGATCCGGGTTTAGAACGACACTTCTAAGTGCCGGCATGAAAAGGCCATGAGAAGAGCTGGTCCGGCTCGGGTCACTCGATATCACTAGTATGTTGCAATCACCTTATGATTCCACAACTCCATACTTACATACAGTATTTCCGCAGCACCTTTAGGAAGTTGCCCATCTAATTGAAAGTTTGCAGCTTTGAAACATATTTTCCAAACACAACCTAGTAGTATCAAATACGATTGTGGAACAGCCGCGACTTGATCGAGCAGATTTCATCATGTAATCTCTTGCGATGTTCAACGGATCGGGTTGGATCTCTTCCCCTACATCAGTCGAATCACATAAATATGTTCGCACTGACAAGGCGTTCTTGAATTCGGGGGCCCTTCATAACAACATCCAAACTACCTTTGTTGGAAGCTCAAATAATTGAAACTGCGTCGTGCCATCTCCACCACGCAAGAGAGGAATCTAATTAGGCTCCAAATAATGCATATGTTAGTTGTGAATCATCATTATCTGTATGGGAAAGATACAAAAGAAGGCATCGAAACAGAAACATGTATATAATAGCGAGAGAGAGAGAGAGAGAGAGAGAGAGAGAGAGAGAGAGAGAGAGAGGTGCCTTCAAAGAGAAAAAAATCAGTGGATTTCGCGTTAGGTTTTGGTTCTGGTTCTTGCGTTTGTTTGACATTGATCGTCAGCACCTTTTTTAGCGGCATGTGCACATAGTTCCAAGGATCATGGCCCGCTTACATAAAGCATGTTGTCCAAGGCATGCCGGGATACTATTCATCCGTGAAGGCTTTAGAAGCGGTTGCGCTAATTTTAAAGTTTCACGGGTCTTATCAATCAGGGCAACAGTTCATGTCTAAACCGAGTGAGATTAGAGATACATTTCACCTGTCCTCACCGCTTTAATCTTTGCTTTTTTTTTTCCCCTACTCTAGGAAAATACCAGAATCAATTTTCAACTTTCTTTTACCGAGAGAAATAATAATACCAATCAACCGATAAAGATAAAACGAACTTATTGATTTAGTTCGGCTCTGTTTTTCAGTTTTCGATTTTTCATGACGACAACTAACCATCACTTAACCGAGATACTAGAGGTTTGGGACACGTGCCATCAAAGCAAGATACAAGCACTATTACCACAAGTGGATGCAAAATCCTGATCCACATTCTTTGATAACGGCTGATACCACTAGGTCACCACCAGCCGTGATGATCATATAAGTAGTAGTCACTAAAACCCGGGGAGCAAGAAACAATCTTACTTTTAGCTTCATAGATTTTTAGATTTAGAAACAATAGGTATAGCTAGCATATGGTACATCATTTGTCACTAAGGTTTCGTTTGTTTCACGAAAAATATTTTTCTTATTTTTCTGCGTATGGATCGCTTAGAAATATGAGTCGACAAAAAATGTTTTCTTAGCTAAAGGAAAACCTATGCTTAAATTTAGGAATATGATTTTCCCTTTAAAAAATTAAAAATTATTTTTCAAAATATAATTAGATTTTAGCGCTTGGTCCATAAATTTTGTGCTTGGGCATGAAAGCCCTAACACTCATTCCCGAATCCTTGACGTCCAGGATCAAGTCTCTGGCGCCCCAAGCTGAGACCTCGACATTGGTGCCCGGGGCTTCGATGGCGATCAGTACCCAGTCCATTGATGCTAGGGCCCAAGTCCACAAAGGCCAACGGGACCCCAGTACCTATGCGCAGATCCCCAACACCTGGCTCTAGCTCCACAAATGCCATGCCCAAGTCCTTGGCGCTTGGGCTAGGGTCTCCAACACCTAGGCCTGGGTCTACAAAGGCTATGCTCGTCCCCGACACTCAGATCTCCGGTGCCCACACTTGAGCCTCGATCCATCGAGGCCAACGCCCGGGACCTTAGCACCTGCGCCTGGGTCCATTGAGGCCAGGCTCAAGTCCCTAGTGTTCATGCCTTGGTCTATAGAGTTCGGGCTCGAGTTCATCGAGGCCAAGCTTGGGACCCCGGTGCCTGTGCTCGAATCCTCCTGTGCATGAGACCAGGTCCATCGAGGTTGAGGCTTGGGACCTTGGTGCTCATGCTTGGGTCCTTGATGCCCTAGTCGGGATCCACTGAGGTCGGGCTTGAATCCCCTACGACCGAGCCTAGGTCCATTGAGGCAAGGGTTCGGGACCTTGGTACCCATGCTCGGGTCCTTGACTCCTAGGGCAGGATCCACCAAGGTTGGGCTCAAGACCCCCATGCCCGTGCCTCAATTCCTTGCGCCTGCGTCTTGGTCTATCGAGGTTGCGACTTGGGACCCCGGTGAGCACTGAGGATTCGGGCACACATACTAGGGTCTTAAAGTTGGGCATTAGGGCCCCGAGCACAAGCATCGATGACCTAGGCATGGGAACTAGCCTTGATAGACTAGGGCTTGAGTGTCGGGGACTTGAGTTCAACTACTAGGTCCCCAGCTTGGCCTTTGTGAACTCGAGCTCAAGCCTAGGCATCGGGGTCCTGTGCTTGGCTTTTGTAGATTAGAGCTTGGGTACTAGCGATCCAAGCACAGGCACCGAGGCCTTGGGCATGGCCTCTGTGGACATGGGATCGGTGCTTGTGCTCTTGCTTGAGACCCAAGTGCCAGTGTCCGGGTCCCCAATGCTTGGGATGGGGTCCATCGAGACTAGACCTGGGATTTTGGTGCTTGTGCCTAGTTCCCCGGTTACTCGTGCGCAAATTATTAGTACCCGAATAATGTATGTATATTTAAAAAAAATCAAATCAGATTTTCCTTGCTAAACGACGGAAAATATTTTTTAATTCTTTTTTCAGTTTTCAACCAAACGCTGAAAAATATTACCATTTCCTAAAAAATAACTTTTTGGAAAATATTTTTCATGTACCCTAAATTGGTCACAACTGACCTTTTGACATCTGATCCTAGGAGATTCTGAACTACATGGCTTTAGTTTAGTGGGATGAAGAGTTAATTTGGAAGGTCTCCTAAGACTTTCAAGTCCCACCACTTTGACGCGTAGAGTAAAATCAAACCTTTTCGTGTCATTTAGTCGATTCGAATCGCATCTTTTTCTTTTACATCTATAAAGAACTGTTTTTTGCTACTCTAGTGACAAAGACAACCACATATTTTTATCCATTTAGACTTTAGTCAGTAAGCATTTGAGTGTCTTGCAAGCAAAATCATTCTTTGCATCCACAAATTCTTCGTTAGTTTAGCTACCACTAAAATGAATGAATTTTTCATGATTATACTATTTGGAGTCATTTTTTTTATATTTCTTTTCTCTTTTTCTTGCCTGATTTGGAACTTGACTTTCCTTTTTTTTTTTTTTTGGGTAAGGAACTTGACTTTCCTTTGATCTTTAGTTTGTGCAATATTTTGAAAGGTAGATATATTGACATGTAAAGTCATCTAGAATTTGTCAGTCTTTTGAATTTTAGAAGATTATTTCCTGTCTTCAAAATTTAGAGGAAAGGAAAAGCTATTTTTTCCTAAAATATGTAAGGACGAACAAACCCTACCGATTAAAATCTTTCATGGATAATGATAGATATATGATATTATATTTTTTCATGTGATAATGTACTCAAAATTCATGCTATAAAAATATTATAGGACTATATTTTTCTTCATTTATAATTGAAGAAATTTCTTGCAATAACTGATTGGTGGGTTATAACGAACATCACTCACATCCATATCTAATTAAGTTTGTATGCGAATATAATGTCTTTAATGATAACTGCCCACTAGAGACGAGGGATGAAAAAATATGCGTGATGAATTTTCATTCATTGTGCAACATTATAAACTATTAAAATATTATAAATTTAATTTCAAGGAGAAATAAAACACTTGACATTAATTTTTTTTTTGTAATCCTAATCTAGAAATAAATCGTTGAATGGACATTTTCCTATTTGTTCAATAAATGTAAACAAACAAAATTTAAAACAACCTTACCAAAAAAAAAAACAAAATTAAAAACAAATTGAGAGAAGCATTCTAAATTTTTCACATAGAGTGCATGGATGAGATTGATTATTGCGTTCTGAGGACAATTAAGTAACTTTATGAAGTGCACTTTCTTTACAAAAAAAGTGGGTGGTTAATATCTTTATTTCACCTTTTTGTTATTCTTTTTCATCAACTTTACATTTTTTTTCCTCTTTGCTTTACGTTTACAAAAACGAGTTTGCAAAGGTTAAATGGGAAATAAAAGTGAGCCAAAAGATACTTTCAATTTAAACATATAGACTACTAATGCGCGACATATAATAACTAGTAGTATTGACAAATAAATCCACTAAACATTTTTTGCCTATCTAAATTAGGTAGACTTCTTTGTCATAAAAAAAGCTATTATAATATGCTTTTTTTTGGGATAATGACACAAATTGTTCATGAATTTTGACGCAATGTGCAATGTGGTCTATAAACTTTTAATTTATTTCAATGTGGTCATTAAATTTTTTGTGCATGTTCAACTTAGTCCCTGTATTATATGAAACATATAGTTTAGGGATTAAGTTGAAATGTATCAAAAGTCTATGGACCACGTTGAACAAATTAAAAATTTAGGGATTACATTATACATTGACTATAGTTTGGGATCATATTTAACAAATTAAAAGTTTAGGGACCACATTGCACATTAAGTCAAAGTTCAAGTACCATTTGTATCATTTTCCCTTTTTTTATATGAACTTACTTAATGAATTTATATCTTTAATGCCCTCTTCGCAATTAAAAATTTTGTTTGGTCACACTCTTTGCAATTAATTAAAACTGCATATCTCCCTTGTGAGGGTTCTTCTTTGGACGCTTTCTCATCGTCTGCATGTGACGATGTCTTCTTATAAAAAGCACTTCTTATGGATGGATCAAGAGCAATAATTAACTTTCAAGGATCAACCTAATAATGCGCCTACAAATTCGGGACCTTCGTTCTATACTTTAAATTGAAAAGTATAATTTTTTATCCGTTTCTTTTTTTTTATCCTTTTTTCTTTTTTTTTAAAGCAAGTCTTAGAATGTTTAGCATTCCACATCGATCCACGAAGTGCCAAAAGTACACTGACTTCCTCAAGTAAGAGCACAAAAATTGTCTCCAATATATACGAATTATGTAACAAATAAATTTAAAACGTATGCAATCATGACGGAGAATTACACGAACGTTTATAATGTATGAAAAATCATGGGGCTTACTCTCTCTTCACCATTTTCTAGCTACATTCCATCTATCACCGAACGATATCTCATTATAATTAATTAATCTCGTAAAATATGGATATAGTATAGTATTAAATTCTCCCGAAAAAGAAGGTTTTGCGTAGTGTGTACAAGTATGCATTTGTTAAATAAAAAGTCGAAGATCCTGGCTTTAAAGATGGGAAAAATTAGAAGCAATCGAGCACCGATGATGCCCATCGTTCAAGGCATGTTCATCCACTACGTTTTCTAGTTGTGAGTTGGTCGGGAGGAAATTTCTTCCTTCTTTCTTTCGTTTTTTTTTTTTTCCTTTTTCCTTTTGTTCCTCCCTATTTTTACTCTTTTGGTAGTCCTACGGAAGTGCTTGACTTGTCCATACTCCAAAAACATAATAATTTGAGGAAAATTCTTTTTAGTCCTTATACTTTTACACTTTTCTAATCAAGCTTCTATATTTTTAATTTATTTAATCGAATCATTCTATTATCACGAACTTTCTGATTAAGTCCATTTAATATAAAGTTTGATTAAATTCAACTGACGCGATCGTCAAGCAAGACTAAAATGTCATGCGGATAGGGATCCCCACATGGACGTGGAGGTTAAATTTAGTTGTTATGGACGTCCGCATGGATGTTCGAGTTTGAAAAAAATTTGTCCACATTATCCTATGGCTTCATTCGACGATCATGTAAGTTGGATTTGATGTAGGAGGGATTTGATTAGATAATTTAAAAAAAAATGACTTGATTAGATAAACTAAAAGTTCAAAGAATCGATTAGGAAAAACGTGATAGCGTAAAAACATAAATTAGAGTTCTTTTCGTCATAATTTTAATTTATGATACTAAAAATCAATTGTCCCCAAGATTCCTTTTTCTTTCTCCTCGTTTTTGGTGAGCGAACGCTGCGTTCTACAGAGACCCTTTCTCACTTTCCACGTAAGCAAGACCACATGCATGAATAAACTGCTTCAACTCCTCTTAATTCCATTTCAATGGATATTAATACTTATTTGGCGAGATTCCGAATGATTGAACTTTTTCCAACTACATGCATGCACTAAGTTTATGATCCTAGAATCACGCTAATTAATAACATGGCAACTCAAGTATTCATATCCCGAGCATGTTTACGTGACCCTAAAGATTGCATCTAACATGAAAATTTGTTGAATCGTGCTTTACCTAGATGGCCCAAAAAAAATCGATTTGGTTAAAAATGAGAAAGTATCTCAAAAGCCTACATATAAATGACCCGATGAAATGTGCATTGAATGGGTTGATCGGACAATTTCTCCGTATTATATGTTACAAAAGAGAAAACAACATCCTTACCAAAAAAAAAAAAAAAAAAAAGAAAAATAGAAAACAACATGTCTCTTTGTATTTAATAAACACGGAACTTTTTTTTTTTTTGTGGGGGGTTGGTAAATTGGATGCTTTCCTCTTACAGAGAGAAAATCCATACAAAAGAACCGGGCAAAAACGAAAGGAAAATTACCTTTTTCAATTTAATGATGAGCTGGGATCATATTGATATCATACCACTTACTTTATGCAGCAGCAAGATGTGAACCGTCGTCATTCATCGTCTATTCCCACTGATCTTTACGCAATTCCTTTTCGTGCAAATACAATTCATTTCGAAAAAGACATAACCACCACCTCTGTCTCAGTTCAATCTGTTGCAATAAAGCAACAAAACAAGGAACAAAGACGAAAAAAAAGACATACCAAATGACAATAAGAAGCAGACAAATATACCTCTCTCTGTTCCTCTCTGTCTCTGTAAGCCACATTTTCCGGGAGCCTTATCAAGCACGTCCTTGACATCAGACACTATAAAAGCCCCGCGATTGGTCGTCACCAATCATCCTCATCACCAACCATCATCCTCCTCCTCAAACTTCGAAGTCTTCTCTCGGAAAAAGGTCTCAACAATGGCATCGACTTTTCTCTCAAAGCACAGCTTTCTCTTCTCTCTCCTCCTTTTCTTCTCCCCTCGATCCTTCTCAACTGCATCACCATCAAAAGCATCTTCTTTAACTGCCAACATATCACCGAGGACACAAGCGGAGAAGCTCATTAGAGGGTTCAACTTGTTCCCCAAAGAAACTTTTAATATTGAAGCTGGTGATGTCGATTCTTCTTCTTTTGATTCCAGTGGGAAGATTGTCGAGAGGCGCTTTGAGCTCCCGCTTCTCGGCGAGTCCGGGTCGTCCATTCAGGACCTGGGTCACCATGCCGGGTATTACCGGCTTCCGCACTCCCATGCAGCAAGGTCAGGCCTTGGAATAAACTAGGATAGCCGGTTATTGATGTTCTTGACGCAGAGTACCATTTTCCTATAACTAGTACTTAATTATGATGTTCTAGGAGAATTTAGATTCACATGTTATACTTATTTTGATAGGCCTACATGATGAGAAAATTAATGGGGTTATCAATTAGGCCTCAAATGAGAAGTTAACGGAATTCAGTTAGGAAAACCCACCAAGAAATTTTCTTTCTTAATCTGTTTCTTGGATTTGTGCGAGTCAAACGAGATGCGGCACCTTATAATTCATCAAGTTCTGGTTATAATTCTTCGTCCTGTTTTTTGTCTGAATTTTTAGGATGTTCTACTTCTTCTTCGAATCGCGGAGCAGCGCAAATGACCCGGTGGTGATATGGTTAACCGGGGGGCCTGGTTGTAGCAGTGAATTGGCACTGTTCTATGAGAATGGCCCTTTCCATATTGCCAACAACTTGTCTCTTGTGTGGAATGATTATGGTTGGGACAAGGTGAGTGAGTGACAGATCATAGCGTTATTAATCATAATTGATACTCCAAAGAACGTTGCATCATTGTTTGGATTTTCCTCTTTGTTCTGTCATCTTTTTTAATAGTTTGACGTCAGTGTGTTCGCCGAGTCGTCCTCCAACTCTCTTCTGTTGTTTTGCTTCTCGACATAATTACATATGATGTTGGTCGAGTTGGTTCAAGTCTTCTTTCTTGAAAGCAATTGCCAATTTCTCGTGCCGCTATTGCCTCGGATAGCTAGATAGCAAACAAATTTCCAAGCTTGTTTTGACAAACTAATTGTTGCGTGTGATAATTGCAAGAGTTACATTTGATGCATTTGTAATGTTTTTTCCCCCACAGGAGTCGAATCTCATCTTTGTCGACCAGCCTACTGGGACCGGTTTTAGTTACTCTTCTGATGAGCACGATGTTCGGCATGACGAGCAGGGTGTCAGCAATGACTTGTACGACTTCTTGCAGGTATACACGTACTCATTGATCATAACCTGAGTGCCTGGTTACACAAAATTGTTTACTTTTGTAAAGCCAATGTTCAGTTCGGTACTTTTCAAGATAAGAAATCAAGCGTATGATAGACTAATCTTTCACTACGATGGTCAGGCGTTCTTTGCAGCGCATCCTCAACTTGTCAAGAATGATTTTTACATAACTGGAGAATCGTATGCTGGGCACTACATTCCAGCTTTTGCTGCTCGTGTTCACCAAGGGAACAAGGCAAAGGAAGGAATTTACATAAACCTGAAGGTACTGCATGTTTGTATGGTAATTCTTTGCTATGACAATATTCACTTATTGTTTCTTTTGACATTGTTAACTTCTGAATCTCGAACAGGGGTTTGCAATTGGCAATGGCCTAACTGATCCTGAGATCCAATATGAATCATACACGGATTATGCTCTAAACATGACGTTAATCACACGGGCCGATCACGACAGCATAAGCACAATGCTCCCTGAATGCAAACAGGCGATTAAGCAGTGTGGTATCTTTTTTGGTCCTAAATCTCTGTTTATGCTTCATATAAACATCAGAGAAGCTCTCTTTTCTCTCTCTAAAAGCAGAGATTTAACTGTTAAAACTTGCATATAATGTGCAGCGACCGACGGTGGAAATGCTTGTGTGACTTCATATGAATATTGCACCAGTATTTTCAATAAGATCATGGACATTGCCGGGGACATCAATGTAGGATCGTGACAGACTTTTTTTCCAAATATAACGTTCGATTACATTAAATTTGACATGTTGATGATTGGCCTGCAGTACTATGATATTCGAAAGAGGTGTGAGGGAGACCTGTGCTACGACTTCTCAAACTTGGAGACATTCCTGAACCAAAAGACTGTGAGAGATGCGTTAGGGGTCGGGAATATAAAGTTTGTGTCATGCAGCAGCACTGTGTATGATGCCATGCTCATGGATTGGATGAAGAATCTTGAAGTGGGTATCCCTGCACTTCTTGAGGATGGGCTGAAGGTGCTCATTTACGCCGGTGAATATGATCTCATCTGTAATTGGCTTGGTAAGAACAACCCCGATCTTTCAAGTTGGTAGACACTAGACAGAATCAACGGAACATTACCTGGTGTATGACATGTGTTTCCTGATGTTAAATTGAGCAGGGAACTCCAACTGGGTTCATGCCATGAAGTGGTCTGGTCAAAATCAGTTTGGAACATCTACTACTGTTCCATTTGTCGTTGATGGTGCCGAGTCAGGATGGATGAAGAGCCATGGACCACTTACTTTCTTGAAGGTCTCTCTCTCTCTCTCTCTCTCTCTCTCTCTCTCTCTCTCTCTCTCTAACAGAAGCACGCATGCAAACTTGCAACGTGTGAGCATACTCACACCCAACATACTTCAAAGATGAGAGAGGCAAATTATAATTTCAATTCTGGCGTTTGATGAATTGCAGGTTCATAATGCGGGGCACATGGTTCCGATGGATCAGCCGAAAGCTTCACTACAGATGCTAAAGAGCTGGATGGCAGGCAAAGTTGCCATGGCTGGTGCAGATAGCGAGATTGCTCCTGCATGAACGGAGAGTGCCAACAGTACCCGGCATTTATATCTTGTTCATATGCGTTGGACATGAACCATGTACAACCCCAAAGTACAGGATACAAGAAGAGTTCGAGAAGAAACGATAGGCAAACAATAGAAGAGAGTTAATTTTTAAGTTAGTTCAATACTACAGCTTTATGGACGGTACACTTGTATGTTACATTTCAAAATTCATCAAATCGACAGAAACTTCTAGTTCCTAAGATGCCGATCAGTTAGCCCTGCAGAACTCGAATGCATGATTCTCAGTGTGGCGAACGACATGCCTCATCTAGCTTCAAAAGAATAGTTGATTGTATGGGGCAAACATCATAATCAAATAGAACATAAACACAATTCAGGATTCCCTCTCTTTTGTCTTCCATTAATCTCACCGGAGAGGCGAAAAACTATATGAGAATGTGCTACCAGGTACCACAAATAGAACATAAACACAAAATCAGAAATCATGCAAGATTAAAGTGTGACCAGAGGAAGGCAAAGCTCTATGCTTTGCGAGGTTTGAGAAGCTTCACTGTCTTCCAGGTGAAATCTGGGTCATCACGTCTGAAATGCCCATCTGCCACTGTTTTCTGATACCTGAAGTTACCTCCTCAGATCAAATCAAAATCGATAGAGATCACTCCTGGCCTGAAATGAAAATTTTCCTTCGTCAAAGCCAGAGTATCCTTGTCTGGAATCTTCCTAATTTAATCAAGTGTCTACAAACAGAGATAACGGCTCGGGAACGCCTATGGCATAAGAAACCTGCAAAATGCAGCGTCAAGTGAGCCCAGAAGCTACAGCGCCCTTTGCAGATTTCCCAACAATGTAGGCGCAGCTATGGTCGATTTTGGTCGGGTCCTTTCCTGAAAAAGCACCACCACCATGAGCACCCCAACCACCATAAATGTCGATAATTATCTCCCTCCCGGGGAGGCCCTCATCACCATGGGGCCAACCGATCGCAAACGCCTGTCGCGGTGGAAAGTCTTCTTGCTATCAAGATAAAGATGATGAGGTGGAATCACGGGCCTGATCACATGATCTTTCAAATCCTTCGCAATCTGCTCAGTGGCAACGGTCTCATCACGCTGAGTTTAGGTTAGGACCGTATGGACCCTCAGAGGGACCACGGCACCCTGTCGCTACGGTATTACACCGTCACTTGGGTCCTCCCATCAGGTCTTAGCCGCGGGCATGTCCCATTCTTCCTCACTTCAGTCAGCCTGGCTCCAGCACCAATCTCCTCAGGTTTCTTGGTCAGAAACATGTGAGGTTCCAACAACCGTTCTTTGGAATGTTGCATAGAGCGTCCAAAGTACGCATCTGTTATAAAACAGAATTTGCAAATCCTGCCTTTAGAGATGGGAAAACATAGAAGTAATCGAGCACCAATTACGCCAATCGGTGAAGGCACGTTCATCTAGTGCTTAGTTGGTCGGAAGGAAATTTTTCATTTTTTCTTTTGGCCTTTTCCTCTAGCGATTGACTTGACTTGTCCCAGACTCCAAAAACATAATATGAAATCTGAGAAAATTCCTAATTTTCATCCATATCCTTCCATAACTTTTTGCAATCAAGTCACTATTTTTTTAATTTGGCTAATGAAATTTTACACTTTTATCATCTTCCAACACCAAATCCAACCAATACCGACAAAATCGAAGTATATTGTCAAGAAAATCCCGTCAATGAGGACGCCTACATGCACATCCATGTTGGGAAAGTTTATCCATGTCACATTAGGACATCCCCCGACGACCACCTCGGCTGGATGTGGTGTCGGAGGAATTTGATTAGAAAGTTTGTTAGATAATTATAAGTTTAGAGATCTGATTGAAAAAATCCAAAAGGTCAAAGTCGAAGAGTAGAGTTTTTTGGCAGAATTTTAATTAATGTTACTGAAATAAATTTTCCCAAGATTTCTTTTCCATTTTTTTTTATCGTTTCTGGTGGATGGATGGATGCCGTATTCTATGTCGACCCTTTAATTTATTTCCGGGTGATCAATATCACATGCATGAATAACTTGCTTCAACTTCCCTTAATTCCATTTCCACGGATATTAAAATTTATTCAGCGAGATTCGAAATGATTGAACATTTTCGAACTAAAGGTATGCACTAACTTTATCATCCTAATAAATAACGTGGCAACTCAAGTATTCATTCTCCGAGCATGTTCAAATAACCCTAAATATTGCATCAAGCATGAAAATAAACTGAATCGATGGCTTTGTATGATTCATATTGTTGGCGCTCAAATTTGACTGAGCTAGACGAAAGAAGGATTACAACAGGCCCAAAAAAATGGGTAATGAAGTCGCATAAGGCCCAATACGCGGGATATCAAGAACTCGATATCGATAACCATTCATGACATCGAGATAAAGATAAAAGCAGTTACCCCATCTGGTGCCAATAATATCGCGGAATAAAAGGAATGGTTATCGAGAAGAAGATCAAATAATCCGAAATCGAGACGTAACTGTTCGACAATGATTATTCTTTAGCGTTAATTATAAATAACTTCCAAGAGATCATGAAGAGGAGACCTTTTTGCCAAAATTGACTGCAAAAAAACACACCTTTTGTAATCTCATTTTGTTCAATTGCTATCGTTAATTTATCTCTTATTGCACAATTTATCCTTTTATCCTTTTATTTTTGTTCGCCATTAGCATATAATTCGTCGCTTCCGTTCTGAAATGACACATGACCTAGTTACCAGACAAAAAACTGAAGATCTTTCCCTTTGGTGAAAGATCTTTTGTTTGAGGTTACTCTCGGTGAAACACATATATTCCTCTTTTTGGTTGCAATTAGAGGGGTTTATGTTTGACATATTTTAATTTAGTAGAAATTATTATTACCATTTTTTTAGTAGAAATTAAGAAAGTATATTAAAAAAATCAAATGTATAGATGGCCTAATCAAACTAATTGTTGGGGATTGTATGTCACAAGACAGAAATCAACGTGTCACTATTTGATTGATTAACAAATCTACAATTTGATAGACATGGTTCTTTCTGTTTTCTTTTTGGTAAATGGGATACTTTTCTTTCAAAGATAAACAACCCACGATAAAAAAAACCCGAGGAAAAACTAGGGAAAATTACCTTTTCAATTTCATGACGTGTTCTGACCAAAAAAATAAAAACAAATTTCATGACATGCTGGGATCAAATGATATCATATCACATCTGATGCGGGAGCATCAAATTGCATTAGAGACAATCAACTTATAAACTCAACTCAAGATTCATCAATCAACCAAGCCAATTTGATATTTAATGCGTCCAACGAGGAGCCAGCGTCCAAGACAGAGATTCAAGAAGTTGAAAAATAAAATTTCTGATCATAAAGTCAACTTAGTGCTGAGCATAGATAGGTCTGCGAGCCAAAGAGAAAGAGGAACTACCCCTCTCTTGCGGGGACTCTAGACCAAATGAGGCTTCAGAGGAAAAATTCGCCAAAAAAAGAACTACAGAGACAAGGGAATTATTCATTGAGGCTTTCCACCCCGTTGTTCAGACACCGACAAACCAAGAGATCCTGCCTCTCAGGAGGAGCCAGAAACAAATCTACCATTTTAGACGTACCCAGGGGCTTGGCTTGCCTGAAGAAGCCGCTTCTTATACTTTCGCAGTAGCTGATCACTCAACAAGGGAATGGGGATAGCACCAAGCAACTGGCCTAGGTGAGTCAGTTGTTATGTGAGCTCTCTTAGGTTTTCCTATAAAGAAAGACAGGAAGCCCTAGATAGGTCAATGAAAAGGAGCCACCCGCCTCCTAGTGGTTCTGGATCGAGAGATCCAACACATTTTTTCCTGCGCTCTATTCCAAAGTCCTGGGCTAAACCGATCTCCGAAGTCAGGCTGTCTTCCTAAAGTTCGGCTTGTCCCAAATGCTTTCCTATCTTGCATTCCTTTGTGAAGGCAGGACTGGGGGGGTTAAGTTGCTCTCTTTTTCCTTTGAGCGGGGAAAAGGAAAGAGAAATCCCTTTCACCACCATCTACACTACTTCTTGGCTTTCCTTCCTCGCCTACTCTCTGCCGCTGGGCTTAACATAGAAGTTTTGCTTTAATTAGAATATCTGAGTTTTAGCGGGGTTAATCAACATTTAAATAAGGATTGCTTAGCCAATAATGACATTGGTTTTTGGAAAAAAGACCGATAACATCCACACTGGTGAATCCAGTGAAGACTTTAAGATCTAATCCGAAATAGTATATTTAAAGCTCAGCAATATATGTTCAGACTCCTATAAGGGAACCGTACTAAGTACCCCTTTTTCTTTAAGATTTTATTCAATTAACTTGACCCTGCCGAGGGAATTAGTGATCCCTTGCTTTCCACTAACACGAAGGACACTTACCCGACAGCACATATTGCGGTAAAGGCACTTCAGCGGTAGCAGATGGTTCTGCTTCAGCATTTACTGATTTGCCAACATAGATGACACCCCAAGGGAGGGAACTCCGATAGGGAATCCACTAGTCATTAATCTAGATTCACCTGCCCAACTCAATAAATTGGAAAATTTAGACTGTTTTAAAGAATAAGGGGAAGAGGATGCCTTTCTTCATAATATATTTAGTAATGAATAAAATCCCACGATCGATTAAGTCAATAGCCTTACTCAGAGTAGCCACCAGGAGAAATAAATAGCTATCTTTATTGTACTTGAAAGTACCATCAGTCCTATCAATAGAAATTTTGGGGAAAACATTTCTTTCATTTGACATTATAGGAGGCTTCGGCAGCCGAGGAAGACAATAAGCTATTCACTTGGGATCAGCAATCAATAAAGTTTTTCAATCAAACAAGATGAAACAATCAATTAGAACTGCGCCCAGCTGCGAGAATGGAAAGGGCTTTGCCTAGTCTAGATCTCAAAGAATAGTGCTTAGACTAATAGGAAGCCACTATAAGAGGAGGAAGATCATTTCCCAAAGGGCCTTCCTTGTACTCTGTTCGAGATAGAATAGGCGCAAATAAGTGTTAATGGAAGCATGTCTAAGAGCGAAGGCTTGAAGGGTTGCCCCTGTCTGGAATAGATTTTTGAATCTTTTTAATAAGGGAAGACTGAGTCCTATCTAATGGTTGAAAAGGGCTTCTCTCCCTCACTCTGTCATCCAATGCATATTATGACACCGACCCCTCTTTTCTTTTTTCTTCCAATAGTGCTTCTTCTTGCAGTAGATATTCAATCGCTAGCAGCATATGTCCTCCTTTCAAACGGCCTATTCTGATAGTCCCGGGAAAGTATACATGCACAAAATATTTGATTTTTATATCTTCCTCGTTTCTGCTCTTAAACCTTAACCTTTCATCTGGCCTAAAAACCCTTGGTTTCTTTTTGTTTCAAACTCCCTCATCTCCCATGGCTCCTAATCCTCCTTGGTATTTTCTTGCGGATTACATCGCCAAGTTTGACAGTTTGCTAGGGAATGAACACTACTTGCTTGATCTATTGAATACAACGGATGAGTATCCCAACCATATTATTCGTGGCCCTTGTCTCAAAAATCACTTTCAGATACCTCTTACTCTTGAACCATGTTTTCCTTGAAAAAGTGGAGAGTTGCTTACCATTCAAAAACCCTCCATTGTAGATGTTTGCACCACTGAACCTTCACGATTCCGGGGTTTCCCTTCTTAGTGGAGTTGAAAAGGATTTGAGTACTAAGCTAAAAATTAAGGACAATAAGCCTCTTTGGATAACTCTTGCCTCCTAATGATTTGTACAAATGGGATTTTCATTGGTACCTCTTATGTTGATAGAAATATGCTTGGAAAGGAATTTTCTAACCGCACTCAATGATTTTCTGATGATGCAATTACAACTTGAAACAAAGACATACTATTATGGAAGAACTTTACTCCATGGAGGTGCAAAATATAGGCTTGTTGCGGTTTGATAGTATTCCATGCCAAGATTGTACACAATTATAGAGTGTACTCTTGCAATCACTTCGTTAAAAAATTTAAATTAATGATTTGCTACTTGTATATCATATCTTCGGTCAATCTTATAGGGATGCTATCGCTAATATTCTAATCACAATACACATCTAGTTTATGGTTGGGAGTTGGTTGTTTGCCCCTTTCTTATTTAATTATTCTAGTTTTGCGTGGCATAAGATTGTTGAAGATTAGAGATATTGGAAAAATAGATATGCAAGTGAGGTGGAATAGACGTGCATTCAGAAAGAAGTTATGAAGCATAATGTGAAGATGAACATGAGCAACATTCTGGAAAGTGCGGTATCATAGCTGAGAATCCCATTTAGCCCCTCTCATGTTGGAAGAATGAAGATTATATTGACAGGGCGAATTTTCATACATCAATATGGTCTTGTGTATCACTTGAACATTATGAAGCATACCAACAATGTCCTGATATATAATTCCTTTTTCCTATTTCTTCCTATCAAAAGGAAAATCAATAAGAAAGATCCACACTATTGTGGTGACATCAAGGTGTTCATTTTTCTCTTTGGCACAATTGCAGATTTGTGACATATTATGACTTGTGATCTTTTTTACATTGTTTGTGATGAAGGGGATGACAGATGATCTGTCTTGTTCCAAAATTTCTCATCAATGCACAAGTTGAACAAATTATATAAAATTTTGTATTTGAACATTTTATGTGCTTTCGTTGTAATGAATCCAAAAGCTTGAGTTATTTACACTAATCAAAAAGACCATCTAATACCCTGCTTCTATCTTAAAGTCCACATTATCATGGGCCATACTTATCTTGTTTTAGTTGGTTAGCCAAAAGTTTCAAAATATGTTGGCCAGATCCATGTTTTGTCCTTTAACTAACTTAAACACCATCAACAACAATTTTCACGCTTCTTTTCTAAACTTTTTTTTTTTTTGCATGATTTTTGTTAGTTGACTTATTTTAAATGTCCGCCTAGATGCTGATAATTTATTATATGATTTTATAGATTCCTTTATATTATAGACCCACTTAGACATGCTAGTCTTCTGGGTAGTTTGAAGAGATAACCTTTTATTCATAGGATATTAAATGTTGACTGAACACATGGCTATTGTATAATGTTTTTATTTGTATTTTCCAAATTGTTTATGATGGTTAACAAAAAGACAGGACCAATTACTTATTTGTCATCTAGCTAATTAAGGGATTTTTATTCAACTTTTGTAACAATTTTGGTTACATTTATTGTATTCACATACGTGACCATGTAGGACGTAATGACATGATAGCAAGAATGCAAACCATTAGGTTCTACATAGTCACGTAAGTGGATGACAAAAATGTAACCAAAATGGCTATAAAATTTGAATAAAAATCTTTTGATTAGCGAGATGACAAACATGAAATCTGTCTCAACTTTTCATTGATCATCAAGATACAATCTGCAAAACACAAACAAGAATGTTATACAATAGCCATGTGTTACACCCATTATCCAATGTCCTAAGAAGAAAAGGTTATTTCTTCACCCTTACCAAAAAAAAAAAAAAAAAGGTTATTTCTTGAAACTATCCCGGAGACTGGTATGTTCTATAATATAGAGGAATTGGTAGAATAATATAACAAATGAACAACATCTAGAAGGACAATAAAATTGGCCAACTAACAAAAACCATTTAAAATAAGGCGAGTTCAAAAAAGAAGCTTGGAATGGTATTCATGTTAGTTGAAAGACAAGACATGAAGTAGGCCATACATATTTTGAAACTCTTGACTAGCAAACTAAAACAAGATAAATATGGCTAATAATAATAATAACGTGGACTTCAAGATAAAAGTAGGGTATTGGATGGTCTCTTTGATTAGCGCTAATAACTCAAACTTTTGGGTTTATTAAAGCAAAGCACATAAAAGTTAAAATACAAAATTCTATATAACCTATTCTACTAATACATTGATAGGAAATTTTGGAACAAGATTCATCTTCATCACAAACAATATAAGGAAAATCACAAGCCATGATATGCCAAACCATACACAAGACTATACTGATATATGAAAAATTGCACTGCCAATATAAGCTCGGGTATGATACCACACTTTCTAGAATGATGCAAATGCTCCTGTTCCTCTTCCCACCATGCTTCCCAACTTCTTTTTGGATATACATTTATTCCACCTAACTTGCATATCCATTTATTCCAATCTGTCAAATCATCAACAATCTTATGACACTCGAACCTAGAAGGATTAAACAGGAAACGGGTAAAAAGCCAACTCTGAACCATGAATCGATGTATATTGTGATAAGGATATTAGAAACATCACCCCTATAAGATTGACCAAAGATTTGATACACAAACAGCAAAATCATTAACTCAAATCCTTTAACGAAGTGACTACGGGAGTACACTATATAATTGTATCTGCATACTTGGCATGCAACACTACCAAAACTGTGACTAGTGGCCCCTGTACTTTTGCACCTCCATGGAGTAAAATTCTTTGTCTTTGTTCCAAGAAAGGAAATGTAAAGAGGCATGTTGCAATTGCATCCGTAGAAAATCACTAAGTGCAGTTAGAAATCCTCTTTCCAAGCATATATCCATCAACATAGACAGTATCAATGGAAAATCCTATTTGTACAAAAAATTGGGAGTCAAAAGCCATTTGAAGAGGCTTATTATCTTTAATTCCAAGCTAAGTACTCAATTCCTTTTCAAGCCCACTAAGAACTACATAAAGATGACCATAAAGGCAGACATATACTGTAAGCACAGTAATCTAGCACAAAAAATAACAAGACAGTTCAAAATTGAGATATGCATAAGGGAAAAAACACAACAGGAGGAAAAGGCCGACTTACCAGAGTAGGTGATGCAAAAGCTGACGGTGGTAAAAAAAAATGATAACATTCTGAAGAAATCAAACTGATGTCCAAGTCATAATAAATCTCTACTCAAAAGTCTGCTCCCCATTTCCATTGGCTTTTTTAGCCTCAAACATGGATACCTGGTTTAGACCAACATCCCTCCCTTTTCCAACTTGTATATACTCATTATGAGTTGCATTGCCTTCACAAAGTGTAGAATTGAAGCCTGCAAGAGAGAAAATTTAAATATAAATATACATGTAAAGCTAAAGCCAATTAGTTATAATAGGCAATTCTGACAACAAATGTCTTCACTCAAATTGATAACCTTTGAAGCCTTACTGTGAAACAACCGATCAAAGACATTAGACTCTTCACGACAAGCAACAAATGGAGCAAACAAGGTTCACCAGTTACTCATGATTATGCCATTAAATACATAGAGTAATCCTAAGGTTACTAAAACTGATGCACTTACAAAGTCATCTGACAAAGTCTACACAGGTTATATATAAAGTAAGATGAATTTAAGCGTCGTTTGAGCTTTTTTTTGGGCCAAAACATCCAACAGGAGTATGCTATCATCATTTTACAAATCAATCTTCATTCCTCAGCATCCTTATTTAGATATTTACAAAATAAACAACAGCCTTATTAAATAGACAGTCATAAAGAGAGATCTGTTGCATTTGTTTCTCTTCCACACATCTGTACAGGACTAACAAACTTATTGAACTTGATTTTTGCATTAATCTCGATGAGAAGAGGTTTAAAATTCTTAAATCTTACACTTGCTAAACAAGAGCATTTAATTGCTAATTGAACGCAAACCGTTTGATGGAGTTTCCAATTTACTTAAACAGAAACCAATTTCACCTTTTGACCCATTGTCGTGACCTTCTGGAACCAGTCTCGCCACCTAGGGGTTTTGGCTAATGGATTACTAAGTTAACCTGGACTCTCCCAAGCCCATACCAATTTGTGACTTAGATTTAAGTTATTAACATACAAATCAATTTTATCTAGGAGTCGCCACTAATCAGATTTTGGTGGGAATTGCTTTAGTTTTATGAACCACGGATTCAATGAATTTGGGGACTTGATTACATTAATTAACCAACTAGTGCCCTTTCGATACCTAACCTTGTTCAATCACCACCTAAAGTGTTCATGCAGTAGTCTCACTAGCTATGAGTCCTAAAGTTCTATCCCTAACTAGGCTAAGGGAAACAACCATTGATATAAGGAAAGTGTGCAATCAAGTAGTAATCAAAATGGAAATACGCAAACAACAGCCTAGCATTTGTTTTCTAAGAACATTCAAAACCCTATTGTAAAGCCCTAAGAGCTTGTTCAATTCAAGCAAAATTTTTCAAAGATTTTCGCATATTTTAAAAGAAAAACCACTTAAAACCCAATTGCCAAACTTTTTTCTAATTTTAGAAAAAATAAAATTTTCGAATTTTTTTAATTAATTTGTTTATATTCTTAAAAATGTATACTTTTCATATTAAAATCAAAATGATTTTTTTTTAAAACTAAAAACCAGGACCCAAGCCGGATCCTGGGGCCCAGTCTGAAAATTGGCTGAAGAAGACCTTCTGGTCTAGGTGACAAAAAACAGGAAAAAGCTGAGACAAGAAGTTTTCTAACAAGGGACAAGCCCAAAAATCACCACTCAAATTATAACTAGAGCCCAGATCCATCAAACCAATTTAAACCAAAAAAAAACGGGCACCAACGCAAGCTCAAATTCACCTAACCAGATTGAGCCCAAAATGACTAAACCCCCACTTAAGCTCACCTAACCATTTTCTTTCATTCTGTTCACGGATTCGACTCACTCAAGCACCAGTTCCTCTTGCAAACCGAGAGCAAAACTTGACTGATACGCTAAATTTCCAGAGACTCGGCTGAATCAGTCAAGAATACCCCCACCATGCTTTCCGTTTATTCATCTTTGAACCCCCCATTATTATCCATCTCCCGAGATCGTCCATCACTTCCGGAGACCACCAGCACGCCAGCCGTGCATCACTTTCAATGGAGGAATCATAGCATGTAGCAAACAGAACACAAAGATGCAGTGAAGCCATTATTCATGAAAACCGATCTTGACAACTAATGACCAAATGAGCCGCACCCTGACATGCCTTTGAATTCGAACTGAAGCAAAAGTTGTTTTTCAGTCACTCCTCATAAACATTTCATCGAGCAAGTCTCATGTATTTCACTAACAGTCATATGGCACTCCGATGAACCAACATTCTGGTGTCAAGTTAACCCGACATCAATCAGAGGCATCTCGAGCTGACGAAAATACTTCAAATGGATCCAAGATACGCTTTCCCAGAAACCAACAAAGCCTCGGTCTCATTTTAGAACAACACTAATTGAGGCATTATATCAAACACGTGGTGAGCATGGATTAAGGAGGAGGTGTTAATCGTTTTTTCAAGACCTTCAACTCAGATCTAGACCCAACCAATAGTCAGGCAATGCACGACATCAGCAAAACATCAACTCAGCTGGATACAAAAAACATTCAAGAACCGGAGAAAACGAGTTCAACTCGTCCCATAAACAGAGCAGGGCGAGCCAAAGGGATTCACGGGGTCCCTACCCGGTTCGGAGAGACGGCGGCCACAGGCCGACCGCCTCGCGATGTCCCCGAACCGGGATCCTCGGGGAAGGGAGACTCGAACTAAACGACGAAATGGACTCACCGGAAATGCAGGATCCGGGAATGTGAGGTCGTGAGGGTGAGGATGCCGGCCGGGTGTCGTCGGATGGCGACGGGGCGAGTCGGGAATGAGGAAACGGCACCGGAATCGGCCTCATTTCTCACGTTCCTCTCTCGCTCGCTCTCCTTATCTCTCGGTCTCTCCCCGTCTCTCTCTCGTTTCGCTCGGCCTCTTTATCCCCGGCCAACAGGTGCGCGTGGCCTCTGCCACCTCCCGCCCGCCGTGCCGGCCTTCCGCCGACACCTGCCCCCTGCTGCTGCTTCGTACGAGCGTCCCCCTGTCTTCTGCAGAGGCGTGGAAGAATAAAAGAAAGAAAGATGGGGCTGGGCCGGAAAAAAGGAAAGGAAGAAATGTCTGGGCCGGGCCCAGGCGAGGAAAGAAGAGAAAGATAAGGGGCCGGGTCGGACCGGTCCAATTGAACCGGGTCGAACCGGCCCGAATGTTCTTTTCTTTTTTTTTTTATATTAAATTTTAATAAACCCCCATTGCTATTAATGCAAATGCTCCTAATGTTCAAATTTTATGTAATTCAATGAAAATATTTTTGTTTAGGAGTTAAAAATTAATTCCTAAATTTTGTGCAAGGAAACTATGAATGGATAGTCAAAATTTGGGTGTCAACACTCATGTTTCATTGACTTAAGTGAGAACCCGATTTCTATTCGCACCACAAGTTTGAATTTGAAACAAACAATTAAAAGTAGCACAACTTTGGCATCTTTAGGTTCATGTACATGCCTATAGTATTGAGGCAATGCATTTCTCAGTTTTGCCATCCATAGTCAATATACCTAACAGAACAAAGAGCTGGCAATAAAATGCAGAAATCCCCAACCTTATGACCCATCTTTCATTGATAACTTCTAATACAGTTGTCATAGGGGTGTCAATGGACACCCCAAGAGACGGCTAGGGTTGATTTGGATCGGGGGTATCTTTTTTTTTTTTTTTTTTTTTTTGTACTGCAGATAGATTGGAAATGGGTGTCAACCTCGAATACAAATAGTCATGGAGTCACCACCCTCGCCTTAGCTTTTCCCCATTTTTATTCTTATTATATTGCAAATCCACATCAACGCCTACTATAACGGCCAGAAAAAACTCAATGAAGATCACCAGACAAACCTAAAGTCTTCCTTAAGAATCGCAATTGTTTATTCATACATATGCATAATCCGAATCATCTATCCCGTTACATATCACACATTAACCAAGAGAGGCCAGTATATGCACCAAGCAAGAATCGGGTAAAATGAAAGCTGAAAAGATCTGCACAATAATAAATAAGACCTAAGCAAAATGACAAGATTTGCCACATATTTCACAAAGGAAAAACGATACAAACAGTCTTTGAATTTTGGCTTAATGTGCAATTTGATCCATGAACTTTTAATTTGTTTAATGTCATCCTTAAACTTTGGTACATGCTCAATTTAGTCCTTGAACTATATAAAAATATTAAATGCATTCCTTTCCATTAATTTAGGTTCAGAGATTACATTGAACATTTTCATATAGTTCAAGGACTAAATTGAACATGTACCAAAAGTTTAGGAATGACATTAAACAAATTAAAAGTTCAGGGACCACATTAAACATTAGCCTAAAGTTCAGGAACTATATTGAATAAATTAAAAGTTTAGGGATCAAATTATATATTGGGCCAAAGTTCAGGTACTGTTAGTGTCATTACCCTAAAAAATCTCTTCTTATTCCGGTTCCTTTCAGTAGCTTTTGACTTGGCTTCCCAAACCTTTGCTTCACGGCTAGTAAAGTTAGTTGGGACTGTATTTGGGTCACGAGGTACGTCTCCCTCGTCAGAACCAGAATGAGGCCTTTTGGGTGTTTTTGCTCTATCCTGTGCAGTGACAGTAACACATCCTGGAGGACCAGTATACTATCTGTAAAGGTCACGAAAATTATCTTCTATATCGGAATCCGATCAGTTAGACATGACAGCAATGATTCTTCTCCTGCATAATGAACCAAAAACCATTCATCGCTTCTGAGAAACAATCAGAAAAACAGGGGAGAGACATCATAAATAGCTGATAAAGGAAAACAACTCGACACAATAACTCTCACTAGAAGGGTAAACGTTGTTGTGCAATACCATCAAATTACTATATTTCTAGAATAAGAAGCAATAATGTAGACTTTTAGGCAATGACACATTTACTTTCAACCTTATGGGCACCAGATATTCAAAAACTTGAAGGTTCTCTCGTGTGAAACCCATATATGAAAAACAGAGGGTTTTCAGGGCCATCCCAAGGAACTGCTCCTCCAGGAGTAGCACAGCCATGCAAGGTAACCTCGTTAAGCATCCATAATGCTATACCTTGATACTATCAGACAAGCTGGACCACTGCAGAGTCTGACTGACAAACTAAAATCAAATACTAATGGGCCATCAAACGCAGAATGTAGTCAAACCATCATAGCCATCAACCGCGGTACCATTAGAGTAATGGAACTAAGCGAAAACGGGCAGAGATACGGCTTGTGGAGAAGAGACAAAAACCTACAATCTCAAAGCGCCCTTCGCTATTCAACATCTCATCATGCCTTTCATCAAATCGTGAAAGCAAGAGAAACTGCTCAAGAAAGAGACAGAGATGATGGTGAAGCCCAAGCGTTCGATCAAATCGCGCAAAGCCTTGGATCGCGACGGAGTGGGTTATCTCTTGTTGACACTTTTTTTTATGTTATAGATAACCATACAATGTGTACCTAGTGGAAATGATCGCCACTTTTCATTATCAACCATAATTTCTTTTCATGTCAATAATCACTTCTTATCATATTCAATAATCACTTCCTTTTATATTCATATCAATCTTTTCTCTTAATTATTTATAGACTGCAAGCTATTTCAATGTTACTTAGTGGATATTTCTTCTGAGTATTTCGCACGTATTGCAGATTCGTATCACTGTTTTGGATGATCGAATTTGCATGTCAAAAACTACAACCACAAAAGGCATTTAGTCACTACTGGAGTTGATATTGAGTGCAGCAATAAGATCTTTTTATCTAGAATTAGACAGAAACAGGCATTGCACCGTTATCACTAAAAAATCTTCAGTTACCTCGTAAGATAGGACATAAAATTAATTTTGTGATCAAATGATTCGAGTGCGTATTTCACTGCTCAGCTCATTGATACCACAAAATCTTCTCAACCCTGAAACTACTAACAATCAAATAAAGGCATAGAGAGAAAACTGCGGAGGCAGCCCCATCACTCAAACAAACAACAACTGAAATCAGAAAAAAAAAGCATTACATCCCCAAGAAGTCCTCAAATAACGATGCTTTGGTGACATAAATTGGCCGACTACGTAAATAGCTCCCTCCAAGATGCTAAAAGGTAATCCTCACACGTGTTTTTAAGTTTGATTCCATCAACGGTAGTTTATTTGTAAAACAAACATATAAGTGCCTTGTCGCACATAGAAAAGATACAAGTTTGTGAGTCAATATATGTTAATTTGTGAAAATCTTTTGGTCTTACAAATAAAGACCATGTGCCAAGTGAGCTTGGACCCTACAAAACTCACGTGCGGGTGCACGATTGCACATTGCGCACTTGTGCACTTGTGGACCGGAATTGACACTTATCGACGGTGATTGTCTTTTTTTTTTTTCCGAATAGACAGTGTGTTCATGCCTCAAATTCTGATTCCATTCCTCCCAATCATTTTTACTATAGCTCCCCCTCCACCTCCGAATGAGAATAGGGTTCATCAGGTCTGAGATACATATCAAATTGAATTCTGACATAAAAGTTCAGAAGAAAAACATAAATAAATGTTTCTCTTTCGTCACTCATTCTTGTTAAAGGACTGATCCTTATCTTTCCTTTGTCCACCGAGAATACTCAAAATCTGTAAACCTCTGCTAAATGCTTGGTTGAAGAGGATACGGGTCTGGAAATTGAGACAAATGGAAACCAAGCCAGGAATGCAACTGGAGTGAACAGAAAGAAACCCATAATGATCTCGTAACCATGGGCAAGAGTCCGAACTGGTCCCCAAATTCCAAGCTTGATGACGAGAGGTTTGCAAGCTTGTGCAATCTGGGTAAAGATAAGCACGTAAAGTCATCAATCAAATGTAAATTTGGAAAAATAAAAGAAGCTTAAACAGGAGGCGAAATGCAAATGCAATACCCACAAGCGGTTTCAAAATTAAAAAATGAGACCAACCAGCACAATCACCACATCCATGAAATAATGACGAGCATTCGTGCTTTTACCTCAATAACAACCAAACTAAAAGAAGACGAAAAAATTTGTCAATGGTATATATAGTCCAGGAGAATAAGGGCAACAGAGTAGCATCACTAACCAAAAGCATTCCCCAACCCGTCGGCATGAAAGCAAGAATGCAAACCATCATGTCTTGCATTGTCACATACGTGGGCGCAATAAATGTAACCAAAATGGCTACAAAAGTCAAGACTAAAAATCCCTTGACTTTTCGTTGCCCAAAAAAAAAAAAAACAATCTGCAAAATGCAAAAAAAAAACTTTATACAACATCCATGTATGCACTTATCATCTAGTATCTAGTGTTCTAAGAAGAAAAGGTTATATCTTCAAACTGTCCAGAAGACTGGCATCTCTAAGCGGCTCCAGAATATAGAGTAATCATATAAGAAATGAACAACAGGAGAACAATTAAAATTAATCAACCAACAAAAACCATGTCAAAAAAACAAGTTCAGAAAAGAAGTGTATTTTTTAGGGTGTTCATGTTAGTTGAAAGACAAGACATGGAACTGGCCAATATATTTGGAAACTTCTAGCCAACTAAAACAAGATAAGTGTGGCTAATAAAAATAATAATGTGGACTTCAAGATTGATGCAGGTATCGGATGATCTCTTTGATTAGTGCCAGTAGCTCATGCTTTTGGGTTCATAATAGCAAAACTCATAAAAGTTAAAATATAGAATTGTATATAACTTGTTCTACTAATGCATTGATAAGAAATTTTGAAACAAGACAGATCATATATCCTCGCCTTCATCACAAACAATATAAGGAAGATCACAAGCCATGATATGCCATAAACCTGCAATTGTGCCAAAGAGAAAAATGTAAACCTTTATGTCACTAGTGTGCATCTTTCTTATTCTTATTGATTTTCGTTTTGATACAGGAAGAAATAGGAATGAAGGAATTATATACCGAGACACTGTTGGTATGCTCAAGTGATGTTCAACTGATATATGAAAAAACAAAGTGTCAATACAATTTCCGCTATGATACCATGCTTGCCAGAATGATACTGGTGCTCATGTTCCTTTTTCCACCATGCTTTCCAACTTGTTTTTGGATGTACATCTATTCCACCTCAATTGTATATCCATTTATTCCAATCTGTCCAATCATCAACAATCTTATGCCACTCGAAACTAGAAGGATTAAACAGGAAAGAGGCAAAAAGCCAACTCCCAACCATGATCAGGATATCAGCAACATCACCCCTATAAGATTGGCCAAAGATTTGGTACGTGAGCAGCAAAATCATTAATTCAAATCCTTTAATGAAGTGATTGCGGGAGTACATTCTATAATTTTCTAAAAACTTGGTATGGAACACTACCAATCCGCCACCAGTAGCCTTATATTTTGCACCTCCATTGAGTAAAGTTCTTCCTTAATAGTGTGTCTTTGTTCCAAGAGAGAATGTTAAAAAAACGAAGGCAAGTTGCAATTGCATCAGCAGCAAAACACTAAGCTAAGTGCAGTTAAAAATCCCCTTTCCACTCATATTTCCATCAACATAGGCAATACCTATGAAAATCCCATTTGTACAAACGACTGGGAGGCAAGAGCCATCTGGAGAGGCTTATTGTCCTTAAGTCCTGGTTGAGTACTCAATTCCTTTTCAAGCCCACTAAGAACTAAATAAAGATGGCCATAAAGGAAGACATATACTGTAAGCAAAGCAATCTACCACAAAAAAAATTAACAAAAGACAGTTCAGAATTGAGATATGCATAAGGAGAAAATACAACAATAGGAAAGAAAAGGCCGACTTACCAGAGTACTGATGTAAAAGTCGACGGTGGTGAAATAACATGATAACATTCTGAAGAAATCAAAACGATGTCCAAGTCGATATATATCTCTACTCAAAATCTGCTCCCCATTTCCATTGGCTATTTTAGCCTCAAACACGGATATCTGGTTTAAACCAACATCCCTCCCTTTTCCAACTTGTATATACTCATGATGAGTTACATTGCCTTCACGAAGTGTATAACTAAAGCCTGCAAGAGAGAACATTGAAATATAGATATACATGTAAAGCTAAAGCCAATTAGTTATAATAGGCAATTCCGAAGACCCACATACCAACAAATATGTCTCCACTCAGATTGGTAACCTTTGAAGCCTTACTGACACCACCTCTAGTAAGGTGAAACAGCCGATCGAAGACATCAGAATGACCATAATGGAAACGAACCATTCATGACAAGCAACACGTGGAGCAAACAAGATTCACCAGTTACTCATGATAATGCCACTAGGTACATAGAGTAATCCTAAGGTTACCAAAACTGATGCACTTACAAAGTCATATGACAAAGTCTACATGAGTTATATATCAAGTAAAATGTATTCAAGCGCTGTTTGAGCTTTTTTTGGGCCAAAACATCCAACAAGAGTTTGCTATCATCATTTTACAAATCAATCTTCATTCCTCAGCATCCTTATTCAGATATTTACAAAATAAACAACAGCCTTATTAAACAGATAGTCACAAAGAGAGATCCGTTGCATTTGTTTCTCCTCCACACATCTGTACAGAACAAACTCATTGAACTTGATTTTCTTTTGCATTAATCTCGATGAGAAGGGGCCAAAAGTTTTAAATCTTACACTAGCTAAACAAGAGCATTAACTGCTAATTGAACACAAGCCGTTTGATGGAGTTTCTAGTTTACTTAAACAGAAATCAAATTTCACCTTCTGACCCATCTTTTATTAACTCAAGTAGGAACCCAATTTCTGTTCACACCACAAGTTTGAATTTGAAACAAATAATTAAAAGTGGCACGACCTTGGCATCTCCAGGTTCATGTACATGCATATAGTATTAAGGCGCTGCAGTTCTCAGCTTTGCCATCCACCATCAACTTACCTAACAGAACTAAGAACTGGCAATAAAGTGCAGAAATCGCCAACCTCCAACTCCCCCTGATAGTGTGCAATTAGATGTGACATCATCCTATTTGCTTCTATTAGTAGAAGAAGAAAGACTAGATCTATATTCGCTAGAGCAGAGATCTAGCAACACATTATAGGCACGGATCACTGGTAGTGGATGCATCATTTGGTTGTGCCAAGTAAAATCTGCTCCATTTTGTTTTCTTCCATTGCAGAAAACAGATCCCTTCCCACCGCAACCAAAGATGATGAATATGAAGTCTGGAAGGCTGCCCGTTTGGCCTTGGCCTTTACACTTTATAGGACTCATCATGTACAAGGGTACATCTCTTCCACTACAACAGTTATGACAGACTCCAAATCCATCTGGCACACTGTACATTCAAATCTTTGAAAGGTTACAAAAACAAATAACTTACTTCAAGGGGTTGGCCAACAGCCTTTGGCCGATAGTCACAAAACTAGTCTCCTGATTTGACATGAACCAATCAAGAGACGAAACAGTGCAGCAAATTGTAAACAACTTTCAGCATTTCATAATAGTATATATTATCAACAACGCCAAATAAGACATTGCACCATCAGCAAAGCTCACCTTCCAGTGAAAATGTGCTCCCGAAGTCCAAGAATTGTCGGATACCTCACACCATCATGCTTTTAGAGAAACTCTTGTAGCAAATTCCTCATTTTGAGTGCTTCTTCCATGTAGTTATCCTAAGAAAAAAGGAGGATATGAACTGAAACCTAGGAAAGGGCAATAATTTTTTGTTTTTTTTTTTTTCGATAAGTAAAATGCATGATACCTAGCTGGTTCATATCGATCGTTTGCAAGCCTTCTCCATGAGTAAATATAATGGCATGATTCTGATTTTCAGATTTTCCTTCACCCAAAATAGCAGGTCCTGGAAGCTTTATCCTATATATAACCTGCCCCCAACATATGTGTCAAGTACTTTTTTTCGTTTTTGGCCGACAATGTAAGCAGCATAAAGACCTAGGAACGCACAAATGGCAACATATTGTCAATCATCTAGAAGCATCAATCACCAATGACTGCCGTTTCTAGATGCAAGCGTAGGACACCCCCGATAGGAAGAATATAACTACATCAAAGCCCTTTAGCCACTGCAGGCTTGCGATCCTTTTAATGTAGCCTAGCTCACAATTGGTAGAGGAGTCCAACCCACAGGCATGGGTATGAATCCCCTAGTCAGATTCCTCCCTCCTAACATTTTTGCCCTAGCTAACTACATTCTCATTTTCTTTTCATTTCTTTGTTGTCTCTATTTCATTTTCCTTCCTTTTTTCATTTTAGAAACCTTCATATGCAAGAATTGTACTTTATTCGCACTCAAGTTCTACAGTATATGGACTTCTTATTTGTTTTTGTTATTTATTGAATGTGAAGCTTTTTTCCTTGTCCTCCCTGCCATTCATAAGGCTCTCTAATCAATTGTCGCTACCGAACTCCGAGCTTTTCTTTTTTAACAGTCACATAAAAAGAATGGGGGCTCGCCTGGTATGTGCTAAGTCTAGGTTTGGGATTTAGCTCGGGCTCTTTTAAGCCCATACTATATCGCGACTTAGGGTTTAAGTATTTAACATGCAAGTGGTTTATATCAAAGAGTCGCCACTAATCGATTTGGGGTGGGTTGATTAGAAACTCAAATAGGGTGATGGGAGAATCACCCTATTCCTACGAACCAGAGATTAATCGAGTTCGGGGACTTGTTTACACTAGTTGGATAACTAATGCCCTTTCGGTACCTTTCTACCCTGTTTATTTTTGAAAATATTTTTCAGGCAATTTGGATTGATTTTAGGACCTTTCTCCTAATATGTGAGGTGATCAAGCGAGTGCATGATCGAAAACGATTAGCAGTAAAAAACACAATAATTCATGCAACCTAAGGTTCTAACCTTAACTAAGTCAGATGACATTCAGAAACATAATGGTTCATGGAATTGTATTAAAAACATGCACAATAATACAACGGTAATAACATGCGAAATACTACTATGCAACCTCAGGCTTGTCTAACTTAAACAAAATAATAACATGCATAGTAATACAACAATAAATTAAAACACTTAGATATATCAAATAATAATAATTTAAAAAAAATTCTGATTTTTTTTAAAAAAATAATACTAATATGAAAGAAAAGAAAAAAAAAAAAAAAAAAAATACATTTTTTTTTTTTTTTATTAATTAAAAAAAACAGAAAGAGAAAAAGGGAATTTTTTTTTAAATTTTTTAAATATATATTTTAAAAAAAAACTAAAATAAAATAAAAAAAGAACCGGTCCGGGTCAAATATGGGCGGAATCGACCGGGTCAGCAGATTTGACGAGAGGCGTTGACTCGGGTTGGATAGGTTGAATCGGGTCGGTCGCCAGATTAGGATCGGTCATAGCGGACTGGATCTCTGGAAACCTACCCAATCAATTGATTCGGATCGGTGTCGGTGGGATCGGGTCGGCTAAATTGATCAACGAACCCGGTCGGTTCAACCGACCCTCGGATCTTAGGCAGCGGGGAATTGTTGGACAAAATTCCGCGTTCTTGCGGTTGTTTCGGTCCGCCGGTGCCACCATTCTCTTCCAGGATATCAAGTTGAAGAGCTCAATGTTTGTTCATAGGAGATCCGGTTTGGCGATGTTGGCCAAGACCCGATTGGAGTTCGTTAATCCGGACGCCGATCGGAGTTTGGCCGACGTACCCAAACCATGATTCAACCTCATTTGGACTTTGGTAACCTTCACGACACCTACTTGAGTCGGCTGAGTCACCATTCGACCCCCTGCTCTCCGGCGAAGCTCAAACACAAACAAGAGGCCTCTGTGAGGATTTTTGGCAAATGGTTGGCGGGCGTGACTAAAATAAGGACATTCCAACCCCTGTCAGGGACCCGGCGTCCTTCAATGACCCCTACTCACCTTCGACCGTGACACTTTGGAGGGGGGCGGTATGGGGTCGGGACTCCTGTGAAAATGGCGGTATGGGTCGGCCAAACCAAGCATAAAAGGGGAAAATCAGGCGGGCCGAGGACCCGAGGAAGCTCAGGTTGGCGACCGTCGGAGGGGTTTCCGGCTGGTCAGGGGGGCGACGGCGATGCTCTGCTCTTCTTTCACTCCGGCGGAACCTCGGCTCACTCCCTCTCTCTCTCTATTCTCTCTTTGTCTCTCTCTACCCTGTTTCTCTCTCTAAATGGCCGACCGGCCCTCTCTCTCTCTCTAGCTATATATGGCCGGCTTGGCCATGCCCCCCTGCTCCATTTCGTGCATGACGATGGCCTGCAGCCGGCCTATTTAAGCTGCGACTTTGTGACCATTTGGGCGATCGAGTGAGGAGAACGATTCAAAGGTAGAAGAAAAAGAAAAAGAGAGAGTTCGGGAAATGGGGAAGACGAGACTGGCCTTAATGGCGATCCTTGGGCATGTTGCCCGGCCCCGCCTCCGGGCCGGATAGGGATGGGCGAGGTCGCTCCGCTTGCTTCAAGATTAGCAGCAGGGGAGAACAGGGGAAGGACAGCGACGCTCGATGGGGGAGGAAGAAGGAGGAGAAGGGGCTAGGCCGGGCTAGGCCCGGCCGTACGGAGGAAAAAAGAAAAAAGAAAAAGCGGGCTGGGCCCAGCATGGGGGAAAGAGGGAAAAAGAAAAAAAGAATGGGCTGGGCCCATGCGGAAAAAAAAAAAGGAAAAAGGGTCAGGTTGGCCCACCCCCCGTTTTTTTTTTTTTTTTTTTTTTTTTTTTTTTTTTTTTTTTTTTTTTTTTTTTAATTTTTATTTTTTTTTTTTAAATTTTAAATTTTTTTTTTTTTTTTTTGAAATTTTTTAAAACATTCTAATAGACCTTATTAATATAAAATGTACCTAATTTCTATATGCAATGCATTTTAAATTGAAATATTTTTTGTTTTAGGAATTAAAGAAAATTAATTCTTAAATTTTGTGCAATTAATTTTGGGCAAATTAAAAATAGGTGTCAACATCAATACAACAAGCACTTTCATCTTTGTTAGAACAAAATGACACCTAAAAATAAACAACATAGAAGATCGGTTCAAGTTGCGACACTATCTAAACCAAAATCATCTCTCTCAAAACTTCACCTAGAAAGTCTAATATATCAGTGGCTGAGGTTACCTTGGTCCTTCCATTGCATTAAGTGTAAAGTTTCAGCTATTTGAACTTCTGTGAGACACTAACCAATCTCTAATAGGCGTAGGAAGTGCTACTTGGAAAGCATTGCAGATTATTAGTTTCTAAAAATAGCATGGAACTAAATGGAAGCAAGAGTAATCTTAAGATTGTGTCTGCAGTTTGTCTTTTTCTCGCTTAAGTCAAGAGCAAGCTTTACCTGATCCAAGTTTGGAACTGGCTCTGAAGAGTTAATTGACTTTGGCAAAGCGGCCTTCACTGGATTTGATTAGTAAGCCTTCCGAATGTTCGATTTAGTCCCGTCCAGGCCAGATTCTTTGACCTCATTGATATAAGCCACACAGACTGATAGATACCTGCAATTGAGCAAAAATCGAAATTGTTAAAATACAGCAACAAACAGCTCAAAGCTGAAAGATTTAAGCGAGAGTGCACACATACGCGGTCATAAGCCTTAAAATATCCTTTGCACGTTGATGCGCAGATAGTTTGTCAATACCATATTGCTGACATGAGACCACATACGTGAACTTCATGTCAGCTTCTGCTTGACATTGGGCCAATAGTGACTGATCACCTCTCGGGTGCTCCTCTGTGTTTAGCTCTACAGCATTATAACCTCCCATTAACTTTACACGTTGTGATATCCAAACGACCATAATTTGCTTTTTTATGTTAGAATAAATATGCGAACATGCATAATATGATAATAGACACCGACTCCCAGAGAAGATTGAAAAGCCAGTTAAATACCACAAAAGTCTGAAGCAACTCAAAACTTCCACATAGCTAATGAAAAGAGCACGCACCTTCATTTATGGCCATATCAAGAAAAGCCTGAAGCTCCAAAGCTTTCCGGTAATACATCATTCCTCTTACTGTCGTCAATAGCATATTTTAAGGAATCGAATGAAAAGTGAATCTTTCCTCTTACTGTCATACATGCAGAGAGGACATGACAAATGCACAAGTGAATCTTTCCTCGTCTTTTTTCTTTTTTTCCTCTTTTTGGTTTGGTTGGGGGGGGGGGAATATCTTGTGAATAACACATGAACTCTCCATTAGTTATCGTTATGGCCTTTCTAAAAAGTTGAAAGTATTCAGAGAATTGCCTTAAACAAAGATGTCCAAAGAGACCTTTACAGCTGGTGGAACTATTTTTTTTCTATTAATCATATAATTATTCTAACAAATTAAGCTCACAAAGTTATAGTCAATTGGTCACGGGTTGGGTTGGAGATTCATCCTTCAGTTGGGTTCATGAGAAGGAAATAAGAGAAGAAAAGAGATACTTATAGTCATTTAAGTTGATTGGTAGGAAATGCATAAATCAGAAGGATGCGACCTGTAATTTTATTAAAATAGAATTTGCAAAGTATAAATGCTCCGATACCAAAGCATACATACAACTCGCAAGTTTCTTGGTTTTTATCATTTCTCTCCAGGGATTATTAACTGAATTTCAAATTCTTCACTATTTTTCATCTTTTTCTTTCCGAGAGAGAGAGAGAGAGAGAGAGAGAGAGAGAGAGAGAGAGAGACCAGTTCGAGTTAAGGTCTGGCCTCTATATGATGCCCAAAGACGAAGTTGCTCTTCCAGTTTATCAGATGCTCTGAGTTCCTCTTCACTTTTACAATTCACCCGCTCAGGAAAATTGGTCCATTCATCTGTAAAAGTTGGTGACAGATCTCAGAAAAAGAAGAAAACACACCAAAAGAAATACATGTGTAGCAGGAGAGCAGAATAAACCTGGAAAATTTTTTGCAAGTAAAAGAGGATGGAAACACCATCTTCATTTTCCGTCTGCAAGTCAGGCACCAAGAAGAGAACCTCCTCTCCGTAGTAAGGAGTCAAAACGCTGACATGGATTAATAGATGGATTGCTGTCTGCTAAGCATGAAAATAGAAAATACTAGGGAAAATAACATAAATAGTCCTTGAACTTTGACCCAATATGCAATTTGGTCCGTGAACTTTTAATTTGTTTAATGTAGTCCCTGAACTTAACCTAATGTTCAATTTGATCCTTGAACTTTTGATTTGTTCAATGTGGTCCCTGAACTTTTAATATGTGTTCAATTTAGTCCTTGAACTATTTGAAAATGTTCAATATAGTCCTTCCATTAATTCAAGTGTAGGGACTATATTGAATATTTTCATATAGTTCAAGGACTAAATTGAACACATATTAAAAGTTCAGGAATCACATTGAACAAATTAAAAGTTCAGGGACCAAATTGAACATTATGTTAAAGTTCAGAGACTATATTGAATAAATTAAAAGTTCAGGGACCAAATTGCACATTAAGTCAAAGTTCAGGGACTATTTGTGTCATTATCCCAAAATACTACAGTGGCATGAAGTTCCCATCTAGCCACTAATAATAACTAAGATTATATTCAATTCACAAAGGAGGAAAAGGGTTAAGTCTCTGGTACATCTACATTTACATCACAAAATAAACTTACATGGTAACATATTCAATTTCCTGGATTGTATGAAGCCATTTCATTACAGGAAAGAGTAAAAAGAAAGAATCGCACACAAGTGATAACTTTTAATGCACCTGCCATCTGCTGCTGTCAACAGATTTAAACTAGTTATGTACGATTGTTTAATCTCAAGTCCGATCTGCAGTAAAGCCCTGATATGTGACAATTGAAAATAAAACTACTTAAAACAATTGAAAAGAAAACTACTTGAAACGCCAGCAACATGACCACAAAAAGGAAGAGTATTCGTTTCCTTCCTTCACCAAGCTAAGATCAGTGAAGGAAGTGTAGGCTGCCAGAGATGGTTTTAAACAATATAAAAATGGAAGAAAAATCTGGAAATTGTGGCTCATGCTTAGGTTGGGGCATTTTGGCATTGGAATGGAGAAATAGGTTCAAGAGGCTTTAATTGGTGTTCGAGGATAGGGACGACAAATGGGGAGGGGTGGGAGAAGGGGTTGCACCTCCATCCCGGCCACGCAATAACAGGAGGTGCCCCATCCCCGCTCCATGCCCCATTTGGGGCAAGGTTATATACCCCATCTCTAACTCCACCGGTGTGCATATTTTTCAACATAACATAACCCATGGGTTCCACACTTTTTTATCCAATAAAAAATTCTTACAATATCAAAGTTAATAATAATAAAAAAAAGTGGTTATAAATGGAAGCCTTCACAGTTCACAATTGAAAAAAATTAAATGATATTAACAAAAGTCGAACAATTCATTTAAGGAAATCAGGACTAGGAATATGCAAAATGAAGAATGGCGGAGTGGCGCAGGTCGTCAGACGGGGTGGGGCAGGGCTGACCAAACCTATTTCCACCCAGCCTTGCTTGCGGGGCACGAAACTTTGCCCCATCCCGATCCCAAAATCCACGGATTGCAGGTTCTGTCCACCCAATTCAGGGTAGGGCAGTTCGGATATCCACTAGGCAGGGAAAAATTGTCATCCCTGTTCCAAAAGGTGACAATGTTGCTTTGACATCCACGTAACAGCGAGATATTGTTTAGTTCTTGTGAGTGCAGAAATTGCTAGTTTAGGTTACCTCTTTTTTCCCTTTTGTATATTACCAGCACGCATAGGTTAAATGTTATTGTCTATGATTGACAGCACAACCTTCCTTAGATTTTTTAATTACAACCACCTTAAAGGCAGAACTATTGGATATTCATATAGGAACCACAAATGCTAACTCCTACAGAACGGTTAATCTCAGATTAGAACCTCTTCAAATCCAACGCTTTTTTTCTCTGGAAACTTAAAAAAATAACAACTATGAAAAAGGCCTTACGAAAAGGAAAGCATATTGCGAACTTTACGAGCAGCTGGCATTTCCATAAACAATGATTTGGAGAAGGAGGAAATGCGCCTTCTGGCCTCCAAATTGGAAGGTACATCCCTGTCGGATTTCTTTGTGGTAAGCAATAAATAAAGCCGCTTAATCTGCAAATTGAATAAGGGCTCGTTTGGCAAGTTGCCAAATAATGACAATTTCCGTTCTTTTATTTTTAAAATTAATTTTGGAACAAAAATCCGTTTGATAAATTTATTGTTTCCGGGCACAAATTTGTAAAAATTTGTTTCCTAAATCAGTTTTAGAACATAATCAAGAAGCAAACAAAAGTAGCTTCTTGATTCTGGGAATAATTTTTCCATTTTCTAATTCTTCTTGGTTTTCGTCTTCCTTCTTAGTTTGTTCTTCTTCCTTCTTGGTTTGTTCTTCTTCTTCTTCTTGGCCTGCCATAGGCCACCGGCTATTGGCCACAGGCCAGGGCAGGCGAGAGTCCCCCTCACCACCTGAGCAAGGGCGGCTTGCGGCTGCAACGGTGAGGCCTTGCCCAGCCATGGCAAGGCCGACCTCGCCGTCGCGACCCAGGCGAGGAAGATGGGTCGCGGCGGTGAGGGCGGCAACGACCTGGCCATGGGCCAAGAAGGGAGAGAAGAAGAAAAAAATGGAAAAATAAAAAAAGAAATATTAAAAATTTAAAAATATTATTAATAAAAAGAAATTTTAGGTAGTTATCAAATGCATTTCTGTTTTTTTTATTCTAATAATATAAATTTTGGGTAGTTATCAAATGTCTTCAAATGCTTATAAATTGTTCCTGGATATGGAATTAAAAAGAATTATTTTTGAGTATAATCAGTTTTCGAATACAGAATTTTAGACAAACGTATCCTAAGTAACGACACAGGTTATATCAAATTAGAAAATCCAGAAATACACACAATTTCCCGAAAAAAAAAAAAAAGACGGCTTCTCCTTCCAAGCTTCTTTTGCTGGATTAATAGGAAACCTACTAGCCCCAGCAGATGCAAACACTAGGCCTTTCTCATCAAGTGGTGGAGTAATTCCCTCAGGCCCGGGTCCACCATGGATTAAGTCAATCAGACTACATAAAAAAGAGTAAACATAACATTACTTTATCAACAAATAAATAAATTTACGTCATAAGGGTATGCCGGGATGAAACACATTCAATATTGCGCCAAGATGCCAGACCTGGATGTATGAACTTCCACCATTATCTCTCGTGTGGCAACTTCAAGCATATCTTGGAAGAGCATCACAACTTCCAACCTGTCCTCTTGCTTATTGTCTAACCGTAAATATACAAAAAAAAAAAAAACAAGAATATGATTATTAAATAGTCGACCCTAAATAAACCAAAAGAAAGGAAAAACACCAACAGAATACAATCGTTACCAGATATTTGATGAGCTTAACAAAGCAATCATACAGACTTGGAAGTACACTCATCTTGAATTTACTTAACAGATTGCCATCTTCTAAACTTTTGTAAACTTTAAAGAAGATCGACTCCATAATCCTGGGACCCAGGCATCGAAGACCAAATAGGGCACGTAAGAACCAGTAGGCTTCGGTCATCTTACCGAGAATTATGGACTAGGCGACAACAAATGTTGCAAATCATACTTACTTTTTCTCACGCTCTCCTTGAACCAAAAGCATAATGATGTTTCTAAACTGAGCATAGCATTCACGAATAGCACAAGACATATAGCTGTCAGTCTCAATTATCTTTCTGAGCTCCCAATGTTACAATTGCAGTCTTTAGCCAAGTATAGTGCCATAGGTATCTATATAAAATGAAAAGCAGATTTTAGGGAGGGGAACTTGAATACACAATCAGATATCAGTGAACCAACCTTCTTGGCTAGTAAAAATGGAGGCCACTGGATAATGTCTTCTACTTCACGATCAGCCCAATATGGAACAAGCAGAAGGTTCATCTCCCTGGCAAAGCAACACAGCAGCAATTAAATATCAATTACTAATAGAAGAAAAATAGTAGCAAATAATCTGTTACTAGAAGAGATTGCAGCGGAGTCCAGCAGAAAAAATATTGAAGACGATAATAATAAGAAATATATTCTAAGCACCAAAGACCTATTGCTAATAAGATCTTCTTCTCTGAAGCTGGTAATTATTGTGTTCCATAATTGGGCAAATCTTGCTTTTTCTTTTTTTGATAGGGTCTGTCAGCAAAGCCAGATAAACAACATGAGTATTGCTGCTGAAGTCTCTCAGCAACTAAAATGAGGTCAATCATTTGGATGGAAAAAAAAAACATGCTGAATTGCGGAAACCTCACCCTAGCATTTCTTTGTGATGAGGTTGCCTCTGATCCATCTTTCTTCGGCTCAGCCTTCTCTTTCCGATTAAACGAGCATTGAAAATACTGGGCAAAGATTTAAAATGAGAGCTAACCATTCTCAATGTCTTCATCTGGGGATTTCAAGAGACAAGGAAATGAAAGAGGGAAGAAAATTATTAAATCAAACTAAGAATTTCTCCGCAATGTTACCACTGCAACTTAAGGACGAAAAAGACGATATGCTGACAAAGAGGACTCCTGTTTAAGGCTTAGTCAACTCTAATTTGATGTATGTGTGGACATAGAGATATAAGGGGTTAACGGGTAATCAAGAAACATGCAGATCCAGAAATGTCAAATGAAGACAAACAATGCAATGCGAAAGAACAAAAACTGCATCAATTCATTGTTTGGGGTACATTATCAAAAAGGGATCCGCGATCCAAGTTCCTAACAGTGCGCACACTGTACAATGTACAGATTAAGCAGCATATCACCAGATGAAGAAGACATCTCTTTATATACTTGATAGACTTTTGAGTTATTATTTATCACAAATCAACTCCAGGAAAACTTTGCACTGATTCCTACTGGTGACATCTAGATTGCTGCTATTACAATGGACAAAAATTGTTCTTTCTGTTGTCCTCAGTCATACTAGGGATGGTGCTATGTATATCAAAATGTGAAAAAATCAAAAGAAAGCACAAAATAGGCTATGTTTAACTTTAGAAAATATTATTTCGGAAAAAACCCACAAGGTTAAGATCGGCTAGATAATTAGATGGAATTTTAATTTTCAATTTTGAAATTGAGTTTTGCCCAAATTATTTGATAAAAAAGGCAATTAATTATGTGTTTATAAGCCGTTTGAAATAGAAATTTAACATTGTGTATGTGTCTTTTGTGAATAAAATATGAGACCATGAATTAAAATTAAGAATTCTGACCAAAAAAAATTAAAATTAAGAACCATCTCTAGACAAAGTGATGATAGGATGCAGGATAAGATGATATCTTGTTAGATGTAATTGTGCATTTATATTATGAAGTAGATAGAGAGATAATAGAAAAAAATGCAATTATTTTGGTTAACCTGATAAAGAAAGAAACAATAAATTGAAGAGAGAGAACAGTATTTTGGACAGTAATTGAAAATATGAGCATTTTAGCCAAAGTGGGGTGGAAATAGAGCCGTCCATAAAAAGTTATATACTACAAGCATGAGCAAACCCATAAGAACCGCTATTTGACATTTTCCGCTTACCTCTCCGAGCTGATGAACCACACCATAAATTCCTCCAAAAAAAGTGGAAAATAGGGCATACCATATTTGAGTATCCATAAAGTAACCTAAAGAGAAAAGAACTATATCAAAAAGCGGTAGATACATAAGCTGAACCAGAGTGACGGCAGTATACCCAAAGGAAAGAAGTAGTACAGCATGTACCAGGATAATAGGATCCCAAAGAGCAATCGCAACACAAATATTGTCTTTTCCTGCAAAGTTAAGAAGTACATGTATATACAGATTCTTGATGCTTGTTACGAAGGATTTACACAGCATGCTAATATTCAGCTTCATTACCTCGGGGAAAGAATTCATGCGACTGGAATTTAGTCACCTGAACACTCATTATAGCTTTCGTAGGACCAACCAAAGGCCTTATCTGCCTCTCATTTAAAAAGAGAAAAAAAACATGCTTTATTAGGAATCCAAACAAGTAGTGGCCATTAAAATGAGTCGTGCATACTTCCTTGAGTACTTAGGCAAAAAAAAAAAAAAAAATGTCAAATAGTTTGCGTTACAGTGTGTGCAAACCCCATATAAGGCCGACAACTAACTTCGCAGATTTTATCAAAGGGTTTTGATTGTGTTATAATTTGTAGAGAATTGCGCGGAAGTATGATTTTGGTACCTATGATAGTTTGTGATTTGTGATGTGTGCAAGTGTACGTGTGTATGGTATAGTTAATGTAGGAATGGACAAGAGACAAAGTATATGGGACAAATATAGTTTCACTAGTTTATAGAAATTGTTTTACAAATATAGTTGGAGGAGGTGTTGTGGTGGAGGAGTATCACGATATGGAGTTTTTTGCCCATCTCCCCTACACACTTAAATGGTTGTACTACAAGCCTATTTATAGGCATCATCCACCGACTCTAGAGGCTTCTGCCGACTCATGTTTTTCCCACATAGTCTTCAACTTTGACTTCTTCTTCCATCATTCGTCCACCGAGAGTAGTTTAGATTGGACTAGATCTTCTCTTTGCACGCTACTCACGTCTATCTAGAGAAGTCTAGATTGGATTAGAGATTTCTTTGTCAAACATGGATTACAATTTCCAACACTCCCCCTTGATCCATTTTTACGATATTCCAAACATGTTTCATAATGTCTCGGATGTACCTTGAAATTCTACTTATAGATTGTCTCATGCCTTTTCACGATCTCCGTTCCACGATCCCTTGTATCGTCTTGCTAGAACACTTGCACTTGACTTCGAATCTTCATGTCTTTATTTCAATGATGTTGCAGATGCCTCAGGCCATGAAAATTGTTTCACTAATCATACTTGTAGTTGTTCCCATCAAAAGCGAAGATGGGTATTTTTTTTTGTGAGGCAACGTTGACCTTCGTTTTAGCTCTGGCTCAGGCTCGGGCTTTGGCTCTCGCTCTCATAGGCTCTAGCTCTGGCTTTTGCTCTAGCTCTGGCTTTCATAGCCTCTGGATCTGGCTTTAGTTCTAGTTGAGGATGGTGAGGACAAATGCCCAAAACCATTGGAACGACTCTGATTTTTTTGCTTGGTTCGGACAAATGCCCACAACCAAACGATTGTGCCTGGCTCTGATTTAAGTTGAGAATGGTAAGGACAAATGCCCAAAACCATCCGATCGAACCTGGCTCTGATACCATGTTAAAATTTGTAGAGATTTTGCGGAAGTATGATTTTGGTATCCATGATAGTTTGTGGTTTGTGATGTGTGCAAGTGTATGTGTGTATGGTATAGTTGATGTAGGAATGGACAAGGGACAAAATATATGGGACAAGGATAATTTCTCTAGTTTATTGAAATTGTTTTACAAATATAGTTGGAAGGGGTGTTGTGGTGGAGGAGCATCGTGATATGGAGTTTTCTGCCCATCTCCCCCATACACGCCCATATCCCCCATACACTCAAATGGTTGTATTAAAAGCTTATTTATAAGCATCATCCATCGACTGTAGAGGCTTCTGCGGACTCTCATGTTCTTCCCACATAGTCTTCAACTTTGACTTCATCTTGCATCATTCGTCCACCTAGAGTAGTCTAGATTGGACTAGATCTTCTCTTAGCATGCTACTCACGTGCATCTAGATTGGACTAGAGATTTTTTTGTAAAAATGGGATCATAATTTCCAACACTCCCCCTTGATCCATTTTTGCGATATTCCGAACATGTCTCATAATGTCACGGACGTACCTCGAAATTCTTCTTATAGATTGTCCCATGCCTTTTCATGATCTTCATTCCAGGATCCCTTGTATTGTCTTGCTAGAACACTTGCATTTCACTTTGAATCTTCATGCCTTTCTTTCAATGACGTTGCATATATCTCGAGCCATCAAGATTGTTTCAATAATCATAGTTGTAGTTGTTCCCATCGAAAGTAAAAACAGTTGGTTTTTTTTTTTTTCTGTGAGGCAACGTTGGCCTTTGATTTAAATCTGGCTCGGGCTCGGGCTTTGGCATTGGCTCTGGCTCTCGTAGGCTCAAGCTTTGGCTTTTGCTCTTGCTTAGGCTCTTGTAGGCTCTGGCTCTGGCTTTAGTTTTAGTTGAGGATGGTGTAGACAAACACACAAAACCATTCGCGCGACTCCGATTTTCTTGCTTGGTTTGGACAAACGCCCACAACCAAACAATTGTGCCTAGCTCTAATTTTAGTTGAGGTTGGTACGGACAAGTGCTCAAAAACATCCAATCGAACTTGGCTCTAATACCATGTTAAAATTTGTACAGAATTGCGCGGAAGTATGATTTTGGTATCCAAGAAAGTTTGTGGTTTGTGATGTGTGCAAGTGTATGTGTGTGCGGTATAATTGATGTAGGCATGGACAAGAGACAAAGTATATGGGACAAAGATAGTTTCACTAGTTTATAGAAATTGTTTTTCAAATATAGTTGGAGGCGGTTTGTGATGGAGGAGCATCATGATATGGAGTTTTATGCCCATCTCGCCCAGACACTCAAATGGATGTATTACAAGCCTATTTATAGGTATCATCCACCTACTCTAGAGGCTTCTGCTGACTCATGTTTTTCCCACATAATCTTCAACTTTGACTTCTTCTTCCATCATTTGTCGATCTAGAGTAGTTTAGATTGGACTAGATCTTCTCTTTGCATGCTGCTCACGTGCATCTTGAGAAGTCTATATTGGACTAGAGATTTTTTTGTCAAAAATGGATCACAATTTCCAACACTCCCGCATGATCCATTTTGGCGATATTCCGAACATGTCTCATAATGTCTTAGACGTACTTCGAAATTCTTCTTATAGATTATCTCGTGCCTTTTCACGATTTTCGTTCTACTTCCCTTGTATCGTCTTGCTAGAATACTTGCACTTGACTTCGAATCTTCATGTCTTTCTTTCAATGACATCCCATCTGCCTCGGGCCATCAATTTTGTTTAAATAATCATAATTGTAGTTGTTCCGTAGAAAGTAAAGATGGGTATTTCTTTTTTGTGAGGCAATGTTAGCCTTTGTTTTAGCTCTGGCTCAAGCTTGGGCTTGGGCTTTGGCTTTGGCTTTGGCTCTCGTAGGCTTTGGCTTTGGCTTTGGCTTTGGCTTTTGCTCTAGCTCTGGTGCCTGTAGGCTTTGGCTCTAGCTTTGGCTTTAGTTTTAGTTGTAGATGGTGAGGACAAATGCTAAAAACCATCCGAACGACTTCGATTTTCTTGCTTGGTTCGAACAAACGTCCACAACCAAATGATTGTGCTTGGCTATGATTTTAGTTGAGGATGGTAAGGACAAACACCCAAAACCATTCGAAAGAACCTAGCTCTGATATCATGTTAAAATTTATAGAGAATTGCGCGGAAGTATGATTTTGGTATCCATGATAGTTTGTGGTTTGTGATGTGTGCAAGTGTATGTGTGTATGGTATAGTTGATGTATGAAAGGACAAGGGACAAAGTATATGGGACAAAGATATTTTCACTAGTTTATAGAAATTATTTTATAAATATAGTCGGAGGAGGTGTTGTGGTGGAGGAGCAGCATGATATGGAGTTTTTTGCCCATCTTCCCCCCCCCACACACACACACACAAATGGTTGTATTACTAGCCTATATATAGGCATCATCCACCAACTCTAAAGGCTTTTGCGAACTCATGTTCTTTCCACGTAGTTTTCAACTTTGACTTCTTCTTCCATCATTTGTCCACCTAGAGTAGCCTAGATTGGACTAGATCTTCTCTTTGCATGCTGCTCACGTGCATCTAGAGAAGTCTATATTGGACTAGAGATTTCTTGTCAAAAATCGATCACAATTTCCAACACTCCCCCTTGATCCAGTTTTGCGATATTCCGAACATGTCTCATAATGTCTCGGACATGCCTCGAAATTCTTCTTATAGATTGTCCCATGCCTTGTCATGATCTTCGTTTCACGATCCCTTGTATCGTCTTGCTAGAACACTTGCACTTGACTTCGAATCTTCATGTCTTTCTTTCAATGATGTCGCATATGCCTCGGGCCATCAAAATTATTTCACTAATCATACTTATAGTTTTTCCCATCGAAAGTAAAGCTAGGTATTTTTTTTTTTGTGAGGCAACGTAGGCCTTTGTTTTAGTTTTGGGTCAGGCTCGGGCTTTGGCACTGGCTCTGGCTCTCATAGGCTCTAGCTCTGGCTTTTACTCTAGCTCTGGCTCTGGCTTTCGTAGGCTCTGCCTTTAGCTTTAGTATTAGTTGAGGATGGTGAGCACAAACGTCCAAAACAATCCGAACGACTTCAATTTCCTTTCTTGATTCTGACAAGCGCCTACAACCAAATGATTGTGCCTAGCTCTAATTTTAGTTAAGGATGGTAAGGACAAATGCCCAAACTCATCCGATCGAACCTGGCTTTGATACCAAGTTAAAATTTCTCGAGAATTGCACGGAAGTATGATTTTGGTATCCATGATAGTTTGTGGTATGTGATGTGTGCAAGTGTGTGTGTGTGTGTGTGTGTGTGTGTATGGTATAGTTGATGTAGCAATGGACAATGGACAAAGTATGTGGAACAAAGATAGTTTCACTAGTTTATAGAAATTGTTTTACAAATATAGTTGCAGGAGATGTTGTGATGGAGGAGCATCATGATATGGAGTTTTTTGCTCATCTCCCCCACGCACTCAAATGGTTGTATTACAAGCCTATTTATAGGCATCATCCACCGACTCTAGAGGCTTCTGCGGACTAATGTTCTTCCCACATTGTCTTCAATTTTGACTTCTTCTTACATCATTCATCCACCTAGAGTTGTTTGGATTGGACTAGATCTTTTCTTTGCATGCTGCTCACGTGCATTTATAGAAGTTTAGATTGGACTAGAGATTTCTTTGTCAAAAATGGATCACAATTTCTAACACTCCCCCTTGATCCATTTTTGCGATATTCCGAACATGTCTCGTAATGTCTCAGACGTACCTCGAAATTCTTCTTATAGATTGTCCCTTGCCTTTTCACGATCTTTTTTCTAGGATCCCTTATATCATCTTGTTAGAATACTTGCACTTGATTTCGAATCTTCATGTCTTTCTTTCAATGATGTCGCATATGTTAAGGGCCATCAAAATCATAGTTGTAGTTGTTCCCATCGAGAGTAAAGATGGGTATTTTTTTTTTGTGAGGCAATGTTGGTATTTGTTTTAGCTTTGGCTCGGGCTCAAGCTTTGGCACTGGCTTTGGTTTTTGTAGGCTCTAGCTCTGGCTTTTGCTCTAGCTTTGGCTCTCGTAGTCTCTAGCTCTGGCTTTAGTTTCTGTTGAGGATGGTGAGGACAAACGCCCAAAACCATTCGAACTACTTCGATTTTCTTGCTTAGTTCGGACAATCGCCCACAATCAAACGATTGTGCCTAGTTCTAATTTTAGTTGAGGATGGTAAGGACAAACGCCCAAAACCATCCGATCGAACCTGGCTTTGATATCATGTTAAAATTTGTAGAGAATTGCATGGTAGTATGATTTTGGTATCCATAATAGTTTGTGATTTGTGATGTGTGCAAGTGTATGTGTGTATGGTATAGTTGAAGTAGGAATGAACAAGGGACAAAGTATATGGGACAAGGATAATTTCTCTAGTTTATAGAAATTGTTTTACAAATATAGTTGGAGGAGGTGTTGTGGTGGAGGAGCATCATGATATGGAGTTTTCTGCCTGTCTCCCCCAACTCAAACGGTTGTATTTCAAGCTTGTTTATGGGCAACATCCACCGACTCTACAGGCTTCTGCTGACTGATGTTCTTCCAACATAGTCTTCAACCTTGACTTCTTGTTACATCATTTGTCCACCTAGAGTAGTCAAGATTGGATTAGATCTTCTCTTTGCAAGCTGCTCACGTTCATGTAGAGAAGTCTAGATTGTACTAGAGATTTCTTTGTCAAAAATGGATTGCAATTTCTAAAACTTCCCCTTGATCCATTTTAGAGTCAGAGCCAAAGCTAAGCCTGAGCCAGAGCCAAAACAAAGGCCAACATTGCCTCAAAAAAAATACCCATCTTTACTTTTGATGGGAACAGCTGCAACTATGATTATTGAAACAATTTTGATGGCCCGAGACATATAGGACATCATTGAAAGAAAGACATGAATATTCGAAGTTAAGTGCAAGTGTTCTAGCAAGACGATACAAGGGATCGTGGAACGAAGATTGTGAAAGGGCATGGGACAATCTATAAGAAGAACTTCAAGGTACGTCCGAGACATTATAAGACATGTTCAGAATATCGCTAAAATGGATCAAGGGGAAGTTTTAGAAATTGCAATCCATTTTAGCGATATTCTGAACATGTCTTATAATGTCTCGGACGTACCTTGAAGTTCTTCTTATAGATTGTCCCATGCCCTTTCACAATCTTTGTTCCACGATCCCTTGTATCGTCTTGCTAGAACACTTGCACTTAACTTCGAATATTCATGTCTTTCTTTCAATGATGTCCTATATGTCTCGGGCCATCAAAATTGTTTCAATAATCATAGTTGCAGCTGTTCCCATCAAAAGTAAAGATGGGTATTTTTTTTGAGGCAATGTTGGCCTTTGTTTTGGCTCTGGCTCAGGCTTAGCTTTGGCTCTGACTCTAGCTCTCATAGGGTCTGGCTCTAGCTATTGTAGGCTCTGGCTTTTGCTTTGGCTCAGGCTCTCGTAAGCTCTGGTTTTGGCTTTAGTTTTAGTTGAGGATGATGATGACATATGCTAAAAACCATCCGAACGACTCCGATTTTTTTGCTTGGTTCGGACGAACACCCACAACCAAACGATTGTGCCCATCTATGATTTTAGTTGACGATGGTAAGGACAAATGCCCAAAACCATCCGATCGAACCTAGCTCTGATACCACGTTAAAATTTATAGAGAATTGTGGGGAAGCATGATTTTGGAATCCATGATAGTTTGTGGTTTGTGATGTGTGCAAGTGTATGTGCGTATGGTATAGTTGATTTAGGAATGGACAAGGGACAAAATATATGGGACAAAGATAGTTTCACTAGTTTATAGAAATTGTTTTAAAAATATAGTTGGAGGAGGTATTGTGCTGGAGGAGCATCATGGTATGTAGTTTTCTGGTCATCTCCCCCGCACACTCAAATGGTTGTATTACAAGCCTATTTATAGGCATCATCCATCGACTCTAGAGGCTTCTGTGGACTCATGTTCTTCTCACATTTTCTTCAACTTTGACTTCATCTTGCATCATTCGTCCACCTAGAGTTGTCTAGATTGGACTAGATCTTCTCTTTACATGCTGCTCACGTGCATCTAGAGAAGTCTAGATTGGACTAGAGATTTCTTTGTCAAAAATGGATCACAATTTCCAACACTCCCCCTTGATCCATTTTTGCGATATTCTGAACATGTCTCATAACGGCTCGGACATACCTCGAAATTCTTCTTATAGATTGTTCCATGCCCTTTCATGATCTTCGTTTTACAATCCCGTGTATCGTCTTGTTAGAACACTAAAACTTGACTTCGAATCTTAATGTCTTTCTTTCAATGATGTCTCATATCTCTCGGGTCATCAAAATTGTTTTAGTAATCATAATTGTAGTTGTTCCCATCGAAAGTAAAGATAGGTATTTTTTTTTTGCGAGGCAACTTTGGCCTTTGTTTTAGCTCTGGCTCGGGCTCGGGCTCTGGCTCGGGCTCGGGCTCGCTCGGGCTCGGGCTCGGGCGTTGGCACTGGCTCTAGCTCTCGTAGGCTCTAGCTCTGGTTCTCGTAGTCTCCAGCTTTGGCTTTAGTTTTAGTTGAGGATGGTGAGGACAAACGCCCAAAACTATCCGAACGACTCCGATTTTCTTTCTTGGTTCTGACAATCGCCCACGACCAAACGATTGTGCCTGGCTCTAATTTTAGTTGAGGATGGTAAAGACAAACGCACAAAACCATCCAATCGAACCTGGCTCTGATACCATGTAAAAATTTGTAGAGAGTTGCGCGGTAGTATGATTTCAGTATCCATGATAGTTTGTGATTTATGATGTGTGCAATTGTATGTGTGTATGGTATAGTTGATGTAGGAATGGACAAGGAACAAAGTATATGGGACAATGATAGTTTCACTAGTTTATAGAAATTATTTTACAGATATAGTTGGAGGAGGTATTGTGGTGGAGGAGCATCATGATATGAAGTTTTTGCCCATCTCCCCCACACACTCAAATAGTTGTATTACAAGCTTATTTATAGGCATCGTCCACCAATTCTAGAGGCTTTTGCCGACTCATGTTCTTCCCACATAGTCTTTAACTTTGACTTCTTCTTGCATCATTTGTCCACCTAGAGTAGTCTAGATTGGACTAGATCTTCTCTTTGTATGCTGCTCACATGCATCTAGAGAAGTCGAGATTAGACTAGAGATTTCTTTGTCAAAATGGGATCACAATTTCCAACACTCCCTCTTGATCCATTTTTACGATATTCCCGAACATGTCTCATAATGTCTCAGACGTACCTCGAAATTCTTCTTATAAATTGTCCCATGCCTTTTCATGATCTTCATTCCACGATCTCTTGTATCGTTTTGCTAGAACACTTGCACTTAACTTTGAATCTTCATGTCTTTCTTTCAATGATGTCGCATATGTCTCGGGCCATCAAAATTGTTTCAAAAATCATAGTTGTTGTTGTTCTCGTCGAAAGTAAAGATGGGTATTTTTTTTGTGAGGTAATATTGGCCTTTGTTTTAGCTCTGGCTTAGGCTCGGGCTTTGGCTTAGGCTCTTGGCTCTCGTATGCTCTAGCTCTGGCTTTTAGTCTAGCTCTGGCTCTCATATGCTCTGGCTCTGGCTTTAGTTTTGGTTGAGGATGGTGAGGACAAACACCCAAAATCATTTGAACGACTCCGATTTTCTTTCTTGGTTCAGACAAATGCCCACAACCAAATGATTGTACCTGGCTCTGATTTTAGTTGAGGATGGTAAGAACAAACGCCCAACACCATTTGATCAACCTGGCTATGATACCATGTTAAAATTTGTAGAGAATTGCACGGAAGTATGATTTTAATATCCATGATAGTTTGTGGTTTGTGATATGTGCAAGTGTATGTGTGTATGGTATAGTTGATGTAGGAATGGATAGGGTACAAAGTATATGGGACAAAGATAGTTTCACTAGTTTATAGAAATTGTTTTACAAATATAGTTGGAGGAGGTGTTATGGTGGAGGAGCATCTCGATATAGAGTTTTCTGCCCATCACCCCCACACACTCAAATGGTTGTATTACCTGCCTATTTATAAGCATCATCTACCGACTCTAGAGGCTTCTACTTACTCATGTTCTTCCCACATAGTCCTCAACTTTAACTTTTTCTTGCATCATTCATCCACCTAGAGTAGTCTAGATTGGACTAGATCTTCTCTTTGCATGCTACTTACGTCTATCTAGAGATGTCTAGATTGGATTATAGATTTCTTTGTCAAAAATGGATCACAATTTCCAACACTCCCCCTTGATCCATTTTTGCAATATTCTGAACATGTGTCATAATGTCTTGGACGTACCTCGAAATTCTTCTTATAGATTGTCCCTTGCCTTGTCACGCCCCAAACCCTATCGAGCACGTGACACACTTCTTTGGTCAAATAATGCGATATCTCAGGGTATCGCCGACCCAATTCAACTTATCATAGATTTAAAACAATCAACGAAAGCCACAAATACCCGAACAATAACAATTGGGGTAAAAAGGGAGAATCAATCACCAAACCACCAAGCATTTTATTGCACTGCGTTATATACAAAATTCATTACAATCCATCACAACCAGCAACCAACCACTGCATTACACCCACTATATTCATATTATTCACTACAAACCGTCGCAACTATCAAACCTCCACACTGACAACCGTCAATATCAAAAAAGGCTAGCGGCTTCAGATAGACTATCACTTACATAAAAAAGGGGCGTCTCCAAATTTGTCTAAGCCCTAACTTCTTACTAACCCCTATTCACCCAAGGGTGGTCAACTCTAAGTTAGTCTCGTCGATGCCGGTCTGTTCCTCTGAAGACTTGGACTCAGCATTGATATCAATTGGATTATCTTTGTCTCCCGACTTCGCTGCAGCCTCGATCAGCTAAATGGTTTTAAATAAAACTGTGAGAACACTTCTCAGCAAGCGAAACCCTAAACCCCACCTAGACTAACACGTACCTCCAGGCAATACAAACACAATCATACTTAGCCACGACATAGCAAGCGCACAATTCATATTTACCTGGGCCTTTCCAGTATGCAACTTGCACGTTAGTCACAACACCATTTCCAATCACATGCACATTCTAATTACATTTCATGCATTCGTTTCGGTCTTATCACATTATTTCCACCCAACTTGCCAGTGACCCGCGTAATGGTACCGCCTCAGGTTCACTGCGACCATCTCACAACTCGACTCACCAGTGACCTGCGTAGTAGTTCGCCTCAGGTTCACTGCGACTAACTCATAACAATACTTCAGGGCCAGCGTAATAGTACCGCCTCAAGCCATGTATCTTGCCCGCGTGGTACCGCCTCAGGCTCAACATCCATCACCTAGTGTACAACTCGCATAATGGTACCGCCTCAGGTTGGCCATATTTATAATACTTCTCGGCCCGCGTAATGGTACCGCCTCAAGCTTAACACCTACCACCTACTGCACAACTCGAATAATGGTACCGCCTTAGGTTGACAGTCTTCCGGTAATACCGGGCATCGTCCCGTGTAGTTGTACCTCCTCAGAACGGATCAATTCCCCACGTAATGATACCGCCTCAGGGATTTCTGTAACCATACGTACCGCACCACACACGTTTTCTCACTTGATCACATGCTCAACACCCACATGCCAACATATTGGCAAATTACACTCGGCTCGTGTATGCATCGAACCACACATTTCTCAAGCTCAATCAACACTCAATCGTGGCCAATTATCAATCAAATCAATTCAGCCCATGCATGCACACCACAACTCATATTTCAATCAAATATTTCGCAAACTAACGAGCAATCACAGTCGCCATCGGGCCCACAATCACAGCCATAATCACAGCCACAAATTCAACATTTCCACACATATTTCAAGCCATAACGGGCACCACAACACATCAAACCGACACAAATCGTCTCCAAATCGGACTATATTCCCGTCATTTCATTTCCCGATTTTCCAGCATCTAACTCAGCACCAAATCAGCCCCGAAACATCACAATTCCATCCACAAACCAGCCAATCCAATTCGATTCGCACGTGCACAACTAACTCGGGTTTTTGCATTTTAAGCCGAATTTCACCATTCACGAGCGTCATACTCCTACCGACAACCCCCAAACCAACACGTACTATATTTTAATCACCAAAATACACTAATTCAGCCACAACATGAACAGTATTTTGGTCACCACCAAAAATCACCATAACGGCACATTTAGACCCGATTTTTCGCGCCATAAACCACAATAATTACTCGGCATCACTTCGATTACCTAACCAATCAATTCTAACCTCAAATCCACCTAAAAAATCATCACAATTTCTCCCAAAACACTCAGTCAAATCAGTCCAACCATTGTGTCACGATTAACCTTTAAAACTCACTAAAATGGCCCCGAACTAATCCGAAAATACCCATTATCCTAGGCGAGGGTTAGGATATCACTTACTCGAGGTCCTATGCGAGTTCAAGCACTCAAGAATGGCTGAACAGCGGTGAAACAGCAGCAGCGACGATGTCGAGAGGCGAGGACCACCAACGGCTCACGGCGATCACGGATGGACGGCGAGCGTGCGGCGATCCAGACGGCTCCGGCCAACGCACGGCCAAGGTGAAGAGAGAGAGAGTTGGTTTGGCCAAGAGGATGAGAGAGAGAGGGTGGGCGTGAGAAAGAATGAGGGGGGAGAGAGAGAAAAAGGCCTTAAATAATCCAAGGCCTATAATTGAATTGCCAAAAGACCATCATGCCCCTTTCTCACAATCCAAATCAACGATCTAGATTCGATCATATCTTGAGATCGACGGTCCGGATCGAATCATTTCCAAAATATCCAAGAGAAATTTGGGGATTTCTCAAAAAGTCCAAAGGAAAAATTGTCCAAAAATCTCTAATTCTAAGGCTAGGGAAAAATTACCAAAATGCCCTTCTCAAATTACATTAGCCTTAACAAATTTCCAGGGGTAAAATGGTCATTTTTCATTTCTCGACGAAATTCAATTTTTTTTTTTGAAGGATTCGGACAAAATCGAGGCAACTCGGGCAAATGACAACATCGTCCAAATGATCCGTTGTGACTTTCTAAATTTCCAATGCCTAACTTGGTCTCTAATTAATGCCTAAGTTCTGAATAACGTAACTTGCACATATCTCGTACTAACGGGTGGCTTTTGAGGAAATTCGCATTATTGACCCGTGGCCAATACTAAATCAAGCCACGTATATGTTTACTCGGGTCGTGCCGACCTCGATTGTCACTTAATCGCAAGGATCGATCGCTAGATCCGACGGGCACGATCGTTTGGTATAGGTTTAGGATCATCCGTCAATTCATTTCGTGGTCCAACGGAATCACCTACGATCCACTAATACGACAGTGCCGAACTGATCCCCGGCTATCCTTTGATCGGCCTACAATGGCTCAAAATGTCACCTCGGCGAATTTCATAGTCAACAGTCGATTCATGATCGAGTTCTTTGGTCGTGCGAATTTAAATCCCTAACTAGCCTTTCCCTAACGGTTAGTATTCCCGAAGTGATCAATTCCGGGCGAGATCTAACTACAACCACGTCCACAAACCATTCATTTCATAAATCCCAAATGGGCCAGATTTCAGAATGTCACATGCCTTGTCACGATCTTCGTTCCACGATCCCTTGTATGTCTTGCTAGAACACTTGCACTTGACTTCAAATCTTCATGTCTTTCTTTCAATGATATCCCATGTCTCGGGCCATCAAAATTGTTTGAGTAATCATAGTTGTAGTTGTTCCCATTGAAAGTAAAGATGGGTATTTTTTTTTGTGAGGCAACGTTGGCCTTTGTTTTAGCTCTGGTTCAAGCTCGTGATTTGGCTCTGGCTTTGGCTCTCGTAGTCTTTGGCTCTGGCTTTTGTTCTAGCTTTGGCTTTCGTAGGCTCTGGCTCTAGCTTTAGTTTTAGTTTAGGATGGTGAGGACAAACACCAAAAACCATCCGAATGACTCCGAATTTCTTGCTTGGTTCAGAAAAATGCCCACAACTAAATGAGTGTGCCTGGCTCTGATTTTAGATGAGGATGGTAAGGAAAAACGCCCAAAACCATTCGATTGAACTTGGCTCTAATACCATGTTAAAATTTATGGAGAATTGCGCGGAAGTATGATTTTGGTATCCGTGATAGTTTATGGTTTGTGATGTGTGCAAGTGTAAATGTGTATGGTATAGTTGATGTAGGAATGAACAAGAGACAAATATAGTTTCACTAGTTTATATAAATTGTTTTACAAATATAGTTGGAGGAGGTGTTGTGGTGGAGCATCATGATATGGAGTTTTCTGCTCATCTCCCACACACTCAAATGGTTGTATTACAAGCCTATTTATAGGCATCATCCACCAACTCTAGAGGCTTTTGCCAACTCATGTTCTTTCCACATAGTCTTCAACTTTGACTTCTTCTTGCATCATTCGTCCACCTAGAGTACTCTAGATTGGACTAGATCTTCTCTTTGCATGTTGCTCATGTGCGTCTAGAGAAGTCTAGATTGGACTAGAGATTTCTTTGTAAAAAATGGATCACAATTTCCAACACTCCACCTTGATCCATTTTTCTAATATTCTGAACAGGTCTCATAATGTCTTGGATGTACCTTGAAATTCTTCTTGTAGATTGTCCCTTGCCTTTTCAGGATCTTCGTTTTAGGATCCCTTGTATCGTCTTGCTAGAATACTTGCACTTGACTTCAAATCTTCATGTCTTTCTTTCAATGATGTCGCATATGTCTCGAGTTATCAAATTTGTTTCAGTAATCATAGTTGTAGTTGTTTCCATCGAAAGTAAATATGGGTATTTTTTTTGTGGGGCAACGTTGGCCTTTGTTTTAGCTCTGGCTTGGGTTCAGGCTTGGGCTTTGGCACTGGCTCTAGCTCTCATAGGCTCTAGCTTTGGCTTTTGCTCTGGCTCTAGCTCTCATAGGCTCTGGTTCTGGCTTTTGTTTTGCTGAGGATGGTGAGGACAAATGCCCAAAACCATTAGAACGACTTCGATTTTTTTACTTAGTTCGGACAAACGCCTACAACCATACGATTGTGCCTAGCTCTGATTTTAGTTGATGATGGTAAAGACAAATGCCCAAAACTATCCGATTGAACCTGGCTCTGATACCATGTTAAAATTTGTAGAGAATTGTGCGGAAGTATGATTTTTATATCCATGATAGTTTGTGGTTTGTGATGTGTGCAAGTGTATGTGTGTATGGTATAGTTGATGTAGGATGGACAAGAGACAAAGTATATGGGACAAAGACAGTTTCACTAGTTTATAGAAATTATTTTACAAATATAGTTGGAGGAGGTGTTGTGGTGGAGGAGCATCATGATATGGAGTTTTCTACCCATCTCCCCCACACACTCAAATGGTTTATTACATGCCTATTTATAGGCATTATCCACCGACTCTAGAGGCTTCTGCGGACTCTTGTTCTTCCTACATAGTCTTCAACTTTGACTTCTTCTTGCATCATTTGTCCACTTAGAGTAGTCTAGATTGGACTAGATCTTCTCTTTGCATGCTTCTCACGTCCATCGAGAGAAGTCTAGATTAAACTACATATTTCTTTGTCAAAATGTATCACAATTTCCAACAGATTGCAAGAAAAAATTTCCTGATTATTTCTTTACCCTAGATGTACTTGCTAAGTAGCACAGAAAGAGTTTAAGGACGGTAAACTACTCAACATACCTCTTTGTAGTAGCTGAATGCCAACTTTGTACTTATTAGAAAAACCCAGAACAACGTGTACCTAACACAAAGGTGCCATAGAGTAAATGTCAGACTTTGTACAAAAAAATTAAAATAAAATGTAGGTATTGAGCGTACGTCTTTCAAGAAAGAAGTCTTACTTGAAGAGAGAACGCGCTTTCATGCATCCCTCTCCCAACATAGAGCGGAGGCTGCAATTTATGAGGTAACCGATGAAGCCAGCCATCCATAAATGACAAATAGGACTACACTTAATCCGTCACGTGCACTCTAAATTCTTGTTTCAGCATTTAATCGCACATTGAAACAAGCAGGATGAACATATGCGTACCTGTGACCACCGCATCATTTGCTTCCCAATCTAATAGTGCGACCTCTCCAGATATCGGCGGATCAAAGGGAAGAGAAACAACAATGCAGCAAGTATATTTGTAAAGAGGTATATCACAACAGCTAAGATAAACATGGAAGGTGACTATGAACCATTCCCAAACCAGCTATTGATGGTTCGAGTGGATCCAGGTGGATTCACCCAAGGATGAGCATATGTTACCGTGAGAATAATAACCCAAGCAGCAGCTGAAACGACCTTCAAGTTATATCTTTGCTTTAGATCACCAGACATGCTCCGTCGTGCTTTCCAGGTGAAAATTACATCAAGCACAGCTGCACCAAAAAAGAAAAAAGGTTATTCTTCCATGTTAATATCCTGCAAGAGTTTTGAATAAAACAAAACTCCATCCTATAAGCACTTAGTCAGCCTGCCTTAACCAAAAAAAAAAGAAAAAAAAAACAGCAGTTGTCTACTTTAGCAGATGGACTTGTAAAAGACTCTTAAGAAGCAAGTTCTTCCCTCCTCATTGCCAGTTCACATTTCTTTTCCTCAATTACGCAGGAAATTTCTGTACATTACTTGGACTTATCTAGGCTACAATTTATTGCTACTTATCTTAATTTTCTAAAAAGCAGGTGTACTTTATAAATAAGCAGACATTTGATGTTCACATGAGCAGCAAAGTACTGGTTCCCAAAACACTGGTAATTGCTTCAATATTCAGTGCCAATTTGAGTGTATATGCACTTTAGATCATGAATGATCTAAACTCAGTTATATGAAATCATAAAAGAGATTACATGCACTTAATACACTGAACAAAGTTCTCCTAAGCACATGGTTTCGCATGGTTTTCTATTTGGTAATGCTTGTCAAATGCGAAACATGGACCAGATACCGTCGCTAGTCTTGCTGTCGAATAGCAGGCATGATGAATAAGAAACAGATGATTAGGTGCAAGCAAAGTGCAAGAAGCCTAGGAAAAAGGAAAAAAACAAAGGAATTGACACCAGTAAGGTTAATCTCTATTACCTTGTCCTAGCTTCAGTATAGCAGCTCTTATAAAGATAGACAACACTTTCTTAAAACATCAGGAGTAAAGACAGAAGTTGGATCCCCGGAGCCATTCCAAGCAACAATTATCATTGCCTAAAAAAGATCAGAGTCAAATTCAGTCAAATTTTGCATAGACAAAATCCTAGTGTCCCAAGTACCAAGAAAGCGTAAACATGAACCTGTAAGCATATAATAAAGAAGCTCCACATCCGATCATAGCTTCTGAAAATGTGCCAAAAAGACCGTATCTCAACAAAATTCACTTTCCCAACCCAACGATCTCGATAAGCAGGTTTTGAATCCTACATGTATTCACACAAGAAAATCAAGATTAGCGCACGTACGTCCACTTGATCTTCATAGCTTCATCAAACAAAACAACTAGCAATCCTCAATCCCTCACTAATCAAGTGAGTTTTCACCGATACAGAGCGAGAGAGAAGGAACTAGGAGAAACATTAAGCATGAAATTCAACCGACACAGAGAAGAGGGAGGGCCGCAGGCTGCTCCAAACCACCCTCTCCTTGTCTCTTGGTTCATTCGGAAAGAAAGAAAGAAAGAAACAAGAGGCACTTCGATGAGATGAATCCCAAAGGGATTCTTTGACAGATTAGTGGCTTTACACTTTCACTTTAGTTATGGTGGGAAAATTCAATTTCATATTTAGGTAAAAAATGAGTGATTAATATTTTTTAAAAAATAATTGCTTATATCGTTTAGAAAGATTAGTCCACAAAAAATATTTTTGTCATTGATAACAATCTATGCTTAATTATTTTCGTGGGTGACATAAAAATTTTCCATTCATTTATTCTTTTAAACAATACAAGCGATTATTTTTAGAAAATATTTTTTAAATATTTTTCGCGAAACAAATGCACCTTTACAACTTGTTGCAGATGACAGAAATGTCTCTTAATAAATTTTAATGGGTGGCTAGTTGTTTCGTGCGCAAGTGGAAACCCTAGGTGCCTTCTATTTTAAATGTCCCGTCACCCTTTATAATAAGAGCTCTCAATGTTCCTTGATTGTGTGCATACGTTGTGATAAACAGTATTTTGTAATATAGTATATCCAAGTGGCAAGTGCCGTAGCAAGCATGAGATTCTCTCATAAACAGATTTTGCTTTTAAGCAACCAAAATAAAAACTTGCAAGAAAAGAAGAAATATTATGTACCTCGGTTTTCTCAAACCGTAGCTGCTCAGCAGGGAGGTGAAAAAAATCAGCATCTGCACGCATTGGCCAACCCAACCGCCGGAAACACTCATTGGACCTGCCAAAAGATAGGAAGTTAATATCCACCCAAAGTGAAAGGAGAAGCTAGTGAAAGAAGGAGAATTACCAAGAGTATTTATTGAAATCATCATAGTTCCTCCATTGAGAATGCGCTAATCTTCCACGCTTACTCCTTTCCGCTTCCTGGTTAGGAATTAAAGCAGCACAAAAAACCCAGAGCACAAAGAGATAGGACATGTGTATACATACATATTTTGTGAATTACCTTTGCAATCACTTCATAAATCGGAGTAACAACTTTTCTCAAGAAGGCCTCTTCTTTACCTCCATAAGCGAGCTTTACAGCTCCTCCAGTTCTGGGATTGACATTACCATTTAGCGTACCGAACACTTCGATAGCCATCAACAAGAAGTAAAACCAAATATTGAAAAAAGCTTATTAGCAAGGAAAGAAGAGCAATTACAGAATGCAAATGCTCCAATATACTGGCTTCTGACAAAATTATTTCACTTGAAAGAAAGCTCTTTCTTAGCATGACCAAGTACTAACACTGTCCATCATTAACGTGCCACCACTTAAACATAAACTTACTGTGTCATCTCTATATCAAGCCAAGTTCAGATCCAGAAGACTGTTCCAGGGTGTATACTGGGCTACATTTAGTAGTCAGGATAAAATTTAGGATATGATAAAATTTATTCTTGTGGAAAATTTGCAGAATTTAGGTTTGGAACAGAAATTCGTTTGATAACATAATTCTATTTTCTATTTTTGGAACAAATTTTTGTTCCAGAAATAATTTTGAAACAGAAATCAGAAGTTAAAATTTTTTGATTTCTATTTCTGGAACAGAAATGAAAAGTTAAAACTCTTCTTATCGCTAATCCTTGTTACTAACCGGTCGCCCACCCACCGCCAATCGCCACTCACTTGTTGGTTGCCGCTGATCGCCACCACCTGCCACCGCTGCCCGCCTCCCACCGCCGGCCAATGTGGGCCGCCATCCACAAGCCACTGTCTCTTATCATCGGTCGGCCTACTCTCGCCGCAGCCTGCCTCCCACCGCTTGCCACCGTCTGCCGCCGCCGGCCACCCTCCTCCTGCTGCCCGCCACCGTCTCCCACCATCGGCCTCCCTTCTCCTATCGTCGCCTGCCTTCGATCACCGCCAATCTCCCACTGCCGGTCGCTGCCTACCGTCCAACGGCCACCATTCCCACCTCCGGCCGCCCTCCTCCTGTCGCCGCCCACCTCTTGCCGCTATAGGCTGCTGCCTACCATCCACCGGCCACCGTCTCTCACCGCAGGCCGCCCTCCTTCCATTGCCGACCACCGTCTCCCGCCACTGGCCTCCCTCCTCTCGCCGCTGCCTGCCTTCGACCATCGCCCACCTCCCATTGCTAGCCATCGTGGGCCGCGACCCACAGTTCGCGCCACCCACAGTCTGTCACGCCCCGAGCTCCCGTTCGAGCCCGCGACATCCCGCCTCCGGTCGATAAGTTGCGACGTCCCAGGTTGTTACCGATCTCGTCTAAATATCAGAGATTTAATTGTGCACACGGAAACCACAAAACACCCTGACAAAAATTTTAACTGGGGAAACATTAGGAGAATATATGCATTTCCATTACTCGATCAAACTTGTACCACCATATTTACAAAATACAAACCTTAGTTTACCAGTGCACACATTACTAACCCTTCAAGAGGAAAAACAAAAACCGATGACCTACCATCCAACCCGTAATAACCTTTAACATCCCTTGTTTGGCGTCCACTCAAAATCTAACTCCACCTCATCCCGTCTCCCATTTGAAACTCAGCTGTCTCATACTCTGTATGCACTGGAACTCCAGAATGTACTGGGGCTGGTGGCGGTGGAGGATTCATGGGTCCTGTCGGGGTTCTGAAATTATTGGTTGAAACAACCGTGAGAACACTTCTCAGTAAGTTTACCCCTAAACCCAATCTAGGCTATCATGTACCTCCAGATAATCACATAGACACACGTGCATTCATACACATCAAACTATTACATTTCAAGCACATCAAATAATATAGTCAAACCCAAACATACACACCAGTACTCAATCACAATCGCATCGTATGCAAACACATGCATGTATCGTTCTCATCCCACTATTCCTTCCATTCTCATTTTCACTTTCACATCCACTCGCAGTGGCCCGCGTTGAAGTACACGCCTCAGGCACACTGCGATCATTCCACTTTCCACTTTCACTCGCCAGTGACCCGCGTTGAAGTATACGCCTCAGGCATACTGCGATTATTCCTTTTTCCATAACACTTTCAGGCCCGCGTAAACGTACACGCCTCAGGCCATGTTTCTTGCCCGCGTAAACGTACACGCCTCAGGCTCAACATCTACCACCTACTGCACAACTTGCGTAGAAGTTCACGCCTCAGGCTGGCAGTCTTCCGGTAATACCGGGCATCGTCCCGCGTTGAACTACACGCCTCAGGACGGCATGATTCTCTCAATCACGCATGTGCCATGTCACACACTATTGCTCATTCTTTCACACATTCAACAATCACTTGCCACATAAATAGCCAGTCACACGTGGCTCGCGCACGCAACAATTCACACGTAATTCATGTTCATCGAACAATTGACATAGCCAATTTTATCAATTAACTCAATCTGGCACAACGTGTACCCAACAAGCATTTTCAATTAGCCAAATTGCACAAATGCACGCTCAAATCCACTACCACAACTAAATTATTTTCCAAACGCACATTAAACATAGAAATCGCTATTTTTCTCCCACCAAACGACGTCAAATCGATTTCGGTCCTTCACGGAACTTTCTCACCATAAATTCTCGGTTCTAAAAATCCAACTTGCGTCCCGATCGGCCCATCACGGCCCCGTGAACAGTAAATCACAGCCACTGTCATTTTCTAATTTTCAATAATTAATGCCCGAATTAAATCCTAAGGCCCGCCATAAAATTTTCACTACCAATTCATACAATTTCGCACCTAACTTTATACAGATTTCACCCAAAATTACCCGTCGATACCCGAAGTCCTAATTTGGGTTTAGAGCGCCACTTATCCGCGTTCTAGTGGCGTCGGATTAATTCCGATCCTTCACGGGACTTTCTCGCCATAATTTTTAGATTCCAAAAATTCAACTTGCGTCTCGATCGGACCATCACAGCCCCGTGAACAGTAATCCATAGCTTATAAACAGTGATTCGCAGCATATGAACAGTAATTCGCAGCCCCCATTTTTCTGAATTTTCAATAAATATTATCCGAATTAATTCTTAAGGCCCGCCATAAAATTTCCACTCCCTATTCATACAATTCTGCACCTAATTCCATACTGATTTTGTCCGAAAATTACCCGTCGATACCCGAAGTCCTAAATTAGGTTTAGGCGCGACTTACCCGCGTTCTATACTATCGCGGCTAGAACGGAGAGCGTCGGCCCTTAATCGGGAATGGCGGCGATGGCGTACGGCTCCCGGGTGGCGGAAATCGGCTTGGGTGGCAGCGACGCGGCTTGGGCGGCGATTGGGGCTCACGGCCAAGAGAGAAAGAGAGGAAAAAGGAGAGAAATATGTCGGTGAGGTTGATGGTGGTGGTGTACGGCGGCGTGGACGGCAGTTTGGAGGCGGTCCAGCGAGAGTGACCGGCGATTGGCGGTCCGGGCGGCGGCTTGAGCGGCAATTGGCAAGGAGAGAGAAAGAGAAAGAGAGTGTATGGGAGGGGTGGGGTTTCTCACGGCAAAGGGGGAAATTCACGATGGAGAGGGGAATGGTCCAACTTAGACCTAAATAGTGAATTTGACCCAAGGGGAAAAATGACCATATTACCCTTTCTTCTTGTTTTTAATCCGACGGTCTCGATTCGATCTCATCTTGATCCGACGGTCGAGATCGATTCTTGCACAAAAATATCCCAAGGGTATTCTTGTAATTTCCAAAATATCCAAGGGAAAAATTGTCCAATCAAAATTTTAGGGCAAAATTACCAAAATGCCCTTTGCCATTAAAACATGCCCTTTATTAAATCCTAGGGGTATTTTGGTCACTTTCTCCGTTTCTTGCCCAAATTGAATTTTTCCGAAGGAATTGAGCGTACCAAAAATTCACACGTGTCACGTGCAACGTCGTCCTAGCGTTCCGTCGTGACTTCCTAATTTTCCGATGTCCAATTTAGGCAAAAATTCAATAATTAAATTCTATTAAAAGCAACTTGAGCGTTTCTCGAGCTAACGGGCAGCTTACTGGGGAAATTCACTGAATCGACTCATGAATGATACTGAATCGAGTCACGTGCAAGTCTATTCGGTATGTGACGGTCTCGGTTGTTATAAAAATCGTGAAGATCAATCACTTGATCCGAGGGGTACAATCGTTCGGTATACTTTCAGAATCATTCGTCAAGTCGTCGTGGTTCAACGGAATCACCCGCGATCCACTACTAGGACAGTGGCGAACTGACCCCTAACTATCCTTGGATCGGCCAACAGTAGCTCAAAATATCACTTTTGCGATTTAATGATCGAAATCTATTCACGATCGAATTTTCTTTAGTCGCGCGAATTTAATTTCTCTATTAGCCTTTCCCTAATGGTTAGCATTCCCAAGAGTGATCAGTTCCAAGCGAGAATTTGCTGCGAGCGCATCTCATAAAACTCAATTATTCTATAAATTTCAATTGGTGGAATTTCGGAATGTCATAATCTTCCCCCCTTATGAAATTTCGTCCTCGAAATTTACAATCTCATTACTACTCAAGATTTACAATATTATTACTGCTCAAACAGTTGGTGGTATTGACGTTGCATCATCTTTTCGCTTTCCTAAACGGCACCTTTTTGTCCTTCGGTGCTCCCATACACTTGGATCACTGGGACTGACTTATTATGCAGCCCATGATCCTTTCTGTCCTCAAGCTTCATCGCCCTTTTCCACATACGACACTTCATCGTCCACGTTCGTTTCCCCTTAACATGAGTCATATTTGGTTTATACTTCTGTAATGTCGTCACGTGGGATACATCGTATACTTAGGACAGATTAGTCAACGAGGCAATTTGCTAAATCATATCTCCGATCTTTTCTTGAATATCGAACAATCTGACATGTCTCGGCTCAATTTCCCTTTTCTGTCAAACTAGAATAATCTTTCCATTGATGAACACTTGGGCTGTCACTTAGTTCCCAATCTCAAGCTTTAAAAGTCGTCGTCTCCAATTGTGAGACCTTTCTAACAACTCCACTTATCTGTCCAACTCAAAGTTCGTTTACAACGTCAGGATGCTTACTGACTTAGTCAGTCTATCATATGCTATTTTAATGGAATCGGATTTTCTTGGCTTCACTTTGATCCTATTACAACATCCTTGGGATCATGTCACATTTCCATTCAAATTTTTCCTCCTCGAGTTTCGCCTCATTGGATACACACAATCATTCCTAGAACCTCAAGATTTCTATTCCCGAATATATGGAAATCCGACTTCCTCTCATCGGCATCCACCTTGATGACTCTTCGTATCTCGCAATCCACATAATGCCATTCCTTGTCCTGGGCTTGGATTTCTAACAAATCCTCAAGGCGGTCAACATATTCCACATCCAGTTCACCTCAAATTTAACTTCCAAGTCTTTGAGCTTTCCCAATGAGGTTCATTCCTTGACCACCCCATACGTCCCAATCGACTCATGACTTAACGTACCTATTACTCATCCAATCTTTCCATGGCGATACAGGATGTTGCAGTCAAATTTCCGTCATGCGTCAGGTAATTCTTTTCACGTGGCCTTAACTGGCACGGCGCATAATTCGCTACTCTACTGTGTTGCATCAATACACTCCCAAGTCTTTTTAATGAAGCGTCACTATAGACCTCGAATCCTCCCGGTTCGGGTTGAATATTCAATACCAGGGCAATTATCAACCTACGCTTCAGCTCTTGGAACTCTGTTCATACTTATCATTTCATTCAAACTTGGTGACTAAGTTGGATCAAAATTTCCAAATGCCTAAATTGCCCTTAAACACTTGGTTCTCATAAAAGCTTATCCAATAATTGAGGGGCATTCTTGTAATTGACTAGGCTGAATTATTGGGCTGAAATATAGCGTTAAATTAATCCCCAAAATAGCCCAAAATTCGGAGCCCCAAAATTAGCCTAGGGGCAAAATGGTCATTTTCTAAACCTGGGGCGAAATTCCAATTTTTGGCTATACCAACCCCAAATATGTGTGGCCAACATAATATAGCGTTGGAATTGTGAAAATAGCCTCTTAAGCCCTTGAAAATTGACTGCAAAGTCCTGAGGAATAAAATAATATTATTTTTCACTTCCGAGCCAAATTCCAATTTTTTACCGTAACCACTCCAAATATGTGTGGCCACCCAAAAATGACATTTGCCTCGAAAAATAACCTCATATGACCTCAAAAACCAACGTTTGTGTCTAGAAGGATAAATTCGTAATTTTCCCGGTCCCGAATCTAAATCCATTTTTTTTTGCAGAAATGGGTAGCCCCAAGGTTGGCTACGCCAAAAACGTCATCGGCTACTCAAAATTGTCACTTTCAAAATTCTCGATTCCTATAAGGACCTTGGCCCCACCACGCTTCCACTGCGCCATTCCTTGTGTAATATTGTCCGCTTTGGACACTAAGTCCTCACGGCTTTAAAACGCGTTACACAAATGTTAGAAGCCAAGCCTTATAAGCAATCCTAGGACTCCCTCCTAAGCGATGTGGGACAGAGACATGCCCCCCTGGCCATCCTAGAAGCCTGCTAGAAGCCGCTCCTTGTCCAAGCCCTCTGGCCCCGGCGACCACTCCCCGCCCTCGTCGGACCGAGTCATTACATTCTCCCCTCCTTCGAGCACAGCATCCTCGCTGTGGCCCTACACGCGATCGGGACCAACCAAACGACCGATAAACGGTCCAAGCAAACCACGTCACAACGCATCTCAACATCCTTTCCCGGTATTAGGGAATTCACTTACACAACAGTTAAACTAGAGAAAACGAGGTGTGTAAAGGGCACGTGAGTCTCGGCGATTCTCAAGCGATTCTTGGGTGGTTCTCGGGCTTAACACGAACACAAGGGTCTTGCATAAGGCTTCCTAGAGGCCAAACACTAGAGAAACAAGGGCACTTGGCAAGCTCTCTTTTCTTCCTCTTTCTCTCTCTATTTCGGCTCTTTCTCTCTCTCTCTTGATTTGATCATGTTTCGTGTTTGATGTTGTTTTGAGATGGAATCGAGACTTGAATGGCAAGGTGCACATGTTATAGCTGTGCTTGATGTTCTCTTGTTGAACTTTGCTATTGATCTGTCATCGATGCGGGTGCGGTAAGGGCCAACTTATGTTAATAGCGATCGATATATCCTCGCTTGATATTAGTATTTTCACTTGCTGAGTCTCCCCGACTTATCCCCCGTTTTTCCCACCCTCAGGTACATAGGATGGTCGAATGGACGGCGGCGACAGGGGAAGTTTGAGCCATGTTGGAGTTCGGGAAAGCTAGAAGCTGTGAATCCGAAGTAGTGGGCTTAGGACACCCGAGCCATTTGTTATCATGTGTAAATGGCTAAATTCGCTAAGTTGGCTTGTAAATATGTTTGCGTGTCCTGTAAATATAAGGTTTGCTTATGATGCTGTTTGTCTTAATCCCGCTGTTGTTTTTCATGTGATTTTCCCGAGATATGCTTCCGCGTGTGTAATGAAAAAGATAATAATGAACGGAACGTCACGTTTATGACCCCGAGGTAGGGGCATCACAATTCCCGAGCCCGAATTCTAAAAAATAACTAAAATTGAACAATTGCGACTTTAGCTTATCCTTGGCTAACGGGTGGCTCATTAGGATTACGTGCTCTCGACCCGTGACCGACACTAAGTCAAATCACGTTTAAGTTTACTCTACCCAAGACGACCTCGATTGTCATATAATTGCGAGGGTCTGTCTCTAGTTCCCTTCGGACACGATCAATCAAATGGATCGATCTCGATTGGCTCAAAACATTCCCTCGTCAATCCATATGGTTGAAGATCGAACCCAGGTTGAGTTCTTTAGTTGTGCGAACTCAATCCCGTAATAGCCCTACCCTGAAGGTTAACATCCCAAGAATGCGTAGGTCCTGGGTGAGATCTCACTATAAGTGACTTGGCCAAAATATTCATTTCATAAATCCCAGAAAAAGGATCGAAAATTCAGACTGTTATAGATTGAGCTGGAACTCTTGTGGATAGAAAATCCACAACTGGTTTCTGTACGTTTGTTGGTGGTAATATTGTCACTTGGAAGAGCAAAAAACAAATGGTTGTTGCACATTCAAGCACATAAGCCAAGTATCGTGCTATGGCCACCACTACTAGTGAAATTGTGTGGCTGCGTTTTTTACGTCAAGAATTAGGATGTAAGCCTACAGCTACACCTACAAAGCTATTTTGTGATAATTAAGCTGCAACTCACATTGCTTCAAATCTAGTCTTTCATGAGAGAACCAAACACATAGAAGTGGATTGTCACTTTGTGAGAGAGAAGGTTCAGGATAAAACAATTGAGACTCCGTATATTTGTAGCAAGGATTTGTTTGCAGATGTCTTCACCAAAGCGTTATCAAAAGGAGTTTTCCAAATTGTGGTGGACAAGTTGACCTCCGATGAAGTCTTAGCCCCAACTTGAGGGGGAGTGTTGGCAAGATCTTTGTCTCCTATTCTTGGAAAGGAGATATTTTTGCTATTATATTGTTCTTGTTTCCTATTTCTGGTGTTTCCTTCCTTATGTAAAATGGTTGCCTGTTGCCTTGCTATAAGCAACCATATGTTGTATATATGATGAATGATAGCAGACCTACTCCCTATGAAAAAAAGAAGAGAGGGGGAGTTTTTTGTCTATGGATGTGGGCATATTGCTGAACCATATTATTTCCTTGAGTTATTATTCGTGTGTTTGATCTTGCTAAACTTCAACAAATAGAAACACATATGAGTAGCCAATGCTGACTTGACAATTACGTTGAAACTAGTGGACGAAAATTTGATGATGCCGAAAATCATTGACGGAAAATAGTTTTAAGGACTTGAGTTATGACAAATAAAACTATATGGAACAAAGTGAATTTTCCAAAAAATAAATGGACAAAAAGTATAATTCTCCCCAAAGTGATATACGGGTCACCCAGGATTTTGTTGATGTGCCCGAAGTCTTCCTTGCATGCATGCTCTTCACGTCTATCTCTTGTCCACTCTCTCTCTCTCTCTCTCTCTCTCTATCTCTGCCGCCGAGCCCCTCTCTCTCTCTCTCTCTGTAATGGCCGTGTCTTCATTGTATTTGTATGGCCCCTCACGAATTTTCTCTTTCTGTGTTCTGTGAACCTCCCCTTTACTTGTATTGCTGCGTTTTTTACAGTTAATTGTGGAACCGGTCTACTTAACATATGAAGGGTTTTTCCAAGACAGTAGTTGAGACATTTCTTAGGCCGGATTAAACCAAATTAGCAGTCTAATTAGTTAATTTGAGGGAATGAAGAAGACCCACATGATCTCACTAGGTGTCCATAAAATGGCATCATTGTGGAAATCTTGCACGTGCATGAGTGCTTGATTAGAGCACATTATTATAAATCATATAAATATAAGTTGTATATAACCGTTAGTGTAAATTATTTTTTTTTACAAAATCGGCCCCATACAACATCGTTTGAAGAGATTGGACGGTAATAATCCTCTGATGATGCCGTCAATTGATTGATTACCATAAAAGGGGTCGAAACGATTTTTGGATATTAAAGAAAAAGACAAAGTTAGTCCATGCTTGCGCTCTTCTCATTGCATTTACAGAAGTCATAGCTTTCATAAATCTTTTGAGCAAGATGTGTCGAGGCTGCCATTTTGAGCCAACATGACGTCCGGATCCGAGCAAAAATGCCTGAAGATTACATGCTAACCTCCTCTATGACATTATGAGTGGAAAAATTATCCAAAAATCATAAACATATTGCATTTTTGCTAATTCAATCTTAAATCTTTCTATTTTGTCAATTGAATCATAAAATTTTTCACATTTTAGCAATTGAAGCCCATTCGGTCAATTTGGGTGGGTGCTCCGAGTTTAGAACGACATTTTTAAGTGCCGGCATGAAAGGACGTGAATCGAGCTGGTCCGACTTGGGCCACTCAATATCAATAGTATTTCGCAAAACACCTCATGATTACCGCAACTCCATAGTTACATACTGGATTGTGTAGTACTTCAAGAAATTGCCCACCTATTTGAAAGTTTGTCGCTTTGAAACACATTTTCCAAACACATAACTTAGTCATATCAAATGCAATTGTGGAATAGCTGCAACTTAATTGAGCAGATTTTCATTGCATAACCTCCTGCGACGTTCAACGTATCGGTTGGATCTTTTCCCTTACATCAGTCAGACCACGTAACTATGTTCACACCGATAAAGTGTTCTTGAATTCAAGGCTCTTCATAAGAACATCCAAACTACATTTGTTGGAAACTCAAATAATTAAAACCGAGTCGTGCCATCTCCACCACGCAAGAAAGAAATCTAGTTAGGCTCAAATAATGCATGTGTTAGGTGTGAATCATCATTATCTTTATGGGAAAGATACAAAAGAAGGAATCGAAACAGAAACATGTATATAAAGAGAGAGAGAGAGAGAGAGAGAGAGAGAGAGAGAGAGAGAGAGAGAGAGGTCTTAAAGAGAAAGAATCAATCGATTTCGCTTTAGGTTTTGGTTTTGGTCCTTACGTTTGTTTGACATTGATTGTCAGCACCTTTGTAAGGGCATGTGCACATAGTTCCTTAGAATTATAAATTGTCTAAAGAATGCCTTTCCTTCCTATAGACATCCCCGTCCGATCATCAATATGATATTATTTCCTCTACTCACTGTTCATCCGTGCCTGGATGGCTTCAGAAGCTATTGCGCGAGATTTATCAATTGAGGTAATAAAAAATATCTAAAAAATAAAAAATTAAAAAAATCCAAAAAGACCAACAATTTCTGTTTTCACCTCAGAAAACCATAAAAATTTGGTGTTTTTAAAACCCAATTCTAGGAAAATTCTGATTTTGAAAAAATTTTACCAAGAGAAACAAAGAACTATTTAACAGATAAAACGAACTCATCGATTAAGTTTGCTTTGTTTTTAAACTTTTTCCAAAAAAAAAACCAAAAATTCAAAAATGGGTTTGGGATAAATGCCATCAAAGCAAAAAATACAAACAAATTAGAAAAAGTGGATGCAAAATCCACAAAAATTAAAAAATTCCAGCCGATGCCACTAAAACCAGACATGATGACTATATATAAAGTCACTAAAACCTGGGGAAAACATAAAAATTTTAGTTTGGTAGATTTATAGATTTAGAAACAATAGGTACATCTAGCACATGGTACATCAACTGTCACTAAATTGGTCACAACCTAAAATTTTTGACCTTTGATCCCAAAAAATTCATAACTGAAAATGGGATACAAGTAGATTTGGAAGGTCTACTGAGTCTTTCAAGTCCCACCACTTTGACGCGTAAAAAATCAAATTTTTTTCATGTCATTTTTGAAGATTAGTTTATGGGATCTTTTTCCTTTTAAATCTAAAAGGGTTAACAAACCAAAAAATCATGCTTATTGGTTTTTTACACTTATAACTTGTATTTATAGTTAAATAAATTTTTTATAGATTTGAAAAAAATTGGGAATAAAATTTTTTGATGGTTTTACCAAATGAATTTGTGTTATTTTTTGATTCAAAAATAGAAATTTTGTGTACACCTATGACATTTTTTGCTCAAACTATTTTTTTGATTACCAAAAATAGAAATTGGTTATTTCTGAAAAGAAATTATTCCCTAAACTAATTTTTTAATATTATTTTTTTAAGAGGAAGAATTTTTTAGTTTTTCTTTTCTTTTTTTTTCTTTCCTTTTCTTTTTTTTCCCTTCATCTTCATTGGACCAACAATGGAGGGCATGTGCGCATAATTGATTCAATAACGTGAATTATAAATTGTCTAAATTTTGCCAAAAAAAAAAACATAAATGCTAAATGAAAGATTTCTTTTATATGCATGAATTTTTTGCCAACTACTTTTTTTCATTTAAATGTCTTGCGAAAAAGGCATTATATTGTTGTTGTGCCGTTTCTTATTTGATGTTGCAAGTGGATTTGTCAATCGAGGTAATAGTTCATATCTAGCTTGTTACCTAAGTTAAAGATATATCTAAAAATCAACAATTTCTGTTTTCACCTCTCTTCACCACTTTACTCTTTGGTGTTTTTATTTACAAAAATAATATATTTTATATATAAGATGAAGATATTATAATGCATTTTCAATTCATAAATCAATATGAAACTTGAAATATATAATAAATAAAACAAACTAATAAGAAGTTTTTTTGTACTATTTCTAATTGATATATTAAGAATCACTCAAAAGAAAAAAAATTATAGATACAAACTCCCATCAAATTTAATTTCAATTTAATATGCCTTACCAAATTCAAAACTTCCTGAATTTTTTTTTTTGTTTAAGGTTAAAGATGAAGGGAAAAAAAATCAAAAGGCCGTGATGAAAAGATAAGATAAGAAAAACTAAAAATTCGAAAAAATAAAAAATAATATTAACTTTTAGTTTGGTAGATTTATAGATTTAGAAACAATAGGTACATCTAGCACATGGTACATCATCTGTCACTTAAGTTGGTCACAAACTACCTTTTGACCTCTGATCCAAAAGAGATTCTGGGTTTGGGATTTTGGTGGGATAAAAAATAGTTTTAGATTTGGAAGGTCTACAGTTTTGGGGGTTTTTATGGTCAAAAAAAAAATTGACGGGATAAAATCAAACCTTTTCATGTCATTTTAGTCTATTCGAATCGCATCTTTTTCCTTTTACATCTATAAAGAACCTGTTTTTTTTTTTTGTTTTTTGTTACTCTATTGACAAAGAGAGCCACATATTTTTATCCATTTAGACTTTAAGTCATTAAGTATTTGAATGTCTTGCAAGAAAAATCATTTTTTGCATCCACAAATTCTTCATTAGTTTAGCTACCACTAAACTGAAGGCTTTTTCCATGATTATATTATTTGGAGTTATTTTTTATTTCTTTTCTTTTTTTCTTGCCTGATTTGGAATTGACTTTCCTTTGATCTTTAGTATGTGAGATATTTTGAAAGGTAGAAACATTGATATTAAAGTCATCTAGAAGTTTTCAGTCTTTTAAATATTAGAACATCATTTTCCATCTTTAAAATTTATAGGAAAAGGAAAAGCTATTTTTCCTCAAAAAACGTAAAGGCAAACAAACCCTACCGATTAAAATCTTTCATGGATAACGATTGATAGATAATTTTATATTTTTCTTGTGGTATGTGCACTCAAAATTGATGCTATGAATATAAAATATAGGACTATATTTTTCTTCATTTATAATTGAAGAAAATTTCTTGCAATAACTGATTGGTGGGATATAACGGAGGTCATCCACATCCATATCTAATTAAGTTTGTATCCTGATATAATGTCTTTAATGATAACCGCCAACTAGAGGCGAGGGTTGAAAAAATATGCGTAATTAATTTTCATTCATTGTGCAACATTATAAGCTATTAAAAAAAATTATAAATTTAATTTCAAGGAGAAATAGAAAACTTGACATTAATTTTATTTTGTAACCTAATCTATAAATAAATAATTGAATGGACATTTTGCTATTTGTTCAATGAATGTAAACAAACATTTACTTAGAATTCAAAATTCAAAACCAAATGAGCGAAGCGTTCTAAATTTCTCACGTAGAATGCAAGGATGGGATGGATTATTACACTATAAGGAAAATTAAGTAATTTTACGAAGCGCGCTTTCTTAATAAGAAAGTGGGTAGTTAATTTCTTTATTTTATCTTTTCCTAATTTTTTTTATCAATTTTACAGTTTTTTCCTCTTTGTTTTACGTTTACAAAACAAGTTTGTAAATGTTAAATGAGAAAAAAGAAAACATACTTTCACTTTAAATATATAGGTTTTCACTGCTCAACGTGAAATAACCTGTAGCCGTGATAATTAAGTCCACTAAAAAGATTATGCCTATCTAAATTTACGCAGACTTCTTCGTCATAAAAAAAGGGAAAAACTACTATAATATTTTACACGATTTTACTTAATGAATTTATATCTCTAATGCCCTCTTCGCAATTTATTAAAACTACATATCTCCACTGTGAGGGTTTATCCTTGTACGCTTTCTTATCAACTGCATGTAAAGATGTCTTCTCATAAAACCCACATCTTATTGATGAATTAAGAGCAATAATTAACTTTCAGGATCGACCTACCAATCTGCGTACAAATTGAAAATTATAATTTTTTTATATCATTTTCTTTCCTTTTTCTTTTGCATTTTTTAAGCAAGTCCTAGAATGTTTAGCATTCTACATCGACCCTGAAGTGTCAAAAGTACATTGACTTCCATGGCGATTACCTATCAACAGCAACATAACGAGTAAAACTAATGACTATTTTAAAAGTCAGGATCCATATATTTCCTCAAATGGGAGCACAGGAAAAAAAATGAGAAACAATGTCGAACGTGTACACAGGGAGAAATTGTCTCCAGTGTATTTGAGTTATATAAACAAATAACTTTAAAACGTGAACAATCATGACGGAAAATTACACATACACTTAGCACATATGTGAAAATCACGGGCTTACTCTCTCTTCACCATTTTCTATTTACAATTCCGTCTATCACCAAATGGTGTATCTTTGTAATTAATTAATCTCGTAAAATATGGATATAGTATAGAATTAAATTTTTTGAAATTTTTTTTTGCTTAGAGTGTGTTAGTATGCATTTATTAAATAAAAAAAAATGAAGATCCTTGCTTTAAAGATGGGAAAAAATAGAAGCAATCGTGGTGGATCGATTATGCCAATCGTTCAAGGCATGTTCATGTTCATCCACTACGTTTTCTATTCCTGCGTTGGTCGGGAGGATATTGCTTGACTTGACTTGTCCCAAACTCCAAAAACATAATACTTTTAGGAAATTTTTTTGCCAGTCCTTATACTTTTTACACTTTTTCAAATCAAGCTTCTATACTTTTAAATTATCTAATCAAGTCATTTTATTTTTAGGAACTTTTTGATTAAGTCCATTCAATGCAGAGTTCGATCAAATTCAACTGGCATGATTGATGGGCAGCGCTAAAGTATTATTCGGATAGGGATCCCTACATGGACGTGTAAGTTAAACTTAGCTATTGTGGATGTCCACGTTTGAAAAAATTTTGTCCACGTCACACGTGATCGTCATTTGACGATCATGACAGCTGGATCTGGTGTAGGAGGGATTTAATTAGATAATTTCAAAAAAAATATGCCTTAACTAGATAAACGAAAAGTTAAGAGACTCGATTAGGAAAAAGTAGAGCTTTTTTTTGCCATAATTTTAATCTTTGATACTAAAAATCAATTGTCCCCAAGATTCCTTTTTATTTTTTCTCGTTTTGGTGAGTGAATGCAATACCACATTCATGAATAACCTGCTTCAACCTCCCTTAATACCATTTCATTGGATATTAATATTTATTTAGTGAGATTACGAATGATTGAACTTTTTTCAGATACATGCATACATTAAGTTTATGATCCTATAATCATGCTAATTAATAACATGGCAACTCAAGCATTTATATTCCGAGCATGTTCCTGTAACCCTAAATATTGCATCTGACATGAAAATTCGTTGAACCGTGCTTTACCTATGTGGCTCAATAAAAAATGGACTTAGTTAAAAATGAGAAAGTATCTTAATAGTGAATGTATAAATAACCTAATGAAATCGATTAATAGGGATTATATAGAGAAAATTACTCAATCAGTCCTAAACCTATTATAATGATGTCAATTTAGTCCTAAACTTTTCAATTTTGCTATCTAGTCTTAAAATTTTACACGAAATTCAATGCCGTCATTCTAGTCAATTTTCGCAAAAAATCGTTGACGTGGTGGTCTAATAATCGCCTGTTGTTCTACGTAGTACATCACTATGTTAACGATTTCACGTGAAAATTGGTCGAAAGGATTACACTGGAATTTCGCACAAAGGTTTATGACTCAATTGAAAAATTGGAAAAGTTTAGGACTTAATTGACATCCTTACAATAAATTTAGGACTAATTTGCCCATTTGCCCATGTCATATGTTACAAAGAGAATAACAATACATTTTGAATTTGATAGACCGGGCAAAAACAAAATTGCCTTTTCAATTTCATGAAGAGCTGGGATCTGTTGATATCATACCACAAACTTTGTGGAGCTGCAATATGGGAACCGTCGTCATTCATCGTCTATTCCCACTGATCTTTACGCAAATTCTTTTTCGTGCAAATACGATTCATTTCAAAAAAGACACAACCACCACCTCTGTCTCAGTTCAATCTGTTGCAAAAAAGCAACAAAACAAGGAACAAAGACACAAAAAAAGACATACCAAATGATAATAAGAAGCAGACAATTATACCTCTCTCTCTCTCTCTCTCTCTCTCTCTCTCTCTCTCTCTCTCTCTCTATGTAAGCCACATTTTCCGGGAGCCTTATCAAGCACGTCCTTGACATCAGACACTATAAAAGCCCCACGATTGGTCATCACCAACCATCATCCTCCTCCTTAAACTTTAAAGTTTTCTCTCAGAAAAAGTCTCAACAATGGCATCAACTTTTCTCTCAAAGCACAGCTTTCTGTTCTCTCTCCTCCTTTTCTTCTCAACTTCAGCCTTCTCAATTGCATCACCATCAAAAGCATCCTCTTTAACCGCCAACTTATCACCGAGGACACAAGCAGAGAAGCTCATTAGAGGGCTCAACTTGTTCCCCAAAGAACCTGTCAATATTGAAACTGGTGATGTCAATTCTTCTTTGGCTTCCGGTGGGAAGATCGTCGAGAGGCGCTTTGAGCTCCCACTTCTCGGCAAGTCTGGGTCGTCCATTAAGGACCTAGGTCACCATGCTGGGTATTACCGGCTTTTGCACTCCCATGCAGCAAGGTGAGGCCTTGGAATTAACTAGGATAGCCGGTTATTAATGTTCTTGATGTAGAGTACGATTTTCCTATGTCTAGTACTTAATTATGATGTTCTAGGAGAAATTAGATTCACCTGTCATACTTATTTTGATAGGCCTAGATGATGAGAAAATTAATGGGGTTATCATTAGGCCTCATAAAATGAGAAGTTAATAAAATTCAGTTAGGAAAACCTACCGAGAAATTTTCTTTCTTAATCTATTTCTTCGATTCGTGCGAGCCAAATGAGATTCGGCACCTTATAATTCATCAAGTTCTGGTCATAATTCTTTGTCCTGTTTTTTATCCGATTTTTCAGGATGTTCTACTTCTTCTTCGAATCACGGGGCAGCCCAAATGACCCGGTGGTAATATGGTTAACTGGAGGGCCTGGTTGTAGCAGTGAATTGGCACTTTTCTATGAGAATGGCCCTTTCCAAATTGCCAACAACTTATCTCTTCTGTGGAATGACTACGGTTGGGACAAGGTGAGTGAGTGACAGGTCATAGCGTTATTAATCATAATAAATTCTCCGAAGAACGTTGCATCATCCTTCGGATTTTTCTTCTTGTTCTGTTATCATTTTTAATAGTTTGACATTAGCGTGTCCGCCCAGTCGTCCTCCGACTCTTTTCTGTTTTTTTCTTCCTTGACTTAGTTAAATATGATGTTGGTCTAGTTGGTTTAAGTATTCTTTCTTGAAAAGCAATTGCCGATTTCTTCTGTTGGCAATTATTGCCTTCGATAGCCAGCCAGGAAACAAATTTCGAAGCTTGTCTTGACAAACTAATGGTTGCACGTGATGATCTTGAGCATTACATTTGATGCATTTGTAATGTTTTGTCCCCCAGGTGTCAAATCTCATCTTCGTTGACCAGCCTACTGGAACTGGTTTTAGTTACTCCTCTGATGAGCGCGACATTCGGCATGATGAGCAGGGTGTCAGCAATGACTTGTACGACTTCTTGCAGGTATACACACACTTGTTGATGATAACCCGAGTGCCTGATTTACATGAATTTGACCACTTTTGTGTAGCTGATTTTCAGTTCGGTAATTTTCAAGATAAGAATTCAAGCGTATGATAGACTAATCTTTCACTACGACCGTCAGGCGTTCTTTGCAGAGCATCCTCAACTTGCCAAGAATGATTTTTACATAACCGGAGAATCATATGCTGGGCACTACATTCCCGCTTTTGCTGCTCGTGTTCACCAAGGGAACAAGGCCAAGGAAGGAATTCACATAAACCTGAAGGTACTTCATATTTGTATGGTAGTTTTTGCTATGACAATATTCACTTTTCTTTCTTTTGACATTGTTAACTTCTGAATCTCGAACAGGGGTTTGCAATTGGCAATGGCCTAACCAATCCTGAGATCCAGTATGAAGCATACACAGATTATGCTCTAAACATGGGGTTAATCACACAGTCTGATCATGACAGCATAAATGCAATGCTCCCAGAATGCAAGCAGGCGATTAAACAGTGTGGTATCTTTTCTGGTCCTAAATCTCTGTTTATGCTTCATATAAAGATCGGAGAAGCTCTCTCTTTTCTCTCTCTAAAGGCCGGGATTTTACTATTTATACTTGCATATTATGTGCAGCTACTGAGGGCGGAAATGCTTGTTTGACTTCATATGATGATTGCACAAGTATTTTCGATAGGATCATGGACATTGCTGGGGACATCAATGTGCGACGGTGACAGACTATTTTTTATTTCACAAAAGCTTTCTGAATATAACGTTGAAATCATGAATTTGACATGTTGATGATTGGCCTGCAGTACTATGATATTCGAAAGGGCTGTGAGGGCGACCTGTGCTACGACTTCTCAAACCTGGAGACATTCCTGAACCAAAAGACAGTGAGAGATGCTTTAGGGGTTGGAAATATAGAGTTCGTGTCATGCAGCAGCACTGTGTATTATGCCATGCTCACGGATTGGATGAAGAATCTCGAAGTGGGTATCCCTGTGCTTCTTGAGGATGGGCTGAAGGTGCTCATTTATGCCGGTGAATACGATCTCATCTGTAATTGGCTCGGTAAGAACAACCCTGATCTTTAAAGTTGGTGGACACCAGACAGAATCAAACAGACATTACCTGGTGTATGACATGTGTTTCCTGATGCTAATTTGAGCAGGGAACTCCAACTGGGTTCATGCCATGGAATGGTCTGGTCAAAAACAGTTTGGAACATCTGCTACTGTTCCATTTGTTGTCGATGGTGCCAAGGCAGGATTGATGAAAAGCCATGGACCACTTACTTTCTTGATGGTCTCTCTCTCTCTCTCTCTCTCTCTCTCTCTCTCATTCTCTCTGACAGAAGAATACACAAACTTGCAATGTGCAAGCACATTCACACACAACATACTTTAAAGATGAGAGAGGCAAATAATAATTTCAATTCTGGCCGTGTGATGAAATGCAGGTTCATAATGCGGGGCACATGGTTCCGATGGATCAGCCGAAAGCTGCACTACAGATGCTAAAGAGCTGGATGACAGGCAAAGTTGCCATGGCTGGTGCAGATAGCGAGATTGCTCCTTCATGAATGGAGAGACCCGACATTTATATGTTGTTCATAGACGTTGGACATGAACCACGTACATCCCCAAAGAACAAGATACAAGAAAAGTTCGAAGAAGAAAGAAACGATAGGCAAACATAAAAGTGAGTTAATTTTTAAGTTAATTCAATACTACAGATTTACAGACAGTATACTCGTGTGTTACATTTCAAAATTCATCAAATCGACAGAAATTTCTCCTAGTTCCTAACACACTGATCAGTGAGCCCTGCATAACTTGAATGCATGATTCTCAGTGTGGTGAACGACATGCCTTATCTAGCTTCGGAAGAAGAGTTGATTGAATGGGGCACAAACATCATAATCAAATCGAACATAAACACAATTCAGGATTCCCTCTCTTTTGTTTTCCATTAATCTCACTGAAGTCCGCGAAAAACTATTTGAGAATCCGGTAGCAAGTACCACGAATAGAACATAAATACATAATCAGAAATCATTCAGGAATATTAGTGTGACCCGAGGAAGGCAAACCTCTATGCTTTGCGAGGTTTGAGAAGCTCCACTCTCTCCCAGGTGAATCCTGGGTCATCTCGTCCGAAATGCCCATTTGCCACTGTTTTCTGATACCTGAAGTTGCCTCCTCTCATCAGATCAAATAATTATCTCCCTCCCGGTGAGGCCCTCATCTCCATGGGGCCAACCGATCACAAGATGCCTCCACAACTTGCGGTGGAAAGTCGTCTCGTCATCAAGATACTGAGGTGGAATCACGGCCTTGATCAGATGGTCTTTCAAATCCTTTGCAATCTGCTCATTGGGAATGGTCTCATCACGCCAAGTCGAGATTAGGACTGTGTGGACCCTCAGAGGGACCATGGCACCCCCGTCGTTAAGGTGTTACACCGTCACTTGGGTCTTCCCGTCAGGCCTCGGCCACGGGCATGTCTTGTTCTTCCTCACTTCAGTCAGCTTGGCTCCAGCACCAATCTCCTCAGGTTTTTTGGTCAGAAACATGTGAGGTTCCAACAACCGTTCTTTGGAATCTTGGGCAGAGTGTCCAAAGTACGCATCTGTTAATAAAACAGAATTTGCAGATCCTGCATTTAAAGCCGGGAAAACACAGAAGTAATCGAGCACCAATTACGCCAACCGTTCAAGGCATGTTATCTAGTTCTGAGTTGGTCGGGAGGAAATTTTCCTTTTCTTTTTTTTTTTCTGGCCTTTTCCTTTTTTTTCCTCCCTTTTTGTGCTCTTTTAATAGATCTATGGAACTGCTTGACTTGACTTGTCCCAGGCTCCAGAAACATAACCTAAGATCTTAGGAAAATCCCTACTTTTCGTTCATATGTTTTCACAACGTTTTAATAATTAAGTACCTATATTTGAATTTGTGTAATTAAATTTCGTACTTTTATCATCTTTCAATAACAAGTTCGACCAAATTTAGTTAATGTGGTCGCTGGATGATGCCAAATACCACGCTAATAAAATATAGGGTTGCTCATGTGGACGTGTGAGGAAGAATTCATTTAATATAGAGAATTCTGTAGTATAATGTGGATAAAATTTTGCCAATGAGAACGCTCACATGGACGTCCATGTTGGGAAAGTTTTATTTAAGTCACATTACAACATTGTCCGATGACCACGTCAGCTAAATATGGTGTCGAAAGAATTTGATTAGAAAATTTATTGGATAAATTAATAGTTTTGAGATTTGATTAAGAAAATGCAAAAGTACAAAGATGAAAAGCAGAGTTTTTTTTGTAAAATTTTAATCAATGTTACCGAAATCGATTGTCCCTAGATTACTTTTCATTTTTTCTCGTTTTTGTTGAATGGATACGGTATTCTATGTGGACCTTTTTTTTTATTTTTAGGTAATCAATATCACATGCAAGAATAACTTGCTTCAAATTCCCTTAATTCCATTTCCATGGATATTATTATTTGTTCAGTGAGATTCGAAACGAATGAACTTTTTCGAACTACATGCATGCACTAAACTTTATCATCCTAATAAATAACATGGCAACTCAAGTATTCATTCTCCGAGCATGTACATATAACCTTAAATATTGCATCAGATATAAAATTCACTGAAGCGTGCTGTGCGTAGATGCCTTCAAATGACTCATATTTTCCCCTGTTTGGTTGCAACTAGAGGGCCTTTTCTTTGAATTCAGAAAGTATCTTTAAATATCAAATCTAAAGATGGCCTAATAAAACTAATTATTAGGGATTATATGTCACAAAGGAGAAATCAACATGTCTCTATTTGATTGATCAATACATCTAGAATTTGATGGGCATGGTTCTTTCTCTTTTCTTTTTGGTAAATGGGATACTTTCCTTTCAAAGAAAAACAATCCACGATAAAAACTCGAGCAAAGCCTAGGGAAAATTGCCTTCTTAATTTCATGACGTGCTGGGATCATAATGATATCATCTCACATCTGATGCGGGAGCATCAAGTTCCATCGGAGACAATCAACTCATAAACTCAACTCAATATTCATCAACCAATCAAGCTTATTTGATATTTATACATGCAAGGGAGATTTCTGCTAGAATAGGATCCAATGGGTCCAATGAGGAGCCACCGTCCAAGATAGATTTTCTAGAAGTTGAAGAATAAAGGCTCATTCAGTAGCAAGACAACTTTAATGAGGAGAATAGGACATCTTCGCGAACGGGTACGCTGGAGAGCTCTACTGGGGCATAAAAACTCAATGCTTAGTCTCCTGCCATAGCCAATTTTCCCTCGCCCTCTCACTGTTCCCCTGAGCTTTCACAGCAAGAGAAAGATCAACTTGATTGGAGAAAAATAAAGGCAAAGATAGGCTCGGAGTTTGCCGTTGGTGCTCTGGGAGCAACAGATTGTCCCTCATATCGTGAAACCGTCGTGGGTAAACGCCCTGAAATTCCCATGGAAATTGAAGATGATTCTGCAGACTTCGTTTTGAGAATTGGTCCTTAAGTGATTTTCGACCTCTATTTGGCAATTCAATGTTGGGATACTAATTTCGATCCAGATGTGGCTACTATAAACAGAGTGGCTGCTTGGGTTCGCAGTTCCTATCTAGCAATGGAGTATTTTGATGAGATAGTTTTAATGACGTTAGGCAATTAGATTGGCCTTCCCTAGGAGGCGGACACTGCAATATTTGTTGCTGAAAGGGGAAACATGTGTGAATGTGTGTTCAAGTTGATCTCTCTAAACCCCTTATAACCATGATCATTTTTAGAGGTCGAAGATGCAGGATTAGGTGTGAAGGCCTGCATTTCATATGCTTCCATTGTGGTTGTTATGGGCATAGAACTAAAGAGTGTGAGAGTAACATTGTGCCGTGCCTGAGGTAGCTACGCATGTAGAAATGTCTCCTGCAAAAAATGTTTCAATTAGAAAAGAAACCTCTAGTGTTCTCAAACGAGATAAAAAACTTTCGTGTTTGGATGATGGTCGTCGAGGTTTTCAGGATAATCCTGATGAGAATTAAATGGGATATTGTTTTGCAGTGTTCAACCTCAATTGGTGGATGAACAGTCAGAAACCATGGAGGTTGAGAAGTGTTGAGCTGATCCCTTGCTTTCTTGAGCCATTAGTAATCAATATGTTTCTTTTGGGGTGAAGTCTCACTTGGGCGACGATGAGCTACTTAATTAATTTGCTAGAGAGGATAAACTTCCAGTCAGCACCCCTCGCAGGCTACTGAATCTTTTGTTGCTAGGCCCAAACCTTTGCTTCTTTGCAAGAGGGAACATGATGTTATGTGAAATAGGCTTGTATCTGTACATGAAGCTATAAAAGTTATCACAAAACTGGGATTTCATCATTCGGTCAGAGTAGATACACAATTTCTTTCAGAGGTATTGGTTTTATGGAGGGAGAAGTCTTTGGGATTGGATTTGCTTTGCTCTGAAGGTCAGCTCCTCTACCTCAAGCAAACTGTGAACAGGCCCTCCTGGTATTCACCGCTATTTATGCTAATCCCACAGAAAGTAAGAAGCAAGAGTTGTGGCTTATTATTGCTAATTTAGATAACTCTACAACTATGCCCTGGCTCGTTGCAGGAGATTTTAATGTTGCTCATGTTCCTGAGAAATGGGTGGAGCTCCTGTTTGCTTAGCCAAATGTGACAAATTTAGAAGCTGAATTGACACTTGTCATTGTCTAGACTTAGGTTTAACAAGTTATAAGTACACCTGGATAGACCCTAGGTGGTCGGGACTTGCTCGAGTTTTCAAGAGGTTGGTTAGAGCGTTGTGCAATGCAAAATGGCGAGTGATGTTTCCTAATGCCTTTGTCAAGGTTCTGCCGAGAGTAAATTCTGTTTTGAAGCTGCTTGATTAACACATCCTCAATTCTCCGAATTTGTTAAAGATAATTGGAGTGTTGATGCTTCGCTTGGAGCTGAGCTTGAACAATTTAGAAGACATGTACAAGAGTGGAACAAGAGTACATTTGGAAATATCTTCAGTCGTAAACGACAACTTCTTGCCAAGATTGGAGGTATTCTAAAGAAAGTTGGAGCAAGGGCACAATCCTTTTCTTCTGGAATTTGAGCCGAAGTTAAAGCACGAGTACATGAATACTTCTCTACCAGAGAAAATTTTGTAGTTTCAAAAGGTTAGAAATAAACGTATCTCTTTTGGGGATAGAAACACTCGATTCTTCCATGCAACAACAATTGTTCGAAGAAGACAATCGTATTTTATCATTGAAAACTGATGATGGAAGATGGATTGATGACCAGGGATCAACTGAAAAATATGGCTGACTCCTATTTCCAGAATTTATATGCAGCAAAATAACAAAAAGATCTCTCAGCTCAATGGCTGAATCGATTTAGAAACTTATCCCGGATTTAGCTCCGAAGTTTGTCAAGGCATCTAAGTAGGGATGGAATTCATAAAGCAGTGTTTTGAGTCGGACCTTTTAAATAAAGCTCCAAGACCAGATGGCTTTCAAGTAGTATTTTGTCAGCATCAATGGAAACTGTGAGCAGTTCAGCTTGTCTTGAAATTGCGAAACTTTGGCTTGGTGCTGGGAATTTGGAAAGTATCAGTTGAACTCTTATCACCTTAATTTTCAAAGTTGACTTTCCTGAAAGGTTGGAGCAATTCCGACCCGTTAGACTTTGTAATGTTTCCTTCAAAATAATAACTAAGATTATTGTGAATCGATTGAAAGAAGTTATGCCAAACTTGACTTTGCCTAACCAAGTGAGTTATGTTCCGGGTCGCCAAATCCAAGTTAATATCATCATTGCTTAGGAAATCATTCAATGCGCAAAATGAATGGGAAGAAACGTTACATGCTAGTCAAGATAGATTTTGAGAAGGCGTACAATAGGTTGAGCTGAGAATTCATTCGTGAGACCCTTCACATGGTTGGACTTTCGGTTCATCAATGGATTTCATGACACTATATGACTAACAATATGTAGATTCTTTGGAGTGGGGAACTAACACAAGTGTTCTAGCCTTTGAGGGGTGTGAGACAAGGTGATTCGCTTTTGCCTTTCATCTTTATCCTTTGTATGGGGCGGCTTTCTCACTTAATCATGGATTTGGTTGAGAAAGGTGCCTAAAGCCGTTTGGAACTCATAGAGGAAGTCCTCTGATCTCTCATTTGATGTTTGCGAAGATCTCCTGTTTTTTTTTTTGTTGAAGTCTCTATTGATCAAATGCAAGTTATTAAACAATGCCTTGACTCCTTCTACAATGCTTCAGGTCAGAAGATTAAAGGCGAATGAGAACCATTATACTTTTATGTTTTTCTATTTTTTTTCCCGGTGACAGGTTTGGAACAGATATCCGTTTAGCAACGCAATTTCATTTTTCTATTTTCCAAGACAAATTTTTAGCTTGGAAATAGGTTTGGAATAGTTTCTACTTCTCATTTTTGGAACAGAAACAGAAAATAACAATTCTTCTCAAAGCTCGCTCTTACCAACTGCGGCTGCTGGCCGCCCCCCGCCTACCAATGTATGAATTCTACATTGACACTATCAAATGAATTTCTGTCCAAGAACAAAAAATTTGTATTTTTATAAAATGCTACCTTTTGCTTTGAAACTCGTCTAGGGAATAGAAATAGAGACTGGAAATTGGGCTTGGGAACCGAACGATTATCATTTGTGCCCTAAGAATGTCCCTCGGAACAAAATGCTCCATATCAGTACTGTGGGAGAGGCTTCTTTCTTACAAGTAATTTTAGCAAATACTTAGGAGTGCCTTTGCTTCATGAACGAGTTACTCGAAGAAATTATCAACCTATTGCTGATAAAGTACACAGTAAATAAATTGAGTGGAAAGCGGAAAATTTGTCTCTTGTGCGAAGAATTGCCTTAGTACAAAATGTTGTTATGCCATAAAACGTGATGCAAGCAGCGAAGTTGCCTGTTATAATAGTTGAATAAGTTGAACGAAATTGTTGAAATTTTGTCTAGGGATATATCTGGTTAAAAGGAAGATGTATCCAGTGAGATGGGGAAGGCTTTGGCAACCAAAGAATTATGAAGGGTTAGGACTTCGCAGTTTGAGAAAAAGTAATAAAGCGTTCCTTATGAAACTTACTCGGTCCTTAGGTTCAAAGCGAGAGTCCATGTGGGTGACTTTCGATCGAGACAAGTATAATTGTGTTGAACTCTTGTATGATTTCATTCCTAACTCCTACAATTTCATTCTTTACTTTGGAAAGCGTTCAGTGAAGTATGTGTTGGGGCTAATAATACAATCTAGAAAGGGGGTTGAATAGGTTATGTGATGATATAGTAAAACTTTCGCAGGATATTGAACAACGATCACCCAAGATAGTGACAGCGTGTGTGATGCTAATAAGTAATCAAAGTAGAGTATGAAAATCATACAACGATATATAGTAGTTCGACTTTATACCCAAACCTGCATCCACTCTCAGACTAACAGTTTAAATAGCAGCAAGATTGCACTAGTAATAAGTAGTGCAAGTTACAACAGGTTAGTGATGTTCCCTTTACTTGATGGATCCCACTATCAAGACACGCTCACTGTGTTTACATTTATATAGTTAACTATCACCCACTGCAATGCTAAACCAATACAAAGAGAAACATAAAGCAATCATAAAAACAGTTTCTAACTTAGTTCGTACAAGCAGTATTTAATATATCTTTATTCTCCACGTTCTACAAAATTTTGTTGAGAAAAGGACACTAAAAGTATCAAAAGTTGTGTACGGCGCTCAATTTAATGTAAAAAGTTTTCGTTGGCTCACTTAAGTGCCTCTGACAAGAAATTCGGTCAGAAAAATTACGTAGTTTTTATAATTAAAATTTTCATCTGATGTGGCATTTTTTTAAAAAACCAGTCTCCACGTGGACAATGATTGTGTAAAATGACGTCGTTTCTTCGAAATTCTTTTTACACCTTCTTCGTTTCATCTTCTCCTCCACCATCCTCTCCACTGCCGCCCATGGAGCCACCGCCCACCACTCCCAGCACCGCCACCTCCTCCACTACCTCGACGAGTTCGGCGATCGCGGCGAGAGCGTCGCTGTCGACCCATCCATCTCCTTCGAGAACCCTCGCTTCCGCCGCGCCTACATGCTCATCCAGTATCCCAGCCGCTTCCTTCGATGAAGCGACTTCAATCTCTGTCGAGAGCTTTTCGATTGTCGCTGCGGAATCAAGGTAAGTTATCTCTCTTTTTCCGACTTTCATTTTTTTTTTATTCAATCGATGGCATTGATCCTCAGCCTCTTTTCGAGATTTCCTCACCGATCTGCCTTCTCCATCGCCCTCCTGACACCGAAAGCCATCACTAGAGAGCAAGGGATTCATCATACACGCACTGACCAAACGAAGAAGTTCTTGATAGAAGTGATTTCCCTTCGAGTCGGACTCGCAATTTCAGACGAATCGATTCTAGTGGCCGTGGCTCTCGTTGATAGAAGTTTCATGGCTGCCGCTCACTTTCTCTATTTCACCCTGTTCCGTGGCCGAGAGCATTGAGGTGGTTAAATCTCGGTTGAAACTTCCTCACTTGTGTCCATATTCAATGACAACGAATTACTGGACCTCTTGCTGTCAGTTGATTGATGATGGTGATCAGTGTCACTCATGCTCGATTCTCTTGAGATCTACGCTATAATTGGATGATTTGTGATGGCTCTATGATTCTAGCGCTGATTTCAGCAATTCCAGATGAAAACATGGCTTCGATTCCGTAGCCTGAGTCAATCTTGATGTTGCACGTATACTATTTGACAAAATGCCTCAAAGGCATGTCTGAGAAAGAACACAGGAATATTATCCAATCTGATAATTTGCTGACACAGATTACTTGTTTCCAGTTAAATTTGTTGAGAATTTGAAGATGATTCTCGTTGTAATTCATCATTATCGAATCTGAGCACATGTTTTTCTCCGGCTTTTGTTCCATGCTTCGTGCATTCATGTGGCGCTTAATGTTGGTCAATCGGGTGTCAACAATTAGGATTCCTCCTTATTAAGGCAAATTCTTCGAACTCCGTTTTTGCCGCTTATGAACAAAGCAGAGTCTGTAAATTTCAGCTACTGCCGGGCGTAAACCAGCCATGATTTAGTATCCATTGATGATTCAAGTTTGCTATTAGGATGTTGCGGTCCGTGGGAGTGGTGCTTGGCAACGGTAAGGTGAATAGGGTCGAGTGGTGCTTGGCGACAGTAAGGTGAACACTTCAGCCAACAGATTTAAGCATTTCTCTCAAGTATGCTTCGCAACTTCACGGAGACATTTCAACAAACAACCTGCGTGGACGAACATTGGCTCACACTTATCCGGAACAAGGCAAGAAAGAGAGGAATGAAATTACCTTGTCGAGGAGGGTTCTCGGTTGCGCTTATTGGTTGAGCTGCACGAGAAGGTGCAGCTGGTTGATGTTGTTGGTTTGTGCTTGCACCAACATGTATTTGTGCAGCTGATGCAAGCACAAAATTGCACAAGCAATTGTGTTGTGCTGGTGCATGTGCGGCACTAAAATGATCACTTTTTTTTAACGACTGGCACTTAAGTGATCTTTTTAAAAAAAAATTGGCACTGAAATGATAACTATTTACAACTTTTAGATGACATCGTTTAGGGATTATATGTTGATTGGGTACGTCGGCAAGCCAAGTAGGACTGAAAAATTAATAAAATATAGCTCTGTTGGATTTCTGACGATCTAAATCGGAGTTGACACTTAAGTGATCGTTTTATTTTTTTTAAGTGACACTTAAGTTATTCGAAAAAAACCTTTGGCACTAAAGTGAGCGTCGTACACAACTTTTGGCATTTTTACTATTATTTCCCTCAACTTTGTTGCTTCTTATAGACTTAAAGTCTTCAATCTATCCATTGGAGACCTTTAAGGATGCTAGCTAGCCATTAGAGAGTCGTTGGAGACCTCAAATAGAATCAAGTTTACTCTTGTAGTCGCTTCATCTTACTAGTGCAGGTTTCCTAAATTGAGTCTATTTCACTATCTTTAAGTTGAAAATTGTCGGCTGCTTTTCTGCTTTCTTTCCCAGTTTTCCAATCACGGAGTCCAATCTTGCAACGTCTATTTTTTTACGATCATCAGTCATTTTCGAGGGCATATCTCACCATCATCAGAGTTACTGAAACACTACTATAATCCAATGCACGCTATCATTGGTGTCGATTATGAGTGACTCTTCTTATGATCTTCAGTGACGACATCACCATTTGACATGTAACGATAGGATCAATGATCTTCCTATCTCCATCAGTATCAAGAACCTCCAAGAATACTAGCTCGACTGATCTTTCCAAGTTACCATGAGATACTACTCAATTGGTACTTGTTTACCAAAACGTCACAGCTTGGCTTCTTATCCTTGTTGATCTGAGAGGATTGTTGATAATACTCACAAACTTTTACCATCTGTATATCTCATTATAAATAGTAGTACCAAATATAGTTTTGAAATCATCAAAATATCATAAGGATGTTTTCTCAATAGTATGGTCTAACGTCTTAGACGGTACAAGATAGATAGTGGCTAATGAGTGAACAGTCAAATTATGGACTGATAACTAGGTTGATGAAGTTGGTCCCTTGGTCAATTGAATTTTGCGATGTGCTACAATTTCAGATCTCTACTGCTTTGCTCCTGATTTGGTTTGCAACAACTAATGGAGTCAAATAAGTCTAACTAGTGTTTAGCCTTATTCAATTTTGATGCAAATTCAGTCCATGCTCCTAACTTCACGGTGTGGCGGTGATGATTCGCTGGTCTAGGGGAACAATACAAGTGGTCCTTTCACTGTCAAAGAAGCTTACAAATTGATTTCATCAAGAAATCAATTGCCTATTGATATACTCCAGAGTTTAGTGTGGAAATGTGATGGGCCGCGAAGGATTAGAAGCTTCTTGTAGTTGATTTCTCACCAGTGCCTAATTACTAATTAGGAAAGGTTCCAACGAAAACTCATTGTGAATTCCTTTTGTGCTTCTTGTCCGAAACCCTCTGGAACAATATTACGCATGCTTTGGGATTGTAAGTATACAAAGATTGTTTGACAAAAGATTTTGCTAGCAAGCTTAAGGGGTGAATTCTTTACCCATGATCTGCACGAGTAAATGTTGGCAAACCTCTTTGCTTCAACAACTCTTGTAAAAGAAAGTTGGCCACTGGTTTTTGGTGTAGTTTGTTGGCATTTTTGGAGTTGGAGGAACAAGAGATTATTTTATATGGACTTTTCTTTTCCTAGCGCACTCATGGATCTGATTTTGGGATATGTTAAATACTTTCTTTTAACTTGTATGACAGAAAATCGGTTGTCTTCTTAGAGGGAGAAACAAGATAAGGTTTGTCGGTTGGATAGTCCCTCTTTCTAGTTGGATCAAACTCAATTCTGATGGGATCTCTAAAGGCAACCCGAGTCCACCTTCAGTAGGTGGGCTACTTCGCAATAAATCAGGCAATTGGCTTGTTGCGTAAGCGCAAACTGTGGGAGTGCACTTTTTGCTCAAAGCAACATTTTTTTCCATCTCACAATGGCATCTCGTTGGGTATTCGCATACTTATCATGGAGGTGGACTCGCAAGTGGCCATTTCCCTTCTTTAGAAATCAAATCGCTTTCTTAATTTTAGTGACATTCTTTTTCAAATTGGAAACCGTAAGAGTAAAATCATGTGTATATTGGTTTGGTTAGCAAATTGGGTATTTCATTCCTATGACATAAATGACATTCTAGCAATAGATAGGCCACCGATTGGTTTCTTTCCTTTGTTGATAGGAGATAATTGGACCGTGGTTAGATTGGTTAGCATTCAGTTAAAAATTTAAACTCTTTTCTCTCTCCTTCTCTCTCCTCTCTCCTCTTTAAGCCCCCATCCCCCACATCTATCTCTCTCTCTCTCTCTTTCTCTCTTTTTCCCCCCAATGCTGCACGACACCCCCCCCCACGCCGTCCCCTCCCTCCGCCCCGCATGCCATCCTCCCCCTCTCTCTCCTCTCTTCTCTCTCCTCCTCCTTAACTTCTACTTCTTCTTCTTGTTCGTTCGTCACTCTCGCGTCTCGTTCGCCGCTTTCTCTTCCGCCCATTGACCGGCCGTCGCCCAGCGCTCGCCGACCGTCGCCGCCATCGCCAGCCAGCCCAGCCCGGCCAGCTCCGCGATGTCACCGCCAGCCTTTCGGCGCGCTCCGCTCCCTCTACTCACGTGCAGCGGTGGGGCCGTCTTGGCCTTTCGCCGTGTCGGCGCTCCTGATTGCGCCTGGCTGTATGCGCCCGTCAAGCGCCCAGCCAAGCCGGCCGTGCGACCCAAAGGTATCGGCCAGCCAACTGGCCAAGCCGTGGGTTCAAGGTATGCTAGCCCATCACCGTGCCGATGCCGGGTGCCCGCCCGCTGGCGTGTTGCCCATCCATTAGCTCGGGTGCGCCAGGGGCACATAACAAGGTCGCCCGGCGCAGGCACCTGGCTGGGCTATCAGGTGTTCCCTTTACGGCTAGATGCGCCGTGGTGGGCCTGTGCCGCCTAGTCCGAACTACTCACCGGGCCATTTTGGGCCCGACCGACTTTTCCTGGGCCAAACTTAGTAAGTGACTCCTAAACCTTACTTAGTACATTGGGTATTATTAGACTTGTCTAGGGATAATTAGTACCGGTTTAGGGGCTTAATATGGATTGTGGGCAATTTTAGCGATGCATTATTAATAGATTAAATTGTGAAAATTATGGGCATAATTAATGATTAATTATGGTGGGCAAGGGAGATGGGCTGTGATGTGAATTGAATTCGTGCGTGAGTACTTATTATTAACTAGTCTCGGCTAGAACGGCTAGGGCGTGCATTAAATTAATGATTTTTATGATTTAACTGTGCAAAATTGAATTGAATTAAATAGTATGCCCGATTTGGAATATTATGTGTGACCGAATTGAACGCCGGGTTTGTAGTTGAAGTGGCGATTTGTGGATTGGAACGAATTTATGAATTTGAGCTGTTTGATGCAATTTGGCGAATGTGATTGAATTGAATGGCGGTGTATGCTTGTCGATTTTAAGTCCGGATCGATCGGAGGGCTACGGACTTGAAACGTGTTGACGCCCGGGTCCATGTGAAGGCTTAATGGCCGAGGTGCCAATTGGATGCGGGCTTGAGACGTGTTGACGGTGGCCCGTTAAAGGTGTGATTAGACCGACGATTTACGTCGGGTCATTGGAATTGTTTGAACATCGTGGGCTTGGGATGTGTTGACGGCAGCCAATCGGATTGAATGAATACTATGGCTTGGGACGTGTTGACGCGGCCATTGGGATTGATCGAATTGTGTGGCTAGTGAGCCAGTGAGAATGGACCTGAGGCGCAGTGGCACGGGTCGTGAGAAGGATGTTCGGTCACGCATGCGATTTGGGTGTGATTGTAATTGGCTGGTTGAGCGAAGTGGACCGATTTGGCTGGTTGAGCGGGCGATCGATTTGGCTGGTTGAGCGTAGCGATCGATTTGGCTAGTTGAGAGCGTGATAGATTTGGCTGGTTGATCGTGTGGACCGAATTGGCTGATTGAGTGTGTGACCGAAATGGCTGGTTGTGCGCAGGATCGAATTGGTTGATTGAGCGTGTGACTGAGTTGGTTGGATTGGTTGGGTGCGAGGGTGGATGGTACTTGAATGATTGTGTTATATTACTGGGATATTATTTCATTATCCTGTTTAACTAACGTGCAGAGTGGGCAGGTGATTGGATGGCGAGGTAAGTCCATTGACGTGAATTATATATATATGCGTTATCGGTTTGATTGCATGTACGACTTGTCTGGGTACGCATTGGCCTATGTGGGGTATAAGGGGTTGCTTATTGAGACTCGTTCTCATGGTTATTATATAACCATTTCAGATCCACGACCATGAGTGATTGGAGACATTGCAAGAGCATCTCAAGATCGGGGACGGGTCAAGTACCTAGCTTTTTGAGTTTCCCCCCCTTTTGTAGAGGAGTTAAGTTTGCTGCTATTGTCTCTGTTTTGAGAATTGTGGCTCGATGTTGGGGCTTAGCTTGGGGACTGTCCTCTGTGGACGTAGTATGTATTTGTCAAGTGTAGAAATTTTAGTTATTGTTTTGTGCTATTGCTACCCATCGTCATTATTAATTGTCTGGGTTGTTTCTATTTATTTTCGCGCGTACTAAATCTCTGATGTTTGGTCGGGTCGGCGACGATATCCGGGGCGTCAGATTCAATGTTCGACCATCGAGGATGATCGCGCGCCCGTAGGGGTGCGGGCGTGACAGTAATGGTGTAATAATCGGGCTTTGCCTCCTTTTCTTACAAAAAAAAGCTCATTCAAATGAGTCATGGGAGGTTGTTTTCTAATTTAAGCATGTTTCCTAATTTGATTGGATTTCCTAATATAATGTTTCCTAGTTAAATGTTTCCTAACTTAATATTTCTTAGTTTAATGTTTGCTAATTTAATGCTTGGTGAGTGGGTCGGAATGCCGAATGCATTTGATGGTAAGAAAGTATTTGTCGTGTTTGTGAGAAAATAATTTTTGAATGAATTCGCCACTTACGCATGAAAGAGTGTTCCTCTAGACTATGATGAAGAATTTTAAGGTTAATCAGCAACAAATTGTATTAAGAAATGAAGGATTGACTCAGTTGTGAGAAATTCTTATATATTACAACTCAAAATCTGCATTCTTAGGACTGGGAATGCTCTTCCTATTTATAGATAGACTATGACGTTAAACGAGGAAACATTTAATTGTGAAAACATTAACTAGGAAATATTAAATTAGAAAATATTGAACTAGTAGATGTTCAATTAGGACACATTATATTAGGGAATCTGGTCAAATTAGAAAACATGCTCAAATTAGGAAACAATCCTCCAACTTTCACTCAATTGAATGAGCCTTTATTCAATTTCTAGGAACTCTCTTGCTTCTCATTGGATCCATTGTATCACATCACCGAAATCTCCCTTTGCTTGTATAAACATAGGCTTGGTTAATTGATGAGGTTCGAGTTGAACTTATGAGTTGATTATCTTCCATACAATTTGATGCTCCCACATCAACAATGTTGACACCTATTTTTGATTGGCCCAAAATTAATTGCATAAAATTTAGGAATTAATTTTCTTTAATTCCTAAACAAAAATATTTCAATTTAAATGCATTGCATATAGAAATTAGGCACATTTCGCATTAATAGGGCATATTAGAGTTTTGTAAAAATAAATGAATAATTAATTAATAAAAATAAAATAAAATTTCAAAAAAGAGAGTTATTAATTAATTAATTAATTAAAAAAAGAAAAAAAAATCGATTCGGACCGGGTCGGGGCCAAGCCGACCCGGCCCGCTCCAACTTCCCCGAACGCGGCCCGGCTTTCCCCTCATTTGCCTAGCCTAATTTTTCTCTTTTCCTTTTTTTTCCCCCCCGCCCTTTGCTTCTCCTTTTCTCCTCTCCCCTCTGCACGTCAAGCCCAGCGTTCTGACCCTCTTCCTTCTTCCCCCGGCCCGGTTGGCGTCGCTGTCCCTGCCCTATGCCCGCTATGCAGCGTCGTCACGTCGGCCGTGACCCTTGCGGCTTTGTCATCGTTGTCATCGGCCAGGACCGATGGCCGGCCAGAAAGGTTGAAGATGAAAAATAAATAAATTAAAAAATAAAATCCTAAAATTAGAAAAAACAAAATTTCCAATCTTAAAATTTTCCTTAGAATAAAATGCCATCACAGGCGCCCTAGTTTAGGCCTTTTTCGGTCAAAAAAATAGGTTTAGGAGCCAATGTCGACGTGTGCGGTTTAGGAACTAGGATAAGTCATCGCCCGGATAGAAAAGACACATTTGTATTAATAGGGTCTATGGCAGTTTTTTTTTAAATTCAAATTTAAAAAAAGAACACAAGGGAGAGCCGACCATTCCTTTTCTTTAGAGAGAGAGGGCGTGACCAAGGGCCTTTTCTTTTCCCTTTCTTTTCCCCTCATGGTGGGCAGGCCGGCCGATCCGGCTCCTTCTCCTCCCTTCCCTTCCCCCGCCGCCCGATCGCTTTCTCTTCCTATTGGCCTTTTACGGCACTTAAGGTGACAAATGGCGGTCTGTTTCACTTGCTCGTCCTATCCGGCGGGCAGGGCGAAGAGCATATGAGGCGGCATTAATTTCAATCCGTCTTCTCAAAACGGCTATCTCTCCCGTTTTTCTCTCCTCCTCCTATCTCTCGGCCCCTCTTTGAGCAGGCCCCTCCACGCACCGGCTACAATGGCCATAAAAAGTCTTCGCCAAAGGTAGAATTTGCGTCGTCCGGGTCCACCGGTCGCGCCGGGCGGAGTCGAGAATACTCAATTTTAGTCGCGCCTCTCCTGTTTGACGTTTTTCGGTGGGGCGAGATCATCTTAGTCGGCCGCTGGCGAGCAGGTGGCCGGGTGAAAGCAAGCTAGGTGATCGATCGATCCCGGTGGTGACCCGGGACCGATTAAAGGCGGCATGGGTGGGCGTGGCGTGACATGGTCACTAATTTTGGCCTCGCCGGCCGCCTCTCCCCGTGGGTCTGCGGATCCGGGTCGGACTCGACCCGAATCAACAGATCGGCCGGGTCAACTCGGGTCCGGATCATTGACTTCAGTCGGTTCGACCGACCGGATCGACCCGACCCGACCCGGGTCAACGTCCGGGTCGGATTCGTTGACCTGGTCGGTCGAGCTTAGACCGGATCAAACCAAACCCGACCCGGGTCGGATCCGATTGACTGGGTCGGTCGAATCGACCGGATCCGACCCGACCGATTTTTATTTTATTTTATTTTAGAAAAATTTTAAAAAAATTAATTAAAAATTTAAAAATATAAAAAAGGTTTTTCTTTTTTTTTTTTAAAAAAAAATTTAAAAAATTTTAATTCAAAAAAAATAAAAAAAAAAATATTTTCAAAAAATAATGATATTTTCGTTTTTTTTTTTTCTTTTTTTTTTATTTTTTCCGAAAAAATAAAAAAAAATTCGAAAAATAATAATAAAAATTTTTAAAAATTTCTTTTTCTTTTTTTTATTTCGTTTTTTTTTTAAATTTTTTTCTCTCGATTTTTTTCTGAAAAAAAAAAAATTGAATGTTTTTTGCATGGCTTATTTGGGTATTCTAATCCTTTATAATTATGCATGTTATTGTTTTATTTAAATTAAACAAGTCTAAAATCGCACGATAGTATGTTGCATGTTTTACCATTGTAGGGTTAATATGCATGTTTTTTAATACAATTGCATGAACTGTTGTGTTTCTGAATGTCATTTGACTTAGTTAAGGTTAGAACCTTAGACTGCATGACTTGTTGTGTTCTTTTGATCGCTAATCGCTTCTGATTACGCACTCGCTTGATCAGCTCACATGTTAGGAGAAAGGTCCTAAAATCAATCCAATTACCTGATGAATGTTTTCAAAAAATGAACAGGGTAAAGTGGTACCGAAAGGGCATTAGTTATCCAACTAGTGTAACCGAGTCCCCAAATTCGGTTAATCTACGGTTCAGAGAAATAGGGTGATTCTCCGTCACCCTATTTGGGTTTCTAATCGACCTACCCCAAATCGATTAGTGGCGACTCCTTGATGTAAACCACTTGCATGTTAAATACCTAAACCCTAAGTCGCGATATGGTATGGGCTTGGGAGAGCCCCGAGTTAAGTCCCCGAACCTAGACTTAGCACGTATTAAAGCGAGCCCCCTCCTTTTGCATGTTGTCCAAAAAAAGGACTCGGGAGTTCGGTCGCGACAGACCAAGGCGACTCACTGGAGACTTGTGTTTTTAAAAGTAGACTTAAGCCAAATTTTTAACCCTGTTCAAAATAATTTTTGTTTGGCAGCAAGGACTCCAGGTATGACCTTGACAGTAAGGTGTTATTTGTTCTTGCAGGTCCAAATTGATTGTTTATAAATTGTTGTGCATGTTTTAATGATTTAGCACTACACTATTACACACACAACCACGCCGGCCGGACCGGGCCGCAATAGGACATTTTAGGATGGTGTTAAGAAAGATACGACCTCGAACGCGAGTTCGCGATGTAGAGGTTGCCTTTCTTTTCCCCGAAATTTATTTCTAAAAATCGTAAAGAAATATCTTTAGCCGCTATTCGCGTGACTATAAGATATTCCTTTCGATTTGGCCGAGGTTAAAAGGACTTGACACCAACGCGAGACTGCGACGGTCAGGCACCCTTTTAATTTCACTTTGCTGAGCCAGTCTAGATAGAAATCGAACCTCACTCCTCATGTGCATGTCATTGTGATTGCCATGGTTCAAAGAAAGGTATATATTCTATCCCTTCTCATTTTATTATATAACTTACTCATTCAATTGATTTGTTACTGTTAAACCACTCGTTGATTGCGGTCTATAGACAAGGAATACGTTTATTATGGAGCTTGTCCATGAAAATAAGCAGCTCCAAGAAACTGTAGATTCTCCATTGTCTATGGCATGAGCATCCGGGAGGGCGCTCTTTTGTTAAAAGCCCTATTTTGTATATTTCCTTAGTATTTATGCTCGGGGTTTTGATTTTCATCCTTAAAAGTATTTTTTGGGTTAATATAACTCGGACCAATTTTTATTCTATAAATAATTTTTTTTATGCTTCCATGACACCACCGCGGGCCTTTGGCCCAAAGTGGTATCCGGATGAAGCGTAACGGTCCGAGGCGACCGGGGTTCGAACCCCGGGGACGCCACCTGTAATGTTGATATTAATAAAAACCCTTTTTGCTTATTTTTTCTTTGCAAATAAAGAAAATATGTAATAATATTATGACTAAGTCATAAAATGATTCTTTATTGGACATTATACTTATTTATTTGAACGTTTTTCCAGGTGGTTATAAAAATGGCCGAAGAAAATGCCCGTCTCAATAAAATGGAGACTAAAATGAAGCAAGTTTTGCCTTTCTTCAACAACTCTCGAAACAAGTCGAACATTTGTCATCCGCTTAGACCAACTCACCATGACTTCGCTTTGCTATCCAAGACCAGGGGTGAAAATTCAAATGGAGTCTTCCAAATTGTCAACCAAAAAGGTAAAATGTCATAGCCGACAATGTCCACGAGTCCCCCGATCCTAAGGAATTGAGCATCCTATGCCCAAAGTTCATGCAATGTGAACAATACAAACCCAAGATCCTTCCATCACAAAAGCAAAACAATGGAGACAGTTCACTCCCCTCCCGTGATCTCCGTCTCGGATGCTGGCAATACTCGGAAGAAGGGACTACTTTTCACCGAACCAAAGCGACCTAATCCTCGAAAGCTTTTCAAATTACAATCCGTCTAAAAAGTGTGATTATCACATGGGCGAAGGTGGGGCATTCAACTGATGGGTGCTATACTTTAAGCATCGAATTCAAAACCCGCTTGGACACCAAGACTTTCTCATTCGAGACCGGTGAAGGGAATGGGTGCAAGCCCACTTGAGTAGAACTCCTCTCATCTTTTCTCGCATGAATCCTTGAAAAAGGGGCTAACCTTGTATTTTATTTTTTTTCGTCATTTCTGCGGAAGAAATGTCTTTTGAACTCTCTCTATCTTGAGATTGTAAATGCATGTATTATAAACAAATAATGTTTTGAGGGCATGAGGTAGTATACCAAACCGGCCCGTTGATGATATCCAGCCATGTAAAGGAAAGTGTTCTGAGGCCCGGGCTTCCTCATGCTTCCTTATTTCTAAAACCTTTGAAAATAAAACAAACGATTTGTCATTTTTCAAAAGGACAAAAATGGTGTTGGAAAAGCATACATGCTCATAACTCTGTTTGTTTTTCTAACTCACTCACTTCATGTTTTGAGCATACTCCTTTTGATTTGTTATTACAAAAGGGACATTTGAAAATGACACAAATTGAAGAGCACATCGGACCACGAGTGAGGCTAGCGGACCAACTAACTGATAGAGGCATCAGGAGCAAAAATCATTCAATCTTCAAATGAAACATGGGGCAAATCTCATTTCGCCAATGGGTGACATCAGCCCCCACAGAGTCAAAGAAATGCTTAATTGAGAAAGTAGACTAGGGGCATGCAATCCCCCAATCCATAAAAAAGGGTGTATTATGTTCCTAAAGTTCATCCACTTTAGCCTAGAAATGACACATTCTTTCCTTTTATGTAGGTCAAATTTGAATAGAGATCCTATGCAAGCAATTGGAAAGGACTTCGTATATGACAAGATAGAGTCAATCCTAGTCCCACCAATCATGGAGGTCTTGACGTCAGTCATGCCCACATCGGTCAAAGACCTTTAAAGTAGAGATTAGCTTTGCTGCGAAGATCCCCATGCAAGCAATTGCACATACCCTGTGCATGTCGGGAATCAAAGCATTTACAAGAAACTCCTCAGCATGCTAGAACCACGTTGGCACAACATGCGCCGACAATAGGACTTTCCAGTCGGAGGCACCCCTAATTATAGAGGATCTCATTCGAGCTTCGAGACCAAGTTTAGGGAGGAGCAGACTGAGACAGAGAAGGCTGAGCAAAGTAAAGAGGAGAAAAGACTCTACTAGCTTTGAAGGCAAAATGGAAGAAGGGTAATCTGTATCGTTCTCAATTTACCCTCAATCATCTCACTTCTAACATAAGCTCATGTTTTTGTCAGAATGGAATCACTGGCATCCGAGAAAACTCAAGGAGCTGTCAGTCAAATCTCCAATGAAGGGAATCATGAAGGGTATGCCCTTATTGTCCCAAAGATAAGTAAGTATCTCTTTCATTAAAAGAAACTTTTCTCATAAGAGTAAAAAGAAACAAGAAGGAAGAAACAATTAAAGAAAATGGATACTATTTTCTTCCTCAAGTGCATTACATGAAAGGAACTCTTGCATGGTAATTTTGCCTGTTCAATTCACCAATTCCTCGTGAAAATCTTGACAATTCGACAAATGGTGTTGAATCGCTCTCGATAAATTGAGCGAGGTGTGTTAGAATGATGATAGGCAATCCTTAGTCTATACACATTCTCAAATACCAAACCCGTGCAAGATGAGCGAATAAGTTGCATTTCTACGAGGTAAAGGGATTTTTCGTGATAAGGTACGGTAGCCAAAGTGACGAGAGGCAGTTCATTTCTCTGACCCATACACTACCATTGATCCTTTGCTTGACCATTTTTGAGCCCATACACTCAGAAATTCCTTTCAAATTACCCCTGTCAAGAACCACCCCACATTGGGGCAATTTGAGGTAAATTAGCCTCACAGAATGGATTCAAACTCAGAGGAAACAAGAAAAACATCCTTTCCCTTTCGGTCATTGCCCTCATGGCTTCGACCTCGCTGTTTTCATGGAACCTGTGATCCTCGACGGAGTCCTCCAAGACAAGCACATCATCGATGGCCGGACAGTCGAGACTAAAAGGGCTTTGTCGAGAGAAGCAGCAAACTAATGCTTGCCCAGAATGCCAATGATGTTATTGATAATGATGATGTTTTCACTGAGCAAGACAAGAAGGATGGAGAGTTTGTAATATCTAAAACTGTCTAGGATCATCAGCTGCAACAGCTCGCACAAGGTGAAAAGACGAATAGAAATTTTCTTGCTCTCACTTGCATTCTTTGAGTGTTTTTATTGCAGATGAACTCTCGCGGTAATTTAAGTGCCCTAGGATGATGAAGAGCAATTCTTTTTCTATCCCATACACTTATATCCCTTGCTAGCCCAATTGAGCCGGCAATTTCATTTCGTACAAACCCAATTGGTGATCATCCCCTACACATCGGGCAAGGCAAAAGTCACCACAGTTTGAGCATCACGGTCCCAAGTGCCGAATGAAGATGGAGACTCCAAGAGCCTAAAAACATGGTTCTGTTCAATCTTGTTTAGGCTAGTCCTGACAACACCAAGGGAACAAAAAAAAATGCTGAAAAATAGGGGCATGAAAAAGCAGTGTGCCTGGTAAAAGCAAGGCCAATGCCCATGAAAAAAAAAGGAGAAGAAGAAAAACGATGAAAAAGATAAGAAGAAAGGAGTTCTTATTTTCTGGATAATGTGCTCCCAAATACCTCAAAGTTGTTAAGTGGTGGAGAATAGACAATCCCAAAAGGTCTGGACTTGAGTTCTCCTTTGATACAAATTCCTACTTTAAGAACTCTGTCTTGGCAAAGATCCGCTACATGATGATAAAATGGTGTCCAGAAAAATGCTTCACACAGAAGCTCCCCAAGGAAAAGTTGTTAAAGATGCTAAAACACAAGATTACCCGGGGAGTCTTCCAAAAGGATCCTGATGGTGGAGAAGAAGATTGGTGACAATGCCAAGAGGATCACCAATTCTCACTCTTACACACATTTTTGAGCCCAACGATCATTTCGTTTCTCAACCCATAAACCAAACCCACGTTACATCCCTCATGAAGTCTCTTTTGACTGGGGCACTTGAATTAACGCGGGATTTCAAATGTTTATAAATAACGCTTGAGGAGGTGCGAGCAAGACTATTTTTATCTCGTTTTGCAGGGTTCTTGACTTGTAAACCCGGAGATAATTGCAGAATATTTTCTTTCATGGCCTTGACTTGAACAGTCACCTTTGTTAAGCCATTGACCAAGCCTACATTACGACCCCGAAGAGGACCTCTTAGATTGGCAAAGGTCGCATCGCTTATAGAGAAAACTTAGACTCTTGTTATATTGATAGCGGTCGATTGAGTGTTTTCAATGTTCCCGCATTAATGGACGGGACAAACAGCCCTTTTCAATGAGAGCGAGTGGAAAGTCCCTCTCGACCGAAAGTCCCTCGCTCATCATCTTGAGAAAGTCCACCTTGTGAAAAAATTGTCTTGATTAACCTCGGTGGATTTTTGGTGATGCAAACATGGTAAAATCATCATGCATGAATCTTCAAATGCACACTCTAGAATAGCCGGCTTGTCTATCTTTGATGAAAGCATGCATGTTTGTGCTAATCATCTTTGACAGCTTAGAGTTTTAATCAAAGTGATAGAGCACAAAAAATTCAGGCAATCGAAAAGCCCTCATTATCATCCCAAGAGAGATGCCCCAAAAAGGTTGGTTATTTAGCAGATGATACATCAAACCTCCGGAACATACCCTGTAAGTACATTCCGCCCTTACCCGATCCCAAAATCATCAAATTTTTTTTCAAAACCCGGAAGGTAAACCGGTGTTTCATTGAAAATGAAATGCATCTTGGCTAGCTGGTCAAGATATTTTGTACAATATTCAAGAATAGCCTCGAGTTGTCTATTCCTCCAATGAATGCGTATGCGTTTGCACAAAGAAAAACTTGTCTGACAGGAGACATGCCCTTAAGAGGCAGGAACGTATCCAGGTAAGTATATTCTACTCATACTTGGTTCCAAAAATCCATGTACCTATAATTGTTATGGTACCCTTTGAACATTAGACTAACCCCTCTGTTCACCCTTTTGAGCACGGAACTGACTCCCTCTGTTCACATCAAATCCTTGGGCGAGGACCCCGAGGTGCTCATCGTTTGAGCTTTTCAAGACCTGATGGCGAGGACCCAGCAGGCATCAAATCCTCAGGCGAGGACCCCAAGGTGCTCATCATTTGAGTTTTTCCAAGACCGATGGCGAGGGACCCACCAGCAAACCAAACCCCCCGGGCGAAGACCCCGAGGTGCTCATCGCTTGAGCTTTTCAAGACTTGATGGCAAGGACCCAGCAGCATCAAATCCTTAGGCGAGGACCCCGAGGTGCTCATTGTTTGAGCTTTTCAAGCCCCGATGGCGAGGACCCACCAGCAAACCAAACCCCGGGCGAAGACCCCGAGGTACTCATCGCTTGAGCTTTTTCAAGACCGGATGGCGAGGACCCACAGGCACCAAATCCCCGGGCGAGGACCCCGAGGTGCTCATCGCTTGAGCTTTCCAAGACCTGATGGCGAGGGACCCCGAGGTGCTCATCGCTTGAGCTTTCCAAGACCGATGGGGAGGACCCACCGTGCAAACATCAAATCCTCGGGCAAGGACCCCCTGTGTACTTTGGCAAAACAATCCCAATCAAAGGCGATCAAGAAAGGTTCGGGTCCTAGACAAACAAAATCCGATCGGTCAAGGCGATCAAGAAAGGTTCGGGCCTAGACAAAAACAATCTCCAGTCAAGGCGATCAAGAAAGGTTTGGGTCCTAGACAAAACAAAACCCTTGTCAAGGCGTAGAAGAAAGGTTCGGGTCCTAGACAAATCATTTTCCCCCGTCAAGGCGATCGAAGAAAGGTTCGGGTCCTCGACACACAATATCAATTATCTGAAATTACTCTACCCTTCGGCAAGGTAAGTAGCCCCAGGTATCTTTTTATTTGCTTTAGCATGCATCATCTTATCGCATCATAAAAAATGAGACTCACGGTCTCGCCAAAAAAAATAACATTCATCGAACATGCATGGGCCAAATTTAGGTGTCATTTTATCTTTGAATGTAACATCTACGAGCTCAATCTCTGCGAGCTCAATCTCTACGAGCTCACCTTCAAAGAGGGGCAGCTGTTGACACCTATTTTTTGATTGGCCCAAAATTAATTGCACAAAATTTAGGAATTAATTTTCTTTAATTCCTAAACAAAAAAAAATATTTCAATTTAAATGCATTGCATATAGAAATTAGGCACATTTCGCATTAATAGGGCATATTAGAGTTTTGTAAAAATAAATGAATAATTAATTAATAAAAATAAAATAAAATTTAAAAAAAGAGTTATTAATTAATTAATTAAAAAAAAAAAAAATCGATTCGGACCGGGTCGGGGCCAAGCCGACCCGGCCCGTTCCAACTTCCCCCGGCCCAGCCTTCCTCTTCTCTTTTCCTTTTCTTTTCCCCCTGCCGGCCCAGCCCTTCTCCTTTTCTCCTCTCCCCCTCTCACGTCTGGGCCCAGCCCGGCCCAGCCTTCTCTTCCTCTTCCTTCTTTCCCCACGCGACCGTCATTTGTCCCGCCTGTTCCCCCTCATGCGGCGTCATCACGCCCGACGACGCGGCGGCGCCGCCCTCGTCGCCGTCGTCCTTGGGCGGGATGGCTGACGACGCAAGCGGGACTAGCATTAATTGCTAGTCCAGGGTTAGCAGGATTCGGACCTCCCCGCCCCCCATTTCCCATCTCCTGTTGTACCATTTCCTCCCTGCCGCCGCCCCCTGCCTGGCATGGCAGGGTGTGGGGCATAGAGGCTGAGTGCGGCCGTCTGAATGGCATTGGGGAGGCACGGGATGCGTCATCATTTGGATGAAAGGCCCGAGGAGAGAGAGAGAGAGAGAGGCAGTGTGAGGTTTGAGAGAAGCAGGCGGGGAAAGGGAGGAACCTGAGAGGGAAGTTAGAGAGAGAGCGAGGAATAGAGAGAGGAGAAATGAGGCCTCATGGAACAAACCCGGTGCTTGCTCGTTGCTCGGCAAGTGAAGAGGCCAGAATGATGCAGCCCATTTTCAAGGAAGGCGGAAGTTGAGAAAAGCGGTGAGTTGAGGAATGAGAGAGAAGAGGAGGTGGTATTTTTAGGTGCTGACGCGTCGTTTGTAAGCCCTCGATCAACGGAAGCGCCGAGCGTCTGCCGTTGGCGGTGGCCCGTCCCAAGCCCGAACTGCTCATTTCCTGTTTTCGTCCGGTTACCGTGGGACTCGCGGCAGCCGGCCCGTTTCGCTATGATCACGTATCTGATCTCATGAAATCAAATGTCATGTGAGTAGGTGGTCGTCGGGTCACCGGTCTTGTGGGCGGTCGGAATACTCCAATTTTAGTCGCTTTCTCCTGTTTGGCGTTTTGCCTCGGTGAGGCGGGATAAATCTTAGTCGCCGGTACGTGAGCAGTAGTAGGAATGAGCTAAGCGGTCGGTGAAGCCGGTGGTGACCCAGGGACCGTCCGGGCGGCGGTGGTTTACAACCTACGAATGGCCAATTTTGGCCTCGCCGGCCGCCTCTCCCCGCGGGTTTGCGGATCCGGGTCGGACTCGACCCGAATCAACAGATCCGACCTTGGTCAATGCCGGGCCGGATCTGTTGACTTCGGGTCGATTCCCGACCGACCCGGATCGGGGACCGACCCGACCCAGTCAACGTCCGAGTTGGATTCGTTGACCGGGTCGGTCGAGAACCGGATGGGGATCGTATCGAGCCCCGACCCGGGTCAACGCCCGGGTCGGATTCGTTGATCCCGAGTCGGTCGAACCACCCGCGGATTCGAATTAATTAATTTTTATTTTTATTTTTTTTATTTTTAAAAATTTTTAAAAAAATTAATTAAAAATATAAAAATATAAAAAAGTTTTTTCTTTTTAAAAAAAATTTTTTTAAAAATTTTTTCAAAAAAAAAATTTTTTCAGAAAAAAAATTTTCGTTTTTTTTTCTTTTTTAATTCTTTTTTTTTTTGAAAAAAAAAAAATAAAATAAAAATATTTTAAGAAAATTTTGATATTTTCGTTTTTTTTTTTTTTTTCCGATTTTTTTGAAAAAAAAAAAAAAAATTCGAAAAATAATAATTGTTTTTTTAAAAAAAATTTCTTTTTATTTTTTTTTATTTCATTTTTTTATTTTTTCTCTCGAATTTTTTTAAACAAGTCTAAAAAAAAATCCGATGACGTACCACATGGTAACAAGAAGCAGACAAATCTCTATTTTCGGGGAGCCTCATCAAGAACATCCTTTACATCAAACACTACAAAAACCCCACGATTTGTCATCATCATCCTCAAACTTCAGGAGTCTTTCTCAAAAGTCTAAACAATGGCATCAAATTTTCTCTCACCATACAGCTTTCTCTTTCTCTCTCCTCCTCTTCTCAACTTCATCCTTCTCAACTGCATCCCCATCAAAGACATCATCTTTAACCGAGGACTTATCGCCAATCACACAAGCAGAGAAGCTCATTAAAGGGCTCAACTTGCACCCTAAAGAAGCTGTTAATATCAGAACTAGAGATAAAGATTCTTCTTCTTTGGCTTCTGATGGGAAGATCGTCGAGAGGCGCTTTGAGCTCCCAGTTCTTGGTGATTCCGGGTCATCCATTCAGGACCTCGGTCACCATGCTGGGTATTACCGGCTTCCGCACTCCCGTGCTGCAAGGTGAGGCCTTGGAATTAAATTTGATAGCCACTTTTTTTTTTTTTTGGATGTAGAATATGATTTTCATATATCTAGTACTCAATCAATATGTTCTAGAAATTTTTGAATCACCTGTTATACTTATTTTGTTAGGCCTAGATGATAGGAAAATTAATGGGGTTATCAATGAAACATGATAAATGAGAAGTTAACAGAGGTCGGTCACTAAAACCAACCAAGAAAATTTCTTTCTTATACATGTTTTTTCGATTTGCGCGAGCCAAATGAGATTCGGCATGTTCTAGTTCATCATGTTCTGGTCACTACTCTTTGTCCTGTTTTTTGTCCGATTTTTCAGGTTGTTCTACTTCTTCTTCGAATCACGGAACAGCAGCAAATGACCCGGTGGTGATATGGTTAACCGGAGGGCCTGGTTGTAGCAGTGAATTGGCATTGTTCTATGAGAATGGCCCTTTCCATATTGCCAACAACTTGTCTCTTGTGTGGAATGATTACGGTTGGGACAAGGTGAGTGAGTGACAATTTTGTACAAATCATAGCATTATTAATCATAATTAATACTCCCAAGAACGTTGCATCATTCTTTGGATTTTTCTCTTTGTTCAAAATATTTGTTTTGAATTATCCAGCGTTAGCGTTGTTTGACGGCATCGTCCTACTACTCTTTTCTGTTGTGTTTTTCCGTGACATTATTGCACATGATGTTGGGTCAGTTCGTTTTCAGTATTCTTTCTTGAAAAGCAATTGCCAACTTCTTCTGTTGCTTTCGCTTTCGATAGCTTGCCATGAAACAAAACTTCAACATTGTTTTGGCAAACTGATAGTTGTGCGTGATAATCGCAATCATGGTCAATAAAATTAATTATTGAACGAATAAACAATGCGTATCTTATTAAATTAAAACGGAAAATCAGACAATTTAAAAACACATGTTATTGATGTATAAACTATTTACAGTTTGAAGTATATCACATTACATGCTTTTTTTAATTTTTTTTTTCCCACAGGTGTCGAATATCATCTTCGTCGACCAGCCTACTGGAACCGGCTTCAGCTACTCCTCTGATGAGAGCGACATCCGGCATGATGAGCAGGGTGTCAGCAATGACTTGTACGACTTCTCGCAGGTATACATGAGCTCATTGATCATAATCTGAGCATCCGATTAACTACTTTTATTATGGCTTAATACCACAAAAAATTCTAAATTAATATATTTATAATAAATTTACCTCAAATTAATTTTTTTATTGCAAAAAAATTTCAAACTAATACACTCGTGATAAATTTACTTTCCGTTAGTTTCTATTAAATTTTATTATCAAATTGCTGAGTTGAATGACATGTGGCAATGGTATACTAGTTTAAGATTTTATTTATCTGTTTGACAGTTTGTGATTTTTCTTGATATTAATCCAAGTTAAAGGAGGGTAAATTTGTCACAAGTAAACTATTTTGAGGTTTTTAGTGGTTAAAATATTAGTTTGGATAAATTTATCACAGTTGTACTGGTTTGGAATTTTTGGTGGTATTAACCTTTTATTAACAACCCAATTTTTGATTGGGTACTTTCAAGTTAAGAATTCAAGCATATGATAGACTAATCTCTCGTTGCGATAATCAGGCCTTCTTTGCAGCACATCCTCAACTTGTTAAGAATGATTTTTACATAACCGGAGAATCATATGCTGGGCACTACATTCCCGCTTTTGCTGCTCGTGTTCAACAAGGGAACAAGGCAAAGGAAGGAATTCACATAAACCTGAAGGTACTTCATGTTTGTATGGTAATTTTTTCTATGATATATTAACTTGTTCCTTCTTTTGACATAGTTAACTTCTGAATCTCGAACAGGGGTTTGCAATTGGCAATGGCCTAACCAATCCTGAGATCCAGTATGGAGCTTACACAGATTATGCTCTAGACATGAAGTTAATCACACAGTCCGATCACGACAGCATTGACACACTTTTCCCAAAATGCAAACAGGCGATTCAACAGTGTGGTATCTTTTTTGGCCTAAATCTCTGTTTATGCTTCATGAAAACATTCGGGAAGCTGTCTTTTGTCATTCTGGAAGCAGAAACTTTACTACTAATCTATGCAAATTATGTGCAGCAACCAAGGGCGGAGACGAGTGTGAGATTGCTTTTACCGATTGCCACATTATTTTCACTATGATCAAGGAGTTTATCGGGAACACCAATGTACGATGGCAACAGTCTACTTTTTCCTTGAAAGAAGCTTTCCGAAATTAACGTTTGATTACTGTGAATTTGAAATGTTGATGATTGGCCTACAGTACTATGATATACGAAAGAGCTGCGAGGGTTCCCTGTGCTACGATTTCTCAAACATGGAGACATTCCTGAACCAAAAGACAGTGCGAGATGCATTAGGGGTCGGGGATATAGGGTTTGTGTCGTGCAGCAGCACCGTGTATAATGCAATGCTCCAGGATTGGATGAAGAATCTCGAAGCAGGGATACCTGCCCTCCTTGAGGATGGGCTGAAGGTGCTCATTTATGCCGGTGAATATGATCTCATCTGTAATTGGCTTGGTAAACCCCGATCTTTCAAGTTGGTAGACACTAGACTCCAAATTGCAAATTTTGGAGCCAAAATTCATCAAATTGTTTGAATGATATTAAAGATGAAGGAGAGAGTCCCACATAGGAAAGATGGGAGCTTGAAGTTGGATATATTAGCTTGTGTCTTCCATGAAGAGTTGGGCCCCAAGGGCACCCCACTTTGTGGAAGAGAGAGGTGTTGCTCCCAACAATTATCATCACATCACCGCCGCCGCCGGTCCCGTACGGCAACGGGAAGTAAGTTATCCAACTCATTTATTTTTTTTTATTTTTTTATTTGCAACGGTTCGGGGTACCGAACCGGTTTATAATCTTTTATGTTTCTATTTTCATTCGGTCGCACTACCACAAAACTTGGTTTTTACACTTTCTCAGTTTGAACTTTTAGTTCATCAAGTGTTTGGATTTTGGTGAAAAGCATTTTTGTTCGTGTTAATTAAACAAATTGGTGTCGTGGGATATTCAAGTTAATCATTTTGTGTTTGACGCTCAGAAATGGCTTGGCTTCGATACCTACTGTGCCTACTTTGTCGATCCCAACTCATGGAGCTCATGGAGAAAAGCCACGAGAAGTCAATCCGTCCAACCTGGTTGACTCGTGACTCTTCGGACTTGCTATTTAAAACTCATTCGTTTTCAAACAAAGGCTAGCCGTGCATTTTTCGAAATAATCTCTCCCTCGCTCGCTTTTTTCTCGCGAAGGCTTTCTTTGTGCGATCAATTCATGACGTTCCGTTCGCCGTTTTCCTCCGAGCAAGTGCGGCTTTGAGGGAAGGATCCGTTCTATCTCGGGAGACAATTGTCCATCGACCTTGGGTACCGAAAGAGGGGGGCAAATTTGTCTTAAGGACACAACGTCTCTTCGTTGGGCTCGGATCAAACTTGCTTGTGTTGTTCGTATTTTTTCTTGTTTTACGCTCAGGTTAGTCGGCTTCTCTTGTTTTCTACTATTGAAATACGTATGTCGTATTGTATGTGATCAACATATTACGTATGATATGCTAGGGTTACAACAATGTCTTTGCTGATGTGAATTTGAGTAGGAAACTCCAACTGGGTTCATTCCATGGAGTGGTCTGGTCAAAAGCAGTTTGGGACATCTCCAACTGTTCCATTTGTCGTTGATGGTGCCAAGGCAGGATTGGTGAAAAGCCATGGACCACTTACTTTCTTGAAGGTCTCTCTCTCTCTCTCTCTCTCTCTCTCTCTCTCTCTCACAGAAGCACACA